>OY770135.1:2505000-3755000 GCA_963669345.1 Gortyna flavago
TTTTGACTAGGTACTTATTATAACTGTCACAGATATTAGCAAGGGTCATCTTGTAGTGGTTGATCGCCCACTCGATGTTGTAATCGAGACATATCTCGGATCGATAACCACAGGGTGTCGTGACCATGTCGTTAGCTTGATTGGCGATTATTGAGCGAATCGCTCCGAGCTCCGACCGGCTTCTATAACCTGTTACCTACATGAGCTACATAGAATGGAAGCAGGCTGTAATCTAGTTTGTAGTAGATAGGAATCGATTTTTAATTGCTGGTATCAGGTGGTCGACCGGCGCTAGGCGAATTTTGTGTGATATCTTATATTTTACTTAGAGTGCTCCAAGTCTGCGTGACTAAAAGACATCGTTTATTTATTTATTTAATTTTAACTAGTGTTAGAAGACTTTCAGTTTCCAATTTCTTTTCATCACTGATGAGGATTCCTATTCCCTGTGCAGTTTTAGATGAAGTGATGATCACACTTACCATAATTCACAATTAGAAATGAGACCAAACAAAGGACGTTGCTGCAGTGTTCTTTAAAGCCAGGACGCTCAATTCATTACCATCAATTACTGTAAAAGAACAGCTAAGTCCATTCCCATATAACTGCAACACAAGAAACATAATATTAGGTCAACTGGGCCACATTAGCCGCATGCGACTGAATGCGGACACCGATCAGCCGACCAACTGTAATGGAAACCTTACACTGCTTTTATATGGCGACCCATTTTACTATGAAACTGTTTTAAATAAGAAGATTAAAGAAGGTTTAGGATTTGGGATTATGTTCCACCATTTTGATACGATTTCCGTGGTAGAATCATGTTTCGTAATGCAATAGATTTTCTGAGAAATTAATAAAAACTGATGGCATTAGTGCTCGTTTCCGCTTTCCTAAAAGAGCAGGCACTTGAAAGAGGCAAAAATAAAACATTTGCTTGAAGTGGAAGTTTTAAAATTGTATAATCTTGTGGTTTTCATGCTTATAAAGGATAATAAAACAAAGGTAGAAAGATTTTACGGCACGGGTTTTTCAGACGCTACTTCACCCAGCTACTCGTAGATAAAAGAATCCACATAGTATACTAGAAAATGAAAGCAACGAGATTGAAATATGCATTAGTGATGCTAGCCTGCAAGTCACACAGGCGCTGCGGTGGCCTATTACAACCTTGGCTTAATAACTAGTTTCAGCTAGCTACCATCAGACATTACATGCTGTTCATAGTTTCTTAAGAGCGGTAGTCTGAAAATGGTCCTAAAACTGTCATGAGTCATGGGACTAACGTAAGTGCTCTTAATTGATTTAATATGTAAATAAATTAATGGTAACTTCAAGCTTCGTTTAATGTGCGCTTTTCTATTGCGATGACGTCTCCATAATTCCACATTGTTTTAGTTGAAACCTTAGCTACGAAACACTCTTTAAGCATTTTCGACTAATGTCAATTTTGTACAGACGCCAGCACATCAAGCTACCCGAAACTGGCAAATTTTCCCAATCAACTTTGAATTTTATGCTTTAGCGATAAAGTTGAAAATCTATTAAGGAAATTTGACAAATTGTAGTAGCTTTGTTGTGCAGGCGTCTGTACAGTGACTGGTCGTGTAAAGCAAATTCTGGACAGTCGACAAACGAATTTCCCCGATAACTTTCCAAACAATAACAAAGAGCATTCCATATTGAACCTGACACCTCTTCTCAAAATCCAGCTCAATGTTCTACACGTCATGACCAAAGTATGTATGTCGATTATTGTTTTAAGCACCACTACATTATTATTTATGAGTGAAGCGAAGCGGCGCCTACAATAAGCTATTGATTGCGTTCAGTTTTTTTTTTTTGTTAATTGAGAATATGTTACTCTGGTTGTGGGTTTACGTTTTGTTTGTCGAGGTCGTGATTCAAAGTAACACTGTACTGTATAATACATGATAGAATATAGCCGGTTCTTCTTTTGCCTGGCTATCGTACTACCGTACCCAGGTACTAAGCGCAATTTTGTCCCACGGGTCATAATTTGCCAAGCGCTTAAAAAGTGCAATCTTCGTTACCAAACTATTATTGACTCGAGCAACGGTTAAATAAAACAGATATGGATCTTTCTAAGAAAAAAAGCAGTGATTTGTTGCCATTTAAACTAGTGCACATTGCAACAATCAGAGGCACTTCAACTATATTTATCCGTCAATTACATTCTAAAACTAATCTTTGTATAACAAGCATCGAATGCAATCATTGGGCTCATCTCAATGTCAAATTCAATTTACATATTGCATACTGAATGCATCATCGCACACCTACGTGCCGACGTAACATGCACCTCGGCCTATCATTACATCACGCGATCCAACCTGGATGACTCACCCAGTGGGCGATGGCAACCGGTCCCAGGTAGAATGTGGACCGTTTTTACCGGCCCTATTGAGAAAATGCTCCGCACATTTTGTAATTTGCAGCTCACTAAAGTAACTTGTTTTGAAGCCTGTGCCTTTATTTGTAGCGTTGATCAATCAATGTTGTGTCATCAAAATTGTTTAACATGTATATTTCAAGTAAAAAAAGTTAAAACCTTTTCTGGAGTTGCAGCTAGACTGCAACTCCAGAAAAGGTTTTAACTTTTTTTATATCTGAAGTGGATCCTCAAAAATTAATTAAATGAGTACAGCTCTTACTACGCCTCTTCACCTTGACCATAAGGCTCGTGTTAAAGTATTCGATAAGGTTGTCTTTTTTATTGGTTTGGGTCCAGAATCAGATGTGCAATAACCCTGTCTGCAGCGTCTGGTACATTATGACCTGAGAATATGTATATACCCATCGAGGTGTTATTTAGCCGTGTTTGGTAAGGTCGTCGCTTCAAGACTTATCCAATCCATATATCGCTTATGATTCATGCGAATTCTTTGTGCTTGCGAATTTTACTTTCTAAACGGCTTCAGTTTCTTTTTTCGTTTGCTTTAAATTCAAGTTGCAATGTTTTCGTGCCAAAAATTTCTTGTCTAGATTTCTAAACATTTCATGCTGATAAGTATTCACGGTCCAATTTTAAATCTACATTATCCCAGCTGATTTTGATTGTGCAATAGAAACTGAATTTGTACCGTGACAAATTACTTTAGTATTGTCTACCTTCACGTATTGTCTGCCTATCTTTGATTACATCTGCAATTATTTCGAATTCCATTCTGATTTTACTTTTTGTTACACTATACTTTCACTAAGCAATCAATTATACGGAACGAAATGCTCGCGAAGGCTTGTCAGAATACTATGATTTATGCTGCCTCCGTTAAGTGTTCCTCGAATTGTGTATTCTTTCTAAATCTTCATGTAGTATGATCTCGTAACTCGTATATTTTCTGAAACTACTTTACTAACACTGGGAGACATAACAATTTGTTATTTCATAATGATTTTGATATGTCACTCCAGGACTCGTCTGCTCCACCGGCCATCGGTTCTTCAGCAAACTTGGCCAAACCACTGCAACTTCAGTTTGCTTTCCCTGGAAGCTATGTCGGTAACTCCGGTTCTTTTCCTGGTGATGTGTACAAGACTAAAACTGTTACACTTCTAATGGAGATACCACAGTAGTGTAACTGTAAGGAAATCTATAGTATTAGTAATAGAGGATAAAAACCTGTAAAAGTAGATAACCACTGCTCAAATAAAGATTATCATAAAGGATATGACAGCTGTTGCTCTGTCTAATATGAAACGGACGAAGACTATAACGATAGGGAAATAGATAAAGTTAGCTACATAAGCTGTTTGTAATGATGGTCTAACGACCTGGCACACTAATGAAATGGTTAACAACAAGAAATTATTATTGCCGCTACTATTAGGAAAAAATCTTGTTGAACAACATAAATACGGTGAAGTAATATAAAAGAAAGTCAGATAAGCAGGTTAAAATTGATCAGTTATAGTGTTCTGAACCAACATTGCAAGTGACAACATACCCAGAACATCTCAGCCACTCAAGTCAACGAATGTACTAATTAGCTCGAGCACAGAACATGATATTAATGCTCTATTCTACAAAACACTGGCAACAGTGAAACGTATGATTGAGGAATAAACCAATTGACCTGGACACGAAATCTAAACGCAGTCTCTAGCAAACCAACGCCACTTACGCACTTACTGCACTTAGTAACCCAATCCTGGTCCTTTCCATATAATTTGGTCCTATTAGCGTTATTGTCGTAAGAGTATGGTCCTGTGTGATTCGCCCACGGAGCCTTGTCTACATTAAACCTCACTAAACAGTGTCTTGGTCATCCCACTCCAACAATTTGTATGCTACCACACCTCCCATTGCCTTTTACAGAGCTTAGATGAAGGCGTGCGGTCAGTTATATATTAATATTTGCATACAAATACTTTGAGTTTATTTTTCCATTGGCACTGTCGCTGTCGTTACCAAGTGGAGAACAAAATTTTATAGCATTTTTATTGGATTGATGACATAAAACTTACAACGATATCGCTGTCAACAAACTGCCTGTTAACACTGTAATTCGAAAACGTAGAAGTATAAAAGTTTTTTTTTTTTAAGTGTAAGAATTTCTTGCCTGCGTGGAGCTTCTCTATAGGAAACGACCATTGAATTGACGGTTCATTTCATAAGTGCCCATGTAGGTTTATGTGAAATAAAATATTTTGATTTTGTCTAAAGAACTTTGTTCAGAATATCGTGTAAATGATAACCCCTTGCATTAAGAAATTATAACTTGTTCGTAATTAACGAAGTGGGTGTTGTTTGATTATTCCATTCACGCCATCGCTGTTTTGTTTTGACGCATGCTTTGGGAATTGTTCTTTTCCTATCAACGTAGCATATTATTATCTTCTTCTTGACAAAAATAACTACAGCATTGGAAACTAGCTGCTTACGTAAAACAAACAAAACGCCTCTAATTCACAACAGGAAAAAAACTTAATGACGTATATTTTCCAGCATACACAGCAACTTATCTCCGCCCATCGATCGGCGACTTCCGAAGTCTCGAGCCCGAAATTCAGGTCGTGGTTTCCTTCCAATCTTCGCGGCACATCACCGTGATTGTCCCTTCGGTACTTGACCCCGTCCGCCTCGGAAATTGCTAGCACTTCCATAGGAAGTTAAGAACTCGGGAACTACCAACCTTTCATGGTTATTAATGAGTCTATGGTTGTCGAATTTTACTAAGATTGGTTGTTCAAACTTCCTCTGACTCAAGGTTAGTTATAATGCATTGTTTTGGAACGGGATTATGTAAGACTAGCTTGATGTTTATGTACGGTTGGTCATTTGTTGTTTGTGGTACGCTTAGTGCGTTTAGAAAAATATTTAACATGATATTATTAATAAATTATGAACTTTCTTTTACGGCTCTAAACACTTTATTTTTTTTAATGTGAAATGTTTATTTTATGAATTTTTATTTTAAAAAATTACGCGCTTGCGAAAGAATTGTCACACCGAATGTGACTGTAACCTTTTTTTATCTGACAAATATTTCAAATTGGTTGGGTTTAATTTGATTTTACCCCACGTTTCAACCCTTTTTAATGCCGTGCCTGATCCTTTTAAGGACCTCGTGAGTCGTGGTCATAGGGGTGCCTAATAACACCTACGTCACATTTGACTTTACACGTAACCACGTTATTAATTCCACTGCGCATTGACTCGTACATACATTAACTCAGGCCTTTTTCGTTTGGGTATAAGCCATTAACTAGCACAATCCTTCTGCTTCGATCCTTACATAATACAGGCAGCAATGATTACGTTTAAAAAATAACACAAACATTCAAATAAATGACATACAATCACAGATATACGTCTTCATCATGCGTTCATAGTAATTGCTGCTATTACTGAGGCTTCCATTCCATTCTCTGATGTCAGTGAGGTCGTCTGACTCTCTGTCTCTATCTCTTTCCGTTCTGTACCTAAAGATAAATTTTATCATCATCAAGAAATCTTACTTAATTGATGTCTTTATAATTTTAGTTATTAGGTAATTATGTTTGTAAGTGTCGTTCTTGTATTACTTTTAGATTTATTGATAAATTCTGCTCGCGTTTTCGTCCGCGTGAAATTTCTTTTTCTCCGATCACCGCGTCGCGTCGCATCGCCTGCGCTTTTAAATACTTCGTTTTCGCTTAGCGTTCTGTCTGACTTTTTTTTCTTTTTTCTCGGCTCCTAAGGGTCATAACGTGATATTAAGTAGCCCATCACCTTCCTCAAGAAAAAAAAACAAATCCGACCCGTAGTTTCAGAGATGAGCGCGTTCAAACAAACGAACAAAAAAAAACTCTTCAGTTTTATCATACAAGTATATTATTGAGACAAAATTGTGAATGAAAGTTACCTGTACCACAGGACCATAATTTACAAATTGAATATTCAATTTTGGTTTTACAAGATTAATGAAAATTGAAACGGTATTTTCAATGTCGCTGTTTATTTTAGATTCACCATCGTTTGTTACATAACTGTAGCAAGCTAACAAATCTTTAATTTTCTTTTTATCTCTGACGGAGAAATAATTGTCCATTCGAAATATTTGTTACGTTAACAGATGAATGAACACGTCTTGTCTAAACTAATTCAAAGAACATTCCTTGTGTAATCTGTAAAGCGTGGGAGCACTTATCTACTTATTATACATAGGTAATACTCTGGTATTTACTTTCATTATTAGTGGCAACGCTTACGATGTTTGTCTCGAGATACTTACTTTGTCATCTATCTCTCATTATGAGTTTTCTCTTGTTAGTGTTAATTAATTGTTGTGTTTGCTAATGAGATAGGTTGATGAACTGAAGTGAATTGTAGGAACTGGTTACTTAGATAGGTACCTGATACGTTATATTTAGGTTTAGGTACATTAAACAGAATTTCATCCACCGCATGTTTAGATATGAGTGACGGTTCTTTAGGAAATCATCTTAGAAAAACCTCTTAAAAAAATAAAGAATATGAGAGATTTTGTGTGATCAGAGAGAGTTATATCTTTCTTCTCTTTCGTGTAACGAAATGTGCTTAAACGTGACGCGTCTTTGAAATTTCAGTCTCAATTCACGTTCAAGTATCGAATCGTCGCCTAAGAAGTATTACTTCAAAAACATAATGCTCTTCACAAAGTTAGCAATACAAAGGTTCAAATACAATAAATAAGATGTGAAATACCAAAACAACTGTTTTGACGCGGCGAAACGAAGGGAAATAATAACAGGGACAATCTGGTAACTGTATGCGTAAAAATAAAAGTATATTATAATCACCTAGGTGTATTCTGTGGGTAGACACAAGGCAACCAATAATAGTCCTTGGAATTCTAACATAGTTTTTGCCGATAGTTTATAAAGCATCATTTGCAATTCTATTTCTTAATAACGCAACTAATACTATTCGTAATTAGTTTGACAGGGTTACAAAAAATATTGTCTTTATACACGCAATAGAAAATTAATTTAAATACGTTGAGAGTTTCTTTTTTAATAGTCCGTAATAACTTCTATCTACTTATTATAAATTAAAGTCGGTTGTCGTGTCTGTCTGTGTGACTGTGTGACCGCGATATTCTTCTAAACTAGGTACGTAACGGATTGCGGTTTTCACTATCATTTTTAAATTTATTGTGAAAAGTTTATGTTTGATGTACAGACGCCAGCACATCAAGCTACTATAATCTGTCAAACTTCTTTAATAGATTTTCAACTTTATCGCTAAAGCCATAGACTTATAAAAAAAACCGGCCAAGTACGTGTCGGACCACGCACAATGAAGGGTTCCGTAGTTGGAATGAATTTATCCCAAGAACAAACTTAACATTGTAGTTGAAAAACATGTTCTCCCATACATTCCAACTGAAAATGTAAGTTTGTACGCACAATATTGAGAGATTTACCATGTTGTTTCAAGATCATAGACTTGTTATTAATTTTCCTGTAATCTATAGGTATAGAACTATTTTCTGTATTTTTTTCAAAATTTTGGGCTCAGTAGTTACGGAGATAAGGGGAGGGGGAATGGTAAATTTCCGTCTATTGTCTTAAATAACTTTAATACAATTTATTTTAAAATTATGAAAAAAATGATATGTCACACTGTACAGATTGCGAATCTTTTTTTTTAAATTGTCTATTTACCCCTCAAAAATGACTCCCATTTTCAAAACTCATTTATTTACGTTACACGTCTGTGTTTGGGTCACAGAGATTCATATGTGTACCAAATTTCAACTTAATCGGTCCATAAGATTCGGAGCAAATTGGCTGTGACAGACGGACAGACAGACACACGAGTGATCCTATAAGGGTTCCGTTTTTTCCTTTTGAGGTACGGAACCCTAAAAAGATGGACTCCGTGCCACGCATATCGAAAGTGAAGCACCGTACCGATCTATGTGTGCGTGTTTGACGCTGTCGTGTCACGTAATGGCGGCCGGTCGGCATACTATGATGTAAATGTGAGCGTAAGGCGTGTTTGTACAAACGGTCCGGTACTTACTGTGCTTCACTTTCGATATGCGTGGCGCGAAGTCCTTCTTTTGTTATAAGTCAATGGCTAAAGCATTAGGTTTAAGGTTGATTGGGAAAATTTTACAGTTTCGGGTAGCTTGATGTGCTGGCGTCTGTACATTAATATTAAACTTACATATAATAAAGTATCTCCATGTTTATCCTGTTGTAAAAACCGTGGGAAGCAGGGGGGGGTCGCTAGTCTAATATAAAAGATCACCTGCTCTCGCTGCATGTTTGTCGCCTGTGCTTAAAATTTCGTCAACATCTTCCGCTTTATCAAAAACCTATTAAATAGGTATTATATTCAGTAGAAATACTGATAAATACCGGTATTCAGCTGCATCTTGTTAGACTGGATGCCGCCCCAACATAGCTGGAATAAGGCTAGGCAGACGATGATTTTCCGTAGAAATAAAGGAATCCAATTTGAAGATAAAAATCGGATCAAAAAACTATATTCATCCGAATAACTTGTCATATACACCTGAGCAATGAGCATATCTTTCCTCTATTCCCACATAAAATAAAAAAATCCACCTCTCAAACGGCATCACGGAACTTGTAATATTCAAAGAATCCCTTGTCAAACAAGATTCACATTCACACAGATAGTTCACACGTTACGGAATCATTGTTATACTTCTTATGTGTACGACAACATTGATAACTTCCTCTACATAACATTTCATAACTTCATGGCATCATTGTTATGTCCTATTAGGTAATTCATTGTTTTCCTGCCAACTTTTTTCGGCTCCAGTACGACCATTTTGATTTTTTGGCTTCGCTTACGTGTTAGTTAATTATCGCCTAATTCTAGGTTGTAGGATTAAAATATTCTTGTAACGATTTGTCATTAATTACTAATGAAGACTAAACACACCTACTGTTAGCCTGCATCATCCCACTGCTGGGCAAAGGCCTGTCCCCATGACTTCCAGCTCATTCGATCCAGGGCTAAAGTGGACCACTGGTCGTTTAACATACCCAATAATGATTTACAAACGTGGGTTTTCAATTTTCTTTTCTACCACAAAGATGTGGTTCGTCGTGTTCCTGCTAATCGTGATATATGTCTTCCTGCCAGTTCCATAGGCATATCCTGAGTTTGATCTACGAGCAGTGGTGTTCGTGTCGTCACGACTTTTATCATTATCATTTTCAAAATATTGTTCTGATATACCTAGGCTCGGTATCAAATTATTAGTCAAATTATTAGTATTATTGAAACCTCAAACCATTTGTTTAAATTTGATAATTAATTCTAACAGCCCTATTTTCAGTTTCTATTGCTGAAATGATTAGTACTAATGCCTTGTTTGCGTGAAAATGTTCGCCTCTAAGCTGGTAATTGAAAATTGGATTTTCGCTTTGAGAAAATGGTAGTGGTAGGTAGTAGGTTCTTCAATTAATTAGATGTTCAAAACAGTATTAATTTATAGTAGATTATTAAACAAGGGCTGTATGACATCAATTGCATACGAGGTTTTTGGCGCCTGAGCGAAGCGAAGGCGCTAATTAACCCGAGTATGCAATTGATGCTTACGCCCGAGATAAATACTCTGCTTTACATATCGATTGTGAGGTAAGTAAACAACAAGACAGCAGGTTTCAATGAACATTTATTAAGAAGAAGAAAATGTGTATTTAATTAAAATTAATAGTAAAATTATTACAATTTGTAAGAGATATGGTCACGTTCTTTTTAGGTATATTTATAGTTTGAATATGAGTTTGTGATGATAAGACTTGAGTTTGAGTGACTTGAGGTTCTTGCATCGTAAATGGCGGCAGTTGACTGATACTATTTTCTTCATTAAAAAATGGCTCAGATGATGTGCTTTGACGTGGTGATTTTAAGTTTATATTTTCTGTTATTTTAGAAGTAATTTTGCTTTTGTTTGCCATCGAATCTTCGATATAACCTTCGGCCACTTTGCTGGACTTCCAGCCGCCGTGCCTTTTTAACAGAGTGAGGTTGGCTCCCGAATCAGCCAATAGAGTCGCTGATGTTCTGCGAAAGCAATGCCCGGTGTATAACTCTACGTTACTCAGTTTTAAATATGTGGCTATTTGCTTTGGCATGCCTGTAAATTTGTTTTTTCCTATTACTTGTCTGTGGCATTTTCCTTTACTGTAATTAAGAAAAAAACGATTTGTATCCACGTTTTCAGGCCGAAGAGCTTGATATTTTTCAACATAATTTGCAAATTCTTCATGCACAACAAATGACCGGTCAATTTTAGTTTTCGTGTTAGGCAGTTTTATGAGTAGTAATTTGTTATGTTTTTCTACATTTTCTATTGTCAAGTTTGTCAATTCCACGGTTCTGCAGGCTCCCGATATCCCAAAAATTAGAACAACCTGTAAAAAAGACATAAGTTGTATTAAAGGCACCAAATTCGCATAGTATTTTTGTGAAATATTTTGGTAACTTATTAAAAAGGGCAAGTAAATACGTAGGTACCTTTATTGCTAAATAAATTTCATCCGGAGCTTCATTTAAGAATTTCTGTACTTCTTCTGCAGTAAATACCTTCGATTTCTTGCTTTTAAAGCCGTCAGACTGCCTTTTCAAGAAAGCAGTAAGTTTAGAAAAATCTTTCAAATTCACGTCATGTTTTGTCATCATTGTAGATTTTAGCATGGAATAAAAGCACCATAAACTGGAAGGTTGTAGCCTCTTAGATAATTCATCAAAATATGATATAAAAACACTTTCAGAAAGAGATTTCACTTTTTTTTCTGACCGCCATTTCATAAATTCGTCGTATGCCTTTACATATCTTTCTTTCGAGTTCGGCGGTAATATATTTTCGACAACTGTTTTTGCCCTTTCTTTAATAAAATCGGGCGTTAGATCTATGTCTTCGTCACTAGACATGTTTAAAACTTTTGAAAAAGAACTCAAACAAGAAAATTAATTATTTTCGCGATGCTTTCGCGCCTACTAGTAGACTGCCTTTTTTTTTTCACGCACGCAAGCGCGTCAAATCTTGCTGGCCAGTTTGATTTTTAAATCGATTCCATCTAACATACGATGTGGAAACAAATAGTTCCATATTTAAAATAAAATCTTTATAAAATAAATTGTCTAGATTCCGATTCGAGTAATTAATCGATACCGAGAAAAAAAAAATTAACTTTTTAAAAATATTCTTCGTGCAGTATGAGTATGACAGTTCTTTTTTCAAATTCCAAAACCTATGCTGTAATGATAGTCATACACCCCGGCATTCAGGGGTGTAAGGGTGTACTTACAGAGCAAGAGATATGTAAAATACTGAAATGAACTTCTTGTGGATACGTATAAAATTTTAATTGCTTGCTCTCTTTACATCACTCGCTTATTTGAACCACCTGACTATAAATATGAATAATATATTAATATCATTTATTTATTTATAATAGCAAAATTTATGAACCTGAGATCAACGGACCTTAGGTTTTTAATTTACATATTTAATCATTTTTCGCCAGCAAGCACTGAATATTTGTTCCAAATTATTATGAAGTTAAGTGGTAAATTAAGCAAATAAGTGTTACAAGTACGAAAAAAGGTGCAGGTGAAGCCGACCATGACTTACTGGGCACTAAGCCCTTGACTTTTAAAACTGCCCAGCCTCCAGAGGTCGATTAAACATAAACATATATATCACTACTGCCTCGTAAAGACCAGCACTATCGGAAACTCGTAAAGTTTAATTATTTTCTCCGCTGAGCCGAAAACATTCTATCCGGGTGTGTTAAATGACGTACGATGTCGTAAAATTCTATGTATTTCTGTCAAGATGAAATGTTTATTGGATTTTGACATGAACGCTATTTGAAATTGATTTTGAAATGAGTCTCGAATGTATTGTCATTCTCTGCCATCAGCTGTTGATAACGTTTCTAGATTCATCGCGATCGCGGGATTAAAAAACAATTTAGCACTAGTCATATATATAGAAAGAAAAAAGATGTTTTATATAATCCAAGTGAAACAATATCCAATGCGGTTTGGTATAATCATTGAATTTAATCTATATTTAAAAATCAATTGCCGTGCCATTAGTCTCGCAAAAACTCGAAAATGGCTCGACCGATTGTGATGAAACATTCTTAAGTGGTTGTGTGCGCGCCGGAGAAGGTTCCTAACAAAAATGAAAATGAAAAAGGCATTGCAACGCGGGCTTTAGCTAGTAGTAGGTAAGAAAATTATAAAGCAAAGCTTCAGTCACAAAAGGAAAAGTCGACAGCATACAATCTAAATCAAATTCATACTACGCATGAATTCTATACAAGCTTAATAATAATTATATAAAACTAACAATGAAACGCAAAAATAAATAGACCGACACGCCCAAAGAAGAACAGGCACACGATTAGTCAAATACTTGAATTCTACCATTCAGTTGAACAGAATTCTATTGTCAGATTACAATTCGTATCAATTAGCTGAATTATCTTCATCTTCAAGAATGTCGAATGGCGTGCTCTATCCATACAAAGCTGCTTAAAATTCCTCCATCTACGACAGTCGACAATGCTTTCAGATGTAGACCATCTCTAATATGCTCTTCAGCGTGTCTTAAAAACTATAATTACTGTCGGATTGTTATTCGGTATTGACGTCTTTATGATGCTCTTTATCTGCTCCTTTTATCTATGAAAAGTCTAAAAACTATATTGTAATTTGAAACAGTGTGTTAAGGAAGAAGATATTTTTATAACTTGTCCAAGTGCTCTCAAACTAATGGAAGCGGGGCTATTGGTATGCTTTTAGGCTAAAATACTTTTGTATAAACCTGTATTCCTCGTCACAAGAGAAGTCTTAACAACGTAAATTTTAGGAGAATACCTTTCATATTTGTGTCATACAGGTGTACTACCATATTTCATGCGGTCACTATCTGCGTAACCTAGTTATGACGGCAATAACCCGCCACCGAGCCTCTTTGCGGAGGTATTACGGCCCTGGGGACGTTTAGAGAATCGTGTTACGCAATATTAGGTTACCCTTCCATTTCAGACCTTGTTATCCTAAAACATTTTCTGTAGACGGCTAATTCTGGAAAATGTAAATCTATATTAGAAGGCAGGAAATACTATATCTCCATTATAAAACGCACATTTTTATTTAGTTGTTAGATCTGTCGACACGATCAATCATGTGATAGTGTGGTCACACGGGCGCTCCAAATCTGCCTCGATGTGTAGTCTAGCTCTTCTAAATTAATTGATTAGCTCCGAAGTGATTGTTGCGGGAGGCAATAATAGCATTGGCTTAATATAGCCACTCATTTTCGTCATCTTATCGACTATTTTATTTGTATACTGCGATATGTGCACGATTATAGTTTCTCTAGAAAATCTTGCTGCAGTTTTGCTAGTTCGTATATCGACGAAAATACCAACTAAGGCCTATTTTGCGCTAGCTCTAAACTAGATTTTTAGATCTGCTCTATAATATTCCAGAAATTGACTGACCATAAAATGAGAAATATTATTCATCCACCAAAAATATGCTAGTAAGTTTTAAATTCTAATACCACATATGTATGTAACCTGGCTATAACACTTGAGAATTAAGTTGTGCTGTTATTGTGAAATGTTTCCCAGTATAAAATGGAGATAGCATTCGTTTTGAAGGTCGTCTGCCGGAGCCAATAATACAAGTGCCGCATTGCAGCCTAGATGTACTAACCCGGCCAGTGCATTCTCAGAATTATATATAGGTTAACTGTCGATTACCCGTGTAACGGTGTCGCAACTTCGCAATACTTGTCAACATAATTATGTAAACAGGTGGGATAAATCTTCACTAGTTTTGATAAACAGCTAAAATCCATTGTTAATTCAAATTTTACGAGAAGTTATGTCCAGTTGTTTGTCAGTGTTAAATCACGCCGAACCGAAATGTCTACTAATTTTGATGATGTTTAACGCAAAAGTGAGTCACTCGACCGAGTTGTTGTTGTTGAAATTTCGAGAGTTTTGGGTGGAACAGTGAACTTCTAATAACTTTGAGTTGAAATCTAAACTCAGATAAAAATAAACATAACAGGCAGCTGATTGACATCTGTTGGATCTCCCAGTCATTGACTCTAGCTTGAAATTTTTAGGCTCCTCTAAATATAGTCTCAAGTGGTTGAGTGGTGACTTTCCCGCATCATAAACAGTTTCTTTAATCTGATACAAAAAATATACTTGAATCTCCTCACATTAGTTCGATCGAATGCTGTAGACAGAAATGCCATATTATAAGTCGATATCTTCACACATAACAAATTAGTTTCTGTCTTTCTATTACATAAATAAATAACGAATGCTTTTCTTATTGCCATCTTTACCTATTAATATATTATACTGGTTTTATTTTAAATACTGCTACGGTATAATAGTTATCCAACATCACTTAGTTTCCACTTTCCACGCTGACTCGTAGAAAAATATTGTTCAACCGTTTATCGACTCATAACTAGTAAAAGCGGACTAAGATACTATCCATTGCGTTGTCAGTAAAATGTTTATATTAAATGACAATGCACTTAGTGCTATTTTTAATCTTATTGTAATGGTACAATACAGTTCTGGACTAGCACTTACCTAAATAGGTATTGAATGGACCTTTGTATGTTGCTCTTTATCCTTATCTTCTTTAATTAATATTAATTCTATACAACGTTGTTTTGTTGAACATAACAGATTGTTTATTTGTTCTCTGAAGGAACTGTAGAAATAAAATAATAATAATAAATAAATATCCTTGGACATTTCACACAACGCCATATAGTCCCAAGCTAAGCAACCTAATGCTTGTGTTATGGTAACGAGATGGCTGATAAACTACTTATATATATTTTTTTTTTTTTTGTAAATACATACATATTATAGAAAAAACACACAGACCCGGAACAAATACTTGTAGGTCGTACAAATATTTGTTCCGTGTGTAATATCTCCCTTTGGATTCTTGTATTGCGAATTTATGCTGGCTGGACCCCATTATACATGCGGATATATTATTTGCAGGCTAGCTAGCTAGATAAGAAATGTTCTTGAAATTTATTTGGTTCTCCCCATTTAGATATACTTCTACCACTATTCTTAAACTTTCACTTTCCTATCACTTTGCAAGTTGCACTACTCGTGTTTAATTAGCGTGGTAAAACACTTTGAGAATACTTTTCATTTGATGATGTAAAAGTATTAGTTTGACTGAATTAACTACTGCTTTGGCCAGCGCATTTGTAAATATCAAACGCCCATTTAGAAAAGATAAAAGCAAAAAGATGTATTAAATTAAGACTTTCAAAAGATACGATCAATTTATCGCCTCTACTGAAATCTAGATTGCTTCATAAAATTAAATCCAGAAATGCATCGTGCATAGAATTTCACTCGTGTCCGGAGATAAAATTTTGCGTGGACTTTATCGAAGTTATCTATTTAGGTGGTATTGGAGTCACATAACTTGGCCATAACGTTGACATTGTAGATAAAATAATTTTATTGCATGTGACATCGAGATAACAACTAATTAATGCGAGGAAATTAAGATTCAATAAGGAAAGTAATAATCTAGAAGTCAACGTTTAACCTTTGACAGTATGTAAAGACAAGCGATAGAAATATAGTCAACGATCACTATACTTCGAAACGAACTAGTTTGATACTAGAAACTGGTAGCTGGTACATTCATCAGAAGTAATGAAGCATGAAACATAAGGCGTCAATAGACTCAATTATAATCGCGTTGGTTTCTACGCGCCTGCGATGTCGGTGAACGTCCCCGAGCGTTCCACCCCATCCATCACGCTGGTCTCTGCTATCTCAGCCGACTCTGCCATGCCGGTCTAGACGCACCGTCTCACTCCAATTACAATAATGGCCGGGTGCATCGCGAAATTCCATAACACTTTCACCGCTGTAAGTGGCTTTGCTTTTATGTGCCTAATGGCTAGAGAGTATGCTCTTGTTTTGTTTTATTCTTCGAAATGATTAATGGCTGCATCTTTTTTCGCTGCTTATGTTACTTGGTGTTACGTCTACTGATGAAATTATATTTTTTTCGTTACCTTGTGCGAGAATTGTTATGATGTATTGTGTGATACCATAATTATTGTGTCGTTACATGCAAAGAGTTCTCACGTTTGAATTATATCAATCGTGCTCCAGTGGAATAACATCCGCAGTACCATTTTGGAAGATTCCGAATTCCATTTAAGAATTTTGTTTTTTCTGAGTTCATCTTTCTAGTAAAACCATTTGAATCCTCAAGGCTCAAAGGACCTCATTATTCAGTCTTATTTACTGCTTCCCCAAATGCTATTATTGCATCATTTAAATCGTTAGCGGTTTACTTTGCGTCTTCGAAAACTAATATGCGTTCTATTTTTAACGTTCCCTCTTCCTGTACGGTTGTCACAGTGTGTCACAGTGTGAATGTCTCATACGTCTTCCTCTGTCACAATGTGGTTTTAGAAACACACCAGGACTTATTCTACGAATGTTTGTTAAACCTCTGAGGGTTAAATGACAAAAGCTATCAATTTAAGTCGTAAATGATTATTTTTGGACACTCCGTGATTGTTTCTCGCTGTTGAATAATTGAATTTGGCATTTATAAATGTTGGCTTTGTCCGGCTTCCGGTGTTTTTAATCCCGCAATGTTTCTGGCCAGATTAATCAATGCAAATGAATAAAACGGTAAAACTGTTTAATCATTACTATTTGCAGCTTTGCAGTGCTTGTTTTGTGACTATTTATAAGCCCGTTTGGCCTAACGTATACTATCTGTTTAAAATATTAATTTACCTTATTCAAAACCTCCAAAAACGGCAATTCCAATTTCGCTGGAAACGAACATGTCTACTTAATATTCCAATAAATCTCTTCATAATATAATTTATTGCGATAGGTTTCCTTAAACGTGAAATTATTCCACCACGAGGTATAATAAAGAGTTGCAAAACTGCAGTTACCGGTAAGTTCCATCTCCCCGACCTATTTGTGTGTAACGACCACTCGGGTAAATTGTTGTTGCTCAGATTCGGGTTTTGCGGCCACTTTACAGCTCCTACACGTGTATACAGAAACTCGTAGACGTAATCGCTTGGAACGGTCTTCGCTAATGTTTTCACTTACGCAACGCTCGCGCTAGTACGACGACCCGAACAGTTTTTGGTCAACTGTTTGTTTTTGGGTCTCACCTTGAATTTTACGGCTGTCAGCCTTTTTAGCCTAAAAAGTTTGTTAGATAGCAATTGATTTAATCAATTAATTGGTAAACCCTCGCCCACTATGTCAGATAGACCGTATTTAGTAAACGCCTTGTTCGTTTTATGACTTGGCTTGACTCATCCTTCCTCAATTTGGTCGGTGTCATTAGATGTGCTAACAGCTGTTAGATCAGTGTCTGCTTTGGAAGCTTTGATCAATGTATACCTAACTTTTGCCTATCTGTGAATCACTGCATACGCTGCTTATCTAAGTGCCTAAGATGTTTTCAGGGAAAATTCTCTTACTCAGGGATTAGCTAACATCCTGCCTGTATTTTTATTTCAACGCGATCTTTAAGCCCAAGTTGTTTCTACATATAAATCACTATCCCTTCTTATAACTAAGCTTTCAACTTCCGAAGAAAAACAAAACATTTCTACATCATTTGTAAAGTCAGATTTTGCAACATCATCATTGATTCTCCGAAGGGGCTTGAAAGCGCGGACTTAAGAGCCATCGAAAAAACCGTCAAAGCACTGCTCGGGAACTGGGTCGAGGGTGGTTACAATAACTACCAAGATCTTAGCTCACATGATGTAACCCTTCACGATAGAAAACTGACTCATGGAGTTGGGAGTTCTTCGAAACCATTTTTATTATGAAAACAAAATCAACTTACAAGGCAAAATTGTTTTTGTAATTCTTCAATTTGAAATGAATGAATAACATTATCTTACCAAACATGTGAAGGTTTACTTTTACTTCATGCTAAACGAATTTGCTAGTTGAAGAAGATTTCCGAATTTGTAAGTGCAATTCCTAATATTATTCTGGTTGGCGCGTTGCCAGAGCTCTATTTCAACTGAGTCGTCACTTATCTCGGGTTGTGCATCATCCATCGACTGCTTGTGGGATATCGTATCCTCTTATAATGGGTCAAAAAGTGTTTTTTGCGCCAATACTTAGGATTCATATTGCAGTATCCGTATTGTCAAATATTTTATACTCATTGGTTTAGCTTTCTACGCAATCCTAAGAATTTTATGAATCACCTTAGTATTTATTGTGATAAAGTAACATTTCAGTAGCATTGCCTGTATCCCAAGGTTTCCTAGTAACGCCCGACGCCACATGCTCTTTTTTATTACTGTTAAATAAATCAACACAGGAAATGAGTTTAGTATCCATGTTCTTTTCGATCCATAGACTATCCACAACAAAAAGAGTTGTTGTCCTTGTTGTCTTTGTATCCGAATCCGACCAATTACGGGCAAATACATAGAACTAAAACTTACAAATTAATGTTAGAACCAATTAATCTACATCTTTTCGCAAGGCTGCAAATTGCATGCACATTTGATTCTAACCGTGTGTAATATAAGTATTAACAAGGCTGGTACTTTATAGTACACACTCTAGTCTATCAATCTACCTAAGATTGATAGACTAGAAACTTATTTAGCCTAAAATGTTATCTGTTAACGAAAGTGCTACATGCAATTAAAATTTTAGGTTAGGTCCTCATAAAAAATCTGACTACATCCATACTAATGTTATAAATTCGAAAGTAACTCTGTCTGTCTGTCTGTATGTTACCTTTTCACGTCTAAACCACTGAACGGATTTCGATAAAACTTGGCAGAGAGATAGATTGCATCCCGGGGAAGGACATGGGATAGTTTTTATCGACATACCTCGCGGGCGAAGCCGCGGGCGGAAGCTAGTATTAGATCATTTCTTCATAATGTAGATTCAGTTTATCATAATGAAAGCTTAATATTGTCTCATAAATTTTTCTTAATGTATATTCTATGTAGCCTTGAGTAAGTCCAATATAAACAGATAACGCTATTTCCACAAGACATTTACGAGCGGCGTGTATTTCCCAACTGTGCGCCAAATTTACGAGTCCAATGGTTTATATTACGTTTAGTCCCATCCGCTCACCATCACAACAAGAGAATGTAAGTAAATAATCAGATTACGGCGCTCCTAATTAACTTTACCGTGACCCAATTAATATGCCTCAAGAAATTCTACAGGTTTATCTGTTACTACATAAAATTTTCATTCACAAGTTTATTTTGAGAGGATGTGTGAAAACATCGACTCGACTTGTATACTATACAATGATCGTCATACTCTGGCTCTCATCCAAATAAAAGAGCGGTAAAATTACGGACCACTATAATAAAATTTAAACTTGCGCCTCCCATGAGAGCCCTTCTAAATTCGCCATACAGCTGACCTATTTCGCGTTCAATCTGGCACAATCCAGTGCTGGTTTGTTTATTCGAGGGCAACGCTTTTATAATGGGATTTTAGTGTTCGCTACTATGATTTACGAGTACTAGATTCTGTGCGAAAAGTACACTTGCCATTCGGTACGCGGTGGTATCCAATACATGGTATTTTCGGCTACGAACGCCAACATACTCTAATTTCGAAATATTTTAGGAGCTTTTAAACATTATGAAATAAATGATAAAACAAAGTGCTATCAAAATGAGTTCCCGGGACTATTACAAGGTGTCTTACATGAGCAAGGGAGCTGAACGCTCCAGGAGATCTATGGAACACGACGTTCTGGACAACGACACGGAGTTCAACGCCAACCAGTTCAAACTTTACGATGACTTCACCACAGACCTTCGCATCGCCTTCAACCCTCTCAGGCGGAACTTCCACGACATCACCAGGACTGATATGATGAGGAGGAGGGGAGATCCCAACGATTCTGGTGTCGATATGGAAAATGGAAACCCTCTTGAAGACGTATCAACTTCTAATGATAGTGACTTGGTAAGTATTCGTAGGAGTCGTCTAGTAGCCATAATTTTGATTATGTTCTTCGGATTTTGTTTTGAAGCATTCAAAGCATTAATTACTATGGTTATTTCGATGAATATAATACTATCATGTGTATCAATTTATGCAACCACTCATACGGTTTAAATCATATAGCGTGAAGTTTATCGTATAACTGGTTACTTTATCTCACTTGGCTTCAGAAATAAATGTGTGTACAAAATTTTGCAATTGGCTGGAGCTTTCGGACTGAAATATTTTTATCGCGATACACATTAGCAGAGTATTTTTTTATTTTAATGTTCGGAATTGTGGCTTTAAAATCTCGGCCTTAGTACATTATATGCATATTTTTCAGTACGCCGTAAGTTAGCTGTGCGAAATAAAAAATATTGGTAACTGAAATATTTTTCGCGTTATTCAAAATTTTATTCGACAACGTATTCTCTATGACACAATGAACGAAACCGCGCGAAATGAACGCGAAATTGGCGTGATTAGCTAAGGAATTGGCGTGGTTTCAAGTAAGGAATCATTGAGTGGTCATAGTGAATTAAGGCCCTGGGTGCTTACTCTCGAATATAATTCCGATAAATCGACATTGGAATTGTCAGTCAAACGTCAGGGATTGGCTGGACTTACTGAGTCTAGCCAATCCCTGACGTTTAACTCAACCAAGTGAAGTTTGACCAATGTCGATCTATCGGAATTATATTCGAGAGTAAGCACCCTGGTGTGATCAAAACATCACATTTATGACGACAAATATGGATTAAACAAAACAAGCAACAAATACAACAGCAAATTCCTATAAAATGCAAATCTGTGTCGTCCGGGGCAACGCGCGTCGGATCGAATACTACAAAGTACAATTAGTGATGGCCGGCGCCATCCATTGTGTCCGACCGGACGGTAGCGCCTCGTCTAGCCATTGTCCGGCCTTTGCGCCAATCGGCAGTGGTAACTTAAGACAATGCTCTATGACACAATCACTTGATTTGGACATAAGGAAAGGGGCAATTCGTTGTAGGGTCATAAACATGATTCATGTTCACCGCGAATAAACGTTTTTTCTTTCTTTCTTTCTTTTCTTATTCAGGCTATTGGACTTAAAATTGGCAGTTTATTAATGAATATTAAAGAGAACTAAAAAAAAACAAATTATAACGCCCAAGTAAGTTTGTAGCATCTCAACCAACAACAAACAAAAATAAAAAACTTTTGCTGCAAAACTTGCGTTATTGGCAGTCGTTTCTTCTAACTAACCCGGTGTTTATTATACCTATGTAAACTTCCTCAGAAAAACTGTTAAGGAACAACCACCGCTCAATTAGGTAGTCCAATCAAAACAACAAACTAGCATATTTATGACGATCCCAAACCTGCGTGTTATAAATTCATATGCCACGTCCAGACTTGTTAAATTCCCATTTAACTGACCTGATTCAATCATACAGATCTTACGTTTTATGAAACTAATCATCCAAGGGGAACTCGCTAATTGGACGTTATGACGTAAGCGGGAACACTATTACATTGTAGACTGTGACTCATTGCAATGTTATACGCATTAGCCCCCATACGGGTGGTCATACGTGACATACAGACATAATGCGACTCTCCGACGACTCCATATTTGTACTACTTAATTAAGAATTATGCTTTTATTTGGTAACATCATCCACAATGTCTGCACGCTGAACCTTGTTAAATAGACAGACAAATGTGCATATTTTTCCTTGAAATCAATGATTCATTTTTCCGTTAAGTGCACTTTATTGAAGCGCATCACATTATGTATTCAAATTCCGTTATAACTCGCCTTGTTGACTGTTAATGTAGTAACCGTAGCGTTTATGACGAAGGTTTATTTAACTTGGCACAATGTCGTCTGGTAATTAAGGATATTGCACGCATGGACTCGCCCCGCGCACGCGCGTACCTACTTTTTTCGGCTCGGGCCAACCGGTATTTTAACCTGTCCACAAATAAATACAATCTTAAGTACGCCACGGTTGCACTGCGACCGACTGGCCTTGACCATACGTGTAATTTAAGTGTACTGCTCATTTCGGGCAGCATTCGTCTTAAGCTGATTACATCACTACTAGGAGTCCTTAACCTTGACTTCTTTACCCTTAAACGGCCTGCCATTTAAATGACAATTTTTTCATTTGTTGCAGTTGGAGAACGAAGTGATGGTAGATCCCTGGAGCAGCATGGACTCCTCGAATTCACCGTTAACTGATTCCGGACCCTCGGCAAGTGAAGACTGCACCCCCTCCACTTCGAGCGAAACCCCTTGCGGGCCTTTAGACGCGTCCTCTCCTCTATCGCCTGACTCGCGCCGCTTACCCGACCCAAAAGACACCAAAAACAAGATCGTCCCCAAACATATTCCCCCAAAGACATCCGACAAGGCGCGCTCGCGAGACCTCACCCTTGAACTAGAGACCCTAGAGCCCGACCTTCTCTCTCGCCGCCCTCATTTTCTTGACGAAGATTACCAGCCGCCGTCCAAGTCGAACATCGAATGCCGAATCCCCAAGCCGCACTTCCTCGATCACTCGCCATCGCCTGATGAATTCGACGAACGCAGTGACATCACAAACCCAAACTTCTTGGACGATGATGTCGAAGGTGACGACAATCAAGCACAAAAGAAGGCTGGAGCCCTTCCAAAGAGGTCACAGAAAAACCAGGCTTCCACTTACTCCAGCTCAGATGATCGACCACACAGAACAAGTTACCGAAGCACTCTACATTATGGGTTGGAAAGTGCGGCTCGATCGAGTGAGCGAGACAAAAGAGCTTCCCAACTCTACCGGGGGACCTGGCCAGGAGAACGCGATGTCTGGACAGGTCATGACTCCGCCAGCGTTCGCAGTTTCTCTAGTAACGGTTCCGCAGAGGGAACAAGACCTTCGTCTAACTTAGAAAATAAGATGGAATGTGTTTGTTCCTTAATTTCACTTTTAAGTTTATCGCCAGAAAACAACGCAGACCTGAGCGGCCCTTTATTAGATATGAGCAGGTCTGTTGAAAGTTGCATCGCCATGCGGCAAGCAGGATGCATTCCGTTACTGGTTCAGTTAATACATTCGAAGGTCCCTAGAGAAACTCGAGACCGCGCGGCGAAGGCGCTTCGTAATATAATCCACACACAGACTGACGACAAGGCAGGCCGAAGAGAAGCCAGAGTGTGGAGGTTGTTGGAACAAGTTAGAGAATATTGTTACGTATTAGAAGACCTCGTGGAAATGAGAAAAGAAGGAAAGGAGGTAATAGAAGATGATGCTACTAAGCATCCGAGTCAGAGCGTCGCAGCTCTGATGAAGTTGTCGTTTGATGAGGAGCACCGGCATGTGGTGTGTCAGTTGGGAGGGCTGCAGGCGCTGGCTGCGCTGGTGAGCGGCGACCAGGCTGCACACGGCAGCAGAACTGATGACAACACATGCTTGACCATGAGGAAGTACGCAGGAATGACATTAACAAACCTAACGTTCGGAGATGGCAACAACAAGTCATTGTTGTGCTCCTTCAAGGACTTCATGCTAGCTTTGGTTGAGCAGCTGGAGTCGCCCAACGACGATATGCGACAGGTATGTAAAGCAATATTTGCTTCTTGTTTTTTTTTTTTGTAAACTTTTATTTGAAATGAGAAAGAGAGCGAGAGAGATGTCTGAAAAATAAATGAGTTATTATCTTATAGAATGCAATTTATTTCTTTTACACATACGCAATAGCTTATATCGTGTTCATGTTATACAGGTAACAGCAGCTGTGCTACGTAACCTTTCCTGGAGAGCAGATACCAACAGCAAACAAGTACTTAGAGAAGTGGGAGCCGTCAAAGGTCTCACTAAAGCAGCGATGACGTGTCAAAAGGAGGCCACACTTAAGTCGGTCCTCTCTGCCCTCTGGAACTTGACAGCTCACTGCTCAATGAACAAAGTAGCTTTATGTTCCGTTGAAGGAGCACTGGGCTTCCTTGTTGATATGCTCAGCTACAACTCACCAACAAAAACACTAGCGATAGTGGAGAACGCAGGTGGCATCATGAGGAACGTGTCGAGTCACATCGCCGTCCGCGAAGATTACAGGCAAATTCTCCGGGAGAGAAATTGTTTGAGTGTCTTACTGCAGCACCTCAAGTCTCCGAGCCTCACTGTGGTCAGCAACTCGTGCGGTACGCTATGGAACCTGTCCGCGAGATGCCCACAAGACCAGCAGTTCCTATGGGACCACGGAGCGGTGCCGATGCTTAGGAGTTTAATCCACTCTAAGCATAAAATGATAGCGATGGGCTCAAGTGCCGCCCTTAAAAATTTGCTCAATTCCAAACCGGGTAAAACGCACATAATTTCCTTGGACACGACAGCTAGAAATATGAATCTACCAGCTTTACCCACATTAGGAGCTAGGAAACAGAAGGCTTTGGAGCAGGAATTAGATCAAAACTTGGCTGAAACTTGCGACAATATTGAGCCTGCAACATCTCCTTCGACGAGTAATAGAGAAGAGAAGAATCTCTTCACAGCCACGGAAAGACAAATCGCCATGAACTTAGAAAGGCATAGGATGACGTCGAGTTCACCTCTCATGGGTACATTAACATCACAAATATCTTTAAGTCACAGCGCACATTTGGCGAGCTATTTGAGCTGCAGTAACACTTTGCTGAAGGGTGCTTTGGTCACCCGTTCCAACACAGGCAGCGCAGGAAACGTCAATAGATCAGAAAGCAAGGACTCTGTCACCAGCACTCATTCTGACTCTGTGTTTGACCGGGTCACGCGCACCGGCAAGGTACCAGTACCTACGCCCAGGAATAAAGATCTGATGAAGAGTGAAATGTCAGGCGAATCGTTCAAAGCGTCCTCGAAACAACACAAAGACAACTCTTTCCTTCGGTACCCCACGCAACCTCCAATACCTCCGCCAAGAAGTACCACAGAAATGAGAACAAATTACACAGAATCCGGTTTTGACGTCGACCAGGATTCTTGCGACCAGCCCATAGACTTCAGCAGGAAATACTCGGAGACCAAGAACACCGAGTCCGAGGTTGAAAAGCCAAAGACTGAAAACAAAAAGTATTCGAAGAAGGACAGTCCTACCACCTACGGTGACTACCAAGAGACTGATTTGGACCAGCCGACGGATTATTCCTTACGTTATGCTGAACATCAATCTGAGACTGGGTCAGACATGTCGGAGCCTGCAGGGCCATCAGTACACGAGGACACCATCAAACACTTCGCCACTGAAGGCACTCCTTACGAGACACCGGCGATCTTCTCAACAGCCACCTCAATGTCAGATCTCAGGGTAATCGGCAAAGACAATAAGAAAGCAGTGGCGACCGCTAAACCGAACCCTGAAGCAATGACGCATTCAGACGAAAAGGACACTTGTTCCATCGAGGACCCGCCGAACCATGACAACGATAGGGCAGCAACAACTCCTCAAACGTCAGTACCGGAACCGATACCCGAAAAACGAGGGGTTTTCGATACCAAGTTCAGTTCAGGAATGATAAGTCCCGAGAAGCCGGTGAACTACTGCGATGAAGGCACTCCTGGCTACTTCTCAAGGGTCAGTTCATTGAGCAGTCTTGGCGAACCGACTGAAGAGGACAGTCTGGCTAAGAGGAACGCTATGGCGACCATTAACGTGGACCCCAGCCCTCCGGAACAAAGTATCAGCAGTTCTGCTAAGGACAAAGAAGGTAAACGCTTATTTTTCATCCCAAGTTATAGTGGAAATGATGTTAGCGGAATAATAAAGACACACGGGAGCCCTAAAAATGTTACCATCCTAACTTCTTAACTTTCTCTAAATCCAATGCTTTATTCTTCTAATACACATCATCATCATTAAACCTTTAACTTTAATTCAGAATCTTAGATAACTATCATGTTTTGCAACCACAAATTATACGTCATACACGACAAAATTTCAAATTACATTGAAACCTAAATTTTAAAGGTCACTCAAAAATCAACCTAGGCTACATAACGCCAAAGAAGATAGTTGCAAGTGACAAGAAATGTAAGTGATATAAGATTCTGAATTCAAGTATAGTAAGTACAAAAACTTTCACAACAACTAACGCCTTCCAAATCTTCCTCAGGTTCCAAAGCAGTAACGTTCGCAACTGAACCCGCGTCAGTGTGCGAGGGCTCCTCGCCTGCGTCGACCAGGGCTTCGCCCCCGCCGCAGCGGTTCGTGGAGGACACGCCCCTCATGTTTTCTCGCTCCAGCTCGCTTGGCTCCCTGCCTGAGTGCTCGCAGCAAGATGACCAGGGTTCTGTGCTATCTGAAGTTAGGTAAGTCGATGGTTCAGCTACAATATAATTTGTGTGTATGTTTCTTTGGCCGTTTAATCTATGCTAATATTATAATTTTGAAAGTACTCTGTATGTTACCTTGTCACGTCGATACCATTGAACGGATTTTCATAAAGTTTTGCAAGGATAGACAGATGGCATCCTGGGGAAGACAATAGGCTACTTTTTGTCCCGTTAGCACGTTCCTGTTGGATAAAAAATAATTTGCTTTTAAAGACTTTCTAGCCAGTGCTAGTCGTAATGAAATAGATCTGTAAGAATCTACGTATGGTTAAAATGTATGATTTATAGTACAGAGGTTTGTAAAAAAGAGACTTATAAACTCATCAAATCTACCCACGTGGAAAATGTCGGGACAAGTTAGACAAATCCGACAAGTAATGGTCCGTATGAACCCTGGACCAAAATAAAGTCATGAAGACAACACTACAGCTGACAGTAATTATACAATCTAACCACAAAAAAAACTGTTGATTAGGTAATTATGAGTATAATTTAGATCCTCACAACAATGTTGCGTTGTCCCAGCCGGCTGACGTCCGGCTGCATGTCGCCGAGCGAGCTGCCCGACTCGCCCGGCGCCAGCGCGCCGCTGTCGCCGCGCATGCGCGCGCCCGCCGCCGGCTCGCTCACTGCGCTGTCCACGCCGCCACAAGGTACACAAACAATCATAACAACTATGACTGGTCTATTCTATTAGCTGCGAGCCATACGAAGTAAATATCTGACTATGTTACTGTACTCCTCAGAACCTGCATGCGTCGGTTCAGTGTTCGAAGAGCGTGTGTCCCGTTTCCTGGTGGAACATACTCCGGCGCAGTTCTCAGCAGCCACCAGCCTTAGCAGTCTCACCATAGATGATGAACCCAAGCTGCCTAAGGTAAGTTAACAGTCTCTAAAAGTCCCTGGTGATCGTAAACGTGCAGTGTATGTTGCGGTGAATATTACCATAATCATCCACTTGATTATTATTTTTTCAGTTGATTATCTTGATGTAGTATTTCCGTTGCCTCGAAATAAAGTAAACAAAATAATAAATTATTATTTTTTACAATTTTTCGAGAACCACAGGGCTACAAGACTATTCAGTCGCCTTCAGTGTCCAGGAGTCCTTAGCTCCGCATTCCATTCACATTGTACAGAGGCCAGCACATCAAGCTCAACCCCAATCTGTCAAATTTATTTGATAGATTTTCAACTTTACCACAAAGGAATATGGTTCATATCCAATTGGGAAAATTTGACAGATTGGGGTAGGTTGATGTGCTGGCCTCTGTACCTTTTTGTGACATCCAGTTTTTATTTCTTTGTAGCAATCGCTGAAATTGTTACCAAGGGTTACTCATCAAGAAGAGATCGGCAGTTCATCGCCCAGCAATAATCCTGATGATGTCTTACATGATAATAGAAACAGGTATGTATTTTAGCAAACATACTTAAACATTCAGTTAGCACATAATAACCGACGAAAAATTTCAATGCATGGGGTTCAGGTTCAGTCAGGTTGTACGTCGAAGTCCCTGTCACCCTGTTTAGCATATAAAATTAGTGACAAGTACAGGTTGCCCCTTGATATAATAAGGCTAAGCAGAGATATAGAAATAAATAATAAGTTTTTGATTGACTTTTTCAGAGACCAATTCCGGACATTGCATTCGGCGAACCTCGTAGCTAATGAACCAATGAAAGGTAACGTTTTCACTCTTATTTATACAATTAATGTTAAAAAGAAATAAAACTGTATTAACATAAAACTAATACCATTTCAGGAACTCAAACTCCAGGCGAGGTGTGCAAAGTATACTTCACAGAAGACACGCCTGCCATCCTATCGAAAGCGGGCAGCAACTCGAACCTATCTGCCTTATCCATCGACTCTGCGCCCGCACCGACGTCCAACGACCTAAACGACACGCACGACACGTCCGACAGCTCTAATTTGAGCGACGCGGGAGACTTGCTGGAGGAGTGCATACAGAAGGGCATCGCTAAGGTATGTAGTGCTATATTGTTATCTGTCGCGCTATGTTGTTATACAGGGTATAAAAAGACCCATCACATGTCAATTACACATTCTGTACATCAAAATATGTAAAACTGCACAAAAATAAAATTACTGGGAAACGACTTTATTTTTGGTGTGAAAAGCTGTTTGCGGTTGTGCGCAATATAACACACATAATGTGCTTATGGGTGCACGGTATAGGGGTCGTGGAGGTATTTAAAGTTGTTTTATAAAGTTAAAAACTTATTTGCGTAAACAAACGTCAGCAACAGTTGGAATTTTGACCTTCAATATCTCCGTAACCAGAAGGTTCCCAGGTATGTTCCAGTACAAAAAAAATAAAACAATGAAGGGCAGTAAAAGTGACTCGGCTTCGTTAAGAGTATTTTTACACCCGTTATGTCGCACGACGAATACGACACATCTGACAAAAGTCATCGTTAAAGCATGTCACACGATATAATATGCGACTTTTATGACGACGGTAATGTGACGCCATTGGGGGTTACACTCTTACTAAACCATTTGTCCCTCCTATATATACAAGATGTTGATTTGCATCCTAGTCAAATTCAAGGACGTAGTTATGATAATGATTCTCGACCCAAATCAACAATAAAATGAGTAGGTATTTTTTTATTTATTTTTTCTTATTTACGGAAATCCGTAAGTGTGAACCAGCCGTATTTAAACGCGGCCCGTCTGTTACTAGCCCTATAACCGCGCTTTCACACACAAACAAACGCAAATAATACATACACAACGCATACGCAACGATCATTCAATAAATTCGTAGGTAATCAATCGCATCCCCCAATCACGGTGCGGGTACTCTCCCGCGCCGCTCCTAGACTCGCCCCCGCGGCCCCGCCGCCCCGCACCCCGGAACTAACAGTGTGTTCTAAGTCGCCGAAGCGTTCGTGCGCGAATTCCGCTTCGCGGTACATCATTCAGACGTACGTACAAAGTGCAAGATGACGGACAATTACTCAAATGTCGAGTTGGTGGAGATGGTCCGCCTGTATGCCATCAGTGGAGACAGCCTACGTGGAGCCATCCGGATGTTCGTGGAAATGTTTCCCAATCGGGAACCCCCGTCACAGAGCGTCATGCTGGCTGCTACGCAGAGACTGCGGGATCATCGGCAGTTTGATGTTCCGCGGCATGCTCAAGCTCGCGGCAGCGTAGACCTGCCTGTCGCCTTGCAGGAAGACATCCTGGAATACTTCCAGCGAGACCCATGGGCAAGCACGCGGGAGGCTGGTCAACGCTTTGGAGTGCAACACACTAGAGTGTGGCGCCTACTGAAGCGTCAGCTGCAACACCCATTCCACTACCGCAAGGCACAAGACATTCACCCAGGTGATAATGCCGTGTGGATTACATTTTGTCGCTGGTTGCTGGAACACCAAGACGCCAACATCCTGTGGACGGACGAGTGTTTATTTACTCGAGTTGGCGTCTACAATGCTCATAACGAACATTGGTGGGCTCACCGCGACCATAACCCGCACGTAACCAAACGGCATGCGAGGAGTTTTGGTGACCACTGGATCGGTCGCGAAGGACCTGTGGCCTGGCCTCCGCGTTCTCCGGACCTGACGCCTCTAGACTTTTATTTGTGGGGAGACGTTTATAAGGAGGAAGTGACAAGTGTAACACAATTACGTGCAAGGATCATTAGTGCTTTCGACACTTTAAAAACGAATGTGTTAGTGTTACGTAAGCTGAAAGAAAACCTGCTACGTCGTTCTCGATTGTGCGAAGAGTGTGATGGTGGCCACTTTGAACAATACCTCCGGGTAACTTAAGTAGGTAATTTATTTATTTGTACATTTTATAAATACGTTGTTAACTTAATCAATTTTATTAGTGTAAATAAGTTGATTTCAAATTTTTAACTACGACAATAATACCTAATAGTCGAAAGTATACCACGTACTTACTCTTTCCATTCCATCAAACGTAGAAAACATTTTTGCCTCAGTAGATCGGTACACCAACTAAGGTAGGTATTATTGCCGGTCCTAAGCCCGTTAAGTAGGAATTTCAAATCAACCAATTTAATCCACAAATAAAAACAAAATCACTACGAAAACTTTAGGTTGAAAGCTATAGCAAAACTAAAATTTTATTAATCATCTGATAACAGGTCAGTGAACTTTTCTTTGGCGCACTAGTATTACTGTCATTAGTAAGATTTTCGTATTCCAATGATGCTCAAAAATGAGTTAAAATATTATCAAGCGAAGTTTATGACAATAATGTAGGTGATTTTCGAAATAAAATTAGGTAAATTAAAATTATTGCTACCGGTCATTGCTCGGTCGCGCGACGCGCGCGCTAGTAGGTATTTCGTAGAATCGAATCGTAGGTAAGACGTCGACACTCACGCACACAGCTGCATTGTCGCTGTGTGAGTAGTCGGGTGATTCTGTTTTATTTGTATTGAATTAAGGGTTTCATTCTGAAATACTGTTAAATTTCAACAACAAAAAAAGCAGCGCTTACTAGTTATTGCCCCCTACCGTACTTCTATTGATATTATTTATGTCTTTTATGACAACCTCCTGAAATTTGACGAGGATGCAAATCAACACCTTGTATATATATATATATATTTATATATATTTTATTTCAAATGGTTTGCTCTTTACTCTAGTCTAGGTCAGAGGTGCCAATTTTATGCATTTTAGCAGTAGTCAAGTTTTTGATAAATGAATAACAATAAAATGTCTTGTTTTCAGGTGGTGAAGAACAAGGGTCCGTCATCTGACGTGTCCTCCATCAATCCATACAGAGATGAAGTATACGTAAGTATTTATAATAAAAACCATTTTAAATCATTTTAACACTATTATTTATGAACAGTCACAACCAAAAAGTATTTTCTTTACCGTAAGGGCTATTTTTGTCTGCTTATACCACGATACAATCTGCTTTAACAAAGCAGCATTATACAGTCCGTTCACAGTTATTTACCTCAGCAGCAACCTAACCTTATTTTAATGAGAATAAAGATCACTATGATTTGGACAGTGATGCAAAATCAGAGATAAAATTCAAAATAACTGAGAGAACAGGGGGCCTAAATAGGCCACTTTGGCAGAATCATAACAATTCACATCACGCAATGCATTAAAAATAACTAGTCCGCCATCTTGGGTGTTCCGCCATGTTGGATTTAGAATGACGTCACATAGTTAACAGTGCATTGTCATCCAAACTAAATGTGTATACAAAATTTCAGCTCAATCTGTTGAAGATATCTGCTTCAAAATTGAGCTGCAAGAGTCCACCCGAACAAACATAGTTACATACATACATACATTGCAAGTTAAATAACAGCTTGCAATGAATTATATTCCATATAAAATGGCCAGGTCATTAAAATGGAATTTAGGTTGATGTCAACTCGACATAATATGTCAAAGGTGTATGCTATTTTGATCTTTGTTATCAAGTAATTAAATATAGATTTCTATGCAATCTACTATGTATCGTAGCTTCAAAAGATAATATGTGTCCTGATTTGATAAAAAAAACCGGCCAAGTACCACCATACAATATTTTACACTACATATAAAATAACGGCAAAAAAGATCACGTTTGTTGTATGGGAGCCCCCCTTAAATATTTATTTTATTTTGTTTTTAGTATTTGTTGTTATAGCGGCAACAGAAATACACATTCTGTGAAAATTTCAACTGTCTATAAGCTATCACGGTTCATGAGATACTGCCTGGTGACAGACAGACGGACAGTGGAGTCTTAGTAATAGGATCCCGTTTTTAACCGACGAAAAAACGGAGGAGGTTCTCAATTCGACGCGTATTTTTTTATGTATAATCACGCATATCTTTTTACAGAGTAGTCCGATTTTGATAATTCTTATTTTATTGGATAGGGTATACCTCGAAGTTGGTCCCATATAAATTTGGAAAAAAAACCTACCCTAGAGGTTGGAAAATAGGGGTGATTTATTGTTCACTCAAGGATTTTAATGCTAAGTTGTGTATGACAATTAAATAAAAAAAACCTCACGATGAATGAGCTTTAGACCTGTCAGTCTCTTGTCTAACCAGATATCTCCTGCCCACATATTCTGACTTATAAATGACCTATGACCTCACCTCTCAGTCTTTGCATTTCTTCCTCGCGCTGATCTAAACTTTCCTGTGAACGTGCTAATCTAATTCTCTTTCTATTTGCTACCATTTTTTTTTCTCATTATTAGATTCTTCTAAATATCTTTTTCTCATTCGAGCATATTTTTTTGTAGGCCTACCCATGTTGGTATATAAAGCCTGTTTTCTTAAAGTATTTATATTATACAACAAATAATAGTTAAAATAGGATTATATAACAGTTAATACCTAAAGTAAGTTAGGCTTGCTGCCTACCTTTTAAATGTAATCAAAAATTAAGCATGTTAAAAAGCATTAGCATTAGTAAATTATAGCCACAAAAATTATAAAATAAAAACTTTTAACAAATAAATTAAACCGCCGAAATAACTGAAAAGCAAAAAATAAGACTTAAACCTTTTTTATTTAACCCTAATAACTAAGTTCTTAAACTAATGTAAAGTATCTAAGTAATTTTGAGTCGGCGCCAAACAATCAATGAACAAAGATCACTAAATCTCTTTGGTGCCGGGCGATAATTTTACGTGATAATGTCATAAGAGATAGATGCGTCACAAGCCGAACGCTTAGGCCGATCGTACCTCTATCGCTTGTACCACGCTCTCGCTTGCACGTTCGGCTCAGGCGGAACTTGACAATGAGTCATGCTTTTTCGTGCGTGCAGCCGGCGATTTATAAGACGGTATCACGTCAAAAAATTATTCTTAGATCGATATAGTAGAAGTGAAATAAAATTATCTTTATTAGACCATGTATTTACGCTGATTTGAAACTACAACATACATTTTTATCCAATCAATTCAAAGAATTTTTGATTGTTTACGGTTAAATCAAAATTGGTCAATTTCGAATATCTAAATTAAAACGATGTTTTATTGCGTTGTAACCTCATCATTATTACAGATAGTGTGGCAACATTTTTTAACGAAATTACAGTAAGAAGTGTAATTTTACTGCAGCTAATTAAAAGTCGGACTATAGAATAGCACTAATGTACTAAATGTAACTTTATTTACAGAGATCACTGCCACCATACTTGCGTTCGTCCACGGAGACTGTCAGGATGTCTCATGAATTCGCCAGGAACGTTCGTGACAGGTGAGAGACAGAATTAATCAAATGGAAAGGATTATATAGATAACTAGCGGCCCGCCCCTACTTCACACGGGTGCAATTTTTTTTCAAACAATTTTTTTTTTGTTTCATACAAACCTTGTCCTGACAATACCGAACACAACAAAAAAAGAATTAGCGAAATCGGCTCAGCTGCTCTCGAGATTTGCGCTTAGCAACACATTTAGCGATTAATTTTTATATTATAGATGAAGGATAATTCTCGTAATTAAAAACGATCAAAATGTAGTCGCAATCTTATCTCAGCGATAATCAATGACAAAAACTTTTCATTAATGTAGGTAAAGAAGATGTATTATTGACAGACTAGCTTCTGCCCGCGACTTTGTCCGCGTGAAATTTCACCCTTCGCACATTCACCCTCTTAGGGGTGGAATTTCCATAAACCCTTTCTAAGTGGATACCTACTCTTCATAAAGAACACCCTCCAAATTTCATGTCTCTAGGATCAGCGGTTGAGGCTGTACGTTGATATATCAGTCTGTCAGGACTTTGAATTCTATATAATTATATCTATAAGAAGTAATAAGTCAGGAAGTCTATTTCAGAACAAATTCCACACAAAAAGTGTCTCTACTTCAAACCAAAACTACGTATGATTCAAAATACGAATCACTTCTGAGGTTGCAAGAAGACATGCTTGGATTGGTTTAAATTCAGAACGAAAGCCGGGATTGGTTCGGCGTGCTGCAATGTCTGCTATGACAGCACAGTCATAGCGACGTGGACGATGTTATGCAATAAGTGCACCGGACCGGACATTAAAATTATATAGATTGAGAGTCTCAATCTAAATAAATTCTTTAAAAAATCTCTTAAATTTGAATGTTCTTAAAAATACAAGAATTGCCCCTCAGAATGGTAACATAAAGTCTAGCACATAGAGAGACATAGTTTTTGTCGACTGCATGGTGTTATTTATTCGAGCTGGCATTTTATATTCTTATTAGTAACAGTACACAGTCGGAAAAATAGTGAATTCGCACTGTGTCATAATGTTTTTCATGTTTACTTAATCTCTTTATTCGTCGACTGTATAACATAATCTGAAAATTTTGGATGTCGTAGGGTCACAAATGTATTGGGATTATTTGAAAAAGTCATTTATCGAAATTAGGCTCAGAATCAGCATTTTTTGAACGTCAAAATTACTTATGACAGTCACCCAAAACGCCCGCCCTCCACCACTTCTTAGGCCTGAATTTCTGTTACGCTGACGTCGTTGGTCGCGTACGTCGGTCGCGCGTGTCATTATACATTGTGTTCTATATAGCACCATACTGCGACGTTGACGTCAGCGGCGCGTATGTTGGTACTAAACGTACGCGACCGACGTCAGCGTAACAGGAATTCAGGCCTTAGTGTTTTAGCTGTGAAGAAGTGGCGCTACAAACGCCCTAGCAGCACAGCTGATTGTTAATATCTTTCATGTTATCTGTTTATGTTTATTATAGCGAAAGAATGATTTATATTTCTATTTCATACATATGTGCCATAATGTTACCGTGTGTGGTCCCCGCAGCCGCTCGCGCAGCTCGTCCCGCTCGGGCGCGTCCCCGCCGCCGCTGCCGCCCAAGGTGGCCAGCCGGGCCGCGCCGCCGCGCCCGCCCGGCCCCGCCGCGCCAGCCGCGCCAGCCGCGCCAGCCGCGCCAGCCGCGCCAGCCGACGGTACGTGCCGTACAGAAACGACTCTAATAACCCAAACTTTTACTGAATACTGAAATCTAATTTGCTATAGTAACGGCTGGATATTTATTGCATCCTACAATGTGAATTAAAGTGATAAGTTTTAAAGACAAGATGTTTATGGACTGTAGGGAGCAAACTATGAGAGAACAGCTGTCTTTATTACTTTTTTATTACGTCGTAAACACGTCAATTTTGACGCTATGTGGTTCATAAAATTTTACAAGGTAGGGACCTTGTCAAGGTTATCATACGAGACTGTATTATGATTTAAAAAATATTATTGAACGCGAACTGTATATAGGTACCACGGTGCGATGTCGCGATACCAGCGTTTGCAAGGTGGCTTTGTATTGACCCATGGGTTTGGTACTTAATAGCTATGCATGACATTACAAAAGTAAGCGTGTCTCATGCAATGTTTTATCATCACACAGCTTGCCACCCTAAGTTAGAATAAAAGTTTAAGTCCAGAAGAAATTATTTTTATTTAATACTATTTTAAATAATTTATCTGTCGTTTTACAGGTCGGAAATACGAAAGTCGTCTGCCAGTCAAGGCTGAAAGGCGAGACAAACCGCGCCCTGCAGCCACTGCCAACCTCGCGCGAAACGACTCTTTATCGTCACTCAGTCTCGACTCTTTCGGCTCTACTGACCGCGAGATCTTCGAGGAAACCGTGAAGGCTGGACTGTCAAGTGTCAACCCTAGAGCTAAGTATGCCATCGATGACAGAACCAGAGCTCATTCAGCTGAAGGCGTTGCTGAGAATATAAGAAGAGATCGTGTACCACGTTCATTGGACCGTGCGCCGTTAAGGTCCCGTGATATCGAACCCGATTTGCAGGCCATCGCCCGCACCAGTCGCCCTCGCCGGCGACGGTCGCGCGACCCGGACGTACGCACGTCGTTGTCGCACGCATCGCCACGACTCGAACGCAGTACGTCGCTTTCGTCGCTTAGCAACGACTCCTTTGGATCTACTGATCAGGAGGTGTTTGAACGTAGTGTGAGAATTGGTATGTCAAGAGCCAGTGGTAGTGCGCATAGTTCTGGGGCAAGGAGACGAGGGCGCAGTGACGACAGACTGGAGGCCTCACGACGAAGACGTGGCGGTGGGGCGGGAGGGGCTCTAGCTCGCATGGGGCCAGCGCGTGCGTTGTTAGAGGAAGTGATCGCGCGCGGGGCCGGGGGGGCCCGGGGGGCCGGCGGGGCCCGCGGGGCGCGGCGGCCGCCGACAAAAAACGTGTCCCCGCCGTCTGCGGCCCGCGCGCCCGCAGGCGGGGGGGGACTCATCACCCGCGCCACACCTGGCTCTGACGTCACGACAGAAGGCCTCGACGTTGATGAACGTGACGTCACGGCTGACCCCGCACCTAACATGTCAGGTTCGACCACGTTACACCGCTCAAACGAGTGCCTGGCGCCGCTATCAGCTAACACAACGCTTGAATCAGAGCCGCCCGACGAACTCAACCGCTCCAACGAATCCTACGCCGACGTATTAGACGGAGAGTGGAGCGACGGCGAACATCCGCGCGACGCGTGCGACGGAGGCACTCTGACACGACACAGCAAGAACAGGAACAAACTCGAATGGACTGACATCAAGTGCACTGACATAAAACCACTAGAAGACCTTCCCTTACATATCGAAGATGTCTCTAAACGAAGCACAGACACATGGAACGACAACACTTGTCCCGATGACATCACGTTCCCTACTATCAGCGGTTCCGTACACATGGTTTCCTCAATCCGCAGCGAGGTAGCCGACCATGCCATGACACTACCAGACTTACTTGAAAAGAGCGAGGCACCCACCATGTCATTCTCTCGACCAGATTTAACGAACAAATTGGAACTAGACAGAGAAATCCCTCAATCTCCGCTAGTTATGATGATGGACAGTAGATTAGAAGCTGAACGATTGATGATAGACAGTGTGCCGGAACCCAGCTTCACATCTTTAGTGGACGATGGTCAACAGAACTTTGACTCGATCCTTTCAGCTGCTATAGAGAAGGAAGCAGCAAGACTGGCCGCGCAACTGAAAAACTCTGCCTATGGTATGGAGGCTAGCGTGACGTCATTAACATCTCTTGACCTTGACAATGTCAAACCACCGTCAAACCTTGGCAGCTTACTATCACTCAGCGCGTCAGGACACTGGGATGAAACTTCCCAAGTCTCGAAGAAATCCCAAAAGAATAGGAAAAAATCGCTTCCAGTCGCGTTGATGGTCAAACGAGCGCTTAGTAACTCTATGAACCAAGGCAGCTCTGAACACCTGGACAGCAATCCAGTCAGTTTCCTCGATAATGTAAAGCCTCCTTCTGAAATGGACAACATTGACCTGGAGAGCAGCATGATATCTGTCTCTAGCATAGTGTCGGAAGTGGCAGAGGTCAGAGACCGCATACCTATCGTGTTTGACTTCAAGCAGCCCGTGCAAGACTTCCCTCTCTGCAGCACCTTCACTAACGTCTTCCATGACCTCGACAAAGTCAATCCGCCATCTTTATTCGACGAGATCGCAGAATCAACGATGGAAATTGAACCAACGACTGCACAGCAGATGTTTGACGATTGTGTGTCTAATACATTGAATGTAGTCACCGATATTCCGTCGGGTTCGGAGAACTGCACGCCCATACCTTCTGATATCAGCAGCGTGGAATCTACGCCAAAGAGACAGAGGGATCCGAAATACTTGACTCCCAAAGAAAAGAGAAATGTATCTAAAGACAGATATCAAACGTACACGATCACTGATACAGTCACCGAGAGTGACGTAGTGCTCGAAGTTGAAGAAGAATTCGTTACGTGGACCAAGTCAGAAAGCGACCGATCTGATGAGTATGTCACGGCGACCTCTGAGGTCAAGTCCAGAAGGAAACTCAGCGCCAAACAGAGAAGGTTGGAAGACAGAGCTAGGTACCAAACTCAAACTGTTGACATTCACACCATCTTACCGCAAGAACCGCAGAAAGTCGTCGACCCGCACTTGGAGAGCCTAAAACGACGATTGGCCGCCAAAAAGACAATGAAACAAAAACGAATGGAGGATGCCGAACGATTCCGAACGCGAACACTAAGCGAAGACATTCCTCCTTCACCGACATTCGTCACCAAAGACGCGAACTTCGAAAACGTTGAGACTACGACGGGCTACGACAGCTTATCATCAAACGAGCTGAACCACCAACAGATATCAGACGACCGACAGGACGATGACGTGTTCTTACGGGAAACTGACAGCGGACATAATGAAGACGACTTCGAACTGAACTCCACTCAGATGCAAACTTACACAAAGAGCTTCAGGAACTACTTGCCTGTCATCGAAAGTCCTGCCGCAGTCGACATGTGCGTCGTATACAATCTTAAGAATATAGAAATGACGGCCTCATATAAAAGCAAGATGCAAGTGCAGTGCGATAAGAACCAGAACCCAAGCAGCAGTGACTTCGCGAGCTATGAGGGTGACAGTAATTCTGAAGACAGAGCGCAGTCTGAATCAGACCCAGAGACTTCTCGACCGAAACCGAAGATAATCAAACCAACTCGACGCGATGAAAGTCTTGACTCCAATGAATCTTTAGAAAAGGAAAATGATATCCCAAAAGCTATTAGAGGGAGAAAGAAGGCGATGTATGTGTCACCCTACAGGCGAAACGTACCCGCCGCCGCTACCAAAAAGTCCACGGCCCTTCAAACTAAAGCAGCACCTAAGAGTGCTCCTCCCAAACTCACGAACCCCGTCAAAGCCCACACAAGTGCCAAAACGCCAAAACCTTCAGTGTCTAAGGCTTCAAGCGCAAACACTTCGCCTAAAAAGTCTCTTCCAAAGTCTCCCACGAAGTTGCAACAGAAACCGATATGTATTCCTCCCGTTGCCACGAAAGCGATACCTCTAGAACGACAAGGAACGTTCACGAAGGAAGAGAGTTCTGTGCCGGTTAAGGACTTACCAGTCTCTGTCCCTGGGAAAAAGACCACTGTCCCTAGGCCATCTAAGGCTCCCGCACCGAGCAAAAACAATACATCTCCTTCAAGACTGCCACAGTTCAATCGTACTCGACCACCTCCGGCTAAACAAAGCGCTCAGCCTAAACCTTCCACATCAAGGGTCACTAAACGATCAGAGCCAGTCATGAAGAACTCGCCTTCGAACCACAGTTTGCAGAGCAATGAGAGCGGAAAGACCATCACGATAGCATCGAAAAGTTCTCGACAAGGTAGTACCTCTAGTGTCAACTCGATTCAATCTTCTAAAACTAACTCCAAAGACATAGAAAGCAAAATAGCTAGTCTGTGGAAAAAAGTAGAACAAGCTAAAAAGTTGCCAGCCAAAGCTGAAAAGAAGGTTTGGATAGAACCCGATAAAACGGAACCTCCCAAACTTATTAGAAGTTCTACATTCGAAGGGCAACCAAAGGCTCAAGTGTCTTCAGCCCCGAAGCAAAAAACTGCTATAGGTATTAGAGTGTCACAAATACCCAGTTTGAGGCCAAAATCTGTGCCGAGTAAGGCCGCAGGGCCAGTGAATAGTGCTAAAAAGACGAACACAAGAGTTTTTACTCGGAAACCTGCCAATGGACAGATCACATCGTAAATAATAAAGAAATTTTATGAGATTTTAATGATCTAATGGTGTTATGAGGTCCTGTCGAATGTTATCAAGTATTTTGTGCAGAAACTCAATGATATGTGTTAAACCATTTGATTAATAAAATAACGTTAACCTCATGACTTGAAAACCAGTGACGAATTATGAAAACGTATTACAATTTTGGATTATTGTTGTAAGGCCTAGTACACACTGTTGTATAAAGACCGGTCAATTACGAAGTAATTTTGTAATATTAAAAATGTATTGTTAACTACTGCAGTTCTGTAAACGAAATGGGAGCTTTGTATATGTGTGAAAACAATAAAAAGAATAAGACGTACACTTGATTTTTGAAGGGCTAATTAACACAACTAACAAACTATCGAACTCGCGTAAAGTGATAAGATTGGCTGTTGTTATTTAAGTCAGGCAATTATAGCAGTTAAATAGAGTTTGACAGTCGGTTAGCTAGTTTTGCTGTAATTTACCTTTCAAAAACCATGTGGTAAACGTAAACTCACAAATAATCAAAGTTCATATTTCGTCACAGATGCAGTCAGCAATAATATTTCTTGATTATATTTGAACGTGCCGCTAAACTTAGCTGCCTAATTGACAATGATGATTTCTTCTAATTAAGATATTAATTACTAAAGTTAATAGGCGAACAGTCACAGCCCACGTCGGATACCAACTTCTTACAACTTGTTACTATAGATGATTATCATGGCTTCAAACTTTTGACAAATAATATTCTTATACTAGCTTACTTATAAACATTGTCAAATGTTTGGGCGTAATGCAGTGGTACTCCCTAATTAGAGCCCTAGATAGTACTAACATTATAACAAACTAGGGAGGTATGATTTCATCGAAATATAAGTGCAAAATTGATTAAGAGCTAAATTAGTAGCCAAACTTTGGGTTAGATCACATATTCGACGTAATGCGTGCACTTTGAATGACAATTGGAGTACCACTGATTAAATATTAGAATTAAATAATTTCTTGATTGTGAACTTGTTCCGAGTGAATGACCAGTCAGTGACTTGTTTTCATTTATTTCTTTTGTATATTTGTTGCATTTATTCATATTCTAGAGACTATGTTTGAAGAACCCTATTTCGACTGCTATTTTAGTTTTTTAAGGAGATATTATATTGAAAGACATAGTCACAAATCTTTTTCTACTGGCAAAATATATTAGTTTACTGTAAAATTTTCGAGATTGTTAAATAAACTATAGATATATTTTAAAGTAACTAAGAACTGGCCCTAGTTTGAGTCAGTTTTATTCAAATCTATATAGTTTATTGATATATCTCGATATATATATAAGGCGCGTTTTAACTGCCCGAAAGCAATTTCTTTCGATCAATATAATCTTTTTAGTAAAGCCGTTTTTTCAACTTCTTATTTTCCAGTCATAACACTGGAATTTGTAGTAAAAACATGATGTTTTGTCACTATAAATACAATAGTGTATGACAATTAATTGTAAATATATCCCCGCTAAATTATAGTTAAGGTTACCGTTATGCAATTTGTATATTTTTCATAAAATTTACATCGGAAATGTCATGTTCGCTTTGGAGTAAACACTGAGACAAGATGGCACCGTTCCTTCTCGAGGGCAGTCGAAGGCTCAGTGCTCAGCTTACCCTGTCCGGTGTGCATCGTCTCAGTTTTAAGTCTAGTCAGTTTTAATGTTAGATAAGCGGGATTAGTAAATTTGGCGTAAGAAACGTAATTTTTACACATGAAAGTGGATCGCATCGATTGTAACAGTTAACTGTAGGTTTTACTTATTATGTAACTGGCTTCCTGTAGTTAGATCGCATTTACGGTTTTTACTTATCAAATATACATCATTTCTGCGGGAAAATCGTACGATACTTCAAACTTGCGTTTCTCTATTTGTATGAGCCTAAATTCTTGCAATTAAAATTTAAATCTTCAACAACTGTTGCTTTTCTTCCATTCAAAATACTTTATCAATAAATAGTTTGTACAATTTAAAACATTTAAGGCATCTAAGGGCCCGTTTCCATGATCGCGATAGCTGAAGAATTGTTCCATAAGATCGGGCTCAGTGGAAACGCGACCTGTTATATACCTACCAATAAATATAGTATACATTATTACCTAAATAATCATGTTAAAATTTCATGATTAGTACTGATTCCTTTATTATATAGATTTAGTAGTCGCATAGATAATTTTCTTTATACTATCACATGATGTAGCGAACGCCATCAATTTCATATAATAAGCCAGTTTTATATAGTTAAATAAAATAGATTTAAGGTGCGTAATTTGATGGTAAATAAAGGATACTTACCGCATCTCTTTGTATTATTTTAAAACCTTTAAACTATGACAACAAAAATATCTTACAAGGGTCAGCACAGACAGAGCTGCAAAATACTTGAGCAGTTTTTCATTGATAATCAACTTAATTGCAACTGACATACAGTTAAAATTAGCGTGCCAGAGATGCGTTCTAACATGCGCACATATTTTCAACTTTACAGCAAAGAACACGCTCAAGCATTTTGCTGTACAGACTAAGCTGACCTTTATACTAAAACTAAAAACTCTCATTACAAATAAGCCTCCTAACAAGTATTAGATGGCTTAATCTGAGCTATCATTCCAGTCAACCCCACCAATGGCAGTAACGGGTCAACTAAACAGCACACTAAGCAGCAAATCCAGCATCAATATGGTACATTTAAAGTTCGGCTTTTTATAGGTTTGTCGTGTCTTTTACTCATAAGTTCCTAACTGTGTGAGAACCATGAAATTTTGCACAAGAGTTCATTTTGTAACGAAGGTGAGCTCTAAAGAAGTATTTTTTAGTAATTTTTGCTGATAGGAATCCCATCGCGAGCACGACTTGTCTCTAAACCTCGATGTGACGATAGTTACGACCGGGCACTGTATTGTGACTGACAGACTTCAGACGGCTAAGGTGATGCGCGCTGCTCTGCAGCACTTAAGGAGAGTAACGCAGTATGTTGACTAACAACGAGCAAAACGTTGTTTCGGGACAGGCTTTGTCTGAAAGTTAGCTGCGACAGAATAACTTGATTGACAGTATCATCTGTAATAATGATCTCTAACCCAATCTATAGTCCAAATCTTCGTGACGGCCCAGTGATTATGGCTGAGGCCATAAGCACTGGGCCGTCACGCCTTTCATGCATGTGGTTATGGGTTCACGGGGTACGAATGTGACTTTTTCATGTACTTTCAAATGGGCTCGGTAAAAGAAATCATCGTGCGGAAACCTGGACATGGAGTTTATTATTAGCAACTGTTTAATGATTAACCGTACATTTTTGCCGTTTAAACGTCTATTAACTTTAAGCAACGTTTATAAATAAACCCCTACGTTAATATAAGTCTGAAATCGCCCACCCGTCTTGAGCAAGCGTGGTGATCAATGCTCGTGCCTTCTCTGTATGAGAAGAGTCCTTTGCCCTACAATGGGACAATAATAGGCAGGAATTTTAATCTATGGAAGACAACATTGTTGCGATACAACAATGTTGTCTTCCATAGATTAAAATTCCAATTTCACTACAGGCGGACCGCTTGACTGTGACTGTTTGCCTGAGGTAGCAGCGCGGTGCGGGAGGGGTGAGGTGACGTGATGCGAGAGCTCAGTGATTCGTCAACTTGTGACAACTATCACCCCTGCCAAACCGCGCAGCTACCTCAGACAACATCTCACTTATGCGGTCTGCCTATAATGGCAGATTCCTATAATTTACGAACCAATTGGTTAAAATTAAGACTTGTATATATCTAGCTATGAAACAAAGACTTCATAGCTTTGCACAGTAGACCCTCATGTGTGTGTGTTTCGTTGTTAATTTTATGTTATTTTTGTATTCGTCATGATGTCACTTTTGTTTCGGTAGGTATATGTATGTTTTTCCTTTTTTATTTTTGTTTTGCTCATAGAATATTGTACTTTTGAGTGTTGTGCTGTCTTTATGTGTGCGCCAAATAAATGGTTTATCTATCTATCTATCTCATATGGAATCAAGTAGCTATCACAGGTAAAATTTATTTGCTTACGAATTTATTTATATGCCCAGTTTGGCAATAAAAAATGCTACCATTGGTGAGCAAATGATTCGTTTTTGTTTATAGGAACCGAGCATTAGCCACGGTTTGAAAACAATTAAGAATGGTGAATCAGGGAAACAAACATAAAATAAATAAAACATCATTTTTAACTAGTCAGATTGTATTATGTAATGTATAAGGATCAATAATTCCATTTAGATTTGAGTAGCGTCCTACATAAAAACGGAAAATTATCTTGCACACATCAAATCGTACATCTTGATTATAGCAACTTTATAACTGTAAAACCTATTTCCCTTAAATGTATCTGTTTAATATAACGTACAAAATATATCAATGTGTAAATGTAAAGTTACTTCGCAATAATAAAAAAAAGAAATCTATAATTACTGTTATCCATGGAGGCATGCAGAGGTAGTTCGGTACATTACTTATAAACTGAACCCAAACAGACAAGTGCAGAAGTCCTAGCGGGCGCCGTCCGCTGCTGTAGTACATTCCAACTTCTACATTTGTCTGTTTCAGTTTTTAGTGCTAAATATATGAGCCTACGTTAAAATAAATCTGAAATCGGATCAAATCTAATTTAGCCTTACGTTTTAAATCAAATCCCGTACAATCGAAAAGTAGACAAAAATGTAACAGCGTTTTTATTTACAATTAGAAGCTTGATGCACAAAAAAATATAGTTTCTTAAAAGTATACATATCATGTCAAAAGTTTAAAATATCAAAGCGAAAAAAGTTGATTAACAATATCCTTTCCACCTAAAAACGCGTAGTAGGCCATGATTTGGCTAGAAATCCCGGAGTTCGCCATCGTAAGCTCGATGGAATCATGACCGACTCGTCCGTAGCCTAACATCAACATGTGCTTTAGGCCGATTACATATTTAGACGACAAGACTTGGCTCTTATTACATTGTTATAAGAGCCTAGGGAAAATGCTTTAAAATAATTTAAGTGCCAAAACACTATTTTAAAAACCACGTCTGGTATAAATATGATTCCATAAAAATGTATCAAATAGATAAATAAAGACAAATACATAATTATTCTTACAATCCATTGATATAAAATAGTCTTGCCGGCAAAATAAGTTCACAATAACTTAATACATTGTAGATGATAAAATAGGTGTCAAGGATAAAATTGATTACAGAATTATGTACAAAATATGTTCACAATACCAAAATGCAACGCCAAATAAACCGGTAGGTAGTAGGTACATAACACTATGTATACTTATTATGCATTTTTACTTCTTTTTAATTAAATCTCTAAAATGAAGAATTTTGAATAAAAACGTAATTTATTTAGCTTACTACATGAAATACCGACCGGGTTTTGATAAACTTCACGACTGAAACATTTCTATAATTATAATATTTTTTCATTCAAATATTTATTTGAAAAATATCATCTATTTAACTTTACTATCGGTGAATACGTTCATATCAAAACTGGCCAAACTTAACACTTTCTGTACACAGAAACCTATCGTAGATGTCGTCTACTCACAACTCGTTATCAATACGATCCGTTACATTTCCTCCCACGATTGAAATGAACATAGTCTGCAAATTCAGTCACCATTTTATTACAAAACGAAGTTTAAGGAATTCGTTTTAACTTTATCGTAATACGTGTAGTAGCTATTACATTTTACACACACATTTATATTTATTTTATACGTATTTCTCAAAATTCGTTTTAGATAAATCCCTGTAAGTAAAATCGTAACCCGGCCTGAAAACCTTACACTTTAAGACAGATTTAGAACGGTACCTATATTGTACACATGTTGGGTATTGGGGTAGTATTATGTAGCCATCATGTATCGGGTGCGATGTGTCGCTTACTAATCGTTTTTTAACACTTCCGTTAAAATAGAACCACAATACCCTGTGTTCGACTATAACCTAACACCTAAAAGCTAGGGACAAATACGGTCGCAAAGGGTACAATGAGACAATTTCGGGCTAGTCTGTGAACTGCTGGGCTCGCTCCGACGATCAGACGCGTTGGAGGCCTACTCTCGCTGAACCAGCGTGTTGTTTCGAGCCTGATTCTATTCTTATTCACTTTCAGATACAGGTAAAACTATATATAGTTTAGTCTTTTCCAGTGTGTAAAGTGAATTCTTTGATAACGCAGTTTGAGCTCCGTTCGGTTCACCGCGCAAGAATAAGCCTAGGCGTGTTCTGCCAATGGCGGAGAAGTATTGGAGTCAATACATTTTTAGCCATCGACCGAAGTTGATTGAACAACAGTTCAAAACTGATATGGATCGTAGGATTGGGCCCTTGAGATTTTCTGCTTATTTCTATTAGCATGGACATATTAGGATCTAGAAACGTCTAACAGTAATAAGCCTCATAAATACTTGCAGACAGTACCACGGGAGTGCAAAACGAGCACTACGCCATGCGTCTCATGAAGGAACTCATCTTATGCGTGTAAATAACTTTCTACGTACAGTGTTACTAGACCCCAATATTTGTATAGTGTACTTAACTGTTTTATTATGATACCCAGCCTTTTATATTTTATTTCTAATACAGTTACGGGTATTTTTTCCACGAAAATATACAATTGTCCCCTTTGCAACAAATTTTAACATCAAAATGGTTTTTCATGATTACAGAAGTTCGAAATAAGTACTATTTATATTGAAATAATGAAAGCCTCAGGTGAGGTTAAGACATCCTTATATTGTATGTGAGTTAATGCTATGTATATTATAACTGTCACAAGCTCGCATTGAACTGACAGCGTTGAACGAACCGCGCGGTGGAGACATTTTTTTTATTTTTTAAATTTATAATTTAGACATACAGATTTACAAACACCGACCACGACAAAAAGACATAGAATACTGCTATCATCGACTTGGCAAAACCTGTACAATTTAACGCCACATGAAGATTATTTATACTATGTTTTTTTTTTTTGTTTGGTCCACCGCGCAGCCGCCAGTTGAGGAACCAATCTAGCGTGGTTATTGGTCGCGCCACCACCGGCCGGACAGTTCCACTACGAGTGAAAATGCAGACAAAAATAATTTACGATCCTTGTCCGGTCGGCGTGTGCGCGTTTATTTTTCATTTTTGTAATTTTCCAAAGCATGGGATCGTTCGATCCGCTCATGCCGACTCCCGGGCGCGGCCGAGAGTTCCAGCTCGTGTGTGATCGATGCAACTCTGCCCTATACCTTCTGCAGGTGATTCGAGGCGCCAAATACTTGATTCATTGTTAATTTTGTCGTTTTCTTGTCAAAGCCTATGATTATCCGATAGCTACGCCGTTGTCTATTACATATTTTGCTTTCGTTACGTCTGACTTTATTCCGCATAAATCCCTGACTTATAAGTCGAATTTCAAGTTCAAAGAACTCATAATACCTAGCAGTCTTTGGATATCTTTATCACTAAGACCCCTCTCCTTCACACTTGTAAATAATTCTCTCCAAAATATATTTCGGAGTTAAATATTTTTTCTCTTTTTTTTTTTAACATTTACATCAACATTTTAAGTTTGCAGCTTGATTCTGCTTAAGTAAACACTGTCAAGTTTTTTTTTGCTTTTGGTGTGGCAACACCTGTATCCTTTCAATTTATGTAGAATGCTCGCGCATCTATTTTTGTACCAACATCGCTTCCCTATTTCCGAATGTACTGCGTGCGGCCCGCCCCCCCTGCCGCGCGCGGCGAGCTAGTTCTGTTGCCTGCGAGCGGGCCGCGTGTGTTCTGTCTCCGATCGCCGACAACTCGCGATGTATAACATTGTTTGTACTCACTCGTTACGTTACACTCTCTAATCTTAACACTAAATATACATAAAAAAATATCACAGCACTATCGATTCACTTACACTAAAATCACGACGCTTGGCGTCGCGACTTCCGAATAAAAAAATAACAATAATAATAAAGGAATCGAAATTCAAATGCATGAGCACACCGCCGTTGGTCTCGACGCGATACTTCGACGACAGACCTTTGGAACCAGCCACCGATACAACGTCTCACTCAAGTAAATGCTTGTTAGTTACTAACATATTTTAGGTCTTATACAAATCCCTGTACAAAGGTACGCGACTATCATCAGTCGAAGAAGAATCTCTCAGTAGAACGTGAGGCAACACACTGATGACTACTAACATCTGGACTAGAAGTGACTTCAATTGTGTTCAGTGAAGTCACACGATTACATAACTCGAGCGCCAGCTATTCAGCTGATATCCAACAAGCAGTCGAGATAGGCACATTCCTTGCCTTATATTCTACTCACACTTATACCCTAGACACGACCAACGGCGGCCTCAAAAAGCGTCGAAATGCAAGTGCCGCAAGTACCAAAATATTTACAAATTTAATGCAAATAATTTGTTCACCAAATCGTCTTATCCTAACTTTGGATCATAATCATCAAATATAATACAATATTGGAACCGAATAGTTTAAACAGCAATTTGAAGATTTTACTGGCGTCGTGTCGACCGTGAAGCGGCGAGATGTGGGATAAACACAACTAGATGACGTACAGCGGGCTTGAGAGGCGCAGGCGCAAGTCGATGTCAAATATTACTTTAATATTCGAGTTGGAGGCTTTCAGCCAGATTTAACGTCAATTTAAACAATCCCTTTGCGGCTCTGACATAAGTGTCACAAGGAAATAATATTTAAGACATCAAAATGTTCCCGCTACTTTTTACAAGATTTGGTCTTAAATCTAAGAAATTTATCTGCAGTACGCAAGTGTACCCCAGGTCCGCCGGCTCTTCATAAAATGGCACATATAACTACATTCTGTTCTACATCTGGACAACGAGGCATACGTTTAAGCAACAATCTAAAGCGATAAACTTAATCAACTAAATGAGGTAGCATTATTATGAATATGATTAAAGAATATTAACCAACTAATGTTTGGTGGGATCTATGTTATATAAATGTATATATCAACAGTTACATTAAAATATTTCCTATGGATTACTGAGGTATATAGTCGTTTGCCTGAGGTAGCAGTGGTGGCCAAACGGTTTTGATCGTTCACTGGTGTAACATAATGAACAGAGCAGTGTTTATTTTTAAAGGAAAACTATCTATCCAACGCGATCAAATCTGTTCGGCCGGAACAAAATACTATTTTATTATTAACATCTAGTATTAATATGGTACCGCACGTCATACAAGTACAGTGCGGAGGAGCGTCTAGTTTATACAGGGGGTAAAAAGAGCCATCACGAAGCCGTCGTCTACGTATTGTGTACATCAAACTGAGTTACTGTGCAAAAATAATTTTTGAGAAAATTACTCTTATTTTTGAGTGTGAAAAACCGCTGTTGACGCACGCAAAACGATGTGCTTATGGGTGCATGCAACGGTACAGGAGTTCGGTAATAAAAGTTAAGTTACTTTTAACATTTAAGTAAACATGTTTTCGTGGAAAAAGGTGTACCTTCAATATCTCCGTAACCAGAAGGTTCCCAGGTCTGGTCCAGTACAAAAAAATCATCATAATAACGGGAAGAACAAGTGACTCTCGGCTTCGTTAAGGGAATTTTTACACCCGTTATAATATATATCGGTGTGTTCAGTATATGTCGGTGTTGATAATGGAGAGTCTGTTGAGTTCGGTGTCGTTGTATACCTTGGTGATGAGTGGCTCCCACGCCGGCGCGAGCTGGGCGGGCGGGGACACGAAGTGGTCGCGGCGGATGGTGAGCAGCGGGTCGATGTGCGGCAGGTAGTGGTCGTCCAGGTCGATGCAGGAGCCGCCCAGCGCGTCGGGCAGCGCGCACACGTTGAACTCGGGCCCGTACTCGCGCGGCACGCACGCCGGCTGCGACGATACCGCGCTTTCTAGCTGAGATACTTCTGTAAAAATTTTATGATCGTTAGTCGACTGTGTTGTTTAAAAAACAAAATGGTTGAATATGTAAAGGCAAACCTATCGAGAATATCAGCGGTGGGTATAAAAAAAAAGAAAATTCTAGCACTACTACTGTATTCATGTCTTTTTAGCTTATCTATGTAGGTTCTCTCTGTTGAGAATAAATTTCTAATTCTGCTTACTTATTACAGTATAACCCAACAAACAGCTTGTTACAATCAATAGGTACTTGTAAACTTTTGAAGGGATACCCTACCCTTGATGTGTACAGGGAGGCCAAACTACACATCAATTTGTGGTGAATAGCATGATAGCAAATACTGTATACTATACAATATCATTGAGGTATAGGTACAAGGCGGATAAGTGCCAACGAAAAATTAAAACTAACTTACCAAAATCAAATGTAGTGTTGTTTACTGGCAGCATGTCTGTATATTGCAGACTGTCGTCTAGAATAGAGTTTTCATTCGAGATGCACCAATCTTTCCCTATGATTGTCGGATCAATACTATCCATCGTGCTGTCATCCGACATAACGAAACAGTATGTCTCGAGTGACATTTCCGAACTCGTAGAATCGATTCCTGATTCGATTTTCATTTTAGTATCGTGTTTATCGATTCTAGTAACAGGGGGTGGTGAAAGTAACTCAGGAGCAATGATAGCTTTGTTTGTCTTCTCCTTTATGTCTTGTTTTTCGATATTGTGCATGCGGCGCATATGTTTGTGCCAGTTGGGGTAGCTGGCGAAGGTTTTGGAGCACTCGGTGCACTTGTATGGTCTGTAGCCAGTGTGTATGTTGAGATGTTGTTGAAGCATGGAGGCTTTCATGAAGCCTTTGTTGCAGACGTTGCACTTGTGTGCGCGCAGGTCGGAGTGGGTCTTAGAGTGCTGCACGAGGCGGCTGCGCAGGTTGAACACCTTGGTAGATAGAGATTCTTTATTGTATGCACTTCATATAAATTACAAAGGTAACATAAGATGTGTTTTCTATGGGCGATTTTTTTACTGACTACTCTTTAAAAGAGAAAGGTTTGGCAACTCTAAGTCTGAACTAGACAAGTTCGGGTAATATAAGAGACAGGGTATCCCAGGTCAGGCTAAGTGTTATTGGGTTGTTTCCTCTGGAATTTTTCAGTAGCAGTCTGGATTTGTGCTGCTGTGGATTTGGTGCAATAGGTCTCTATTACATAGGACTTAAACATAATTGGCGAAATGTGGGTGTACTATAGGAACACCTCTGCCTATCCGTTCTAGGAGTACAGGCGTGATGGTATATGTTACGTTACCTTGCCGCAGACTTTGCAGACATGCAGCACACACTCAAAATGACTCGGTATGTGTTTGAGGATGAGGTACTTCTCGCGGTAGGCGCGCCGGCACACGGGGCAGGCGTAGTGCTTCTTGCGGTGCACGTCGAGGTGTCGCTCGCACGACGCGAGCGACACGAACTGCAGCCCGCACTGCCGGCACCAGTTGTCGCGGCACGAGCGGTGCGAGCGCTGGTGTAGTAGCAGCTCCTTTAGGGACTCGAATCTGACAACAGGGAGGCTCACTGTCATAGAAGGTCCGCATAGATGGCGCTAGTGTTCGCGACATAATTACAGCTGCCAATTTATTTGGGGTCTTGCAAAAATGGATACACACGTGCGACACACATCAACGGCAGAGGCAACTGCAGCTGCAACACAACACCCGCCATCGGCGCGTCGGCGGCGTGTATTTGAGCACCGTACTCAAATACACCAGCAGCACGTTGTCGACGGCAGCCGTAGACGCGTGCCGCTCGTGTGTATTAGTGGTGGTTAATAAAACGTATAGCGTCAAAAAATAGCACGCTATTTATTTATAGCATCTAGCGTTTGTTGTCCCGACTCTGACTACGCGCTAGAAATATAACGTCTCAACAAACTAGGCGTCTCATATTCTAAACGTACACAGCGAGGCTAGAGCGGGATAGCATTATAGTTTTATAACTTTTATAGTCTCACTAGTCTCACTCTGCACTCACAGCGTCACAGCGCGTCGGGGCACTCGGGCGAAGTCGTGTGAACTCGGGCGGCAGTCGGCCGGTTGGATCGCGGTACCTGTTATTACGTACGCGTTGTTTTGTAAACAAACACGGCCCTCGCACGTTTTTTTCTAAATAATAATTTTGTTGCTGTGCAACATATAAGTACTACAGTACTGTAATTGTAAATATAATAATTCTCATGTTTCGTACATACACACAGTGGAACGAATGTATGGGAGCGGTTGGACGTAGACATGTCCGAAAGAAAAGAGTAAAATTATGCCAAACTAATGATGCCATCTTATTCGATTACTTAATGCCTTCATAACTTGTGGTGATGAATTTCTTCATAACTCCCATATTTCGGGAGTAATTTGAGAAAATGTGAAATTTTACTATGAAAATGAGTGTATCGAGCTCTCTCCCTCCTGATTCCGGGCTTGTTTCAAGTAGCGGTCTCTAATATCGTAATGCTATTACTAAGAGCTATATTTAATACTAAGACACATAGTGCGCCAAATGTGCACTTTCTGGGATAAAAGGAAATGAAAATTTAAAAAAAAAAACGTTTTTTCCCCATTTGTATTTACTTTAAACCGCAGACAGACTTATTAAGAGGTCTATAAATATATTATATATATACAGAAATATATATTAACAAAAATATTCACAAGAACTGATGAGAGTATGACTTTTAAGTAAGTTGATAATAAATTACCTAGTTTCATTAAAAGTACAATAAATAATTAAGATGTAAGCTCTAATTTACTAAGTTACACATTTTAAAACAATAACATCATTTAATTATCTTCGTCATCATCATCATCATCAATTAATTCAAATTCAGAATCGATGTCCGCTAAATCATTTATGTTAACAAATTCGATATCACTTTTCTCAGAATCCGTAAGCTCATAAAATTCCTTAAAAGAAGATTTTTTTACAAACTTATTTCCTTTTGGACGGATACTTGTAACAAGTGGATCAGAAGACAGTAAAAGATTGTGCATAATATCTTCATTGCATGAGATACTGCTATGCTTTCGAGAATGCCCCTCTCTATATTTTCTAAAATCTTTATTTCTAGCCTCAGATGCCTCTTCGGATAGAAAACCAATGGGCACAATTGACATGTTCTGAACTATGTCTGGCCCATGCATTAAAATTTTATGAAGTGAAGAAGGCATATAATACCATGGGTATAACTCCACGTAAAGCTTAGCAGTATCAAAGCAGAACTCTCGGAATTTAGTTACGTTGATCTTCTCTCCTGATGAAATACACTGCAAGATCACACAGATTTTTCTTAAAAGCATAGCATCTATTCCGGTCAGTTCAGCAGATTTAGTGTAGTTTTCAAAAAATCTCCTTGCCGAGTTGCCATTGTTGGTGGATCCACTGCCTTGTTTCACAACATCGAGAAGTAAGCCCGTTTCTCTTCTTACAGCCTCTTGAACTCTTTTCTTCCTGTCATCAACTTGCCTTTTTGCTATATCACCCCTTACTTGCCATGATTTTATGTCTAATTTGTAGGAAATGTGTAATAAGCATTCCATTGAGCGAATCCAAGCGTGAAGGGTGCTTAAGCTATATTTATACATGTCCTCGTTTGCGTGTTTATCTTTGATTAACTCTAAATTATTCATTTCTTTAGGACAAGCCTTGCATATGTCACACACTGAAGCTGCTGTATTGGATATAATGGAATGAATTTTACCATCAATCATTGTCAACAGCAGTTGGTGTTTGACACTAATTCCATCAGTGATGGTGGATGGAGTTAAGGCTTCAATCTCTGCTTCGATTTCAGCCATCTCTCTCTGCACATTTTCTTTGGTTTCCTTTATAAACTTAAACAATATTGGCCGGCAAAATGAAGTGGAAGATGGTCGCTCGTTTTCCCAAATTGTTACACCTTTTGAGACGAGCCGCAGTGGTACAAGACTAATCATAAAATTACTAGCAAGATCGATTTGCTCATCTTCACTCGTCCTTTGATGATAAATGCTTTGGCTAGATGATCCGTCAAAACCCCATTTGCTGGTCAATACGAGCTGTTGATTGGGATCAACAGGGGTTTCTAACGACCTAATAAGTCTTCTTGAGGTTAAATCCATCAAGGCTTGTAATTTGATTTTTGCAGAGCTCTCTGTAACTGTGAGATCTTCTTTGGCCGGATAGCACTTAATTTTTTCTTTAACCAACATGTAGTAACTCGGGTATTGAAGAGCTCCTTCTTGAGTGTTGAAATCCCGAAGAGTGTTATAGCGCCATTTCGATAAGTTCATCGATACATAAAGAGCCAATGCCTTCAAAGGGGATATTTCCCGTACCTGAATTGATTTACCTTCAATGAAGGCTTTGATTTTTGAGGCCTCTTCTGGATTCTCCGTCAAGTATTTCATAACATAAGCTGTATCGCTTTGTCCTGCCTTTTGAAGCGCCCTTTCGGCCGAAAACATAATTTCAGCGCTGCTACTGCTGCATGAAAGACTATATTCAGTGCGTCTTCTTTTTTGCCGGTTACTAAGGTCCTCAAAAGATTTACGAGGACTAGGATGTGTACAAGTTGAAGCATCAGATTTAGCAGGAGAAATTATGGGCTCGATGACGTCACTTATATTTTCTGTAGAAGGTTCCATATTTTCATTCTGTAATTCCGGCCATTGAATTGCAGCCTGTAGCCAAATCTCATGTTTCTTCCGAAACTTATCTGTGCTTCTTCCAGACTGTGTCCATTTTGCATAAATGCGGTAGCAAAATCGACGACACCAGTCTTTTAAACTTGTTTCAGCACTTTCACATAACTGAACACAACTGTTATCTTTTAAAACACTGAACAAATAGTTAAAGTCGCGTAAATCTTTATGTGCGCGTGCGCATAAAGCAACGTGAATATCAAGATTTGTATTAAAATTTGGAAAATACATTGCGAGATTAGCTTGGATACAACGAGGTGTAAATCAACACTGATTTTAAAGTTACTAATAGTGACCTATTTATATAAAATCCAGGTATCCCAGGTATCCTTTGTTAAATATTGCAAGGTAATTAGTTATTGTGATAATTAGTAAATGATGCATGCTAAATTAGTGTATTAAGAGCCATTTAGTAATTAAATAATAGCAATGTTCTTATCAGTAATCATTAGTGCATCAGTTTTATATGTAAACCTTAAGTCCCTAATTATATATCCTAATTAGCTTATATCTTCTCTAATTGGCTGCTCAGAAATGTTATTGTAATAAGGTAAACCTTTAGAAAAACGGTTTTAATCAACAAAATAAACAAAAAATAAAAAAATTGTGTTATAAAATAAACATCACTCTTTATCCCAGAAAGTGCACATTTGGCGCACTATGTGTCTTAGTATTAAATATAGCTCTTAGTATTAGCATTATGATATTAGAGACCGCTACTTGAAACAAGCCCGGAATCAGGAGGGAGAGAGCTCGATACACTCATTTTCATAGTAAAATTTCACATTTTCTCAAATTACTCCCGAAATATGGGAGTTATGAAGAAATTCATCACCACAAGTTATGAAGGCATTAAGTAATCGAATAAGATGGCATCATTAGTTTGGCATAATTTTACTCTTTTTTTTCGGACATGTCTACGTCCAACCGCTCCCATACATTCGTTCCACTGTGATACATACGTCGTGCTACTGTAAATATTGTGTGTTCGTTTTTAATAATTGTAATTAGGTAGGATGTTACTGTGTGACAAAGTGAAACTGTGGATAGTGATTTGTAAATAAGTTTTAGTAAATACGCCTATACTAAATAATAATTGTCTCACAAAACTTTTATAATAAAATTTAATCAATTTTATTATAGACAGTCCTAAGCCTGGAAAGTATGAAGGAAAGTTCATTGATCTATAACGCTTCATGAGATATTATTATATTCTTTCGTGTACAGCGCGTTGCGAGATAACTAGCGTGTTGCCAGATAAAATGATAATGTCTCCGCGTTCAGACTGCGGCCATGTTTTGTAACAGCGTGTTATAATGATAGCGTATAAAACAACGCGCTAGAAAAATATAGTTTATAGTCTATAACACGATTTTAGTTTAAAGCGGATTTGAACATCACTGGTGTGTATGCAGATTCACACTACCAGCCGTCAATTCTGGAGATTTTTTTTTAATTTTTCTGCATTAAGTATTCAGTAGTTTCTCAGTATCTACCCAGGACAAAATATAACCATCGACCAAAGATTCCAATCGTAGATTCGCCCTGCCCCGGCTCAAAAGATGATCGCGTTTCCGTTTGGTTTTGACACCTCTGACGCACACAATGTCGCACAGAGTTGACTTGATTGTCATAGAAACGCCATTATTACGTGAAGTCACTCTTCTCAGTATAGACACTTACTCGTGCGGCTTAGTACGGTGATGAGAGCAAATCAAACGATTTAAATCTTTGTCATCGACACGTGAAGTAGAAGTAGATCACGATTTATAACAACAAAGCCTTACATGTAAATTGTGGCTGAACTAATACACCTCTAACCTAACCCCTAACTAGCATGCTGCATGACTAATGTTACAAGTACTCACAGCATATCGCAGCCGTCCTCCGTGCAGCGCATGGTGCTGGTCTCGTGCACGACGCGCGTGTGCTCACGCAGGCGGTTGGGCGACTTGAAGCCGCGCCCGCACTCGCCGCATAGGAACGGCTTTTCAACCGCCACAGACGAGTGGTAGGCCTCCGTGTGAGTCACTAAGAGAGACAGGCGAGGAAACGACTTGCCGCAGTCCGTGCATCTGTGGACGGTCTACAAGTTACAGTGCACTGCAAGGATCCTTTTGGCGCCTGAATGACATTGACAGGGGGTTTTGTGGAAAGTTATGAAAAAATAAGATGGCGGCGTTAGTAACGAATTCAGCCACGCGCAAAAAAATTCTTCAGTTAAAAACCTTAAAAAACCTTTTGAATTTTCAGGCCTGATGCTACCATATTATTTATGAGATGACTTTTAAAAATTCGCTAGCGCAAGTTTGATAAAGTTGACTGATTCTGCAATACAAACTCAGAATATTTTCGCATGGATAAAACACAGTAGGTATCTGTTTATCAAAATAAGACTTTTGTATTAATACATTTTATTTACTATGACATGAATCATTATGTAAAGAGCTTCTTGCATGATTGATTTGGTAAAGAGAAATTGTACGAAATAACATTCAGTCAAAATACTCACTCAAATCTACCTTTGGTCATATGATTGTAGCAATGATTGCCGAACAAATGATATTTGTCATACTGCTTCCCACAAATGTTGCAGGAGTATACCAGCGGTTGGTCACCATGTTCTGTGGCAAAGTGTGTGTCAAACTCTATTCTATTTTTGAATAACTCGTCGCAGTAATTACAGAGGACTCCTCCAAGGATGTCTATGGAGCAGTCTTCACCAATTTTGGAATCGGAAACGTATTCGTCAATAAGTACTTCGCCAAAGTGTTTCGTCAGATGTTTGGCAGCATCCAGCTTATTGTTGGTGGTCTCGTCGATGCAGATGGGGCACGAGTACAGAGCCGTGCAGTGCTCGTCGATGTGGTACTCGCACATGTCGATACTGTCGATCGTCTCCCCACATTCTTGGCAAGGGTACGGAGGGTTGTCCTTGCCATGTATAACTTGATGTGTGTGTAGTTCCTTTTTAGATGGAAATCTACAAGTGTTAAAGTTAGTTATTTGAAAATTATTTTTATGCAACTTTACAAAAGAAAGAAACTGTTCAGTAAACTCACTGTTTTTGGCAAGGTTCACATTTAAAATTGTGAGTTGTGTCAATGTGACTGTTCAGAACTGACTGTTTTGAAAATGTTTTGGAGCAATGTATGCACCTGAAATAAAAGGCAGTGCAAATTTCAAATATTAGACATACTGTGTGAACTTTATTTAAACCAAAAAAATCCAATTAAGAGTACATTACATTAAACTTTTCAATATAATATTTTAAACGACAGCCGAGCACAGGTGCTTTATTAATGCGATCATGACCAATAACACCATCACTTTTTTTCGAATAATGATGGCTTTAATACTTCATGACATGGCCTCTGCAGGTAAAAACATTTAAAATGTATCCAAAATATTTATGTACTTACAGTTGCAACATGCAGTGGTTGCGTAATACTTGTTGAAAAAGTGGACTAAATAAAAAAAAATTGTTCAGGAATCATAGATTAGTTTATAGGACAGAAAGTTTATTTCTGTTCTAAAGTGGTCAGCATGAATCATCCTGTACGAATCATATGATGATTCAGATTCTGAGCTTATTTATTTATAGCTGAATTTCTACTGAACAAAATAGAAAATCTACAAAACTTGAATCTATGTACGATACCCAAGATTTTTGTGCTTTGTCAAGTCACATGCCTGATTAAGTTACAAAACTTTATTGTTTCAATAAATTCATCAAGAATGAGTAAAAAGGAATATTCTTATAGGATTTGAAAATGGACAACTTATTTAGATTTTGTGTCCTTCTGCAGATCAGTCTTCATAAAACATAATTATTATGATATTGCTGCAGCAAACCATGCCAATACTTGTTTATGTCTCTTACTCATGCTGTGCTATCCTGTTACCAGCGCTTGCTAAGTTTAATAAATCAATACTCACTTATGTTTGTTCCTAGCAACGTGAATCAAGTAGCAATGGTTGCGGAAGCTTGGGTAGCCGGTGAACTGTTTGTGGCACACAACACAAGTGTAGCCTATGTCTGCGTCTCCTATGTTGTGGTCTACGTAGTGAGAGTCATAATCCTTCTTGTTACCAAATGTTGACTGACAAATGCTGCAGTATATGCCGCCAACCAAGTCTATGGAGGTGAGTTTACGGCCCAGCACGGTCTCCGCCTGCTCCAGCCAGCCCGCGCCGTCGGGCTGCGGCGGGGAAGCCAACCCGTCCGGCTGCGACGGTGAAGCCATCACTACCTCTAGGTGCTAAGTATGATCCATCTATTACGTTTACATCGGTGTCAAATGGGTGTAGGGAGCGCTGCTATTGAAAACATCGTATTGCAATTTAATTTGCGGCTACATGTTTATTGTACTTTCAGTTGCCTGAAAAAAAATGTCGGCATGAGCGATCGTTGTGACCTTGGGCTTTGTGTGTGACGGCCCGGTACATCTTGCTCACATATGACCGATGACCAACTATCGCGTCCTAGTTATGAAGGCACGTAGTTATTTCAAAACTATTACTTCCGCAGCGTCTACCTTCATCGACGAATTCTAGGTTGTTCAGCCATTAGTACCGAGTGAGGAATCACTAATCATCATAGCAATGAAAATAACATGCAATACTCACAAATTTTGGATAAAAACATATAAATGAGCATCGGACAGTTGCCCCACACTACATTTTATATTGTAACAGCGGAAATAAACGATAAACTTTAATAAAAACGCAACGCCGGATAACAAACAACGCCAAGAAAACGTGTGGTTTTTGATTTTCTCCGCGTTCCCTTAAAATAAGTTGTACTATTTAGCATTACTACAGGATAGCTATATACATTTTGCGCAAAGAAAAGTGAAACGAGGAAATAAATGTTTAAAGTACAACTGCGTTTTTATCTGGAATAAAATGCAACAGACTGCTAAAAAATCAATGAATGGAGAGATTCGTTCAAAAACGTTACTGAACTATTGAGTTCGAAAACCATCAAAATTTAAATACAATAAACGTTATAAAAACATCAAAAAAGGACTTTAAAAGTCTTACAAAAATATATAATACCTAGTTACCTATTATCTAAAATAGAATCTCATTGGATAATCAGAAAACAATAAAAAATAATTTCATTCATTATTAGTATTTTTCACGGGTATTTTCTGACAAAGTGAAGTTTATCAATGAATTGGACAATAAAGTGACAATATGTCAAAGTGGTCAATGATCAATCAATGGTCTTCTTGACATTTGAATCTTTTTTTAAATTATCATTTTTCAAAGTTTAATAATAATAATATTGAGTAATTGTGACTCGAAATGCGAGATTAAATGCGTAGCGTAGGTTTAATTTATTTGTAGTCATAGTGTATGCTCATGTATATCAGTATTACTGTAAGTCAAGTGATTTGTGAATATTATTGCATTAATTTAATTGTGTCTATCAAAGAAGTGAACGCTAAGTGATATTTCGCTAGTGATTGTAAGTTTTCGAGTACCTATCCGTGTGAATGTTTACTATTGATTTTTCCTTTTTATTATTTACTCTATTATCTAATTTATTTTTATTTATTCCATTGAAAAAAGTAAACGATGTTTTAATGTAAGTATTACCGTCATTGCGTCTATTTATTTTAAAGTTTTGACGATTATTTGTCAAGAATTTTTTGGAAGTGCTTCAATTATTTAGTACATAACGTAAGCAAGAGTTTCACTCCGTAATGTTTTGTAATCAATGGCAAACAACACTATTGGCGGGATGCCAGCACTAGTCCCGAAATAGTTTACGCTGGCGTGACGATATTTTCCGTTTACTCCGCTCCCTGTTTTATTTAACGTCAGTAATATATTATGGATCGTCACCACCCCCTTAGCGCGAGTTTCCACGGCTCCATGAGGAGTCGCGACTCTTCATCAACAGTTGGCAGTGATGCAAGAGAGAAAATAAAAGACTGTTTCAGAAAATTCATAGCTTTTATGTTTACACAAGTGGGTGTCGGCGCCCTTGTTGTTTGTTACGCGATCCTCGGCGCCGCGGGCTTCATGCACATCGAGAAGGACAGCCCTGACGAGCAGTTGGAGCAAGTGAGGCAGCTCAGACGGAACTGTGCGGAAGCTCTGTGGAACATCACGATTACTGACAATCTATTCAATGAAACCTCTTGGGTGTTCAAAGTGAATGAAGTACTCAAAGTGTTCCAGAACAACATCACAGCTGCTATTCACACTGGTTATAATGGCAGAGCAGCAGAGGATATATGGTCATTCCCCGCAGCTCTAATGTATTCTCTCTCAGTGTTCACTATGATTGGCTATGGTAATATTATCCCCAAGACAGTTTGGGGCAAGATTATGACAATAGCCTACGCCTGCTTTGGCATACCAATCTATGTGTTGTACTTCTGTAATATGGGCAAAGTGTTAGCACAGACTTTTAAGTGGTTGTACATTACAGCCCATGAATGCAGCCGAAGAGATGACACTTTATTTGAAGATGGGGAAATGCAGCCGGTTAAACGGAAGATTACAGTGCCATCAACGGCTTGTTTGTGGGTGATATCGTTTTATATCTTAACTGGGACGATTATGTTCGGAGCCTGGGAGAAATGGAACTACTTGGACTCCACATATTTCTGTGTGATAAGTTTGTGTAAAATTGGGTTTGGTGACTTTGTGCCGGGTGCAAATATTGCTGATTCCGCTGGAGGTTCTCACTTGAAGCTGGTCATAAACTTTATTTATGTTCTGCTCGGTATGGGTCTTGTGGCCATGTGTTACAACCTCATGTGTGAAGATGTCAGAGTCAAGGTCAGGGAGTTACGGGAAGACTTGAAGAACTGTCTTGATGATATCACTTTGAAAATCACTGTGTGCATGAATGATACCAAGTATTACCATCAGAAAAATAGCAGAAATGTCAAATGACATGACATAGTACTTGGATATTTATTTATTTGTATTATTGCATATTAAATCTAGATTCTAAGTCTAATGTAATATTTTATTTAAAAAATAAATGCATTTAGTATTATTCTTGGTTTTTATTGTGAATGTTATTTTATCTGGATTTGCAAAATTTAATTTTCCTGGAACAGACTGTAACAACAAATCTGACTGGTAAAATAGAACCCTAGAAATGTCATATTATTTAAATGCTGTAGGTACCTAGCTAATAGAACTGCTAGGTATACGAATTGCCTGCGAAATGCATAATTGGTACATTGCATATTCTGCATTTCTTGTGCAGAATATTTTATTTCATGGGCACCTAGCCTTAACCCGGTCAAGCATGTCATTATTAAGGGTCAGACTCAGACCGACGGAGTGGCAGCGAAGAGCAGTTCTTTGCGCCGTTCGACGAAGAAATAAATCAACTTTCAATGGTTATAGAATTACTCGCTTCGCCGCCACTTCGTCGGTTTGCGGTGACCCAAATACTATTTTGACTGTTGATTAATTATTATCCTAATACCGATAAATATATTGCAACAGTGTAACAGCAACAATTAGTGTAAGAAGCCGCATCATGCTGCCGGTGCGGCTACGGCGCGTGACCGGTCACGAGGGTCGCGCCAACGACACGCTGTTCCAGCCGGCTGCGCGTGCGCCGCCTGTCTCACAGCACACGCTCGTGTTCTTCGGCGGAGACGTGCAGGTGTGTATGTACTGCATGAGGATACAGCAGAAGATAAAAGGCGAGAGGTGGAGTAAAGACAGCCCATTTCTACTTGCAACACTGCTGTATCGTGATCAACAAACGACGGGGCTCTAGGACGCTTTGAGACCCCAAAAAAGACTACACATAACATAATAAATGGTCTCTCCACGTCCCAGCAGTGGGAATAATATAGGCAGATTATGCATCTCATCAAGTATCTCTTCTTCTTTATATTCTTCACATTAAACCTTTTCTCTTCTGTCCAGGACTATCCAGAAGTGATGCAAGCGCACCGAGACAACCGGAACTATATGAAATGGAACTTAGAGAATATGGTGCGGATGCTGGGGAACAACTTTCCCACAAAACATATATTGGTTGTGAGACCCGCTAGGTATGGTGTATTGTATTACAGAACTTGAATGTGCCAAAGCAACTGCCCTCAAAACTCCACAGTACAATTATCACAACTAAAGCCCACGATTTTTCTAAGTGCACACACTTAAACTCTCGCCTTTTTTCTCCTTTTACCGTTCAGTACAGTAACCATTACGCACCTGACCTTTCTGAAGAACTGCACCAAAGAGGTGACTATAAATATTATGACCTTGTAGGGCGTCCCCTCCCGGCATTTCTACTCACATCTACCTTGTAAATCCTTTTCTTGGTTGCCTTTCATTCAACGTCTCAATACCAACAAACCATCTAAGCATACTCTTGTCAATTTTGATCATGAGCACTTGTTTATTAATATTCAGACTGGAAGCTTCCCCAGCTTTGGAAAAAAGGCGATTAATATTCTAAGTTTAATATGATTTTGAAACATTTGACTTTTGACTGACCTCTCTTTCTCTGATGAAGCGAGACCGCGATATTTTCATTCTCTTACATATGATTAATCTCGTAATTACCGGTCACGTTTCTCTGTACCTATTTATATGTAGTCTATTCAAATGTATGTTTCCAATTTGTCATTTCAAGTTAAACAAATCTCAACTTTATTCTAATGGTTATTAAGTTGATTTCAGACTGAATAGCACTATTGAAAAAGTTATAAAAATGTTTGAAATCGTAACGTAAACTGAACTTTATTGTGAAGGAATTAAAGTTAATTTTTCATAAACTCATATTTGTTTACATTTTTGGCAAGTTAACCGCGAACGCAGATTAGTTACCCATAGCAAAGAGGCTGAAGAAAAGAAGGTTGTTCTATTATGTTCTATATTATAGAAGTAGGTACATCGGTGGTTCCAGGATAGAGTACAAGAGTTTCAGCTGCTATGACAATTTCGTGCCGAGCAACAACGCGGGCGTGCCAGAACATACTCCTACGCATGGTGCGCTGCTTCACTTAGAAAGGTAGGAAACTCTTCATTACTGTTTTCGTTGGTATCCTTTATGAGTAGTACTGTCTTAAAGTTTTGTTACTCTCGTATTGAACAAAAAAAGCTTAATAGCTATAAATAAACTTAAATTGAAAACAATATCGCTAACCATTACTTGATAAGTTCTACTAACCATTGGACCTATGTTGTGAAAACAATTAATACATTATTATTATATTCGTTTGGATCTAATATGCTGCTGAACTTGATTTTTCGCCATCTTAAACGCGCATCCACTACTGCCACCAAGTGATCCTTTCTAAGCGAAGTTAACACTATCTAATTTATCTTCTGTTCTTATTGCAGGCTTCTACAAGGAGTCAGCAACAGGATAAAAAGTTTCTCAAAATCGGAACTGATTGAGGCTTTCTCGCCAGTCACTTTGCCTGAAGACATCGATATTGAAGATTTACATGTGAGTTTTTTTTTTTATTATAAATGGAACTGAAGTTTGACACAGGAGTACCTTTTTTAACCCCGACGGAAACAGTGGGGTGTTATAAGTTTATTTCGAAAGCCATAATGTAGAGAATATCGAATAAGCTGTTGCCCGCAACTTTTTCTGCATGTGTTTCATATAATTTTTAATACACATCATCTGCCTAGCCTTTTTCCAACTATGTTGGGGTCGGCTTCCAGTCAAACCGCATGCAGCTGAATATCAGTATTTTATATGGAGCGACAGCCTATCAGACCACCACAACCCAGTTACTGGGTAATACGATACGCTTCTGACGACCCGTAAAGACTGTCAAAGACTCACGAATGACAGCCGGGGCCAGCTGCTTGACGTGCTTTCCGAGGAACGGAGGGGTCTTGGTATGTTAACATAGTCACCCATCCACGGACCAATCGCGGCAAGTGTAGCTTAACCTGTTCGAACGATCCGTACGGCTGTTATTACTTGGCCACAAGCTCCGCCAATTTTTAATACACATATCTAGGAAAAAAAGTAAATTATCTATGTCCATAACTCAAGTACCTAGCGGATGTTGGAGAATAAACAGCCAGGCTGCAGTGGGAGTGGGCCGGACACGTCGCGCGAGGTAGTGTGACGATCTAATATCATTTGCAGGGCCAACATGGCCAGAGATCGCACAACACAGGGAGGTTTGGCGTGGCCTTTTTAGGACCCCAGTTCATTATTTTTGACGTGAAAGAACAGAGAGACAGAGTTGCTTTCAAAATAATAATAGTACTTATGTTTATGGATGTTTAGAAAAAATCAGATATTGCCAACAAGAACAAGAGTTCCCCTTGAGTTTAAGTGGCTTATCCGCTTTATACTCATAAACCTTTTTGAACAACAGGGATAAGAAATACCTGTAAATGCTATTCAAGAACACAATACGTAAAATTTGTCACTCAGGTGCACTAAAATGTAGATAATCATAATGGCATTCCTTTTACTCTAACAATGGTCTTTCGATATTTTCATCGCCTCTTGATATAAATAAATGATTATGTTCCATTCAAACCACGCTTAGCTTAAACATCAGTTCACGGCGATAGCCAGTGACTAAATCCGAGTCGTTATCGCTAATCGCATATTAGCGTGAAGTATTTAGCGATTATCAATAGCTACGGACTACGGTGTTTGAGCTCCATGGAGAGTTCGTTTTCTGAAAAGTTTTATTTAACAATCTAATCTTTGCACATTAAAAGACGCAATTAAGATCATGTGGTACAAATTGCACTAAATCTGCGATAACAAAAGAGAGACAGAGCCGCCCGCCATTGACCTGATAGTCAAATATAAAAAGAGACCTCAAGAAAGCCTGGACTGACAAACCAAGATAAAATAACTTGGTCCAGAAAAGTGAGGAGACCCGACCCCAAATAACGGGGCCAGTGACGGAAGAAGAAGAATAATATACTTTACCTACACGTTTTAATCCTCTCTGTCTCCTCACATTCCTAAGAACACTCATCCAAAAAAGTGTGTTGAACTTTCTGGTTGATTTTATGTCGGTAGAAAATAGGGGAATAAAATTAATGAATTTAGTAATGGGGGAATGAAATACCTAAATCCTTTCTATACTTTGCGTTGCCATTTTTTGTCCATGGATTCAGTTGCATAATATATGCTGCTGCTTAAAAGTCCAAACGACATGTATTTAAGGAGTTTTTAGGTACCTCCTTGTTTTATAACCCAAAAAGAGTCTGATGAAATAGACCTTATAGGTCAGGGAACAGCGGTTAACTGTCAAATTTCGAAAGCAGTTTTTAATTAGTTGCATGAAAACTACCCCCTATGCAGTTCAAATGCCAGTATTTACCCTAATAACCAATTGACAGTTGCGTAGCAGTTAAACCTTATTTATTTATTGGATCTCCGACAGAGGCTACACAATTACATACAAGTTTACAAGAAACATAATCAGCCTATAATGTTCCCACTGCTGGGACGCAGGCCTTCTAGAGGGAGTAGACTATAATCTACCACGCGGGCCCAGTGCGGGTTGATAGATGTCACATGTCTTTGAATTTTTGGTTCTAGTACATGCCGGCTTCATCACGATGTTTTCCTTGACCGTTTTTAGAGCAGTGGTGATTAAATAATTTACACAAATTAAAGCGTCTGTCTGGGTTCGAACCTATGTACAACTCGTAAGTCGCGGCAGTTACCACTGGGCCACCACTGTTCTATACTTTATTGTCTCTATGTACTCTATGACAAAAGGAGAGGGGCTTGTGGCTAACTAATAACAGCCGCACGGGTCGATCTATCAGGTTCAAGCTACGCTTGCCGCGGTTGGTCCGTCTATGGGTGACCATCATCATATACCAAGACCCCTCCGTGCCTCGGAAAGCACGTTAAGCCGTTGGTCCCGGCTGTCATTCGTGGATCTTTGACAGTCGTCGTTACGGGTCTTTAGAAGCCCGAAAGTCTCACAACCAGTCTTACTAAGGGGTATCGTATTACCCAGTAACTGAGTTGTGGAGATCAGATAGGCAGTCGCTCCATGTAAAAAACTGGTATTCAGCTGCTTCCTGGTTAGGCTGGTTAGACTGGAAGCCGACCCCAACATAGTTGGGAAAAGGCACATGATGACCTTGACAAAAGGAGTAGGTATGTAAGGATCATAGCAGGTGGCATTTTGTAGTTTCTGCCTACCCCCATGGCAAGAAGGCGTAATTTATGAATGTTTTTATATCTTGACCCAGGGCCCTATCTCACTGATAGGACACCAGTGGCGGCGCAACCATGGTCGCACTGCCAAAAAATGTATGCTTGATTGTGCAACCGATCGGACGCCTGGTGAGATACCTACCAAAAAGCTGTGTATATTTCACTGGCAGTGCGACCATGGTTACGCCACCATGGTGACCCAGTGTGATATAAGCCTAAAACACTTATAACCTATTTACTACAGAACTCTGCCATCCACCCGGTCGAGCCCAGCAAGTCAAACGGCACGCAGGCAACGGCGAGCGGGTCCGCTGAGTCGGGGCTGCCCTACCGCGACTTGCCAGAGCACAAGCCGTGAGTAGGTTTAGTTCCAATGGATGTTGTACTGTATACCTATACTTTGTTAACTTTTGGGCCGTACACTGTCGTATCATCGACACGGCGAAGATTGTGTTTTTATTGCTATCTTTAATTAACCGTTTTACTCTTCGTTTTTTAAAAGCTTGTAAAAAACAGAAACCGTAAGGCAGTCATAAAATACCTACTAGAAGACTGAAACAGTTGATTTATAAAATTGTATCAATATCAGCATGATTTACAATGTATGTACCTATAAAGGGTCAAATTAAATTACCTAGCGAAACTCCGCAGACGTGATGGGTATCGAATAGTATCGAAATAAAGCAGGATAAAAAAAAATGGTTTCTTTGCGGGTCAACGACCGCCGGTGGTGTTGTTACTTGAAGTACGAGTTGATAAAATCTGTTTATTTTTTTTATCGTGTTTAAATATTATCGATATTTAAACACGATAAAAAAAATAAACCATCACGTCTGTAAAGTTTACACAAAGAAAAATTTGATCATGTTTGAATATTGATACCCATCACGTATGCGGTTTCACTAGTTAATTCAATTTTATCCTGCATATTTATAAAGTCAGTAAAAGAGGCTGGATCTCCATAAAGCCGAATGGCATGCCGGATTGCCATCCGGCATGCCATTCGGCTTTATGAAGGCGTCAGCGTAACAGGAATTCCGGCTTAAACGCTGTTCACAAGTCCAAAACCCGAAAATTTCGTCAGTTTAAATCAAATAAACGACCGCTATTCTGCGACAGCTGTTTGTTGAGGGCTAGGCAAATCAGGTTATCGAAATGTTTCAATTTCGGTACGATAGCCTGTCGGGTGGCTGTGAATAGCTAAGCTAGTGTCTTTCATGTTTCACCTTAACAAAAGACCCCATTGACCCCAGTAATAATATCAAATATTCCTATTCTTGCAGTGAGGTGGACCCACTCTGGTGGCGGGACAAACTCGCCCTGGACGAGTCACAACTGACCCTGGTGGGCTTCAGCAAGGGCTGCGTGGTCCTCAACCAGCTGATCTACGAGTTCCATTACGTTAAGACCTTGACTCCTGGGGACGCACATATGATGAGGTAAGGAACGGAATAATTTATTTTGAAGGTTTATGTAAATACGAATTCTGGCCGTAACTGCAAATCGGTCGGTGCCACAATGATTAGGAATACATAAAGGAGCATCCAGACAGAGCGAGGCATGCACCGCAAGTGGTTTTTTTTGTACTGTTAGATGCCTCAGCCTGAGCCAACCGTACATATAAAAAAAAATCATTTGCGGCGCATGCCTCGCTCTGTCTGGATACACCTTTATAGATGGCGGGTACTTATTTTCCTGAATTGAGCTTCAATAGCTTACATTTGCACCCTAATAAAAATTGCTTGCCAATACCCTTCCTGACTGGCTTGTTTCAATCCAAAACAACCCCTCCCGTTTATACAAGCAGTAATTTGATAGCTTTACTGCCCAGGTTCATGTCCCGCATAGTGGACATGTACTGGCTGGACGGAGGACACGCGGGCGGCAAGAACACCTGGATCACGTCACGCAGTCTCTTGGAAACGCTCACGAGGCTCAGTAAGTTAACACTTATTTATTTATTTGGTACACAACAGCAGTACGTACAAAGAAATTAAATGAAACAATAGCACATTAAAAGTACTGGAATGTATGCCAATTTATATAGTTATACACTACAGCATTCACCTTGAAAACAACATCGTAATTAACTTAAAAAAAAAAAACTTATGAAAATATAAAAATTCAATTAAAATTCAAAATGAGTAGGTAATTATTGCACGTCTGTTAACAGTTTAACACTTTACTTTTCAACAGTCAGTTTATAGTTGTACACTTTACTAAATAACAAAATAAATGCTGTATATGCAACAGATTGTTCACCACATACTTGTGTGTACATATTGTCTGTCTGTCTCCCATAAGATGCTGGGGAGCAGTCGCAGCAGTGTTATCCAGCAGATATTCCTACTTTTCTTTGACTTCGATAAATAATGACAACATTATTCTCTTTTAGAAGTGAACGTGTTCGTCCACGTGAGCCCTTACCAAGTACAAGATGAAGGCAGACCCTGGATCGGCAGAGAGGAGAAGGCATTCACAGGTCTACTGAAGAAACTTGGCGCCAAAGTATGTACAAGTACAAGTTTAGTTAATCGTTAAATAAAATTGAACCTTATTCTAGTGCAGTAAAGGTTAAGTTTGCTACACATATTAGTTTATTATGAACCGTTGATGTTTTGGATCCAGTGTTGCTAGTTTTGTAGTGTTAACTCGGAGGATGTTATCGAAATAGAATAGCCATTCTATTTATCTTCTTCTGTCTATATTAATAAAGCTGAAGAGTTTGTTTGTTTGAACGTGCCAATCTCTGGAACTGTCAGTGGGATTTGAAAAATCTTTTTGTATTTGGTAGCCTAATTCTTGAGGAAGGCTACTTAATATCTCGCTAGGACTCTTAGGAGCCGAGAAAATCTACAAGAAGCCCGAAAGAACGCTAAGCGGAAATAAATTACTAGTGCGGGCAGGCGATGCGATGCGACGGGTCGGTCGGGGGAACACGAAGTTACAATAGCTAGTATTATTATAAGTCTGAAATCGCCAACAAGCCTTGAGCAAGCGTGGTGATCAATGCTCGTGCCATCTCAGCATAAGAGAGGTCTTTGCTCTACAGTGGGACAATATTAAGGTATTATTATAACCTTTCTAGGCCGTAAACTTTTAACAGAATCTGCCCCACATCACCGAAGTGTCTCTCCTGGGGCCACGTGACTAACACTATCACACTAATATTATAAAGGCGAAAGTTTGTGAGTGTGTGTGCGTGTTTTTATGTTTGTTACTTTTTCACGCTCAAACGGCTGGACTAATTTTGATGAAACTTTGTATGGAGGTAGCTAACACCCTGGATTAACATCTACGCTACTTTTTATCCAGATATTCCCACGGGATCGACATTTACGCGGGTGAAACCGCGGGCCGCAGCTAGTTACATGATATATCTCTCTCTGACAGGTGAACAGATACCTCCACGACCAACCCGGCATGGCACACTCCCTGAACATGCACTTCGAAGTCCTGGCCAATTTCAAGAGCATGCAGGACTGCATACCGGAGGGCATGCCTGACACTTCTGATGAAGAAGCTTAGGAAAGCTCGAAGATGGCTAAAAAGGAGTTTTTTTTATAGAGGGGGTATATTTTGGTGGCAGTACTTTATATAGACTTAGGCTAAGCGCGCACTGCGATGAGATTTTTTTATATCTCATTTTCATGCGAAATAAAATCGCGGACGCTAATATAATTTTTCAAGCGATTATTTGCTGAATTGCGCGGGCACTAATATACTGATATTGTTCACGGATTGGATATTATTTTCCGCAACAATTAAATGTCGTGGTGCGCGCTTAGCCTTATAGGACGGACAATCCTGGACGAATTAAATTTAACTACGGAAATAGACATTTTTCAAACGTGTTAGCCGGAGTCCAGCAATTTTGTATGTTTTCGTCTGTAGTTGTCCATCTCCTGCCTTAGCTAAGGTGTTTTACATGCATGTTCAGGTCGGCGGCATGATTGGCGGCAAAATCGAATGTATATTTTCCGCCCGGCTGTGCCGAATTGGCCATGTTGACCCGAACATGGGTGTAGCAAACCTAACGCAAAACAAAACACAAAGAATCGGTTAATAAAACTTATATAACGAGTTGAAAGTCCTCTTTTAACATCCTACTGAGAATTTACGGAATTGGCCAACTGTCTACACTGTACCAAAGAGGTTGATTTTCTATTTCAAACCTGTTTTATTCTCCGGGAATCCAAAGATGGAATAGTTGTACTAGAATTTTATTTCGGCTTGTGATAAAGAGAAGGTCAATTTCTGAACGAAGTTGAATCATTGGAATGAAGAAGGTTGTGGGGAAAAATTGTGAAAACTCAAGACTGTGAGACTTGAGAAAATATCAAATATTAATTTATTTTTTTCTGATATTTTTGGGCAGGCATTTTTTTAGCCCAAACAAGCCATCGAGGCCTAGAAATAAGATTATTTTTCTAAAGTATTGATACTTTTAATAACTTGACTATTATAGGTTTTAAAAAGAGTTCTAAACTCGAATGCTTTTTTTGCGAGATGTCCTCTCAAGAACTGAATTTTCGTTGATTAATTTATTAATGTGTTATATAATTATGTATTATTATTAGGTACATATAAGTTATTGACATTATATTGTGAGATTAAGTTATTTAAACGGGTCTTGTCATTCATGAATTTTGTCGTATTAAGCCATATATAGAGTTGCCAATAAATACATTTTTACAGTATTTAAACCGTAGTAGTAGGTCTATAATAAAGCAAACTCCCCGCTTTTTAATGATTTCCTATGATTTACTGCGCCCTCTCCAAGAGTCGCATTGTGGCAATCTTAGATATTATAATCGTTGTAAAGGGACACTGACATAATTTATTGAAGGTCTGTGTATAAGGAATTCGGGAGTAAACTTACCGATGGTATAATTACTCGTTCGGTTTGGAAAGCGGTGAAGTCACACAATAACAAATACAGAGCGTTTTTTGACATCTTAATGCCAAATACTCGTGAAAATAACAGTTTCTCATGACGGCCGCGGCCGGTAACAACATGACCGAACCGCTTTCCTAGAAAACCAAAGCTTTACCTCCGAATTCTCAAACGACAACTAGCACAAAGTTCTGAGGGGAAATTCTCGTAATTTTAAGAACGTTCACAGTCTGATCTGTCTCAATCCGTCAAAAATACCTCTAATTTCCCTACATTTATGACAAGTTTTTGACATTGATTGTCGCTGAGGTGAGATTGCGACTAGATTTTGAACGTTTTGAATTAGGTACGGGAATTGGCCTTCTGATCTTAAAAAAATCTTCGTTAAAATGCATTTTGTATGAATTCTTTGACGGTGTGACCGTTCAGCGTGAAACAGCGGCGACTTGTGTTGGTACGTTCAGTTGAGTTAGTTTGAGAATTGAGGCGTAAATGTAATATGTGCAATAAATGTATTTTTATTTAGTGACTTGTACTGGCTGCAAGCAAGCAATATTAAATGTATGTGTACTACTATTATAATATGAATTTTATTGTGTGATACAGGGTTATTGTAAAAACACAACAACCTCTTAAGAGGTCATTGTACTCATCATTATGAACAACTTTTGCTATGGAACCAAACCTGAAATCGCGAAAAATATCTGCTGTTCCCTACATTTTGACGAGTTATGCGAAACAGTTTTTTTCTTCTCGATTTCGGGTTTGATCAAAATCAAAATATTTTATTTCACATAAACCTACATGGGCACTTATGAAACGTCAGAAGCTAGGTGCACGGTTCCAATTGGTCGTTTCCTATGGACAAAAACCGGCAAGAAACTCCACGGTTACTCTTTTAAAAATAGTTAGCTTTTGCAATGTTTTCAAGTTACAATAGGTATGGGAGGACAGCGTAAGCCTGTCAACAAGTACCAGATACTTGATAAAATAAGGAATCATCTAAGGTCTAAAAGGCCTACAAAGTCCCGTCACCGTGATCCCAAAGTAAAAGTACTTACCTACTATGTTCCCAACGAGTCAAACTGTAACATGTCACAGTGTGACTCGTTGGAACAATCGGTTAGGTTAGGTTAAAACCGTGTCCCCTACGCACGAGCCGAGCGAGCGAAGCGAGCGGTGCCGCGGCAGCGGCCGGCAAGTGCCTGAAACGGCTTGCGCAAATAGAAAAAAAAGAGCTAAAAAGAGAAAATTGTGACTGTTCATAATGATGAGTACAATGACCTCTTAAGAGGTTGTTGTTTTTCCAATAACCCTGTATACCACCGTGATTACAAGTAGAAAATGTATGTATTTTGGTTTGTTGTTTTATGATTTTTCAATCTTTCGAACTTCCAAAATTATTGTTTATTTTCGAGCATTTTCCCTCAATGTCGTTATGTGAAGGCTAGGCTGGGTCTACACTACATTCATGATTAAAATTAAAAGACGAAATGTTTAGGATAAAAAACGAATTCGTGTAATTCAATGTATAGTGTAAATAAATTGCTTTAAAATCGATATTTATTTGGATAGAATGAAATTGATCTCAATTCGGTGAATAAAATTATTTTTAAAGTAAATATTGTGGTTTCTTTTTGTAACTATACATTTGACGCGGTAGGGCGAATCTAATGATTTAAATCTTTGCCGCTGACATAATTTTCATGACTCGTCAGTGTGGCCACCGCTCTTCTAAGGAAACCGTAGCTTTCCGGGAACATTTCAAAGCGGAGCAGACGAGACGAGAAGCGACGTGGATTGCTACAAATATTGGTTGATTCCACCATGGTGGAAAAAGGTTCATTTCCAAAAATAAAAGAAGTTAGTCCTCCTTAACAGTTTAATAAGTAAATTCATTGGTATAACTAAATACAGTAACCAATGCACTACAATAACCCGCTGGTATCCAAAACAAACATTATGCTAAAATTAACATCGAAAGGTTACCGCTTGCACTGTAACCCTAGAGGTTACAAGTAAAATAAATGTGATTCAAAGCTTTGATTTCAAATGCATCACACATTATACTTAATTAAAACTTAAGCGACAAATTAATCTTAACGTTGTTACAAATTAAGATGGAACTTAAAAATTTAAATGTTTAGATATTCTTTTTAAATGAAATAAATATCACTAGCCATATTTACTGGCGTGATTTCTTCATTATGGGAAAGCCCCATACAAAGCCGTCTCAAAACCGTTTCACGTGAAAGTCGTTATGGACTAAAAATAATAAATTAATATAAGTAGTGTAATAAAATAAGCTTTCTTTTCGCATTTATTTTTTATTAATCATAATGTATATAAATAGGCATCAATGCTAACTCATGTTCAAGAACGTAATTTTGACGCAATGAAGCTTGCTGAATTTTGTAATTTTTTTATTTAAATTTTTGTACCATTTATATTCCATTTTATGTAAATTACAAAAAAAAATACATTTTGTCCTTTGTTTCATAGTATGCATGTATTTTTTTAAGTTTTATATTTTAAATTACAACAACAAAACTTCAACAGAACTTTCAAAATCAAAATTATTTCCAATAAACTTTATACATCGAAGTATACATATGTGTGAAAAATTACACCTCATTTAGTTTTGAAGCAACTGAGATACTGAGTTTTGAGACGACTCATACGCGATTTTCCCACGGCCCACGGTTACACTGCAAGCAAATTGATAAAATACCTAATATACAATGAAACGAGTGGACGAACACAGCCTTATGCTAACCTATACATACAAATGGAGGAATGCATTAGTCTATTGATTAAATCAAAACTGATTTACAGAGTTTTTTTTATAACATGATATTCGTGACTACTACAAGTAGTTATATGAAAACTAAAATACAGTATCATCTATCGAAGAAAGGTCTGCCAAAGTGCTGCGGAGATGGATTTCGATGCCAAAGAAATATCAACATTGCATCCATTAAAATAAAGTCGAAAATTTCTTTTTCGAGAGCGACAGAGAGGAAAGGCATGCAGTCATTTTCAACTGTATTTCAATGTGCGCAATGTTGATGTTTTGTTGGCAGTAAATTGCCTTTGGCGGATGTGTGGCAGCCTTATGAAACATCTGATAAAAGAGGTTCAACTGTTCATTATTATTGATTAATTGCACTTACTATAGTTTATTGGGTGAAGAGATCTATGGGGTGGCTAGCAACAACATACAGTTTGATCACAATTTACATTAACTAACATAATGCACTTTCGAGGCAGAACGCTGTATTTTATAAATGGATGCTTACATAGAATGTCCTAGCTAAGTTATTTATATATTCAAACTTAATTGTAACACCTCATTAATATTCTCTTGCGCTCCCAGATCCATGAAAATTATCCTATTACAATGTTATTCTTCTTTTCGATTCAACTGGGGCACACATTAGACTACAAAACTATTTAATCAGAATTGCACAATTCGAAAACATCATTCAATCCGTTTTAATTCATGGCAACATACCAATATAACTTTATCTATTTTGCATGCACTTATTAGTAATTCATTATACAATACCAAGGCATTAATATGACACATTTAGTAATTGAGTGACACTGTCACAGAGGTACCATCGAGGAAACTTATCATCATCATCATTTCAGCAGAAAGATGTCCACTGCTGGACTTAGGTCTCCCCCAAGCACCTTCATTTCGACCGGTTCTGTGCTTCTCGCATCCAACGGGTTCCTGCGGCCTTCACAAGGTCGTCGGTTCACCTTGTGGGAGGCCTTCCAACGCTACGACTTCCGGTACGCGGTCGCCACTCCAGAACCTTTCATCCCCATCGGCCATCAGAGGGGCAATTCTCGTAATTTTAAGAACGTTCACAGTCTGATCTCAGTGTCAATCTGTCAAAAATACCTTAAATTTCCCTACATTTCGACAAGTTTTTGACATTTGTTTGTCGCCGAGATGAGACTGAGACTGGATTTTGAAGGTTTTAAATTACGAGAATTGGCCTTCTGTTCTGCGAGCAATGTCTGCCACTTAAGTTTGGCAATTCTTCCGGCTTTGTCGTAAAAACTTATATCACCATCATCGACATCACGCCGATAATCCCCAAAGGGTAAGCCAGAGACCTATAGTACAGCCACATTTTGCCAGTTATGTTCATGTCCTATGTTATAAGGAGGCGAGCCTATTGCCATCAACCGAGCACAAATCTCGATATGCCATATTTACGTCCAGATACTGTATTTCATCTTATCATAAAATCTACTCTACATAAGTAAGCATCCACTTAAACCATCGCTTAGTCACCTCACATGTTCTCAAACTGTCCGTCCTTGTCTAACAGCAGGATGTTAGGGTTTTCCTTCTCAAATTCCGTGGGTTTCCTGAGTCTTTGCTGGTCAGTCCACTCACCTTCCCCTGCGCCCCACTCTCCCACCTTCTCTCCTATTACGTCGATCTCATCTTTAGCTCGTTGGTTCTCCACCTGGAGAGAAATGTTGTATATTTAAGGAGGCAAAAAGTTGGAGGAGTAATTTGACTAAGCTTGGTTAGATGAGGCTGTGTAATGATAACTACGGGATTGTTAATTACACACATTGGACCAATTAATTATACTCATGCTTAGTCCTCGATATTTATCCTGATTTACTCTGTAGTTCCACTACTTGTCCATCGTGTACACGCGAATATTCAGAGAATAAAATCCTGCAAAAAAATAAAAATATTTTGCTGGCAACCCTATCCAGCTTATGTCATTCACTATAATCGCGTCGTGTAGCGCACATTACTTTATGAAAAAGATTGGTTTTTCATAATAGATCTTCATTTTTACAATATTTAACAATGCCAGACGACAAATTATGGAAAAAACTAAAGAAAATAGAGAAAAAACTGCGTAGGCGAGCTCGGGGTCGACGTCGGATAAGGTCAATATCGACGTCTTCTTCGAGTTCAGCATTACAGGAAAAGACATCTAATGCGGAAGACGAGGGAGAAAACGCAGGTATGTATGTGTAATAATATTGAATAATAATTTCACTGGATGACGAGGATTGATTTGGATTGCAAGCAACAGATGCTTTTATGTATCCGCCATGTTGCTGGTGTTGGGCGCACGCGCACGTGCATGCGTGGTGCTTGTAAAATGTAACATGAAGTTCGTGTTACGCTAAGACCTCGGGGGTTAATCTCGAAACCTCAAGTTGAGGAGAAAAAAGCACAAAATATAATGCATTTCTAGAAGTTCTATGATATGCACGTACTCATTATTGTTTCTCGTGAGGAATTATTATTATAATTAATAATCAAAACAGATCTCTACATATAATATCACGTATCATAAGACTTAGTAAGTCTAATGATTATTGTGTATCTTGTAGATACTCAAGAATTAAAGGGAGATGGTGTAATGGACTTGGATGATACAGTGCTATCGGCCTTGGGAAACCCATCTAGCTCCGAAAAACCCTACGCTGATGACATCCATCCAGAAATAATAAAACGTGTGGAAAACATTTTGACAAGTGGATTGGATAAAGACATCAAAGAAGAATTATGTAAAAAATATCTTATACCTAAGAATTTACAATTACTGGATGCTCCAAAATTGAACTCCGAATTGGAGGGTCTGCTGAGTGATCCCATCAAGGAAAGGGACAAAAGGGTGGAGGACCGCCAACAGCAATTGGGGATTGCATTATCTGCAGTATTAACAGTTGTCAATAGTTTGATAAAGACGAACCAAAACACTAATATAGAAATTCTCACAGATGTCTCAAGATTGTTAAGTGATTTACATTATAATGATACCTGTACTCGAAGGAAATTGGTTGCAGTTAACCTGGACAAAAACATTATAAAAACAACGGATGCTACAAAACGGGACAGTTTCCTGTTTGGTGAAAAGTTTAATGAAAACGTCAAGTCTGCAAATGCAATCAAGAAGGCAGCCCCAACGATACTTAAAAAATCCAATTTCCTACGCAAGACACAACCTAAACAATCAACATATTATTACAAAAATAAGGAAAACTTCAATGCCCCCCCACATTTGAGTCGAGCCAAACAGGGGAGGGGGGGCAGATATCAACCACGGACAGGGAGGCAGCAACAGCAGAGGAACTCATCGGGCAAGACGTACCGTCACAAACATGTACGTCAAACATAGAGGTAAAGACATTTGCATGTCGCCTTAAATATTTTTACTATTGTTGGCAAAAGATCACACAAGATAAAGTTATCTTGTCATGGCTAAAGGGATATAAAATTCCATTTAAAGAAATTCCTACACAACACATATCACCTAAAAATTGTACATTTTCAGAGTCTGAAAATATTGTTATATCAAAAGAAATTGATAGGTTGTTAGATTTGGGTGTTATTAATAAGTGTGCACCTGTCAGTGGACAGTTTTTATCAAGAATATTTGCTGTACCCAAACAAAATGGAGGTACCAGACTTATATTAAATCTAAAGTGTCTGAATAAGTTCATCCATACAGAACACTTTAAAATGGAAGACATAAGGACTCTATGTAAGCTTATTTCTAAAAATGATTACATGTGCACAATTGATTTAAAGGATGCCTATTTTTTAATACCAGTGAACAATTATGACAAAAAATATTTGAGGTTTTATTTTAAAAACAATATTTATGAATTCAATTGTTTGTGCTTTGGTTTGTGTACTGCACCACTGACCTTTACTAAAATATTAAAACCAGTAATATCATACCTACGTAGTGGGGGGTTTAAATCTGTGATTTATCTTGATGATATTATTTGTATTGGAGAATCTTATAAAGAATGTTTGGAAAATTGCAATAAAACAATCACTCTTTTGGAGTGCCTTGGTTTTTATATAAATAAGGATAAAAGTAATCTCCAACCTAAAAATGTTGCTGAGTACTTAGGATTTGTGATAAATACAAAGAATATGACCTTATCCGTAACAGATAGAAAGAGGTGTTCAATTAATTTATTACTTAAAAAATATTTAAATAAGAGTTGTTGTTCTATAAGAGATTTTGCACAACTCATTGGAACATTAACAGCTTGTTGTCCAGCTGTGAGTTATGGTTTCCTATACACAAAAATTTTGGAGAAACAGAAATGTGCAGAGTTATTTAAACACAATAATGACTTTGATTCAATTATGGACATAAATATGGAGTGTATAAGAGATTTACAATGGTGGCATAAATGTATAAGAACTGCTAAAAACACTATAAAGAATTGTCAATTTGAAATTGAAATTTATTCAGATGCATCTCGCACGGGTTGGGGAATATTTTGTGATGGTCAGGTAGCAAATGGGTTTTGGACAGAAGAGGACAAGAAAAATCACATAAACTACTTGGAACTTTTAGCGGCTTTTCTTGGTCTACAATGTTTTGCCAAAGACTTAAATTCATGCCAAATTTTACTACGTATAGACAATACAACAGCCATCGCCTACATCAACAGAATGGGTGGTATTCAATTTGATAATCTTAATTGCCTGGCTCGGGATATATGGCAGTGGTGTGAAGCTCGAAAAGTTTGGATATTTGCATCTTATGTAAAATCCAAAGATAACATAGAAGCTGATCTTGAGTCTAGAAATAAAAACATTGATTGTGAGTGGGAACTGTCTCCAGCAGCTTTTCAGGACATAGTGAGACTATTTGGAAATCCTTCCATTGATCTATTTGCTACTAGAGCTAATGCTAAGTGTGATAGATATCTATCCTGGCATAGGGATCCACTTGCAGAAAATATAGATGCATTTACAGTAAATTGGGAAAATTACCCATTATTTTATGCATTTCCACCATTTGCATTAATATTAAAAACGATTCAAAAAATTAAAGATGATAAAGCTTTAGGCATCTTAGTTTTTCCTATGTGGCCATCACAACCTTGGTATCCATTTATTAATTCCATGGTCATATCAGAAATTAAAGTTTTCAAACCATCAAACCATTTATTGTTGTCACCTTCCAGAATACTGCATCCTCTGCACAGGAGCCTTTCCCTGGGGGTCTGCATATTATCAGGGAAGCGTTTAAGAAGCAAATGATACCAGACAACACCATTCAAGTCATGATATCTTCCTTATCAGACAACACTGTCAAGCAGTATTCAGTAGCACTACATAAGTGGTGGATTTTTTGTAATGGTAAAAATTACTATGACTTTTCAATCACTAAAATATTAGAGTTCCTTACACAACAATTCAACAATGGCAGTTCATATACTTCACTCAACACTAATAGATCTGCATTGTCATTGATCATAAATTCTGAGGTAGGGACAGATCCTCAAATTAAGAGGTTCTTTAAAGGTATTTTTAAGCTACGGCCAAGCCGCCCTAAATACAATGATACATGGGATCCGTCAACAGTACTGAAATTTATAGAAAGATGGTACCCATTACAAGAATTATCACTTGACAAACTAACCAGAAAGTTGGTTATTCTTTTAGCTCTTACTAGTGCACAAAGAATACAAACCTTATCAGTAATCAGACTAAATAACATTCAATTTATTGATTCAGGTGTTAACATAAAAATTACGGATTTGTTAAAAACATCTATGCCAGGAAAACAGCAAATAAGTATTATGTTACCCTATTTTCAAATGAAACCTGAGATTTGTCCTGTGATTACATTACAATATTATATAAATTATACACACAAATTGAGGAAGCCAGAGTTAGGTAATACAGAGAAATTATTGATTAGTTTTAAAAAACCCCATAATACTGTGACCAGCCAAACAATTAGTCGTTGGATTAAACAAACAATGATGGAGAGTGGCATAGATATCAACAAATTTACTCCTCACTCAACACGCCATGCATCCACCTCAATGGCGAGTAGAGAAGGTGTGACGATAGATACTATTTTTAAAACAGCCGGTTGGTCCGCAGGATCAAAAGTTTTTGCAAACCACTATAATAGACCTCTGATTAAAGATAATGATAAATATAATTTTGCCAAGACTGTTTGTAGTATAGAGACTGATGTGATTTAGTCATATTTATATAAATATAAAAATAAGCCAAAGGAGTATACTGAATACTTAAATGATAATTAGAAGAGAATTAAGTTTAAGAAATGTTGGAAAGTATTTCAGTTTAGTGCATTAAAAGGTTGATTTTATCTTATTCGGATGTTTTATTGTTCAATAGTGTCAAACATGTTTATAATTTCCAACTTCATCTCTCTAAACATCTACAGAGTAAATCAGGATAAATATCGAGGACTAAGCATGAGTATAATTACTAAATTAAACGAACTTACCTAAGTGAAGTTCTATTGTAATTATACGAAGTGCTTAGTCCTCGATACTATGCTCCCTCCCAAACCCTAAACAAGGCCATAGCTTGTTTTTTGACCCTGGGGATTGAAGTTGGGAAATTACTGTCTGTTAATTTTAATTCTCTCATTGCAGATTACTCTAAATAGAATGACATAAGCTGGATAGGGTTGCCAGCAAAATATTTTTATTTTTTTGCAGGATTTTATTCTCTGAATATTCGCGTGTACACGATGGACAAGTAGTGGAACTACAGAGTAAATCAGGATAAATATCGAGGACTAAGCACTTCGTATAATTACAATAGAACTTCACTTAGGTAAGTTCGTTTAATTTAGTAATTATATTCAATAGACAGTTCTCATAAAATCGAACAAATCTGAGAACATTGATCACAAAAAGGCATAAGCTAAATTGTAACTACAGATCTAGAACAAGTCCACCGAATCCTGACTAGCGGTTGCTACCTATTTCTCGTAATACAAGCCTGGATTTCTCGTAATAGAAGAGGGGCTTGCGGCTAAGTAATAACAGCCGCACGGGTCGATCGATCAGGTTAAGCTACACTTGGCGCGGTTGTTCCGTAGATGAGTGACCATCTTCACTTACCTTGGTATGTCTTGACCCCTCCGTGCCTCGGAAAGCTCGTTAAGCCATTGGTCCCGGCTGTCATTCGTGGATCTTTGACAGTCGTTACGGGTTACGGGTCGTCTGAGCAGCCCGAAAGTATGACAACCAGTCTTACCAAGGGGTATCGTATTACCCAGTAACTGGGTTGTGGAGGTCAGATAGGCAGTCGCTCCATGTAAAATACTGGTATTCAGCTGCATCCGGTTAGACTGTAAGCCGACACCAACATAGTTGGGAATAGGCTAGGCAGATGATGACACGTCGTGTGGCCGATGGGTTCCCATCGGCTAAAATAACGAACTTAAACTTTCATCCCCTATTTGACCCCATTACAAAAGGAACTCTTGTTCAAAATGACATGCTGTTTAGGCTGAGATTTTTATTAAGTAGATTACAAACTAGTAAGGCACACAAAATGGTACATCGAAATGTCAGCGGCAAAATTGATTGGACAGACTTGCTCTAGAATATTCTAGTCTAATATGAATGGCAGTGGTATTATGGGAATGAGCGGTGTATAATAATCACCCGGACCTGTTACCTCCGTGTCGTGTTTAGCGAACTTGTCGAACATGTTCGCGTAGAGTTGCTTCTCCTTCTGCTTCTGCTTAGCGATCGTTGATTTGCAGACGATGATCTGGTTGGCGGCAGCCTGCATAAAAATGGATAAGATAGTATTATAGGCAAAAAAATCAACTGACAACCCCATTTTTTTATATCCACGCAATCACTGTCCATTTTAAGGTTGCCTGGAAGAGATCGCAGAAAGCGATAAGGCCGCCCATTGTATGTTTTGTATTAATAATCGGATTTTTTTAATTTTCTGGTGTACAATAAAGTATAAATAAATAAGCATTGATAGTTATCAATTTAGGTTTTAGAATGATGAGTTGATAAAAAAAAGTGAAAATGAACCGAAAAATATTACAAGTCAAACAAAAACCAATATACTTTAAATAAAATCCAACTACATATTTAAAACATTAAAATGTGTGACTGAAAAACACTACATAACTTTATGACATATTTTTTACGTTTTCCAGATGGGTTAATATCTAGACTTAAAAATATGTACTTCATACATCTGTATAAGATTTGCATATTTTTTATTGACATCTGCAATCAATAGATTATTTTGAGACAAATATAATGGTTATATCACCTTATTCTGTGGTTCAGCCTCAACAATCTTTTCGAAGTCCTTCAAAGCCTGTTCAGCTTCCCCTAGCCCCAACAGAGCCTGACCTTTCCTAAACAGGCCTTTGACATTGTTCTCGTCAAACTTCAGGGCTTTGAGCGCGTGTTCCTTGGCCTCAAAGTAGTGGGCTGGCGTGACCTTCAGGTAGACCAGGGACAGGTTGAGGTGGGCTGATAATAGAAGCTCCTTAGCTTGGTTCCGGTTTTCTTCTGTTTCACTTGTGTCTTCAGGCATGTCTGGAATTAGTTAACAAGTATTTCACATACTGCAACAATTCACATGAGCTGTAGGCAAAAATAACCATCGAGTGGGTGAAGGGTAGCCATTTAGAAATTTGAAAGTCCTTGCTAGAGATTCGCTAAAAAATCCGGACATTTTACGTTTAAATATTTATTTTTCAGTATTAGTTTAGCTATTATTTTCTAATAAAAATCCCCTTAAGACGAAAAGTGACACAAATGACAAGGCTGAAACAAGTCCGAATGGGGAGTCAAAAAGCCGGACATATCCGGACGGATTCGGACCCTACATGGAACGCTGGGCTACATCGCGGCAGGCCAATACGAACGATACAAGATCAGCTTGCCTCTTTACGAAAGTACTGGCTGGCTACAGACAGGAGTGGATAACACAAGCTGGAAAGATAGGCTACACTTGCACCAGCTAAAATTCTGACAAAAAACACAGATACAATACTCAATTGAAACTCACCTTCAATTAACGTAGTAACTCTTTTATACATCTTGATAGCCAGCTGGAACTTGCTTCCCTTGAAGTAATTGGTACCCTTCTCCTTGAACATCTTAGCTTGTTCTATCTTCTCTGCACCATCCATGGACCAAGACTCTTTGGTTTTCTCAAAACTGTTCAATTTCACTATGTATTCTACTGGCGAGTTTGGTGGTACTCCTAACTCTGTGTTCCCTTCAGATTTGAAGGCGTATTTCGGCTGGATGGATAGCCGGGACTTCTCTCCTTGAGCGAACTTTTCTAGAGCTCTCTCGATGCCCTCGCACACCTTGTGTTCACTGCCCTCTCCTAGCGGGAATGTGACCGTTCTTGTGTCGAAGACTTTGCCGTCCGCTTGCAGTCTGCCTTCCAATTCGACTGTTGAAGATTTTTTTTTAGTTTACATAATTAACAAAAACACGTTAAAAATCAGTCAGTCATCATTTCTTCTGTTATCAGTGTAACTTTTATGTCATCGACGTAAGGTTTAAACTGCAATGATTTCCGCGAGCTCGTGATATCAACTTCGTAAAAATACAGTTGGTTACTTTTATTTTTACTGTATTATAAAAAACCATATCAAAATTCTAGCCAGCTGTCACCGCATTCACAATTAAATTTCTTTATCATAATATTATGTATCGCATTTCATTCTATTCAGACCGGCAAATTTGAACCCAACAATAAAATATCATGTTACGGCGGTGAAGTGAAATGCACCTTTTGTATAGAATTGAAAGCAACCTACCTGTCAATAGAAATAAAATGAAGGGGAGAGAAAGCAAGGCCAAGTTAGTAGGTTTTGTACCTCAGACATTTGTGATAGAGTCTATTTTCAAGTTCTTCGGTGTAATATAGTTATAGGATTACACTGCTCGACAAATTTTTATACAAAAAAAAATGCGCATACAGCACCATACACGTGACAAAAGTGAAAATTCGTAAAAAATAAAGAATAAGAGATTTAGTGTGAGGGACAGAGATAGTTATATCTTTCTTCTCTGTCATGTACCGACGTTCGTGTATGACTTGATCAGATTTTTAAACGTAAATGAAGCAAAAAGAAGTCTGTAAGGATCGTAGCAGGTGGCATACTGTAGTTTCTGCTTACCACAGTGGTAAAAAGCCGTAAGTTTATTTATGTATGTACCTGTGACCATGGCGCCGTCATTGGGTGCGTCAGTTCCGGTACCCTGCTCGATGATGTGACGTAAGATGCCCTTGTTCTTGCTAGGAGACAAGTCTTCCACCTTCCAGTCTATCATCTCGATCTAAACAAGTCAATATAGACATTACTTAAGATAAGAATTAACATAAAAATTAATAATTTTCAATGAGGCATTATAAGGACTTGCATAAAGAGCTAATAATTATTATACATAATTAAATTAAAATTTGCATACAAATTAAGTAAGGAAAGAAGTCATAGGTTACATAATTTACATTCAAGGAAGTTCCTGCTACGAGTATTCCACTGAATTTAGGGTTTATTATAATTTTGTGATTAACCTGATTACTTCTTAAAAAACCTGGAGGCCAATTCTCGTAATTTTAAATGTTCAAAATCTAGTCGCAGTCTCATCTCGGCGACAAAAAAATGTCAAAAACTTGTCAGCAATGTAGGGAGATTAGAGGTATTTTGACAGATCGAGACAGATCATTATTCATCATAATCAGCCTATAATGTTCCCACTGCTGGGACACCGGCCTCCTCTCGGTGAGAGGAAGTGGGCCGTAATTCAACACGCAGGCCCAGTGCGGGTTAGCAGATGTCACATGTCTTCGAATTTTTGGTTCTAAGACATGCCGGTTTCCTCACGATGTTTTCCTTTACCGTTTTGATAGAAGTGGTGATGAAATAATTTACACAAAGTAAAGCGCCTGTCTGGGTTCGAACCTACGACCTACACAACTCACAGTCACTTGGCCACCACTGCTCTCAGATCTTTATTATTACGAGAATATTAATATACATATTATACTAGCTGCGCCCCGCGGTTTCACCCGCATAAGAGTCGATCCCGTGGGAATATCGGGATAAAAAGCCCTATGTATCCTATGTGTTAATCCTGGTTATAAACTATCTGTGTGAAAAATTTTAATCCAAATCCGTTCAGCCGTTTGTGCGTGAAGAAGTAACAAACACACTCACAAACTTTCGCCTTTATAATATTTTTAGTGTGATTTAAATTACGAGAATTGCACCTCTGAAATATCTTCATTTAATCAGTGTTTATTCAATTTGGTACCAAAAATGTGTAACTTTGACTACCAGAACATATTTAACATTATTCATTTCCTACCCAAGGAGATAACTATTTCAGGATATTGTGGTGAAAACGACAACCACCCAAATCAAAATAAGTGGTTATTGTAGAACCACATTTCCTGTGTATCACTAATAGAACACAATTACATTCTCACTCCTGGCTAAATGAAATTGTCTCCTTAATCTAACAAGTTCTTATTTTATTTATAAATTAAGATTTACCAACAGCTACTGTCTACAATTATCATAAGTATAGGTAACAATAAGCCTTGGAATTACACAGTTGCTGGTTAACCAGCATTCTCAAAAATAAGTGACTACCCAGAGAAATGAAAAAATCAACATGCCAACTGTAGAGCCAAGCTCAGTATTGGATTTATATTTTTTAAAGTCATTATGGCCAAAAGCTCCCATATGGGACTTAACTCCCATATAAACTATTTGTAGGCATCATAGGTTGATGTTTAGTGTTAGCTTACCTCAAACTGGAGGGTGGAGTTAGGTGGGATCTTGGGTAGGCTGCCGGCAGCACCATAAGCATACTGCGGAGCACAGGTCAAGACGCACACCTCCCCCTTCTTCATTGTTCCCACACCAATGTCCCATGCTTTAATTACAGAGCCTGACAAAATACAAGTCTTGATTCCAAATTGTTTTAATAAAATATACTAGTGTTTTACTTCAGTATTTTTATTTTTAAAGATTGAAAACATAATATTTGGTCAGAGGGTCATCTTAGGGGTTGGTTTGGTTACTTGGGGTAACATTCTTAGTTCCTTTTTCCCTCCTACATTGAGTATTGATAATAGCATCATAGAATAGACTTGAATAAAATAAGAGCCTGTCAGAAAAACTCTTTTGCTATCATGCATAACATGCATAATCAGCCTATAATATTCCCACTGCTCGGACACAGGCTTCCTCTCTTCGAGAGGGAGTGGGCTGTAATCTACTATGCGGGCCCAGTGTGGGTTGGTTGGTATCAATTTTATTTTATTCATGAGGATTTGCAATGACGCAACACAATTTTTTTTAATACTATGCATACATTGGATCAGGTGGTTCCTAACACTTCAATATATTTGACGTATTACAACTCCTAATGCGTTTTTTATTCTTCACGATTCCCGAGAGGTCCTCATAAATAAATTTGGTTGATAGACTTGGTACTTAACTCGTAACTGATTAAATAAAATAAAAAATTTGGGGTTAAAATTTGAAATTAATTTTCAAAATCATAATTATTGTGTACTAGTGTATAAATGCGGGCTCTAAAAATAGACTAGGTTATAGATAAACCGATCAAGGCACATAATCAAGAGGTCAAGAAATAAACAAGTAAGTACTGTTGAATAAAATATTACCTTTTCCCAAATTGAACTCGAATGGGTCGTTCCTGTCTCTGCTGGAGTCGAACTTGGTGCCATCAAGAAGTGTTCCTGTATAATGCACCGTGACCTGACATCCAGGGTTGGGAGTATCAGTCCCTGTACCTTCCTTGATAATCCTCTTCAGCACACCGCGGTCACCGGTCTTTGTGATATCTACGCCTTCATCGACAGTCATGTCGGATGATTTTACTTTATTATTTTAATTAGGATTAATAAAAACTGCAACGCGTACGTTGCTACGACAAATTAATTTGATTATTTTTTCTTGATAACAGAGTCGCGCGCCTGCGTAAATCTTTTTCACAGAGTACTTTTTAATAGAGTGAGAATGAATGTGCGCGCCACAGATAAAACCCGAGGCAGCGTGGTTTTTGGAATTTTCTAGATTGACTGTGTATATGTCTATCTCTTTCGTTTGTCCTAAATAGAAAGAGATGTGTCACCAATTCACCATTTTTATTTTATTAAAACTGGATTTTATTGTTCAATCCAAATACAGCATAAGTATTTAAAATCAGAGAAGTTTATTTAAATAAAATGCCATTCCTCCTGCGACCTACACTTTTATTCGGGTTTTTTTTTTCAGTTATTATCTGTTCACTGTTGTGTCCTGTTTCTTTATAAGCAGAAATGTGAATTTATGAGATTCAAATACCTACAAATGAAAAAACCTTACTATTATGACCCTGACTAGACCACAGAGATGAAGCGATTCTTATTCTTAGGGGCTTTAATAGTAAGCCCTACAGGGTTCCAAGGAAATAGGGAAATAATATCACAAATATTCCTATTTACAATTCATTTAATATAAGATTTCAGTCTTTAAAAGTTAGTTTTAATGATAATGTAAGTAGCTGACGTTATACATTACAATAAAATTTAAACCCTAGACTGATAAATTTTAAGCATCATGTATGATAACTTGCATTGTAAAGTGACTACACTTACTATAATGTATTTTTTTTAGAGAGTATAATAATATGTACACCTGACACCCTCACCTACTTGTTACAAGTACTTAAAGCAGCGGACTTAAAATGTCTTTTTCAACTTCTAAAATTATCTAGACTTCTTATCAGCACGTCTTTATATTACAACCTTATAGAACAAATCTATTAACAATTGTTATGGCACTTTGTTTCATAATATCTATAAAACTTTGCGGAACTTTGTGATAACAGTTTATGGGCTGGGTTGTTTTTCCACTCGTCTGAACCGTCACAACAATCACAAATACCATCATTTACTTGACTTGATGGTATTTTGTTGACGGATACTGGTTTGCTTCTGTACTGTGTCTCACAATAAAATGTTCCGTTCACACATGCACTTGTGCTGGGTTCATCAGTTCCATCCTCACAATCACAGAACTCGTCATTCACCTGCTCGAAAGGTATTCTTTGGTCCGATTTCAAACAAGTGAATTCGTTCTGGTAATTTGGCCTGTATTTCGACATATGAGAGAACAGTACACCATGAATTATGCCATTTGTGTTTATAAACTTATCAGCTTCAGAACGTAAATGTGTGTAGGCCTCCACTTTCATATGATCTAGTTCCAAATCTAATACTGGTGCATTTCTGCTGTTATTGCCGGCTTCCGAAGTTATAGCCAAGAAAAAATACAGTTGATAGAGTATGAAACATATGACCATACACATAGTTAGGATTATAATGTTCTTCTTCTTTTTAAGACCCATTATGCTGCTCATTCAGATACACGTCCAATCACTGTACTCTTGTTTCAGTTTTATTTTAGTAATTCACCGATTTTAATAATTAAACACGGAATTCAGAAACCAGATAAATAGTTGTAGTCTGTGGAAATCAGTGAACATTGTCATACAAACGGCAAATACGGCAATTTCTGTGAAAATATCCGTACCGCACCGCATACGCAACCTCCCCGTCTTCTGTACTTTTCTTTTCAGTAGGAAAGATGTGATAGAAACAGTAACTAATGCAAATAATCCCCAAACGACATGGAATGTTCAATCAGTAACTCGGAAGACTACAGTGAAATGTCAAGTCAAGCAGGAATTGACATATACGTTTCAATTCACAAGTTCAAGTTCCTAATTCAATGCAGTTTTTGGCTTCATTAATTGTTTACAGAAAATCAAAAGTCGCTAAACCTGTGCACTAAACTCACTAGCTTTCTCATCTCACTGCTTTTATTTTGCTCTTAATCTATGCAATTTTTTTATTCTATTTTCATTGAGATAGGAGAGTTGGTCATTGTATGTATTACGCAAAACAACCAAACGTATCAGTCATTCAGTCAGTCAAATGTCAATAAAGTTGACTGTTGACATGCAGTTGACACATGTTTGATGTTATGTTACGTCTAGACATGGGTCGGATTAGGTAAAAACGATACCTATTCCACCTAATCCTAGTATTTAAAAATACCTAATCCATTTACCTATTCCGAATATTTTATTCAATATAGCCGCTGACCTGTTCCAATATTGTACCGATATTGAGTAGCGTATGTGGATTGGGTAAGAAATATTAGGCATGGAGTATGGACGTTCCGTTTCTGATAATTTGTAGAACAATGGATTAAGTATATAATTTCGTTTTTTTATGGGCTAACGGTACTTAAAGCAAACGTGAATACTCTGGTTTTTAACATTTAATCTAATTTCGTGATCAAAATTACCCTTCATAGATACTTAAAGAGTGCGCCTGCACAATGTGTTAATATTGGTAGGTACAGCGCAGAATCTTAAAATGTCGTCTATTAGAACTTAACCTTATACCTACTATACTAAATGAATATTTTTTTAAATTAACTTGCTTAAAAATACGTAAACCAGCTAAACCAATGGAATGTAATAAATTTATGCAATTCTATCAATGGTCACGTACGCATGATGCACTTGCACTGCCAAAAGTTAGGTCAAGGTTAAAGTTCATTGTAGAATTACTCAAAACGACATATTTTTTTGTCTTTATTACCAAGAAATGGGTTAACATTAAAACTGGATATAGAAACCAGAGCATTACTAGATTAACATGCATTTCACCCATATTATTACGTGAGTCTGATTTTTACACATTTATGTTCTTAGGACGTGAAAGTTTTGTTATTTTTATTCGAAAGTATTTACAATAGCGCCATCGCCACCTATCAACGACGTGTATTCGTGACCACTTAGATCGCTAGAGCACTAACTAGTCCAGTGTAATCCCACATAGATGGCGCTAGCGGCAGTGCTAATTAAACTTGAAACTTAATGTCCACATTTTAAGGTGCAGAATATCTTCTGTGTAGACTGCGTACGAATATTTTGTGCCATACCTAATCCCAGACGCTTTGGATTAGGTACGGACTCGCATCGAAAACTACCTAATCCACATACCTGTTCCAATATTTATGCCTCACGTCTAGTTACGTCACAAACGGGTAAATAAAAAGTGCTTTTATTGACGAAGAATTTCGTTTTTGTGCAGTAAAAAGGAAATAACCTACTTTTTATTGAAGTCGTCGGTAAAAAGCAATCTTTACTTGTGATTTAAATGTCTAAATCATAAGAAACTCGTCATGGATTTCTTGACGGTGGACCGTCAAGTTTCGTCCTCCTCCGATAAAAAGGGGGACGAATCTGAACCTAATGAAGATCTTGAGGTAGATTGTTTTTCTATAGGTGTTTGTAGCGTTTTTAGTTTTTGATTGGTTTTCTATAGGTGTTTGTAGCGTTTTGTAGTGTACATTTTTAGCAGTGTTCCCGTTAGAAGCCAGCCCTTAAAGTTTTAAACTTGAGTTTCTCAAAGTAAAAGATGCTTGTTTAATAAAATCATCTTCAAGCTCAGCCTTTTGACCGATTCATGGTATCCACTTTATGTATATTTGAATTTTATTGACAATCATTAAATCAGTTACTTACTACCTATATTAGTCCAACATCTCACATAAAATGAATCACTAGTGAATGTCACTGTTTGTCTTGGTCTATTTTTGTGTGCCTATCACTTACAATAACAAGGCTATTATCTAGGAAATAATTTCATGAAACAATTAAAAGGCAGAACAGTGTCTGCCTCGTTTAGTCTATTTTAAGTATAAGTATTACTTTTACCCTTAGTAATTTCATAGTATCACATTGAATGCCGTATGGCAAACATCTTGAATCTAGGTTTTCTCATGGATCACACTGCTTTAAACTAATTATGAAGCCTTTTTATGGTTATATGAAAATATTAATGAATGCAAGATACACACTGTTTTTTTTTTAATTAAATAATATAAAAACTGACAGACAAGGCTTTCTTGTATAATAAAAGCTTTTAAACTAATAATTAGATATCAGTCAATTTATTTAAGATTACATGCACAATGTTACAGAATTGAGAATTGAGTTAGGTACATGGTGTTCTACAGAGCAATTTACTAACTAAAGTGACACATTTACAAACATAAGTAGATTAAGTAAAAAAAAATGTACTCAAACATATAAAAATAACATTATTACAAATACAATACAATAACAAGTGACAAAAAAAATAAAAACATTATTTATACTGATATAATTATTATCTTTCATCCATCTTCTCACAAAATCTTAAACATTCACAACACACATACTTATATCTATCTCCTGGCAAACAAGTCACATTCCGGTGTTGATGTTTGAAGAGCATTGAGCATAGTGAGGGCCCGAAGGAGGGGCAAGTGAGCTTGTGCTACTATGCGTTCTGACAATATAATTCCCCATTTTCATGAGTATCAAAAACAAATATGTATATTTTCAATTTTTCATTTAATTTTGTAGGTTCTGCGTATACTTAATTGCAATTTTAAACTTTAACCCCCCTTAGGTACTAATAAACGTATTATGTCAGATGAATAACACCAATTTCTCTCAGTCGTCAGTAATTTGACTTTCGAAAAAAGAAGACAAAGTGTTGTGTAACTGTACAGACGCTACACAACATTTATTAGTAAGGGGGTGAAATTTTAATCACTGATTTGCTCTTAAGGGGTCATTGTACTCATCATTATGATAAACTTTTACTATGGAACCAAACATGAAATCGCGAAAAAAATCAGCTTTTCCCTGCGTTTTGTAATATCTTGACTCTAACCATTGTGTAAAGTAACATGTCCTATCTAAGAGACCCAGGTGATCTGTAACTCAGGAGCCTCCTATCTCAGACACCTCTCTCTATTTAAGATTGTGCATTCTAGTGATCAGTGCCTGTAATATGATGTTAAGATAAATAAAGATTTATGATTGTGATTATTAAAAGTGAGCACAAAGAAAGGATTTTTGAAAATTCATCCTTTAGGGTTAAATCAATAGTATAATCATGAAATCCCAAATAAGCTCATGCATTACAAAAGAGATGTATTAACAACCTGTAATCATTTTAAAGGTGGACAATTCAAAGAGTGTACTACTAAAGATAGCAACACTATATGCTGAGCAGTTGATGAGTGACCTGATCCTGGAGGTGGGAGGTCATGGGTACCCCGCACATCGGTTGATATTGTGTGCTAGTAGTGAAGTGTTTCAGGTATGAATTAACTTAATGTATATAGTCATCCTTGTGGATGTAGTTTGAATTATGATATCTACACTAATATTATGAAGAGGTAAAAGAGGGCAGGTGATGCGATGGGGAGGGTCACATAACAAGAATTTTCATGCAGATGAAGTTGCGGGCAGAAGTTAGTATTGAATAATAATTTAAATGGGGCTTAACACACTGTTGATTCCAAATTATATGAGTTTTGACAAGAATTTGCACTGTTATCTGGCAGATATCTAGTTCTGCTAGGACTAATCCAAATGTTATATAATTTTCCCTTAAAATTCAATAACTTGTTAGTTCCTGCACTAAAAATCAAAACTTGAAGTACACTGGAAGCCTAAATTATGCATGTTGAATGATTTGGAAAATATAAACTCAATCTGCATCTATTCCGATGATTCCTCAGGCATTAATTAATGAAGTGCTCGTTTTTTCGCAGGTGATGTTAATGAACCGTGAATGGAGTGAATGGCGAGAGAGCCGCATCGTGCTCCAGGAGACCCCCACAGCAGCCTCAGTGTTCCCACACTTCCTAAAGTAAGTACAGACGCCAGCACATCAACCTACCCGAAACTGTAAAATTTTCCCAATCAACTTTGAACCTTATACTTTAGCGATAAAGTTGAAAATCTATCAAAGAATTTTGACAGATTGTAGTAGATTGATGTGCTGGCGTCTGTACAATGGATCAGTATGCAATATCAAACGAAAATCAGCTAAAGATGACTAACAAGCATACCATCGTCTGGACAGACTAAATATCTCCAAACTATACGATACACACGCATCAGTTAATTATCTATTAGTGTGTCTAACCAAATAATAATAATATTCATTAAGCTCTGGCCAAACTGAGGCGAAATCTCGCGTGGGGTGCGCCACGAAGTTCGTTCGCCCTGATTGTGTCAACTAACTTTGATAGAGGTGTTCCAAATAGCTCGAATGCTCGTTTTTTAAATTTCAAATTTATAAAAGCGCACTATGGTTACATAGAGGTATGAGGAACAGGGTGTAAAGTTCACTAATCCTCCTTAGAAAAGTCAACACGCATCTGGTCGGAAGATCCCTTTTCTTTCCTTTTCCTTTGTCTGGTGGGCAACTGCCCGACGATTGATGTCGAGACGTTGTATTATGCTAGTGACGCGGTAAACTCTGCTTGCGCGATGCAGGATTTTGCGTGACGTCAGTGTGATGCGTAGTTCCCATGTGGCGATGTAGATTGTAATTAAAATTTTTGTTGTAATTAAAACAATCGACGTCGCTTCTCGCATCCCGCGCAGGAATTACTTCAGTGTGGTCATAGCTTTATTTTTTTATTTCTCAAGGTTATAAAAATAAGTTATGTTTGTTCAACCTCAACAAAACAAGCAACTTTTGTTAAGCTTTTTTCCGCTTTTCTAGAAATATTTCAAAGAACGAGCCAGTTACATACAATTTTTACCTTGTTCCAGGTATTTTTATACTGGGCAGATTAGAATATCTCACCATACCGTGTTACCAGTGCTTTCTCTTGCTGATAAGTATAATGTTAAGGTAAAATACTAAAGACATTAAAAAATAAATGATTACTAATGTTTGAAATTGCCTTCTCTGTACGAGAAAAAGCCTTTGCCTTGCAGTGGGACAATAATAAACTGGTATTATTGTTATATTAATGTCCGACTAGCACAGTTAAGGCCACACTTTGTCGAATTTTTTCCATACAAATTTCGGGAGTGTTTTACTCCACTGTTTGACAATTTACATCCAAAGTTAAACATTGTATCGTTTTGTCTTGTTGTTAATTTTGTCTGCACGGAAGCAGAATTGTAAAATAAAAAGCCATTAAAAAGTTATGAGCCAACAAATATTAGTTTTTCTTGCTAATTTTAACGTAACTTTGGGTGTAAATTAGTAATAAAAGAAGGATGAAATCTGAAAAACAAAAACCGTACCGACAAAGATCAATTATCGAAGAATTTAATAAGCTTTATTTGTAATTGATTTATGCAGTGGTTTTTTCATAAAACTCCATCTTCCAAAGGACGTTTAGTAATTTTTACGCGCTCGTTTTAATGTGGAATTATCGTGCATTTCACTCAATAATGTTCCCCCCTGGCGCGGTGCGGGGCACTGCGGGGGTAAGACGCTCACGCACACTTGCACAATACCTACTGTCTTGCGCACTTTTCGAACTATTTCGACTCAGTCTGCTGCTGCCGGCTGCGGCCTACGTCGTTCGTATGTATGTAGACTAAACTCCTTTGCGCTATAAATTATTATCATTCGCACGTGAACACTACATTGACCCCTGGCTTGAACTTTGGATTTCGATACTATTACCTACATTATCTGTTTGACTTCGCACTACAATGGTAAATGGATTCCATGGTAACCTCTGTCATTGGACCTTTCAGGGTTTTGTACTAACTTATAGATAATCCATACACCATCCATCCGCCTGACCTGTTGACATCTTAGGTCTTTCAACTAAAAGTATACTGCTAGAAGGCCGCCTTTTGGCGCGTGGCCAAAATCGGAACTAACGCCGTCATCTTGTTTTTTTTATTCATTCATTCAATACATTTCACAAAAAAATTACATAAAGCGCCCCCATGTCAACGTCATTCGACTGCCAAAAGATCCTTGCAGTACTGTTACTGTACCTGAAACTCATGACTTATTCTCAGGATCTAGTCGCCCTCTGCCTGAGCTACATGTCGCAGCACATCGCGCAGGCTGCCAAGCGCGCTCAGCTCATCTCTTGGATGCAGTATACCATGGCGTGTGGACACAATGACGTTGCTAAGGTACTACAATCTTAAACTCTGAGCATTTATTTTAATTAAACTAAATTACAGTCACGGGGCACTTTTGAGTTGGCCAGTCAGAAAGTTGTAGCTAGTTGCCTATTCCAAAGTGTAGTTCTACTTCTGATAGTGTGTTTTTTATAAGAATAAACCCGTTTTCATACGTTCAGGCTGCCTAAACCGGATTTTTTGCTGATAGTGTGAAAAATTTCATACTTACGCTGTTTCGTCTGCTTTGCCTTCATGCTTGCCTAAAGCTTATGAAGTTCGGTAACAATAGAAAAGTAATTGTGTCTCATTGTCATTAGTGACATTTGTTGCGGCCTGGGCTACCCAGCCGAAATGAATGAAAAGCCACTGAAAGCCAGTTCTAGATGGCAAACAATTTTCAGATACTTATTTATTTGCACTTTACCATTCGAGTGTCTGATAAGATAAATTAACTGACAGTTATCTGTGGGTTGTCTGGAAGTGGAAGCGGCAACGTGGCTTTTGTGGTTGCTTAGTTTCTAGATCGGTAGTTCCGCGATTAGACTGATATTATACGTTGCCTAAAAATGTAGTTACATAGTATGTTTTTTCGTGAATATGTCGATGATTTTGCTTTCAAAATGATTGATGATTTTGCTCTTTTTTCGCTGTCCAAAATATAGTGAAGTAAAAATAAAATAAAAGTAGAATTACGTGGAAAGAATCGCAGAGCGACTCTAAAAAGTTTGACACTGACAGTGACACTTGACTGTTGTTGTTATCATAATGTCAATCTGGAGCAAAATAATTGACGATTTTTACGAGATTTGAGAGAAAATTGCGATTATAAATGAAAAAAATTCAAGCGATGTGGAAATAACAACATGGAATTCACAACGGATAGAGTCAAAACAAAACGAGAACGAAACGTGAACTATACTCGCGAGGAGAGTGAAAAACTGGTCTCTCTCATAGAATCTAAGATAAATATTATTGAAAATAAGAAAAATGGTGCTGGAACCTGGCACGAGAAAGAAAGAGCTTGGAAGGCCATCGAGATGGACTTCAACCGAGTAAGAAATGGTACAGTATATCGGGATGCTAAGCATCTGAAGTTAAAGTATGAGGCTGTGAAGAGGGAGATTCGAAAGAAGTGTCGTCTGATGTGCGCGGGAGGCTCTAATACTGCTGGCGCTGGTGTGGACCCTTTGACACCAATAGAACGGAGAGTTAAGGAAATGATTCTGTTGTCTTTTGGAGAGAATGACAGTTTCTCAGACCTGGATCCACTGGGTGAGTTTTACATTATTGAATTTATTAAAATGTCGCAAAATGTTAAGTAAGACTGTATGATAGACCATTCCTCATTACATGATTTGTTATTGTAAATATTTAATATTATAGGCAACTATTTAACCAAGTTAAAGGATTAAACACTAGCTTCTGCCTGTGACTTTGTCCATATGAAATTTCTTGTTTTAACATAAAATATATAAAATAAATTATATTCTGAAATAATGTAGCTTCCCATTAGTGAAGATTACTCCCCTACATACTAACTTGTAGATTAGTAATAGTATTTATTTATAATATTAGTAGAGAGTAAGTAGGTATGTATTATTATCATTTGCTATTTCTTATAGAGATTGCTGTGAACTTGGAACCTGATACAGCTGTTCTTACAAATAACATTACTGTTTCAATCAAACAGGAAGAAAACTATTCAGATAGTGATTCAGCTGATTGTAAGTATTATTAAATAAATGTATTTTTTTATTTTGACGTTCTAAAGTGCCTATTTGAAATAAATCCCTTGACTTTGTACACTTTTTATCATGAATTCATGACTCAAAAATTCTAAGGATGTCACATCCACCAACTTACAACTAGCATTGTGGATAATTTGGTTTTCGAAATGTCCTATTTAAAAAAAAGATAACTGTTAATCTCTGTTACTATGGAAAATTTAAAAGCGGTCTAATTTGGATGTAGCACAATTTTTCGAAAATGTTCTTTACTAACTTTTTAGACTTTTGTATTATGCTTATGCGTGCGAAGTTTAATTAAAATCAGTTAATATATTTCGAAAAACAAGGGTTTCAAAGTTTGTATGAAATGCCTTTCGTAAACGCTCTTAACATAAAATATATCTTATGACATTTGTCAAAACTGTAGTTTCCCATTAGTGCAAGAATTTTTGGAATCGGATCAGCAATTTCGAATATTACCCCATACAAACTCACAAATTTGACCTCTTTATTATATTAGTATAAGTAGATTTATACATTTACACAATTCTATTCATCAAGAAAATCAAATCAAGACAAGAAAATAAAAAAAATATCTTTCAGATTCCAATAACATTAAGTATGAAGTGCCTGTGGAGGAACCATTACCTAAAAAAAGGTGTTTACCTCATGACAATGGTTTTCTCATAACATCAAAAGAAAAGGACCCAGATGAAAATGAAATGAGTAAGCATTTTTGTAATATAATTTTTTAAATTTTTTTTTAAGACTTAGACTTTATCTGCATCTAGAACTAAATTTGCCTAGCCTCAACTATGTTGGGTTCAGCTTCAAGTCTAACCGGATACAATTGGATACCAGTATTTTACATGGAGCAACTGTCTATCTGACCTCCACAAGCCAGTTACTGAGTAATACAATATTCTTTATCAGACTTTTTGGGCTTCTGACTTCCCGTAACAACTGCTAAAGATTGTCACCCATCCACGAACCGACTGTGGCAGGCGAAGCTTAACTTTCGATCGACCCGTGCGGCAGTTATCATTTATTTATTTATTTATCCATTTATTTCAGGCATCAAGGCCCATATAAACACATACAATATTAATATAAACAACAAGCCTCTGGAGTTATTGCATCTATGCTTTAAAATGTAATTTTTTCTTGTTTCAGGTGAACCAACAGAAAAAGGACCATTACTACAGTTAGAAGAAGAACAATTAGAAATAGTTAATTTACAAAGACAATTAGTTGAAGAAGAATTAGAAGAAAGAAAACTAAAAAAACAGTTACTAATAGAAGAATTAAAACATAAAAAACAAATGTTTGCTTTAGAAAAAGAACAACTCCTACTGAAAATAGAAATATTAAAAGTAGAGTTGGGAAATAAAAAATCGTTGTGATTTTTTACTTTTTATTTTATAATCATCACCACCTAAGCACTGCTGGACATAATCCCCCTACCAAGCATTGCCATAGCAACCGGGCCTACACTTTCTGCATGCAGTGGATTCCCGCGCTAAGTTACTATTCTAAGCTCTCGGTCGCGCACTGGATTTTCAACGCACTTTTTTAACGCCCTGGGATGCGTTTTGTTGCATTCTAAATGCTCGGCTCCATACCAAGAGTTCAAAATCCAATGCGCAACAAAAAAAAAAAAATTGCGAAAAAATAATCGCGATTTTTTTTTAGCTAGAACTTAAAGTAAAGCAGTATTTTCAGAAAACTACAAGCAAGTGGAATCGGAGTATTGGAAAAACTTTGTTTCTTGTCACAATTCCAACCTGTTCTCCTTTCTAAAGCTGGTGTAGTCCTAACTTATCATAAAAACTATTAACCAGAAATATTGGCAATTTAATGAAGAACTTCATAAGTTACACTACGTCTTGAACTCTTGAAACAACAGTATTTTTAACTGGAATTCTGATTTTCCAGACAAATCAATGTGTTGACGTCAAAGTACTGAAATAGCATGAAATAAAGCAAAATATGATGTTATGTGATAATGTGACAGATAAAAATATCTTGAGTGGTTATTCCACTCGATTTGGATAGTTATCTGTTAGATAGATAGAGATATCTGTAAAAAGATCTATAAATAAAATATGTTCGAATCCAGGTATAGTCTACCTGTGTGCCAAATTTAATCGAAATTCGTTTAGCACGCCTTAACCGGGCGTGAACTGTAACAGACAAGAGTTACTTTCACATTTATTAAATTGATATTGTATAGATATAGAGTATGGATGTATTTTTGACCCCCACTTCGACTTGGCAGGAATGTCAGAACTTCGTGAAGTGGAACCTGGAGTGGGTATGGTCGGACAATGACCTCAGCGAGCTGGAGGGAGAGACGCTGGTACAGCTGCTGCAGCAGAGCGACCTAGTGCTGCACAATGAGATGAGTGTGTACAGGTACAGTTTTCCAAAGAAAAGTGTCAAGTATGCACTTCGGGTACACATCACAGTTTGTGTACAGTATAAACCGCGCTGAAGACAAAAACGTGTCCGACAACAAGCTTCCATAGAGATCCATACAACACAGAGGACGGTGCCTACACACGGCGAATAAATTGTAGTTTTCCACGGCAAGAAAAAGTGTGTGTACCAAGGGCCATATTCGTCGAAGTACCTCGCTGTTAACACGAAACATTCCCAGAAGACTGGCAACATTTCTTCTATATTTATGGTACTTTCCCTCCAAACTGTCCATCCTTTATATTTCTGAACCACACTTTTCCCCCAGGTTCGTAGTCCGGTGGCTGAACAAACAACGGGAGCGACTGGCCGCGAGTGACCTCACTGAAGCAGAGTTCAAGGTGCACTGGGAATCCCTCGTCGCCGCAGTCTTCTCACATGTCAGGTCAGTATTAGCATTTTTTTTTTTTTGCATAAAACCTCATTTATTTTGTGGAGGCTGTTAAACGGCTTGTTGAAAATAATTCCACTATTGCCTGTAATGTTTGGTGTAAGCAACCCAAATTAAATTATATAGTCATAAATTGCCTTGGGGGGCTTTAACTAAGTAATAACAGTCGCATGGGTCGATCGATCAGGTTAAGCTACGTGTAGCGGTATCTACAACGCCACATGCGAACAACGCGTCATAATCAAATCAAAATCCTGCATCTCGCAAGCAGAGTTTACCGCGCAACTAGCATATATACAATGGCCCGAAATGAATCATTGGGCAGTTGCCCGCCAGACACAACACCCGTCTGGTCGGAGGATCCTCCCTTTTCTATAGAGGGTGAGTGAACTTTACACCCTGTTCCTCATACCTCTATATACGCTTGCCGCGGGATCTATACATACCAAGACCCCTCCGTGCCTCAAAAAGCACGTTAAGCCAGGACCAACGGGTCCTGGGTTGATCTTTGACAGTCGTTATAGGTCGTTAGAAGCCCGAAAGTCTGACAACCTGTGTTGTGGAGGTCAGATTGGCAGTCGGTCCATGTAAAGTACTGGTATGTAAAGTAAAGTATATAGCATCCGGTTAGACTGGAAGCCGATCCCAACATATTTGGGAAAAGGCTAGGCAGATGATGAATTCCACTACTGCCTGCAATGTTTGGTATATGTATCCAAATCAAATGATATAATCATCAATTCCCCTGTTTTGTCTTGATTCTCGGTTAGTAAATGTTGAAACCTGTTTTCGATTTGTTTTATGATAAAACTAATTAATTATTTGGTTGACTTGTTTTAATAATAAGAAAATAACCCTTTTTTATTGCACAATAGTTTATTACCCTGAAATTATCAAATATAGTAGCCAAACTCTTTATTCAAGTTGCCTAGTATTTTCTGAATATGTTGCCTCTTCTTAATTTACCTTTACCCATGTTTCAACAGGTTCCCGATGATGTGTCCGAACCAGCTGGCGAAGCTCCTCCTTTGTCCACTCACACAGGAGCATAAGGACTTCTTCATGGAGCGGATGGCCATCGCCATGAGCTATCAGTCAGGTAACTGAATTTAACTCTTTCTAGATTACACTAGGAAGGTTTCTGAGAAACGACAGAACAGAATACCAACGGACCGTCAAGTACAGGTCGGAAATTATAAGGTCGCCATATATTCATTTTAATAAAATCATCACGACTGTATTTGTCAAAGTGGTAGGTAGTCCCTTAAATTGTAATAGGAAGCGAACCTATTGCCACTAACCGGGCAGGAATCCGGACTCTGGGCTGCAACTTGGAAATTCCTGATGGCTATGAATAACCCAACAACACTGTCCATTCTGCGAATCATTGCCAAAAGCTCACCAATTTGGTGATTTGATAATGAGCTATTAAGGTGCCACTAGTCGATATTTTTTCATAAAAATTTCGGTAGAGTATTACTCCACTGTTTGTGCATCCAAAGTTATACATGATATCGTTTTGTCTTATTATTAATTTTGTCTGTACGTAAACAGAACAAAGATTCGTTTTTCTTGCCATTTTTAACGTAACATTGGGTGTAAATAAGTAATAAAAGAACTGTAAAATCTTCAAAACAAAGTCGGTACCGACAAAGCTCAGTTATCGAAGAGTTCAATAAACTTCATTTGTAACTTTACTCGTCATATTTAATAAGGTTTTATGTATGTCGAGACATGTAACAATGAAACTAAATTTGACGCAGCCGTCTTTTTTTTTAATTTTTTTTTTATTATTTTTTGGACATTGTAACAAGTAAACATATTTTATTTCTTATTTCCTTTTTTTAGGTCAATACGAACGCGTGTCCGAAGTCCAGCAAACGGAAGCAGGCCGCATGCTGTTCACTCCTCGCCTCTACACAGAAGACACGTGGGGCTCAGTCTTGGCCGTGGACAACTTCCACTCGCTCCCCTGCTACCACACCAGAACCTTCATCTTCTCCACCAGACCTTCAATAGCTGACGTGGCTCCTCAGGACAAACTGACGGAATGGACTGTGGACTTGTATCCTAAAGGCGTCTGGTTCAGGAAGAGTTTGCTAATAGTTTGGGCTGGGACTTATGACGTGAGTATTCTCGTGTTAATGTAGTAGTATTTAGCTTTTTAAAGTCAAATGACTCGTTTGAGCTAAGGCTATGAGTGTAGCTTTCGTCCTACCACTGTTCAGTCTCGGTCTCTTCGGTCTCGGTTTTCTCTGCGGTTGGTAACTGGCGGCCACCGCTATCATAGAAAGCCAAGCTTAAGCCTGCCTTTCCACCAGAGATGAGCGAGGATGCGTAGCGAGGGATGTGTGTAAAACTAACCAATGACAACGCTAACTTAGTTCATGGTATAAAAGTGAACCGATGTTGGTTGGTTTCACACACATCCCTCGCTACGCATCCTCGCTCATCTCTGGTGGAAACGCAGCCTAAGACACCTTCTCTTTTGTCATTAGTTCACATATTGCTCCATGTAAATACACTTGTAGATTGATTTGGGTGTTGAAATGGTAGTATTTGGACATAAATCTTTCTTTTTTTTTAGCTGTTGTGTTGTTGTTTGTTTTAGCTTAATTATTTCTGTGAGTACACAAATCTATTAGGCTCTTTGTACACGGCACGGTTTCTTTACGGTACGGCGTATAAACCGCGTCGCAGAAAAAACATGTCGGTCAACACTGACGAAGTGACGAAGGTGCCTACACACGGCCACAGATAATCTAATACTCCAGTACTCGGCGAATAAACCGAAGATTGCCGCGGCAAGAAAAACGTGCTTGTACAAAGGGCCTTAATCTTCTCCTTACTGTTTTCAAACGGGTCTAAGTGTTGTTAGTTATGTTATACTAAATAGTAAAATACTCTCTTGCTTTTTTATTTATTTGATAATAAATTATTTACCAAAAAAAATAGGAGTATGCCAAACGATTTATACTCCCAGTCTAAAATTAAATCCTCCTTTAAATACGAGATAAGTTGTACTAGAGTGAAGTATGTGTAAATTAACCGGTTATTTCGTTTTCTTGCCCTAGCCTTTTTTCCCCCGAACGCGTCGAGGCTCAGGGCGGGTACGTACGGTCATCACAAGTACTTGTTGAGCCACCATTTTAGAATACCCACCCGCGAATGACACGTTACATGCCGCTTGCCGTACGAATTTGTTATATTTTATTGATCGAATTTATTATATTTTATTGATCGAATTTACTCGCGTCTTCAAAACCTAGCTAGTACCTACGCAGGGCCCTTTTTTAATTTTTGCTTTGTCTGCTGTACTTTTTTATTGATGCGAAATTGCAGAAGTTCACATACATTATTTAGACATCGTTCATTGTTTTTGCATTTTACGTTGGATATTCACATACGTCTATTGAATCGAGGCTAGACGAAGCGCGAATGAGGTTAATGTTGCGTTGAAACGATATATTTTTATTTTTTACAATATTTGGCCGCGTGTGTTACGGAGAATATGCAAAAAAAAAAATTATTAAGAGGAGGCTACCCGTCGAAGGGTCCATAATCCTGGAGTGCGCGCGCTTTTTTCTAAATCAAGATATGCTTTAGCATAACAGTTTTCACATAGACATGCAATGCTAGTTGCTCATAAATTTTGAGGATCTACGGCATCCTTTTTTTTTTCTTTGTTGGAAATATACTGCATTTGCCCTCCTTCATCGAAGGTTCTTCAAAAAATACAGAACCCAAATTCTTAAATCAAAAACAAATTACATAAATAATATTGAAATTAGATTTTAACAGGAAGTAAAAAAAAACAATTTAATTACGAAACAGAGTAAGTAGCTTCTTTGCATTTCCATTCTCCATAGGTTACATTTTACAAACTTAAAAAACATCAATATTTTACAATATCAAATTAATACATACATGCATCGTTAAACATCCAATACAAAAAACCATATTTCAACTTTGCAAAGAAAATACATTACAGAATTTGTACTTACGTGAGTACTTGAGTAGGCGCACATAATAAAATGCCGCCACGCGATACCTGTAGGTGACACCTTCTCCTGCAGCCCCCGTGCAGTGATCGACTTCAACCTTTCGACACTAGTCGACGACAAAAGTAGAGGCTAGCTGCCTCTATTTTCGTTGTCGACTCGAGTCTAAAAACTTTGAAGTAACGTTTACAAAATTTTGATGATTTTATGCCGAGGGCGGCAAAATGCTCATAGCGCGCCCACTCTAGGGTTAATTAATTAATTAGTGTTACACAGTAGAATTAAGAAATTGTTTTTTTTTTGTTTTTTTTATTTTAGCCCGACACGCAGAATAACTTAGCATGAAAGAAGTAAACAATGTAGAAGAATGAATGTTGGCTCAACGATTATTTGGTTCGATTGTATGTGAGGTTTTTAATTTATAGGGACAATTAATTAATTTAAAGGGGCCAGCTATTTTAGTTCACCGTCCAAGGCGATATTATTTAAAACATAAATAACCCATCAATAAATTAGTTTCGATACATATACTGACATACTGAATTACCGACTTAAGACTTATAAGTCTTAAATTCATTCATTCACTGGACAGGAAACCTTCAGCCTAAACCGCTGGGTCTAGAATTATGAAATGTTGCCCAAGAGTTTCTTATACCAACTGAGTTTTTTAATGTCTGGCCAAAAACGGGGTATAAAAGGTGAACGGAGTAGAGGCTTATGGAAATAAAACTAAAATGAAATTAACCTATCAATAAATACTCATTTGAAGTAAATTTATCATACTAAAACAAAAAAAAAAAGAAAGTAATCTACAATTAATATAAAATATCAACTTATAGGCCTACTCTACACGCGGAAATTATCGATGAATTCGTAGCGACATTCAATCCTTTAATAGAAACTGGCCGATGGCTTCAATTAAAAAAATTTGTGTAATAATTTTTTTTTTTTTTTCTTGTGAAAAAAAGATTTCTGTGTCGTAGGCTTCTACTCTGTTCACCTTTTATACCCTGTTTTTGTCCAGACGGTAAAAATAGGTCAGCCGGTATAAAATAAGTGAGCGTTAAGGAAGGATTTTTAAATTGCATCCCCTAAAGGGGTTAAATTGGGGATACTAGTATGTGTGGAAGTTCGTAATTTTTGCCTATAGGAAATCTTTTAAAAGAATACATTCCGTCAATAGATAGCGTTTACCTAGAATTTTCTGTCAGAAGGGATTTAGGTATGACCCCCAACTGGGTTTGATTTCTGGTATAACTTAGGCATTGCAAAAAAAAAAATATATGTCAAAGTAGAATTTAACAAAATCGAGTGTGAAAGCGAAATAAAGAGATGGAATAAAAGATAACATTTTTCTTTTATTTTTCAGCCTTTTTTAGATGTCTACAGATTTTCACCATTTTCAGAAATCTCGATCGACAAAATGGCGGAAGTCTGTAGGCACAACACACAACAATCACTAAACTACTCGATATCTCGTAGGTTCCCGAAGTGGTATTGAGAACGGTTCGCATCTCGATCACGTGTCAGAACTGTCCCGAGTACACCATCAACCAGTACGGGGAGACTGAGCAGCTGGAGCCTGACGTCAGGGTCAAGGTTAGAAGACTTTTTTATTGTTTGCAAAATTGCCCAGCTCTTGTCCTCGATCTCGCCTGTTGATAAGCAATAGATGAGGTCTATGATGGAACGAGCGTGCCCAGAAGATGTCTGTTCACGGATTGCTTTAACGGGTTACACAGACGGATATGACAGACTTTTGTTTTAGATTAATTATTTTTCCATAATTTTAAATTACTATGTTCTCAAAATTATGTTAATAGCGCATTATTCATAAAATTCAAATAATAAATAATTCAATTACATAATTATTTATTTGTAAACAGGAACAGAGCATTCTTTCCCGTAAGAAAATGTTTAGAATATCAAGAAAAAATGCTCTTGTTCTGTTGCTGTGTTCAATTGGTCTAAACCCACCAGCCACCACCACCACCACCACCACCCACCACCACCACCACCACCACCACCCCCACCACCACCCCCACCCCCCCGCCCCTCCCACTTCTTAGTTATATGAAATTTACATTGTTACCCCCTCACTAATAAACGTATTATATCAGATGAATAGTTACACGCCGCGATTTCTCTCTTTCAGTCGTCAGTAATTTGACTTTCGAAAGAAGACAAAGCGTTGTGTAACTATACAGACGCTATACAACGTTTATTAGTAAGCGTTGTGTAACTATACAGACGCTATACAACGTTTATTAGTAAGGGGGTTAGTGAAGAAAGTTACACAAGTCACATCAGATTTTCACTTGTTTTGTGGTGGTTGTATTTATTCATAAGACTGAAATCTGAAATGCACTACAGTAGCCAATCACTTAGAGGTTGCGTCAAACGGGCTCTAAGGTCCACTTTCACAAATCAATAGGTACGCATTTCTGTCTTTACCATCTTCAAACTATTAACAGAAACAAAACGACGTTTAGTGCTAAACATGTTTAGCGATTTGTGGTGCAAGCAGGTTAGCAAGCCTAAACATAGCACGATGTTTTTTGAGAGCCAGGCTGATTGGTGAGCCCGACTCAGTTTACGACTTGTTTTAATGATATTAAGAAATGATTATGTTTTTCAGATCGGTATCCTAGTTTGGGGGGTTCAAAAGGGAGTGGAGCATGTGTCTTCAGTTGTAGAACGCGTGCATCGCTTCTCACCACAAAACAGGTGGAAAAGAATATTTAGTAAAACTATCTACTAGGATTTTTTTATGCTTTGCAGTCTTAGCTGCTGTCCTGACTAACCATCTTATCAAATCAATACTAATAATAAAGCTGAAGAGTTTGTTTCTTTGTTTATTTTGAATGCACAAATCTCCGGACATACCAGTCGGATTTGAAAAATTATTTTTGCTTTTGATGGCGGGATGAGCTGGACTCCTTCAACAAGAACTGGTCCTCAGCAGCTTTGAGCAGAGAGAAGTGGAAAGAGAGTAGGGAGGCCTTTGCCCTGCAGTGGGACATCACAGGCTAATAATAATAATAATTTGATAGCAGGCTATCGGCTAGATTTAACCCTTTTAACCTTAGGCGCCTAAGCAAATCTTGGTATTCGAGCAATTTATTAGCTCAAGAGAATTCCTCTGGACTGACTGCTTCGTTAGTCTGAGGTTGCAAGTGGGCAAGTGAGTCCCATACTCAGGTCGGGTAAGGAGCTACTGGGTTTTTTCATCCGGAAATTCTCGGTAATAACCCTGATTCTAGATTTGCCACCTTTTAATGGCGAAATTTGGGTATGGGTGTAATCTGCCTCTGCCTGGCCCTTTGTTCAATATAGATGATGATGATAATATTATTCCTCAGGGTACTAAACATAGACGGCGCGCTAGACTTCGACGAGCTGAACACTCCCCTGTACTCGCCCGCGCCGGGCAGCAGCGCCTTCACGCGCGACGTGTCGCCGCAGCCCGCCAGCAACAAGTACACACCTTGCAATAGGTACTACTAAAGACCAAAACTCGTGGCAGGCGCGGTCATAAAAGGCGCGAGCAGGACAATGAATAGTGTCATCTCGCTTCCAAGTTATATGGCCATGACTGCCACGAATGTTGGTGTATTCTATAATAATATAATAGTAGTTCCCAAGGGGATAAAGCAGTGTCTAATGTCACGGGCGTTATATAGAATCCATAGATTCAAGCTCACCCAAGACGAATACCTCTCTCCGAGGAGAATATTGTCTTTTTCACCGCTTCTGCTAGACAATTTGTCATTGGTGGTGTGAAAATACTGTAGTCTTCTATGCAATCAAAGTTTTGTAAGCTATTATTCCTAGATCTAAGCCATTATCAACCAAATGATTAGTTCTATTTCCAGCAAATGTTGTTCGAAGTGCTCCGAGACGTGTGAGATCCCCGAGCCGAGACACTTGTTAGGACCCAACAAGGATCAATTGAGGGTGAGCTCATTTACTACAAGCTTACAAAATACGACAAATCGCTAACACGTTTTATTTTTCGTTAAATATTTACCATTTAAAGTTGCATCACTTAATATCTTGCTCTTTTGGCAAAATTTAATACATATCAAGAAAGTCGATGAATTTTGGAACACATATCGCAACACTAAACTCGACGTCAATAATCTTTACCGTAGCACTATACCTACCCTGCCGGTACAGCGGGATTGTCCGAAAGGGTTACCGCTACCCCGGAACATAAAGAGCTAAGGAAGGAACACGGATGGGTTTTAGTCAGTAAGAGTCTAACACTCCCTTCCGCTTCACCCAGAGCGGGAGTGGTCATTTGATGATTTCCCATCCTAAAAAAAAAGCACTACCTACAGATATCACAATACAACTATGCGCTTCGGGAATCATCGTCTTTCTAATAATATAGAGCTGTTACAACCATGAAAGTACTTGCCTATTTTGTATTACCATGATTACAAAATTGAAGATTAACAACTCTATGCAATTCCAAAAACTTAAGTGGCAAATGACTATCTGCGACCGGAGTAGGTTACCCGACAGATAGAAAACTTCATACCAACACGCAATGACAGGTGCACTACTACAATGCGCGGTAGTAGTGCACCTATCATTACTTTGTAGCGCAACCTTAATGTTCGTTCAGAACACGAATATTACTGAAGCGCATACCTTTTCTGGTTTAACAGTAACTTAATAATTATTATTATTAATACATTCGCAAAACTGCTGACTATATTTTCTAATAGAATATTTCCTTTCACAGATACAAGTAGTGATCGTCCCCCTGACTGACTACTGCCACGTGGGCGCGAGCGACAACGCACAAGGATGACCTCGATCTGTCGCGCGTCTCTTTCGCACTCAACCGGAAGCGGTAGCGTGAAAGTGACGCCTATACTTCTTTGCTGCGTTTTGCACGCCCGAGCCAAAGGTTCGAAGAGTTTCTTTGGTTTGGTTTAGGCCTTGATCTAAAAGGGTGATTGATACACGATTTGTAAAAATGGCTTGTTTTAAATAACACCCTTAAAATTGAGCAAATTAATTAGTTTCTTGGGTTGGTTTTACCTAGAAACTACATAAGCCTTATTTCTTACATAAGTCGTTAAAAAAAATGCTCTTTATAATTTTTTGGTCAGTTTTTGCGATCAAAGGTGCACTGCCTTGCGCCTTTAAATTTTATTCGCCTTTTTATGTGCTAGAATGATTTTATTAGCAAGAAAACTTAGCAAAATATATGTTACTTGATGAGGCTAGATATAAAGAAGGACGATCTATGTTTGACGTGATACAACTTATGTACTTAGTTCTATTGTAGGTTTGATGTCGAACTGAAGAATTAAATAATAATGTTTATAAGTATGCATAATTTATAGTAAGAAAGGGAGGATTTGGACTCACTGAACGTTTCAACAAATGACTTACTGTGCTTAAATAAAATATTCAGTATAAAGCCACCATTTCTAAATAGTTTTGACTATTTGTAAATAATTTTAACAAATTACTGCCAGATAAATGATGAGTTAAAATTAACTTACGCGGGGTAATTTTATTAGTAGCAATGGCTTTAATTTTGACAGTTCAACAACATTCATTGCGTTGTTTAGGTTGTTGAGTAGACAAATTTATCGAACTTATGAAGCAATAGATTAGCAATGCCTTTCAAAATTATTCAGATTGAGATTGATTGTGCGTCACGCAATTAGGGTGCCGTTACCATTTCAAGTCCTGTTAATGATAAGAAGCTTTAAGTTTACCAGCCATCATTATTTTATTACCAATTTAGGTAGCTAATAGTAATAATCTACATTTGTTGCCAGGATGTAAGATATTGTAAGCTTGGTGATAATATAAATATACACGATATTCTGGGGTTGGTGAAACTTCACTTTAGAATTTTTCATTTTATAAGAATAAAAATGTTACAAAATATTTGTCCCTGGATTTGCGCCCGAATAGGCTCGCCCCCTATTACTTGGGACTTGAGACTTGGCGGAATGTGGCTGTACTATAGGAGATTACATGATTTAGTTAGAGTTACGAGGGTTATGTGTATTTTAGACAAGGATTCTTCAGCCGTTTTATAACATAATTGGATAGGATTTTATAACGATAACAGTCATGAAATGAATACACAAATTAATTACACCTTAAGGCAGAGATGGCGAACCTCAATAGATCTTCGTGCCATTTTTCAAATATATATTGACGATGGCCATGCCGTGCCAACAAATAAACTCATTTGAAAAAAAAAACTATGTACTTTCACAATAATACTATTTATTGGCAACTATAAACTTTCATAATAATACCATTAAAATTATTACTATATACAGCAATGATAACACAATTAACAGTTTTATATATTTATTTGATTTAAAAAAACAAATTAGTACGACTTCTGCTCTTGCAAACTAGAGTACCAAAATTACTGAAAAGATGCCGTGCCCAAATTATTTTGATATGTGCGACCAATGGCATGCTTGCCATTGGGTCGCCATCCCTGCCTTAAGGTATATATTTGCGTGCACGGTTGACAAAATTTACTTGCCTATGAATAACTTACTTGTAGTTTAGGGCATGAATTCCTTCCACTGCGAGAGAGTACCAAGTTGATATCGGTATATTTTGTAACATTTTTATTTAATAAAATCTTTACATATAAAATATCTACCTATTTCACTTCAATATTATTATTATCATATTTAAATTCACTTATTGTTAACAATAAAATGGTTGTTGTAATTTGTCGCATGTTTTTAGACTTTCTTACCTGTCTTTGTTTACTTCTAAGACGCATTCGCACAGCGGCTAAAGTAGTCTTATTTATGGTTCTACTACACGGTACAACTAAACTGGTTCAATTTGGCGAAAGAGACATTAATTGATTAACTTTTATGTTTTAAATTGGTTGTTTCATCCGAATTAAAAGACTTACTCAGTTTTTGGAACGAAAATTATCATCACCATCACCATCATTTCAGCCGAAAGATATCCGCTACTGGACACAGGCCTCCCCCAAGCTCCGCTACTTGGACCGGTTCTGTGCTTCCCGCATCCAGCTGTGGCCTACACCAGTAGGCCAATTCTCGTAATTTAAAACATTCAAAATCTAGTCGCAGTCTCATCTCAGCGACAAATGTCAAAAACTTGTCAAAATGTACTGAAATTTGAGGCATTTTTAACAGATTGAGACTGAGATCAGACTGTGAACGTTCTTAAAATTACCAGAATTGCCCCTCAGGTCGTCGGTTCACCTTGTGGGAGGCCTTCTAACGCTACGTCTTCGGGTACGCGGTCGCCACTACAAAACTTATCTGTTCTGCGAGCAATGCTCTGCCCACTGCCACTTAAGTTTGGCAATTCTTCGGGCTCTATCGGTTACCTTGGTTCTCCTGCGGATCTCTTTAATTTCTGATTCGATCACGTAGGAAAGGAAAACTCAAAGTATATTCCTCTCCATTGCCCTTTGGGTGACTTTTAGCCTTCTAATGAGACCCATTGTTGGCTGATTCATCCAAATTGAAAGACTTAGTTGGACCGTGTTATTTTGCTATCACATGCCAATAGCTCAGTTTACTTCAGTCTGTTGATAAGAGAAAGCAAAGTGTAGCTATAGTCGAAAGCGCCATAACTAATGATAATAAAATGTGATACCAAACAGAACCAAATAAACAGGTTGTATTTGCTATGTCTTTCTTGTTTGTCTTGTAACTCTTTTCTTATTTAGCTTAGAGCATTTAAACTGGAAATTCGCACAAAATTTAACATGATTTTGCTAATTATTTGTTTTATGTTATTTACCCCTTTCATCCAAATGTAAAGACATGATGCGTCGACCTCAAATGAATTGGAACAGTATCAATTGCAACTGGAATAAAAAAACTGATAGTTAATAAACATCGACACCATAATAGTAGTCGATACCCAGTTCAGTCGCTATGATAACATATATCAACTTTATGTCCGTACAAATAAAGCTGATTCTAGAATGGTAAAAAGTTGTAATTTTATCAGTGCAATGTAATTTTAACTATTTATGGGGCTCGCATCGGGAGCATTCGTCTGTAATGTAACTTTTACCTGCTTTTACTTTTTTTATTAATAACCTATCCTGCTGGTTTCAATTATCTCTACACTACCTATCAGTTGCGCAGTCTTCTTGCAAAGCCCTAGCCGTTACAGTAGAATCTTGGATTGTTAGATTACAGGCGAAAGCTCCCGGTGAGGAAGGGTTATTTCCCCTAAAGCATGTTGCGCGTGATGTTTATTTTTTTCTCACACTTTCCCCAGTTTGAATGCTCTGCTCGCAAGTTTATACGGTACATGTGCAATATTTGTCTTTTGTATACTGTTCGCTGCAGTATTATTTGTTCGTAAGTTGTTGTAAAGTTTGGACTTGAATAAAATAAGTTGAAATATTTAAATTTGCAATTTTTTTTTCTTCCTCAACGAAAAAGTGATACATAGATGATATTGCATAGAAGTGTGTGATTACCATGGAATAAAGACACGTTGCGTTGACCTCAAATAAATTGGGTTATGGGAGATGACGATGAAACTACAGTGATGACATGGGTGAAAATAAAAACCGTTTGTATTTATACGTATAAAGTATTTATTACACAATTGACGATACATGTAAAACGTAAAATAATACAAAGCTCTTCATAATTTTTAAACAAACCTTTCGTTCTATACGTCGACAACAAATTTTAAAAAAAAACTAAGTAATAGGAATACACGATAATCGTCGCAATAAAATGTAACTATAGTAATTAACCATTTAACATTTATTGACAAGCATTGATTACATTCATGACACCCATAGTTTTAAAAATACTCAAAATTACTTATAGCATCTTGACTATAACATGACTAAGGGTTCGTTCAGACAAGCCTTTTGCACGCGTACTGTTCGTGCGACTTTTCAGGCGTTTCAAGAAACGCGCGTTATAACTAGGGTCTGCGCACACTTGCGGAACGACACGGAATATAACTTAATGGTATGACAATAAATGAATTTCAATGATAATGCCTCAGGACATCGCGGCATACCTATGGATACCGCGGCATCGTTGCCCTCAGAATGCGCTTGCACGTAGTGATGCCGAAGGATCCTCTGCCGTGTCGTGGCGTCAGTGGGCGCAGGCCCCAAGACGTGCGGCAAGCCCTTTTGAACATAGCCCAACCACAAAATGATCTCAATTTTTTATTTCAAGATTATCCAACTCAGGCCAACTCAAACTATTTAAGCGCTTAACATTAACGTTGACTTTTCTTACACTAGGCTTATCTAACGCAATATACATAGACACCATGTTTCGGGACTGAAGCACAGTTAAAAGCGGGTAGACGAATATTTAAACAATACAGTTGCAACTCTGTGGGCCCTCAGAGGGTGGGTGGTTATCCTGACTACCTCGCATTTATGTAGTTTAAAACTTTTTAATGTCGTTTAGACCAGTTAGCCCAGATTCGCACTGGCAATTTTTTTTTTGCGAGCATTGAGAATCCAACAGAGCGCATCCTAGTGCATCAATAAACACTGTTGGATTTTCAACTCTCGGCGCTAATGAGAACGTTGAAAATCCAGTACGCGAAAAACATCGCCGCGATAAAAATATGTGCTTGCTAACTGGGCTTCCGTTACTGTATACAGTTGTATTATATACGTGTTTTTTGTATTCTTGCGTCTTAAGTACTAGGGTTTTGCGGTCTGTTTCTAAATTTCGTTTTTATTCATTCCGGTTTAAGTTATCACGGAAAAGACACTATCATACCAATTAGGCCGATTCATTTTTTCATTAAAACTTAAAATATAGTTAGGCCTCGACTTTTAGAAGTCGGAGGGTACGCTCGTCATGAAGATTTTTAACTTTTTATTAAAATATTTTTCTTAATTAAAGATAACGCCTAAACTTTTTTTACTATATAATGTATCAAAAAAATATAATTCGTAAAATTATCATAAGAGAGTACAAAGAATATACTTTAAAACTAAATAGTTTCGCACCATCATTGAATAAAAAGGAATACTTTTAAGTACTACGCTAGGTTGAGCCTTTACTCGAAATACGTTAGATATTATTAGACACTGCCCGCCCGCGACTTCGTCCGCGTGAAATGTTTTGTTCCCCCGACATTTATCACCTGCCCGCGCTATCTTTTTTCTTTATGTTCGGCTAATAAGGGTCATAATGTGATGTTAAATATAGCCTTTATCCTTTCTCGATTGAACTGGGCTATCAAATGCAAAAAGTTTTTTTTAAATCCGACTGGCAGTTCCAGAGATTACCCCCTACATACAAACTTACAAACAAACATTTTTTTTCTCTTTATAATTTCAGTATAGATAAAAACTATTTCAATTCACCTTGGATGGAATATTAAATGCAGAATTTCGAAGTACGACTTTTAAAAAGAAAAGCAAAATTATTGACTTGCTTTTTGGTATTCACAGTCTTCGATTCCTTACTAAATAGACTATGGTTAGATTTCAAAATGTCGTTAAAAAGTTATTGTCACAATTTTAATTTATATAAAAAATACTATAAGGGAAGTTTTCTTTTGATCTCAAAACGTCTCTTTTATCACAGTGTTGCATTAAAAATATAATGAATCAATAGAAAATTAGGTCGAACATTGCTTAGAGATTATTTGTTAAAAATAATATTTTTAATGGTTTGTAAAGCGATAAGCACGTATATGGTCGGCCACATAGAATTTATTGACATCAATACACTGAACACTAATATTTAAACACTACACACTGGGACTGACTTGCAGGTTGACTGTAAACATTGAAGACAAAAAGGGAATCGCCCTTTTCCATGAGGAAAACACATCTTGGGTATATACTGACTATTCTAATAACATTTTATGAACTGCTACTACACTCATCTATATTTTACGTTATATTTGAGAAATACTTGTGACCGAATATCGCTAAAACAATCGTCTATGAAGCGGAAACGTAATATAATGTGCATTTTTTTTTTCATAATCTTCGTACCTATATGATTTAAAATGGCTGTTCGTATAAAAATAGTTTAGTTGTTAGGTCATAGGAGCAGCTCCTTGGGGAACAAGTTCATGGAAGCGTAGTCTTCCAATACCTGGAAAGAAAATGAACACATTTCAGTAACACAGTAGAACTCTAGATGGAATATTTAATTGGCATGTTCCCTAAAGTCAGGATTAACGAATTACTACAGACCAAGACTGGGTGTAAAAGTAGTTATAATCTCTTCTCTCTCTCTCCTACACTACACCACTAAGGCAGAGGACATCGTGGAGCTACTCGGCGAGGGAGCAGTACTGCAGTCAACTTCAAGGCGTTCGTAGTGCGCGTGCCGAATTGTTATCTGCCCGGCGTCATGGATGAAGACTTCCGCGGACAAGTACCACAGAACAGCACAAGAACAAGCTAGTAAAGTGAAGGACTATTCTATAATAAAAATATGTATGTTTAGGTTAAGGTATTTATTTATGGGCCTGCGTCGCCTGAAATAAATGAATAATAATAATAATAGTCCTTCTCCTGGCTAATTAGCCATCTTATCCATCCGAGCTGGTGACCAGAGAGTTTATCTATTTTATTTTATTCTGTTCAGGAAACTTACGGCTACGGCTGGCCTTGCTATCAACCTGTGTGCATAATATAGTGATTATGGGTGTATTTTGTGTCGCCTGCTCAGAAACAGAACCACACCCTCCTACCGCAGTTAGTCCACGGATTGATAAATAATAATTTTTCACACACCAGAAACCCTTACATAACTCAAAACGCACGTCAATCTTCAGTTCCGGGTAGTCGGAAGCTTAGCACATTGGTAACTCACCTCCCGCAACTTATCCACAGTAGGCTGTGGTACATCCAGCTGCATGACCGCCCTCATCTTGCTACCGTCCAGACACAGCTGTTTGTTGAGCAGTAGTTCGGCTCCGGCTGATGGCTCCAAAGGAGTGTGGTCCAGCGAGTACTTGCGGCACACCTCTGCCCAGGCAGTGAGGTGCTTGTCGTTCGCTTCTTCGGCTACTGAAGCTATGTCGGTCTGGAAAAAAATATGGTGGGTTGTAAAATGTTGGTTTTCAATTGTTTTTATTGACGGCCAATTGTGCTGCCGGGGAGTTTGTTGCGCCACTTTTTCTGCCCGCCCAGCCAAAGAACTAGCCTCTAACATCTCATTTAATTTGTTACCTAATCTCATTATGATTCTATTATTGTTACTTTGGTTAAACAACTAACAGATTTAACTGCAGATTGACTGATCAGATTTAGAGTTCAGTTTGCCCTAAATATTATCCGGTAAATATTTACTTAAATCAATTGTCTCTTTTTCAAGAGTATCCATGCAGTTTTTTGGCATCTCTTCTCAACCGTGCAACTTGTAATTGGACCATTTATAGAGTTTGATATTAAATAGTTTTCGTTTGATTTAGTTACTTGTATTATTGAAATCAGTGGTGGCTCAGTGGTAACGGCCGCGACTTACAAGTTGTAGGTCGTAGGTTCGAACCCAGACAGGCGCTTACTTTGTGTAAATTATTTCATCACCTCGACCGAAAACATCGTGAGGAAACCGGCATGTCCTAGAACCAAAAATTCGAAGACATGTGACATTTACCAACTCGCACTGGGCCCGCGTGGTGGATTACGGCCCACTCCCTCTCACAGAGAGGAGGCCTGTGTCCCAGCAGTAGGAACATTATAGGCTGATTATGTATTATTGAAATCACCAAGAAGATTTACCTTAGCCAGCGTGGAGATTGCAGTCCCATAATAATCGTGATTAATCTTGAAGATATCAGCGACCAGCTCAGCCAGCGCTCCCTGGGTGCTATTAGCCTCATCCACCACATTGTACGTCTGTTTGTTGGCTTCCGGTTTCCGGCCCAGCGTCCATATTGCTCGGCACACGTCCCGGACGTGGACGGTGTTCATCTTGAGGTCGGCTGTCCAGAGGAGCTTCATGGTCTCGTTGAGGTGTTTGTAGATACCACCGTAGAGGAGGCGGGGCGCTGTGGGGAGAATGTGTGGTTAGTAACACATCTACTTAATTAATACACATCGTAAATTCATTCATTGACACAACACACAGCTTAAACCGTTAGGTGTAAAAGCATGAAGTTGTACACATGAGTTCCTTATAATGAAGCTCATACTTAGGCAAGATTTTGTAAAAATTCAAGGGGGTAACATAGTGGACGAAAGTTTGTATGGAAGTTCGTCATATCTCCCATCGGGCACACAGCTTGTCGCTAATAAAAGGGGACACAGTCCAGTTTTCGGAACGTTAGTCTATTCTGTACGTCCATCTTGTCAAGGTCAAACGAGAAAATAAGTCGTTATAAGTAGCATTCACCTCTGCTCTCAAAACGGTGAAGGGAAACATCGTGAGGAAATAGGAATGGTCCACTCCATCTCACAGAGGAGGCCTGTGTCCCAGCAGTGGGAACATTGTATGCTTAGTAACATCACAAAGACAATAATCAGTAATCCTTTAGAGGAAGAGCCTTTCATTCAGCAATCCACTTTTGAGCTCTATTATTTAACTAGCAGCGCCCCGCGGTTTCACCCGCATAAATTTCCCGTGGGAATATCGGGTTGAAAACTTACCTATGTCCTTTCCTGGGACTCAAACTATCTCTATACCAAATTTCATCTAAATCGGTACAACGGTTTAAGCGTGAAGAGGTAACAGACAGACAGACACACTTACGCATTTATAATATTAAGTATGGATAACGTATAGCAATAGTATTAACAGCATTTATGTGTTTGCAAGTATTTCATGTGGGGAAAACGATAAAAAAAAACACGTAAAGAAAGCACTCGACAAACGCCAATAACCGTAAAGATATTATATGTACGCCACAAGTGGATTACGGTGAGTGTTAAATTGTCCGTGATAATCCACTTTCCTTCACAACGGACGTGTTAGAAGTCTAATAATAATCATTATGAACTATAAAAATCTATCAACGTTGTAATCCAGTGTAATAAATATTATTCTGAATAAAACATTACAATGGAAGCTAGACTGTCGTGATTTGTTTGATTTTTATTTGCCGACCTTTCTTATAAAGTAGCTCGCTTGTTTTTGTACTATACGTGCGTGACGGCAGACTATCATAATATTAACCATGAAGAGTTTAGCTGATAATATCCAACATTTTCAACAAAACGGGAAACCGAGTACTATGGACTATGGTACACTTTGGATAACTGTAGTTCTTGAAGGTTCCTCTTATGTTTCAAGATCTATATTATAAATGCGAAAACGTGTGTTTGTCTGTCTGTTACCTCTTCATGCTTAAACCGCTGAACCGATTTAGATGAAATTTGGTATAGAGATAGTTTGAGTCCCGGGAAAGGACATAGGATAGTTTTTATCCCAGAAATCATTAATTAAGAGGGGTGAAAAGGGGGGTGGAAGTTTGTAAAGGGAATCAATAAAAAAGGACTTGACTTTTATCGTGGGTGAAACCGCGGGGCACAGCAAGTTTCTTATAAAACCTCAAAGGTACCATCGACATCTGGGACTCCGACCATTTGAATTATATTTATGGAACAACAAACTGAATGTCATACTAAAAAAAAAGAGTATTCTATTCAACATATTATACTTAACAAAGTTCAAATTCCATTGCAAACAACAACTTATTAGGAACTTTTTGTTACAAATGGTCACTCAAAAATCAACTTAGAATACATTTCACTAAAGTAGATAACTGATTAAGTGGCGATGGAATGTAAACCATCTAAAATTATGAACACTGCTAGATATAGATCAAATTTAATAATAATTATGAAGGAAAAAATAAAATAAAATAAATAAAATGTCAGATAAGTATGAGCGACTTATGTACAGACGACGCCGCGGCGGTCTGCTAAAACTGTTCTAAAAATCGATGCAACATATTTACGGTCAGGTAAATGTTTTGTAAAAGACTTCTTTACAAGAACAACTTACTCAAACTCCGTCGGTCCCCGATGCCGTACACGATGGCTGGCCTGATGATGGTGTAGTTCAACTCGGCCGCCATGTTCTTCAACTCCTTCTCCACTTTGCTCTTCATCTTAGCCTCTGTGGTCCATGGCTCTACTGCGCAGTCTTCTTTTTGGGGCTAGAAAATGAATTTATATCTTAAGACTAACTAATTCGATTAATATAAAAGTTTGTCTTCTTTCATCTCAAGATTCACAAAAATATGTATTACAAGCTACGTCCCGCGGTTTCACCCGCATAAGTCTCGATCCCGTGGGAATATCGGGATAGAATGTATCTTATGTTCTAATCCGTTCAGCCGTTTTAGCGTGAAAGCATAACAAACAAGCATACAAAAATCAAATCTCTTCTCTTAATAATATAATAGTTTAGATTTTAATGAGGTCGGTGTTTGGCCTCTTGAGAAATCCACCAAATAATAGTCTTAAGAAAAAGTAGACTGCAATAAAAAATGAGGACCCAGCAGACCCAAAGGTATTCCTTTAGAGAAATGATAATATTTTCTTTAAATATCTTCAAATTACTATTACATGATAATCAATACTTCGTTCTAATCTTGGCTCTCATGTTAAGAGAAATCTATGACTTCACATAAAGTGAGCTGATCGATGACGTCACCGCATCAATGTCACCAGCGGACAAGTTTTACGAGCCCGACCGGATCCTTGTAGTAATTATCACTCTCTGATAAGTACCGAATTGATTAACCATTTCGTCGCAGCCAGAGTACGCTTTCATTAATATCGTTAACGAAAATTAATATTGGTGAGGGTATAAACTGAGAGTGTATTTAGAGTACAGGGGAGGGTCGTTCATATTTTTTAAGAGTTCGTTAATTATGTACGTACGTGATAATTATAAATAGAGGTATTCTAATGTCATCTTATTCAAAACATATTTTGAGCATCCAATATCCATGCTTTTTAACGCGATGCCAGATTCGTTGTTAAAAGGGCAATCAAAAAACCGCTTTCAAGTAGAGCTGTTGAGCGAAAATAACTCCCAAAGAGTATTAACTGTTATTTCGCTCATTATTCAACCTCAATATAGGATTTTGTCACGCACATTGTCTAGACAGACAACCTTTTTCCATCCTAATATTAATATCTGCTTAAAATAAAGTTATTTGATCATACTAGAATGGATACAGCGTTGCCGCTAAATAAGAAGCAATACTGAATTTTAGCAATTTATTTAAACAAACGCTTCTCTTACAACTATATTCACTTATGTGTGTAGTGATCGAATGCGGAGAGACAATTACATTGTAAGGTTCCCTTTTGCAGACAACCTTAACAGTAGGTACACACGGCGACAAGTCAAGCTTAACTTTTACAGTATTAGCTGACCTCGCATTGTATAGGTTTTTCGTACAACGAGAAGTCAGTTTATAGGTACTGGAAATGTATAGCTTGATATGTCGTCGTGTGTAACAGGCGATCAGCCCCGCAACCTGTAACAGCTAATAATAAAGTAAGTGCCAACCTTATCGCTACTATGCATCTGCCCACTAGAAATCTCAACCAGCCTGTCGACCTTCAGCTTAGCACACTGGCGGGCCACGTTGGTGCTGAGCGTGAAGAGCCCCTCGGAGTACACTGCCTCCGTCTGCCCTACCCTGGTCTCGCCGGAGCAGTTGACCACTAGGCCCCATGGTGCACCGTCGCCAGGGTCGAGGGCTGATGCGCATGATGCTGGAAAGACAAGAGGTGATTAAGAACAGCTGGCAAGTTATAGCAGACCTTTATTTTATGGGGGTGATAGACGAAGAGGTGTTTTAGATGAGGAATCAGTACTGGGAATGAGATGCGATTCCCCAAATTAGTGACAGTATGACGGAAAGTTTTTAAAGAATCCGGCTACAACCCTGGTTGTCGGACGCATGCGGTATGCGGCCTTGAGCGTGCGAGTTAGAACGGTAAAGAGCCCCGGATGTGTTGGTCTAAGGCCCGTATTACAAAACGTCACTCAAGATTCAAGCTTTACTTAAAACTGGTTTAGAGCCATTTGATTGGTTGAAACTAGTTTCAAGTAATGCTTGAGTCTTAAGTGAGATTATGTAATACGGGACTAAGATTTTATTATACAGTTGATAAACCCTAGACAGCTATTTTGGATCGCGGTTATGGAAACTTTAGAAAATGTTGCATTGTGCTTTTCCCGAAAAGTTGCAGAATTTTTAATGTACTTTGACGACTCTATGTCGCCCAGGTTTTTCTGCGATTGAATTATAAAAGACTTTCGATTCTGGCTATGGACGCTATCGTGAGTCAATTCGTCATAACGCACAAGCTAGACTGCGAGTTCAAACAATGGTCAAGCGCTGTATGCATCAATACTAATTAGAATTTTTCTCTCACCTGTTGGACTCGCACACGAAGGGTTCCGTACCACCATACAATATTTAACACTGCATATAAAATAACGGCAAAAAATCACTTTTGTTGTATCTAAGGAGCCACTCTTAAATATTTATTTTATTCTGTTTTTAGTATTTGTTGTTATAGCGGCAACACAAATACACATTCTGTGAAAATTTAAACTGTCTAGCTATCACGGTTCATGAGATACAACCTTGTGACAGACAGACAGACGGACAGTGGAGCCTTAGTAATAGGGACCCTTTACCCTTTGGGTACGGAAGCCTAAAAAGGAGCCCCTAAAACATTAACGAATACACTCCCACGCTTACATGATAAATTAAATTAACATTCCTAATTCCCTAGCATCGAGGAACTATGAAGCAATCGTTGAATAAATGATATTAATAACAATACAAGTGTAATGTTTATTATATTCATAACTAGCAGGTAGGCGCAGGCGCATTGTATGCACAAATATGAGGACGTATCAAGTATTGGCGGCGCCACGTGCGATCGACGTAAGTCTTGTGACAATTATGTGTTTAATAAATTATGCATATGAAAAGAGGGTGTCGGAAGATTTGGAATTACCCAAAAAATGGACTTGATATAAAATTCTGAGTAAACCGGATCTTGGACAAATAAATAATGCTTCGTATAAGAGGAATTAAAAATAGCGTTATTACCTACGCTACAGTTTCTGGACGTATGATACACCAAGTTCCGTTTCTAAGAGCGGGCTCATGTAAGAAAAAAAAAGGATATTATTTTACGAGAGAACGTCGACCGCGCTGTGGCGCCCTCTTCTTTCGTTTAGTTATTTCTTTTATTTTAGAATGAACATGCAGAAAGTATTACAAAGGGTAGTTTATTTAACAACAAAGATTAAACTTCATAAACTAACCTAACTAAAACTATTAACTAACATAAAATTGCATTGTTTAGTTTTATAATAATCCTTAAAACGGATAATAGTGGCCACTATTTTCCTTTTAAGAACGTAGTCGTCTTCAACAATTCTTATGTTAAAAATGGGTGAATCAATCAAACAGTAACTTGATCAAATGGACGTTACATGGCAAACCGAAACTTAAAATTGGACTTATTAGGGCCAATGTACGAGTACATGCAAATGACAGACAGGAGCCATACAGGATGTTTGCAGTATTTTTTACCTTTACCTACAAATAAATAAACTAGTAACTTATTATGCACTTAGGTTGTTTTCCTAGGCTAAATAGGAAGCGCTGTTTATTTTAAATCATTAAAATAATGACATTTAGCCTATTAACAATACCTAGAAACACTGCTTTGTTTTCCTATGTTCCTTCCTGCTTAAATATCCTCATTGGCAATCATAACAATTGGACTGTTATAAACTCATTAGTATTCAATTCATGTGCCTGAGTCGTTTTGAATATTAACACGTCAAGTTAACATCCTACGAATAAATGCCATCATAAATAAGACTCGTTTATCTTGTGGGAGATTTGCCATAAGGGATCGATGAGTTGAATTTTAATCGGCGTAAGCGCACGTATTTTCTGTTTAAGGAAGCAATTGATGGTAGTGTTTATTATAGTCTATGGAACCGTATTCTACAACGATACTCAAGATTTTACCAAAGTCAGGTATCTTTTATTCGTGGAATAAAATTGACGTCTGACAGTTCTAGTATGGAAAAACTGATAAAAATTCAAAATTTATTCTCAGGATAAGAGTTATAAATTCTAGGTATAAAAGTTTGGTGGAATGCGTCCTCAGTCGGGAATCCGGGAGTCTCGATTTTAGTCATTTATTTGAATTTTTGACCAGTGGGTGTTGCCAGTGATGACCTGTGGCACTGAAAAGTTGTCGCTCACAATGAGCCTGATTATAAGGCTAAAAGTCACCCAAACGACAATGCTTGGAGAATCAGAAATGAATAGAACCAAGCAGGAGAACCAAGGCCATACCCCGATGGAGGAGGTGGAGACCTATTCCGATCATCGGTATATCCGGATCGACGTCTCCGCCCAGACCTCTAGCGCGCCGGTCCAACAGACCCCGAGTGGTCCGCGGTGGGCGCTGAAGCAGCTGGACCGGGAGCTCCTCCTGGAAGCCTCAATCGTGCAGGCCTGGGTGTCATCACCAGACAGGCCTGCCGACATTAACAACGAGGCGGAGTGGTTCCGGGAGGCCATGTCCGAGATTTGTGACGTGGCAATGCCCCGAGTTCGGCCAGGATGCGCCCGACGTCAGGTGTACTGGTGGTCGCAGGAGGTAGAGGTGTTACGCAAGGCGTGCGTTGATGCGCGACACCTGTACACCAGGCACCGCAGGCTCCGCATCCGCCCTCCGGATGCGGAAGCCACGGAGGCGGAGCTGTACGAGGGGTACAGAGCGGCGAAGACCGCCCTCCAAGAGGCTGTACAGCGGGCCAAAGATATGGCCCGCGAGGAGATGCTGGAGACTCTGAACAGAGATCCATGGGGGCGCCCTTACAAAATGGTGCGGAATAAACCCCGCACCTGGGCCCCCCCACTGACGCAGAGTCTCCGGCCACAGCTGGTGGAGGAGAAAGAAAGAAAGAAAGAAAGAATAAAGTTTATTTGGACACAGTTCATGAAACACAAAATACAAAATTACAAAAAAAAAATGTTTCAAACAACAATAATGTGTGTCTCACGGCTGCGCCAAAAAGGTTCATTTCAGCATTAATGCCAGACAGATGCTGTCTGACGCTGGTTTTCTAATGAACCTTTAGGGAAAAGTGACGGGGAGTACACACAGTTTCAACATATCTATTACATACTTTTTATACTTATATATAAATAAATAATTAGTAATCGAAAACATTATACCTAATTACAAAACAAAAATAAAAAATATCGATAACAACAAAATAAAACAAACAAACAACAAGGAGGTGGTGAGCGCTCTGTTCCCTTCACGGGGGGAGCATACTCCCCCGCCCATGGCTCCGCCAATTGCGGTGTCCGAAGCGGACCACGCGGACGACGACGACATCCCTGATGTGACCGGGGTAGATCTGAGAGTGGCGGTAGGCAGGCTGAAGGCCAAAAATACCGCCCCAGGGCCCGACGGCTTGCCGGGCAAAGCCTGGGCCCTGGCCTCGACGGCTCTCGGACCCCGACTGGAGGCGCTCTTAAGCGCATGTATGGAGAGGGGCCAGTTTCCACTCCGTTGGAAGACGGGGAAGCTGGTCCTTATTCGGAAGCCAGGGCGCCCTGCGGACTCTCCGTCCGCATTCCGGCCCATCGTGCTGCTCGACGAGGTCGGCAAGCTCTTTGAGAGAGTGATTGCGGGCCGCCTCGTCGGGCACCTGGTGAGGACGGGGCCGGATCTTGCGGATAGCCAGTTTGGCTTCCGCAAGGGGCGCTCTACGGTGGACGCCATCATGCGCGTGAGAGCCCTCACGACGGGGGACGCGGTGTCCCGGGGTGGGGTGGTCGTGGCGGTGTCACTCGACATCGCCAACGCTTTTAACACCCTGCCCTGGAGCTGCATTGGGGAGGCACTCCGGTATCACCGGGTGCCGACCTACCTCCGTCGAATAGTCGGGGCGTATTTGACGGACAGAGCCGTCATCTACCCCGGTCGCGATGGGGAATGGAACCGGCGAGAGATGTCGTGCGGTGTCCCACAGGGATCGGTTCTGGGACCGCTCCTGTGGGACATCGGTTACGACTGGGTGCTGCGGGCCGACCTCCCTGATGGCGTCAGCGTGGTTTGCTACGCTGACGACACGCTGGTCCTGGCGCAGGGGAGGTCGCATCAGGCGGCGGCCGACGCAATGACACGCGGGGTTGCGATAGTCGTGGAGAGGATCCGGCAGTTGGGTCTCGAGGTGGCTCTGCACAAGTCCGAGGCCATGACATTTCATGGGCTTCGGAACGGGCCACCATCGGGATCCCAACTGACGGTAGGAGGGGTTCGCATCGGCGTCGAGACGACGATGAAATACCTGGGTCTCGTCCTCGACAGCCGGTGGAACTTCGTCGAGCATTTCCGACGTTTGGCCCCCAAACTGGAACGGGCTGGGGCCGCTTTCAAGCGACTCCTGCCCAACCTGAGGGGGCCAAACGGCTCCTGCCGGAGGCTTTACGCGGGGGTCGTGCGGTCCATGGCCGTATATGGCGCCCCGGTATGGGCGCGTTCACTGCGGCTTCGAGCCGCCCACTACCTGAACGCGCCCCAAAAGGTGGTCGCCATAAGGCTGATACGGGGGTACCGCACGATCTCGCGCGAGGCGGCAAGCCTTCTTGCCGGACTGCCGCCATGGGATCTGGAGGCGATAGTCCTCGCGCGCCTCTTTGAGTGGCGCGCGGAGGCACTACGCCGGGGGGAAAACCCGCTTCCGCGGCAAATTGCTGCGGAGCGGACAGACCTCCGGCGCGATCTCATGGCGGCATGGAAAGCGCGACTGTCGCAACCCAGCGCAGGGCACGCCGCGATAGCGGCGGTAAGGCCCCTCTTTGAGGAGTGGCTAGAGAGGCGTCACGGCGCCCTCACCTACCGCCTGACGCAGGTCCTCACCGGACACGGATGTTTCGGGAGGTTCCTGCACATCATCAGGCGGGAGGAAACGCCCGGGTGTCACCACTGCGAGGATCGCCCAGAGGACACGGTGGAGCACACGGTGGAGGTCTGTCCCGCTTGGGCAGAGCACCGCCGTGTCCTCGTAGAGGCGATCGGCAGCGGCGGCGACCTCTCGCGCCCGGCCCTGGTCCAAGCCATGGTCCGGGGCGAGAGGCAGTCACCTCCTTCTGCCGCTGCCCCGGAACATAAAGGGCTAAGGAAGGAACACGGATGGGTTTTAGTCAGTAAGAGTCTGACACTCCCTTCCGCTCCACCCAGAGCGGGAGGGGTCATTTGATGATTTCCCATCCTTAAAAAAAACCACCAATACAAACACCATAGCAATCATATCACGAAGAATTGCCAAATTTAAGTGGCAATGGGCAGGGCACATACTTCATGGAACAACCAGCAGCCCACAATAAATTATCATCAAATATATTTTATTTTGTTTTATGATTTTTAGACATCGATTCTCACCACGTCTGCTGAGTTTCGATAGCTAAATTAATTTGACCCTGTATTTCCAGATTCTTTTACAATTATTTGGCAGACATTACAAATCCATTGACTGCTAACCCATGTCGGATTAAGGAAATAATTACAATAACATGCTTTTTTTAGATAGTGGTGTTTTTCCTGGAATTAATATGTTTGTTTGTAGTGGGTGAATTTGTTATGATTATTACTTTTAGCTAGGTTTAAATACGGACTTCTACTCAGACTACTCAACAGTTTGTGTGCCAATACACTAAATTAGTACTCGTAGGTAATTAAACTACTAATAAACCTCGTAGGTCGATCTTCAAGGTGAAGCCACGCTTGCCGATGTTGGCCCATGGATGGGTGGCCATCCATAACATACCGAGACGCCTCCGTGTGTTGGTCTCGGCTTTCATTCGTGGATCTTTGACAGTCGTTACAGGTATTCAGAAGCCCGAAATTCTGGCAACCGTCTTGCCAAGGGGTATCGTGTTACCCAGTAACTGGGTTGTGGAGATCAGATAGGCGCTCCATATAAAATACTGGTATCAAGCTGCGTACGGTTACACTGGAAGCAGACCCCAGTCAGATGATGAGATGATGACTCGTAGGTAATTTTTGCTATACATCCATAATGTTATCTTAACGTCATAACTTGACATGTGATTAACTTTACTCAACTTTATTTGTGTTGTTTATGAGTAATTTTTTCCCTATGGTTAGACTTAACAATGCGACAAAGACATTGTGTTCATATTATTTGTGGTAGATTCACTGTGAGCTCGAAAGGTATGCAGTGACAAAGGAGTAGTTAACTCGAAAATGTTATGATTCACACTATCTTAGGCATGTTATATTAGCCGTTGTAATTAATTATGAACAAATAAATAAATAAATATGGAGCCATTATTTGTAGACGTAAACTATTTTAAAATGTTTATTGAAGTTTTTAAGGCTCCAGAATTCACAGGATATAAAATTATTTCAAAGTAGGTATCAATTCTTGAAGATTACTATGAAGAAAGGTTTCTACTTAGGTAGCCAGGAATAAATGCGAAAGTGTGTCTGTCTGTTACCTCTTCACGCTTAAACCGCTGAACCAATTTAGATGAAATTTAGTATACAGATAGTTTGAGTCCCGGAAAAGGACATAGGATACTTTTTATCCCGATATTCCCACGGTATCGAGACTTATGCGAGTGAAACCGCGGGGCGCTAGTTTCAAAATAATTTTCAAATTATGGAACAACAAACTGAAACAAGGTTCAAATTCCATTGCAATCAAAAATTTACTAAGGACCTTTTTGTTACAAATGGTCACTCAAAACACAACTTAAAATACACATTTATTTAACACTAGCTGTGCCCGCGACTTCGTTCGCGTGGATGTCGGAAAACAACAGGTAATGTGTCGCTTAGGAAAGGTGTAATTGCCACTCCTTCATTGAAATGGAAGAATCATCAGATCTTGCCTGGTAACGCTTTCCTTACCTAGGGTTCGCTACCACGGCCCTTTCGACTGCAATCACTGCGTCTTCATGATTCATAATGACAATGCGACGAAGTGTCACTTTGATTTTTGAGAATAAATTAAAATAAAAGCGCCTGCTCGAGGCTGATTATCTAACCAAATAGCCATAATTATGTCCATTAATTTTTATTTTGCGTCTGTCTTAGAATACCAACTTGTAAAATCATATCACCATTTTATCTAAAGTATATCTGAGATTAGTAGGTGAAGTCTTGGTTTCTTCTCTGTGGTAAATTTAGAATTTCTTAACTTGGTATTGAAGATATCATATATACCTACCAATATTATGCCTTATAAAGCATCGAGATATCTAGATGATAAAAGGAAGAATACATTAATGGTAAGAGCTTCTACATAAAGTTGCCCGTGTAAAAAGCAACCCATTAAACTTTGGTTATATTTGACACTGGCCGCCATTTAAACTACGAAGATGAAACCCATGAAAACTTTAGACATGATTTTGATTTAGACCTTATACTGCCGAAAACCAGAAAAAAAATTGTAAAGATAATTACAAAAAAATATAACCGACTTCCATAAAAAACCCTAGAAAGTGCAAAATAGTTTAGTTTGGGAAGACGTTGCGCGTTCGCAAGAAATTACAGACTTCTGAAACCAAAGGTCTATTGCACTTTGAAGTGTGTTTTTAAGTCGGTTGTATTTTATTTTATTTCACACAAAGTCGTGTAAGTTTATATTGAAAACCATGAAAACGACACACATGATAAAAAAGAAAAAAAAAATTGCAGCCGCCATCTTCGATTTTCATTTTGACGTCACAATCGGCTTCAGCACTCTCGAAAACCATGAAAACGACACACACTACCAATTTTTCGACTTTCATTTTAACCGGTATTGAGACGGTTTACCAACAGTCGATTGGTCCATGAACCGTTGGTCAACACCATTAACTTTTCATCCAAAGGACTTGTGACCCACGAACGTTGCCCCAACAGAACTCTACGTCAGTGAATGCTTAACCAACAGAATGTTTTGACCAATAACTTTTCACCCAAAGAACATTTGACCCATGTCAAATAGAACTAAGGATGCAAGGGCGAGCGAAGCGAGCTCGGGACTTGGGGCACCCCGACTCGGACAGGTAGGGTTCGAAGGGATGATGGCGGCTCAAGTGAGCGAGCAAAGCGAGCGAAGGGCACCTCGAGGTTAGGCTTGGTTAGGTTACTTTATACCCTTTTCACAGAAATAAAGGACTACCTACGTCTTATTATTATTTTACTTTCATCTTTCCCGGCGTCTGTTGGCCTTGTTCTTTGGGTGAAAAGTTATTGGTCAAAACATTCTGTGGGTAAAGCATTCACTGACGTAGAGTTATGTTGGCAAAACGTTCGTGGGTGAAAAGTCCTTTGGAAAAAAGTTAATGGTTTAAAGATAATGTTCACCAACGGTTCATGGGCCAATCGACGGTGGGTAAGCAGTTACAGTTTCATTTTAACCTCACTATTGGCACTCTCAAAAACCAATAAAACGAAACCCATAAAAAAAAATTGCAACCTCCGTCTTGGATTTTCGTTTTGACCTGCCTATCGGCTTCAGCACCTTTGAAATCTATGAAAACGACATCCATGACAAAAAATCAAAACAAAATTGCAGCCGCCATCTTGGATTTTCATTTTGACCTGACTATCGGCTTCAGCACCCTCGAAAACTATCAAAACGACACCCATGACAAAATATTTGAAAAAAATGGAGCCGCCATCTTGGGTTTTCATATTGACCTGACTATCGACTTCAGCACCCTCAAAAACCATGAAAACGACAAACATGATAAAAAAAATTGCAGCCTTCATCTTGGATTTTCATTTTGACCTGACTATCGACTTCAGCACCCTCGAAAACCATGAAAACGACACCCATGACGAAAAAGTTAAAAATTTAGGCAACCGCCATCTTTGATTTTCTTTTTGACCTCACTTACCGGGGTCAGGATCCTCGGAAACCATGAAAAATAGCTATCTCTCTCTCTCTGTGTGTGTGTGTCTCTATCTACCTATTACTTTGAAAAATGAGGCATAACGCTTTTTCGTTATTTGACGATTTCTCCCTTAGAACTCCTACCGCAAGCTCCATATAAGAACTTCGTTAAAAAACGCTCTGCGTTACTCAACTTTCTATATCAATAATTATCTAATTTCTTTTTCGCTCAGAACACCACATTCATTATTATTATCTTACATTATCCTCACTTTTTGTTTAAAATTATTTTAGCGCCACAGGCGCCACTAAATAAACCATCAATGGAAAGCGATTTTGTTTAATATTATAATCATTATCATAACTTTTTAAAATAACATAGACATAAGTAGGTATCTGTGTTATTTCGTCATTTAAGTAAGCATAAACTAATAGGACGTGATTATTCACATCACAATAACAATATGTTTTCGTTAGTAGGTACTATATCGCGCCAATAGATGTCGTTACGTGTTACTAAAAAACGTAAAAAGTTGTTCTAGAATACTTTAAATTGATTATATCTTTTGATAGAGTGAACCGATTGCGATGAAATAAAAACTAATCACTGCTCCGAGTTCTACACCATATTTGAGTATAAAAAGTAACCGTATTGGTTTGGTACTTTTTACGTTGACCCTGTTCAAATCAATAATCTGTCACATCCAAACAGACAAACAGACAAACCGACAAACCGACAAACAGACAAACAGATAAAAATTCCAAAAATTGATGAAATGGCATCTATTGGTTATCCTTTAACACCCCAACTATTTTTTTTGGAAATATTTTCAATGTACAGAAACGTCTCGTCTACAGATTTATTATATGTATAGATTTACATAACTATACATAACTGATTAAACGGCGATGGGATGTCAATTTTACGAGATTATGAACGCCGCAGAAGGTGTGCTGTTGTTCAGATCATTCAGACGTATTTCTAATAGATCGAGATGAGTAACGGCTGCAAATCTGCAGAATCGTTCTTTTGTAAGGGAGGGTTGCATAAATGGTGGTGATTTGATGCAGCTTACGATACACAAGGACCAGATTAGCTGAGATTTATAATAAGATCCATCACTTTCACCATGCTTTCAGGCGAGTGCTTCAAAGGTGTAGGAGTAAAACAAGAAAAGCGGGTCTCTTCAACACCGCAATTACGTAACACATTTTCTATCACAATCCGACGGATTTTGAAGGGAAATAGCAAATCCATTTCTTTATATGTTTGAAAAATCGTAATTAACGCAATGAATATTGTAGAGTTGTCAACTGAAAGACATTACCGTTCTGTGTTACGAAATTGCCCCGCAGGGCAGAAGTAACGCTAGGAAGAAAACCTCTAGTCTTTCTACCCAAAATAACTGGCCCACTCTCTGCAACACGTTGACCGATGTTCGCCATTCGTGGTCTAGTGCACACATTTACATAATTCTTTTTGCATTATTTGTAACAGCGGGGTAAAGCGACGATAACGGATACACAAATAACTTGGTATAATCTGGAAGTGGAATGACACGCCATTCTCAAATCGAATGACGTGACTGGCGACGACGCCCCGACGTATTGTTGAGTGTCAAATGGAGGACATACTAGTTCTGTGGCACACATTGGACCATAGAATTGTATTGGAAATTCTCGTTACCTATAGCAACTTTTGAAGCTGGCTGTCTATCGGCTTTGTCTATACAATGTGTACAATTTTGAGCCGGACTCCTGACTTTCAGTGCGAAAACATATTGGAACTTGGCCAGAACGAACCAACCTGCTTTTTTATTGAACCATAACCATGAAAAATATGATTTGTACATTATACAGGATCAAATTAAATTAGCTAGCGAAACTCCACGGACGTGATGGGTAACGACGTGATAGGTCCGTGGACGTGGTGGAATATAATCTAAACAAGATATAACAAAAAGAAATTGATTTGACGTTTTTTTTATGGGGTCACTGACCGCAGTAAGTATAAGTAATCATTTGAAATATCAGTTTAAAAATCAGATTTTTATTGTGAGATGGGTACCTATCGATATCTCAACACGACAAAACTAAAGAAAACAGATTTCCTCAAGTCATACTTTTTTGTTTTTATTTTATCGTGTTTAGATATTGATACCCATCAAATCTGCAGAGTTCTGCTAGCTAATTTAATTTGACCCTGTATATTATAATAATATGCATGCACACGATCACGCAATAGCAGCATGCAAGAAAGAATATTAAAAGTAATTAGCTGTGGACTAATTAGGCAAGTTATTACGAAATGTACGCGTCTTGTGTTTCAACGTACAATGTAATCAAGAGGTTGAAATATTAATTTTGGGGCCTATTAAGTGAAAATACGTAATGCATATTTAACAGACCTAGATGTGCGTCAAAATCCTGCCTGCTACACGTGTCACGTTATAATATGCTTAAATAAAATAAATCATAATCAGCTTATGTTCCCACTGCTGGGACCCAGGCCTCCTCTCTGTGGGAGGGAATGGGCCGTAATCCACCACGCGGGCCCAGTGCGGGTTGTCGGATGTCACATTTCTTCGAATTTTTGGTTCTAGGACATCCGGTTTCCTCACGATGTTTCGAGAGCAGTGGTGATGAAATAATTTACTCAAAGTAAAGTGCCTGCTTGGGTTCGAACCCACGACCTACAACTCGTAAGTCGCGGCCGTTACCACTGAGCCAAAACTGTTGAAAAAAAAAAATTGGAAAGGAATCCTGTCGTCTCAAAGGTTAAACTGGTTTGGCAGTTCTGTAAAAATTATGTACTCGAACCTGGTGGTATGTTTGATTGCAGGTATTCCAAAAATGTTTAAATTTTTATGTGGGAACTTGCCATTGCATTTGCCTTATCAGGTTTTTTCATACATAATTAATTACATATTAAAAAAAAAAACTAGAAACTAATAAATGGGATGACAAAGCCTTTATTAAGTTTTTCTGGAGAGTTTCGAAAAATTTTTTGCATTTGATAGAACAATTCTTGAGGAAGCCTATAGGCCACTAACCGACACAGTAGGACCTATTAAAGCAGAGCAAACACAAAAATAATCAAGAAATAATGCTAAACGAAAACGGAGTAATAGCGAGCAGGCGATGGGATGCGACGGGGTGGGTCGGGGGACAAGAAGTTTCACGAGGACAAAGTCGCGGACAGAAGCTATATACATATTGGCTGATATGTGTGTTGAGGTACCTATTGTCGTGCAGTGCATGTGATTGTTGAATGTTGCTTACACTAGAAATGTTACAAACAAAAAATAACAGTGATAAATGTGACAAAATACAACAGAATGGATATGAATCATCATGTATGTCAACATGATGATTCATATCAATCCATTGATAACATAATCAGAGGCTACTAGAGAAGTTAATTAATTGCATTACACAAATAAATTTAATGAAGCACACTGTACAGTAACAATTAATTGTGTCGACTTTAATTTGTCTGTCACCAAGTACTGTGATTTTTAACCGACTTCAAAAAGGAGAAGGTTCTCAATGCGACAGTTTCTTTTTTACGATATATTTTCGGCAAGACTTCCTGTCACTGATATTGACATAGCAAGTAGTGTTATACGAATTTGTGTGGGGTAAGTAGGTACAACTTAAAAGTCAAAAAAAAAAACAACGAACTTCCAAAAAAGACTACAATGAGAAAAATAACTTTATTTTCGGAAGTCGGTGTCGTTGGGTTCGCATTTTCGTCGTTTGCCACCGACTTTTTTGGAAGTTCGTTGTTTTTTTTTTTTAAGTTATTGTTAAAGTTATTTTTCACTTTGCAGTCTTTTTAGGGTTCCGTACCCAAAGGGTAAATAACGGGACCCTATTACTAAGACTCCACTGTCCGTTTCACCAGGCTGTTCTCATGAACCGTGACAGCTAGATAGTTGAAATTTTTACAGAATGTGTATTTCTGTTGCCGCTATAACAACAAATACTAAAAACAGATTCAAAATAAATATATAATAGGGGCTCCCATACAACAAGCGTGATTCTTTTGCCGTAATTTTATATGTAGTGTTAAATATTGTATGGTGGTACGGAACCCTTTGTGTGCGAGTCCAACTCGCACTTGGCCCGTTTTTTGGAAGTTGGTTGTTTTGTGTATTATTAAGATTCATCAGTACATCATCATCATTCTCCTGTCCTTATCCCAATTTATTTGGGGTTGTCACAATATGTATTTTTCTTCCATACTTCTCTTTTAGTCTTATAGCATCCAATTACACTGGAAGCCGACCCCAACAGTTGGGAAAAGGCTAGGCAGATGATGACTTCTCTATTAGTCGTCATCTCGGTAGTCACCCCCTTTCTAATCATATTATCATTCACACAGTTTTTCCATATTTTTTTTGGACTTCACCTACTCATTCATCAGTACATTATAAAGCTGAAGAAATTGTTTATTTTTTTATGTGAACACGATAATTTCTGGAACTACTAGTCAGATTTTAATAATTCTACATTCTTCTTTATTTTGAAATAATTTACACAAAGTATAGGGCCTGTCTGGGTTCGAACCAACAACATACAAGCGGACTTTACCACTGGGCCAACACTGCTCTCAGCGTACACTAGTAAGTACAAAATCACTTGATAATAAGAGTCACTCTTCCTTGAACTTTTAATACTCTGAAATAACCAACTCTCAGTGAGAGAGTGTTGTTATCAATGCCTTGCCTGTATGAGATGAGGCCTTAGGGTGATAAGAGACAAAAGAATGGCAGGCATTGGCAGGTACATCTTTTATGTGAGACCCCCCTAAGATGACCCACTGACCAATGTTTCACCTTACGCTAAGTCAGATACTTCATATAAGAACATATTGCTACTGTTTTAATAACATTTCCCTACAGAATGTTTTCATTGTGATACTATAGAAAATTAAAGCTTTTTTTTTTTTTTTTGAAAACGCTTAGTTCGGATTTGTGGAATAGCAACTTGGCAGAGATGGTAACTTGCATTGCATCTGGATGTGTCTAGAAGGGGGCCGGTGGAATGAGGTTGTGGAGTCCTTGGGCACACTCACTGAAGTACAATCTGTAGAAGACCGATAAGCAGGCAACCTTGCGGAGATGAGCCAAGCTGTGAAGCTTGGCATCCACCAGGTTTACGTCGCCAATGAGCCTCTTAGCTCTGCGTTCCACCGAGTCAAGCGCAGCAAGTTGGAATTTCACTGAGCCATCCCAAAGGTGGCTGCAATACTCCATGCAGGATCGGACTTGTGCTTTGTAAAGGGTTAAAAGCTGTCCAGGCGTAAAGTATTGCTTCACCCTATTTAGGATGCCCAGCTTCTTGGCCGCAGTTTAGGCTTTGAACTCGGTGGTGGCGCCGAAGTTGAGACTAGAAGTCAACTCCATGCCTAGAAGCTCGAGCTGATCAGTTACAGGAACAGATGTACCCTGAAATGTAGGAGTCTGGTTGAAACAACTCCTTTTGGCGGTAAAAAGACACACCTGTGTTTTGGTAGCATTAAAAGAGACGAGATTGTCATCACCCACTGGGAGACAAGGCTTAAGCTCAAATCTGTCCGCTCTACCATGACCTCTCTCAAGGAACGAACTTCGGCACCACTGGCTTTTGTGCTGGACAAGTATCTCTCTGAAACAATACTGTCATCTGCATACCCAACAATACCAGGCTGAAGTAGGTCATTGATGTGCAGCAGGAAAAGAGTTGCAGAGAGAACAGACCCCTGAGGAACTCCGGCATCAATAGCCATAAGGTCAGAGGAGCAGCCATCAACAACTAGTCTGATCGACCGCTCACTAAGGAAGATATCCAGCTACAAAAATCAGCTGGGATGCCATAAGCAGGAATTACAGTTTTTGTAAATTGTCTATAGTATTATGTTGCATTTTTATGAACATTGCATGAATTATAATTTTAATGACTGTGGGACTGAAAAGAGTATTTATCCTTATCTATAGTTGTTTAGCAGATAGTGAGAAAGTTAAAATTGATGTGTTGACTGTCCTTGACTTGTAAGCAAAGAGTGATAATTAATGTTGCAACTCCAAAAGTGAAGAGCACAGTTTACAGTACCATAAGTATCAGGATATTTATCAGAGATAGGTAATCATAAAAAGTTGAACAATCCTGAATAAAAGTTTAATAACAGAGTGTTCAAGCAAGAACCATGAAATTAGATAAAATAATAATTCAAAATAGAATATTTTCCTCTTAAAAAATAATGAATTTAAAATTACAATAAATAATTTTATATACTTACTGGGATTAATAAGATTCGCGCTCTTATATTCTATTCGAGAGTCTTCAAAAATCTTGCTATGTGTTGGATTCAAGAAGGCTAGTTGCGGCGGCGTTTTGTCCACGACGCGCAGACCGCTCACCAGGTCATTGGTTATCAAGTACTCCACCAGGTTCCGCCCGATGAAACCGCACCCTGAATCAAAATCTCACCGTCAACCAACGAAAAAAAATCCTCGCAGGCCGGATGACTAACACTCCAGAGACCGTTACAAGAATTAAAAAAAACCACGTCACTTCACAGCAGTAAGTGCATTATCAATACTGTTGCATTTTTTGCAGATTCTAGCATATTTACTCCGGATAAAATAAATAAATTACCTCCTAAAACCACAACTCGTGGTTTTGAATTATCACCGGCAGAATCAGACATTTCGCTAGCTGTTTTACTAAAATGAATGACAGTTAAAGTTTTGACAGATCATCCGTCCGACAGCCGACAGCCACTAAATGGAAATGTTACCAGATCAAACATAATGTTTACACCTAATTTAGTAGTTTTAAGGGAATGGGCGAAATTTTCATTTTATTTTGTAGTCCATTATTTGATTAACCTCGTTGGTCTAGTGTGGTATAAGCGCTACTGCGGAGTATGGGTTAAATTTCCAGGTTGGAAAAAGTGTGTGTTATTGGGTTTTTGTTAGGAATTTTTCACAGCCCGTAATCTGGATGTGTGCCCGGTTGTTAGCAATAGGTTCGCCCATTACATGGAACTTACTCGTAAACATTTCTTGCCGAATTTGGGTGTAAGTAATAAGTTCAACTCTGTCTAACCCTTCGGGGATTATAGGCGTGATATTACGATATTTTATTGAATAGCTACATAAGATTCGTTTTCAATCACCGCAAGTATGACCATGTATCCGCACATCGATCGCTTTTAAAGTGGTTACCTATCTGGCAGCGCAGAGCGTTGAGGGCTTTGACAACCCTGTTTTCTCTCCTTCACAAACCCACTTCTTCTTCTTATCCGACTTCTTTTTGTCAACATTTATGCCCTGCACACAGCAAGAACCTTCGGGCCGAGAATAATCGTATTCTTCGTTGGCCTTCTCATCGCTGGTTTTATAAAGTCCTCTTTTTTTGTCCAAGCGGTTTTCCATTGGAATGCGCTCCCTCAGAATATCAGGACGGAGTGAAAGCTCGAGAACACATACACAAGAAGTTGGCAGATTGGTCTCAGAATTAAGTTGTTGCAGGTTTTCTTGTTTATCTCTCATAACTTTTTATTTTATATTTTGTTGTATGTATGTAAATATGTATTTATTCTTATATTTTAGTTATAAATATTTACTAAGTTGTTTTCTCTTACTGCACCTACTGTGTATTGTCTCTGCATCACCCTAAGGTAAACTGGTAGAAAATGCCCAAGGCATTAAGTCCGCCTTTGTACAGTTTTTGCTTGTGCATAACGTTCTAATAAATAAATATTTGTAAGTAAAAGTTCACAATGTATTTCAACATTGAACATTGAGTTCAGTAGAAAATACAGTTAAACTCTTTGTTTTAGTTGCTCGTAGTTTGTTATAGTAAATTTTCTAATGTCAACCAGTGTTTTTTTTTTTAATGAACAATACAGAGAGAAAGTAGTTAGCCTAGTGAATAATGAATAATATTAGCTCACCTTGAACATCAAACCCAAGACCTCTTACTCAGGGTTCTTACGGCAAGTTACTGTTGGCAATGAGAGATTTAACTGCCAAAATAAAGGAGCAGATAACACTAACTTACCTACGAGTGGTATCGCAGACAGCAGCCCTTAACTTAGCGGTAACCACATACCTAATGACCATAATTTCTTCAATCGTTCTGTATTTTTTTCCACTTTTAACCTATTTTATATAATCACGTCCCAAAAGAAATGCCATGCTATGTTGAAAGACAGCCTAAACACTGCATTGGTTTCCCCCGGTAGGTAAGTACATAAGTAAGATTTAGCATTCTTATTTTCTGAATGTCCTTTACCGAAACCTATTACCTACATCTTACTGCAGTTGTACGTTACGTAGGTATAATTACGGTGAATGCGTAGTTGTAGCAATCGAAATTCAATATTTCTTACGTTTTTTGCAATTTTCAGGTCAGTGTCAGGTTGGATCTTGATCAAAATATGATTCGCGACTATAACAGGTACGTATTTACAGAATTATAAGAAAAGACAGATATACAAACACCACAAGTGCCTTAGTCATTACTAAAAGATTGAAAACACGTTGCACTATTAAAACATTAACATAATTATTTCCCAAAAAAAACTCTCAATAATGAATTTATAATTATGCTACCGGCTATTTACACTGAACTATTTTTACTCCTTACCTACCTATTTATATTTTTCTATTTCTGGTTTTCTTCAGAATTATAACAAAATGGAATCCAAAACAACTCGGAACTGCCTTTGAATTGCAAAGGCTGTTTTTGTAAAATATAGATTTTGTCTAATGCCTGTGTACGATGTAGTTGTTTTTCGAAATAAAAATACAATTATTTAAACATTGGAGCTTATATTTTATAATTAAAAATACAATGAGGAAGTACATAGTACCTATAAATTACTATACCGACCAGTCTGTTTACAATAAAATTAAACTAAATAATAAAATAAAAATAAATTAATCAATAAAAATAAACAATAGGTACCTAAAAAAAATAACTAACTTTAATACTTAATGGAACTATTAAGACTTAAACTTTGGGACTATCAGGATCTTCTTCATCATTTCTTATAATTTGATTTTTGTCTCCTTTTGATTTTGGATCAGCTGGTAAGAAAGTTGCAACAATGAATCCAGCTGAAACAGTAAAAATGGCAAGATATTAAATTTTGCGGTTGACAACCAGTCCCTTTAATAAATGCTGAACCTTAATAAAAATAACACATTGTTACGGTTGTTACGTATATTATTAGTAGGTATACTTACACATGACTAAGGCAACATATCCGCTTAACATGGGTGTGCAGTAGTCTCCGAGCAGGCTGGCGATGATTTGCACGCTGAAGAAACCGGAGCCTCGGGCTACAACCACTGATAAGCACGTCGCCATGCCTCTGCAAGAATAAGGTATTTGAAGTTAGTAAGGTGTTTATATCTATCAAGTGTGCTTCTATGACTGCATTCACAATATGGCGTCTTCTCCGGCTTCAATTTCAAATAGATTAGAATCATTAGAAAAAGCCAAGACTTTTTATCGGGCTTGCTCAAGGGTCAAAAGTCATCATTCTCCTGTCCTTATCCCAATTTATTTGGGGTCGGTTCAACATGTCTTTTTTTCCATACTTCTCTATTAGTCTTCATCTCGGTCTCAAGGGTCAAAGTAAAAGATAAAAATGAATAATACAAACCTTAAATGCGTAGGGTTCAGTTCGACCAAATACGTGTTAACGTTGCCCAGAATCTGAGCAACATAAAGGAACATGAAGAATAGCGCTATGCTCAGCATGGGAACTCTGATGAAGATCAGCATGACTCCGCAGCATGAAGATACAACGAACACAATGAGCGTTATTGTTTTCTTGCCAAGAATCCCCACGACGAAAGACAGAAGGATCATTAGGAGAGTTGATACGCCGGAATAAATCATGGTGGCGTACAATGCCCTCGGCTCGATACTGCCCGTGCAGTCTGTTGATTCCTATTGGTAAAATTAAGAATGGTTAATATTGATAATTGCTTCTATTGGCTTTCATAAATAAATCAGAAATGGTAGTTTTTTAGTTGAATGCTTTGGTAACACTGAATTTAGTGTTAATACTAGTTTTTTTTGTGAACGATTTGTTGTAGAGTCTGACCAACGAAAGCTGACCAATAAAAAAGGCGGCAATTTTAAAACAATCAAGAGCTGTTACCCTGGCTATAAATTCATTGCGAATTTATTGATTTACTAGCGGCCCGCCCGCGCGCCCCTGCTTCGCACGGGTGCTTTTTTTTTCGAACTATTTTTTTTCTCTCCGTAAGAACGATCCTCGTACTTCAAGGAATATTATAAAAAAAGAATTAGGGAAATCGGTCCAGCCGTTCTCGAGATTTTCGCTTAGCAACACACACGGGCAACACATTTAGCGATTCATTTTTCTGTCAGTCCTAAAATGTCTCCATTCTAAAAGTTTAGAAAATAATTAGTGGTCAGCTTTCGTTGGCCAAACTCTAATATATGGCGCGTCGCTCGCTGGTAGTTAAGTCGAAGCGAGGTCGCTAGGAAGCTGCACGTTTTTTCCTAGAAAACCGCGCCGCCTCTAGTTCGTGTGAGCGATCGGCCTAGCAGGCAGCACTGTACAATTTTTCCTCTATGCAGCACTGCTAAGTGCCAACCGGCAGTGTTGCCGGCCGATCGAAAGTTACATAAACATAAAGTACTCACCACGGAGTAGTACTCACTAACCAGTGAGTACTTTATCTTTACTTATGTCATTTTCAACTTACAGTGCCATTAGAGCGAGTGCTTGTACTCTGACTCGCAACTTCGCAGAACGTGCGACCATGGTGGCTCTCCCCGCCAGTAAAATATGCGTTTGTCATAGTTGGCACCCACATTGTAAAGCCCGTTGATCTAGAAATGTAAAAAAAAATATATAGCAAAATCAGCAGATACCTAATCGTACTATGGTGCATCGAGTTTTGCGGAAAGTTCCTGTTAGCCAAGCTGCCAACTCAAGAATTAAATTTGTAAAAAAAAATAGATTTGTAATTATTTTGGTGTACCTACTTATGTGAAAGTCATCTTCCAATTTAAATTAGGTTTTTATCATTATCATGAATGGACGATAAGATAAAACAATTTTAAACGCAATAAAGCTTACGTCATATATGCGCATAGCAATAAGTAGTAGAGTATGGATGAATTCTTCAGGAGAGGAATTTTGAACAGAGGGGCTGTTTGGTTCCAAATCTTCCTCATCACTGAAATCTGCGAATTGTCTTGTAGTGGATCCTCTAGGTACACTTGCGTTACCTGAAACATATTGACGAAAATTAATATCCATATTTATTTATTATTTATTATAAGTTCAAAGAATGCACAAAAATCATAAAACTAAGCCCCACAAAACCGGTAAGGTATTTTGTTCTGTCAGGACTGGTTGGACGCCTTCCTATCTTCATAAAAGTCTACCAACAGAGTATACATACAGTAGGTATACAGATAAATCTCAATCTGTAATTTTCAATCAGTTAAAACAATAAATTGGCTGTCTCGTTAATAACATTGATAATCACGTTATTCATCGACATGTCAATAATCATTAAAATAGCAATTAATATGTAGGTACCTAATGAATTCATTCACAATTTATTATACCAAACCTTTTTTTATCCTCCGAATAACCTCCTTTGTCCTGTGTGCATCTCTCGAGAATGCGACTCTTTTTCAGTAGTTAATGTTAATGGAAAAATCTAGAATAATCTCGTTATAATTTGTATGATACTTATAATAATTTACATAGGTATACTCACAGAATAGCTATCCTTCATTAGACCGGTGTTGCTCGTGAATATTGACTTGAAAACCTCCAAGGCCTCTTCCTGCCTGTCCTTACTGAGTAGAAACTTGGGACTTTCCTGCAGGAATATGGTGAACAGGATCCCAAGCGCACATGGCAAGGTGATGACCTGCATCAGCAACCGCCAAGGTCTGTACACTACTCCGAGCCAGGATATATCGTAACCGAAGTCCAGTGTGAATATTGGCAGGGCGAAGGCTGTGAAACAAATAAGAGCAAATTAAATTTAAAAGCTTCTTTTGCCAGTTTTCTTTTGAAGGTTGTTCATTTTAGAAGCCATTACAGACCATGGGCTACAACAAGTTTCAAGATTATTATATTTAATTCAATAAGTACACGAATTCTTTCATGATCAAAGTGTTGTTTGTCTGACTGATTAGAAGGAGTATTTGAGCTTGAAAGCTATTAGAATACAAAGATCCTTACAGCAAATGATTAGCTGCACCACCATTGTAGCGCTGGCCGTCAGAAACATGAGCCTGCTGCGATGTCTACTGGGCACGCTCTCCGCCAGCAAGACAAAGGCTGCTGCGTTCGCTGCTGATGAGCTGGAAACCGTCAAAATCTATAAAATACTTTTTTCTGAGACTTTCTCATTAAATCATGGTAATAGAAACCGTTCATTTTTCTGGCATAACAAAAATCCTATCTCGTTCGGGTATAAGTCAATCTCTCAATCAGCGAAATAATTCTGTTATCGAATATGTGTTTCCAGAGATTTCTTTTTACATATAAACAATAAATACCTCGTTGTAATATTTTCATAGGAGATAACTGTTTATAAATACGATACGAACGAACCTAACGATTTTTTGGTTTGCGGTGGAATAAACTAAAATACTTTTAACATCATTTCTATGTTCGTTTATTCACCTCTAGTTTGGTATAAAATTTAAAAAAGCGGGTGAAGTAAAAATTTTTTTCAATAATTTCCGCCTGTTTATCAGTTTATTAAGGGACAACAAACAGACTACTGTGACCCAGAGGTAACGGCCCCGACTTACGAGTTGAAGGTCGTGAGTTCGAACCCAGACAGGCGGTTTACTTTGTGTAATTTATTTCATCACCACTGCTCTCAAAACGGTGAAGGAAAAATTGAGAGGAAATGGACTTGTCCTAGAACCAAAAACAATATCAATCGGAATCTGAATCATTTTGAAGCAAATTGCTAATTCATCAGTATCACACAAATATTATAAAGGCGTAAGTTTGTGAGTGTGTGTGTGTTTATATGTTTGTTATTACTTCATCACGCTCAAACGGCTGAACCAATTTTGATAAAATTTCGTACGGAGGTAGCTGACACCTTGGATTATCATATAGGCTACTTTTTATCCCGATATTCCCACGGGATCGACACTTATGCGGTCGAAACCGCGGGGCACAGACTAGTTGCTTCATAAGTTCGAAATATTTGTCTGCTCAACACGTAAATAACGCAATGAATGTTGTTGAACTGTCAAAATGAAACCGATTGCAATTGATAATGTGTTACGTAATTGCCCCATTAGTCAATCATGATAAATAAATGTTCTGGTTCACCAACGTACAGACGCGCACATCAACCTACTACAATCTGTCAAATTTCTTTGATAGATTTTCAACTTTATCGCTAAACCTTAAGGTTCAAAGTTGATTGGGAAAATTTGACAGTTTCTGGTAGGTTGATGTGCTGGCGTCTGTACTATTTTGAGTGTTGCCATTCTGAAAACCATCAATCTTGAAAAAAAATTTATAATAATACGTATTATAAATTTTTTTTCAAGATTGATGGTTTTATTTTACTACATACTATTCATGGCACTTGGTTAGTTTAAAGATATAAACTTACAATGAAACGGAAAGAAACTTGAGAGCGGCCAGCGATTCGAAGTTGGGGGCCATGGTTGCAGCCAGACTGAGGGTGAAGCCGACCGGCATGGCGACTAGTAACGTTTTCCGGCGACCTTTGGTGTCGGCGCATAAGCCCCAACCATAGGACGATATGATTACACCTGGGAAATAATGTAAGGGAAACCATGTTATTAAGTTACCTTTGTTCAGGCGATTTATTCCGGTCTGATCCCCTGAGCCCCCCCTCCACACCCCCCAGCCTCCTCGATCCCCAGTGCGGTTTAAAAGAAGTAGGAGTGACAAAAATTTAAAAGAGTATGCTACATGGTGATTTATTCCGGTTGGTCATGTTGAGAGATGAATGAAAGGCGACTAACAAAAAGTATTTACAAGGCAGATGTGATTGGAAACGCCGAGAGGACACGCCGTAGGAGGACATATATAGTGACCTTATTGGTGGTGGCATTAGGTTGCTTAGCTTGGGACTTTATGGCGTTGTGTGAAATGTCCAAGGATATTATTATTTTTATTAGGTACTTATAATTTTTTTTTTTATTATATTTATATATATTTTTTTTTATGTGAAAGGTCAGGTGCGTGTACTCACACTCTCACTCTGGTGTGCGTGTATGAACGTAAACGAAACAAAAGTTTCTGCCAAAATGGGGGTACCCCATTAGAAGAAGGTATGAGTTTATGTATGTGTATGTTACCTTAAATAAAAGTTTTTAGACCGCTAGTAGATCCGCTCTTAGACAAAACCCACTGAACAAGAATTAAAATTAAATTAAAAACATTTTAAGTAATTTTTTTATGTAGTTGATATCAGACACCATCCGGTGCCAATAGTTTGATAGTCACTTACCAATGAGAGGAATAGCAGACAGCAGACCCTGCTGTGAGGTGTTGAGTGACATGTCACACGCCATCGCTGGCAGCACCACGGAGAAGCCAAAGATGTCCAGGTACATCGCCAGGATGAGGAGGCAGCATGTTATCAGCATACCCACATTGTATTTGCCAAATCCTGCAGACGAAGATAGGTTCAAAATGTTCAATTATAGGTCAAAGTTCGTGGCAGGGATTAGCGACTGAGGGATCGTGATTCCGCCGAGCAGGTCGTTGCCACTAGTTGGGGCAGTTCATTTAATACGTAAGACAATTTAAATCAAATTTTTGAACCCCTCTCCCATATTTTTTTTTTTTGTTAATGTATACTGTCCCACTGCTGGGCAAAGGTCTCCCCCAAATCCTTCCAGGAACTCTTTTCCAGCATAAGTAAGAAAAAATAAGACTTGAATGAACCCCCTCCGCCCCTTTCAATCTTACATAACATCTACCAAAATTGCAAAGAGCAAAATAGCAAAAAAAAATTTTAACTTATAATCTTTGGTCACTTTTCGTGATCTTACGTAAGAATAATTTAGACCCCTCCCACCCCCTTGTAAGAAAAAATAAGATTTTTTCAGATCTCATTTTGATGAATGAGGGGGTGAATGGGGGGGGGGGGGAGAAAGTGCATTGTTTAGTTAGCTCTACTGTGTGTGCCGCTTGTAATCTCAAAAACTCTACTAGAGTATGCTGCGTAGGTAGAGTTTTTGAGGACTGCGAGTTAAAACGGATGATCTCTTGATGGTTGAGACACCTAATTCAAGCACAGTAGGTATAAGACATCCTGGACCAGTACCTAGTCAAGAACAATATACAGTCATGACTTAAGTCTCTATTTAAAACTTGACTCGAAAGAAATCTAAGATATTAGTTTCTGCCCGCAACTTCATCCGCGTGAAATTTCTTGTTCCCCTGTCCCACCCTGTCGCATCGCATCGCCTACGCGCGCTATTATTACGTTTTCACATAGGTAGTGTTTTTTCTGACCTGCTTCTCTTTGCTCAGCTCCTTAACGTGATGATAATTAGAATATAGCTTTCCTCAATAATTTGGTAGTTCCAAAGATTAGCGCGTTCAAACAAACAAACTTCAGCTTTATTATAAATTTACTATCTGAATTTGTTAAGAGTCATTATCTACAGAGCATCATTCATCTAATACGACTCGTAAGGAGCTTAACTCTTTCGTTCCGCGATCGTAACTTTCCATAAAGCTCCCATGAATATTGTACCCATCGCGAGTGACTATTTGATAAGACTTAATTGATATTCATTGTGGGCTACAATTGGCGCCAATTCGCTCATGTACTCTCTCAAATATACAACACAAATGGCCATAGTTTCTTCCCTATCATAGTGATTTTCGAATATATGTAAACGTTATAGGGTCAAATTAAATTAGGTAGCAAAACTTTAAAGACGTGATGACTATCGATATCTCAACACGATACAATGAAAATAAAAAAGAATTAATGTTTTTTGTAGGGGTCAATGACCGCTGGTAGTGTTTTTGCTTGAAGTACGAGTTGAGAAAATATGTTTTTCATACCACTTGCTCAAAAAAAGTGACATTCTATGCCACAAAAAGCGAATATAACAATAGTCATTTTTAATTTGTTAAAAACAGTTAAAGAAAATTGTACTGAATTTCATTCATCCTCTAGCGGGAGAATGTGATTTAAATTTGGAATACTTAACGAAATTTATACTGAACTACATCTGTGTTTACACCATTGAGTTTGTATATAAAGCATTATACATCTTTTTGAAAAAGGAATACGCATTTATTATGCAGTTATGATTATTAAATAAAATTACGAAAACCGGCGAGGCCGTATGAGCTTGATGCCTTTGCTTTTCCGACAAAAAAATATTAGTCTAGGAATTTGCCCCGTTTTTGTTTTCTTCAAATACATAAACGTTAAGTTTATTTTAATTTATTTTTATAAATAAGTTAATGTTCTAAAGTTAACTTTTACTTTTAATTGTCATTATTTTTAATAAATGCTTATCTCATATTATTATAGTGTTAATTTTTTATTTTATTTTTTTTTTACTTATTTTTTCATATAGGGTGAAGGGTGAGTTTTTCATAAAGTAGAGTGTCTACCTCGGGAGGAACCGAGTGCCGTACCTAGAATATTATATTATCTGTGGCCGTACTTTTAATCCAGTGGGAACATTATAGGCTGAGTACTTATGTAATCTTCTAAATACAAATAGGGAGTGCTTAATCAGCATGTAATACTCCCACTGCTGGGACACAGGCCTCCTCTCGGTGAGAGCGAGTGGGCCGTAATCCACTACACGCGGCTCACTGCACACGGGCTCAGTGCGGGGTGGTTGATGTCACATGTCTCCGAAATTTTGGTGCTAGGGCATGTCGGTTTCCTCACGATGTTTTCCTTCACCGTTTTGAGATCAGTGGTGATGAAATACTTTTCACAAAGTAAAGCTACGCCTTTCTGGGTTCGAACCTACGACCCAACTCGTAAGTTGCGGCCGTTACCACTGGGCCATCACTGTTCTCTTCAGGAAGTGATTGCGTAATCATTTAACTATTGAACAGGGTTTGAAAATCGGTCTAATTTGGCTGTAACACAATTTTTCTAAAATGTTCTCTGCTAACTTTTTAGACCTTTGTATCCTGCTTATGCGTATGAAGTTTAATTAAAATCGGTTCATTCATTTCGAAAAACAACGGCTTGAAAGTTTGTATGAAATGCCGTACGGCGTAAAGGGCTAATAAAGGAACACGGATGGGTTTTAGTCAGTAAGAGTCTGACACTCTCTTCCGCTCCACCCAGAGCGGGAGGGGTCATTTGATGATTTCACATCCATAAAAAAAGGGTGGTAAAGTAGTACACCTAAAATTCACAAATAATTCGAACCCTTATAAAATGAATAATCACTCACCTGTAAGGTCTAAAGCTTCTTCAAAGCTGCTTTTCTTAACGTTATCAGTTATAGCGAACGCCATTGTTTCAGTTATTAGTTACACTCGATTGCTTTTATACTTGCATTTGAATGCGCCACCTTTATTAATTTGCCTAGATCTTTACGAAATATTAGTTTTTTTCTAAGATCTTGCCTAATATTTTACAGTGATGAGGTGGCCAATATTTGACCAAGCTATATTGGCCATATGTCAGTGATAGACTGTCGCGATGCTGTGAGTGTTTGGAACTGGTGCGCGCTTAAATATAGTTTGTTGTTAATCATACAAATACTGATAGGAACATCACGCCGAGATTGTTTACGATGGTGTCCCGAGTTCTACGATCATTTTCGAGAGATAATTATGACTTGCAGTTTATAAAATTTTGATTTTTGGTAGTTGTTTGCGGAAGATATCTAGATAACTCAAACACAGGCGAGTTTGTTGAAATATTTTACGTTTATTGTCTTAAGTTTTTCTAAAATTTGTGTATGTGATCCTTTTTTAAACTTGATTATAAATTACTTTAAATAATTAAATAAACTAATCTTTGGAGTAGGTGTGTAGGTAGGTGTGTGCGTCAAATCCCATAGTCTCCACCTCCACACATTTTGGTAGTCTTCACCTTTCTAGGCACATCATGATTCACACAGTCCATCCATCGTCTCTTTGGTGTTTTCCTACTCTCATAGCCATGCTTTTATTCATACTCAAAACTTGCTGCTTCATGACCGTAATGTCCTGGATAAAATGGTATTCTATGCCACACAGACCATTGTGGCTAGCTGGCATTTGGCAAATAATTTAATTTAATGCTTTGTGTCTTGTTAATCACTTTGCATACCTACTATTTTAAAGAAGTAAGTTTTTGTAACTGAACAGACAGCTGTGCTGCTGGGGAGTTTGTCACGCCACTTCTTCCCAGGGAAAGCACTAGGAAGGGCTGAGGGGCGTTTTGGGGGACTGTCTTATTTAGTTTTGACGTTCGACAAGTGCTGAATCAGCTTAATTTGAATGACTTTTGATTGGATAATGGATATTTGGCGCACGGACTGTGTACCAGCCTACCAAACATCGACATTCGATTACCTACAGCAGTGTCTGATTCTCCAAGAAGACAAACAATCACTATAATGATTTATAGGTTATAAATTGTCTTCCGCATGTCTTGTCTAACTTTACAACTTTATGGTATTCATTTTTCTATTGTTTGTACAAACCTACTTACATTTATCATTAGATACATTGTAAAATAATTATAGTTTTTTGGATTCCGTATTCAAAACGTCTTCTGTATGTCCGTTTGTCTCTCACAGGGTTGAAGTTTGATGAGCATAGAGCTGTAGCTGCAAAAAACTTCTAAATAATGTAACATAATATCACGCCTGTATTTCACGAAAGGATAGGTAGAGATGCTCCTATTGTAGATAGTAGGTACCTACACCCACATTTCGCCAATTATGTTTAACTCCCATGTAACGTGTGTGTGTGTGTGTGTGTGTGTGTGTGTGTGTGTGTGTGTGTGTGTGTGTGTGTGTGTGTGTGTGTGTGTGTTATTCCCACGTAATGGGGGCGAGCCTATTGCCATGAGGTGTTAGAAAAAACACTTTGCGCCAACGAAGCATGTCATGTCATGCCTATATAAATCCCAAGAACACCCTTTGGGCTCCTCAATTATATAAGAAACTTAAAAAAAAAAAATGGAAGGTATGAGTCCAATGTTTTTTTGTTCCTGCTCCATCTTGTGCTACCTACTGAACATTAGGGTGACATTCCGCCTCGCACTTGGCCGGTTTTTTAATTACGTTTAACATTATGTAAACTTTATCACACAAAAAAACAAATACCTGTGGAATCCTTATGTATACAGCCGGTCTATTTTGTAAAAATCTCACCTTGAAAACTTAGGAAGTCAACTGTCATCCCACTGCATGCTACTGTAGTGCTATTCTGTGAAAATCTAACCGTGGTAACTCAGGTGAAGTGAGCTTAAAGTGAGCTGTCATTAGTATTTAAAATCCAAGCATCAGATGGACCCAGAGGACACGGTGGTGCACACGGTGGAGGTCTGTCCCGCTTGGGCAGAGCACCGCCGTGTCCTCGTAGAGGCGATCGGCAGCGGCGGCGACCTCTCGCGCCCGGCCCTGGTCCAAGCCATGGTCCGGGGCGAGAGGGAGTGGGAGGCAGTCACCTCCTTCTGCGAAGCAGTCATGCTAGCGAAGGAGGTGGCGGGATGGGCGAGGGAGAGAGCGGAGAGAGCCGCCCGTCCCAGCCGCCGCGGTAGACGCTCCGGGCGTCGGGAGCCGCGTGACGACTCCCGGCCACCGTAGGCGCGGGCCTGCGGACGGCGAGTAATGGGTAGCTCGCCGTCCGATCAGGACCAGGCCCGTGCCGGACGGCGCGTATGTGTTCCACGCGCGCCTCAAAGAGATGTTAGCAGACATGGAGGGGCCCGTTAGGGCCGAAGCCTGCCGGGGCAGCGGGATTGTCCGAAAGGGTTACCGCTGCCCCGGAACATAAAGGGCTAAGGAAGGAACACGGATGGGTTTTAGTCAGTAAGAGTCTGACACTCCCTTCCGCTCCACCCAGAGCGGGAGGGGTCATTTGATGATTTCCCATCCTAAAAAAAAAAAAAAAAGCATCAGATGGAATGACAGCTAACTTCACCTAACTTCTCACGGTGAGATTCTAACAGAATCGACCGGCAGGTTCACAGCTTACTTCAAACTCACTTCACTTAGGTTTTCACAGTAAGAATTTTACAGAATAGATCGGCTGTATATCTGTTACAGCTGTTGCCGGTAAACTCCGAGTTTCGGAAAAACAGGTTTTGCCCACGACGAAAAAATGGGTCCGTAAAATCGTCTTTTAGCAGTTAGTTACATAATCATATATTTTTATAAAAAGTTAAAGTGTGCTCATGATGGGTAATACAATACATAGGTAATACAATTTAATTTTACGATCCTTCCGCAACCCCCGACTGGTGCCGGCCCGACACTGCGGTCCTGCTCGAGTCAGGGGGGGAGGGGAGTGAGGTGTTTGGCTCCCCCCGCTATAACGCCCTCTTCCAGCCCCCTTAAATGGGTCCAGGGGCGACGGAATCGGGGACGTCCGTCGCCCCCCACACATCGACTCGAGGTGGCGGCGCGTAGTGTTCCACGCGCGCTCCTCGTATACTACGCGGGGGGAGCCAAACACCTCACTCCCCTCCCCCCCTGACCCGAGCAGTGTCGGGCCATCACCAGTCGGGGGTTGCGGAAGGATTGTAAAATTAAATTGTATTACCTATGTATTGTATTACCCATCATGAGCATACTTTAACTTTTTATAAAAATATATGATTATGTAACTAACTGCTAAAAGACGATTTTTTCGTCGTGCGCAAAACCTCTTTTTCCGAAACTCGGAGTTTACCGGCAACAGCTGTAAGCCTGTAACAGATATACAGCCGATCTATTCTGTAAAATTCTTACTGTGAAAACCTACGTGTAGTGAGACGACTGTTTCGCAGAAGGACTCTTAGCTGCCGACCATCGACTCGACCGACGAGCCGACAGCGACAGGTCGGCCGACAGCGACAGGTCACTGCCTACTTCTGAGATGAGGGCAAGGCGCCGCTCCTCCCAAGCGCACACTCTGCCAGCGTATGCCACGCCGTGTCCTCCCGACAGTCGACGCAGTGGTGACACCGGGCGTCCGGCTCCCTGTTTATGCGACACAGGTACCTTCCCGAAGCAACCATGCCCCGAGAGCACCTGCTTCACCCGGAACGACAGGGAGCCGTGCACCGTGCTGCTACCTCAGGCAGCGGTCGGCCTGTAGATGTCACATGCCTTCGGTTTTTTGGTTCTAGGTTATGTAACATGTAATTTAAAAAAATTGAGTTTCAATTCCGCAATACTGTAATGGATTTGTACAAAGTAACGCCTGATTCCATAACATAATGAAAAAGTAAAGAAAAGGAAATGTCGTCTCATTTGTTTCGTAATAAAAATTCACACGAAAAACAGAGCCAGTCACGTTTAATTATAAAAACACGTGAATGAGCGAGTCCCGTGAGCTACTGAGTTGTATAATGTGATACACTGAGCAAGTATAATACTGTCGGAACACTGAATCAGTCGTGCGTCGGATATCCGTACTTACGTGGTCGCCTTTTGTTGCTGCGGTCGCCGGCGCGGTCAACGTGCCAGCGTCAACGACATTGTTGTTAGATAACAATGATTGCAGCAATGCAGCATAACGCCTGTACCATTATGGCGAGTTGCTGTGTTTTAAACTAGCTTCTACCCGGGACTTCGTTCGCTTAATATTTCGGTCCCCGACTCACCCCGTAAAAGAAAGAGCGGATCAAACCGGAATGAGAAAGTTTATAGTGGATAAGACAGATATTAAAACAGAAGAAGAACTAGCAGGGGATTGAGGAGGGGGGTGAGGGGTGGTTCAGGGGATCATACCAGAATAACTCGTAGTATCGCATCGCCTGCCCGCGCTATTACTTCGTTTTCGCTTAGCGTATTTCTTCTTGCTCGGCCTTCAAGGGTCCTAGCGTGATCATTAGTTAGCCTATGGCCATCCTCAAGAATTGGGCTATCTAATGCAAAATAATTTTTCAAATTCCACTGGTAGTTATTTTAGTTAACAGAGATTAGCGCGTTCAAACAAACAATCAAACAAACTCTTCAGTTTTATTATTAGTATAGAAGATGAATAGAGCTCCTGCCTTTTTCTTAAATAATTTATTATTATACTTGTATATATTATATTAGTTTTAGCTTGTTAATTGTAGAGGGGCCCGTGGCTAAAATATCAGCCGCACAGGTCGATCTATCAGATTAAGCTACGCTTGTTGATGTTAACCTGTGGATGGGTGACCATCTTTACATGTGACCCCACCGTCCCTCGGAAAGCACGTGGTCCCGGCTGTCATTCGTGGATCTTTGACAGTCGTTACGGGTAGTCCGAAGCCCGAAAGTCTGACAACCAGTCTTACCAATACTTACTTAAAAAAGGGTATCGTATTACCCAGTAACTGGGTTGTGGAGGTCAGATAGGCAGTCGCTCCATGTAAAATACTGGTATTTAGCTGCATCCGGTTAGACTGGAAGCCGATCCCAACATAGTTGGGAAAAGGCTAGGCAGATGATGGCTGTGATGAGCTTGTAAATTGTAATTTTTGTGTCTTTGTGGATAGATGAATTAGTTGGCAATCGTGAAATTCGTCGGTAAACAAGTTAACGTATAAGTCATTATTTGTAACGTATGTTGTCCCACTGCAGAGCGAAGGCCTCTCTTTCACCTTTCCTCTCCTCTCTATCTTGAGCTAGTGTGGATCCTGTCTGTAGGCATCAAGCTCGTCCCGCCATCTTCTCCTGGGTCTGCATAATAGCAATATTTTTTAACGATAAATAAAGGTTTTTTTTTTTTAATTCGAGGAGCCTCTTTATTTCAAGACTTCAGACCTTAGAGTCATGGCGGGATGCTGCTGCCTGGATAGCTGTCAGGACAGAGGTGAAATAAATGTGAAAGGATTGTACGGCTGTAGGTACACAGTTAGTACCTAAGTACTGTGTTCTATAGGTTCGTGAACGAAAATCAACACAAAAAATAACTGACAGATACGATTAATAGAAGTTAAAAATATATACACTAGGCTGACTGGATCAACTTCTAATCTATCTTCTATATTAATAAAACAAAGTCGGGTTAGTTACACCATAACGGCTGGACATCTTTTTAAAATCATTGATTTGTTGGATTTATCTCCGCCCCGAATAACAGAATAACTATTAAAACACGGGAACATTCACGAAAAAAAAAAATGAAGATAATTAATTTTCTTATATATTCTTCTGAGGCGGTATGAAGTTCGCCGTCAGCTAAATAAACTATTAAAATAAAATTATAGTAACCTAACCTAACTAAAACTATTAACATATTATAACAAACTGAAATATGGCGTCGAAATATTCTGCATTGCTGTCGATTGGTAATGTACAAGAGACTGGCGGCCATGCCACGTTGTATGGCAATACTTACCATCTGGTAAAAGCCAGCAGTTGGGTCACGGGACATCGACTTAATAATATAAATAAAAAAACTGAAAGATTGTCAAACTATTTGTAGTGATACATGAAGAAGCCTCCTCGTATAGCGCAGTTAGTTCCGCCAGTTACTGAAATGAACGCTCGCGCTCGGCGCATCCTGGTCAGTCACACCCAACACCTTATTTTTGACTGGCCAATTCTTCCCTTCCGGTGGTAGGGCTAACACCCGCCTGGTTTGCGACCACCCTTCCAACGGAGTCCGGCGTCAAGCAGCCTGCTGTGTTTCGTCGATGCGTGGGAGTTCCAGTGCCTTAGGCATCTTCTGGACACGCTCTTTCCATCATAGACCTCATCCATCGCTTTCCATCAGGCGTGATCGAGGTCAAGAGGAATTCCAGTCATTCAGTAATAAAAAAAAAAATATGACAACATTGGTATTTCTGACAGTCTATCACAACAATCGTTAGCTACTGGTCATAACATGACATGGCGTCATCATAGTCATTGCGACAATATTCCAACAAGAAACGTCATCAACCGTGACGATGCGTTTTCTTTGCACTCGGTTCTCGCACTATCCTACTCGCACAATTAGTGTAAACATGGTGTAAACGCGGTGCCACTCGCCAAAGTGCTGACAGTTGCTACGACACACTAATATCTGCTTTTCCTTTAAATGATAACTTTCAACTGTCAGATTAAACGAATTCAAAAAGTAAATTGACATAATTAGAGTACATAACTCATGAATAAATATTTAGTTAATCTGATAAATTGCCTACAAAGGAGTCGATGAAATAAAACTGTCGTTTTGTTATAGAAAGAATGCGAAAAAGCTGGATTTTTGTTGTGGCTTAAGAGGAAATGCGATCGGAGAGACTTTTGATAAAGCCTAAGTAAAAAGTCTCAATTTTAGGTTTGGCTCTCGCTTATTTCCTCCTCCGATATTGGACCAATTTAATAGTTATTTGTTATTCAAGAGTGCAAAGTTGCTTTTTAACTGCGTGCTCAATTTTGATGACCGAGCAAGCGAAGGATTCAAAAATTAGAATCCTGAGCGTTAGCGAGGGAATCAAAAGAGCACGAGGTGAAAAATCTTTGTACTCGATTGCAACATGTAACTTTTCATCCTACCTCAGCGAGGAAATTATTAAATGAAAAAAAAAGACATTTATCGCAAGATACTTTTATTTCAGTTTCGGTATTAACTACTACATTATGATAGGTAAGTATTACAGAATAATCTTTAAATTATAACAAATAATACTTAGGTATAATTAAGAAAAATTGAAAGTAACGTTACCTACTACAGTTACTTAAGTTGAGTGTAATATTTTGTATGTTGGTGTTAGTGACTTTTGTACTGTTTTTCGGTAAACTATCTGTCATACTTAATAGTTATACCTATTCATCGGATTCCCTTGCGTAAATGTTGGCGAGAGAGGGCGATGGTTAGGTGTTTCGTAACGGCTAATTTTTGATGTAGAACGGCCAGTCCAAGGATCTGACTGAGGCTCTTTCAGTGTAATGGCTCCTACGATGCCTTTACATATTTTAGACATATTTTGGATGGAATCTTCTATGTATCTCTCTACAATCGTATTGGACTTCCAGCCTCCATGGCGCTTAAGAGACAGGAGATCAGCTCCTGAATCGGCCAAAAGTGTGGCTGAAGTTCGTCGGAAACAATGACCTGTGTACAACAGGGGTTCTTCAAGAAATGTTGCTATTTCTCGTGGGATACTGCCAATTTTATTAGCACCCATAGGCTATCTAACACGCTTTCCGTTGCGATATTGTAGAAAAAATCGATTGATTGGAGTGTTAGGCGGGCGCGCGGGCGTAAGGCTTGATATTTCTCAACAATTGTTACGTATTCCTTGCGAATGACGAAGTTGCGGTCTCTTTCTGTTGTCTTTGTATTAGGTAAATTTATTGATAGTAAGTCATCTGAATGTTTCTCAATGTTTTTGACATTATGTTGTGTTAGTTCATTAGTTCGACATGCTTAATGCAATAATTATTATAAACAGCCTATAACGTTTACACTGCTGGCACATGAGATAGTTAAACGGAACAGAGGCAAAGCTTCATAGGAAAGTGCAAAATTGTTACCTATTTTGGAAGGGTTGTCACTGTCACAATATGTAAAAATAAATTAAACAAAACTATAGCCGTTGAGGAGTTCCCTCGTGAGGAGACACATCAGCAGTTAAGTTCAAAATTAAATTAAAATACCAAGTTTCAAGACCATGCTACTAACCTAATCGTTAAAGAGTTCTCTCCTAAGGAGACAATGCTGGCTGCAGCAGCAATCCATGATAAAAATCTTGTTGAATTATCAAAATTAAACTAACATATAAAATTTCGTGACCGTGCTACTAACTGTTGAAGAGTTCCCTAGTGAGGAGACAATCCTAGCTGCAGTGTGAGGTTATATCTTATTAATGCATTGTCACCGAAGTTACGCAGGTAGGTACCTATACAAAATTTCTGCTCAATCAGACATCGGAAAGTGGTTCAAATCTTACTTGCAATATTGAACTTAACACACGTACCTACATACCAACCCACTCACATAATCTATGTTTAGAAAAGGCTTGTAATAATAATAAAAAGGTAAAAAAAAACACCTTTTCATATTAAAAAAGGATCATACAATAAAATAAGGGTACTCACTTGAAAAAGTAATAATCAAATATTTACTTACCTATTGTACTCCTTGGGATAGTTAAAGTATGATCTATTTTTATTTTTTCTAGTATTATTCATACACACAGTACAATAAACACCCATTATTAATAATAAAATACCACGTTTTTACACAAAAATATTCAAACTTGCAATTAACAAAACAAAAACGTGTGTAGCACTGACCCTGAGATTGGCAACTGGCTGTGCCAGCGTAAACCGGTTTTTTCCAGTCTCGCCGCGTACGCGACAAGCGGCCAGTTGCCACGCACACATGCCCCGCGTGCTTGTAGTAGAGCAACCGATTCGCGCGGTTGTATGAAGCTTTATCTCTGTTCCGTTTAACTATTCATGTGCTGCTGGTACACAGGCCTCCTCTCGTTGAGAGGTAGTGAAAGTTGAAAGTGAATGAGCGTTAAGAGCTCGTGGTAGGTATCCAGATGGCACGGCCTAAATTGAATCGTTAAACTGACGTCATGGTACGAATTAAAAGAAAACAGTTCAGTTTAGGTCCTAAAGTGGATCGCGTTAAGAGCTCGTGGTTGGTATCCTGATACTGAATACTAATAAAGCTTAGAATGGAGTGTCTTTAAATCCATTTATCTATATTGAATTCTATTATATCTTAAAATTTGGCGCTAGGGATCTACTTCTTTATTTCTTTCAATTTGATTCTTCTCTGCTTTTGATTTCCGATCTGGTGGTAAGAGAAATGCAACAAGTAATCCAGCTGAAACAATGAGAATAAAATATATTAAAAAAAGCCTATAAACTCTGTAAAATTAAATATACTACCGTAAACCGGGGTTACTTTGATCAATTTTGAACTTTCAAGGTCCATATCTTTTGAATCTCTGGTTGTAAAAAAAATATATAATCGGTCTAGTTGTCGATTCTTTTTAAACTAGCGATTTCTGTAATAATATGTGAAAAAATATGGCTTGATTCTGAGAAAAAAAATAAAAATTGTCTAATAAAGTTATAATGAGAATGGGGTTACTTTGATAGTTTTTTTTTTTTTTAATCTTTATTTAGAAAAAAGGCTTTAATCGCGAAGCGATTATGTCAGCCTCGTAGTGTTACAAAATAAATAGAAAATATTTGACAACTAGGATCTTAATTTAATTCATTTACTTTGATAGCTTTGGAATTACGCAAGAAAATAGGGCATGTTGCGTATGGGGTAACTTGGATCTAGTAAAAGACAAATGAATCCTAAAAAGAATGCTTAAGCTTACGGTGCTTAAAATAGTTGGTGAATTCCCAGCGTGTCCTCTAGAAAGGATTCAACAGTTCATCAATGATGTTAGATAAGAAAAAAAAACAAATTGCTTTTCGTTTTACGTACTTTGCGATTTTATATGAAATAAAAGTTTCAATCAATGTTACCCGGCTGTTCAAAGTAACCCCGGTTTACCGGTACCACATTCAGTTCACACATACACACACAACACACACACCACACATACATATCTACCATACAACACGTACGGGGTAATTTCGTAACACGCTAACAGTAGCAATGGCTTTCAACAGAAGAAGAACTTGCAGGGGATCGAGGAGTGAGGGGGGTGGAGGGGGAACTCAGGGGATCAGACCGGAATAAATCGTTTAACAATGTTCATTGCGTCAGTTACGTTGTTGAGCAGACAAATTTTTCGAACATATTTGGGAAGCAATGGATCTGCAATACCCTTCAAAAGGGATTGAAATTCTGATTGGAAGTGCGTAACGCAATTAGGGTGATAATAACCTCTCCAGTCTCCTCTCTGGAATTCGTACCCCAAGGCCATAGACTTATAAAAAAGATGGACTCCGCGCCACGCATATCGAAAGTGTACGAGTAGCACCGTACCGATCTATGTGTGCGTGATTGACGATTGACGCTATCGTGTCACGTAATGCGGGCCGGTCGGCATACTATGATGTAAATGTGAGCGTGAGGCGTGTTTGTATACTTTCTGTGCTTCACTTTCAATATGCGTGGCGCGGAGTCCATCTTTTTTTATAAGTCTATGCCCAAGGCCCAAGATTTACCAAGTCTAGTTTAGGGCTCACTGGCGCTGGTAAATAATAGTAATAATAGGTACTTTGTAACCTAGCTGTAGATCTCCCGCATTATTAAACGTTCGTTTATTATTCGTTCTCTTTGCTGTAGATAATATTTTAAGCTACTCGTGTCATGTCGTCTCAAGTTGGTGTTCACCTGTAAACTGTTTAATGTATTAACTGGGCAATCAATTATTTTAATTATTAATTAATTGCTTATTTTAAATATACGCACCTATGTCGCTTTTAGCGACGGATGTGTCCTAAACATAACTCTACTAACAACTCTGTACCTACCTTAACCGACGAAGAAATATTTTTGTCTTTGCAGTTGGAAACTAGTCCCGTTCTCAATGTTATACTTTAGAAGAACTCATATTACCGTATTTTTTTGTAAAACATTTTTCATTTCAGTACTTGAAATCTTTTACGTTTATAATGAGAAACCGTACCACTACCAGCCGTGGGAAGAAACTTTATGGCTTCTTTTATCTATAGTTCTCCTTTTGAGGGTCCCGTACCCAAAGGGTAAAAACGAGACCCTATTTCTAAAACTCCACTGTCCGTCTGTCACCAGGCTGTCTCTCATAAACCGTGATAGCTAGACAGTTGAAATTACATAGAATGTGTATTTCTGTTGCCGCTATAACTAACAACAAATACTAAAAACAGAATAAAATAACTATTTAAGGGGGCTCCTATACAACAAACGTGATTTTTTTGCCGTTATTATAAATGTAGGTAGTGTTAAATATTGTATGGTGTGGTGGTACGGAACCCTTCGTGTGCTAGTCCAAGTCGCACTTGGCCGGTTTTTACACATAATTCTTGTTGAGGTTTTCTCGTCGTTGACGGGTACCCCGGTAGTTGCTGTTATAGGTAGGAAGTTAAGTTACACCAAACCACTGTACACACACTGTAGTATAGTATATTTGTGGAAACAGTTTAAAGCATTCGCTTAGTTATCTGAGCCGCACATTAGTGCGTGACGAAGTTTTATTGACGACTGAATTGACTGATTTGTCATTAAGGTACGCGCAAACGTACTTTTGCTGTATGAGCATTATTGGCTCGTATGATTCTACTTACAGATGATTAAGGCCACGTATCCGCATAGCATGGGCGTGCAATAGTCTTGTTGCAGGCTGGCGATGATTTGCACGCTGAAGAATCCAGACCCTCGGGCTATCATCACTGACAAGCACGTCGTCATACCTCTGTAATATTTAAGGAAATATTTTTATTTTCACAACTCTGGGAGTCTTTTCACTCTGCGTTTAATTTCAGATAAGGGTGATATCATCAAGTAATATAATAAGTCAATAACCAGCAATGTTTCGACACACAAAAATGAAATTATAGGACAAAAACAATAATGTTTACAAACCTTAAATGGGTTGGGTTCAACTCTACTAAATACGTATTAATGTTTCCCAAGACTAACGTAACGTAGAGAAATAAGAAAAACAACGCAATGCTCAGCATCGGGACTCTGATGAAGAGTAGCATGACACCAGAGAGAGACGACATAGTGAACACTAAGAGTGTTATCGTTTTCTTGCCAAGCGCCACGATGAACGACAAGAGGATTAATAACATTGTTGCGGCTCCAGAGTATATCATTGTTGCGTACAGCGCCTTCGGCTCCATACTGCCGGTGCAGTCTGCGGATTCCTTTGAAGTAACGAATACAAATTAAAAAAATTGCGCACCTTATTGCATTGCATGATTTCTACTATCATAAGTAATCCATAAATGGTAATTTTTAAGTTCAAAGTGTTGGCAGCACAGAATAAGATTGGTCTAAGTCTTTGCTTTAGTGTTACTAGATTTATTTTATGGATAATATTAGTATTTGGTTGTGTAACAAACTGAGTAGTTGATTTGTTAGTGAACTGTTTATGTAACTTACAGTGCTATTAGAACGAGTCTGTATACTCTGACTCGCAACTTCACAGAACGTGCGACCATGGTGGCCCTCCCCGCCGGTAAAATATGCGTTTATTATAGTTGGCACCCACATTGTAAAGCCCGTTGACCTGGAAGTGGGGAGAAAAACAAAAAAAAAATATGTTGATGGATCTATTCTTGGCCATAACTGCCAACTGGGTGCATTACCGTAGAATACCGTTTAATGTACAATAAATGTCAAGAGGAGAAAGTCATCGGAAAGATGTCTTATAAACTTCCTCAGACATCAGAAAACCGATTGCAAAAAAATCTGTCCCCTTGACGCCTCTAAAATCTGCCGCCCTAGGCCCAAGACTAAAACTTACGTCATGTATGCAGTTAGCAATATGTAATAAAGTATGGCCGAGTTCTTCAATAGAGGAGGTTTGAACAGAGGGGCTGTCTGGTTCCACATCTTCTTCAGCACTGAAGTTTCAGAACTGTCAACTGGGGGTTCCTCGAGGCAGACATGCATTACCTGAAAAACGAAGATTTCATTAATATTTATATCATAACCGCTACTTTTTACTCTTGTTTATTAAATAAGGATTGCATGCTCTAGGATATTCAAAATCAAAAGTCATTTATTCAAACTTAGCTGAAAATCACCACTTCAAAATTACATAAGACAGTCTTCCAAAACGCCCGCCCTTCACCACTTAGTTTCTTTAGCTGCGGAGAAGAAGCGGTGCAACAAACCCCCAAGCAGCACAGCTGCAGCTGTCTGTTTTGTTAGAAGAACCAAATTCTGTACAACAGTAAGTAATTAACATGACGAAACACAAAACATTATATTAAATTATTTGCCATATGACAGCTAGCACATGCCAATATACCAACAATATATTGAATTTTTCAAGTGGGCGTGCAATAGCGAAAAGTATTTAATTATATATTATATTATAAGTATATAACTTCCCAGAATTCGATAATTATTAGCGACACTATCGAATGGTGTATACAATACAATGATTGTGTATTTTTTTTTTCAAAATCAACATGTTCGATTCCTGGCTATAAATATTTATTTAAAAAAAACCAATGATGCAGCTCGATTTTGATGTTTTCATCAAAATCGAGCCCGAGACTCCTTTGAGTTCTTTGCCCATCCACCCCCACTTGAAAAATTCACTCTGTATATCATGCGATCTAAGACGGTTCTTATGGACCCTTTAACAATTTAAATACTTACAGAATAGGTATCCTTCGTGAAACCAGTGTTGCTCTTGAATATTGACTTGAAAACCTCCAAGGCCTCTTCGTTCCTGTTCCTACTAAGCAAGAACTTTGGGCTTTCTTTCAGGAATATGATAGACAGGCTACCAAGCGCGCACGGTATGCAGATGACTTGCAACAGCAGCCGCCACGGTCTGTACACAACGCCGAGCCAGGATATCTCGTAACCGAAGTTCAGCTTAAATATCGGTATGGCGAAGGCTGTTGAACATATAAATTTACTTAATTAATAAAAGCTCGTAGCCATATGAATACATCGAAAAAGACTTGAGGCGTTGTAAGCTGAAATATTCCACAACGACCACAAAATGTTGTGGTCATACTGTATGAAGGTTGGCCTTACAGCTGACGACGAGTTGCGCGATCATAGTAGCGCTTGCCATTAGAAACATGAACCTGCTGCGATGTCTGCTGGGCACACTCTCCGCTAGCAAGACGAACCCTGCGGCGTTCGCGGAAGTTGAGCTGAAACCGTCAAATAATAAAAATAGTTGTGTGGAGTACTAACGCTCGTCTGTGGTAGTTTTTCTCGAGGATGGTGGTGTGTCAGTGTAATGTGGAGGTACTTATACTGAGAATGGTGAAATGGTTTTTATCAATAGAGACTTACAATGAAACAGCAAGAAACTTTAGAACGGCCAGCGATATAAAGTTGGGTGCCATGGTTGATGTTAAGTTTAGGACGAGGCTGACTGGCATGGCGATAAGTAACGTTTTTCGGCGACCTTTGGTATCAGCGCATAGACCCCAGGGGTAGGACGATAGGATCACACCTGCAGAAGCAGAATATAGATCATTCAATAAAATAGCAGCTGAAGGTGGTTTTTGAGTGCAAAATAAAAATGTTCTAACGCAGAAGTGACAAATAATATTAGCTGATCTTGAAAAATGAAACTCAAGACCTCTTTCTTACTCAGGGTTCTTACGGCAAATTGGCAATGAGAGAGATAACTGCCAAGGATTATGCCAAGGATTATTATTATACCTATTATGCAATCTTTGTTTAAATTTTAAGTTTATAAATGCTCATTATACAATTAATTAATGCACGTACTGCTACTAAAACTATTTCATTATTCATATCATTATTCTCTATTATTTCTTCTTATTTTTTTCTTCTTTTCATTATTTTCTATTTCATTATTTATTTTATTTCATTATTTTCAATTTTTTTTTGTATTTTTTTTTCTTCTAAACTATTATGTGTACTTGTTGTAGTTATTATTACTAAAATTGATTTTTTTTATTAGTTGTAAGTTCTTAGAATACTGTTTTGGGTACTGTTCATAAAAATAAAAATAAAAGATAAACGAGCAGACAACACTTCTTAGGTACCTACCTACGAGAGGTAGCGCAGACAGCAGCCCTTGTTGCGAACTGCTGAGCGACATATCACAGGCCATCGCCGGTAGAACCACGGAGAAGCCAAACATATCCACGGTCATTGCATGGATCAACAAGCAGCACGTTATCAGCATACCAACATTGTATTTGCCGAAACCTGGTAGAAAAGTAAGAAGAAATGCATTGACTTATAAAAAAAGATGGACTCCGCGCCACGCATATCGAAAGTGAAGCACAGTAAGTTGTACAAACACGCCTCACGCTCACATTTACATCATAGTATGCCGACCGGCAGCCATTACGTGACACGACAGCATCAATCGTCAATCACGCACACAGATCGGTACGGTGCTTCACTTTCGATATGCGTGGCGCTGAGTCCATCTTTTTTTTTAAGTCTATGATTGTCTATTATCTATACTAATATTATAAAGAGGTAACATTTGTTTGTAAGTTTGTATGTAGGGGGTAATCTCCAGAAGTAATGAACCAATTTAAAAAATTATTTCACTGGTAGAAAGCTACATTATTCGTGAGTGCTATAGGCTATAAATTATAAAGATAATGCATATTAGCCGAACTATATCAATTTTTGTCTAACCAGGCGGAAAAAAATAGCTCTTACAACAGAGTTATTTGCATGCGCTGCCTTAACAGTTGTATATAATTGAAAACAATGTATGGCAACCTGGTCTGTTTTGAATAGTTCTACAAAAAAGTCCGCGACACCATATTTCTATCTTTTATATTTTAGCAGATATAGAAGCTTTTATGTGTTAAAAAAAGTATTTTTCGACGTACTTACATTTGGACGATTTTTTAAACAACAAAATATTAAAGCTTATCGAAAAAAATATTATTTTGATCACAAGAACATCTTAGAGATACGAGTTGCCCAAAACAGTATGTCAATTGGTTAAATAGTTTCGAAGATAATATAAAATTACTAAATCGCAAAATGCCGCCGTCCATTCACGAACCGCATTAGAAAATGCTTTGTACGGACGTTTTATCCATTTACCCAAAAATTACTTGCCATGCCATCTGGCATTTTTCTAAATCGCGGTGCTAAGATTTTCCGAGAACTAATGACCCTCTCCAGTTATTATATAACTTTCGTCGTTAGGTAGGTGTGTTGTACGCGGTTGGTTGGATGTCGTTGTTGGTCTTTAAAATTGTTTTGGTTGCTCGGTTTCTTAAAACAAAACACAAACACTACTTCGTTCTCATTCTTCGAGTTCGAAGCTGTGGTATTTCTGTTTTTGGGATATCGGACAGTTTCAGCGATTGTTTATCATGCCTAAAAGGAAATCACAACTTTCCCGTGAGACATCCCAGACAAGAGCAGCTCGAGTACGCCGTACGGAAGAGTCTGCTCTTAAAAATCATCAGCGCCTCTCGAGGAATAGAGAAAATATTTCGCAAGCACGCGCTGGGGAATCTAGCTCCGAGCGTTCACAGCGGCTTGCTAACCAAAGCTGGAGAACATCGCAGGTCCGTGCTCGGGAATCTAGCGCTGAACGTGCGCAGCGTCTCAATGATTTAAGGCATCATGTCTCTGCAACAAGGGATAGTGAGTCTAGCGCTGAGCGTTCGCAGCGGCTCGCTAGCCAAAGCGCGAGAACATCGCAGGCCCGTGCTCGGGAATCTAGCGCTGAACGTGCGCAGCGTCTCAATGATTTAAGGCATCATGTCTCTGCAACAAGGGATAGTGAGTCTAGCGCTGAGCGTTCGCAGCGGCTCGCTAGCCAAAGTGCGAGAACATCATACATACATATGCAATAAAAACAAAATCCTCCTTTTGGCAGAAGGAAATAAATCATAACACTCAGTATTAACCGAACCACACTCATAATTTCATCACAAGTTAAAATGTTTACCGCCCAACGAAGTGGGCGTGGGTCGGGTAGTTATTAATAATTTGAATGTGAAAGGAAAGTCGTGGCGTACTTAGACTAAGTTAAACACTGCATTGTTTTCTTTCAGATAAGTAAGATTTAGTTTCGAATGATAACAGTTGCGATAACAGTTCAGCAGTTCGTAAATTTTTGTTAATCGTCAGAAAAGGCGATAACAAGTATGTGGTATAATTTATTGCATAATTATATGTGGTTTCCATACTGTAGGTATATAATATGCTAAACTTATCATCAAAAGTTTAATAACCTTTCATGGTGAGAAAAGACAAATAAACAAACATTACGAGTGCATTATCATTGGAAGATAGAAGACACTTTATTAGCTGTTTGATATGACTGTCTGGATTTCTAGAGCAACACAGAAAGAAAGCTTGGAAAATCGTAAAAAAATGTGTCATTTTTTTACGATTTTCCAAGCTTTCATAAAAAGGCATGAAAAGGTATTTTTATTTTATTTTATTTATACAGGCTGAAATTTTAATCACTGTTTTCCTCTAAAGCGAAAAAAAAATCAGCTGTTCCCTACATTTCATGTTCGCATAACTCGTCAAAATGTAGGGAACAATTGATTTTTTTTTCGCGATTTCATGTTTGATCCCATAGTAAAAGTTGTTCATAATGATGAGTACAATGACCCCTTAAGAGGAAAACAGTTATTAAAATTTCAGCCTGTATAAACAAAAATTTCTAGGTAACTCTGTAAATAGTTAATTTTAGGTGGAGGCAAGGTAATCTAAAGAACTAATCATATAAACCAAACGTGTAAAAAGCACTCACCGGTGAGGTCCAAAGCTTCCTCAAAGCCGCTATCATCTTTAGTGAACGCCATTTTTTTTAATTATTTCACAGATTTAAAATTTTTATTTTCTACATTAGAAACTTTGTACACCAGATTTAAAAGCTTCTATAAAAGAGTACAATTATTTTTTTCTTGCTTTTAATAATAATTCATTTATTTTCAGACAAGGTCTTCCATTATTATGACTTCATTATCAATTTAAGACTATTCCAACATTACTTCTGCTCAATTTAATTGACCATGTATCAATGATAGACTGACGCGAATACAGTGAGTGTTCGGAACTGGTGCGCGCCTAAATATAGTTTGTTGTTAAATCATGCAAATACTGATAGGAATACAACGTGGAGATTGTATCAAGGATGGGTGGTAGAACGCTATTTTTGTAAGATTTTTTTTTGTGACTTGAACATAATTACTTAATTTAGATGTTGGCTATTTACTCTGAACTATTTTTACTCCTTACCTACCTATTTATGTATTTCAAATTCTGGTTTTTTCCAGAATATTATGAAGTAGGTTGCATTTACATGCTATTAAAATGGAATCAATTCAAAATTTTTTTTTGTAAACTTCTATTAACATTCGAGCTTATTTTTAACCGACTTCAAAAAAGGAGGTTCTATATTCGACCCGTACGTATGTTTGTATGTCCGCGATTTTCTCAAAAACTGATGAACCAATTTTGATGTTTCTTTCATTACCGTAATCTATACACTTTCAGAAAGGTTTTAGTATATAATAAATTAGGTAATTATTCTTGTGTGCGAAGTTATATGCATAAATGTACTGCATCTCTGGAATTTCATATAAATACTAGCTGCGCCCCGCGGTTTCACCCACGTAAGTTTCGATTTAGGGGTATAAAAAATAGATCGTAGCCGATTCTCAGACCTACCTACTAAATATGCATATAACATTTTATAAAAATCGGTCAAGCCGTTTCGGAAGAGTATGGTAACTAACATTGTGAAACGAGAATTTTATATATTAGATAAAATATATACACATAAATTAACAGCACGCCTATATTTTCCGATGGGTTAGGCATAGGTGTACAATGGCACAACCCCATTTCGCTAGTCCCATGAAATAGGGTGCGAGCCTATTGCCATTCACCAGGCAGAAATTAAGAATCCGGGCTGCTACTGAGAAATGCGAGATATAAATTCCGTTAACACTTTTCCTGACCCGGAAACGAACCCACAACTTCATAATCAGCAGTAGCAAATAAATATATATGAGGCAAAATTATGTAACCAGACTATCACATTGAGTGTTTTAGCACGTAAAAGCGTAGCGTCACAAGGGCGCGTAGCAATCCGTAGACGTACCTTCGTAGCCTAGCGTCACAAGGGCGCGTAGCAATCCGTAGATGTACCGTAGAAGCGTAGAGTCACGAGGGCGTATAATAATCCGTAGACGTGTCGTCGTAGCGTAGCGTCACAAGGGCGCGTAGCAATCCCTAGACGTCCCGTAGAAGCGTAGCGTCACTCACGAGGGCACGTAGACGCCGCGCGAATTTTGTAAGTAGTTTCGATATAATCGTTATTAATGGTTTCTGACCACAAATGAGTTTATTCCTGGTTTATTGCGAGAAATCAAGGCGAAAACCATTTCACTTTGCTAACCTTAGAAAAAAATATACCTAGTATATTCATAAAATCATTATCTATTAAAACTAATAATAAATAGAAAAAAAAAATTGTGTTTGTTTGTAACGAGTACGTTACGAGTAGACCGTGACATGGATTAGGACATAGCGTACGTTTCATTGAGGTATTCCTACGGGATCGAAACTTATGCGGGTTATACCAAGGGGCACAGCTAGTCCAAAATTAACTTCTAATAGGTACACTATTTTTGCCTTGAGGAAAACAAACAACTAAATTCTGATCTCCGGCGTTATTTAAAATTTGCGGAAGATAGGTAGGTACTTTAACTACAAACATATAACTAATTGCATGATGAACGCGAGATGTTATATTTTGAAAGGATTAGGGCTGATTTTTCAACAGTCCGATAGCTTTTGTTTGAATAATGAATGTGTCAGTTTGACATATTTTGTATGTAAAAGCTGTTAAAACCTGGTTAAATCGCAATATTAATTCTATAGACAAAAGTTATCTCGAAAAATCAGCCCTTGGTGTGTTGTCTTATTTACAGTATCGATAATAATGTAATACATTACTATGATATAGGTAATAAGCCAAGAGCTTTGCGTCAGGATACATACACATTGTGCATAGTAAGGGTAAGTTTGCCATGTTAATCTTATTCGGTCTCCACGTAAACAATGTTTTACACTACCCGTCTGCCCTGAATGAAATCAGCTGAGATTTCTCAAGTGAGGTTGGGGTGACTTGGGGGCGTTAATGCAAGTCTGTCTCTTTCTTGCGCTAGGGAAAGGGAACTGCGGGTGATCCCTTTCTCGCGCGTCGTGGAAAATCGATAACCTCCTTGTAGAATCTGTACTCCTGGTAAATATGACAAAAATGGCGGATCCCTCTACGATTTGGATTTGTAGAGGGCCTCAGCCGTCACGTTGTCTATGAGGCCAAGGCCCCAAACGAGGCCTCAAGTATTGATGATTTTGAACCGTAATGCGGAATTTTCGCTTTGAGAGGGTACATAAGGATCATTTAATAAATACGGATGATAAAAACGGAAATCAAAAAAGAAACCAGTGGATTTTTATACTAAAATTTAAAAGAAAGAAAATTTATTGGTCCTTCCGCTTGGAAAACCGCCTGATATCTTTTCAGCGAATTTTCCACGACATCTGACTTACCAGGCGCACTGGGGATCAAGGAGTTAGGGAAATTCCTTTCGCGGCAGTAGGGACTTGGCTAGCCACATATATTCGGTTGGAGTACGGTTCGACTCTGAGCTACGAAAATCACCTGTTGCCTTCTGCGTTCACCACGTGGGACGAAATCTCAAATAAAAAGTTTCTAGGTTGTGGAGGCCTAAATAATGTTTATCTTAGAAGTCGACGACATAAAATAAAGTTTTCTAGAGTAAACAAATGTAATAGTTACGCTTCTCTAGGCATCTGATAAAGAGAACACCCACACAGCACACAGCTCCGGTTTGCTTCTGTATTAAGACTGAGTTCATTATTGTGCAAATTCTTAAATGACTTAAACATAGATTTAAAGTGATATTTTTTATTTGTCATATAATAAAACGTAGCTACTTATTCTGTATTGTTTCGTATCTCAATGTTTAGCACACTGTTCGCGGTAATGGCGGGAAGGGTGTGAAAATCGATACTAGACATTCGACGCATGCGTACTCTTCGCCTTCGCTCCTCGCGATCCCATCGCAACCCCATCTCCTAACGTTTCTGGTAGCCTAGTACCGCCGCCCACAATTCTGAAATTTCCCTGCCCTCGTCGCTAGGTTTCCCGGAAGTAGGAACCTTAGACTTCCGCTGTGTAGGGCGGCACAACGTTTTCAGTTGTGAACGCTCTATGAATGCTTCCGCGATGGTTTTCCTGAAATATATTCTATCGGTGGGCGCTTTTTGAGGATAACCTCATAAAGTTACTGCGCATCTGTTCTGCGCAGCTTAACAAGTTGGAGCTTGGTGAATGAGCGCTACTTTGTGACATGAATGAGACTTTCATTCAGTTGTATTTTGTGAATAGGGTAGTTTATTGTGTAGTATTATAGGAATCGAATAAAATTATGGTTCGCAAATATTGCACTTGGCATTATTTTGTATCTGTGTCCTTATTGTAAACCTCAATATTTGTCTATCTGTAGAAATAGAAATAATATTTATTTGGATAAAACATGGATGTCGCAGCCAACTAGCTTAATCAGCATATGAGTTAACTGCCTAGCCTTTTATCTAAACGGTGCCGTTAAACTAGTGGCCTGAACGATTTCAGCCATTCAATCAAACAGCTAGGCAAATGACTTGGATCGCTAACGTTTAACTACTTGCCTAGCCCAGACATTTAAATTGGCGATTGATTTTTTTTTCTTGTAATTGACATTTTAAATACTTTTTTTGCAATATTTTTTTATTTGATAGCATAATTTGGAATTTTTTAATGGAATGACTTTTTATGTGACAATTTATTCATGTGTATTAATTTTTGATATCTTGTTATTTTAATGTCAATGTAATGTTACCTAATGTTTTGCACGCCGTAAGGTAGAATGTAGCGGAACCATTGTATTATGTACCATCTCAAACCTGTACCTACATTGTTGGCAAATAAATATTTCTGATTCTGATTGATTGGTGGCAGGTTCTTTATTGTATGTTTATTAACAAGTTCGGCAGTAAAAACTAAGCTGTAAACTAAATAAAAATGAGTCATAACAAATATTTAAATACGTAATCCAATATTTGGTTAGCTAGTGACCTTGATAATTGATCATATAATTTTTCTAGCCTGAGCAACCGGCAGCAAGTTCGTCATGCTCCCTTAGATGTCACTGCTTGCGGTAGCGTCGGGGGTCAGATTGCCTCCTTCCCTCAAGACGTTGACTTGACGTTCGAAAAGTGTTGCTTCTCAGCATATTTTGAATAAATGACTATTGATTTTGATTTTTCAAAGTGGGTGACTACCGACTTGTCGACTAATAGAGAATAATGGAACAAAAATACATGCTGGTCGACCCCAAATAAATTGGGAAAACAAGGGCGATTGTGGTGAATAAATGGATATAGAGGAATTCATGGAATGCAAAGTTAAATATTAAATTTTAGTGCTTAACAAGCTGACGAAAAGGCGATAAAATACCAACAAGTTAAAACTGTCGTTATCGAGACTAGCCTTTAGTTTCAAGGATAAGAAGGATTAGGTAAGTAATAAGAAGGCTTAGAAATTATAAAAAAAAAACTGCAGTAAAGTTCTATTAACAATCATTTATTAAATTGTTCGTTTTCTTATAAATAAATAACAAAAACGTAATGGCAGTGCTAAATAATAATCACAGAACTTAATTGTGATAAGATTTATCTGTTTATCTAGTGGATTGTTGTCGTTCGTCATAATCGTTTTACCTTATAAAAGTCTCTTCGGTAAAATCTCAGCGAGAAAACTTAGGTGAAGTGAGCTGTCGATAGCACGGCTCACCCCACTTCACGGTGACCTTTTTGCAGAATAGGCCGCGGGTATTTTATTTCCTATCACAGTATCGAGTTAAACCATCCATCGAGAGTGTTTCATCGAACAGTTATTACTACAAACAGAGTTCAAAAAATCTTCTTTGTGATCATCATTAATAACACTTCTTATAATGACTGGGCTATAATATAATACCTTCTATTTAAAAACCAAATAAAATAATTATATCTCGATCGTATTCAGTGGCGTGCATTGGTTTTCAGGATAGGTAGGCACTAGGCAGACACTAGGCCGGATCTAGTCAAGGCAGACGCGGTCACTAATCAGAAACATAAAAAAGTATCTTACCTAACAAAAAGAAAGTTTTATCTCACTATCGGCGATCTCAATATCCATCCCATTCTTTCTTCGCACGGTCAAATTACGAACGAATTACAAATTACGATTATAACATTCATAGTTTCATACTCGGTTGGTTAGAGTAGGCATGCCTACTTTAGGGTGATAAATTGCGAAGGTCGAACGTCACGGTATTACGCGTGAGACGTATGTATTTTTAATTTCGTCGTATTAACTTGAACGAGTGAAGACCAATGACAACGCGCGAATAGTACACGGGAGCCGAGTAGGCCGGGTCTGGCGAATGCTTTTTTTTTTTTTTTTAACAATGGCATCTCGCAGTTCATCCTTTATGAGGATGGCTACTGCTTAACCGGACTTTCCTATGGATGCCTCAAATTAAGGCCTCCAGCCAGGGCAAACAATAACTTAAAAACTAAGCGATAGCGCTAAGGGCAACCCCCTGCGGGGTTCGGACCTCGGCTCAGGGCGTCGCTGGAAGAGGACAGCAAGGGACAGGCTGGATCGGTATTATTATTAGTGTTTTGGGGCGAATTTAAAACTACAGGCTCAGCTGCGCGGGCTGGCTCGAGCAAGGGTCGGGGCGGGCACGGTGATGGTGCGGGACGTCGCGACGGGCCTCGGTGGCGAGGACGGAAGGACGGATGTCTGGGCTTGTGTTGTCGTCTGATAGTGCTCGTGGTCTTACTGCTCTCCTGGAGGAGGGTAGTGGCGTCGTCGGGGATAGTGAGGGTATGCCTTGGTCGGGGAATCCTACTTATGCGGGAGGGAGTGTATCGGGAGGCGGGATTGGGGTGCTTTATGGCAGAGTCAAAGAAGCGCTTGGATAGGCGTTTCATGAACTGCTGGATGGTGGGGATTCTGAGATCGAGATGCAGATTCACATTTCGGACATAGAAGGGGGCTCCCGTGACCTTTCGGAGGAAACGGTTCTGGAGGGTTTGCATTTTATGCAGAAGTCGCGGCTTGGCGTGTGCGAAGACTACGCAAGCATAGGTCATGATGGGACGGATGACCGCGCTGTAGTGGCGCAATTTGCACTTGAGTGACAATTTGCTGCGGGCAGTTATCATAGAGTGGAGCCTACCGAGAGCGAAAGAGGCGCGCGAACGCGCCGTCTTTATGTGCTCGTTGAAGGTGAGGTTGTGGTCTAGGATGACACCTAAGTATTTGGTCTGGCGAATGCCTACTGCCGCGCGTATTTATAGGAAGATTTGGTTTTTTCTTATGTATGATAATTTACTGTGGGGAAAAAATACAATTATTTTTAATTAATTAAATTTTAATTACACTAAAATGTAATTGACAGGCTTATGGTGATTTATCGAGGTAGGCACTGCTTTTATGCCTATATGCAATGCACGCCACTGATCGTATTTTGTTGAGTGAGCGTTAAATTCATTCTCATTCTCTATTCTCGTATACATTTGAAATTTCTTAAAACTACAATTATTATAATATTAAACTAACAATATTTGGTCGATTTTGTAGGTGTGCAAAGTCAACAAAGTAGTTTGGTATCCACACTTTCCACTGTATTCATTCACTGTAAAGCTATTTGCCTGGTTACTAATCTCTTTCGTTGTCTGTACACAAAACACAAAGTAAAATAACCTTTCATTCATCTAAAACTATTAGGCACTTCACTTAATATAATACAGTTAAAACCATCATTCATATCACAATTTATTGCCCGAGCCTTATTCGAGTTGCGTGTTAGGCTTGTTTATTGGCGATGAATTATTGGATTAGATCTGAGTTCAATTTTTATCTCTTTTCATAGTTATAAAACGCAATGTCTGTCTGTCTGTCCCTTAGTGCGTTCGTAACTCGAGAACCGCTGTTCCGATTTTAGTGATTTTTGTTCAATCTATAGATTATGTTCTTTGGCTAGGTTTCAGTGTAGTCTCGAATATAATAATGGAACTAAGTGCCAATAAATAAGCCCTAAGACTGGGTCCGAGTATTTTTTTTCAAACATTCTTCGGTTTCCTTCGCAAACAGAATTAACTAGTTCTGTTCAGTTCCATGTTTCTGGCGTGAACCGGTTCATACTGGTTCGTGGGTCTCGTTTTGGGTTGATTCCACTACGATCTTCTTGTGGGGGATCCTCTTCTTGTTTGGTAGCGTTAGGCAGAAGAGCGAGTTGACTAGAAGAAGAAACAAAGAAATGTTAGCTTTGGTCATAATATTGCTGTCAGCAGCATAAAGCAAAATCCAATTCATTGAACAGGTTTTCGTCATCTAAAAGCCAAAACTTTCGCTGTGTTAATAATAAACTATAGTATTGTAGCGGTATCTACAACGCCACATGCGAGCGACGCGTCATACTGACGTCACGCAAAAATCCTGCATCTCGCAAGCAGAGTTTACCGCGCAACTAGCATATATACAACAGCCCGAAATGAATCATTGGGCAGTTGCCCGCCAGACACAACACCCGTCTGGTCGGAGGATCCTCCCTTTTCTATAGAGGATGAGTGAACTTTACACCCTGTTCCTCATACCTCTATACTGGTGACCCCGAGTATGAACGTCAGCGCAGCCTTCGTGCAAATACTTCAGCGTGACGTCATCATCATCACTCCCGCAAGCTTTAGCGGCGAGTCACCCAGCCAGCCAGCACCCACGGCTTCAACGGGTATCCTGACCACCAGCATGCAGCGACCGCGCATACCACCGCGCATACCTGGTCATCACCCTCAGCCTCATCAGCAACCTTGGCACAGCACACTGCACTTTCGGCCGGTCAACAAGAAGAGCTCTCAATACCTCTCCTGGTCGACGCCAGCAGTCAGCCTTAACCCGGCGCTGTACCACATCCGACGCACTGGAGCATAACGCAGCGCCACCCCGACTCACTGGGGACATCTTCGCAGACAGTTCCGACTCACCGTGAACTATGCGGCAACCGGTTCCGACTCACTGGAACCTCAGCTGGCCTGGCAAGCATCGCAAGATACAAGACTCCGCCCACTATCGACCTCCGGTCTCCGGAGGGGAGTGATGTAGCGGTATCTACAACGCCACATGCGAGCGACGCGTCATACTGACGTCACGCAAAAATCCTGCATCTCGCAAGCAGAGTTTACCGCGCAACTAGCATATATACAACAGCCCGAAATGAATCATTGGGCAGTTGCCCGCCAGACACAACACCCGTCTGGTCGGAGGATCCTCCCTTTTCTATAGAGGATGAGTGAACTTTACACCCTGTTCCTCATACCTCTATAGTATGGTATCGATAACAATAATTTAATATAGTACCGTGGACCACGAACCTGGGTGCTTACTCTCGAATATAATTCCGATAGATCGACATTGGTCAAACGTCAGTTGGTTGAGTTATACGTCAAGGATTGGCTAGACTCAGTGAGTCCAGCCAATCCCTGACGTTTGACTGACAATTCCAATGTCGATCTATCGGAATTATATTCGAGAGTAAGCACCCTGGGCAGTTTTTATGATAAACTATTAGAAAGGTAGATGAGGGGTCTAGTATTAGTCAAGTAAGGATATGTACCTATAACTTCATATATTGGAAATTGGTAAATTTATGATACTTACTAATAATAATGGAGCCGAATAAGTAGAATCCTGCGCCGCAATTGACTTCGAGGAACAGACCGATGAGGTTGGAACCCACCATGGAACCCACTCGACCCATCATCATGGATAGGCAGATCGCCATAGCTCTGTAAGAAATGAAAAATATAATATAAGTAAATTAGATAAAAAAGAAGCCGTATGGTAAGGAGCACATAATCATGACGCAGCGGAGTAATGTGCCTAAAGACCACGTATTGAAACATAACCGATTGTACGGGGCACATTTCTCTGGGAGACTTTCGATATCTAGGCCGAGCATAGTTTTATGACTGCAGTTGGTATTTGCGGGAAACATCAACGAAATGCTTGTGATATCTGCCTTCAAGAAATAAGCTGGGTGTACACTCAGCCACCAGTAGACGATACTTAAAGAATATATTGACTATCTATTCAACTAGGAATAACCTGATTAGCTCTTCTCGTATAAGAAGCTGAAAAAGCAATAGCTAGTAGCTAGGCAATAGTTTCTATAACGTACCGATACTTAGTAGGGAACAGCTCAACAGCGACTGCATTCATTAACCCAATACAGGCTCCACACATCTGGAAGATTGCGAACAGCACCACAGCCAACTGCTGATTATAGGCAAGGTGGGCGCAGATCCCGCTGATGCCAGTGAAACCCAGGATCACCACAAGGATCGGCTTCTTGCCCACGTAGTCTACGAGGAAGCCCACGATGATGTACATGGAGGAGAAGACCAGCCCGATGTAGATGGAGCGCTCGAAGGTTGATGTGTGGATTGTGTCGTCACAGATCTGTAAAGTAAGGAATCCGAGTGTTAATAAATACCAAAGCAAAGAAGAAATGACTGCTGAACGCGTAGTGTCAGTGATCATCTCTCTTCTGAACGTGATAATTATGATGACGTAATAAGAAGCGGCGAGAGTAATCTATGCATTTGGTATTCCAATCAAAATTATCCTACTAATATTATAAACGCGAAAGTTTGTGAGGATGGATGTTTGTTACTCTTTCACGCAAAAACTACTGAACGGATTTCGATGAAACTTCACAGTAATATAGCTTATACATCAGAATAACACATAGACTACAATTTATAAAGAATTTGTGTAATTTTTTTTTGGCCTTATTAGTGAGTCGGAAAAATTCCTGCCCTCTGAGAGCTATCTTGGCGTGCGCTGCCTGCCTAAACCGTTACAGCTACACGAAGATAATGTATCGTGGGACTGTTTGTCTTAAATAGTTCTAAATAAAAGTCCGCGACAGCATATATCTACCTTTTATGTGGAAGCCATTATATCCAAAATAGTGATCCATAAATACATTTAAATCGGATACTTTTTTTACAATGCACATTTTAGAGTACTTAGTTAATTCTTATGAAAATTAATACATTTATCGCTTTCGGTATTTAATGTAGATAAACTTTGTCTTTTACACTAAGTAATTTGGACTAATTCTTTAAAAGTTATCACGATAAGATTGACCTGAGGTAGAGCGCCATAGAAATTGGCGGCGCGGCGGCGCGGCGGTCCCGAACGCGGGCAGGCAGACGCGTGAGGCACAGAGCACTTTTATAATACGTATTGCGTACCTATCACAGTATCAATCTCAATCTGAATCATTTTGAAGGATATCGCTAATCCATCGCTTTACCTGTATATGTTCGAAAAATTTGTCTGCTCAATAACGTAAATAAATAACGCAATGAATGTTGTTGAACTGCCAAAATGAAATGAATGAGTAGGCATAATTATAATTTTTAGGTAGTATATTTTAAGAAGGGCCCGAGGGGCCCGTAGCTAAATAATAACAGCCGCACAGGTCGATCGGTCAGGTTAAGCTACGCTTGCCACGGTTGGTCTGTGGATGGATGACCATCTTTACATACCGAGACCCCTCCGTGCCTCGGAAAGCACGTTAAGATGTTGGTCCCAGCTGCCATTCGTGGATATTTTCTTCTACAGTCGCTACGGGTCGTCGGAACCCCTAAAAGTCTGACAAACAGTCTCACCAAGGGGTATCGTATTACCCAGTAACTGGATTGTGGAGGTCAGATAGGCAGTCGTCCTACATCAAATACTGGTAATCAGCTGCATCCGATTAGACTGGAAGCCGACCCCAACATAGTTGGGAAAAGGCTAGGCAGATGATATTTTAAAAAGAAATATCAAATCAAATCAAATCACATTTCATTACTTAGATTATTACAATTGTTTTTTTTTTGTTAGTTTAAGATTAACGTATAGTTTTAGGTTTAGGTTGTGTTGTAAGTAGGAAGAACATAGATTCGTTTTCCTCATAATTAGCTAATGGAATTGTTTTAGTTAGTTTGAAAATTACTACGGATTTTGTGATTTTTTAAATAGTACTTACAATAATGACTCAAAAGCGTAAGTCTAATATATATTTCATAAAGCTCTAATAAAGCTCGAGCTATAAAAATAGCTAGACTTAACGAGACGTCTCAACAAACTGAGCTGCGAAGGTTTGAGCAGGCGGTGCGTGAGGCGCACACAGAGCTACTGAGACAGACACCAGAACAGTTCCAGTCAACAACACGCTGAGTATCTGGCATTTCAACGAGCTGCTGAAACTTCAGAACAGTGTCAACCTAGACGTCAACGGCATGCTGAGTATCTGGTGTCTCAACAGGCTGCATAAACACAGGAAAAGTCCCAAGATCGGCATCAATAGCATGCTGAGTATCTGGTGTCTCAAAGGGCTGCGGAGACACCGGAATAGTCCCAAGATCAGCGTCAACAGCAGACTTAGTATCTGGTGTCTCAACGGGCTGCAGAAACACCGGAACAGCCCCAAGATCGGTGTCAACAGCATGCTGAGTATAGTGGTGTCACAACGGGCTGCGGAGACACCAGAACAGTCACAAGCTCGACGTCAGCAGCAGGCGACTTACATGGCGTCCCATAGAGCCACAGAAACCTTTACTAGGGCTGAATCCCGCAGATGCGCTGTTGTTACACTAATATAATGTATCGTGGGACTGTTTTTCTTAAACAGTTCTAAATAAATGTCCGCGACAGCATAATTATCTACCTTTTATGTGGAAGCCCAAAATAGTGAGCCATATCGAAAGTACCTCTTCCTGTATGTTACCTTTTCACACCTAAACCACTGGACGGATTTCGACAAAATTTGGCAAGGAGATAGATAGCATCCTAGGGAAGGGCATGGGCTACTTCATCGTTACTGTCCCGTGGGATAATTTCCGATAACCACGCGGGCGAAGCCGCGGGCAGAAGCTAGTATGTCATATATCTATTCATTGCATTTAAAAATCTAATTGAGCAGTTATATTTATTAAATTTAAACTACGAAAAACTTGTTCGAAATCATTAGAAGAATAATTTTCATGAACCCAATATAAGCATGTAAATATTAAATTTTATTAAAGTTTTAACATACACACAATTATATTGAGGTATAAAACAATAGGGTTTGTGGTGAAGATAGAGATTCGAAAAAAAAAATACAGTTTCGGTGCGCACGCATGTTTATGGAAGAAGCTTCTAGAATGGTCTAGAAGCTTCGACTGGCTGTTATTGGCCGGGCGGGAACGAGACACGTTTCCGCCAGAAGTGCGTGGATTATGGCGGGAGCGGTTAGTTATTTAGCCTCCTCGCATTATAAAGTGAAGTATTAAAGCGGACTTACGATAGTTCCATTAGATACTGTATTTCTGCCAGCGTCAAGCACGTCACAGATCTTGGTCTCACCACCTTCGTGGTTAGCAAGAGAGTTGAGGATGGACGGGAACCACACGTAGAAGCCGTTAGTTCTGAAAATATCCGACACAAATAAGAACTAAATTGATAAATAATTAGTAAAGGTTGTTTTGTAGGTAGGTATATAGAATTTGTCTTGTTGGGGGCAAAATTGTTTGGAAAATTATGACTTGAGCCATAGCTCAAATCATAATTTTCCAAAAAAAATTCCTCCGTACCTCCGTACCTCCGTACTATGGTACGGAGGTATATCTAAAAGCCTGGAAAGTGACGTACAATCAGTATCAACAAGATCTTATTGGGTTGTGTGTATTATGCCATGGTTACAATCCCAAACCGTGTTAACTAAAAGTATCTCCCAGGATAAAGCAAAAATAAATTGAAACTTACGTGGCAAAGATCCCAAACTGGACGAAGCAGGTGAGAGCAGTCCAGGCCAGCAGCGGTCTCTTGAACAGAGGAACCGTCTGCTCCTTCATAGAGGCCCAGATGGCGGCAGCGCCTTTGACGTTGGTGTTCTTCGTCATCTGGTTCTCTACTATTAGGGATTTCACCTAGAAGGATTAAGATAAATAGCTTAGATTTGGAATTGGACATCTAGATTGTTTTTATTTCTATGAGTAAAACTTATGATACCTAATACCAGCTTAAAATAAAACAAATATTTAATAATAAGAAGTGAAAAATAAAGGCCATTGAAGTTAATACATTGACAAAAGATATTACACAATAATAATACTACAATTATTAAACGTTAAAAATTATTTGGACCCAGGAGACAATAAATTAAAATCCAAGCAACAAACACTATAGAACAACTATTGTTCGCGGGCACTTCTAACTCATAACGTGATCGCAGTGTATGACTTCATCCCATTTGCTACCTTAAAATTATTACAATTTTAAGGTATAGTAATTATTAAAATATTTAATATAAATTATTATGAATAATTAGTCTTTTTTGACAAACTACCGATAACTGATGAAAAACGAGAGAAAAAGATTTAAGTGCTGTGCACCATAAATATCACTTAGATTGATAGTAATACCACTGGTACTTACAGGAAAGGTATCCTCAGCCATTTTGGTGTTTCTGAAGTAAATCCTCTTCACAACATTCAAGGCAGCATCATACTGGCCAGTAGCGAACAAGAACTTGGGGCTCTCCGGCGCAAACATCAGGAGTATGGTTCCTACCGCGAAGGGTATCGCACAGGCTACCACCAGCAGGCGCCAGGGACGGTACTCGATGCCCAGGAAAGGTATCGGGTAGGCGAATTGTTGAGGTAGAATGAGCCAGGAGACACCTGAAATTGATTGAAGAATAGTGAACTTATAAAGAAGTGAGTTTATTGCAGGTAAGGAACGAGTTTAAAGTTAGGCACAGAGTTGTTTCTGTCTATATGTTGGTTTTTTTACGTAAGCACATTAAATGTTCAGGTTGGCATATTTTTTTATATTTTCAATTGAAGGTATTAGAAAGAATAGAAATAGAAAACATTTGAGTACCCTGAGTAGCAAAAGCCTTCACTTGGATAACTGGTATACCACCATGACGTAATTTTAGTTTACCTAATAGCCGCAGACACGTCGCGTAATGTTTGAAACGTTTAACGATAAGAGATTCCAGAAGTAATTTTTAGGAAGACTTACATGGCAGGATGACGGTGCCGATCCCGACGAAGGAGGATCCGAAAGCCACCATCTTGTCTCTGTGTCGTAGATTGTTGAACTCGCCAAGGTAAGTGTACACCACGGCTGATGAGCCTGACATGCTGGAAATTGTAACAGGAAACTTAGTACCTACAGTCGGATTTAAATTTTAGGTCTGAGTAATTATTAGCCATGGTTTTCCACTTAATGTGTGCATAAAAAGCAATTAAGTGTAATTCATTCAAGATCGGATATAAAGACATGTAGGTAGGTGGACGAATCACAAGAAAATTTAACTGCGTCAATCTCGACTTTGGCCACTCCCATCCATAGCAGTGGACCGCATGTTCGTGAATAAACTTACAATATAGCGGACATAAAGACCAGCACGCCGAATGAGATAACATCGGGCGCGAAGCTGGCGAACGCGGAGAAGACAGCGGAGATCAACATGGAGAACAGCATGACTGGTCTCCTGCCCTGTGTGTCCGCCAGCCAGCCCCAGAAGTATGATGTCAGTATTATAGCTGGAAATATTAATAAACAGGGATTTAGTATTTTTCATGGTGAGTTGGGGTCTTTTGTACAAGAGTGATTCAAGGAATATTATGTGTTAACTTAGTTTTGTACAGGGTGGAAAGCATAGAAATGTAAAAAACAGAAAGACATCGATGCAAAACCCCCAACCCCCCCCCCCCCCCAATTTTTTTAATAATCGATGAAAAACTTCAACGCGGTGGGATTCGAAATCATGTTCTCAATCCATGGAAATAGGTTGCGCACGCATCGATACTATCCAATCGTCTAAATCATGCTGTGAAGTTATAATAATTGTAAGATTACAATTGAACAAAAACAACAACAATAACCACAACCAAACAATAACAATCTACCGAGCGGTGTGATACTGCAATGTTGATGGAACAAGAGCTCCGGCAGTTCAGATTTAAGCATAGCTGCCACGCAACTCTTCTCGCAACAGCTGTATTTTTGCTGCAGGCCCGACCTAGCAGCGACCAATCACAGCAGTCCTTTCTATTGAAACTCATCTCTTAAATGCAATAACATTATTTACCTAAGAATGGTATAGCAGAAAGCCACCCTCTTTGCTGCAGCGTCAGGTCTAGGTCACACTGAGCAGCTGGCAGGATGTACCCGAGGGCTAAACTCTGCATGATCATGCCCAGCAGAATGACCCCGGACATCAGCATGTGGAAGATGTTGTACATGCCGAAACCTGAAACAATAAGTTTCGAGGAATGATGAGAGCCGTCGAAATGGTGTTCTCTGAGAAATGCCAGGGATCCTTAGATGAAAAGCACCAGCACTTTCACAATTCTTTATTACATTCTATAATGTAAATAAAACAGTTGGTAGACTTTTTTGTAGTAGTTCGTGATACGAACCAGGGGAAGTTTTTAGTGTTGGCTGCCATAATCTTCATAGGGTTGCCAAGACAGCAAAGCAGAGTTAAGTCTCTCCCCCACAGGCGCGTTTTTATGGGTCGATAATATCGGATTGCGATAATGCGTCCCGATTCTTTGCCACACAGCTGCGTTTATAACGTCCGATATTTCCAACGTGTGCATTTTACTACACTATAGGCCCCCCGTACTATACGTTACTGAGATATTATCGCAGGTGTGTGTACGATCGTATGCGTCCTAATACAAAATGTTTTAAGAACTCATATCGGAATATCACAGGACAGAGGAACACAAGCGTCCTACTTTTATCGCGTCAATATTATCGCAGCAGTGTGTAACTTCGTGGCCGTCCTTATACAAAATTTAATCAAAACAGATAACTCAATGACGCATCCGATATTATCGACCGATAATAACGCGCCTGTGAGGGAAAGCCTTAATGTTATCAGACAAACGGCAAAGGGTAACAGAGAAATAAAAGTAATCTTTAAACTTGGACACTATTTAATGTGATCTCGTGGAAAACTTTTAACTCCTACAGCGACACATTTTACTCTAACGATTAAATTATTTTTTCTATTCTATAAAAAATACAGCAGCGTTATCTACTAAAGCGACAACAATAACGATGTATGTAAGTAGTACAAACAGTCTGTTATCATTGTGATGAACATCATCTGGTGGGGTTTCCCTAATCACGGCGTTTGTCTAAAGACATAAGACAACATTTTCTGTTAGTTTAAAATAATTTATTACGTTGCTTTTCTCTAACATTATACAACTATGATAATACTCCTACTACATATTTTTTACGGCTACACATGCAGTGGAAAGAGCAAATAATCTTTATTTTAATTGAAATTAAAAGATAAATCAAGTATGTGTCTGAACGTGACACGATAAGGAATTTAAGTCTTAAAAGAATGAAGATTTTTATTATCTCTAAGTCTCGGAGATTAGCCGGAAAAAACAGACAGACAAAAATTTTAAATATTGATTTTTGCTATAGTTAAGTACCGTATAGGTATACATTTATATGCATTTAGTGAAAAGCTGTTATTTTGAAATTGCAAACTGACACTTCAATTCTGTGTAATAACTAATAAAAATATTTTAAAACACTAGATTGCTTCTTACATTAGCTATCACTTCGTATTCGTTATTTATGTCTTTCATTTCGATTTATTGTCGTAAATTTTTTCCCTTCAGTTACGTGCTCCTATAATCTTTCTTCATTCAAATGCCCACAGATGCCGACCAATAATTGACATTGCACTCAAAGATATCTTTACAATTATCAATTATTTACACAAACTATTATGTACTCAAAGGTTGGTAAATCGAGCTACCAACAATAAAAAAAAAATATACGAAGCAGGTACAATAATGAGGTCCAGAACTTGGTGTAGGTACTTATTATTTCTGCACTCTGAAGACCATGAGCAGAATTCATCTGCCTCACTACATGGTCCTTCGAGCCGAAGTCAGGTAGAATCTTTCAGTTTTATCCCTGCATATCACTAGATAGAGGAGGGTGGGGGTCGTAGCTAAACGATACTCGTACCATAATAGCACGGGTCATTCGAAAGTAAAGCGGGCCGGTTCGTGGATGGATTCCATCTATTACAAATCGAGACCCCTCTGTATCTCGGAAAGCATGTGGCATCGTCCTAATAGAACGCGAATGCGCGATAATCGCTCGAGTAAGCGACGAGACCATCGCGTGCTCGCGCGATAGCAAAAGCTGGGTGTCCTAATAGAACGCGAATACGTGATCGTCGCGCGAATTTACGACACGAGCGACCATGGAGTACCTAGTTTGGCACTGGCACGGCCGGTACCAACAACCATGGACGTCAGAGACGGTAAATTTTTGCTGTCGAGCAACGCGCAAAAAATTCATGTTCATTTCTGTCAGTGGAACAAACGCCCATGTTCCTTCCGTGTCTATTTTTGGCGGTTGACAGTTGAGTGGATCTGGATGGTGACCTATTTTGCGTCGTAGATTCAGAGTCGCGCGACCGCGTCGTGCGATTGTCAGTGAGGACACCTATTCGAGTTCAATATGTTTGATTCCGCGTTCGTACGAACTAAGTTCGCGCGAACCTACGATGATCGCGCGTTCGCGTTCTATTAGGACGATGCCTGTTAAGCCATTAGCCACAGCTGGCATTCGTAAATTTTTGACAGTCACGGGTAGTCAGAAAGCCTAAAGTCTGCTGGTTAGCAGACTTTTTGGCTTCTTACTCTCTGAACTCTTACTAAGGAGTCAGTGTTACCTGTAACTGGGTTGTGGAGGTCAAATAGGCAGTCGCTCCATGTAAAGTAAGTACTGGTATTCAGCTGCAGCCAGTTAGCCCACATACGCACGGCCGTAAAATAATCGCGGCGGAACTTTATCGCGCACTGGATTTTCAACTCTCGTTGTTACGCCGAGCATTGAGAATCCAACAGTTTCATTAACATATTGTTGGATTTTCAACTCTCGGCGCTAAGCAGAGCATTGTAAATCCAATGCCGGAAACAAAAACGCCGCGGGGAAAACGTGCCAGTGTGATCCTGGGCATAGACTGGAAGCCGCACCCAGAGGACACGGTGGAGCATACGGTGGAGGTCTGTCCAGCATGGGCGGAGCACCGCCGTGTCCTCGTAGAGGCGATCAGCAGCGGCAGCGACCTCTCGCGTTCGGGCCTGGTTCAAACCATGGTCCAGAGCGAGAGGGAGTGGGCGGCAGTCACCTCCTTCTGCAAAGCAGTCATGCTAGCGAAGGAGGTGGCGGGATGGACGAGGGAGAGAGCCTCCAGAGCCTCACGTCCCAGCCGCCGCGGGAGACGCCAAGGGCGTCGGGAGCCGCGTGACGACTCCCGACCACCGTAGGCGCGGGCCTACGGACGGCGAGTAATGGGTAACTCTACCGCTTATCCGGTTATCGCTACCGGTTATCGCTACCCGGAACATAAAGGGCTAAGGAAGGAACACGGAAGGGTTTTAGTCAGTAAGAGTCTGACACTCCCTTCCGCTCCACCCAGAGCGGGAGGGGTCATTTGATGATACATCATCCTTAAAAAAAAAAAATATGGAAGCCGGCCTTAACAAAGTTTGGAAAAGGAAAAAAAAGAAATTGATTTCAAAAACAAGATACTAGTAGATGTTACTTCTAGCAATATGTTTGTCCCAGATAATAGCTGAATAATTTATATTAATAATTTATTGTTTTGTCTTTATTATGCTACTGGGTCACGACTCGTTATCTCTACTTGGCCTAATTGTAGTTCGTAGAAATTACAAATATTCGGGATTTGACCTCTCAATAAATTTGTCAATTTAGATAGGTCTGTTTCCTGCAGATTTAAAACACTTCATCATCATCATTTTAGTCGAAAGACGTCCACTGCTGGACTTAGGCCTCCCCCAAGCACGGCCACTTCGAACGGTTTTGTGCTTCTTGCATCTATAGCGGATTTTTGCGGACTTCACCAGGTCATCGGTCCTTGAGGACTTCCAACGCTACATCTTCCGATAAGCGGTCGCCACTTCAGAACACCTTTTAGCCCCATATTTCAATCATTTCTTTATTTTATCTTTGCAAAAACCACGATGTCTCAATACTTATAGGACAATCAATCTGTCTAGTCTTTTATTAACGACATTGGGGTCGGCTTCGAGTCTAACCGCATGCAGCTGAATACCATTATTTTACATGGAGCGACCCAGTTACTGGTTACCAGACCTAACTCTCTCTGATTTTCTTAAGTAACTTTTTAGACCTTTGTATCCTGCATGCGTACGAAGTTTCATTAAAATCGGTTCATTCATTTCAAAAAACAAGGGCTTAAAAGTTTGTATAAATGCCGTTCGTCGTAAACGCTCTTAACGTGCTTCCCGAGCCACGGAGGGCTCTCGGTATTTTATGAATTTATGATGTCTCAATAAAGGATAAACTAATATATTTTTCAGTCAACAAAGTAGAAGCCCAAAGTTGAATGTATGATTATTCTTTATCATATTCAATTGAGTGTGAGACCGTGTCTCACAGACAATTAAAACGATGCCAAATTATCAAATTCATCAAAACAATAAATTGAACGAGCCAACAAAACTTAAAAAAAAAAAATAGGCCATCTTCTATTAAAGGAATGAGCTTGTCGCAATAAACTAACTTTAATATAAATGATCTGTAAATTAATGAACTTTGAACATCGTCTGACCGGTCTTTGTCTTAACTGGAATGATTGAAAGTTGTTTAGATAGTAATTGATATTTCGCTGATCATGACGTCGTTCAGTGGGTACCTAAATTGTTCATAACTAACATTGTTCATTGTTGCTAACTGTTGTTTGCAAGAGTTTGGTTTATCTTTTAAGGGAAACTTACTTATTTTTACTTAAATGTAATTATCGATTACTCTATTTTTTTTTTTTCAAGATAATGGATTGAAAGTGTCTTTAAATAATGAAATTTCCCATTCTGTCAAGCATTTTGCCTGAAAATCTTCCGTTCCTGACTTCAATTTTGCAGAATGATATCGTACCTACTTATCCGATTTGAGTAAAAGTTTTGTAATGAAATCAGTGTTGTAATATTTATCATCTTTTCTCATGCTGCACCTATTTGAATTCAGAATCTCAGATAATTATTAAGTTTTAACAAAACTAAATCTAACTAAGGTTTTTTTATAAACAAAAAAAAGAAAACGAAGTTCAAATTCCATTGCAACCGAAATTTATTTAGGGCCTTTTTATTACAAAACAGGGGCCTAAAAAGGCCACTTTGGCAGAACCATAAAACAATTCATATCACTTAATTTATCTGTTTGACAGTTTCACACCTATTTATATATCCCTGAAGGGTTACGCAGAGGTGTACCTATAGCATTTTACGAATCTCCATACAAAACTGCCATATAGATTTAGAATAAACAACCCTAAAGTAGAAAGTTGAGTAAGAGGCAGACGTAAATTATCTGTATTAAAAACAATAATAATATTATTATGTAGACGTCACTTACCCGATAACAACATGGCGTCATCGAGTGTTGCAGCTGTTTCGTCAACCTTCACGCCGCTTTTTTCCATTGAGCCGTTCATCGCCATCTCTGCCTCTAGAACCTGAAAGAGTTTTTTCATGAATATCGTCCTCATAGGAACAGTTCTACGAAAAAATAATCTAAGATTATTTAATATCAAGATACTTAATTATTGAAATAAACACAAACATAACAATTCAACATTAAACGCATTCATTTATAAATGTTTCATTACATTATACCATTAAGTATAATGATTCCGATGGATCTGAAACCATATGGACCAATTCACCTTTGTTTACCAACACATAAATACAGAAAATACGGACTTTGCCATGACGCAATAATTAAAAAATTGGGAGACCAACGCAGTCTTCGCCATTACCTATTAGCTAACTGTGGGTGTTTTGGACGCTACACAATAAGAAAAGCTTGAAAAATATGTTGGTCCTAGATACCTTAAAAACCTGCCGATCTACCTACATACTCATTCTGTAAAAATCTCAGCGTGAAAACTAGGTGAAGTGAACTATCGTTCCATCTGATGTTAGGGGTTGACACTATAATGATAATAATCATTTTATAATCAGGCAACAAGGGCCTATAGCTAAAATACACAAAATAATTATAATAAAAATAATAAACTAATACATATTAAAAAACCTTAAAACTGTCACAGCTCACTTCAACCTCATTTCTCCGAAGCCTTCACGGTGAGTTTCTTACAATCACAAAAAACACTGAATGGTTCCGACAATAACTCGAAGCGGTGATACAAGAACTTAGTTAAAAGCTCAGACCAAATAAAAACCAAGACAGAGCGCTGAGAACGATACAGTGAAGTATGCCAAAACTGCACCTCTGCTCTGTTCATACACGCTCACACGCACACATTTACAATGAAACTACATCTCACTAAGTGCACACATTTTTACGAAACGGCTTCACTTTACTGTTGACAGTCTTGGTTTTTTACTTGGTCTGAGGCTTAAAGCGTGTTTTGTGTATTTTAAGCTGTTTTTCACACAATGTTGTCGTTCTAGGCACCAGAATTACCTCTACGTCGGGTACTATGTCATATTCATAGGTTCTTTCTGCTGTCATGATAAACGGCCTTCAGTCTACTCGAGACCTAGAAATTTGAAGGTGATAATGATTCGTTCAAGCAGTGGTGGCCTAGCATTAACGGCCGCGACTTACAAGTTGTAGGTCGTAGGTACGAACCCAGACAGGCACTTTACTTTGTGTAAATTATTTCATGCTCCCAAAACGGTGAAGGAAAACATCGTGAGGAAACTGGCACGTCCTAGAACCAAAAATTCGAAGACATGTGACATCTACTAACACGCATTGGGCCCACGTGGTGGATTACGGCCCACTCTCTGTGTCTCAGCAGTGGGAACATTATAGACTGATTATGCTAATGCTTATTGTCGTTTTCCTACGAATGCTGGTCACTAGATAAAGTGGATGATGTGGCAACCTATGTTCATGTGTTTGATAGAAGCTTTTACATTCCTTTTAGCTGAGTTTCCATTTAAACTTCCTATAAAATGTTCTTAAAGGCTTTGATATTCTGACTGTCAAAATTGCATGCTCCGAACAAATTAGAAACTATCTTCGTCATACCTAAAAAAAGAAAAGGATATTTCTTTCACAGGATCTACTTTACCAACGAGTTGTGAACAAGGAGGCTATGAAGAAGGTTTCTTCTTTATTTTGCAGGTTCATATTTTTTGGCATTTGGATAAGTCATTTCAGCCGAAAGACGTCCACTGCTGGGCATAGGCTTCCCCCAAGCATCTCCACTTCGACCGGATAAGTAATAATCTTTTTTATTTTTACTTTTAGGTTTGCCCTTTGGGTCCAAAGGTGTGATACAAACGTTCTTATGGTCATGATTCGTCAAATCGCGAGCGATAAACCTTACAAAGAACTTCTTACACTTGAAATGCGGGGTCGCCTTAGATATAAAATTTGGTCTAATTAGTAGTGTGATAACTTTAAACAGTTGTTTATAAAGGATTAGAACTCTGATTTTCCCGTTATCTTGTTTTGCTGAAAGCCGCAATTCCATGCGTTCTCGATAATTGTTTTGCGAAATATTCCATTAACACCAGTGATTAAAGAATCTTATCAAATCTGTACATGTTTGTATCTTGCGCATAATAAGTTTTATCTACACCCACGCTATAAATCCTTCTGAAACAGTTAGCTTAATTCGAACATTTAAACAACCAGTGTCTTAGTAACCATAATATTATCTAAACGAGTGTTATAATGTTGTACTAAATTTCTTTATGCAACTCCTTTTAAAAAAAAGAACATTGTCATGCACGCGCGTTTCAATACTACAGCACCGTAATTAAAAAAAAAGAACTTATAGGTTATTCGAATTCACGTCGTATCCCGTAGTTTGCAAAAAACTGTTTCAGAACCTTTTATAGAGGATTAATTTTAATGGGGGTAGATAAAGTCTTGTATGCAACTGTACATAATTAGGTATTAAAACATTCATGTGATAAACCCACATTCGTGTTTTAATACCCCTTATTATACAACAGTTGCATAAGTAAATAACTATTTCATTATGCAACTGTTGTATAATAAGCATTGCATTTTTCTACACTGATTCTAAGTAACCAAAGAGAATCTTAGATTGTACGAGTATCAATTGATATTCGTCCCCTGTGCATATCAACTTTGTTAGTCATTCTGAAAAAATGTAAAATCGTAGCGGTAGATTGTTACGATTTAATTATAAGTAGTAAGTCAGTAATTAGATATTCTTAATACGTTACGAAAAGACCTACATCATCATCTCATCTGCCTAGCCTTTTCCCAACTATGTTGGGGTCGGCTTCCTGTCTAACCGGATACACTTGAATACCAGTATTTTACATGGAGCGACTGCCTATCCGACCTTCACCACCCAGTTACTGGGTAATATGATACCCCTTGGTAAGACTGCTAATCAGACTTTCGGGTTCTGACTAAGTACCCGTAACGACTGTCAAAGATCCACGAATGACAGCCGGGACCAATGGCTTAACGTGCTTTCCGAGGCACGGAGGGGTCTCGGTATGTAAAAATGGTCACCCATCCACAGACCAACCGCGGCAAGCGTAGCTTAACTTGATCGACCCGTGCGGTTGTTATTATTTAGCCACAGACCCCATTTTACTACTAGAAATAAAGATAGATTAAATCAACCGTTTCTCAGATTAGCCAAAGTGAATACATCTTATATGGGGTACTGTGTTAAATATTACAACAAAATAAGTACCTTGTTCGTATCGTTTAAAAAGGTAATAATGAATCGCTCAGTAAAAAAATCAAAGGAGTTGCATATGGCCCATGTTACAGCTAAAAATATAATTAATTAAATGATATAAAGATAACAATTAATTGAAATTACAGGCCAGTTGAGTAATGAAGGTATTAATTAATATCAGTATGCCTTCTCCGCGATACGATAATATATCTGTATCGTATAAACTGTTTATAGCGGCCCCAAACGGATTATTGATTTAGGAAGGGATCTAAAGGGTACTATATCAGTTACTAGGGGACGAAACGATTTATCAGGTGATCCTATCCGATCCCATTATTTTCAAAGGCCTCTTTTCATTCGGAGAAGGTACGAACATTGATCACTGCGCTTGCTCAAGACGGGTTGGCGATTTCAGACTTTTATGGATTTTATCAGCGGCATTGTTTGTGCTCAATTACGTTGTACTTAGGTACCTAGTCGAAGAACTCAATGTTATTAAAAAACTAGAGCTGATATCAGTGAACTCAATCATTGTTTTTGTCCACGAAAATATTGACAAATAGTTGAAAATAATACATTCGGGGGAGTTCAAGTTCTCAAATATAAAATAGTTATACCTAATTTTTTTTTTCTGTAAATTGCGTCAAAACACTTTTACAAATTAAAAATAACTTATACATTTTAAAACTACATGAGTTTAGTGTTTCCTATCTGACTTTACTACTCTGAATAGAAAGTCCGAAATAAACTCAGAGGACACAAGTCTCTTAAAACATCTTAAAAAAAAAATACTGTAACGACGAGCTGTAAATGGCTTTTTTTTAATAAAATAAAAATAAAAGAGCTGAAATTATTTTGCACATTTTGGTACCCTAAAAAACTGATCAAAATTCAAGAGATTATTACTAAGTTTTTGTAATATCTTAAGATGGTTAAAATTATGAATCAAATGATCTTAATGCTCCATTTTACGTGGTCTATAAAAGTTTAGCACCCACGTGCCGAGCGGTAGAGTGTCGTCAATGTCCAAACCGTTGCGTAGTTACATCATTTTAGAGGCTGCTTGTATATTCATGGGGCAATGAACGTCATACTGGTAGCGTCAGCTTTTGTATTACCATAGTTCTTTAGGCAGGATGTAGGTAATAATTGTGTGCTCTTAATAGCCATAATTATTATGCTAAACTGGAATTTTGGAACCATAATTTTGGCCTGTATAGAATAGATACAGGCTGAGTTTTACAGGTTCATAGCGAAATCTGACATCTGCTCCCCAATTTTGTAATATACTTTCTTTCTTTGGCCGTTTTGCGTGAATGTGACGCATGTTTCCCCCCTACCTTTTTATTATTTTTTGTGTTTGTTCTTTATTTTTTTGCGTCATGTTCACCGCAAATAAACGTTTTTTTCTTTCTTTCTTTCACAATCCATAGGAAATTCCTAGTTCATTGCTTCAAATGTTTTATAAATTCGTCTGCTCGACAACATAACGCGATGAATGTTATCGAATTGTTAAAATTAAAAGCAGTGCAATGGTTTTTATGCTACGCAATTGCCGCGCTGTTTTCTGAAAAGCTAGTTACTAAATGTCCGAAAATTATGGCTAATTGGTGTTCTTAGCGAACCAGAATAATAATCACCAATATAGTGTAAATAGTGTGCCTTTCATTAACTATAAGTTCATAACATAGGAATAGATTTTTATTTTTCCCAGAAAGTTTTGTGCCTTGCCCCTATTCATATACTTTTCATTTTCAACGTTCAGATCAGGGAGCCTCTCTAAGTCCATCAACAAAAGTAATTCGTCCTTCAAAGTGCTGAGTTGATTGATTGAAGCCTAATAAAGTGATGTTTTTAATCTGTATCACTTTTGACGCAGGGTCACTGCAGGTCAACAGAATGTTATCGTTAACTTGACAGTCAGGACTTGAAAGGTTATTAATGAATCAAGTTCACCTGACGGTTAATGCACTTTTGTTACGAATATCAGTAGGTTTTATCACATTTTGTTTGGGATTTAATTTTTAATCTTAATTTTCTTTGTTTTTAAACAGGGTGGCAGAGTCGCAGAGGCATCGTCGCGTAACCTGTTATCGTGGATGCAGTAGGTACCTATATGATTTTGATGACCCCCATGCGATAAAACTGTCCGTCGCCTATTAAAAAAAAATCCGTTCCTACATTTTGACCGCGTAAGTAGGTATTACACTTTTCTACAGAATAGTAGATTTTTGTTTTGATAACCGACGAAAAATTTCTACGATAAAGGGTCTAGAATCTAAATTCGTGGTTTCAGTTTGCGCGACGTCCCTGCCAACAAAACATTCGCTTTTGTTAGTGTGTGAATTTACAATTTTATTTTATTTTTTGGTTCGCGTCTCGAAGGACCAAAAAATGTAGTGCTTTTCTCACGTCAGTTAAATCAGCGTAATTTAAGAAACGAGCTGCACCTGTTCGCTTTTCCATAAGTTTAGTGTGGAATGGTTTTCGTTAATTATAGTTTGTTTCGTTATTTTTCTTAGAGATCTTTAATTAACACTACTTTTGAGTATATTGACTTTAAGTTTGAAATGCTGGATAAGTCTGTGACATTAGTCATTCGCAATGTTAATAACAAATCCTGTTAATACAATTAGCTAGGCTAAACGTAAATATTTTTGTGCTAGGTAACTGCCATTGAAGCAAACTGAATAATAATAATGAATTGCTTCATTATTATTATTATTCAGTTAACTAGATGCGTAATTAATTAATAATTAGATTCAGATATAATGTCTAATTAAATGACAACTAGTTAATTATAATATTAGGCAACATGCAAGAGGTACAGGGTGGATTTCTGAGATGGGGCAGTGAGCGCAGGTACCTTAACCGTTATTGCTGTAGGAAAACGGTCTTAGGAGACTGTCCTTAAGTTTTTGAGAAATTTTAATCGGTACTCACAGATTTAGAAAAAAAAAAGTACAGACAGCAAGAAAATGTGTCATTTTCACAAAAACTTATTTCGATGCCTGTCGATCCTGTTTCTTATAAGGACCAATAAAGTCTAAAGGACCAACTGAGGTTTGAGTACTAGAAAAGTCAGAAATCACAAAAGATTTTTCCACATATTTCGTAGGAAAAAAGACTCCAACTTACTTTTTATAATGGAAAGACTGGCTATTATCCTTACTGCCCCGTCTCGAGAATCCACCTTGTGTACTCTGTTGAAAAAACTTCCATCTGCGAAACACAGCTCCAGATTATAATATTACCTAATAATATAAACCAGTAAGATTTGCGAAAACAAAAAAAAATTACAACTAAAATTTAAACATATTTTCTGGCTTTCAAAAACCGGATAATTACTATTTTAGCAATCATAGCTTAATTAATTCCTTTTTATTATATATCGGCCTTCGATTTTATCTTGATTTGTCTAACTGACTCCTAACAATATATTATTAGATATATTAGCTTATTATTGTTTATTAAACAGGGGGCTTGTGGATAAGTAATAATAGCCGCACGGGTCGATCGATCAGGTTAAGCTAAGCTTGCCGCGGAAGGTCCGTGGATGGGTGACCATCTTTACATACCGAGACCCCTCTGTGTCTCGGAAAGCACGTTAAGCCGTTGGTCCCGGCTGTCATTCTTGGATCTTTGACAGTCATACTGGTCGTCAGAAGCCCGAAAATCTGACAACCAGTCTTGCCAAGGGGCATCGTATGACCCAGCAACTGGATGGGTCGTGGTGGTCTGATAGGCAGTCGCTCCATGTAAAATCTGGTATTCAGGTGCATCCGGTTAGATTGGAAGCCGACCCCAACATATGTAGTTGGGAAAAAACTAGGCAGATGATGATATTGTTTACTACACAATCTTGATGAGTTAATACAAGCCACACATTGCGGGAAGGTTACCTACCTTGTGTCACTTGTATGGTACAGAACTGTGATAAGTATGGAATACGTATCACATTATCAAGGCTATTAGGCCTACTGGCCTAGTTTCTACAACTTACATCCATTCTCGTATTAGTTGTTGATGTGATATAATTAACAGAACATCGTAAAATTTGTATGTTGGTTTGGGTAAATTAAAGAACATCTGCACTATAATTTTATAAAGGGATTTGTGAGACTGTATGTAGAGAGTAGGAGTAATCTTCGTAACTATAGATCCGATTCCGAAAATTCTTTCAATAATGTATTAAAACCAACGCGGACGGAGCGGACGAAATCGCGGGCCGAAACAAGTTTAAAAAAAATTAAGTACCTTTAATATGTAAAATTAATGTTTTAGGTACATCTCAGCTCAGTTCACAGCTCAATCCATTAAAACATTGGACTCTACTAAGTTATTATGGGGATTTAAATAAAAAAGGCTGATAAAAAAATATCTGTATGGTTTTCTAATTTCAAAACATCCTGTCATCTTGACACAAAGTTTTCCCGCACAAAAACCATTTTTTTTATTGTCTCTCAGCGATTGACTTCATCCCCCTTGCTTTATATCTTAATAACTTTATTTGTCAAAAAAAAAAAAACACGTGCGTGTACTCACTTATCGACAAGGTTACAGTAGACGCGCGCGGTGCGGTGCGTGCTATGCCACTGAACATAACACTGATTACTTTTGACAGTCTCGCGTCTGTTTTATTTCGGTTAGTATCGTCAACATCGAGACAGTAGATAAGCGTTCGCGAACCGCTTCGCTTGAACTTTGGGCCTTGTGAATAATATGGGCTATCACTTGCGGAATATTTAAAAAATATTAAGATAAACGTATCATAAAGCAACTTAACATCCTCAATACTGAAAAGAATGAGCGCCGGACATTGACATATATATTACTCGCCGGAACAAAATAATAAACTTAATTGTATCCTAAAGCCGATCATTTTCTTTTGAGTACGTCATTACAAGCCTAGATTCAGATATAATAATTATGTATTATTAACTGATATAATCTGATAATTTTTTAATCAATATGACGTCAACAAGATGTTCATCTATTTATCTATAAGTATTATTAATAAAAATGAAATGCTGTTCGCTGATAAGCGCATTACTTCAGACCGGCTGGATTGATTTAGAAACATTTTGTTTTTAAATGTTTGTAGTAGTCCTAATCAGATTCTTAAGGAAAGAAAAACTGGAAAACTTGCCGAGAAAATTGGAAAATTTTGGAAATAATTTAAAGTTTTTTATTCTATAGCTTGAAATTTTGACGGGACATCTTCTGTCGGGCGGCTAGTGCTAGTTGTTACATAAAAATTGTCCTCAATTGCTGTTTACATCACTGAGTTCGTCCGGCAGAGGGTTGCTTCTGCCATGATACTGATTTCCATTAATTGTCCTGATAATATTTAAGATCACTGCGAATTCACGACACCATTTTAGTGGAAATCGGTAAGTACAGTATATTACTTACGCCAACACTAGATTGATTAGATTAGAGCTCTTTCAGGTAGATTAAGTTCAGCTGCTTATGCAGTAAGAATAATTATGAAGTAAGAAAAATAAGCCAGTTGACAGACATAGCCACAGCTAGGTTAGTATAGATACTTTGCTTATTTCCACAGTATTATGTCCTATATACGGTGTTCTGCTGTGGGGATCGGCAGCTGACGTAGATTAAATTTTTATTTTACAACGGAGGGCAATCCGTGCAATCTATAAAATGGTCCTCGCGAGTCTCTTAGAAACAAATTCAAAGAAATTGTTAAACTAACTCTGTCTTCTCTTTACATTTTAGAAAGTATTTTGTATGTTCGCAAAAACTTATGACTTTTCAAAATAAGTAGCGGTTTCCATAATACAAATACCTACACGTAGTAAAAATGAAATTGTGATACCTAAATTTAGATGAAATAAAATAGTCAAGTCATTTCTTCTTATAAACAGTATCCGCTTTTATAACAAGTTGCCAAAGTCGGTTACAGAACTTAGCGATGATGGAAAGTTCAAAACCCTCATCAAACGTGTCCATATCAAAAAAGCATAAAAATAAATGTATGGGTGCTGATGCCTGAAATAAACGATTATTATTATTATGTCATTTATTTATTCTGTTATCGTATTTTATTACATTTTTTAATATTTCTTAAAATATAAAAATAAGTATAAAAAACATTTAAAAATATAAAACAATAGTAGTCTACCGGTGTCGGAAGCAAGTAGCGGGTGCAGGGTCCAAGCTACCGGTGGTTTCAGAGACAGGAACCTCCTCACAATGCGAGCCGCATCGAGGAGTACTGCCTTCTGAATCAGGCCCTTGATCCAACCGCCTAACGAGAGCCTCGATAGATGTTGATCGAGGCTTTCGGCTATAAGACAATTGGCCGATACGACAATCGGCACAATGGCACAACACACATAATTATTATTATTTTAAGATTAAAGACTACGTTAAACACAAGGTAGTTTGGCAATAATTCCTTCTGCACATGTGGCTTCCCTGGCACCTCATTAAGGCGACTACATGACCTAAAGCGCGGTCACTATCGGACTGCATAGAAAAGAAAGAGATGCGCGATGACACAACGCTGGTAATTTCTTGCAAAATAAGAAACAATCATTATTGTTGATTTATCAAACACCAAACAAATCAAACACCAAACAAATAAAAACCGTATACTAAAATTCGGGGAATTAAATTGTCTTTTATAAGGTGAAAGTTTTATGAAAATACACCCGATAGTGTTTGCGTGATTATCGTTTTTATGTCCGCGGTAGACATTACTTTACAAATTAATTACACTATGTTAAAAAAATATTATTGCAAATATTCACATACCAAATTACGAAGCAAATGGTCTAGTATAACATTAATTTTTTTCAAAGAAATCAGTCCCTTCGATTAGACGTGATGTTGAATTTAAAATCATTAGAAGTCGTATATCGGCATAACTGCGTAGATGTCTGTTAACTGCTCCCAAATTAAGATGTTTATTTTTTACATATTTCTTTGACATAATCTTTTTATTATTTGACATTAAGTATATACAGATAATTTTTATTTCAACTGTTTATAAATGTTTTTAATTATATGATTGCCAATCATATAATTTTGTTTTAATAGGGTTTTAAATTTTATTTATCTTTTTGATAGATTATTTTATATTTTGTAAATATGAGGACTTTGTAGACTATAGATCTGTTGATCACTTTTTAAATTGATTTTCTTGCTGAATGGGCCCACTCTTGATCTAGATCTCGCTTGATGAAAAGCGATGGATGAGTTCTTTGATGGAACGAGCGTGCCCAGAAGATGCCTAAGGCACTACAGGCTGCTTGACGCTTGCTTTATTTTATTAAGTACCTAGTACTTGTTTACGGGTCTAGGCTGTCCTCCCATACCTACTGTGATTTAAAAATATTGTAAAAGCCAATTATTTTTAAAAGAGTATAGGTAACCGTGGAGTTTCTTGCCGGCTCTCCTCCATAGGAAACGACTAATTGGAACCGTGCACTTGACGTTTCATAAGTGTGCCCATGTTGAGTCATGTGAAATAAAGTATGTTGATTTCAATTTTGATTTTTTGATTTATTTCTGATCACTTTTGGCTCAATATGACAAAATGTAATGATTTCCCGCCATAGTGCAAATATTATATCTTCATTGTATTGAAGACAATAGATAAACAAACACATTAGATACCATGAATAAATAAATACTTAAATAGAATTTCCTTGAAAAAATAATAACAGTGGACACACTCTAAGTGCTTGAAAGTACTATATTTAATTAGGTAGTTTCGTTTGGGACAAAACTAGAATTAAGTCGAATTTAGCGGTTGGTGTTTACTCACTTTTAAAACTTCCGAACTGACCATAAAAAGTTTTCGCCTGCTACTCATGACACACTCAAACATGTTGTAAAACTGATTAATTTTTAGAGTCCGAGCTATATTAATTAATGGCGAACATCTGACATGAGATAAAGAACCGCGGGAGGGCTGTATCTGTCCACTTGAACTAGAGGTCGGCTGCAATGGCAGTCTACGTGTACCTACATAAGTTTGTAGCTACATAAGTTGAGCAAGTAGTATGTATTCACTTGCCACGGGCCATTTGCTTTGCGATGACGACTAATAGATAAATAAATATTGAAGAAAAAGACATGTTGCGCCGACCACAAATAAACTGGGATAAGGACGGGAGATTGATGAGTGATGATGACTTTTGTATTAGCCAGTAAGCAAGGTTACAGCAAGGCTCATTATTCAGTGTGCGCCGAATCTACCTACATTTAAATATCGCCACGACTATTTTATGATAAGTAATGAGATTATGAGATGATACTGATTTAGGTTGTATATTCAGTTGACATAAACTGAACATACTTAGTTTAAACAATTCCCAACTACATAGTTCTGTATTTTTGATAAAATGTTTTCTAAGTAGTATGTCATTGCGCCCCCATGCCTGAGTTGTCACATTGATTCCAAGGGCGTTTGTATGAATGTAACATTTATGGTATTTAGCAATTATTAAAGACTAGTTTTTGTCCGTGACTTTGAGTACTCTCCAGTAGGCGATAGAGGGCCGTGCCAGGCAAACGTACATGCTGATTCTGGGTTCGATCGATTCCTGGCCATATTCACAGTAATAGAATATTGTTCCCATAAACTAAACCATAGTAAGTAGGTATAATAGTTTTCCTCTCATAATTCTGTTTTATCATTCAGTCATCCATCATCATCATCAGCTTAGCATTTTCACCAATATATTGGGGTCAGCTGTCAGTCTAACCGCATGCAGCTCAATACCAGTATTTCATTCAGTACCATACCGTCCATACCGTGTTTTCATTAATTGTTTTATTAATATCATTTGAGAAAATTGTGGTCCTTAGTTTCTTATTTTCTAGAACTTATATCATATCACATGTGTTTAAAATAGCACAGAAAACGAAATACCCTTAAAAATTCACGCAAGTGCATTTTTCCGCTTCACTGACTACCTAATTAGCATTATTAGTAGAAACAATCAGCTAATATGTCTTGTTATAAGTGATTGATGAATTACGTAGCTAATCTTAATCCAGCAATTTTATAGAAAAAAAAATCGGCTGTTCGACGAACGATTGCTTTGCATTGGAAATAATTTTCACGAGATTTCTAAATCTAATTCTCCGCCCTACTAGGTATTGTATTTTCGAACCCGTAGGTAAAGTGTCGTATTTCAACGTTGCATTCGTTAAAATCGCAATCAAAGTTGCCAAGTGTTGCCATATTAATGCTCGTGATTGTACGTGTGCACACAATTTGATTTAGTCAAGACTTCAAACTCTTCTCCTTAAGTAGGGCTGTCCTGAGTCCCACACAATTTTATTTAGTCAAACAATTTTTTAATTTCCCCTTACATTAATAATTAATGAACCCAACTAGGTAATTTTTATACAGTTTAGTCATGGAATTTTTTATCGACCCTCCTAGTCCTTCAACTAATACAATTAAAACATCAATTACATTCGTAACAATCATACGACCGCAAACGTACATTACTATCTATTATTTAATAAATATTTTGAACATGAAACGCTCCAGGTTTCATAGATTTGCGCGCGACTGAAAACCGTTCAACGTTAGCCCTAATTAATTTTATAATGGGATGATCAACAGTGATGGGACGATGTTTGATGATTGCCAAACTTTAGTGGCAGTGGGCAAGGCACATTGCTCGCAGAACAGATGGCCGATGGGGCCGAAAGGTTTTGGAGTGGCGACCGCGTACCGGAAGACGTAGCGTTCGAAGGCCTCCCACAAGGTGGACCGACGACCTTGTGAAGGTGGCAGGAATATGCTGGATGCGGAAAGCACAGAACCGGTCAAAGTGGCGGTGCTTGGTGGAGGCCTACATATGTCCAGCAGTGGACGTCTTTCGGCTGGAATGATGATGGCACAAATATGTATAGTAAGCAAAAAGATGCAGATTTCTTTAAAATTCTATGTTTGAAAGAGACATGCATCCTGTAGATGTATCTAAATGATGTAATTGTATATTATGATTATACTAGGTCGGGTTTAAGTCATTAGATAAATGTGGCAGCTTCATTTTCTATCATAATCATATATAATGTCTCAGATTCTATGATAAATGCATGAATCACGCCTTCAGCTCATGGGCAAGTTAAGGAAAAATTATGACATCCGACCTTAGAGTATGTGATATAAAATCCTAATATGTGCTAATTTACGTAATTAATTATCAAAACATGACACTACCCTTTGTCTACTACACTACTTTTTACGTTTTTATAGCATAGCAACAGTGGCGTAGCGGCGGTGGCGCCGTAGCAGCGTCTACGCGGTAAAGGCGTAGCGGTGGTGGCGTAGCGGTGGTGGCGTAGCGGTCGTGGCGTAGCGGTCGTGGCGTAGCGGTACGCTTCTAGGTCGTCCCAACAATTCTTCCTGGGCCAGCCTCGGCGGCGCCGTCCATCCTCTGGCACCCATCGTGTGGAGATATTTCACCTTTTCAGTGCTTACCGTAGCCAGGTTTTTTGTTTTGCTCATTTATTCTCTCGGAACATAGAAACGGTCATTCATTCATACTAACATACAGGTTAAAAACAATACTCTTCGCATAACTCGTCAAAATGTAGGGAACAGCTGTTATTTTTTTCGCGATTTCAGGTTTGGTCCCATAGCAAAAGTTATTCATAATGATGAGTACAATCTCCCATTTCGATTTGTTTCAACCTGTATAAAAATCTCGTGTCACGTCTTGTTCAATATTTATCAAATTTTTTGTGTATATTTGGTAGGTCAGAAAACAGGTCGTAGCTTTTACCTTTAAATACAGCCTAATCTTTTAGAATAAACAAGCTTTTAATACTTTGTGTATATTATTTTATCTACTGCTCTCAAAACGGTAAAGGAAAACATCGTGAGGAAACCGGGATTTATTAGAACCAAAAATTCGAAGACATGTGACATCTACCAACCTGCACTGGGCCAGCGTGGTGGATTGCGGCCCACTTCCTGAGGCCTGTGTCCCAGCAGTGGGAACATTATAGGCTGATTATGAATAGGTCAATGTTTATTAGTAGTAATTTTCAGGTGTGTGAAAGAATCTCAGGTATGAATCTTGCTCGCACACCTTATGTTGTCTTGTCATAATCTTTTACCTACATTGTGATACCATAATAACTTATCAGTATATATATTTTCACCTTATCTAACTCATTAAACAACCTTATGTTGTAGTCATCCTTCTAGGCACTACGTCATGTCAATGTGATCTTTTGGAAATCGGTAGTGATAAATTACAGTTTGCATAATAAAACCGACGTACAAAAAAAGGACATTTGGGTAGGCAGCCTAAAGTACTCAAACAGACAGACCATCATTGAGAAACTGAGAAAGAAAAAAAATGCAGTAAGTTCAAAAATCTAAGTAGATTTTTTGTATAATCACAAACATAATTACCTACTGTAATTTGTTTAAAGTAATAATTATGACTGATAATGATAACTGGTTAGACCTAACAGTACTATTTATAACATATCCCGCAGAGACGGTGGCACTTTGAAAAGGGCTTGCCTCTACATTCTGATTTTTCGTAAAGAAAAGTCTCGTTTTAAGAACGTGATCATTGAAGGCAACTAACGTGGATCCACGCAAGACGCAATGGCTTTTTATTGTTTCTATGATTACGGCATTCAACCGGATAAAAAAATGGGTTTTAATTTAGTACTAGCCACCTAAAAAAGGTAACACAAGGTCGAAAAAGTTCGTAGTTTCAGCCACTAATTTCATGTAACAATAAACTGCATAAAGATCAAGCAAGTGTGAGAGTTATGGCTCTCGATAAACAGCATATGTGTGACCCTAACACGTTTATTATCAACTAGCTGTGCCCGCGATTTTGTTCGCGTGGATGTCGGAAAACAAATGTGATTTCATGGGTGTTAATTTTTTTTGCGCGAAATCCTAATTATTTTTCTAAAATAAAAGTAGCTTAAGTTACGCCGTATAACATCAGCTATCTGCCAGTCAAAATCAGTCCAGCCGTTTCCGAGATTATCCGCAACAAAATACAGACAAAAAAAAATTGAAATGGCGTATACATTAAATTATTCAAAGCTGTTATTTTGACATTACAAACAGCCACTTCAATTTTATTTATTTGTATAGATGAATGAATGCACGTTATTTGTTGTCGATGTATACACTGTAGCGAAATAAAACGCGGTGACTTCACAATTTCACTAACATTACGTATAATTTTGTTGTAAAAATAAAAAATTCGAAATACAATAATTTTGTATAAAAAAATAAAGATAAAAGATTACTTTAAGATACCTTGTGACGTTGGTTACAAATACGAATATGAATGAAATAGAAATACTTAAGGTTTTGGGTTTTGTAAAGACAAAAATAAAGTGAGAATTTTGTTACATTGACGTGATTGCAATCAAGAAAATATTAGATAGATTTAAAGTTTGCGCGGTCCAAGGGAAAAAAAGTTAAAATAGCACACCCGCCGTATTTGAATGATAAAAATTCACGCAATTTTTATAGGAAAATATATCTAGACAATCTACTATGAGAATAGAGTAAAAAAAGGTATCTGTTCCCAAAAGGGGGTCTTCGTGTCCGTTCTCGGGATCCTTGTAGATTAATAGAGCAGAACAATAATCAGGTAGCAGATCCGCAACAGCAAGCAGATCTGCAACAGCTAGCTGCGGGCGCTCTTCTGGCGAACAGCTTATACTTCCTCTCGAGAGTCAGGGTAGGGTGAAAAATCGATCAAATCGGCTTGCCCATAATTCGGGCCTTATCCAAAAATGAAGAAAAATATGTTCACAAATAGTTTTTTAAATTTATAGATAACGAGGTACGGAGGAGTAAAACCAATTGCGACAGCAATTAAATTAATTCAACCAACTCAAATTCACAATAAAATTTCGGCGTTAATATTCCACAAAAAACATGTTCCTAGTCACAAGGTTATTTTCAAAGTCACCATGGATACCGTGAAAAATGCCATCTGACGTAAATACGATTCGTAATTTGAAAGATTTCAGATGGAAATTTCTGGACAGACTATGGTTCAAAAAAAGGTTGAATATGAGTTTAGAAGGAGGATTAAAGCCAAAATTACCATGCAGGATTTGTTAATACTGCAATTGGAGATAATGCATTTAATTCAATTAAAGCTGCGGATGTATTTCCATGATTGTCATGTCTGGTAAAGTAGTAACTTATCGCTAGTTTTCTGCATGAATGAAAGAGGTCTACAGGCGTCTTCTTTACCCATTAAGGCGAAAGCGTCAGGTTAGGTTTATTTATAGAATTACTAGCTTCCGCCCGCGGCTTGCCCGCGAGGTATGTCTATAAAAACTATCCTATGTCCATCCCCGGGATGCAATCTATCTCTTTGCCTTTGATCGAAATCCGTAATCGGATTAGGCGTAAAAAGGTAACATACAGACAGACAGACAAACAGACAGAGATACTTTCGAATTTATAATATTAGTAAGGATAGGTAATCATAAAAATCATCAATACATTTTGAATGACTATTTCACGAAATTATGACAAAAGATTGGTAAAAAGACTGCCAAGCTGAGATGGGATTGGGCGGGTCACGTTAGCCGCATGTACCTAGTGACCGCTGCAGCTGGGCAACAGTCTCCACGCGGTGGGTGCCTGAGGATGAACGGCGCTGCGGAGGCCGGCCCAGGAAGAAGTGGCGACCAGACGCATACAGCAAGGGTTAGATCGAGGTGGCTCTAGGATGCTTGGAAGAACTTGGGGGAGGCCTTTGCTCAGACTTGGTGGACAGGGTCAGGGTAGGGCGTAGGCAAATTAAAAAAAGGATTGGCTCGTGTGACGACCTCGATGTTTACGACAAGAGGATGGCAACGTGAATAATTACTTTTTTTTTATCATATGATGGCATCGTCTATAGTTAATTAATAATTTGCTGTGTCATTAGTCGATAATTAATTGATAATACTGCTTACAGGATGTTTTTAAATAAAGATACGATCAAAATTATATAAAAGTGAAATTTAGAAGATTAGTAATCCTGTAGGGAATAACCTGACGGATGACGATCTTCTTTAATCCTACTGAACGAATGATGCGTTCATTATTTCAGCCAGAACACATCGCCTCATAGACCTGTCCTGTGCTTCTCGCATCGAGCGGATTCTTCATCTTTATCGGGACGTGGTGGTACTCACCATCATCATCATCTGCTTCATCTGCGGCTGTTATTACTGAGCCCCAAGCAAAATTGTAAAATTCGATTAGGATGCAAAAGAAATAGTAATTGTTTGAGAATCACCCAATCACACAATATTTTGGATAGCCAGGGCAGTTTCAGACCTTTCCATCACCCAAAATTATCATCAGCATTGATTAGTTTTTCCAAGAGCTGGGTGAACCAGCTCATATTTAATTTTATTCTGTTAAACCAAGTCTACCTAATTATTATAATACTCAATTCGTTTATGACGAGTATCAAAGAGTGCTTATCAACAAAAAAGTAACGGTCATCAAGCCTGTTCTGTGTGATACCTAATTACCTATATCTACAAAATATAGATATGTTATCGGTTGGTGATTTGAATTATACTTCAATTAATGATTTTGAGAGGGCAAAACCAACTGGTAACTGCGATTGCTGACTGACGATCAAAATAATCACGTCTTGAAAGTGTAGGTACTGACCAAAAATATTATCTTCATATCAGCGGGGTACGTAAGACACTAACAGTAGCAATGGCTTTCACTTTGACAGTTCAACAACATTCCTTGCGTTATTTACGAACAACACAAATCAAACACATAAAGCAATGGATTAACAATATCCTTCCAAATGATTTCCAATTTGAAATGCAATTAGGGTGCTGAGCTGAGCCTCTAGCCACGAACGCGGGACTTATAAGTCGTAATTTCGAACGATTTTTAAATCGTAAATACAATACTGGTTTAAATTTTGTTGACAAGCACGATTAATATAACATATACACTTGAATAAAGTCTTAAAACAAAGTAAATATTATGTGTAACTTCACGTATTTTTCCGCGCGTTTGTGTAGGCCCATGGATTCGAATCTTTCGCTTTCCGAGGCACGGAAATGTCACCCATCCACGGACCAACCCCGGCAAGCGTAGCTTAACCTGATGGATGGAGAACAACCAATATAAACGGTCAAATCGGATGCAGCACGTAAGCAGTGGCTCCCGTACAAAGGAAAGACAGATTACATCAATAGCAAGAATACCTGCTGAGTTCTTTGTTGTTTAATGCAGGATAGCCTTTACCAGAAGTGGTAATCGTATTAATGGTTCAGCAGCATCAATATCATCAGGATTGTGCTGGAATATAGCAAGTCGTGGTGCAGCAGCGGCTCCCCTGACCGCATCCGTCATTAGAAGACAGCCGCCATGCAACCATCATCCAGTGACTCACCAGCGCCACTCTTGTCCGACCTTTTCGGCGATATGGTTCAGCGAAAAACCGGCAAAAACGAGCGTATCAACACTTGGATAAGGATCCAAGTGTTAATACGCTCGTTTCGAGTCAGACTGGGTTTTTTATTACGTATACCTACTAAAACTGCGCGTATACTTTCTCATTTGATAATCATATTGCATATAAATCTTGTTCCCTTGGTAGGTCAGACGGTAAACGAGAAAAATAGTCAACACTGTAGTCTAGAGAGATATGGAATTGAGAAGTATTTACTGTGAGAGCTATTTTGTGCACGTTGCCGTTTACCCTGAAAACGTTAAAAAGCCTCGACCATAACGTGGGAGCTTTGCGAGCTTTCAGTACCTACTGGGACGAATAAATAAAACCACAGTTTGTCATATTACTTCAATAATTATTCCTAGAAGATTTTTTCCTTGTCTTGTTAGCCAAATCTTGTGGGTCAATCAAATTAAGTGGTTTCTCTACAGTACCTAGGTAAGGAAAGGAGTGCCACTCCCAGTTTGTTGGATCAAACATGGGCGCTTAAAAAAACTAATTTTAATATGCAAATCAGTGTATTTTTTGTAGTGGAATTTTTAGTTCAGTCCATTGTCATTATTTCACATCATTGTCAGCATACATCATCTCATATTGGGAACCTTAAAGCTATTTATAATAGTCACTTCACCTGTCTCACATTTGTTTGTCTCAAACCTAAGCTATTGTTAATTCTAAGTTGTTCCCCCTTATTAACAAAACATGGCCTTGTCACTTAAATCTCAAAGAAATGAGAAAGTCATGAACAATATCACATATTATCATAACTTCAGTACCGTCTTATTTATAATTAAGGGGGTTCAAATATAAAAGTATAAAACCTTATGCAGCTAATTGTCAATAAATTACTTAAAAGTATCAGCTGTCCGAGTCCAGTTCTTGTGACTTTTTCTCTTCTTCTGCAGCTGGCAGAAGGAAACTGAGGCCCGCACATACTGTGGACAAGGAAAATTTTCATAAATAAAGTTTATATAAAACACTAGTTTCTGCCGGCGACTTCGTCCACGTGAAATTTCGCCCCACGACCCACTGCGTTCGCCCCACGACCCACCGCATTCCATTCGATTCGCCGCGCTATTACATACTTCTTTTTCGCTCAGCGTTATTTCTGACATTTTTCTGAGCCTTCTATCAAATGCTAAAAGATTTAACCTAACGATGTTTTCCTTCGCCGTTTCGAGAGCAGTGGTGATAAAATTAAATACATGAAGTAAAGTGCTTAGTGGATTCGAACTCACGACCTACAACTCGTAGGTCGGGTAACAATCTATAACGAAGATTGAAGTCAACAAAAATGTGCACTGAAAATAATTTAGGTACCTACTACGATTAGTTGACATTTTTTTCTCTTTATTTGTTTTGGGGTTTTTATCTAAACAGTAACATTAACAATTATGATAATTTTAACACATAAACTATACTAAACAGTTGAGCAATCTATGAAACCGTTATATAAAAGATACAAGTCACCGATGAAGGACTGTTATTAAATGGCATAACTTTTTGGCAGCTTCTGAAGTTGGTTGGGATAAAATTGATTGTATTAATCCTATATTAAGCCTATTTAAGTCTAATTCTCTCAAAAGTAATTCCCTCTCGCGCCTGTTGCGGACACAATCCATCAGCAAATGCTGCACGTCCTCAATCTGATTACATTCTCTGCAATTCGGTGAATCAGTTTTTTTCATAAGGAATTCAAACTTCGATTAGTTGACTTGTTACAAGAAGATCCATATTTTGCATTGCGTTCGTTATCATTTTTCATAATGAACGACGCAAAACTTCGGTTCACTTATCATAAAAAAACAAAATATATTCAATTTAGTTCATTGTAGTTTCTTTATCGAGGCTTGCGATAAAAGCTAATAAATATCTGTTGTGTAAGTTTACAACTGAGGAAGGTGACAACACACGTGCGACACCAGGCAACTGCAGCCGTAAGACAAGTGTCGACGGCTGTCGTCAACGCGTGCTATTCCACATAATTAACAAGTTACCCGAAATAGAAAAACCACATTTTTTTCAACATATCCCTTCAATAATAAGAGGCTGCTTAGTCATTGCTTGACATTCGGATATGAGTGAGTTTTATAATAACACGGTGCAAATTGCTAATGCTAATTTTCTTGATATAGGTAACTTCCCCACACATGTTATACGTTTTTATCAAAGTCGTGTTTTTGTGAGCTGGTTAGTATCGACACTAAAGCACGTGTCAGTAAATTTGACTTCACTATTAATTGCACACGTGGCGTTATAATTAGCTGAATTAAGAGTTTATCTTTATTTTCCAAAATTTTCCTACCACTTCCTAATCAGTGTACTTAGAAATATATTTAGTTGTTTTGGTTGGTGTTACCAAAATTTACAACTACTATAAAAAGTTGTTTGATAAGTTTTTACAATAAGCCTTTTTTGTTTCAAAAGATGCGTGGAAACAGTACCTACCTACATTAGTGATAACTTTAAAAACTGCAGGAGTCCGTTATCTGACATCTGGCTTAAGATAACATTCTATTATAATCTACATGTTGTACTTTACTCAGCGGGTATACCTACAGACCTAACAGTACAGCGACCTACCCCGTTCAATATAATAATGCACTGAGAGTACAGCTGCGGCTGCCGTGGCGCCGCCGCGTCGTTGCAGTGCATCAGAATTCATGGATGTTTGTGGTTTGACGCCAATTTTTGGAATAAATATGCATCCCTGATGACGCATGTCCGCAACAGCACCAACAGGATTCTCAGTGTGTTCGCAGATCGGTCGGATTCCGCAATGTTGCGGAGGTCACAGTGCGGAGGTGGATGCAGCTCCACGCAGAATTTTATTTGTACAACTATGTGTATATCTATGTCTGTAACCTGTAAAAATTGTTACCAATCCTAAGGACTCCTGTCTGAAACCAAAACTAAAAAACTACCAAACGCTTTTTCATTTGGTTTTCATATGAAAAAACGTTTAAGTTTTAAGTAGTTTAGTTAAAGGTTTAAGTAACATACGAGGCCAAAAGGCTCCTACCTATCTCAGCATGACTCTTCGACATTAAAAAAAAACGTCGTAGCGCTCTGGTATTCTAATAGGGCCCGAACGGAACTTGAATCTCTGTGCCACGGACACATACAATCATCTACTAGGTTGTGAGCTTGGTATTTCGTAAAGCAGGACATCGATAACTACTTATCTATCCTATTAATATGTCATAGTAAAATTTTGAAATGTACCTGTTTTGCAGATTGTGACGCCAGATATGTTAAGAAACGGCATTCGCCTAATCAGGATTACAGAGGTTTATTTTGATGGTGTTACATCATAAACGTCTTGGCTTTTTATTGGATGATTCGTACGTGCCAAATTCACATAATCAGCCTATAATGTTGGGACTGCTGGGACACAGGCAGATGTCACACGTCTTGGAAATTTTGGTTCCTTCTCCTTTTTGAGGGCAGCGGTGATGAAATAATTTACACAAAGTAAAGCGCCTGTCTGGGTTCGAACCTATGACCTGCAACTCGTAAGTCACGGCCGTTACCAATGATTCACAGTAACTAAATCAAACCAAAAATATGTGATCAGAATATTTTGGGGTTACTTACAAAAGACTAGAAAAGCGAAGGCGTAGAAGGTGGCCATGCAGGCGGCGCTGAGTGACACCCCGGCTGCGTTGGCGCCGGCGACTGAGCCTATCCTGCCGAACATCATCACAGCTCCCACTGCTGTGCCCCTGAGGAAATAAAAATAGATTACAACACTGTGTTTGAAGACCACGACCCTTTGTGTACACACGTTTTTCTTGCCGTGAAAAACTACAGTTTATTCGCCGGGTCAGTGTTTTATGGATCACTATGGAAGCTTGTTGACAGGCACGTTCAAGACCCCTGCGTTGAAATTTTTCGTCGGTTAATTGTTAAAATAATAATTAGCTCTGCCATACATTTTGAATGCGTAGGTATTGCATATTCTATGAAACAACTGCTTTTTTTTAACAACCGACGAATTTTTTTATGTCGAATTATGTGCTGAATTTATGTATCCTGTATGCTTAAGTAAAAGCCTTTGTTTTTACTCCGTGGTAAAAGCTGTTATATTGACATTACAAACAGACACTTCAATTTTATTTATTTGTATATAACATTATTTGCACAGATTACGTATATATGGTACTAAAATTGCGATTTATATTGCAATTACCAATTATTTCAAGTGGAGAATGATTTAGTAATAATTATAAATCCAATATTGATATTGAAAAATAACGTTGTTTACCTTACACATAGTTTAATTAGCTTGGAAAGTCCCAAACACCAATAAAGATTACCAATAGAGTTAGGTACCTGTGACAAAGATACTTTTAATCTTTGTCGCATAGGTAACTACAGTATCTTTATGGCTATATTATTTGGGATTATATTATAAAACATCTGTTGTTAGGAAACCATCGTATATCTGTGAAACGGTTGACTAGAGCACAATATTTGCTTTGGTATATAGCAGTAGCTTTATGTTGTAAATTGTTATGCATCGCAAGAGGTAGAAACCCCAAGGACGTCTGTGTAGTCTGAGAAAATAAAGGTAAGAAAGAAAGAAAGAAAGAAAAAACGTTTATTCGCGGTGAACATGACGCAAAAAAAGAACAAATACAAAAAATAATAAAAGGTGGGGGGAAACATGCGTCACATTCACGCAAAGTAAGTTGAAAGTAGTCGCGTTCGTCTCTCGATGTATAGCAGTCTGTGAGTAAACTCTACGCATACACACTAACAGTACCAATGGCTCTCATTTTGACAGTTCTACAACATTCATTGCGTTATTTACGTTCTTGAGCAGACAAATTTTTCGAACATGAGAAGCAATGATTTTGCAATATCCTTTAAATGATTCAGATTGAGATTGATAGTTTGTTACGCAATTAGGCTGCTGTTCCAATTCCAATAAACGTATCTTCGTAAGTACCTACTTTGATTCTTTATTTTCCTTCCTTTGTGTATGTTACCATATGAATTCAAACGTCTAACAATCGATAAAATTGGCTGTGGTAGTAAATAGTATGTACCTACTTACATAACAGTTTACCATCCCCGATCCTAGCCATTTTTAGAGGTAAGATCAGCTTCGATTACCCATGGCCCATGTAGGTATGTTTTGTGGTGTTATTTTTTATTGTTATTTGTTTTCTGGTATACAATAAAGTATTTATTAGGTCCTTTTTTTATGGATGGGAAATCATCAAATGACCCCTCCCGCTCTGGGTGTGTTCCGGGGCAGCGGTAACCCTTTCGGATAATTCCGCTGCCCCGGATATATTAGGTCCTTACATATGAAATTAGCGTTTTGTCGTACTGGCCACTTTGATCTGAAATATCTTCTCTTTGGTTAAGAATTTCAAATTCAAATTTAGAAATTCATTTAGCTGGTACATTTGAGTTTTGAAAACAGTCATTCATTTGTTTTTTCCTCATTATTTTTTTCTTTGGTGAATTAGATTGGCAAACTCAGTAGATATTAAATTATTGAAGCTCAAATCTTCTTTAAACGAATTAAGTACCTCAAAGACGTGGGGAATAGATGCACGACGTATGCTGTGAGAGGGCCAATGCCGAGCGCTGTGAGCTGCAGAGATGACATCGCCACTCCTGCTAAGATCCTGAGGACAAAGGTAAGTAATGTGTTACAGGTTATTGGGTAAAATGGCAATAAGCATCAATTCATCTGCCTAGACTTTTTCCCAACTATGTTGGGTTCGGCTTCCAGTCTAACCGCATGCAGCTGAATACCAGCATTTTACATGGAGCGACTGCCTATCTGACCACCACAACCCAGCTATTGGGTAATACGATACTCCTTAGTAAGACTGGTTGTCAGACTTTCGGGCTTCGGACTACCCGTAACGACTGTCAAAGATTCACGAATGACAGACGGGACCAACGGCATATCGTGCTTTTCGAGGCACGGAGGGGTCACGGTATGTAAAGATTGTCACCCATCCACAGACCAACATCGGCAAGCGTAGCTTAACCTGATCGATCGACCTGTGCGGCTGTTATTACTTAGCCCCTTCAAATAGCGTAATAAGCGTAAGCAATAAGCGTCAATTATAAATCTGAAATCCGTTTAGCAGTTATAAGTTTAGTGTGAAAAATTAACAAACAGACAGAGTTGATAACATTCGTATTTATAATACCTACCACGTTTTTGCTTAGCTTTCTGTTTTTTTTGCTCGGCTGCTAAGAGTTAAAGCTTGATATTGAACAGCTTATAACCTTTCTCAAGAATTGGACTATATTTTTTTTTTAATATCTCCTGTTAGTTTCAGAGATTAGCGCCTTCAAACAAACAAACTCTTCAGTTTTATTATTAAACGGTTTTATTTTTAGTTTCTATAGATAATGTTGCTTAATTTTTCCAGTATGATGACATAACTACAAACAAGTAGGTACTCGTACTACGCAAACCAAACTTTACACTCCAGGTTTCCTCTATGCCTGGCTCTAAACTAAAAACATCATTCGTTATGAAGAAAAAGAGACAAGAGATCTCTCTCTTGTCTCTTTTTAGTTCAAGAGAGTCGGAAAAGTGTAAGCTTTCATTTTACGTTTTTAAATCCGTATTCTGTCTCTATTTTCATTCACTGTCTACATAGTTAGTCTGCTACCAAGAATGAAACCGAAACACCGTTGGACCTCTTATCAATCTCAAGTCTCGCGTGACCAATGGCAATAAAACAGTTAAAAAAGACTCCACTATCAGGCACATACACGATAGCGTATATTTTGATCTTTGAGACCCTAGTATCTGCAATGATACACGGACTCCAAGCTACTGAACAGGCTACTTAATTTTTATTAGGTACGATAATTTCTTTACTGATTACTTATCCGTAGTCATTAATGTATATAATGTAACACACACACGTTATGTGTCACATAATGTCATAATCGTAATCCTTCACACGACGACGGGTTTAAAAATAAACGATTCTCACGTGCATTGCATCAATGAAGCTGTGGCGACATCTACATCGCTACATGCGAACTACGCACACTGACATCACGCAGAATCCTGCATTGCGCAAGCAAATTTCGACGCGCGACTAGCATATTTATTTATACAGGACATCTCCACGCAACCAGAAGGCCAATTCTCGTAATTTAAAACGTTCAAAATCTAGTCGCAGTCTCATCTCAGCGACAAACAAATGTCAAAAACTTGTCAAAATGTAGGGAAATTAGAGGTATTTTTGACAGATTGAGACTGAGATCAGACTGTGAACGTTCTTAAAATTACGAGAATTGCCCCTCTGTTGTCATGGATTCAGTACATGATTCTGGACCCCGGCGGCGTTGTCATAGGTTATTTAAAAAAATTGCTGTTCCATACATTTTGATCGAGTAGATATCGCACTTTTGAAGGAAACATCAGATTTTTAGGGTTTCGTACCACAAAAGGAAAAAGCGGAACCCTTATAGGATCACTTTGTTGTCCGTCAGTCTGTCTGTCTGATAAGAACCTTTATCGCGGGAACGCGTGAAGGTATCGAGTTGAAATTAAAACCATATTCTCAGGTCTACAGTCCCTTGAATCTGTGAAAAAATCAAACTTCTAAGTTAACGTAAAAAAAGATACGGCTGTTTATGTCGCAAAAAACGTATATTTCGACACTGTCAAGGGAATCAAAATGTATAGGTTAATTCCCGTTGACCTAGAATCTTGAAATTTGGCGTAAAGCAAGGCTATGTAGCACAAAAAAGGGAAAAAATTTGAAAACCGTAAATTTTAGTTACCTACATTAAAAAAAAACCGTGATAAACTATTTACATAGGTACCTATAAATTTATACGAAACCCTCGGTGCGCGAGTCCGACTCGCACTTGACCGGTTTTTTTTATAACCGATAAAAATTTTCTACAATCTATGTGAGGTGGTCTAGAATCAAATGCTGAATTCACGGTTACAGGTTGTGCGTCGACGTCCCTGACACCTACAACGTCCCGACATCCTCGGGTATTACACATGACATTATCGGACACAACACCCGTCGGAGGATCCTCCCGAGGGATGAGGAACTTTACATCCTGTTCCTCAAACCTTGGTATTTTTTTTTATTGGGTTTGCTCTTGACTCTAGTCTAGGTCAGTGACTCAGAGGTGACAGAGAAAAAGTCGACGATGGAGTGAGCTTACCCCACGCTTACCCAGAAAACAACCCATTACATACATTATCATTACATATTATATTATTTTAAGTTAAGTTTATAAGTACTCGATCTTTATACATAAAACAAAGTCGGGTTAGTAACACAAATCATAACTCAAAAACGGCTGGACCGATTCTAATGATCTTTGATTTGTTGGATTTGACTCCGCCCCGAATAGCATAATAACTATCAAAACATGTTAAAAATTCACAAAAAAAATGGAACGGCTTTTTTTATGATATCTCGAGAACGGATTGATTGATTTCGATGGCGGTACGAAGTTCGTTGGCTCAGCTACTTATTTTATAAAACTCATTTTTTTTTTTTTTTATGATGGGAAATCATCCAATGACCCCTCCCGCTCTGGGTGGAGCGGAAGGGAGTGTCAGACTCTTACTGACTAAAACCCATCCGTGTTCCTTCCTTAGCCCTTTATGTTCCGGGGTAGCGGTAACCCTTTCGGACAATCCCGCTGCCCCGGCAGGCTTCGGCCCTAACGGGTCCCTCCTTTGATGCTGACATCTCTTTGAGGCGCGCGTGGAACACATACGCTTGTCCGGCACGGGCCTGGTCCTGATCGGACGGCGAGCTACCCATTACTCGCCGTCCGCAGGCCCGCGCCTACGGTGGCCGGGAGTCGTCACGCGGCTCCCGACGCCCGGAGCGTCTACCGCGGCGGCTGGGACGGGCGGCCCTCTCGGCTCTCTCCCTCGCCCATCCCGCCACCTCCTTCGCTAGCATGACTGCTTCGCAGAAGGAGGTGACTAAAGAAACGGGTCTGATTTTATTGGTCAGGCTGATACTGAGCGCCCACTCCCGGGCGCTATCCCACTACTGCCCGATGCGGGGACTTTTAGCTGCTGGGTTTCCCCCCTGGCCCGATTCGCCCCTCCTTAGTAGACCTGCATCCCCCAGACTCCTCCGGGGGATCCATATCTACACCGGGCTTAGTGTGGACGTCCAGTCAACATGGGCCACTCAGCACCAGGACCCCCGACCTCAAACCATCCTCCGATTCCGACCTCCGAGAAGCCGGATTACAGGAGACGCCACGCTCTGATTTGTGTTTGTATTCTGTGAGTAGATATGAGCCAACCCAAAGACAGCCGACTACAACAATTATTCTATGGACATGCACCCTGTTCTCTCTTTCCATCCAAGCTAAAAACGCAGGTAAGTACCTAATAGCAGTTAGTTAAGATAAACACTGCCAATTTTTGACTTTATCCGTGAGGCTTAAATTCATTAACTAGGCCACCAGGCCTCACCAGGGTGCTTACTTACTCTCTAATATAATTCCTATAGATCGACATTGGTCAAACGTCAGTTGGTTGACTGTCAATTCCAATATCGATCTATCGGAATTATATTCGAGAGTAAGCTCCCAAAACAGTCCAATTTGGGGCGAAAGATTCTAACTGAACAGACAGCAGTCTGCTGTGCTGCTGTGCTGCTGGGGAGTTTGCTGCGCCTCTTGTTCTTCCCAGCTTCGTTTTGGGGAACTGTCATATGTAATTCCGATGTTCGATAAAGTGTTGATTTGCATCCTAGTTTGCATAAATGGATTTTAATTTATCTTATAAACGTAGGCACCTGTTAGTCAAAAGCCCAGCAATAAGACAGCCGATTCCAACGACGATGAACATGGAGACCAGCAGTGTCTTCTTGGAGAGTGGGCTCATGCTGCCAGCAGTGACCAGAACCCCGTACACAATCGTCGTCACCACCATTATGTAGAACGTGTGGTAGGAGATCGAGTCTAGACATTCACCTGTTAACGTCTGGAATATAATAGAAGACTCTTTATTATGTACACCATACATATTATAGATTAAATGTTTAACATTTTCACTCGAGCCAGCGATCTAATTATAATGTTGATTTTTTATCTTTTAGGTTGTTAGTGTACAAGTACATAACAAAATAAAATGTATCATTTTGTAAAAGGGGTGTCCTGAAAATTAAATACAGGCCTGCAGCTTAGTTTAGGCACCAGTCTCCCACAATATTAAAATGTTATCTGACTCTGATAAAATGTATTTTGTAATATTGTGGTAAGAAAATAAATCTTATTTTATATGACAAAACGGGCGGCCCGGCCGATATTATCCCCTCTATGAAACGTTGTATAGCGTCTGTATGGTTACATAACGCTTTATCTTCTTCTTTCGAAAGTCAAGAGAAATCGGTATGTAACTATTCATCTGATATAATACGTTTATTAGTATAAAGGGGGCAAGTGTCTGCGATAGCAAACTTCCTAAAGACATAATTGTGACGTTGTTCCTTTATAAAATTGTAACTACAGTCCCTTCCACAGTTATTTTACCTCTGATTTTGCAACACTGTCCAAATCACAGTGATCTTTATTCTCATTATTTTAAGATTGCTGTTGTGTTGCTGCCTTAGACAGGTTTGTCAAAATCATTGTGATCTTTATTCTCGTCACAATAAGGTTGCTGTTGGGATACTGCTGTCAGAGGTAAAATAATTGTGAACGGACAGTGTCTTGTTAATTTAAAGCAAGCTGTGAAGCACGCCACGGGGCTCTGAGTTCGATTGCCAAGACGGGATAGATTGTAATTGCATTTTCCCTTTAGGAACTTCTCTGGAATATTAGGTACTGCATTTATAAGATGTATGATGTTTAGCTACTTTTACTTACAGAGTTATCCGATTGGCCGATAAGTTCACAGACAGTGCCGCTGCTCTCCTCACTGCTCATCACCTTGTTGATCGTGTCGGGAGCGAAGAGGAACAAGCCGTTCAAGCTGAAATAAATGTTTTTTTTTTTTTATTTATTTGTTGTGTTTTCAAAAACCTAGTTCAAGATATTTGTGACCAACGTTACAAGTAGAAAGCAATAGTCTACCTTAAGGCATTGACGACTGCCAACGCGGTCACCGGTGACCGCGAACAATAGATTTTTTATTGTCTGTTGCCTGGCAGTTAACGTCTTAAGGTTTTTAGCAAGTCAATAAAGCCTGAAATTACTGAAATCTATACTCATGAAGTTTTAGGTTAGTAAGGAATGTTTGCTTGCTCTGCATGAAATGTGTATTGTGGTCAAATAGCATATTCTAAAGCTCTCAAAGACGTTTTGGCGGCCGCTGCTAGGTATGGTGGTGTTGTCAACACTTTTCGTACAAAACAAGTGCTTACACAGCCTATAATATTCCGACAGCTTGGACACAGAGGTCTCCTCTGTTCGACAGGGAGTGGTCTATAATCTACCACGCGGGCCCAGTGTGGGTTGGTAGATGTCACATGTCTTCGCATTTTTTTTCCACCATTTTGAGAGCAGTGAGGTTGAAATTATTGACACAAAGTAAAACTCATGCCTGGGGTCGAACCCACGACCTACAATTTGTACGTCGCACTACGACACAGACACAACTGACAAACAGAAACTAACGGCTTTGAGTGGCCGTCCGAGCCAGAAGTAAGCACTCGATGCTCTTTTGGCGTCACGACTGCTGGCGCCGCAATTCCAAATCCAAATACTATCGGTTGGCTGAAAAATTATGGATGGACTGTGTGAAAGATGATCTAACTAGAAAGGGAGTGACTACTAAGATGGCAAGTGAAAGATAAGTATGGAAGAAAGAGACATGCTGCGCCAACTCCAAGTAAATTGGAAATTTGGTATGGGCAGGATCTTTGACCGTCAGTATAACACAAATCTTACAAAGAGAACAGTCCAAACATGAGGAATCCTGTGAGCGCGAACCACTTCAGGTGCGGCGGCCGCAGCAGCGCGAACGCCGACTCGGACTTGGACTTCGGCGCCAGCGCAACTCCCGAGCCGCGCTGTTCTGAGTCGTTGATGCCGCATGGTGTCTTTAGGGATTTTACCTGCAACATGTTTAAAAAAACTTGAAATAACCGCTGTAGTTTTCAAGTATGTTCAAATTTATTTTTAATGATAATATATGTTGGCTAAAAAGCGTGTCATTTATTCAAATTAGGCTGTCAATCAGCACTTTTTTGAAAGTCAAAACCACATAACTCCTAATGCTTTAGCTGGAAAGAAGAAGTACCGCAACAAACTCCCCAGCAGTGTGAACCATCCGACGGTCAGGGTAGGTATTTATTCTACTGGTATGAGCAAAGACAAAGTTGTAACTGCCCGTGACATCACAGCGGGCCCTATCAGAATACCAGCGCTGCGACATTTATTTTCTAAATGTCGTACATGGGGTACTATCGCGGACACTCCCGCCTGACCACCACTAAGTTCATTTTGCTTGCACACAAAAAATAGAAGCGCTCTCCTCTAGTAAGCGCGCCAAGGTCAAATAGTTCATCCATAAAATTCACAAAAGGAGTACACGTGATGCATCACTAAGCTGCGCAGTGCAGGTTGATACTAATTGCTTTATCGCTTTCCTAATAGGCTTGGTGCCGCCGCAGGATTTAAGCGAAAAAAATTTTAAGTGATCAGGCGGAAAAGGCCGCGATGGTACATGCTCATTGCTCGCCCACCATTTTTCAACAGAGAACGGTTTCGCAGTATCTTGAAACAGCTAGCATACTAACGCAAAAACTATCTTCAGGTAAACCCGTATTCACAGCATAGATCTTCCTCAAGACCGCCAATGCCTCCTTATCCTTGCCCCTGGTCATGAGGAACTTCGGGCTTTCATCAGCGAAGATCATTGGCAATGCAGCCAGGAGTAGTGGCAGGGCATACACGGCTGTCAGCAGTCTCCAGGGTCGCAGGTCTATGACTCCGAACTGGTACTGCCAGTCGAAGGAGAGGATGAGCCAAGCTAGACCTGGAAGTTAAGAAGGATTTAGGTAGTGTAGATTGTTGATGTGTCTTTTATAACCGACTTCAAAAATTTTTTTTTGTTTGATGGGGTTTACATCTGAGGTGGTCCCATGTCTGATGACTGTTTTGGATTTAGCTACAATAATACGTGTATCTAATCTATTTAAATGAAACTAAAAATAAATAATCTGGCATATTATCACAGTTTTTTAATAATCGACAAAGTATCTCATAACTTACCAGGACTTAAGAATGTCAGTAGATTGATGAGTGCGTTGGTGATGAGCACTGCAAAGTCCCGACGTCTGCGCGGGAGCATCTCTGATATGTACGCATAGCCTAAAGATGACGGACTAGATAAACTGGAATGAGAGAAAATGCATGGGGTTTTAATTAATTAGTGCAAAAGACGTTAATAAACACACAATATTCTTGCAGATATAAAGGTTAGTGGATCGGGGTGGTTTTATTGAGGTAAAAATCCCACACTCCCCGACCTCCCCTCCCCGGAAGTCGGGTGCCTTTTGAAGGATTCCAACCGACAACAAAAAAAAAGAAAAAGGTAGGTACTTGACAATCAAAGAAATGTGAATAAAAATCTACCCAATGCAATTGCAATTGTTTGTCATAATTTAATAGTTTAATCGAAATCCTTGTAGCGGCATCTACACCGCCATATGCGAACTACGCATCATACTGACGTCACGCAAAATCCTGCATCGCGCAAACTGAGTTTACCGCGCAACTAGCAAATCTACAACGCCCCGACCTCAATCGTTGGGCAGTTGCCTACAGACACAATACCCGTCTCCTCATCGGAGGATCCTCCCTTTTCTATGGATAATGGGTGAATTTTACATCCTGTTCCTCATTCCTCTAATCCTTACGTGGCTCACTGTTGGAATATCCATAGCAACGACACTTGTTTTATTATTTCTATATAGTCTTCGCCAAAAATAAAAGACTGGCTAAGTACTTACAATAGCGAGCAAGCGAACTTGAGAAGCGCGAAGGTGACCAGCGAAGGCATAAAGGCAGCCGTGAAGGCCATCACGCCGGATGCTGCTAGGGAACCGAGCAGCACTGGCTTCCTGCCCAGAGAGTCTGATGCACGGCCCCAGAATGGAGCTGTTAGTATTATACCTGTAACAGATAAAAATACATATTTTTTGTGGTAGTTTGGCAATCAGATAGGCCAGAAGACTAATTCAAATTCAAGTCACGATCTCATCTCAGCGAAAATCAGTGACAAAATCTTTTTTCAAAATTGTTGGAAACTTAGAGGTATTTTTGACAGATTATGACTAAGATCAGACTGTGATCGTTCTTGAAATTACGGGTATTGCCTCTCTGATAACGAGACGATTACCATCGAGTTTACAAATGTGTTGATAAAACAAATAAGTTGCTAATCGAAACACAGCAATACCTACTCTTTGGCGGTAGAAAGACTTCAACTATCTCCCTTCTATCCCTCTCACACAATACTCCTAAGTTTTAGCCCAGTCATAGCCTGTAACTGTGTGTCCATTGTACAAATAAATAAATAAGTATGGTGAAATTACGATGTGTCTTACGAGACCTGTGATAAGAAAGCATAACCTTCGTTTCAGCAAAGATTCGCTGGATGAAATGTTGCTATGATAATTATGGAGTGACTAGTTAATTCGTTTTAGTAACGTTTATCAGTGTACACCGAACTATACACAGATTATAAACCAAGTATGTGTCTTTGTTTTCTATTTTGATAGTTTTAAGGTGTATTTATTTTGCTGTAATGCCAATAAACGCATTTTTCTTTCTTTCTTTCTTAAGTACCTACCCACACCATTAGATACGTTCCTTTCTCGTGGTCAAACTTAATGGTCAAACTGATTTGACCATGAGGAATTCTGTTCCGGATAGTCAAACTACTTAGTTTAACGAAAAATATCCACCCTTTGTTATGTTCGTAAATATACTTGTACAGTCATTAACAAAAATAATTTCCTTCCTCGTGGTCAAACTTAATGATAGAATGTACCGAAATACTGTGTACAACTACATACATAGGTAGGGTACCTTCTTCTGTTTTTTTGTTAAACTGCATAAACCATAGAAATGTAAAAAACTTATTTCTAATAATAGAATCTATGACATAAACTCACCAATATTGGGTAAAGAAGTGATAATCCCCTTCAAGTTATCGGGTATATCCAGGTCGCAGGCAGCGGCTGGTAACACGAAGGCGATGCCAATCATCTCGAGGATGGCAGCGAACAGCGTCGCCAGCATCAGAACATTGTGCAGGACCTGGTACTTGCCGGTGCCTGCAAGAGTTGTGAGAGCAATGTAGCGAGAAGTGTTGACAAGGTTCGTAGGTAAAGCTGCTCCTTGCTCATAATTATCTAATTAGTGTGTTGTATTTACGGCACGTTATACCGTTGGTCCCGGCTGTCATTCGCGGATCTTTGGCATTCGTTACGGGTAGTCCGAAGCCCGAAAGTCTGACTAGTCTTACTAAGGGGTATTACATTACCCAGTAACTGGATTGTGGAGGTCAGATAGGCAGTCGCTCCATGTAAAATATTGGTATTCAGCTGCATCCAGTTAGACTGGAAGCCGACCCCAATGTAGTTGGGAAAAGGCGAGGCAGATTATTCAGGTACCTAACTACCAATAGGAAAACCAGAAATTCATAAGTTACTGTTTAAATTTTTAACCAGTGTCGCGGCAATAGTGTAGAAATGAATAGAATCATTTATTTGCTGCTATAAGAATAATGTAAGTATATTCCTCCAGACCGTATTTCTGACATGGCGGCGTTTATTTATAAATGATGATTAAGTTAAGGGACGTATAAACATCAAAAACATATGGTTAAACAGCCACTAAGTAATCGTTATCTACTGAATAAAGGGTATTATGGTGCACAAGATGTGTGCGCAGACACAGATGCAGTCTCTCCTCCCTCTCGTGTCTCGTGGTCGCAAGCGCGAGTGTGGGGTCCTGGGTTCGATTCCCAGGTCGGGCAAAGTGTTAAGAATAAGAATAAATAGGTTTGCATACGGTGTTCCTGTTTTTATGAACAGCAGTGCCAAGCAGTTTCACCCCCATAAGTGTCGATCCCGTAGAATCGGGATAAAAACTATCCTATGTGTTAATCCAGGGTGTCAGCTACCTCCATATAAAATTTTAGGACTAATTAATTTTAGGACTTTGTAGGCCTTTTAGACTTTAGATCTGTAGATGATTTTTATATTATCAAGTACCTGGTACTTGTTGACAGGCCTACGCTGTCCTCCCATACCTATTGTAACTTGAAAACATTGTAAAAACCAACTATTTTTAAAAGAGTAACCGTGTAGTTTCTTGCCGGTTCTTCTCCATAGGAAACGACCAATTGGAACCGTGCACCTAGCTTCTGATGTTTCATAAGTGCCCATGTAGGTTTATGTGAAATAAAATATTTTGATTTTGATGATTTTGATTTTTGATTTTATCAAAATTGTTTTAGGCGTTAGTGCGTGAAGAAGTAACAAACACAAACTCACTCACAAACTTTCGCGTTTATAATATTAGGTCCTTACATTTGAAATTGGCGTTTTGTACGGGAGGAATATAAAGTCTTTTATTAATCAAAGTAGGTGTATGCACCGTTGTTATCTATGCACTTTTGCCATCTCATAGGTTGTTCATTGATCCCTTTACTAAAAATCATGGGGGCGAGAATCAATAAACTCTCTGAAGGCGGTTTGGACTGCCGCATCGGAGTTGAATTTTTTTCCTTGTAAGAAGTTGTCCAAATTCCGGAAAAAATGGTAATAGAAAAGAAAAGAAAGAAAGAAAGAAAGAATAAAGTTTATTTGGACACAGTTCATGAAACACAAAATACAAAATTCAAAAAAAAAATAAAAAATGTAATCTGTTGGAGCAAGGTCCGGGGAGTACGGTGGATGTCGCAGACATTCCAATTGTAGCTCATCTAGCGAGCGATTCAAAATCAAAATCAAAAGTCATTTATTCAAACTAGGCTGAGAATCAGCACTTTTCGAACGTCAAAATTACATAAGACAGTCCCCCAAAAACGCCCGCCCTTCACCACTTCCTAGTGCTTTCGCTGGGGAGAAGAAGTGGCGCAACAAACTCCCCAGCAGCACAGCTGTCTGTTCAGTTATAAAATACTCGACTGTATACAAAACTAGATCTGCAAAGTATCTAATTAACATTACAGGACACAGAACATTCAATAAAATTATTTGCCATATGTTAGCTAGCCACGCCAATATACCAACAAATACCATAAAAATCTATACGTACTCAAGCTAAAATAAAAATACTAAATCAAAAGTAATAAAATAATAAAATAAAAACTACCTAAATAAAAGCCTCCAGGTATAAAGGGCGTGACAACTTACATATTTATGCAATGCTGGGTTCTGTTCACATAGCTGTCACTTGAAGGCACAAATGATAAACTAGGACCATCAAAGTAAAAATTAATAAACAAGTTAGGTATTACTAATAACAACAATAAAACCATGGTCAGCAAGACGACCAGTCACCACAAGCAGCACCCGTTCACGAGCATAACGCAAAGATCAGCCATTACCCAATTGACCAATCTCGGTTGTTTAGCAGCTAGTTCTTCCTTCATGGTTTGCAGTTGCTGACAATAGATATCTGCCGTAATCGTTTGGCCAGATTTTAGAAAGCTGTAGTGAACGACACCGGCGCAAGTCCACCAAACACTCACAAGTAACTTTTTCTGAGTCAATTTTCGTTTAGGGCAGGATTTGGCTGGTTCTCCAGGGTTCAGCCATTGCGACGAGTGCTTCCGATTATCGTACAGTATCTACTTTTCATCACAAGTAATGATTCGATTTAAAATCCCTTCATTAGGTATTGTGTCGGTTGAACAAAGTAACACAGCAGTCGACGCGTGTTTTCAAGTTCGATTCACTCAATTCATGAGGTACCCATCGTTCAAGTTTTTTACTTTCCCGATTTGCTTCAAGTGGATTAATACAGTTTTATCACTTACCCCGAAGCCTGCAGCTATCTCTGAAGTGCTTTGTGATGGATCCGCTTCCACAATAGCCTTTAATTCTTCATTTTCCACTCCGGTCTCCGGCCGTCCACGGGGTTGGTTCTGAAGATCGAAATTTCCAGAACGAAAACGTTGAAACCAAAAACGTACTGTGCTTTCTTTTGCGACACCAGCGCCGTATACATCATTAATCCTTCGAGCTGTTTCTGCAGCACTGGTGCCACGGTAGAACTCGTACTCGTAAATATACCGTTATTTCATGTTTTCCATTGTGCGGTAATAAGCGACGCCAAAGAAAAAAATAATGAGAAAAAAACAAATGAATGGCTGTTTTCAAAACTCAAATGTACCAGCTAAATGAATTTATAAATTTGAATTTGGAATTCTTAACCAAAGAGGAGATATTTCAGATCAAAGTTGTCAGTACGGCAAAACGCTAATTTCATTTGTAAGGACCTAATATTAGCGTGATAAATAGGATCCTACCTCTACTAACTTAATAATCTTTGAAACATGATGATGAGGAAAATAACAAACACTAAAAAAATTATCTATGTTTATAGACGACTAAGTATGTCGTAAGGACTTTATGTCCGACTTAAAAGATAGCGCCTATCAGTGCACTCGGGGCAAGACACATTAAACTAATGTTTATTATTGCAGTTAATTATTATTATGTATGTGGGTAAAGTGAGTGATATTGACTATTCATAGAACGCTATCAGCACTTTCTCTTGGCAAATAATGGTTCCTGAAAACTGCTGGAGGCATTAAATATTTGTTACAGAACAAGCGCCTGCCTTTCAGTTTATAGCTTGTATATCCATGAATTAACTAAAAATATGTGGTAACTAGCTGCGTCCCGCGGTTTCACCCGCATAAATCTTGATCCCGTGTCAATATCAGGATAAAAAGTATTCGATATCCTAATCCAGGTCATGGTTTACCCATGTACCAAATTTCATCAAGAGCTGGATTTGGTGGATTGACCCACCAGCGTAATTAAATAACACCGGTAATTGCGTAACGCACAATCAGTAGTAATGGCTATCCCTTTGACAGTTCAACAACATTCATTGCGTTATTTACGTTGGTCAGCACACATTTTTTTCGAACATTTGAAGCAATGATTAGCAATATCCTTCAAAATTATTGAAATTGTGATTGAAAGTGTGTTTTTACGCAGTTAGGGTTATGCTAGGGTTCCACACGAGGGAGAGAGCCTCTAGAGCCTTACGTCCCAGCCGCCGCGGGAGACGCTCCGGGCGTCGGGAGCCGCGTGACGACTCCCGGCCACCGTAGGCGCGGGCTTGCGGACGGCGAGTAATGGGTAGCTCGCCGTCCGATCAGGACCGGGCACGTGCTAGACGGCGCGTACCTATGTGTTCCACGCGCGCCTCAAAGAGATGTCAGCATCAGAGGAGGGGCCCGTCAGGGCCGAAGCCTGCCGGGGCAGCGGAATTGTCCGAAAGAGTTACCGCTACCCCGGAACATAAAGGGCTAAGGAAGGAACACGGATGGGTTTTAGTCGGTAAGAGTCTGACATTCCCTTCCGCTCCACCCAGAGCGGGAGGGGTCATTTGATGATTTACTATCCATAAAAAAAAAGGTTACCACACAATTGAAGACTCATATCAAGCTCACTTCACTTAAGTTTTAACGGCAAAATGTTTAAGGAATAGACCGGTTGGGGACCTAAACATAAGTAGCGAAATATAGGTACAACCCGATTCATACTTTATGGCGGGCTGGGGCGGCTCTATAGTGCGCTACTCGCTGCGCAGTACCTCACCCCTCACCCCCACTGACAGGTAAATTTACTGCGCAGTGACTCGCCTCATGTTCCCAGCCGCCATAAAGTTTTAATCGGGCTGTAAAATAGTATACTAACCTGCGAACTCCAGCGCCTCTTCAAGCTCCGCCTCCATGACGGGCGAGTGGTTGTTTGCAGCCATGCTTGCCATCACCACATGACGCATATTCAAGTCCCTGAATCAACACAATGAAATAATTAACATTCAATTAAATAAATAAATAAAACACAGGTTGTAAGGGACATCGACTGATGATCGGTATTATGAATCAGCACTTGACTCCACCACGATCCAGCATAGAATTATTTCAAGAGTGATTTAAAAAAAAAACTGCTATTTTATACATTTAGACGGTGTAGGAATTCCACTTTTGATATGAAAATATGATTTTTATTAAATAACCGCTGAACGATTTCTCCATTTCAAAAAATCTGGTATTGAATTCATGGTACAGTTCGCGCGTCGAAATCCGTTACACACTGTTTACTAGGTTCAAAAGCCTTGCCTCTTGCCAAACACCTTCTGATAGTCTCCCATCGTAACGTGACAGATTTCAGTCCACGAAGCGACTGCCGACTGAACTCGACCATATAACTATACTTATGTCCTACTAAAATACCTATTCATATAATAAGTACAATGTATTGTCTATTATGTCCAATGACCGTGGAGATAGATAAATCTTAGAAAAATTATCTTCGAACTAGGGCGACGTTGCACAATCGTAGATTACCTAAGTTACCATATCTCGATTAACAATGTTTTAGTATTTTGTTGTCGTATCAGTTGTATGATGGTCACAGTAAAGAACAGAAGGGCAATTCCCGTAATTAGAAACGTTTAAAATTTAGTCGCAATCTCATCTCAGCGACAATCAATGTAAAAAACATAGACTTATAAAAAAAGGTGGACTCCGCGCCACGCATATCGAAAGTGAATCAAGTGCCATATTTTTTAAAGATTGGGGCTGGGTTCAGACTGCGAATGTTCTTAAAATTACGAGAATTGCCCGTCTGGTATTCCGAATCTCGGAACCGGTCGGTCGGTCGGTCTTCGGAATTTGAATCATTTTGAAGGAAATTGCTAATCCATTGCTTCATATGTTCGAAAAATTTGTCTGCTCGACAACGTATATAACGCAATGAATGTTGTTCAACTGTCAAAATGAAAGCCATCCCTACTGTTAGTATGTTACCCTTCAGGGTGATATCAGGTGCAGCACCAACATCCATTACATCTAGTTCAGAAGAAATATTAACACACCGGAATATTAACACACCGGAATAATCGCACCATAAAATACCATCGAAAGAAAAACATGAAATCTTTAACCATACCTTTTTGACGTTTAAACGTCACTTAACTTTAATCATCGTTTATAAATAAACCCAAAGAAAGAATATCAAAGAAAAACAAGGGATACAACAATATACCACATCACATGTACTCACCACGTGAAACTACAAAGAGAGTAGTGAGAAATTTTCAGTAATTCTATTTATATTGTGAGAAATTCAGTCACCACTCCCATATTTTCATAGTTACGAGTATGTGACAGTGCTCATAAAACAAACACAACACCTACCTAAGTTTTCACAAGTCTTCAATAGAGAACAAAACATGACATTAATTCGTGGAAAACATTATCTTTTTCATCTTGGAAAAGTACCGTGTCTTGGGGACTGACTAATCTTGTTTACTTAACGCATAGCGAGACAATTAACATGAGATCTCATATCCGGAGACGAGTCTAGGATTACACAGAGTTACACATCTATCTTGCTGGAAAGTATTATTGAATTGTCCGTTAGAAAATCTTCAGTAGCAACTCGGTGCCTTAATTTGTGCGCGGGCAATGGCACCCTCTATTACGTGGGACATAACTGGTGAAATGTGCCTTTACTATAGGTACACCTCTGCCTTACTGTTCGGTACAGGCGTCAAGTTATATATTCAATGAAAACTGTCGAAATCTAAAATTCTACATGGTCTTCACATGATCTGATCAAGATTATGTCTGGACTTTAAAAGAGACTGTAACCTCTGAGTATTTTTTAGCCTTCATTGCCATAGTAGTCATATAGGAAACGCCAACTTCATCGTCTTCATGGCATCTAGCTTATTTTTTTATACATGGTGTGTATTCCGATATCCTATTTTTTTTTTATTTGATGTCAATGCTGGTGTGATATAGATACAGGTGTAAAAAAAAATCAAATGCAAAAAAAAAAATCAAATGCTACCTCTCCTCACGAGAAATAAAGGCATGAAAGTTTTGACAGCTATTAAACAAACCTTTTAATCATGTTCGCATGTAGAAAACTTATGCGTTTCCTTCCGTAATACATGATCTCCTAATATTCACTTTTTATTTACACAGATTCACTATGTATCAAATCTTTAACTTGTCCAGTCACAACAGATAAGTAGGTCTGTACCTATGTCTTATGAGACAATAGACTACAGTATCCTTCGACAAATGACTGATCTATCTGTTTGTCACATTATTCTTATAAATTGAAAACAACACTCAACAGAAGTAGTTACATTTACAAGAAACAGTAATAATAAATAGTAATTCTCTTTTATTCCAACCACGTGATTGGATCGCCGCGCCGTAAGTTAAAGTTCCCGCAATTATGTATACTTATCTCATTCTAATCAGAGGTCGATGCTAGGTTCCCAAGGAAGAACAAGTCACCGCTGGATTTTATAGGATGCATAGTGGTTGCCCATTGTATGAATGACGGGAAACAGTACACATGCACAAACGCTGTCATGCATTCATAATCAACCTATATTGTTCCCACTGCTGGAACACAGGCCTCCTCTCTTATAATGCGCCACGCAGCCCCAGTGCGGGTTGCTAGATGTCACATGTCTTTGAATTTTTGGTTCTAGAACATGCCAGTTTCCTCACGATGTTTTCCTTCACCGTTTTGAGAGCAGTGGTGATGACATAATTTACAAAAAGTAAAGCGCCTGTCAAAATAAATAATTTGGGGGAGGCCGTTGCCCAGCAGTGGGACAGTATAGAATGACAAAAAAAAAACGCCTGTCTGGGTTCAAACCTACGACTTACAACTCGTAAGTCGCGGCCGTTACCACTGGGCCACCACTGCTCATAACTACATAATTTTAACTATAATTTTCTCTCAAACGTGCTTGCAAATGGAAAAAATTGGAACGAAGTATTTACTTCAACGGGAGGTATTTTATCAAAGATTTTATTTGGATTGTAAATAGAGCTCTTTAAAGTAAAAAAGATACAAATGAACATATTGGTGCTTGAAAAATTATCGTTGTTCGTCATTGATTCTGGAATTATAATTAATTTAGTTTGAATTTCCACGAATTATTTGCGAAAAGTACTATCAAGCCTTGGTCGTAACCAGGGATTGATGGACTCATAATGTATGTGTGCCCACGGATTTTGGAACGGCCTTCGAGGTGTTTGATCACTTTACTCTATTACCTCTCAATTCGTTATTTGCTAACATTAATTTTATTGATACCAGAAAAAAGAAGGCAGGTGTTTAAAAAAAGTTGTCAGTGGCCACTGCTTACTAATAAACACAAACTGTATGCAACCCCTTGTGGCTTACTCAGGGATTCCATCTTGGGCCGATTCATTATTTTTCACACAGTATCAAGAACGTTATTTAATTTTGTAACATGCTTATTGTTATAGTTATTTAAGACGTCATTTTAACAATTGTCAAAATGATGCAACCATAATTTGCTCAACCGGAGATTTGAAGGCTGTGAAGGCATTGGTTATCGTTATAGTTAGGTAGTTGATGCAACTCACTCTTATCAAAACTACAGAAAACTTTATATTTTTTAATGGCTAATCCTTCGAGGATTACTGACGTGATGTGACGTTGTTATGTGTGATCACAGACCTTGTCGCTAAGAAGTTATAGGTAGGTTAACAACTGTAGCACTAATTAGATATTTCTGTAATCTATCGTTTGTCAACTAAGTACTTGTGGTCCAGGGTTAAAAAACCGATACCTGACAACAGGCACGTCCCCTTTCACCTAACATGTACATCTCACCTTTATAATTACAAACTATTTCCTGTTTGATAAAATAGCATATCACCACGCCTATATTCCCCGTAAGGTTAGGCAGAGTTGTACCTATAGTACACCCACATTTCGCCAGATATGTTAAAGTTCCATGTAAAGTTCTATGGGTTGCTACTGAGAAATTCCTGATAGAAAAACGCAATAACACTCTGCCCGACCTGGGAATTGAACCCAGACCCTCATGCTCAGCGTTTACCAACGAGCCTATTTACTATGTTAGGAAATAACTATCCATAATTGAATACTATACTATACTAATATTATAAATGCGAAAGTATGTCTGTCTGTTACCTCTTCACGCTTAAATCGCTGAACCGATTTGGATGAAATTTGGTATAGAGATAGTTTGAGTCCCGGGAAAGGACATAGAATAGTTTTTATCCCGATATTCCCACGGGATCGAAACTTATACGGGTGAAACCGCGGTATGCTGCTAGTTATCTATACTTATAATAAATCTGTAGAGAGGTCAATTCTGTACATGATATATATTTTCAAAATAACTATCAGGGGGTAATAAGTGATCGATACTGATGCCAAAAATGCAATCAGTAAAATTTTTGTCTGTCTGTCTGTCTGTCTGTCTGTCTGTCTGTATGTTCCTTATAGAAACAAAAACTACTCGACGGATTTTAACGAAACTTGGTACAATTATTCTTCATACTCCTGGGGAGGTTATAGTGTACTTTTCATCACGCTACAATGAATAGGAGCAGAGCAGTGAAAGGAAATGTTGGGAAAACGGGAGAATTTGCTCCATTTTTTAAGCTTCCGTCGCGTGTGCAGCCTTAATGGTTAAAGCTACATAGAAATCATTTATGACGGAAATGTTCTACATAAAATTATCTAAAAAATATCCCACAACAGCATATGTCTATCTTTTATGGTTGACTCACAATAACACGTGTAACTCCCGATAGCTTAGCAGTTCGGAGCTTTCTGATTATATTTGTTTACTCTTACGTTTATAATACTCTCACTCATCCCTAATTAAAAGAAGTTAATATTATTACCTATTGAATAAAAAAAGAATCATAGTAATCGGTATAGAAACACCAAACTTAAACATGAAATACGCTAATAAGCCATCGCGCCGTCGCGCGTGAATACTGAATCATGCCATAAGGATTATTTTTGTGTAACGGTTGCCGCGCTCGACGCAGGTCCGATGTCCGGTTAAGCAGAAAGGCAACCTTAGCGAGTTGCAACTGCGAGTTGTCATGTCAAAAAAAAAAAAAGCGCGGGCTTCATTCAATATTTGGCTGTTGATGCGTTCAGAGCGTTCGACCTTATTGACAGACAATAATTGATATTAACAAACCGTGCTTATCAGCGCGACTTTTAGTCTTTAAATAGTTTATTTGAATTTCTTTTGTTGTTTATATACTTATAATAAATCTGTAGAAGTGAAAATTCTGTACATTGAAAATATCAAAAAAATAAATGGCAGGGGGTGTTACTAGACCGACACCAAACCCAAAAATGTGATTAAAAAATTTTTAATTTTGGTCTGTCTGTCTAGGTCTGTCTGTTTGTTCAGGCATCACGCAAAAAGTACGAAGTACGAAGTCCGATTACGATGAAACTTGGTATAATTATAATTCTAAACCGTGCTTTTCTGTTTTTAATCCTCTTAGTTTTTGCTAAGTACACTTTAAGGTAGAGTTATTTAGGTTTATTTTTATAAGTCGTAGGTATAGATTTTTATTTTAAAGTATGGGTGGTATATTTGATAGTGTACGTAGTGACCGTAGGTTATTTTAAAAAACTGTTAGGTAGGATTAGTCATTCGTATAGATATTAGTTTTTAGGGATTTTGCTTATTTATTGAGTTTAGATTAGTTATCATCAGAAATAGATTTATTTAGGTACTAGCTTCTGCCCGCGACTTCGTCCGCGTGAAATTTCACCCTCCACCCATTCACCTTCTTAGGAGTGGAATTTCGAAAAACCCTTTCTTAGTGGATACCTTTATACACTTCACACAGAACACACTCCAAATTTAATGTCTCTATGACCAGCGTTTTAGGCTGTGCATTGATATAATCAGTCAGACAGGATCACAGGACTTTGAATTTTATATTAGATTATAAAAGTAAACCTAAGTACCTACCTAATAAAAAAAAACTCAATAACAGAAAATAAAATACCTAAATAAACCTATTTCTGATGATAACTAATCTAAACTCAATAAATAAGCAAAATCCCTAAAAACTAATATCTACTAATCCTACCTAACAGTTTTATAAAATAACCTACGGTCACTACGTACACTATCCCCATACTTTAAAATTAAAATCTATACCTACGACTTATAAAAATAAACCTAAATAATAATTTAGGTTTATTTTTTAAAAACTATAAGGAATAAAAAGGTCGCACTGAAAAGCACGTTTTGGAATTGCAAGTAGCAGTTAAAACATACAATTTATAGAATGCTAATATAAACGAACGCTCGCCTATTATTATTATCATCTTCGTCGTGTACTACGACAAATTTATTATTTGCGGTTGGTACAGTAATCGGGTCTAGGGATCGAACCGCAAAATTAAGTTTGTTTTTTATTGTATATTTTTTTCCGGGATAAAAAGTACCCAGTGTGGTGCCCAGGATATTAAAGAATAATTATACCAAGTGTCATCGTAATCGAACCGGTAGTTTTTGCCTGATGCCTGAACAAACAGACAGGCAAAAATTTTTTTAATCACATTTTTGGATTCTGTGTCGGTCTAATAACACCCACTGCCATTTATTTTTTTGATATTTTCAATGTACAGAATTTTCACTTTACAGTTTTATTATAAGTATAGATTTGTAATTTGAACGAATATTTAAAAACTACCAAAACAACTAATACCTATTTTATAAAATAACAACAAAAGAAATTCAAATAAACTATTTAAAGACTAAAAGTCGCGCTGATAAGCACGGTTTGTTAATATCAATTATTGTCCAGCCAAATATTGAATGAAGCTCGCGCTCGGACCTCCCGCCTTTTTATAACCTACCGCCACGACCCGCGTCGAGCGCGGCAACCGTTACACAAAAATAATCCTTATGGCATGATTCAGTATTCACGCGCGACGGCGCGATGGCTTATTAGCGTATTGCATGTATAAGTTTGGTGTTTCTATACCGATTACTATGATTCTTTTTTTATTCAATAGGTAATAATATTAACTTCTTTTAATTAGGGATGAGTGAGAGTATTATAAACGTAAGAGTAAACAAATATAATCAGAAAGCTCCGAACTGCTAAGCTATCGGGAGTTACACGTGTTATTGTGAATCAACCATAAAAGATAGACATATGCTGTTGTGGGATATTTTTTAGATAATTTTATGTAGAACATTTCCGTCATAAATGATTTCTATGTAGCTTTAACCATTAAGGCTGCACACGCGACGGAAGCTTAAAAATTGGAGCAACTTCTCCCGTTTTCCCAACATTTCCTTTCACTGCTCTGCTCCCATTCATTGTAGCGTGATGAAACGTATACTATAACCTCCCCAGGAGTATGAAGAATAATTGTACCAAGTTTCGTTAAAATCCGTCGAGTAGTTTTTGTTTCTATAAGGAACATAGAGACAGACAGACAGACAGACAGACAAAAATTTTACTGATTGCATTTTTGGCATCAGTATCGATCACTAATTACCCCCTGATAGTTATTTTGAAAATATGTATCATGTACAGAATTGACCTCTCTACAGATTTATTATAAGTATAGATATAGATTTTATTTTCTGTTATTGAGTTTTTTTTTTATTAGGTAGGTACTTAGGTTTACTTTTATAATCTAATAAAAAATTCAAAGTCCTGTGATCCTGTCTGACTGATTATATCAATGGACAGCCTAAACCTCTGGTCATAGAGACATTAAATTTGGAGAGTGTGTTCTTTGTGAAGTGTATATAAATATCCACTAAGAAAGGGTTTTTAGAAATTCCACTCCTAAGAGGGTGAATGGGGTAGGGGAAATTTCACGCGGACGAAGTCGCGGGCAGAAGCTAGTAAAATAAATAAAGTCTTCCAGACCGTTTTCGGCCACGGCGGCCAATCTCAACGGAGACTAGTCTTCGGCGCGGGAGATGTTTTAGTGCACAAGTGTGTGCGCAGACACAGTTGCACTCCCTCTTCCCTCACTCTCATAGTCCGATGGGACGGCAATCCCACACGACCGGAGAGGGATCAGGCGCAGAACTAACGGTTTAACGTGCTTTCCGAGGGACGGAGGTATCACACCACTAACTTCTAAACTCCAGGCTGTTACTAAGAAATTCCTAATGGAAAACTCAATAACACTTTGCCCGACCTGGGAATAGAAACCAAGACCCCACGCTCAGCAGTCGCGCTTGCGACCACGAGACCCCTTAATATAAAATAGTAGAACACCGAAGAGAGATTTTTAATGCAAATAGTGTTTGGAGCCTCCCAGCAACATTTTTACTGCATCCTAACCGAGGAATTGTCATGAACGATAAGACCGCCCTTTGTATAGTCGAGACTATTGATAACTTATTGCTTCATCACTTTTGCCAACAAGTCCCACTAAGGTTGAAACTATCTAACCGTCACATAGCATAATCAGCCAGTACTTTTCCCACTGCTGGGACACAGGCCTCCTCTCTGTGGGAGGTAGTGGGCCATAATCCGCCACGCGAGCCCAGTGCGGTTTGGTGGATGTCACATGTCTTCAAATGTTTGATTCTAAGACATGCCGGTTTCCTTTATTTTCCTTCTCCGCTTTGAGAGCTGTGGTGATGAAATGAAATACACAAGTAAAGTGCCTGTACGGAACAAATTGAGAGCATGTATCTAAACTGCAATTAAATTTTTTTATAATTTTTTATGAACTTGAAGTGAATAAACAAGATTTTTCAGTCAACTTTGCAAATATTTATTACTGCTGAGTTAGCAACTGTCTTGTTTACATTTTTACGCGCGGCGAACGTGCTTCGTCGTTTGTCACAGACAGATAAGCAATTGGATGCTAAAAAGATCATAATCATCAGACACTACCTTTGTATCCTTAAGAACTTGAAAAAAAAAAAAGAAATATTTAAAGAGGAACAAGCGTAAACTAACAAAACGATGGCCTTTGCTAAACCAGAGACTCCAACTGAAGTACTTACTAACTAAAAATAATTGCTAAAAACTAACCTGATGTTGTTAATAAAACTTCCAGCCTTCCAAGTAAATAACCAAACCCGGAATATTGTTGTTTATGTACACTTTTTATTTAATAACAAAATAAATAAGATAGCAGCTCACTATTTCACAAAACTGTTTACACTTAATTATCGCAACAACGTAGCGAATGAATTATTTATCTGTTCTTTGCACTGCAATGTCCGTCTTGTCCAGTAGTATTGTAATTATGTGATGGTTCAAGCGCGAGGCTTCGTCCAGCAGACTACACACATGTGCCGTTTCAGATGCTTCATTTTCTTTAGTAACGGTAATTTATTTTCTGATTACTTTCTCGAGCAATTGTTTCGCTCTATACTGAACGTCCACTGGTACAGAGTTATCTTAAAATTATTCATTATATCCACTCAAATGTCCGAAGTCTAGCTGGATACTATGACCGCTTCGATGGGCACGACCTTACGTGCTGCGTGTGTTTTCCTACTTTAAGGAAAAGTTATATTGGTTTTTCCATTACAAAATTCTCTCTTATTAAGTTAATGGGCTCAACTCTTATGACATGGGACGTGACTGACTTCTTAGCTTACGTCGTCAGGGAAAACAATGGTAGGTATGTGTGGAAACTAGATTTTGCCTCAATTTATGTTTACAATGGAAGTCGAAATTGAGTCAGCAATTTCGAATTTGCAATGCAGTGTGACGGAATCTACAACGCCACATGCGCACTACGCACTACACTGACGTCACGCAAAATCCTGTAACGTGCAAATCTTACCACGCGAGTCACGCGACTAGCAAATAACAGCTGTAAAATGACACTTAACGAAGCCGAGAGTCACTTGTACTGCCCGTCATTGTTATATTTTTTTGTACTGGACCCTACCTGGGAACCTTCTGGTTACGGAGATATTGAAGGTCAAAATTCCAACGTTTACTTAAAGTTTTTATACGAAAACAAGTTTTTAATGTTATAAATATAACTTCAAATACCCCCACTTGTACCTTTGCATGCACCCATAAGCACAATGTTTGTTGTGTTACATTGCGCACTAATGCAAACAGAAAATTTTCACACCAAAAATAAAACTCGTTTCCCAGCAATTATTTTTGTGCAATGCTACTTAGTTTGATGTACAGAATGCGTCGTTGAAGGCTATGTGATGTGTTTTTTGACAGGTATTCAACGTTCCGACAACACTCTGTATACAACGTCCCAACAACAGCCGTGGGTCGGAGGATCTTCCCTTTTCAATGGAGGACTATTTCTAACACCTCTGCAGCAGTTTCATGTCCATGTCAATTGGATGCATAACAATACGGATGGATAGGCTCAAAAACTATTAGGTAGATATACATATTTGCATCTATGACACCCAAATAGTCAGCAAGTGGACATAAGGTAAACTAACAATTAAGTCTCTGACACGTTATCGAGTACGTACAGACGCGACGGACAATTATCACACGGTTTCATCGCTTGGAAATATCGGAATAAAAAGATATTATATGTCCTAATCCAATTTCTGCCCATGTGCCAAACGTCATCCAAATGTCGTTTATGCCGTTTTAGCGTGAAAGAGTAACAAAGAAACATACAAAAAATCAAATATTTTCCATTAAGTTTCGATAATATTATCAGTACCTACAAAATAATCTTAATGACAGTAATATCTGCCAAGTGTCGGTAGCAATGTGAGATTGAAGTGGATTACCGTCCATTTCCCTGCGAAGAGCCACCTTATCTCTGTGACTTACAAATCAGTATCACATTATTTAGAATAAAAACACAAAAGATGTCCTTCTTTTGTGTTTTTACCTACAACACGATATCACGATATCACACTACAACACGCCACGCAACGGGGCACGGAAAACTGAGCCTGAGAGAATTTGTATGTAGAAATCGGCGCACCGGAGCGTGGTGCGTGGTAGTGTGAGATCCACCTTAGGGGGACATCTTCTCGTACCATATAGGTACAGCCCTCTTTACCGAATACTGTGACAGCGACCCAGAAGAATTTTTCTTCCTTTCGTGTGACGTCTGATAACTAGCAAGCCATTTCGTCTAGAAAACCCGGTTACATCGTGTGCAGAAGAAATCACAATTAGCAGGTGCCAACGGTGTAATTGCATAACTCACTAACAATGAATGGAATGTGTTCATCTTGACATTTCAACAACATTTACTGCATTATTTACGTTCTTGAGCAGACACATTTCTAAAACATAATGAATAAATGGAGAATTATAATATCCTTCAAAATGTTTCATATTGTGATTGAAGTTTTGGTTGCTGGGAATTCCAGCACCTTGATACCTATTACCAAATCACAAAACCTGAATGAGGTGCGATGCTACATTGAGAAATAATATCAATACAAACAAATACTTACAATAATTTTATTACCGCAAATACCACCAATTGTCACCACACAGGCGTTAATTGTGACGATAAGGGGATTTCCACGTTCAAAATCAGAGATGTAAATCCAGCTCAGTACCTACTGCTTATTCCACAAATACCACGGTATTACGGTGTTAGTTCACAATAGGGAGCCGACGTTAGGACAGTCGATGTCTTGGCCGTTGCACACAATATAACACACACGAGTACGGTGACTTGGAACAAATAAGTCTCACTGTAGAACTTCAGATTTGGGAATAGAAATCACTTTGGGCACTAAAAGTCTGCAATAACATTGCTTTCACATGTTTAATTTTGGAAAAAGAAATTGGAATGTCTGGATTAAACTGTCTCATTCTCCAAAAAGTCACTTTCTGTCTCTCTTTAACCACACTCCTAGCACAGCAATTTCGGTGCCTCCATGTAAATGAAACCGTAACTCCTGAACGGAAATCACGATTTTCACTCAGTCTTAATTAAAAACTCAGAATAATTTCAATACAAGCACCATCAATATAATGTGTTATTCAATTATGAACACATTTTCACATCAACTGTCAGTTTTATGTTGTCCTGGTACCTAGATACAACTATTCTCGGCAAAATATGTACTTCCAAGATTTGTCTGTTTAGCTCAAACACGACTAATAATGGGCAGGGGATTTCAATGACTCATTGGGAGGTGCTAATTGTAAGGCAACGGTTATAGTACAGAGCTGAGAGTTTCAAGTAAATAGGAAGACGATACTTGGGATGTCCCGTCGACATAGTGCTAATCAGCTGTGATTACGTGGTGAAAGTTGCGGTTTAGGGCACGGAGCGGCGCCCGCGCAGCGTGCTGTTTTCTATTATGACCCGCCTCACGCAGCGCTGCTCTAAGGATGATAATAGAAAACAGCACGTCGCGCGAGTTGTTGTGATACGGAAGCTGAGAACTTTCTGTTGTGAGTGACGCATCTGGTGAGATACTTTTATCAAGCAGTAGACTGCGATAGGCTGAATTGAATGCGGAAGAGACTCTTTAGATAATAAAGTTCAGTCAGGTCATCTGGTCTTCATTAAACAATAACGAAATATCAAATAGCAGCTTTCTCAAATCTGTATCTTTTGAGACGAAACAGAAGTAAGAATGTTCGTTCAACGTGACGTTCCTGATTACTAAGGATTTTCCACTCACTGTGGAAAAGGTATTTGTTCGTGGTGCCCCAAGGGGGACTAGACTGGGGGACCACGGGCATGTACCGGTTTTTTTTATAAGTACCTATGTCGCAGCCAACTAGCTTAATTAGCCATTCAGTTAACTGCCTAGCCTTTTAAATAAAAGGCGCCGTTCAACTAGTGGCCTGAACGATATTCAGCCATTCAGTCAAACAGCTAGGCAAATGACTTGGATCGCTAAAGTTTAACTAATTGCCTAGCCCAGACATTTAAAGCGGCAGTTGCAGTGATTTGTTTGTTTTGGAAAATATAAAAATTACAAAATGCATGTTTATCAATAAGTTCGACAGTAAAAACTGAGCAATAAACTAAATAAAAATGAGTCAACTCATAACAAATATTAAAATGCTAAAGAAATATTTTGCAGTAAAATGGCTCAAAATGGTCAGTTAGGTAGTTGTGGGCTGTTAACTTAACAAATCGGTTATTTTCGGTTATTAGAAATCTAACTTGGAATTGGGGCTCGCCGGGCTACCCGACTGTTCGGGGATTACATGCGTGATTTTATGTGTTAGTGCATCATGTTCGGCAGCCCCACACTTCTGACAGTTGCACTAGGTACTAGGTTTATTTTTAATTCAGTCAGGTAATATTCCGTAATGTTCCTCCGGAGACATGCATAGGCATACGCAGGAGGTGCACTGGTGGATTTTGAATAAGTAGTTGCATGTGGTGGTCATCGCGTGATTATGTCGGTCGAAGTCGGACGTAACCCTCTGCCGGAACTTAGACAACGCAGAACCTGTTATGTTACCATAGATTCAGTAGGTATCTACTATCGCGGACACTCCCGCCTGACCACCACTAAGTTCATTTTTGCTTGCACTAAATAAAAAACTTTTTTACAAAAAAGGGGACCACCTCGAGAGTACATCCTTTCAAACAAAAAAAAAATATTTTTAAATCGGTCCGCAATTGACGGAAAAATGGGTGAACATACCTACATACAAAAAAAAAAACAAAGTTGAACATATAACCTCCTCCTTTTTGGAAGTCGGTTAAAAAATAGAAGCGCTCTAGTCTATCTCTAAGCGTTAGCGTAAGCGTAAGCGTAAGCGTAAGCGTAAGCGCGCCAAGGTCAAATAATAGTTCGTGAGTAAAATTCACAAAAGGACTAGGTACACGTAATACGTCACTAGGTTGCAACTAACTGGCGGAAAAGGCTGCAATGGTACGGTGGGCTGCATCAATTGGGTACCCTACCCCAGTTGCTAGATGCTTTCAAGGAGGGTACCTAATTGATGCAGCCCACTGTACATGATTCTGTACACCCACCCGCGTTGAAATTTTTCGTTGGTTATAAAAAAAAAAACTTAGCTCTGCCATACATTATGACCGTCTAGATAAATATTAAACTTTTCTATGAAACAGCTGATTTTTTCGATAACCGACGAAACATTTCTACCTTAGTATAGGTGGTAGAATCATGTGCTGAAGTCATCCCCAGCCTGCCTACCTTCTCTTCAAACAAAGGTGTGTCGCAAGTCATACATTTATATTAAAACACATGTCTAATTTAAAGACTCTTACGTCTAATTATAGAACAAACAAGTAGTCTGTCAACGCGACGGCGCGAAAGCAGTTCAAACAAAACAACGTGATACGTAGATAAATACCTACATTATATAATGTATATTAGATGAGACACAGGTACATGGGTAGCTGACGTACTGTATACATACATAGTTCTATTTATTTAGCTATGAAAGTACGGTTTTCCCCACTTACGTTTCCTGGCTGTTTGTAAATAGGACAATGGTTTGATGCAGGTGTTGGGAAAACACATCCACACTATTAACTAGCCAACATTGTATAGAATAAATATGTATCAATATAAAACTTTATAAGACTAAGGGCTGATTTTTTCATTGCCAGATCAGGAGGCCTACCATGATCTATTTAAAAACGATTCAAAAGCAAGAAATTTCAGTTTAGGTTCTTAAACTGCATCGCTCACAGTCGTACCATGACGTCCAATACGCTCAGCGGCATTTGGATCGTTGAAAGTGAATGAGCGAGCTCGTGGTAGGTATCCAGATGGCACGGCCTAAATTGAATCATTAAACTGACGTCATGGTACGAATTAGAAGAACAGTTCAGTTTAGGTCCTAAAGTGGATCGCGTTAAGAGCTCGTGGTAGGTATCCAGTTTTATTCGAGGAATATAATTGACATTTGACAGTTTTTGTATGAAATAACTGTCAAATATCAAAATTATTCCTCGAATAAAGTTATCAGATGATGGAAAAATCTGCCCTAAGAGTATTTCAACAGCTAGGAATTCGAATAAGACACCTAAGAGTTTATTTTTAGGGTTCCGTAGCTCAAAAGGAAAAAACGGAACCCTTATAGGATCACTTCGATGTCCGTTCATCCGTCCGTCTGTCTGTCAAGGCCCTTTTTCTCAGGAACGCGTCAAGGTATCATAAAATTAATAATATCTATAATAATCAGTGGAAAAAGTGAAGCCTTAATTTGTCCTTTTTTATGGATGGGAAATCATCAAGTGACCCCTCCCGCTCTGGGTGGAGCAGAAGGGAGTGTCAGACTCTTACTGACTAACGGCCGCTTTCAATATTCGATCGTGAATTTAAGATTCTTAGGAATCCAGATTTTATCTGATCCCTCGATTGCTGCTGAATCTGCATTTCAATATGTCGATCTCGTCTCCGAATCCAAAAAAAAAAAGGGATTGGTCATAAATTTGCGTCCTCCTTAACGTTTTGTTTCAAGCATTCGCAGTAAAAGTACGTCAGTGATATTAATGAGTAAAATCGTGGTTATTTTATTAAAGCTATCTATTTTATGTATAATCACAAGACATTGCATACACAGTAACAACTAAATGCGAAGTCGCAACGGGAAAGTATTTTAAAATAATATACGTCGAGGACTCGAGGTTAAAAACTTAAAAAAAGTTTTGTTGAAAAGTAACGGAACGTCACTCGTCAGTCAATCAAAACGGAACGTCAGTTTGACATTGACAAAATTAGGTATTATCATTCATGCACGAGTTTGTTTGTTTCTTCGAAATATAAAATTTGTGCAGGACAGCCGATCGCATAGTTTAAGCTAATAGTGTGTTATTTTTATCTTTGGGCAACAAATAGGTACCATAATATGTTTGAAACTCTACGGCGTTCGGGGACTTTCTTATTGCCGAGCCTCGTAGTAAAATTCAGTTTTATTAGTTGCTTAATGTTTTGTTAGTTGAATGTGAACAAATATTATTGCCTGCGACCATTCTTACAAATATGCATTTTTTTACAAATATTTTTACAAATACAATTATGCATCCCAATCCGATAACTGAGCTAATACTTCAAGATCACTATCACTATCACTTGAAAATATTTCCATTTTCACGTTTTTGCACAGTACAATCGGTCGATATTTGAGGATCGCAAATAAAGATCAATAACGTTCAAAAATAGATTTGTCAAAATCAGAGATCGGTTATAGAATACGGATAGCTGTCACTTTCATACAAATACCGATCTAAAAATCCGATCCGTCCTCCCAAAGATGGATTGAAAAAAAAGATCGGCATATCGAGTTTTCGATCGGTTATTGAAATACTAAAAGTAGGAAATGGATTCAAATATCAATCTCGACCGGCAAATTAAGGATTGGGATTGAATATAGAAAGCGGCCGTAAAACCCATCCGTGTTCCTTCCTTAGCCCTTTATGTTCCGGGGCAGCGGTAACCCTTTCGGACAATCCCGCTGCCCCTTAATTTGTCCTGGCAGAGAAACGAAACAGGTTAAATAAAAGGTTATAAGTAAGGGCCTTTTGCAGGATCCTGCCTGAAATCGGAAAATTTATGATCAGGGATAGAATTTCAGAAAGCCTCAAAACTATGATATTTTTCTTCACGCTTGGATTGTTCAGTTATGGCAACGTTACACAGTTCTACCAAATAGATTCACTTTTCTGAATGGCGCAGATACGTTTTAAAGATTTCGTCTTCATTGAATACCTAATCAAAGACAAAGACATTGGTGGGTACAAAGTGGTTGGTATATATAGATAACTGTTATTAATATTTAAGCATTCGCCTCTAAAAGCTATATATTTACATAACTTAAGATCATTCCTGCCTGTATTCTCCTATTAGTACACCCGAGTACACCCACATTTGGCCATTTATTTTTACAATGTAAGAAATCCAGACTCGAGGCTGTTACTGAAAAATTACAGAGGGAAAACCCAATAACACTGCCCGACCCGGGAATCGAACTTAGAAACCTCATGGCCACTAAACCAACGAAGCAGTTAGGTATTAGTCCTTCATATAAAAAAAAGAAAACAGAACAAAATGCTTCGTGCTCGCTCCGCCTAGTAACAACATCGTAACCTTTTGTTGTCAGAGCTAGTCAATGGCGTAATTTGTAAACAGTGTTGTTACACGCACCCCGCTCAGTGCTCTCAATGCACACGGTACACCAGGATGTTTCTTCAATCTTTTATACCCAAAGAGATTTAAGATTGAATGTCTTTGTTTATACCCTAATCTAGATAAACCATATTATTGATTGATTCTATCCGGATTCCGGTATCATTCCATAAGTCTTACAGAAAATAAATAATTTATTATTTTATCATATTTGTTACGGTCACGAATCATTATTTTAATCAACATACAACCTGACACTAACCTGCAAGTTGCAAAAAACATAGCGCATCCCTCTTGAGCCATCATGCCAGTTTTTGTAATAAGAACGTAAGTTCTGTGTTTGAAAAATTCTTTATCTAAATCTGACAGCTTAGTTCAGTACGAAGTCGTCAGTTTTGTAATAAGAACTTTAGTATTCTGAGCTTTAGGTAGGGTACCATGGTCGGAATAAAGTTCGAAATTCAAAATGGCTTCATGGTGTACACGGTACACCTGCCTCGGGTCTTTAAATAAATTATATTTATTTCAGTAAATTAGTTTAAACAAACAGTAATTTAACACGTTCAAAATTAAATATTAGTTATTAAAACTAGACTAGTTCGGTATTTCCTAAGTTCCTAACTGACTCCTCTGAGAAGAATGACCGAAATAAACTCAGAGGTCTAAAAATAAACCTTGTTTTGTAATAAGACCGTTAAAGCTTAGACAATAAAAACAATAGAACATCTCATCAAGAGGTTAAATGTTTTCATCAAATCAAGCAAAGACCTATAACTAAAAACAAAAACACATTATTACGTACTTACCTAGGTATAATTTATGAAGTGCGCACCATTTTCCCGTCCTTCCTAAGTTCAGTGACACAAACAACAGTTTTGTGTCGTCGTACGTGAGATATCTATGTAATGCGATGCGAAAATATCTGATGCTATTTCTAATGGACTAGAGGGGTAATTACGTACCGCACTAACAGTAGCAATGGCTTTCATTTTGACAGTTCAACAACATTCATTGGGCTATCTACGTTGTTGAGCAGACAATTTTTTCAAACATAATATGAAGCAATGGATTAGCAAAATCCTTCAGACTAATTCAAATTGTGATTGAAACTGTGTCACGTAATTAGTCTAATTTATTGTAACATTAGTATGTGGCAGACTGGCAGGATTCCTTGGCAGTTCTGGACAGAGTGAGGTGGAAAAAGAGAGTAGGGAGGGCTTTGCCCAGCAGTAGGACGTTAACGGCTAAAAATAAATAATAGTATTTTGTTATTCCCAAGATGATTACAGTAAGACAGGTTATACTTACAATCTTTGTAAATTCATGGAATTATACGATATTTTTAATTGACTTCTTGGAAAACATTTTTGAACTGCACCGCATCACGCAGCGGGGGCGGGGCGCAGCGCAGATAACGCACCCACGCGCGTGATTTTTTATATACAAATTCAATAAAAACGCACTTACGCGAGTGGAATTTGGCTCCGTTTCACACACCCCGCTTCGTGATGCAGTGCAGTAAGGGCCTTCCCTAGGGCAGCGGGATTGTCCGAAAGGGTTACCGCTACCCCGGAACATAAAGGGCTAAGGAAGGAACACGGATGGGTTTTAGTCAGTAAGAGTCTGACACTCCCTTCCGCTCCACCCAGAGCGGGAGGAGTCATTGGATGATTTTCCATCCTATAAAAAAAAAAAAGGGCCTTCCCTAACCAAATAAAAAGTTCTTAAAATTCTAATGTTTATATTCGATTATCCATTTAAATGATTTTGTATTCTCAAAGATTTAAAAGAAACAAACGGTACATTAAAAAGTCGGTCGCGCATGTTTTTTTTTTTACCAATGTAGAAGCCTCATCGCTATACATGTGGGATAAGCTCAATTTTCCTTGAATAAAACTGCTGCTTCTTAATTATTGTATTTATTTTTCCGTCTTTACATCTAACCAGTGAACGAAAATCACTGTATCTAATGTCTTTACACTCATAAACTCATTTCTCCTCTCCCCTCGTTCCCTTTTGTGCTTCTTCTACATTTTTAAACATTCATTCACTATTTCTTTCACTCCTTGACTATTTCGTACATTCATCTCTATCACTCGTTTATGCTTCACATCTGTCATACCCATGCACAGATAATATAATACTCTAGTACCACTCTAGTACCCATGGTCATTCATCTTTATCAGTGACGGTCAGTGATCATCCTGTCACAACGTTTCGTTCCTGCATACATTATGTAGTAGGTATACCGTTACATTGTTATGATTCCTCGCATCACAAGTATAGCTTACATAGGACAATGCCTTACGCTCACGCACAACAATAGTAGAATGTACCTAATGTTTACAAACAGATTTGCATCAGACCCCCCCGGACGTGATGCCAGAGCAAATTTACCCAACAAACATGCGAGCTACCTAACGACGCGCTATCTACGTCGTAAATATGTATTACTGTAGTATTTAAAATTAAATGGACATGTTTGACAGTATCTTTGTGTTGCCAAGACTGGTGGCCTAAAAAAAAATGAGGAACGAAATTTTTCGGTTGTAGAAGTTTCCATTGACGTAAGATGTTATGTTTGTTGATGAATTTAGTAATTGGTTTTCTATTCTCAATAGATCTAGGAGATGTGTTAAATACAGCAATGGTCAGGTTGGACTTCCTGGCTTGACTTCCTGGCCTAAAAAGGTCCCTTTGGTAGAATCATTAAACAATTCATATCACGCAATTTCATCTGTATGACAGTTTTGTATGGAGATTCGTAAAATGCTTTACTTAGGTACATCTTTGCCTAACCCTTCAGGTATAATAGGTGTGAAACTGTCAAACAGATGAATTGCGTGATATGAATTGTTTTTTATGATTCTGCCAAAGTGGCCTTTTTAGGCCCCCTGGTCGCATGCGCTACTGCTGAACATGAAGTTTTATTTTCGATTCCCGGGTCGGACAAACTGTTAGGGTTTTTCATTACGATTTTCTCAGTAGCAGCCTACGACTGTCAAAGATCCAAGAATGGCAGCCGGGCCCAACGGCTTAACGTACTTTCCGTATGTAAAGACGGTCACCCATCCATGGACCGACCGCGGCAAACATAGCTTAACCTGATCGAACGATCCTGGAAAACTAAAAGGCATAAAGGTTCTTAAACTTTTTAAATAAATGATAGTGCATAGCATAAAATAAGGTTCAGATTAAGCAACGCTTGCGAAGGTCGGTCCGTGGATGAGTGACCATCCATTTCATACCGAGACCCCTCTGTGCTTCGGGTTGGTTGCAGCTGTCATTTCTACATTTTTGACAGTCGTTACGAGTTGTCAGAAGCCCGAAAGTCTGACAACCAGTCTTACCAAGGGGTATCGTATTACCCAGTAACTGGGGTGTGGAGGTCGGATGGGCTTTTTGTGAAATATTAGTATTCAGCCGCATCCGGTGAGACTGGAAGCCGATCGCTTTCCATTTTATACTACAGAAAGATAGACCAAGACCGAGAATATAATAAAATAGTCTTTTGGTAAGTAGGTAACATAAGTTAGTTTTATTTAAGATATCCATTACCGAAGTCACTCAACCTTTTCAATGATCATTGCGTATTGCGCAACTCACTAACAGTAGGAATGGCTTTAATTTTGACAGCTCAACAACGTCCATTGCGTTATTTACGTTGTTGAATAGACAAATGAAGCAATGGATTAGCTATAGGTATCCTTCAAAATAATTCAGATTGTGATTGATAGTGCATTACGCAATTAGGATGCTATAGTCTTTTAAATCCACACCTAACGTGAATTTTACTTACAGTCCGAGTTCCCAATTTTTCCATTAACAAAATAGAAAATAATCAAAAACACCTAGAAGCTGTCACCTGTCCCCGGGGATCAAAAGACCAAATAGACACTTGCCTGCTGTTTACCTACCCACACTTAGCTTTAAAGCAAACAACCAAGAGCAAATGTAAACCTAACGTACACCTCCCAACGACTGTAACGATCCGTAACGATGACGAACGAAGAAATTAGATAAATCGTGACGTATGTAACACAATATATAAGGACGGGAGATGTAAAGCAACAGTTATTAGGAGATACCGTAACACCTACATCAGACTACCTGAGTCCGCGACATACCTGAGCCTGATAAACATTTTAATTTATTACATTAATATTGGATAATTTTTGGTAAGGTTGCACATGTTAAATGAGAATTTACTTTCAATAAAAAATATTTTTTTAATTATTGATGATCAATTTTCTTTATTAATAAAGGAATTGTCTGGCTGTGTGTTATAGAGGAAATTATATGATATCCCGAGTTTAAAGTATCTAAACCTAATTATCGCTTTAAGTCAAGCAGTGTACTCAATGAGCACAGTTTCAGGAAGCGCTTTGAAGACTTTAGGTTCGATTCCCGGAAACTCCCATAACTCACTATTATTCATCTCTTGTTCAGCTATGTTTAAAGAAATTCTACTACTTTTGTAATCCAAATGGTACCTACACTGGGGTCTATTTATACATTTAAAACAAATCAACCATTAGCCAAAAACCTATCATTGCTGTTTTCATCGTACCGGATTCGAATTCTTGACGTGTAGTGCAAACCGGCATACAGAGCCACTGGCCTACTCGATTTGACAAAATATCTCAAATCATAAAAAAATGTTTTATTAGAGCGATATTATAAATGAATTTAGTCTAAAATATATCTTCCAAAACTCTCTTTTATTTCGTTTGTTTTTTTTGTGAACTATTTTTTCTTTGCAACGTGCAAAGGTATGTGGACATTACCTTTTACACTTTACCTAAAATCGTATGCAAATGAACGAGTTCTAGGTTATTCTATTTACATTTGATATTAATGAGAAAATAATGTCAAATTATTAATTTATAAGTTTTCCATCACATATACCCACCCAATTAGAATAATTAGTTTATCTAACTAATATAACTCACATTGATGAATTAAAATGCATAATTCAAACAATTTACTTATACATAGTTTATTGACATCAGTCAACAGCTTTCCAATTTCAATAATATAAATCGTCACTTCCCTGATTTCGTTTACAAAAGATAATTTATAATTGGAATCAAGATAGCAATCGCTACTGTTTGCAACTCTCTTATCAGCTGACGCCGATACCATAAGCCATTGCATTAAAACCCAAGATGCATGTGGCAACAAAGATATCCGAGACAGTCTGCGACTATAATTAGTATCATTACGTATTTTGTTTACAGATTCAACAATGTGTAAAACTACTACAAAGGAAGTCGGAGTCGTGGAGACGGAGAAGAAGAAGTACTCAGCTACTATCGAAGAGGCTCTATCTATGACTGGTGAGTTGTTAACAGCTTTAGCACATAAGTGGACTGTGGAACCTATAAAATAATAACATATCAAATCCAGATCCGACCTGTAACAAAATAATATCATATTCCTCAGGATTCGGCAAGTACAACTTCGGTCTCCTGGTAGTATGCAGCTGGACCCTGCAGGCGATGGGCATGGACATGTTCGGCACCAGTTTTGTGGTGGCTGCAGCCGTCTGCGACCTGGAGCTCACGCTGCAGCAGAGGGCGCTGCTTACAGCTATGCCACTTCTCGGTAAGCTATTCTGTAGAATTTTATTTGTAGTCGCCTCAATTTATTAGTATGAAAAATTAGGACTGCTCTTTTTAGATTTTAGGACCACGTTTTTGCTAGTAAAAGCTCGACAGGCGCGACGCGACAAGTAGCACCAGCATTTTTATGAAAACTACATGGAAATCGTTTTCGTCGCGCCTGTCTACGGAAGCCTTAAGGCCCCTTGTACCGCTTGTATGTATTAGGACATGACAATAACACGTGTTTATTAATCGTTAATGGGCAGAGTTCCTGTTGATGTACACGCCAGCACATCAACCTACCCGAAACTGTCAAATTTTCCCAATCAACTTTGAACCTTATACTTTAGCGATAAAGTTGAAAATCTATCAAAGAAATTTTACAGATTGTAGTAGGTTGATGTGCTGGCGTCTGTACAATTCATACTTGGTTTGTCACCATCCTGAAAACGAAGAAACGATAATTTTACTCCACTCAACAAACCACTCTTACCATATCCCTTTCTTGCAGGAGTGGTGGCAGGGGCACAACTGTGGGGCTACGTCTCCGACACGAAGGGCAGGAGGCTGACCCTGGTGCTGTCCATGTCAATAGGCTTCGTGTTCGCAGCGCTCGCCAGCTTCTCTCCAAACTGGCAGACCATGGCAATCCTCAAACTGATCTCATCTACTTTGTAAGTTGATAGTTTTATTTATGTTTTTTCAAATATCCACAAAAAAAAAGCCATATTCTCGCGGGTAACATTAATCAGATTCTGTTTAGGACATTAATCGTGCCTTCCGCAAATAAAATATAAAATGAAATTGCTTATGATGAATGAAAAAAGTGATATGGAGATGACACCTTATGTAAATAAGTATAACCTGAGATGTGGCACCTACGAGTATGTATAGCTACACAAATATTGTTCACGAAGCTCCACGTTTTTTCCCACTTTATCTTATATTTTATGTTCTACAATGTGTACTCACAACACATGTGACCACCGTATAGGTCAATATAGTTACAAGATAACACTATAAAAAAAGCGTCATTAAAGCCTTAAAATAACAGTAAGTAACGGAAATGTACCAATCTTTCTTTTTTTAATGTTCGGGGCTAACAATTAGAGGCAACGCACGATGCAGGCTTTTAGTCACGTTTATTGGTACTTAGGGACGAATAAAAGGTCCTATGTAGCCGGATGCTTCCGCAACACATCGTATTTACTGATTGGCTGTAAAGTACTTTTGAAGCCTTTGATGGTAACTAAGTAAGGTTTCCTAAAATGTAAAAGGAGCTAAGGCTAAAGTTAGATAAAAAGATGTAACCAAAAATGCACTTTATTTCTCGCAGTTATTGACTCTGAGCTTAATTTTTTGTCTACAAAATCAATGCCAAAAAAAATATGGGAACCTTTTTGTAAGTAAAATTCTATTACATGATACACACGTGATTTTACGTCAAGCCAAAAAAATCGCAGACAGCTCGTGCAAAATAGAAATACTAAGTATGTGGAGCTGATATTAATTAGATAGCAAATAACGTGACGTTATGCGTCTCGCAGTAGTGAAAATTTGCGTCATGGAAGTAGCGATAATATTATCGTATCTATTATGCAAACTTTTCCGAGTAAATATTTAGATTGTGATAACAAAACCCCCTGGCGAGACAAAGACAAGATAACCGCTGAATACACACAGTTCTATTATAAGAATGTCAATAATTTGCTGGAAGTAGGTTTAAGCTTTTAAACAGGTGGCGTGATTGCTACTTATTTATTTTGTTGCGCTTCATGCAAAGAAAACTAACCTACCGAAACAGAGACAATGTGCTGCAAATTAGCAGTTAGTGCTACATTTGCTTCTTCTTTCGAAAGCATTTTTAAAAACATTTAGACGTACTCTACAATGCTACCTTCCTTCTTGTACTTTTCTACTAACTGCGCCCCGCGGTTTCACTAGCGTAAGTTTCGATTCCAAAAAAATTTTGGAGAGGGCGACCCACAACACTATGACACGAGACTATGACACGAGATTTTTTTAAATAAGATGGATGCCAGGAACTCTAGTAAAATGTAACAAATAAACAAGCACTTTACCAATATCATCATCAACCTACAGCAGTCCAGTAATGGACATAGGCCACTCCAATTGCACGCCATTCAGCTCGATTCTCAGCCACTCTCAATTAGCCAGCCACCCTGTTATGATCGTCGCTCTAGCTGCCCTGAGGGCGTCCTACCTCATGTTTGCCGATTCGCGGTATCCAATAAGTAGTTTAAATTCTTCCTTATTTGTATGAAGTAATAATATTGGTTCTTTGTCCCCAGCACTTCAGCTAGCAACTCCGGAGCCTACACGTTGCTAGGAGAGAGCTGTTCTGAACGCGCTCGTGGTCGCGCCATGTTGCTGTGCACGTGCGCGCTCATGTGTTCGCAAGCTACTGTTGCAGGTATTTATCATTGACTTTAGAATTAGTATAGCATTCATCCAAACAAGATGGCTGCTTACTGCCTCAAGAGAAATACCTAATGTATGTATTATGTACTATCTACATCTGTAGCATTATTGCCAAATAACTTCTTGAATAGTTCACAAAAGACTAGCGGGGTGGGGGTACTTGACAGTAGCATACCTAATGGCTTCCATTTTGACAGTTCAATAACATTAATTGCGTTATTTACGTTGTTGAGCAGATAAATTTTTCGAACATATGAAGCAATGGATTACCAATATCATTCAAATTCATTCAGATTGAGATTAATAGTTTGTTACGCAATTAGTTAGGGTACTGGTTTCAGTTACAAAACCACCCTTTACAATTTCAAAATGCACAACATCGATTCCTGATTGTTAAAAGCTGATCATCCTAACATAAAATAAATCTTCTTGCAGTGTTCGCCTACCCCATACTCCCGATGCAGTTTGCTTACTACATCGACTTCCTGGGCATCACGTACAGACCCTGGCGTCTACTGGCACTCGTCATGTCCCTGCCGTGTGCCATCACTGCCTGTCTGCTGCAATTCTTCCAAGAGAGCCCCAAGTTCCTTGTTTCCCTTGGAAGACTTGATGAAGCTCTGCAAGTCCTGAAGAATATCTATGCTGTTAATACTGGCAATAAGGCTGATAGTTTCCCTGTAAGTATACAACAACATACACAGACATACAACAACAAAATAACAACACAGAACACATAACATTACAGTGACAGTATTATAGTGATTTCTGTATAATTTTGTGGTTTTTCCATAAAATTTTGACGACAAGGAATGCAGTTTTGATACGTTTACGATATTGTAAACATCGTTAAGTCAGTAAAAAAGCCAAATGTAAATATTACTCAAGGGTGTCCAGGATACCTACCTAATCGAATTACAAATAAACCACTGACACATTGCAATTAAATGAGTTTTCAAAACACTGAAGTCAATAAATCATTTCAAATGATATTAAACTTTGTAATGTAGAGATCGACTAGGAAAAACTTTTTTTTTGTCCTTTTGTCCGCGACTTTGACATTTTATTATCTTTACGTTAATTATTGATATAATACTGATTCTATGTCTCTTTCTAGGTTCACAAACTTCTGGAAGACAAAGACAACCATTCTAACGAAACGAAGGTTACTTTCTTGAAGTCAGTTTGGCAGCAGACAGTGCCACTCTTCAAAGCACCGTTACTGAAGGAGACTCTTAGGCTGTTCTATCTGGTTGCTGTCATTTACATGACGTAAGTATCTCCTAGGATTATTTTGAGCTTCATAAAGCACTGTTACTATAAAAATAATAACCATTAAGTTGCTTTAAAAACAAATAAAAACCTAATGACACGCTAAAAATGTTAATAATCGACTTCACCAAAAGAGCTTTAATCCTTAATAGCCTCCCGACCGATTTCGGTCATGATGGCCAATCTCAACGGAGATTAGCCAGGTACGCAGGAGATATTATAGTGCACAAGTGTGTGCGTAAACACAGGTGAACTCTCATAGTCCGATGGGACGGCAATCCGACACAACCGGGGAGAAATCAGGCGCAGGACCACCGGCTTTACGTGCTTTTTGAGGCACGGGGGTATTAAGCCGCCAGGTTCCAAACTCCGGGCTGTTACTAAGAAATTCCTAATGGAAAACCCAATAACACTTTTGCCCGACCGGGGAATCGAACCCAGAACCCCATGCTCAGCAGTCGCGTTTGCAACCACGACACCAACGGGGTAGTCAAAAAGTATTAATCCATAGAACATTGATGGCAACGAAATATTATTATAAAACGCAATAATTCTCTTAATTTTAAAAACAACCTTTTTATTATAGTGGCAGTGGCTTCATCCTCTGGTTGCCGTACATCATGAACAACCTGTTCTTCGTGCTGGAGGCTGGTGGTGGCGACGGCATGAACCTCTGCGCTGTCATCAAGTACCCCTCTCTTGCCGGATTCGCTACTGGAAATATGACTGTAAGTTCATCAATTTTACGTTTTATATTAATTTCATTATCTCCAGATAAGTTACGATTAACTTATCTAGCCATAGTGAAGTCAGGGAATTTTTTAAGCAATATTACTACAAACTTTTAATTTGTTTGTATATTCAAATCACACCTGTCATTCTTCGACAGTTGTGTGAAATGGCTATAATACAATGATTTACCCTGACTGTATATAATCTATCCGGACTCTGAGAAATTGTCCTATTAGTCTTTTCGATACGCACGAGAAGACTGTGTCTCTAAAAAGAAAAAGATAACTGAAAATTGTATGTTTGCTCCTGGAATTATACCCTAATCTCGATCTATCTGGAACTCCCTTTACAGGACATAGAAATCTGTGACGACACAATTCAAGACACTACCTTATTCTCCGCTATGGCGTACGGCGCCATGGCGAGCTGTTCCAACGTGGTCCTGTCCCTCACCTGCGGCAATCACAAGCGCATGGCTATGATCTGCATCATGGCCATGTCAGCCGTCGCCGCCATCTTGTTGAACGTGGTGGCTGTGCCACTGGCGGGAGGGATCTTCTTCTTCTTCTTCCTAATGTGCGCGCTGTCCATGGGGATCTTGAGCGTGTATTTCGTGGAGCTGTATCCTACTTCTTTGAGGTAAGTAATCAGTCAGTAGGTTTTCCAACTGTTTTGCAAACCTCACACCAAACTCGCAAGCCTAAAAAAACACTTCCTATTTTATCAAAAGTCAAATTGAATAGAATGCTATCAATTTAGATACCTCAGTTGGTACGGGTCGACAGAAGCCCGAAACTGACAACCAGTCTTATAAAGGGGTATTGTATTATGCAGTCACTCCATGTGAAATACTGGTATTCAGCTGCATCCGGTTAGATTGGAAGCTAATAAGCATCCGGTTAGACGGAACATAGTTGGGAAAAGGCTAGGCAGATGATGATGATGACCTCTCTCCTAACTCTATCTACCTACTATATATTCAATTCCACACTATATATCTTAATAAATTATATGAGCAACGCATTTGTTACAATAAAGCTGCTGTCGTATCTCTGCAGGCACTTAAAATGTACGCCATTAATAAACTAATTAATTACTTACCGCTCGCGATATGATCGGGAGGGAAGTGGATCGATGAAACTGTGGCATTAAATATTGTGTTTTTACAGTTACGTCATTAGTCTCGTTTGCCTTCAATAGTGCGTTGGAAAGGACCAGCATCAGCATCATCATCACCTTCGTCCCCTGGGGTACTGAAATATAGTTCCCTCTAAAAATCGCCACTACGACCAGTCCATTGAAATCTCGTGACCTCCACTAGGTTGTCGATCTTCCTTGTGGGGGTCTCACGAAATTTGACTAAATTCAAATGTTCTTTTACAGAGGAATGGTATCCTGTCTGTCAGTGATGCTAGGAAGACTCAGCGCATTCTTGGGGGTGAACGCAATAGGAGCCCTGATTTCAACCAGCTGCGAAGCCACTTTCTATGGATGGTCCTTATTGTTGTTCAGTAAGTTATCATATTTATTTATTTAACCGCTTATGTACACACATCTAAACAAACAAGAAGAAAGGAACAGAAAAATACGTACTTACAAAGGTGTTGCTTATTTCTAAAGTAATTTCTTTTAGCATACGTGCGATAGGAAAGTAGATAAAAAACACTTTTCTTCTTATATCTATCTATTTAAATAAAAATCAATGTTTGTCATCTATGCGTTCCGAAACCATTGGTCAGATTGTGATGAAACTTTGGTAGGGTGTTTTGGGGACGCCCGTGAGGGTTCCTTATTATTATTACAGGGGGAAAATAACAAAAAAAAATCGAGGCGGTACGAAGTTTGCCGGGTCAGCTAGTTATTACTAAATCATTCTACTACTGCAATGACGATAGTAGGTACTGTACAAAAGGACTTAATAATTGGTCCTTCGGTGCTGTGAGAATAGACAAAGGTTCTATAATGATAAAATTTGCTTTTGCTCGGTACCTATAATTAAACAAAAACGAATCGTTTTGCTTAACAATGGCACAGATAATGGTAGCATTTTTTATTGCCAAACTGGGCATATATTCGTAAGTTAATTTTACCTGTGATTGCTTCTTCCATAAGGAGGCTACTATGCAAAGCTTCATTAAAAGTCTTTGCTTCATTATTGGTAAAAATACAAGAGTCTTTAATTATCGTCAAAAAAAGTTACAGTAGCACATTTGTTACTGTTTTTAATAATAGTATAAAAAAAAACCGAAAGCATTGTGAATCTACCCTAATGTATGAATATTTAATAATCGGAAAACCAATTAATTACGTACGTAGATATACCTGATAAAATCAAATGACATCAATACCCACCTATGTCAGAAGGAATACAAAATATTAATATACTTAAGTGTATAATTAAATGGTATCACAAAAAAAAAACATAACTTCATAAGCAAAACTACACACCACACAAAGAGCAAACCACAGAGCAAATTGTCACATAAAACAGCCTTCTTGTTTTATGTGACAATGTTACGTTTTAAGGCACAATTATCTACATATTTTAAGTAATGCAATTATCTGTAAATTAAAACATATCACTAAACAGATTGAGATAAATAAATACGATGTATATATATACCAGTTCATCATTTCATTACAATTTCCGCATTCCATTGATATGCTGAATTTAGGGCCATGTCGAGAAATATGAAAACGACACATTTTTTATTTACTTCCCTACTAGCTGAATCCGACATAGACCTTGTCCTGAAAATTAATTCATAGAAAAATCTCACTTTCAGTGTTTCCCAAATTTGAAAATTTTCGGGGAAACTTTACCAATTTGTCTTTCCATAAAACCTGATTTGGATTAAGTATTACAAATATTTTAAAACTAAAAAAAATGCTAAATGGGTCCAGCCGTTCTCAAGTGATGTACGTGCTTACTTTTTAGTTACTTTTTTATATGGTTGCATTTCCAGGCTCACTTTCCTAGAGATATATTTTTTAACTTGAAGGGCGCATGCACACGGCGTTTATTACACGCATGTTCCATGTTTTCTGCCTTGAACAAGCACTTCTAGCGCTCACTAGTTGCATTTGCAGCTCGTTACGCGCGTCGACGGCGCGTATACGCAATGTGCACAGGCCCTAAGAAACATTCATAAATTACTGATGCATTATTTTTTCATTTTGCTTACTTTTCTAACAAAATATTTTGGTCCTTTTCAGGTGCTATAATAGTAGCTTGGTTTCTGCCGAAAGACAAAGCTCCTAAGAACTAAAGATCGCACAGTGTTTTGTGAAGACCATTTTTCGGACATTGCTTTTTTATGTTAAAAACTGATAGTTTTAGTTTTTTAAATACAATATTTCGTATCCCCATTTCACTAGCATGTTTTGATTTTGAGAAAAAAATTATTGAAAATCATCTTTTTTTCAACCGGGTATTTAGAAAAAAAATCATTTCTCTGAAACTAAATATGATACGCAATTGTGACCTGAGAAACATCGATGGCGTTTTTTATGCTGCATATTTTAGAGTAAAAATTAACCTCGGAACTTCGTTAGATTCAGACTTATACGAGGTTTTTAGTTTTTAGTTTTTATTTTTTTTCTCGGTAATTCCGTCGTATTTGGAAAAGTTATTTATATTGAAATTATGCCCTTCAGCTTCCCTACATACCACAAAAATAACACGTCCTAATTGCGTGGAATCTAGAAACCACAACATTTTAAAGTTTAATCCGTATTCTACGTCGTTAGGGTTGTCGCGCGATCATATTATATTAGTTCATATCCGGATCTGAAGTTATCTCTTTAAATAAAAGGAGAAATTGACTGACTAACATACCAAAGCACAGCCGAAACTACAGAGAATAGGAACATGAAATTTTGCACACGGTTTCGTTTTTAACCGACTTCAAAAAGAAGGAGGTTATAATATGTTCAGCTGGATGTATTTTTTGTTTTTTATGTATGTTCACCGATTTCTCGGTCAATTGTGGACCGATTTTGAAATTTATTTTTTTGTTTGAAAGGTTATTCTTCCAAATTGGTCCCATAGAAAATAGTTATGATCTGATCATGAACTTCAAAGACATGGAACGGAACTCCTTATAGGATCACAGCACAACTGTCGTAACAAGTAAAATTGCTTTGTTTATACGTGTAGTCGATAACTGACTGGAGGAAGAGGGGGATATATCGAACTGATCTTATGATGAACCCGGAAAGTAGGTATCGGAACTCTGTAATAAATCAATGTAACGTAACCGTGTTTTTGATAATTAGAATTGTCATGAGATGCACTCTGGCTATAAGGTACCATCGACCTAATCTGATGATGGAAGGTACTTTTTAGTTGTAGAACCACCACAAAAAAGTGTAACAAAAAACTACCCTCAAAATACAGTTTTGAAGGGTGTTAAAGTTTTTATGAAAACATTCGCGAACGAAGTTGCTGGCAAAGTGCTAGTTTCATTATAAATAACTTATCCCAATCCTACGGAATTATCGAGAACAAAATAAATAAAAACTAAAAATCTTGTATAAGTCTGCATATAACAAAGTTCCTAGGTTTAATAGTCGAACTTTTAATAACCAATACGTCCCATTAAATAAAAATTGAGTCATCAAAATTCTGATTCGAAAGTGACAACCCTAGCAAAAACAGTTAATGTGGAATAACTTCTAGATTCCACGCAATTAGGATGTGTTATTTTTGTGGTAGGTAGGGAAGATGAAGGGCATAATTTCAGTATAAATAACTTTTCCAAATACGGCGTAATTACCGAGAAAAAAAATAAAAACTAAAAACTAAAAACCTCGTATAAGTCTGAATCTAACGAAGTTCCGAGTTTAATTTTTACTCTAAAATATGCAGCATAAAAAACGCCATCGATGTTTCTCAGGTCACAATTGCGTATCATATTTAGTTTCAGAGAAATGATTTTTTTTCTAAATACCCGGTTGAAAAAAAGACGATTTTCAAAAAATTATATCTCACAAACTAAACATGCTAGTGAAATGGGGATACGAAATATTGTTTTTAAATAACTTAAACTATCAGTTTTTAACATAAAAAAGCAATGTCCGAAAAATGGTCTTCACAAAACACTGTGGATCGTCTAGAAAATGACAGGATCTACTGAAGACTGAACATTAATTATTCTTAGTTGTACATATTGTAAGAATGAGTCCGAGCGATGTGTTATGTAAATACTACTGACTGACTGATAATTTTATTGTATGCATTTGTTTAGTTTTGATTTGGAAGTAGTTCTAGGCATATTGTAATGGCAGCGACTTGTAAGTCATAGGTTCGAACCCAGACAGGAGCTTAATTTGTGTAAATTATTTCATCAAAACCGTGAAGGAAAACGTCGTGAGGAAACCAGTTTGTCTTAGAACCAACAATTCGAAGACATGCATGTGACATTCACCAATCCGCACTGGGCCCGTGTGGTGGATAACGGCCCACTCCCTCTCACCGAGAGGAGGCCTGTGTCCCAGCAGTGGGAACATTATAAGCTGATTATGAAAACAATAACATTTTGATATCATTAGTAAATTATTTATCTAATAAACATTATTCTGTAACTAGTTCTCCGGCAATTTTGTCAAAAGATTGTATACAGGGTGTACATTTTGAAACTTCCATTTTAAAGACAGGTTTTTTCTTGAATATTCTATGTTAATTAATCATTCATGAAAATAAAGCCATTTGTAAATCAAAATGTAACTGATAGAGCCATTGTTGTATTTAAACGGAATTAAATGTAAAAAATAGTTTTCTTAATAATTTATTAGAAAAGTACTTAACTAAAACAAGTTTAGATAATATATCTAGTTGATAAGAATATTGTAATAAATAAATGTACATAATTAATTAATATTAAAACATCGTTTTCTTTGTTTTCCTAAAAAAAATGTCTTTATGCTGAAATTACTGCTGAAAAAAATGCGCACGAAGTTTCTAGGGCAGATTTTTTTTTTTTTTTTTTATAATTTAACTAGGTATCGAAACCGTATCGATATGTTAACACGATAAATTTTCGGGGTCAACAAGCTCTGGGAGTGTTTTTACTTGTAGTGTGTGTAGTTGAAAAAACACATAACACATTCTCAAAAGTGGCTTAAATTATAAAATTAGTCATAATTTTATGCTTAAAACACGTCAATGATTTATTAGGTATAGATAAGGTAGGGTTTTTTTTTTATTAGGGTTTATCTAGGATATCTACGAATAGATCTATGTACTGCAGTCACGAGCATATCTAGCACAAATACAATGACGCGAGATTAACAATCGATTATCTCCAAAAGTATTAATAGAAATGCTACTTATATTGTTACGAACGTATCTAGTATTTTCGAAACCTAAGAAACAGCGATCATTATGTTTATCCACCCCAAAAAATCCACTGTAAAGTTTTCTCTGAAGTTTTCATGAAAATACTACAGTCTACTACTACAGTCGCGTCGCGCCTGTCCGTACGGCCCTTTATACAAACTATCTTGCCATCTTGCTATCAGAATTGACGTAGTTACCTACAATCAATCACCTTACAAAAACGTTATCACTTTCGGATAATCTCGTTAGTTGCCTATTGATGTAAAACGTCACATTTTTGACGTCGCCATTAGCATCGTGCAATATGACAAGGTTCTAAGTATGGTTGCTTAAGTTTTTGTTCTTACAACCAAACATAGGAAGACGGTAGGTACCTTCTACCATAGGTCACCTTTGATAGGTTTTGGAAAAAAGTTCCTTATTGCACGTTATACCTATTCTGTGTTTTGATCTTCACGAAGTTTGGTTACGTAAAAAAAGTGTGATGGTCAAAATGTTACTCTTATTGCGGTCTAGCTCTCATTCGTAAAGTGTACTAAAGCTAAAGGAACTCTGTTCAATTTCGGTGTCCCTCGACATCTGACTACTGTTTTTATTTCGTATTCGTGCACTGGCCGCTGGTTCCAATGTGTCTAAAAGGAATTTTTATCTCATCAATATTGAAAAGTTTTCAATCGTAAGTTTTTTTTTTTCTCTGAATTATCTCGGGACCCTGGGGTCCCGGACCTTTGGAAGGCATACGAGACCGAAGCTAATTCGCAGAGGCCCGTTACACTCTTATATTGAAATGATTATTATAAGCCTGCTTTGTCCCACTGCAGGGCTAAAGCCATTTTTGCTTTTCACTCGTAAGTTAAATGGAAATAAAATGAGTCAAAAATACAAAGCTGAGGTTTATAAGGTAAATGGGTAAGTACATTTTGGCATGTGCCTACATAATTATATTGGTGGTAAAAGAAAAATTATATGGGAATCCACCACAAGATACCTACCTGTAGCCCGCTATTGAACTGAACATTGGCCTTTAATGGATAAGATTAAATTATTATCTAGGGGCCCATAAGTTTATACTGATAGCAAATATTTTTATCATCAGTCGTCAGTGTCAGATTGTACTATACGTTCATTTCACTACATTTGTATGAACGTTCACTCGCGTTCCGATTCCATTGCGTTTTACTGACTAAAACCCACCGTGTTCCTTCAGTTGCCTGCACACAACGTGCCGTCGACCCGGGCCTGGTCCTTACCGGACGGCGAGCTACCCATTCCTCGATGTCCGTGAGCCCTCGACGCCCAGGGCGTCTCCTGCAGCAACTAGGGGCGAGAGGGCGCATAGATTGCCTCTCCCTCACCCGTGCCGCCTCCTCCTTCGCGAGCATTACTGCTTCGTAGAAGGAGGTTAATAAGTAAAACTCCTTACGTTAGCCTACTAAGTTACGTTAGCTTACGTTGGCCTCAAATGTCATGATTTCATGAAATCTGATATATAAAATTCTCGTGTCACAGTTTTCGTTGCCATACTCCTCCGAAACGGCTTGACCGATTTTGATGAAATTTTTTGTGCTTATCCGGTATCTATGAGAATCGGCCAACATCTATTTTTCATCCCCCTAAGTGATAAGGGAATACTTACGCGGGTGAAACCGCGGGGCGCAGCTAGTAGTCATATAATATGAACGTAGAGAGATGTATTGATGATATTTATGATTATAACTGTTATAAATTTTTGTTACGACCGTAAATCATATTTAAATCAACCAACCTGATACTGACCTGCAAATTGCAAAAAACATAAGAAAATTTAAATTTCGCGGACTACCCTACTCCTTTCGCCTTAAACCACTATACACACTCGTACCTACCTACCTGTGTTTTCACATAGTTTACAAAAAGAATTACGCAAAAACATTAATTGACCAAGAAATCGATGTTCAATCGAGACGTGCGTGCTAACGCGGCCTTGAATTTAATTCAGGCTTTCTGTTGAAGTCTTCAAATAACAGTCGGCATGTAGAGAGTTTCCTCTCTGAGGCAAAATATTGACCTTATTTATGAAATGTTCGATTAGTAACATAATCAGCCTATAATGTTCCCACTGCTGGGACACAGGCTCTCTGTGAGAGGGAACAAGCCGTAATCCACCACGCGGGCCCTGTGCGGGTCGGTAGATGTCACATGTCTTCGAATTTTTGGTTCTACGATATGCCAGTTTCCTCACGATGTTTTCCTTCACCGTTTTGAAAGCAGTGGTGATGTAATAATTTACACAAAATATAGCGGCTGTCTGTGGTAGAACCTATGACCTACAACTCGTAAGTCGCGGCCGTTACCACTGAGCCACCACTGCTCTCCCATCAATTTATGTAGGCAATGTGTATTATTCTTTATGTATGCGCGTCGCAAACCCCGTAGAGCTGGACAAAACAAACGACCAGTTGTCCTCATTAACCCTGGATCGCAAGCACTGGAAGTATAGGAATATTTATTATTTTATTTGTTTCTTTACCTTTATTAATAGGACTTTTTTATACTCTTAGTGAAATAAAACGTATAATAATTTATTTAAAAAATATATATATAATATTTATATAGTAGATATATTTTTCTATAATCTTGGCTTTTTTATAGGAGAAGCCTTTGCCCAGCAGTGGGACTATACAAGTACAAACAAAGTGGACAAACAGTAACAGTATATGCGTGAACTCGTCGTAACCATGAGTAGTCTGTGCTAAGGCCACCAAGTTATCCCTTCCCCACTAGCATTGCTGTTTAAATTTAGCAAGCCACTTACAGTCGCATTCGAAACAGAATTGCCACACGCAGTTTTATCGGAGGGTTCCTAAACCTAAGGACCACGAAACCTATCAAGGTTTTTCAAGGAGCCATTTTTGAAATTTTTTTCTATCAAATGAGGAATATGATAAAAGGGTCCAATGTTTTTAGGCTTCATAATAGCTTTATTAAATTGTAACAGCAAAGAATTTTGCATTAGATCTCAGAAACAATCCATTAAATTAATATATCTGTAGATAATTAATTGCAAATTAGTAGTATCGTATCGGAACAATGCGATTATCTTCATATTTAGCACTATCATTACATTTACGTTTTTAATCTTTGTGTAGCCCTCCTCACGTTAACACGTAAGGGGGTCTAAGCTAATTATATTTATTTGATTATATTTAGTAATAAATGGTTATAAATATTGTGATTACTAGTCAAATATTATTTAGTATTTTTTAACTCATTTATTTATAATTAATAAGTGGAAAGTTAAGATGACGGACGAGAGCAGTAATTCCTCTGAAAAACTGCCCTTCGAGGCAGCAATTGACCAAGCAGGTGAGTTTTTTAAATGACATTATATAACATCGCCCCTGTATTCCCCAAAGGGTTAGGTAGAGGTGCACCTGTAGTACACCTATGTTTCGCTAGTTATGTTTAAGTCCCATGTGAGCCGAGCTGGTGAGCCTTTCGCTATCAACCGGACCCAAATCCAGACTCCGGTCTGCTACTGAGAGCTGCTTGTTTTCATTAAAGTTCCATATTGTTTTAACTTTTCTTTTTTTTTTGTTTAAGTTACCTATCCTGCTAGGTTTCTGTAAAACGCTTCCCATTGCAAAACTTCAGAAATCAGTAATTAACCTCTTATTACAAAACGTGGTGTACCTACTTAGGTAATGATAACGCCGTACAATGCTAATCTGGTTTAAGTTTATTCTTTGTGACTATGGAGGGTAGAGGTAAGGAGAGTCTATTTATCAATACCTAAAATACTGTAATATGAAAACATTGTAAAAGTCAACTATTTTTAAAAGAGTATCCGTGGAGTTTCTCGCCTGCTCTTCTCCGTATGAAACGACCAATTGGAACCGTGGACCTAGGTTTTGACGTTTCAAAAGTGCCCATGTAAAAAAAACATGATTTTGAGTCGTAACTAAAATACTTACTTATTTGGTCTTACATATGTCTACTGTAAGCCTTTGTCTATCTTTAATATATATATCTCACTATATTCCAGGGTTCGGACTATACAGCTACATAATGATCTGCCTGGCGGGTTTGGCTATCATCTCCTTTGTCTGCATAGCATACGCCAGCACCATGATAGTACCCACCAGCGCCTGCGAGCTGGAGACCACAGTCAGCCAACAGGGGTTGTTGGCCGCTGGCCCTGTCGTCGGTAAGTTCATTGACAGAAATGTAACTGTAGTAAATGGGTCGCCGCTAAGAGTTGGATACTGCTGTGTAGGTACCCCCATAACTAATCTATACAATAAAATATAACCGTATTTACTATGTATCCATACTATTATAAATGCGAAAGTACTTAACTCTGTCAGTATATGTGTCATGCCATTTCGACGTTTAGCACACAGGAAGAACTTGTGACTAACAACATCAATTTTCAAATTAAAAACATGTTTAAAGTCATTTAAAAGTATCCAAATAATTATATCAAAGCACACAATTTGTACCTAGGTGGCTCTACGAATTGTCATCCACTAGTATGTTTACTGATCCGTTTGTTTACATTTACATCGGATTGTTTTAAAACAGACTATAGGTGTACATACCTACCTATGTGTAACAATATTTCCTTCTCCAGGGTCAATGCTGGGCGGTATACTGTGGGGCTACCTGGCAGACACTCGCGGCAGACGCAAGATGCTGCTGGTCTCCCTCATAGGCGGCATCATCTTCAACCTGGTGGCCAGCATCTCAGTCAACTGGGTCATGCTCATGATCTTCCAGTTTATCGCTTCTTTTTTGTAAGTCTTATTCCTTATTTTAAATCATTTGGTGTAAGTCTATACTTAACGGTATTTTGTTCTGCAGACTGGCTTAAGGTACTTTATAAAAATAAAAATGCAAGTCCTAAAAAAAATCTTTTAGGAGTAGGTACCTACCTATGTACACGTCTGTTACTGCAGTCACGAGCACCTTACACTTACGAATGATTCAGAAGAGATTTTCTTCTAAAGTGTTGGTAGATTTTTATGGAGTTACGAACATAGAAATAAATCGAAACATACTATTATCAAATCGGTCTTTTCTTAAAATTGCAATTATTATTTCACGAAAATAAAAACGCTTTTTAATTTTGCATAACTATAATATGGCAAAATTAAAATTTATGCTCGCGACTGTACCGCTGTCTCAGCTACTCCCTAGCAGAACTTATCTATATGAAATTGGTCCTAAGGTCCGAACATTCGAGGCAAAACGCGGTAGAGATTTGTAAAAAACTAAAATAGATGTGTAGATTTTTAATGTGTAGGATCCATTTATGAGTGACCATCTTTACATACCGAGACCTCTCCATGCCCCGGAAAGCACGTTATGTCATTGGACCCGGCTGTCATTCGTTAATCTTTGACAGTCGTTACGGGTCTTCAGTATCTGCTGAAATTGTGCAATGACAATAATTGTAGGTATATCGAAAAGAAAGTCTAGTAATACCTACTGATACCTAATCCATACTAATTTTATAAATGCTGTAGTGTGTCTGCCTGTCTGTCTGTCTGTTACCTCTTCACGCTTAAACCGCTGAACCGATTTAGATTTAATTTGGTATAGAAATAGTTTTATTCCCGGGAAAGGACAGGATTATGCGGGTGAAACCGCAGGGCGCTGCTAGTGACTAATAGTTTTCATTCATAATTAGTTAAGACTGCGCTCAAGGTAAAAAGATTACGTAATTAGCTATACCTAAATAAAATCTGCTAAATACCTTATGCCTTAAAACAATGAGTAATAAACACACGATTAGTAATACAAAATAATTCATAATATTTTTAAGAATGATTGATTTTATCAAAAATCTACCTGAAGATACCTATGCGGTAGTCTATGAATGAATGATAAAACTCACTTAACTGCTAATCTACTGACTAATTCTTTATCAGTTTAGATTCCGACTGACTAACTTTGTGTATTTTTTGGACGGATTTTATTGTCCTTTTCAGTGTCTAAACGCACTACGCCGAAGGTAGGTACTTACGCGACCGAAGTTCGGCATCACTGCCGACGCCTGCAATGCTATTTAACGCAACGTAATTTCGACATAATGTGTCGTCAGTAATTCAAATAGCATTGCAGGCGTAATCATACCGAACTTCGGTCGCGTACCTTCGGCATAGTGTGTTTAGACACTTAGGGTTCCGTACCCAAAGGTTGCCAACTGAAGCCTATTAATAAGCCTCAGCTGTTCGTCCGTCCGTCTGTCTGTTAGCGGGCTGTATCTTACGAACCGTAATAGGTAGACAGTTGAAATTTTCACATACCTAGTGGATAGTTCTATTGCCGCTGAGTATAATAAAAATAAAGTAAAAAAATAATGGGGTCTCATACAAGAAACGTGTTTTTCTGGCGTTTTTTGCCAGGCGTTTATCTAACTAAAGTCTTTGCAAAGCGACTCGATAGCACTTAAAAGTTAAAAGTGAAGGGAAGTTCATAAACCCATGCACGACAGATTACTAAGAATTTAATTTCTAAATTACTTATTAAATTTAACAACTCGTTTAAAACCCTAAATCATTCCTCCACTTTTTTTTTTATTATTATTAGCCATCATCCCACTGCTGGACAAAGGCCTCCCTACTCTCTTTCCGCCTCTCTGTGTTCAGCAGTGTAATTGCGTAACACACTATCAATAGCAATGGATTTCAATTTGACAGTTCAACAACTTTCATTGCGTTACCCAAGACACAATTTTCGAGCATATGAAGCAATGGATTAGCAATATCCTTTAAAATGATTCAGATTGATTTGCAATGTGGATGCTGAGCTGCCAAGGGCCAATATTTATTAAAGCAGTCCAGCTCTTCCCGCCATCTCCGTCTGGGTCAGTACCATCTTACAATTATTTTTTCAGCGCATCAGGCTTGTACTCGATGTCGATGTCCCTGCTGAGTGAAAGTGTTCCGATGGCGAAGAGGAACCTCGTCGTGCTACTGGTGTCCAGCATCTTCCTGCTCTCACAGGGTATCATGGCAGGTGAGGGAATAAGACATTAACTGGTGCAAACTCTATATATGCAGGAAACTAAATGAAAGTAGACCCTAGGCTGTGCACTTTAGTGAGGAAACTCAGTAGATAAATAATATAAAAACTTTTATTTCGGACAAAGTCCACAGGATACCAACTTATAAACCGAAAATCTACCACACAAATTTTGCCACTCGTACAGGCACAGTTTAAAATACAAAAAAAGCATCCAACTCCGCATCATCCAAAATCCCCCCGATCTGCGAACAAGAACAAGCTGAGAATGGTGTTGCTGCTGCCACGAACACGCACAGAGCATGCGAATACGTACGTGTCGTCAGGGAGGCACATCTTTTTCTAGTTACAGCCGTTTTTTTTCCAGTGAAAGGAAGGGCCAAGAATTTCTCGCAAAATTCACTTCCCGCATATTATTGAGTCTTGTTGCGTGACCCACGAATGTTTTAAGTATTTTAACTACGAGTATCATTCAAATTCTGACTGTTTACTTTCTAAATTCCAGTGTTGGCGATTCCAATCATTCCTCTAAGTTTCTCCTACGACCTTCCCGCTCTGGGCATCAAGTGGAACTCTTGGCGCACGTTGCTGGTAATGTACTCCGCCCCTGGCATCATCACCACCATTTGGCTGTTCTTCATGAAGGAGAGCCCCAAGTTCGTCTTCGTTAAGGGAGATGAAGACCGAGCCATGGATATATTGAGGACCATCCACAGAATTAACCATTTCAGATCCAAGGAGGAATTACAGGTAGGTAATAGACATCTTCTTCCCAGCTAAAGCACTAGGAATTGGTGAAGGGCGGGCGTTATAGGGGACTGTCTTATGTAATTTTGACGATTCTGATTCTCCACCTAGTTTGAATAAATGACTTTTGATTTTGGATCTTGCCTATACCTATTAGTTACCTTAGCGTACCTTTCCATTTTTATAAGCAAACACCTTTAAATCTTTTTGAACTTTTCACCGCATGACCTTTTGAACGCGTCAACATGCACTGTGTTGAATTGTAGTCATTGTCATCGATACTTCGTTATTTGTTGGCTGTAGTCCAAATTCAAAAGGTCATCTTTTCACAACAAAATCAGGGATTTGACTGCAATGACAAGGTGGAAAAAATATTTACAAGAAGGTTTCACGCTAAATCACAGACTAGATGCTGCATAATCAGCTTAAACTGTTCCCACTGCTGGGACACAGGCCTCCTCTCTGTGAGAGGGCGTGTATCATAATCCAAAACGCGGGCGGGCGGGCCCAGTGCGGGTTGGTAATGTCGAATTTTTGGTTCTTGGACATGCCGGTTTTCTCACGATGTTTTCTTTCACCGCCAGACTGGCTAAATAATAACAGCCGGACAGGTCGATCGATCAGGTTAAGCTACGCTTGCCGCGATTGGTCTGTGGATGGGTGACCATCTTCACATATCGAGACCCCTCCGTGCCTCGGAAAGCACGTTAAGCCGTTGGTCCCGGCTGTCATTCGTGGATCTTTGACAGTCGTTACGGGTCGTTAGAAGCCCGAAAGTCTGACAACCAGTCTTACCAAGGGGTATCGTATTACCCAGTAACTGGGTTGGTTAGACTGGAAGCCGACCCCAACATAGTTGGGAAAAGGCTAGGCAGATGATGATGACTAGATGCTGAACCAATTTTATTTTCTATTTTCAGGTGAAAGGATTGTTACAAGAAGGTAACGCACAAGGTGCATCAGGAGGATCTCCCAAAGACCAGATAGTGCCGCTGTTCAAGCATCCACTGCTGAAGCTGACAATCATCATGATCACACTCTTCGTATTTCAACAGTGAGTATTTCTCTAAATACATTTCTGTGGCCGACTTGGAAATCTTTAAACAGACTTCGAACCCAAGTCGGCCGGAGCAAAGACAATCTCCACAGCTGGGGGTTCACGGACGGTTCAGATCTCAAGTGCGTATCACCTCCCTGCAGACAATGGCCCGCCTTCCATCCTGCGCCACATGCCCTGTCACCTGTGCACTCATGAGTGTGAGTTCGCTCAGCTAAATTTTGGGCCAAAGATGTTTGAACTTTTTGCCATCGATACGCTAACAAGATTTCTATCAGTCATCGATAGTATTTCTATTTTTAGGGTTCCGTACCTCAAAAGGAAAAAACGGAACCCTTATAGGATCACTCGTGTGTCTGTCTGTCTGTCTGTCCGTGTATCACAGCCAATTTGCTCCGAATCTTATGGACCGATTAAGTTGAAATTTGGTACACATATGAATCTCTGTGACTCAAACACAGACGTGTAACGTAAATAAATGAGTTTTGAAAATGGGAGTCATTTTTGAGGGGTAAATAGACAATTAAAAAAAAAGTTTCGCAAACTGTACCGTGTGACATATCAAATGAAAGGGCTTACCGTGAGGATCTCAAATATATTTTTTCATAATTTTAAAGTAAATTGTATTAAAATTATTTAAGACAATAGACGGAAATTTACCATTCCCCCTTATCTCCGAAACTACTGAACCTAAAATTTTGAAAAAAAAAAAAATACAGATAATAGTTCTATACCTATAGATTACAGGAAAATTAATAAGAAGTCTATGATCTTGAAACAACATGGTAAATCTCTCAATATTGTGCGTACAAACTTACATTTTCATTTGGAATGTATGGGAGACAACTACAATGTTAAGTTTGTTCTTGGGATAAATTCATTCCAACTACGGAACCCTTCATTGTGCGTGGTCCGACACGTACTTGGCCGGATCTTTTTTATTCATTGGGTATATAAATCTGGTATTTTGGTACAATGTTTGTTGAATTAAAAGTCTGTTTAGTTTGAAGTATCGGTAAAGTCAGAAAAATGAATTGGTAAGCAAATTGTTATTACACACAACTGTCATTCTTTTACAGTAGTATGAAATGGCATAGCACGCCAAATTGGTGTATAGTGTCAAGTTACATATTGAAGCAATCACAGACTACAATATATTATAGATCTATATCAATTGACCCTGACTGTACCTTCGACTAATGCTGCTTGGTTTTAGTAAGCAGAGAGAGCTAATGAACTAAACCTCGGTCTCTAGACGAATGCCTGTGTCGGCGAATTCTATTGTTTTTGTGTTACGTAAGTAGCTCACCATTGAAAATCGCAGGGAAGACCTGGAAGAGACTCGCACAAGTAACCATGGTACGAGTATGAAAACGAGGTAGCCTATACTCAGGAGTGGGAAGAATAAGACTGCCAGTGAAATGATAACGATGAAGAAGTAGTTAAGCCCATAATTACGCATTAGTTGAACCGTCGACATCGTGTTCCAGGGTGGGAGCCTTCATAGTGTGGCTGCCGACCATCGCAGACCAGTTCGCGCGCATCCTGCAGACTGGAGAGAACTCAGACCTCACCATGTGCGGCATCATCACCATGGATGCACCTCCTGATGTTAGTACTAAGGATCCCATCTTATACGCAACTACGGTTGCCATCCGTCTGTGAGGTAGTTGCGTAACACACTATCAGTAGCAATGGCTTTCTTTTTGACAGTTCAACAACATTCATTCCTATAATTACGTTGTTTAGCAGACAAATTTTGTCTGTTTTGTCCCCTTGACGATACAATCATTAGTATAATATCGGTCCATAGATTTTTTTGTTTAAGAGTCGTGTAAGTGCCGAGACCAACCACGGCGCGCAAAAAAAAGGGGTTCGGGGACATTCTAGACGGTGTCACGGGAAAACCCGGTCATGTGAGTGGATATCCTTCAAAATGATTCAGATTGAGATCAATAGGTGTCAATAGTGTGTTACGCAATTAGGGTACCTACTGGATTTTTCCAGGCATATCCGGCATTTTGGTTCCTCGTACGGACTTATCGACTTAGGGTGATATCATTTAGAAAATAAAAAAGTAAAATATACAAAACCAAGCAAGATTTAATATCTAGTAGAATGACCGCGCGGACTTTGTCTCAATATCTAGATTTTTATAAAGAACACGCACAGAAATACAAATAGTAAAAAAGGAGGATTTAAAACGAACAAAGAAAATAAGAATGAACAAAAAATATTCTTGGAATCAATTTTTTTTCTTTTCAAATTCGCTTTATCCAATACGTAGGGGTAATTTTTTAAACTTGGCTAACAGCAGAGCAGCTCTATAGGATTCTAGGATTGCCAAATGTTCACAGTTTACTCCAAAACGCTCTTTATCCAGTAACTAGCTTCTGGCCTCGACTTCGTCCGCTTGAAATTGACCCGCCCCGTCGCATCGCTTGCCCGCGCTATTATTTCGTTTTCGCTTAGAATTATTTCTGGCTTTCAGTCTATTTGCTCGGTTTAAGGGTCTTAGCGTGATGGTAAGTAGCCTAAAGCTTCCTCAAGAATTGGGCTACCAAATGCAAAAATATTTTTTCAAATCCGACTTATAGTTTTAGAGATTAGCGCGTTCAAACAAACAAACAAACTCTACAGCATCATTATTATAGATACTACATGATGGCAATATGCTCGCCCCCAGCTACATTACTTAAAGATAACTGGTGAAATGGGGCGTAATAGGTTCCCTTCTGCCTTACCTTTCGGGGATTACAATTAAGCATGATGTTGCGTTATGTTGATACTAGCTATAATACCTACCTAATAATAATCTTGTTCAGAGTAACGCAGTGCCATGTGCCCTGAACGAGTCATCCCTGTTGATGGTGCTGGGTGTGGCGGCGATGCAGTCTGTGGTCAACATCATCGTCAGTATGGTAAGTGTAACATTGCCACACCGACCACCACAACACACTCACACTGATCACACCACAACACACTCACACTGACCACACCACAACACACTCACACTGACCACCACAACACACTCACACTGACCACCACAACACACTCAGACTGACCACCACAACACACTCACACTGACCACCACAACACACACACACTGACCTCAAATTATCTCGTATGTGCAAGAATCTAAAATTCCTCCACATACTTACCTGAAAAGACTAGTAGGTAAGTGTAATGAGTTCCTGCTTAAAGACTCAGTGCAATAATAACGTGATAAATGATAATTTTTTCTCCAGTTGCTAGGCGTAACCGGTCGCCGGAACATGGTGCTGCTGGTTACAGCTATTTGCGGAGTGAGCGGTATACTAGTAAACTTGGTGCCCAACGCCATCGGCAGCGCTATACTCTTCGTGGTGCTCGTCATGGGCGTCGTTGTTATTGGCTTGTACACAGCCATCGTTGTGGCGCTGTTCCCTACGCATTTGAGGTAAATAGAGTAGATACCTAGTTAGGTATCTACTAGTTTTTAGAAAAATATACGTAAAACCCTTGATCTAAACTTACAGCTACCGTCCATTTACCTACAGTTATTTTATCTCTGATTTTGCACAACTGTCAATATCATAGTGATCTTTAATCTCGTGACTACAAGGTTGCTGTTGGGTTGCTTCAACTGTTAAGTGTGTCAAAATCACATTTCCGTTTTTAAATCGTACATCATATTACTTATTTTTCAGGGCTTTAGCCATCGCACTTCCTATAACGGGTGGACGTGTCGGCACCTTCGCTTCCATCCAGATCCTCAACCTGATGTTATCGAACAACTGCGAAGCAGGCTTCTACCTCTATTCATGTCTCTTTGCAGGTAATAGAAGTCTACTTTTTCAAGGTTTCATTCAATGTTGGCAAAAGGACCATTCCAAGCTAATATTATAAATGCGAAAACAACTCTTGTCTATACTTTTCACGCCTATATCAGCTAAACGCATTCGGATAAACGGTTCCCGTGGAATAATTTACGACCTCTACACGGGAGAAGTCACGGGCAAAACATAACTGCTACAAATAACCAAGCTAACTTATTCAAATATTTCAGCATCGGCGATTGTTGCATCGTTCCTGCCCGACGACCGTCGCCTACAAAAATCAGCTCTACCAACAATCACAGAAGAAGATATTCAGAAGAATCAGTGAAAAATTATTACGCTTAACATAAATCCTCAAGATGTAAATAATATTATAAATAGTTAAGTACCTACATAAGTTTAGAATTATTAATTTAACATGTTAAGGCATTAACTACATACATAGCACCGTCCTGTTTAATTTATTAAAAAAACCATTAAAAACTTTTTGTAAATATTTAGACTAATTTATTTTATTTTAAAGCCTAGGCCAAATCTTCTTTAAAAAAGTAAACAGTTTACGAGGACAGTTAAACGCACCTTTTAAGACAAGACATTTCTGACATTGACACTGTTGACAGCTGCTATCGTAAACGCGCTCACAGTGCTTGTCACACTTGGTTTTATATAGTCGTCGTGATAAAGATTTCTATCAATTGGAAGTGAATTAGACTCTAAATTAAAAACATCGATCGCGGGCGGCGCCTGTACCCCGCAGAGCAAAGTCCAAGGACACCATCATCAGCTGTTTATAAAGGTGACAATTATTTTTAATAGAATCGTCCTTGGAACATCGACGCGACGAGGTGGGCTCTCGCATTGATTTTTCTATAAACCTAGCTAGTAAATATTGGTTAACGCTCGTTGATCAGTTTAAGATGCCTTAAAGGTTAACGGTGTCGGCCGTATAAACATTCGGTCGTGTGCGGCGCAGCGGGGGCACACAAAAGTATTCAGCTAATCTCCTTCACTGTATGAATACACCGAAAGTATCAGCCGCACAAAACATTAGCAAGAGTTTTTAAGAATAAATCGTGATAATTAGAGGTAAGTAGATAATCAAACTAATTACAGATTATGAAGATATGGGTCAGGAAACAGGCATAAAAATATACTTACTTAATTTGATAAATCAGAATAAAATTATAGCTCTTTTGGTGCCTATTAAATCTAATCAAATGTAACAGATTTGTACCAAGTGGTCTAACCTTTGATTGTTTTGATAAAAATGATATGATAAGACGCACGCTACCTGAATCACTATTTGCACAGTAAGTAACTATCATCATCTACCTAGCCTTTTCCCAATTATGTTGGGGTCAGATTCCAGTCTAACCGGATGCAGCTGAATAACAGTATTTTACATGGAGTGACTGCCTATCTGATCTGACCTCCACAACAACCACAACCCAGTTACTGGATAATACGATACCCCTTGGCAATACTGATTGTCAGACTTTCGGGCTTCTGACTACCCATAACAACTGTCAAAGATCCACAATGGGGTCTCACTATGTAAAGATGGTCATCCATCCACAGACCAACTGCGTCAAGCGTAGCTTAACCTGATCGATCAACCTTTGCGGCTGTTATTGTTTAGCCACAGACCCCCTCCACAGTATGGCATTTTTTTTTTAGGATGAGAAATCCTCATATGACCCCTCTTAGACTAGACTAGACTCTTACTGACTAAAACCCATCTGTGTTCCTTCCTTAGCCCTTTATGTTCCAGGGTAGCGGTAACCCTTTCGGACAATCCCGCTGTCCACAGTATGCCATGTCTTTTAATTTAGGTTTTATAGTAATTTATTTTTATTTATTTAGCACATAAATTACAACTAGTATTCATAAAGTTAAATATTAAAAATATTTGTAATGTATTTGTAAAATTATTAATTAAATAGACATCAATCACATGTAGTTTCATTACATTTAAAGCTGAATAAAACATTTGCAAGTTGCAAAACATTATATCTTACAAAACTCTCTTTGGTGTACATTATAATATTTTCATATGTATGTAAATTACCACCAACATTAACATACTAAAAAAAATAAACAGTGTAACACAAAATCAATTGTTTGTCTAACGGGAAATCCCACAAGAGCTAAGCTTAATCAGCGTGTATCAAGTGACCGTTGATCCATTTTAAATTTAGGTAATCCTGTTACCATAGTACTCATGAAGAAGTGGGTCTGTTACGGAGTTTAGATGCATTTTTTCCTTCTTATAGTTTGTGTTCAATATAATTATAATATTGGTGGTTGTTTGGTAGAGGAATAGTGTATGTTATGGTATACAGACAAGAGAAGAAATAACTAAATGTGTCTGCTTGCTTATTGCCTATTAAGACTCAATTTTTGAGATATTGTGACTTATAACATCACTTCGGATGATTCTGTAAGTAAAGGTCTTATAAATAAATAATAAATTTTGTAAGTTAGGGAGGAGTAAGTCTACTATTATTTTTCTCAATAAAATTATTAGGGGATTTTGAGAGTTTGTACCAAAATAATACATGAATTGACGGCGTTTACTAAAACATTCAATATTGTCTTCACAAATTCTCAGTGTTAACTAATATTTACTTTAGATTGCAGAATTTTATTAATTGTTTCTGTAAGATTCTAAAATATACTATTAAACATTCATTAAAATATTAAATTGTAGACAATATCCTATATTAAAATTATTCATAAACTGCAATAATGCCAAGATATTAATGACTCTATGTCTCATTATTTTAATAACAAACAAACTCATGAACTGTTATCTTACACAATAAACATACCTATTTTATTTGCCAACAGCTTAACCTAACGGCACAAGTCAATACATCAAGATGGCGAGTAGTACATGGGAGGAATTCTTTGCTGTCCACCTTCCACCTCCAGATTTTGAAGACAATCGGTCGTTGCTGAAGGAGTTCTGTGAGAGGCATGACCAGTATGGCAACAAAATTGTACTTGTCACAGTGAGTACTTTATTTATTTTATTAAAGCTCTGTCCCACTGATGGGCAATGGCCTCCCCAAGCCCTTCTAGGAACCCATTTCCCGTACCACCTCGAACCAGCTCTCGCGGTACGCGTCCAGGTCGCCTCGCCACCTCTTTCTTTGCCAACCTCGGCGGCGCAGTCCATCTTCAGGCACTTAGTACTTATTTAAAAAAACTAAACTACTAAAACTGTGTAGGGAGTAGGCCAGTTCACTCGCACTACTCAACGCAGCACAGGATCATACGATTTTACGTCAGAGCGGGCTGTGTGCAAAACAAACAGCATAGCCCCGCTTACTTCATGACGTTAGTCGGACTTAGCCCCGCCTTCCGGAACATGGCGCTCGCGCATCTTTTGTTCGAGCACTAACGAGGCAAGATGTCGGCGGCGTGCGAGGGGGCGTCAACTCCTGCACAAAAACGGTCAAGCACGAACCGTTATTATTATTATTTAGTTTTAACCTTTAGTATAAATACCTGCGAATTTTGTATGCAAATTCACCGCAACCCTCTGGTTGTCCAGGCCGCCAGTTACTCTCCCTCAAACAAGGCTCGCCGTCCAAAGCATGCCCTATCCGACCCTGACGACCCTATAACTCTCCTCCAGGAGAGCAACAAGTCAACTAGTACAGTGCACAAAAACAAAAGACCGACATTCCGACCTCGCCGACGAAGTCCCTCGCGACGTCCTCAAGTAAACTCACCCCCCCGACCCTTGCCCGATGCAGTGCCAGCCCGCGCCGCAGCTGAGCCAGTAGCTTTAAATTCCCGACTGTGACCTCTGATTTTGTTTCGGCATTTCTTCTCAGAGTAGTCAGATAGGAAATGCCGGCTCCATCAAGCTTAAATAATATAATTGTGATCCAGCCTGTCCCTTCTCGCTGCCCTCTCCAGCGACGCCCTAAGCCGAGGTTCGTACCCCACAGGGGGTGCCCTTAGTGCGTAGTCGCTTAGCATAATGTAGTTAGTTTTATGCCCCTGGGTGGAGGCTTTGAGTTTCACTTAAGGCAGCCACAGGATAGTCCGGTTAAGTAGTCACGACCTCTAAAGGTCAACTACGAGATGCTGATATTAGGAAAAAAAAATGCAAATTCATTACCGCTTTGTATCTTATATCCGCAATACATCACTGTCGCTTCTCGCCCTGAATTTTATTCCTTCGCCTTTCTGCCAATTAACTTCAGTAGCTTCTCTGCTATGTTATTATATCGCAAGTAGTACATAGGTACATTTTAAACTTGGAGTCCATACTACTTCAACTGTGCTAAATATACTGTAGGTACTGCTTCTTCCACATAATATTATGTTTATGGTTACCTTTTCTGGCCAATCTGATATGAATTCATCCAAGTCAGTAATATCCCAGTTTGTGCTAGGTCTTGCTCAACAACCGTTTTAGGCACCCTCAAAGTGACGACTCTTACAAGTCTGTCCCACATTCCACATACATATTATATATACCTAATAAAAATTAAAGATGCACCGATTGGGTTTTACAAATTAATCTTTCACATCATATTATGATATCATTAAGCATATTTTTTTTTGTCGCTTTTTATATAAATACTGCATTAAGGTGATGCAACATGACTTGCATAAATACTCAATACGAGTAATATAGTACCTAAGAGTACATAGATAGGTATTAGTATAACATGGCTACATGAGGTAGGTAGATATAGTTTGTACCAAAACTATCTGATAAAAGCGTAAACAAAAGTTCTACAGTGTCTTAGAGTTCCGGTTAAATTCTTACGCAATCACTCTAAAAGAAATTAGTAACACATTCATTGTATTTAGAAGGTTTCAACTTTATACCTCACCACTTTTTCCCATTATTATTGTTTAAATAACAATTAATAATAATTTTTATCAAATGATAAAAATTGACCTCAGATGTTAAATGAAAAACATCTTTAAGGTGATTTAAAATTGCAATTTCGGGTTTAAGTATTCTACTAAGCAAATAAAAGTACTCTATTCGTAGGTGGCACTTTAAATTGGCATCCACAGGTACGTTTTCTGATCAATTTGTTTACATTTTAATAAATACTTTTGGAACAGACATAGGTATTTACTTTCTTAATACATATTCCACATTTCTACAACAACATTCTGCCAAGCACAAGCACTTATCATAATGGTGTGGTCTCACAAAAGTAGGTTAATCATATTAAATGTGCTAGTTCGCCCACTTTATGCAAGTTCACTTCAGTAACAACCATAATTCAGTACAATATTTTTGTAAAGCACCTGAATATTACATTAACAATTATGACATGTTTATTTTTGTCTGATAGTTTAAAGATTCCGTTATCTACAGTCAACAAATTAGATGTATGCAGGCTCTTGTACCTACTACTATTAACTTCTTGCAGGTCCTTTTAATTGTGCGTGTGCTGAGTAGGCAAGGCTTTGACATCATGTGTGTGTCGTTAAAAACTTAATAATAACGCACGCATTACCAATTATTGTTTATTCTTTTTGTTCATGCCCGTACAAGTATTTTTATTTTTGTTGACCGTATCATCGACATCGATATAAGTAGGTAGGTACATGAAGTCTATTGAAGTCTTTGTTTCCAATTGATTTTATTTCCATTTAAACGAACATCAACTTTGTGTTAGTATTTATTACGTTGATTGAGGAATGACTAGTAGATACTATTGAAAAGGTTAAAAATGTTTAAAGTTGTAGCACAAACTGGACTTCAAACGTAGGTTTTAAAGTTGATTTTCCAAAAACATAGATATAGTTGTTTACATGTTTGGAAACTAAATCGCAAACGCAGTATCCGTAGGTAATTTAGGTACCTACATAATAATACCTAAATATGCCATTTTGACGCAAATCCTACAGTATCTACAAACGGGGTGAATAGGGATGCAGGGGTCAATCAAAGCAAACTAGGGCACTAAATCGTTAATGATAATACAATAAACACATTGGGGTCCTTTTTGGCAACAAACTATATAGTTTGTTGCCAAAAAGGACCCTAATGTGTTAGGAAACTTTAATAGGCATTTTAACATTGGAATAATATTATTCCAATGTTAAAATGCCTATAAAGGTTTCCTCCCGATTCACCCCTTTCGACGGTATTTAAATATTCGAAGGTAATCTTCTAATATATAAAATTCTCGTGTCACAGTTTTCGTTGCCATACTCCTCCGAAACGGCTTGACCGATTTTGATGAAATTTTTTGTGCTTATCCGGTATCTATGAGAATCGGCCAACATCTATTATTCATACCCCTAAATCGAAACTTACGCGGGTGAAACCACGGGGCGCAGCTAGTTTTCTTTATAATTATCATCCGACCGTGAAGTAGGTACGGCAGAGGCAATTAAGTAATTACGTAAGGTTGATACCTACTAGAGATGTTACGGAAGTCGTTTTACCGGAACCGGAATCGGAGGTTTTAAATTTGACTGATCGGAATCGGAACCGGAAACGGGGCGGAAGAAGAAGAAAGATGTGTTAAGGAGCCTTCCCTTAACACATCTTTCTTCTAACATCCACAAACAATAAACTGAGCCTTCGAGCGCGAGCGTGTATAAAACAAACATTACCCTGGCGACAAGTTAAAACTTGTTTGTAGGCGCTCTAGTCACGTGTATCGCTGCGTTTCGAACTTCGGTATAACTCTGATTCAAAATTATTGGAACCGAAATCGGAATCGAATGTGTAAAATTAATCGGAAGTTCCGACTTTTCGGAATCGGAACCGAAGCTCCGTAACATCCCTGTTTGATACCATCAGCCTTGACCTATACCTTAACGACGTTAGCGCGAGATTCTGTGCTCGCAGAATGGACGAAATATGTCACGGTTGGAGGCCTAGACTAGGTATTTAGTAATGAGTTAACATTTGAAGGGTTTGACATAAATTCGGACGCCTAGAAAAATAGTATAAAAGCTGTTTTTTTTTATAAAGCAAAACTACTTATAAAAACATTACTCTCCTTTTGAGCTACGCTGCAGTCGGGTATGAATGAATCATATCTATACCTTATACAAGGTCAAATTAAATTAGCTAACGAAACTCTACAGACGTGATAAGTAGGTACCTACTTATCAATATCTAAACACGATAGAATGAAAATGATAAAGATTTGATGTCTTTTTTTAGGGGCCAACGTCTGTTTGTAGTGTTGTTACTTGAAGTACCTACCTACTGACGAATTGAGAAAAAAATATACACGTCGACTTGAGAACCTCCTCCGTTTTTTCGTCGGTTAAAAATATGTTTTATCGTGTCTAGATATCGATATCGTTACCCAACATGGCACGTATGCGGAGTTTCGCTCGCTGATCTAATTTGAACCTGTACCTATAGTTTTTACTAGCTGTTTTGTCTTATCAACGCAGCAAGGCGGTGAACTAAACAATAAATAATAAAATTACAGCAACGACGTATCAGAGCTCGCAAGTCTCATAGGACGTCTTGCCGCGCACCGCGCACACATTCAGGTGATAGCACGACTGCGTTGCGTGTTCAGACTTACTTAATAATGTGGCCCCTGAGACTTAAAGCTGTAACAGTAGGGGGCTATTTTGCTGAATAAAGCAGCGACGAGCTGCAAACTATTAATAGATACCTTGAGGAACGGATTTATTACTTCAGTAATACATAGTTTGTAACAGTGGCAAAGGGTTTATTGAAGTCAGAAAAAAATTACTTTGACACGCACAGGAAATACAAACAGTAAAAAAATATAAGTACTTAACACAGTTCATTTCGGCACCCTCTTCAAAAATGGAATATCAGTATGGCCGGAAGGGGGGCTCCCTTTTTAATGACGGAACTTAAAACCAAAATTAATAATTTTTGCACACATTTTTGAAGTTTGTCGACGAAAACTTTTGACGCTCCTTATTTTGGAGTAGTTTAGGTAACATGTTTATGCTACGCCGTAAATTAGCCGAGGAGTACCTATGTTTTTTTATTAAACACTTTTTTGTACCACATATAACTAAACCTATACAACCTACGACATCTAATTCCTCATCTTCCCCCTTCCAGTCCGGCGGCACGACAGTCCCGTTAGAGCACAACACGGTCCGTTTCGTGGACAACTTCAGCGCGGGCACGCGCGGCGCCTCCTCGGCCGAGTACTTCCTGGAGCAGGGCTACGCCGTCATCTTCATGCACCGCCAGAAGTCGCTCGAGCCCTTCACCCGGCACTTCACTGGACAGAAGCTCTTGGACATGCTTGAGATCCAGGATCGAGGACCTAATACTTCTATTTCGGGTGAGGAGATGGCTAAGCAATTTATAGGCGCGGAATCTTTTGCTCATTGTATTTATTGCTATTATAATTATGCCTTTAGATTGAAAAATGCTTTTATTTAGACGCTTTAGAAGCTTATATTTGTGAATCATATTAACACTGAACATCGCAAACGCAGATTTTTCTATATTTGAGAGTCCCCAAAAGCTACGCACAGTAAGCGACCTTTAAGACGACACATAGACTTTTAGAAAAAGTTCGGCTTCGTAAAGCGTCTGACGGCGTCGTAGACGGTCTCCTTTTAAAACTGAAAACCCGTCTTCACTCACTGGACACAGCAGAAAGAAAATATAAACCTTCAACTCTTCAATTCGTCAGTGAAACCCGACAGCGTGGACGTGCTAGCTCCCGTCCTGCTGCGCTACAAGGCTGCGCACGCGGCGGGCGCCATCTTGCACGTGTCCTTCACGACAGTGTCCGAATACTTCTGGCTACTGCGTGCCGCTTGCGAGTGTCTCGCTAACCTGGGAGCAAGGGCCATGCTGTATCTCGCTGCTGCGGTCTCAGACTTCTATATACCTAAGGATCGAGTGGTAAGACATTCTACGATTGTAAAATAGACGGCCATAGTTAACGGACAGGCTAGTGAGAGGTCGTAGGTCGTTGTTTCAACCCTGTCTGTTACGACTGCACGTGCTAAACCCGTGAACACGCTTCTTTCTCATGCATGAGGTTTCAATTAATTTAAAAAAAAAGTGAGGTAGTGGGCAAACGCGAGCCTACCTATCCATCGGCTACTTAAAGGGCGGGGTATTACATTTTAGTGATAATTTTTGATGGTGTGAGCCAGCTAAAGTGTGTGCTTTCAGTATTTTGCGCAAAATGAAAGTTTTGATTGACATAGAGCTGACCATATATATTTATCTTACTAGATATGGTCATAGTCCCAATTCCCTTCTTTAAAATAACAATCTCTGTTCACTCTTGCAGCCTACCCACAAGCTACAATCCACCTGCGGAGCGCCCATCATCCAACTCCACTTGGTGCCCAAGATGTTGGCCCCTCTAGTGAGCCTGTGGGTCCCGGAGGCCTATGTCGTGTCCTTCAAGCTGGAGACGGACGAGAACCTACTCATCCCTAAAGCGAGATCCGCGCTTGAGAAGTACAAGCATAAGGTAAGCTATGGAGTGAGAAAGAGAAACCACCTTTCTGTTCAGTTATACTGGAGCAATATCATGAAGTATTAATGCCATCATGATTCCAGTCTGAAAAAGGGATGGTGCTATCGGTCATGTATAGCTCCGTCTCTCTCTCGCACTGGAATCATGCTGGCATTACGTCGTCATAATACAGCACCAGGGTGGCCCGTTTACAGTGTTCCAAAGTATTTTTTGGTAGCCTCTCGGCAATGGCTTTCTTTAAAACCTCCATGTATGTTCAGCGATTATTTATAGTTGAGGAGAAAACTAAGGTTAGGAAACATTTTGTTCAACGAAATTTGTTCCAGAATTTCAGTCCACAAAAATTTATTAAAGGGAGTGAGGCAGGGACTTCCCAGTACAATTGTAAAAACTCTTATGGACTATTAATATCTCGCTTCTAAGAACTAGTTATTACGTCGCTTCCCATATTGTGATCGCACCATGAACATACCTTTAAGCAAAGATAACCCTGACATTTGAGAATGTCAAATTACAAATAAGAAGTTTGTTTCCAGCATTTTTTGCGGATTTATTAGGTACTCGAATGAATTCTCAAAAACATTTACTATTTCCTACAATATAGAACTCAGATTAGTTTGCAACAACTGTATGCGCTTCGGGAATCATCGTCTAGCTTCGGCAATACGATCACGCGATGATGAGATCTAATATAGAGCGGTTACAACCATGGAAGTATATGCCCATTTTGTATAACCATGATTACTAATTTATAGATTAACTACTCTATTCAATTCCAAATCACTTTTGAGTGACTTGTGAATGACCGGAGTAGGTAACCCGACAGAGAGAAAACGTCATACATACTTACGCTCAATGATAGGTACACTACTACAAAGCGCGGCAGAAGAAAACTTTGAAGCTTTGCCTCTGTGGTGCAGTACTCTAAAGCGCGACGTTCGTGCTCATTCGGAAACACGAAGCTTACCGAAGCGCATACTTTTTCTGGTTCACGCGTACCTACGTAAATTTTCCCCATGTGTGTCAGATGGTGGTAGCGAACCTGCTTCAGACGCGCCACCACCGCGTGGTGCTGGTGTCGCCCGACATCTCGCAGGAGATCGTGCTCACCAGGGAAGAAGTGCACGCGGGTAAGAATACATTGTTCATTTTATTAATATCTTGTACTCATTTGTTACCTATGAATAAATTCAAGATTTTCTGTCTTGTAGACCAAATTATGTTTATTATTTGTTGGCATAGCACATCAATTTAAACTTTGAAAACAATGACATGTCTCCTATTCGAATTGTTTTTTCTATTTGTAATAGTAATTCTTAAGCGCAGGTCGTCTGCGTCAAAATACAAAGCAAAAATCTTAGAATGTTATCCAATCCAGTTGTGTTTTTATTCCGCCAAACAGGCGACGCCTACATTTTGTTAAGGAAGTATGTAACACACAGCTAGCCTAACAAAAATATGGCAATAAGAGACGGAGTTTTTTAGGATTCTCCCGTGTCATCTCCAGTTACAAATCAGCTGCAGGCACTATATATCTAGCCTTTTTTGTGTTATATTATTATACATTTGGGTTATTTTATTGTAAATTTTGATCACCCAGGCGTAGACATCGAATCGTCAATAGTGTGCGAGATAGTCCGCCTGCACGCGCTGCACATGCGCCTGGCGGGCGAGGCCGTGAGCCCGCCGCGCTCGCCGCGCTGATGTGCGCGTGCGCGGCGTCGCCTCTACCTCACCAACGAGTAGGTAGTGCCGCCGCACACACACTGGTTACTGTGTCTCAACTCAACTGTGTTTATTAACTGTTCAGACTGTCTTACTTACTCTGTCTGTGTTTTAAAAGTGTTTTAACCGACTTCAAAAAAAGAGGAGGTTCTCAATTCGGTTGAATTTTTTTTCTTGTGCACAAAAAATTAATAAAAGTGATCTTTCCGCAAGCGAACAGTCGCGCGTTGTTTTGGCCGCGAGCGGCAGGTGTGTGTTCGGTAACGAAAAGATGACGCCGCTACGCATGACGGCTACTGACATTATGACTGTGTTATGTTTAATTAAATACTTCCTGATGTATGTGTTTCTATGTGACAACATAATCAAGTCTGTCGCATCTAAATAAGCACATTGAGAAAACGCGCGCGCGGTTTGCACACCATCACAGGCTGCCGCAATACGCGATATTTTATCACAGATCAGATTCGGATAATTTTATCAGATTTATTGTGAGATTACGGTGTGGTACTGAGGGGCGAAGAAAGCGGCATTGGTGTGCAAATAATGCTAAAATTATAGCGAGCAAACCCGCATGTAACAGCACTAAAGTGTGAATAGGGATGATGACATTTTTTTTTATTTTAAACTCAAAAATATATTGTTTGTAAAATTTACAAGTTACGTTTTCAAATAACTTCTCAAAGACGGCACTATCTCCGCAATGACGTCACGACTATGTAACTTCATACTAGCGCCATACATTGTCCGTACCGCGCGACAAGGACAGGAATAATCGCTTCCATATACTTTTAAAGTGTGTAGCTTCTCCATAAAGTGAGTGGCGATTTTACAGATTTTATCGATTATCTCATTTTACTATGCTTTCTTTGAAATTACATTATTTGTTTATAATATTAGTCATCATCCTTTTATTTTGAAATTTAAACCAATGTATTTTAATGTCGACTGCGAAATCGTGTCGTTTTATGTCTTTAATAAAATATATTACCGCCTGGGCTCTCAAGGTGAATATCAAATGTCTAAAGCAGCTATGTGTAACTGTATATCGATGATATTGTCATCATTTTTCTAGTGTTGTAACTATGAGCTGCATAGAGTTGTTATCGATGTAATATTTTATCGATATTCACTTTTTAGGTGCGACTGTGCAGCTTTGAACTGCTAATACCTAGGGTATTTTGTATTGATGCAATTTGTAACAAATCAAATGTGTAAAACTGTTCCAGTTGTAATACGTCTAATTTTGGACGGAAATACAACACAATTTGCATCGATATTAATCTTGCGCACTAATTTGGTTATTCTTATATAAACACATGAATAAATAGATATCAAGAGGTACTTACCGACTTAGGTACATTATAATAATCTTATGTGTGTAAAACACTACTAGAAGTCGGTATCAAATCAAAGGCGCCACGTGGTTCGTTGACCGCTCACAATATCGTATCGGTTGTGGGTCAAATCATTTGATACGGTAGCCCTTGACCAATTTAAGGTCATCTACTTATTTAGGTACCCCTATCGGTTCTGTAAAACAAAGGCTTTGGCTGATGAAACAGTATGAAACAGATTACAAATACGAACAATGTTACCAGATGAGAAAATTAATATTAGCGTATTGCCAGCCTATAAAAATATTGATGTATAATAAAAAGTTATTGAATACATAGTTTTTACTATAAGAAATATCATGTGTTTATATGAGAAGAATAAATATTTAGATATTACCTCTCTATGTGCCCAGTATCTTCTATAACTAGATTTTATATGTCTATAACATTGAGTACTAAATACGTGTAACTATGAACTTGTATCTAAGAGTAATATAGTGTAGATGTACATAATAAAAATATTCAAAATATATCTATCACGAACTTCCAATAGGATTTTAAATGTTTATTCTGTAATAAATTATAAAAATATATCATAACTGTAATATTTATTATTGTATTTTGTCATAGGCAACACTGTTAACAACAAAAATGAATTTAAAAATCACTACGTATTTAGGTAATTTATTTATATTCTAAACGATACAGTTTTTCAGCTTCGTAAAATGGCACGTGAGAAACTGGTTAAAGAAAATTCCGCAAGATGTCGCCACGAAAACCTGTTAGAATTAAACCATTTTTGCTGTTAACAAAAATGTTTTAGTTGTTAGTAAATTGTTTGATGTGTAGACTAATCTCAGATATTAGTGTAATGCAGGTTATATTAACGTTAAGATAAGTTCGATAGGGCCTTAGGTGCAGGTGGGCCTAAGTGTGAACCACAGTTGGATGCCCCAAATAGAAAAATGAGGAAAGAATGTTACATAATCTGTATTTAATCTGTATTCCAAAGCACGTTAGGGATTTAGGCAACGGTCTCTTTAAAAGGCCACACGCAACAGGCAGCGTGCGGTGACGTCACGACGGATGACCGACACGCCGCCGGTTGCCAAAACGTTCGTTGTCGCCGTCGCGCCTGGCAGCCGCGAGCGGCGTGCGAGCGAGACCGCGCCCGTGCGCCGAACACAGTATTCGGCCGTCGTCGGTGACGAACGGCTACACGTCGTCGGGCGCAGTCGGCGTGTGGTCAGAACTTAGAACTCGATCATTTTAAAATCACTTTGATCGGAAGTAGTGTTGACCTAAGTTCACCTGCACCTGTGTTATATCAACATACAGTACGTCTGATGAATCATGGCCGGTCCGAACTTCGCGCAGAAGGCTGCGCGTAACATTTTTTTGGAACGAAATGGTGACATAAGGCGTGTGTGAGAGAACATGCTCAATAGTTCGCAGAGCCTATATTCAGACCAGTCATGATTCATTGGCCGTAGTGTATTTGGTATTACAGAAATAAACTGATCAACTGTACGGATTGTTTCGCATTTTAATAATTGATTTAATTTTTAAATCTCTAAACTTATAATATGGGAAATAATCTATATTAGTTTCTTTTCAACTACAACTAATTAAGATTTTAATTATAATATTTATTTACGTAATGGTATTTTAATAAAGGTGTTATATTTCTCAAAAAATGTTAAATGTTGTATCAAGTAGGTATAGTTGTTAAGGATTTCGTTTCTATTTCTAAATAAATGTATTATTCTGGACCAGGACTTTATGCAAATGTAAGATAGCGTTCGATTTTAAACAGACACGACTTCACAATTTATCGAAATATCGATTAATCGCAAAATCGCGAATTGAAGCCTTATTTTCAAATGCCTTATTTCGAAACTCATTAGTGTATAGTTTAAAAAGCATTTCCTCTAGATTGTTAGTTAATGAAAAATAACGTTTTGATCGTTTTGTTGTTGAAATTTAATATTTTATGGTAATAGATATTTATTTGAAAGTTTACAGTTTGTATATATTGAAGAGTTTTACATATCAGAAGCACAGAATAGTTCGCCAGTGCGTGAACCGTTTGAAAATAAATGTTTATTTAATTGTTCAAGCGTTCAGTTATAATTCCGAGCGTTTTTCATTCTACTGATAATTTTAACACAATTAATTTTGCTGATAAACTAAAATGATAGCCAGAGACCGGTTTGATCAAGTTATACCAGTGAACCCTTATTGTTCTTATTTGATTATCTGAAATCTATACTTACGTATATGTAAGTCATCATCTGCCTGCCATTTCCCAACTGTTTTTGGGGTCGGCTTTCAGTCTAATCAGATGCAGTTGAATACCTGTATTTTACGTGGAGCGACTGCCTATCTGACCTCCACAACCCAGTTACTGGGTAACTAAGGCAAAACTGGTTGACAGACTTGTAATTATACCGACTAACAACTTTCTGAGAAACTGATAGAGAGAGATGGCGTTATAAATAGTAAGCTTCATCTCTTTTCTGCTTAGAACTTCCAGACTTGACCATATGAGTCCTGGCTAACAGACGGTTTGTATTTTGAAGACGAAATCAGTCATAATGCTTCTCGGCCTTAAAATAACCGACTAAAACAAATGTATTTTGCTAAAATTCTTTGTAGAATGTGTGAATTTAATCGTATAAGGTGCTCCATTGAACATCACTGTGTTTGTTAGAAATATTGATTATATCGGTCTTTTATAAAATCATAGTTGATTATTCGAAAGTTTTAATCAATTTAGTGTATCATGTTTATTAAATATATTTTATAAAAAGTCTAGGTATAATGGCTTCTATACAGAATGGTTTATACTCTATTTTTGGGTAAAATTGACTTGATTTTTATTTTATTTATTTTATGGTTAAGAACTTCATCTTATACTAAAATTAATGTCCCCATTGTGTATAGGAATCATGAGATAGTTTCACACTCCAAAACAAGGAAAGCAGGGAAACATCAACGTGTTGGATATTATATTGTATATTGTCAAAGTGAATTTTATTAAATTATTATTTGTATGGAAAAGGTGTTATTAATGTTTTGATCGATATGTATGAGCCTAAATATAAAATAAAGTCTTCTATGTATCTCAAGATTTTGCACCCAATCTAGAGACTGCTTAAGTTAAATGAAATGTAGCGAATAGAGAACAGACTAGGTTTTTTTTAATGATGCGTCACGCATCAATCGCAAACAGATAATCCTATTATAAATTAAAGAACAATAGTTTGCTGTAAACCTAGGGTTTCCTACGACTGCGGTGTCCGCAATTTACCGTCGAAAGACGTCACTAGAACGTCATTAATTAAGTAAGTTGGTGTGTTTTTCTGAAACCGTAATGTCAAATCCCGCTGTCATCATTCTCATGATAGTCGGCACTGCAGCCGTCATGTGGCGGCCAGCGCACGTCTTGGAAACCGTAGCGTCTATAGTTGACAGCACCGACATATCGACCCGGCAAATATGTGCGAAATCCTGATTAGAGTAGACACTTCGAAAAACAAAGTCACTATCGAGATATATTCACAAAGAATATTCGCTCTTGTTTTTGAATTTTAATTGATATTAGATAATTTATGTACCTATGCTTATAGGGTTTTGAAGGTCCGTGGCATACCTACCTGTTGGGCATTATGTTTTTTTTTTTTTTTTTTTTATATCGACCACGCATGGAACCTGTATAAATCGATAGCTGACATTAATGTAATCAGAAAACAATAAGGACCAAACCCCGTATAGCGTCACGTCGATTTATATAGGCATCAAGCGAGGCAGACATTTTGAAAAAAAAAATGGCGGGCAGTAAGTATGCCAGGGTCCATATGAAAATCATCAATCCCCTTTATTAAGTATTGGAACTTATTTATTTTTTGAATTGGTTCTATAAATTGTTAATGTATATTGTTTGGAAAATGTATTAAATGCTGTGTTTAAATAATAAGTAAATGTGGTGTATTTGGATATAAAGGGTATTTATCGTATAGATGTTGTGCTGGAGTGGTGTTTATATCAGACTTATAGAATGTTCTATGTAGATACATTATATTATACCTGTTTGTGTGTTTGCGTGTGTGTGTGTGTGGGGTTTTTCTGCCTCAAGAAATATTTTTAACACTTTTTTTTTGCTGTGGCAATCTCGATCACAAATAATCACTCGAAGTTGCCCGAGGCACTAATTACTTATTTACAAATGGCTCTTCCCAAACAAAACTGTCTCGTTGGTTTTGTGGCCGCAAGTACGACTGCTGAGCATGGGGTGCTAGGATTGATTCCCAGGTTGAGCAGTGTTATTGGGTTTAGTAGCTCGAAGTTTAGATTTATGCCCGGTTGATGGCAATAGGCCCGCATGCACTTAAACATAATTTGCGATAACCCTAACCCATCGGGGATTAAATTTGTGATATTTGTATTTAAATCAATAAAATTGAAATAAAAACTGCACCAACACATGCAAACGTTGATTGTGTAATTGTACTAAATATCATGTTTTATAACTATTATATTATCATATTTTATGGAATGTTGATGTGTAAGCAAGCTGTTCCCGTGTTCTTCAAGTATTCGATCCAAATATTCTAAATATCTAGTTGTACTATCTGTATGTTCTAATAGCATCCTTATGTAGTTGACAATAAGGTACAATTTTAACAAATCAACTACTTCGCTGTTTGTGAAAAAGTCGTATCTGCGTAATGCGAGCGTGTCAATTGGTTTTAAGTGTCATCGTCGTACGCGCTTTACGATCATTATTATAATTTTATTGTAGTTCTATCTAGTTATAACCAGTTTTTTTTGTAAAAACCAAAAAATCTTCTAAATCTCACGGCTGTTTCGTAATAAAATGTTATGAATCTCATAAAAAACAAATGTAGAGATCCTATAACCGTTGACTCTCCATTCAGTTGATTATGCAGTTGCGGACTTTTTCACAAAGACAGTGATTTATCAGCACCATATAGGACGGCTAAACATACTTTCAGAACAGTAGCGTGGGTCGCGATAATCTATAAACTTACGGGTAGTTTGTGGAATAAGAAGGGAACAAGAAGTTGGTTCAAAGTTAACACGTTGCGGGACACTAAACACTCCCAGACGTAATAACAACTAGCTGCTGCGCCCGACTTAGTTCACGTGATATTAATACCTTTTGATTTTGATTCTTTTTCTAAAGTAAAAGTATCTGCCACTAAAAGTCCCGGCAAAATCAGTCCAGCCGTTTCGGAGATTAGCCGGAACAAACACACAATTTTTTTTAAATAGTTTTTTTTCAAGTACCGTATATACTTATGCATTTAGAAAAAAGACACATCAAGTGTTTTTATTTTTTTATAGATACAACTTCTATTGTGTCTCTTTCAGTGTCCTGAACACTTTATATCTAAATGTTGTTTTGAAAGCTTCTACTAAAGACTTAGAAATCACAATAAACATACGATAGCTACCTAGTGTGGTTGGTACCTACAGTTTCTTAGATACATCGTGTTCTCACGCTACAAAAACATTTGTAAGAGAAATATGCTTTCGTACCTTCATTTATGTAACAACTTCACAATTGAAACAGAAAATATTAACCATTTTTTAAAAATTGAAGAGTAAAAGACGTCTCTTCGGTCGCGTCCTAACCGAAAGCGACCGTCTCGCGAATACGCAATCGTCGAGGTTTTTTAAATGGCCGAATCCTTACCAAAAGCGATCGTCGCGTTCATTTGCTCACTTTTTGAGCGCCGATCCGGAACGAATGGTGACGCCAACAGGCTTCCAGTTTCCATATGAACGAGAAAATCGCGTCGGTCGCTTTTGTTAGGACGCAGGGTATGAATATGACGTACTCGCGCGATTAATCAAGTCGCGTTTATACGTCATAATTCATACAAACAATCGCGTCAGACTAGCCCTGTAGGTACTTAACTACCATATAAAAATTATAGAGTTAGGTCTCAACGAAAGCACTATTTTCTCCACCATGCACCACACCTAAGTATTGTGCCTACAAATACCATATTCTACTGTTTATCTAACATGGGTATCTGTCGTTGTGATATTGTACTGTGTCTATGCTACTCATGGAGACTTTACTACACGTGGATTAAATACTTTGGCATATTTTAATGTAAAACTTGTTTCATTTTACTTTACCTTCCTACCTACCGGTTCACTGCTGTCTGCTTTATAATATTTCGGCAGCACGTGGTCGTAAATACGGCACATCGAGTTTAGTAAAGCGTCGTTTGTCTCTGTGATAGTCTTTTGCTAGATTTCGATGTGTCATACGCTCGAGTACTAGTAGGGGGAGATGGGAGTCCGGGGTTCAAAATGCCGGGAGCAAGGCACGATTAGCTTCGTTAAGAAAAGAGTATAATGTGAAAAATTTTGAAAATCCAAAATTGCATGACTTACACGACTTAATGCTCATTTGATCGTATAAAAAACTGTAGATATAGATATTAAGTTGGTTCTGTGTACTAGCAGAAGTATTATATAACAATAGAAACGTTTGCAGAAAGGAGGCAAAATATGTTTCCATCGTAAAGCACTCTTCTAATGTGCTTCGCATTATGAGTCGTGCAATACGTCGCTTAACATAATCGCGCTGTTTCGGCAGCCATTTCAGTGATGCTGTGAAGACGTATTAGTTTAGTCTTCTTGGTGGTACTGGTGGTACTCATTTGCAACGTATTCGACGCACATGATAGTCAAGACAGCATACGCGTCATGCTATGTTAGTACCTAAGTGTAATTAGTAATTTGTTTTTTTCTATTCACCTACTGTGTGCGTTGGTGCAAAATAGGTCGATCTCCAGTGTGATGGTAGGTAAACTATTGAAGGCTTTACGAATGAAGAAGGCGTTGCGCCTGTAATTAGTCTGCCTGCAGCAGAGGTCGTCTGCGTAGGTTGTTTTGATTAGAATTATCAAGCTATTGTAAACCATAGTTTTCGAAAATAAAACAAAACATGAAGTGACAGTTTCTCAGTTCAAAGTTGTCATGGCCTGTCAGAATTGCACTGAAATATTTGTAAATACATAAGAGTACTCGTTTATGTGGTTACATTAGTGGTAGATGTTATAGTTTATATTATTTTTGTTCTAAATTGATCAAATATGGTAAGTCACTCAAGTAATATTAGTTCACCGAGATTCGCGTCTCCTTAGTGAAGTCAGCAAGTAGGAATAGAGTCGCAATTTCGTCAGTTAACAAAGCCGAGCTGCGGTAATCAGAATTGGGAAACAAAGAAGCCTATTCTGTTGCTTTGTAAATAGTAGATTTTGTAATAACTCATCAACACACGTATGATTTCACTGTTGCACGTAGGAATGGCATCAATACCTATTAGGAAGTTACCGTGTGCACCACACGCAGTGCTCAACAAGCTAAACTCTTAAGTAAAAATACAACAAAGGCGACGGTTTAGATTATAGATTATACACAATAGGGTCTGAAATAGTAAACTAATTCAACAATCTCCCCATTAGCTGTACCAATTATTTTTCAGGATGATGAAATAGAAGACGTCGTAGGCGATGTAAAGCTCACAGAGTCACAAAAAAGTGTAACCGTTTCGAATGTATACTCAATGGACTTCACGGACAGTGGCTCCGATAAACAGAACTCTTCAGGAATGGATACATACGTGATAGAGTGGGACAGCGAAGACAGTGAATCCTCTGCCCTGCGAGGCGGCGTTAGCATCGTCAGCATGAAAGACAAACCTGCCAAACCGGTTCTTATCACCAGAGACGCGCAATGTGAAGCTGCGAAGAAGATCAACAGAGCTACGTCTAGCATCATCAACGAATGCTCTATATTTGCGCAAGAAATTTTCACCCAAACCAGCAAAACTATCATAGAGCTAGCTGAAATAGATGGTGCAGTCAGGAGACCTGTCGACAGCAACACATTAGAAACGCAAACCTCCTTCATATCAATAACGGAAAACAAAACTGTAGAGTATAGAATAGAAGTATCAGGATCCACACAAAACTTTCCAACAAATGAAATGATAGGCGATGGTAAAGAAAACTCCAATGAAATTTCTTGCCATCAAATATTTCCTAATTCTATCGATGACGGTTCTTCTAAATTCGTGATATCTGACACAGAAAACGATAAATCCGACTGCACCAGTGACAATAGTTCAACCACCAACCTAAAAACGACAAGCTTAGCAAATGCCGATTCTAAAGATAATATAATAATGTGTGAAGATCAAAACGAGTATGAGAACACAAGCGACTTCGATCAGTCGGCAGAGATTACCGATATAGAAGAAGATTCACTCATGGAACCCAAGCGTAAAGTTAACAAAAGTGAAAACCAAAGTGATGGTAGCCGTACGCCCTTGTCTGTTGATGATGACGTAGCCGAACTATACACTAAGTTGTCTGAAAGCATGGAGTTCCGCACGCACACGCCTTCTGAACATGAAAGAAAACGTTTTGGATACTTAACTCCTTTGACTGAAGAGTCAGTCGCAAGAAAAGATAGCACAAGTGACGTTTTAGTTAATGCGCCTGTTAACGTTACAAGTCAAAACTTAGAAACTGATAAGGATGTGTTGTTTACGAATAATGCTGGAATAAAAGTCAAGTTGTTCCCAAAAGCAGACAACAGTCATGAATCTGAGTTCTTAAAATTGCCTCCAATACAGGGCAACGCCAATGGTCCAGACAACTTAAATTTTTTGTTTAACATAACTCAAAATAAATTGGTGACCAGGACTGGCAACCTGCCGTGTGTTTATGAAGAACGGAAGGAAAGGAGTTTGGATAGGTGGGAGATGGGAGGAAAGAATCTAGCAGCAGGAGAAAGTGCACTTATCAGTGGAAGAAGTGGTAAGTTTAAAGTTGGCTATAACTTAGTATTAAAAAAATAACGGCCCATTATGACGAAAAGTAATAAATACACATAATAAGCAAACAATTTATCATAATATGGCAATATCAAAGTATCCTGATAACTTACTACCCAGAGCCTGAGAGGGCTTCGCACGCGAGCGTCCAGCTGCCTCCCATCCACGCGGAGGGTTGCGTCACCAGCAACTCTAGCAGAACCGACCACCACGCATCCATCGTCAACAAGACAGAGAACCAGTTAGCGTCGCCGTGCGCCATCAGCATCAAGGATAAAATCAGAGAACTGAAGTTGAGCCACAGACCAAGAAAGTCTTGGACCCAGTCTAAGTCCATGAAGTAAGTATCATAAAACTTTTAATTGATGGATTTTGTTATAAGACACGTGTGCCAACTGTCTCTGAACATTTGGCAGTTGACGAGTTCCATAGATCGTAGATCGTAGTCTAAAACTATGCTATATCTACGATAGCAGTGCATATATATTATATTATACCTGTAAAAAATTTCTTTGTTTCAAAAAAGAGTTTGAACTACAGAATCTTTTATGTCCTGAAGTTCAAACTACTTTTTTTACGTCTGTCAACAATCCCTTGGTCTTCTTAATAAGAATTACAAAAATGAATTTTCCGTAAGCTGCAAGAAGACAAAACTTTGCCAATCTAAGTGCATCAATGTTCGTACATCCTAAGTATCTAGCATGACCAGTCAGCGAAGATTATATAATGACCTTCTTTTACTAAAGGAGCGTCTCAGAAAGCAGAAGCGGGTCTCCCGCTTCGGTGTCTCCAGATAGACTGACAGACGCCACGGAGCGGGGATGTGAACTGCTCTGCGTGGAACTGCTCAAGAGACTGCGCTCTCATTCTTGGTTAGTGCAAAGAATAGTCTAAGATCCGAAGCAAGATCATCCATTTGTTTACCGAATGAAAATTATTTTTTATCAAATAATATACATGTCATTAACGCACACCACCAAACATCCCAATTAGAATTGTATGTTATAATCATAATACATACACTGAATTTTTTGTATTATGTATAAAACATTGTTTATTTATTAAATTAGTTGTACCGATTGTGGAAGAAAATTGTGGTCAAAAAACAAAAATGCGGAACCAACGACACAGACTTCCAAAAATAAAGTTATTTTTCACTTTGTAGTGTTTTTTTTTGGAAGTACATCTTATTTTTTGCAAAAAAAAAAATGGCCATAGTGGGCCCAAGATACAGACTTGCTTAGTTTGGGGCCAATGTAAAATCTTTGTAAACTATTGAGCAATGTAATTTTATTTAGCTTTAATTATTTTTGTGATAAAAAATTACTTTTATTAAAAATGACAGAAATCGATTCAGCCTTCGTTTCTGAAAAACTACTTTCATAATGTGCATTAATTCAGTTATAATACATTATCCCCCTTACTACCTAATAAACGTATCAGATGAATAGTTACACACCGATTTCTCTCTTTCAGTCGTCAGAAATTTGACTTTCGAAAGAAGAAGACAAAGCATTGTTTAACTTTATAGACGCTATACAACGTTAATTAGTAAGGGAATAGGTATATATCCTACACATACCTACTTATTATCTAATATAGACATCGTGTATGGACATGCTTAGACATTCAAAATCAAAAGTAATTTATTCAAATTAGGCTATATATAAAACAGTCCCCAAAAACGACCGCCCTTCACCACTTCCTATAGTCGGACTTTTAATTAGCTGCAGTAAAATGACAGCTTATGTGTTACTTAGATGACTGAAATTGGCGTCTTTTTGTTTTTTTCGCGGCGAAATTAGTTATGAAGAAGTGTCATTTTACTGCAGCTAATTAAAAGTCGGAGTATAGTGCTTTAGCTATGAAGAAGTGGCGCAACAAACTCCCCAGCAGCACACCTCTCTGTTAAGTTAGACGAACTTAATTCTATACAATATTATGCAAGATAATTCACATTACATGACAAAAAGAGACAAAACATTAAATTAAATTACCTATTGGCCATACAGAGTGGCGATTAAGTCATCATATTTAATGTGATAACTTAATCGCCACTCTGTACAGCGGTTATTATCAGTCTGTTAAAATAAGTAAACAAACAATTGGGTCATTTCACGCAGGCTCAATTTTTTACTAATTTCGGTGGAATTTTTTATTTGTAGGTTTTCGGATGAAAAAAAAAAACTTGTCTTATTCTAGAACACATTAGTATTCTAGATATTTTAGGAAACAAACAACTGTAGTTGTTTTGAAAATATGACGACCACCGAAATTGCCAACCCACCGAAATTGAAAATTGTACACGGAAATTGCAAATCTTACACCGAAATTGCAACATCACACCAAAATGGAATTTTTGTATTGTACACACGGCTACACATCAAGCTATACATAACCAGTATAAGCTGAGTTCTGATTATACGAAAAACCTATACAGTGCGAGGTCAGCTAAAATTGGAAATGTATAGCTTGATGTGTAGCCGTGTGTACCATGACAGTTATTAAACAAAGAACAACTTAGCCGTTGGCAACATTATGTGGCGGCTGCACAGGCGGGTATAGCAGGTGTAAAATACGTTTAATTGTCATTCGATACTGCATCTTTTGACATGGATCATAGACCACATTTAGCAGATTTACTAAATTAACTTTAGTTCTGCTAAATGTGATATGTTGAGGGTACTACTAAATAAAATGAAGTTATGATGAGATCTTCCTTTAATTAACGCTTGAGAAAATAAATAAAATAATAAACTCTCAATCAACTAAAATGAACAAAACAAAAATCAAATAATATTCAAATCACTGTCTGTGTCATTTTCAATATAGTTCTGTGCTGTATTTTTTTTTTTATGGCGTCTCGCAGTTCATCCTATATGAGGATGGCTACTGCTTAACCATACTTTTCTGTGGATGCCTTAATTAAGGCCTCTAGCCAGGGCTAACAATAAACTTAAAAACTAAGCGACTGCGCTAAGGGCACCCCTCCACGGGGTTCGGACCTCGGCTTAGGGCGTGTAAGAGGGTAGTGGTGTCGTGGGGGATGGTGAGAGTATGCCTTAGTCGGAGAATCCTACTAACGCGGGAGGGAGTGTATCGGGAGGCCGCCGCAATCAGGGGATTGGGGTGCTTTATGGCAGAGTCAAAGAAGCGCTTGGAGAGGCGTTTCATGAACTGCTGGACGGTGGGGATTTTGAGATCTAAATGTAGATTCACATTTCGGACATAAAAGGGGGCTCCCGTGACCTTCCTGAGGAAACGGTTTTGGAGGGTTCGCATTTTATGCAGATGGCGAGGCTTCTCCTGTGCGAAGACTACGCAAGCATAAGTCATGATGGAACGGATGACCGCGGTGTAGAGGCGCAATTTGCACTTGAGTGACAATTTGCTGCGGGCAGTTATCAGGGAGTGAATCCTACCGAGAGCGAAAGAGGCGCGCGAACACGCTGTCTTTATTTGCTCATTGAATGCGAAGTTGCGATCTAAGATGACACCTAAGTATTTGGCTCGCTTTCCCCAGAGGATCGGCTTGCCATACATAGAGATCGGGCTTGGGAGGAGGAGAAGGAGTTTGCGCGGTTTTGAGAAGATAACCGCCTGACTCTTATCGGGGTTGACCTCGATTCTCCATTTTTCTCCATGTTTGGCAGATAAATGGCAGTGTTGTCGGCGAAAAGCGCCAACTGTGCCTTTTTACTGTTCGGGATGTCACTAGTGATCAGAGTGAAAATTAGGGGGACAAAGCGGATCCCTGGGGGACTCCGGTATCGATGGGGTGAGGGAGGGAGTGTGCGCCCTCGATACGGTAGCGGAAAGTGCGGTCCGACAGAAAATCTCGTAAGATGAGCACGAGACGGTCTGGCACACCTAGCAGGTACAGCTTATATAATAAGCCATTGTGCCAGACCTTGTCGAACGCTTTCGATATTTCCAAAAATAGGACGGCTGTCGACGCACCTCGATGTAAAGCAGCGCTAATGTGCTCGACTATGCGGTGGACCTGATGGATGCACGAGTGTTTAGTGCGAAAACCAAACTGCTCGTGGGGGATGAGGCTCTTTGCTTCGGCATAGTCCTTGAGGCGCTTATGAATAAGCCTCTCGTAGACTTTACCGAAAACATTGAGCAGACGGTATGATGGGGCGGTAGCTAGAGGGCTCAGACTTGGGCTTGCCTGGCTTTGGGATACCTATGACTGTGGCTTCTTTCCACACTTGGGGGAACATGTTGTTGCTCAGAGCACCATTGAAGATGGCGGTCATGAGCAGTATGAGGAGGCGGCTAGGCATTCGGCCTTTTCGGGGTTATCGAAAGCGACCGTTTTGTCGGGGCGTGGTTCTGTACTGTAGACGATTCAGCTAATCTTGATTCCTTTTTCTTTTCAGTTTTGCTATCTTTCTTCCAATCAGTTTCAGGTATTGAATTTTCAAATTCCAAACACATTGCGCTGTCAACGTTTTCAAAAAACAACGTGGAGGGGATGATATCCAAATCAACATTTTCAATACTCAGTTTTTCAGTTGTTAATTTTGTGTTTCTTTTTTGTCTTTCATAAAATGCTTTAAACTTAGCTCTGTTTATTTTTTGCTTTAATCTTCGGGCACGTGGAGTCATTTCAGCAATCGATAAAATTTTTCCTTCCGCTTTTTTCTTTCTATAGGTATCGTTCTATATCTTTTCTTCTTAGTTCTTCGCCTAGTACTGGATCATCTTTTATTCTTTTCTTTCTTAGTCTTTCAGACTTTTTTTTTTTCTAAAGTCTCTTCTCTTGATTGTCTTTTCCATCCTAAAATAAGACAAAATTGAGTAGGTATAGTATAAAGAGTTTATAAATATATTGCACAGGTCCAATGCAGGCCCGGTTAACAAAAAAATAATATTTTACACCACCCGTGACACGGATAACTTTAAAGATAGCCGCCGACCGAAGACCACTTTAGTAGATCATGCAATATCGGTAGCAATAAACTTACCACCGAAACCACCGATATTGCACCACCGAAATTAGAAACACGAAGAAAAAATTAAATAAAAACAAAACTATGCTTTAGTCATTTAAAATGTATGGTCGCTAAGGGTACCCAATAACACATAACATACTCGCGTACCGTACCGTAAAAAAATTACATTCATTCGTACAGTAACCCACCGAGATTGCAGAATTTCGTATTCCCTCTTAGATTCAAAAAGTACTTACGTATTGGCGCGAAACCTCGACAGGATCGGACACGCCACTACTGCGAGAACGCAAGAGCACTACTGGGCCTCCGTGTGCGTAAGGAGATAGTTCGTTAGAATAGACTTGTTTACGTTATAGAACGATTTCAACAAAACACACCGATATTGCACTTTTGGCGTGGACATTCCTTATCACAATGGTCCTGATGTCTGCATGATAACAGAAGTAAAAGAAGTAATAAATATGGTTGCTTTATGCGTAGACCAACATAATAATGTTCAATTTAAGTACTAAATTTCCATCACAACGTATTTAAAGACGTAAATGCGCTTAAAAGTTAATCACGGACATACCACCGTTATTGAGAAACAGACATATTTCTTTTTTTTTTTTATTTATATTTAAGAGATTTTTATTTATACTAGTGCCTTCATATGAGCTAGTTTTCTTATTACACGAAAAAATATAAAATGGTCTTATATCAACATTTTACACAGTGATTTCACGCGAAGAACCTCTAAAAACGCTGTCGGTAAAACTACCCAATTGTACTAAAAATTTCACACTGAATGTTTCAAACAAAATAAATAGCGTAAAAATAAGCACGAAATAAACCCTTGATAATAAAGCATTAGACACGCGTGGGCATTGATATATTTGTGACACTAATAACTCAATGCGCGTGGGCCGATGCTATCAACAATTCAACATAGTTTAATGTTCTTGAATATTAAAACAAAAAAATATTCGTTGTATTAGTATGTAGGTATTTCTTGCAACCTCTGTAACCTATAACTTATGTCATTTTATTTTTCTGTTTACATAGTTTGTTACCACTTAATTTTTACCAAATGATGAATGAAATGTGAATGTTTCACATTTCACGGTTCAACTGTTATTGGCAACTATATAAGCACGTAACTATTACCTACTGTTATTTGATATTTTGTATACAGAAGCTGTTGGTGTAGGTACCTTAATAAATCAATAAATAAATTTTAGTTGTGTACACAACTAAAATTACTACGCTACATGGTTTCAATTGATGTGGTGACCCATTCGCCACTGTAAATCAATCATCAGCTAACATACACCAACCAACAATTTCAACCTAACGTGCAATTTCGCCACAGGTTTGAAATAGCAGAGGTGTTGGACGACCTCCCTCGTGTTTTGGACAAGTTTTGGGGCGTTATGGCGGAACATAGAATTGCAGACCTCATAAGACAAGTAAACGTTACTCTTATTTTGAATTCGGCTTACAAGGGTACAGTCAAACGCAAGTCACTAGCAAAACTTGAACTGCGAAAACTGCTCTTAGGTAGATACTGCTACGACATGGAGGTGCTGTCAATGTTAAATTGTTGCAATGGACGATGATTGAGATGTTGATTGTACCTAGCTTTTCTCGGAAACCCATGAGCAGGGCATGCCATCCATTTGCATACATAACTGGCCAGTTAGTGAGCACTTGCGATTACCACTATTTACTACCATTTTTCTTGGTTGACTTTCTGTCCCCTGTAATTATATTAATGTTGGCACGAAAATATGCATTATTGTATTTCATAAAGCTTAGGTTTGCTAGTCGAGCGTTGGCCGCCACATAACGGCCGCAGTGACGACAATTATGAAAATGATGGCAGCGAGGTTTGACATCACACCGGCTTAGTTTCAGTGACGTCATTGGCCGGTAAATTGCGGACGCTATGTGGCTTACGCTACGGTTTCCTAGAAGAGCGGTTCCATCGTATAATAATGGCTGTCATGAAAATTTGTTATACCAGTATTTGACATTCAAGGTGTCAAAAAACGCTCTGTATTTGGACAGCCGTTGTTTTGTGACCGTAGGAAAACGCAGCTTTAGAACTTTCTTATGAAGCAAAATGTTGCAAAATGTATAATGTTCCTAATACTGGCACACACGACGCATCCTCTCAGTGCTGCAAGAGAGAGTGGGCCGTAATCCACCACGGGGACCCAGTACGGGTTGGTGAATGCCACATATCTTGGATTTTTTGGTTCTAGTATCTACATGTCGGTTTCCTCACGATATTTCCCTTCACCATTTTAGAGCAGTGGTGATGAAATTTTTACACAAAGCAAAGAGCCGTTCAGAGTTCGAGCCTACGACCGCGGCCGTTGATAAAAGCTTAATAGTTGGTTTTTCTATAAAGGTGACGGGACACATAGAATCTCCGAGAACGCAAGTCGCACGCGCCGCTTGCAACACTCTCGCTATGATACTCAAGAATACCAACTACACCAAGAAACCGGTAGGTGTAGCTTTTAATCTATAGCTTTACTAACATTAGCCAACGGCTTCACCCGCGTGGCAGTAGAAAATTCTCCTACAGGAATGTACTACCGGGATAAGAAGTTTTGTGTAAATCCCCATCAGACGTAACTGATTAACAAAATATAAACATCCAAACATACCGACTCATATTACTTAACTAGCTGCACCATGCGGTTTCACCCGCGTAAATGTCGATCCCGTGGGAATATCAGGATAAAAAGTAACCTGTATGTTATCCAAGATGTCAGCTACCTCCATACAAAATTTTATCAAAATTGGTCCAGCCACACACACCCACTCACAAACTTTCGCCTTTATAGTATTAGTGTGATAAGGATTTTTAATTAATAAATAAACATTTATAATATTATTAGAAAGTATATCCTACTTTCTACGAATATTATAAATGTTTAATGACTGCGCTGAAATTTTGCATACGCGTGACAACGCATGGTTAGCTAAGTGAAGTAATTTTAAATCCAATATGGCGGACTCCCAAAGATGGTGGGCTAGTTATTATTCATGCACCCCATGATATGGGGGTATCAATTATGTAAGAAATATCAAAATTAGTTCGTTTTTGAGAAAATCGCAGACATACAAACATACGAGTACATACATACGGGTCGACTACACACCTAACCTCCTTTTTTGAAGTCGGTTAAAAAGGGTTTGCTGGTGGGTTTGGTGTTGCTGGGTTTGGTTTGGGTGATTTAGTACTTTTTAGTTCATAATTTTATTAAACCATTGCTTTTTACAATCATATTGCTAATGTTATTCTGGCCCTTATTAGTGACTTTTAATTATTGTAGGAATTCGGAAAAGAGAGCATAAGACGCATAGATTTTACTAATAAGAGCTCGTGTCTCCCATCTTCAAACTATTGTAAACATATATTATAATCTATTTAACTTATGGGAGAAGATCAATAAATAATTTATTTGTACATACCAATGTTTATTAGGACTTCTACGAAGCCGTGACGATCCTGTTGATCAAGACTGGCAGCTTCAGCCGCCCGGTCCGACGAGCGGCCAACGTGGCGCTAGACGACATCGTCTGCAGTGTAGACCTGAGTCATTCAGTCACTGCCTTGTGTATCCACGGCTCTTGGTGAGTTAACTGAACTAATAGTGGACAAAAGAGTCACAAAAAAAGGAAAATTTAGATTTCGTAGACTCTCGAAGGACGTAGCGCGTTGCTCGTAACCCGTAGCTCTTCTAAGAGATCACTAAAATAGCCTTGTTTTATCAGACAAAGGTGGATATAAAAACATCACAACGAAAAGAAGTTTCATGTTCCTAGACACTTCGTAGCATGTAGCCCGTAGCCCGTAGCGTGTAGTCGTAACGTGTAGCCCGTAGCGAGTAGCGTGTAGCCCGTAACGCGTAGCCAGTCGCCCGTAGCCCGTAGCATGTAGCCCGTAGCGTGTAGCCGTAGCGTGTAGCACGTAGCGCGTAGCACGTAGACCCGTAGCACGTAGCCCGTAGCCAGTAGCGCGTAGCCGTAGCGTGTAACCCGTAGCGCGTAGCCCATAGCGTGTAGCCCGTAGTGTGTAGCCCGTAGCTTGTAGCCCGTAGCGTGTAGCCCGTAGCGTGTAGCCCGTAGTGTGTAGCCCGTAGCGAGTAGCCCGTAGCGTGTAGCCCGTAGCGTACAGCCCGTAGCGTGTAGCCCGTAGCATGTAGACCGTAACGCATGGCTCGTAATGCGTAGCGCGTAGCCCGTAGTTCTTCTAAAGTTCGTTTTTTAATCCCAGAGACTAATCTGACAGGTGTAATGTCAAACTTTTATACTAAAAAAACGCACCCACAAAAGCCTAAAAAGCCAGATTAGTCTCTGGGATTAAAAAACGAAGTTTTGGAGATGACTATAATAGCCATAGTTTTTCATTCAAAGGGGAAAAAAAAACATACAATAGAAAGTTCGATGCTCGTAGACCCACGTAGCGTGTAGCTCGTAGCGTATAGCTCGTAGCGCTTAGCTCGTAGCGCTTAGCTAGTAAACCGTAGCCCTATGAAGTGACTATACCTGACCGTGTAATATTTTGTTTCGTTTCTTGGGCTGAACTGTAAAATTGTACTTTACGTTCACAGTATTGGTTCACAGATAATGTATTCTGTAATGTGTACGTTCTATATGTACACTGCTACAAAGACCTTTTGACGCTCGAATGACGTTGACGGGGGGCACGGTTGGTAAACATCTGTATTTATTTTTTTTGTAAAATTTCACTTTAAATGTATTCAAAAAACAACATGGCGGCGTTGATTTCGAGATTTGGACTAAGACCGACGTGGTCAATTTGCGATCCAGTCATTCTGATACCAACCCCCTTGTAACACTACACATACTTATTATTTTGTCATGAATATTATTTTTTTATTATACCGAATGGTTTTTCTGTTCCGCCAGTCACAAAAGCGCGCTAGTCCGCTGCGCATCAGCTCGCCTGCTAGTGGTGTGCTGCGCGCTGGGGGGCGGGGGGCGGGACCTGCTGCGTGCGCGCCCCCCGACCGCCGCTTGCGCACGCAAGCATGCGCTTCGCTCGCTCGCCGCGCTGCTGGACGATAAGAGCATTGACGCCAGGTATGGTGAGGAATTAACACTGTAGTGTATCATCGCACATGTATTCCCCGCACAGAAAGAAAATACATCTATTTGCACTAAATGTGACACCCCCTCGAACCAGCCCTCGCGGTACGCGTCCAGGTCATCCCGCCATCTCTTTCTGGGCCGGCCTCAGCGGCGTCGTCCATCTTCATGCGCGGGAAAGAGTTCCTGGAAGTATTTGGGGGAGGCCTTTGCCCAGAAAGTATAGGCAAAAAAAAATGGGATGCATAAGGAATAAAAAAGCACACAGCCATAATAAGTAAAAATTGGGGGAAAATTGGCGCCATATCCACGCAAGCAAGCGCAGCCATCGCCAGGTATGTTTGAGTGTCATGTACACAGGCGCAAGCCTGGCTCAAATCCAGATTCCTGGTTGCTAGAAATTCATGATGGAAAAACCCACTAACACTTTGCCCGGTCCGGGAATAACGAACCCTGGACTCCATGCTCCGCAGTCGCGCGCGACACTCAGTTAATAACAACAATAAAATTAAAAAATATGTACCATCAGCAGAATGTCTAAAAATTAACTCCTCACGACCAGTTTTCCTCGTAGGAAGTACGCTGAACGTTTATACTCGATGCTGCGTCCGCTTTCAAACTTCGAGGCGTATTACCTGACGGACGTGGACGTGGACCTGGCGTCCAGACAGATGAAGAAGTACGACCAGCTACTGCTGTGCGGCCCGCCGACCAGCAGGTGACGTCATGCGACCGTGACGATATGTCGTGGAGCAGTACGCGCCTGTGACGAGGCAGGGCCACCAGTGATGTTTTCAACCAGCATTCTATCTTCGATAAAGTTAAATTAGGTATCCCCACTCTTTTTAGCTTCGTCAAAAGCTGTTTTTCTTAACATCACCAAATTAATTTACGAGTAATTTATTCAAGGAAAGTATATTATTTTAATTAAAAGAGGATAATGTACTCCGAATCTTTTAGTGCTTTTCTGATTCTCAAAAATATAAATAGTTAATTCATAAAAAAATACTACAGAAAAATACATCGAAACATAAACACAAAAAATAAATGTGAATGTTTATTTTTAACGCTGCAAACTGATATTATTTGTGCAAGACTGATTGGTATTCAGGAAAGATGTCATTTTAAACGCATTCATCTGATTTGAAGGCCATCACACTCCCGGAGCAGTTTTTGAGAACACTCCCAGTTTAAAAATAGATTTTTGATGTGGTTTATTTCCCCTACTTTATCATCAGCCATTTCATGACATTTTGCCACTTTAATTTTGGATTTTAGTGATTCTAAAAGCTATGCTATCTTGGGTTTTATACTGACAGACCACCTCATTTAAGCACGTTTCTGCAATGTCTGGTAGTGACATTATATTTTTCAATATGTAAACCGTGAAGACAGACCTAATACTGAGTACCAACCAGCTCCGTCTTAGCCAATTTACTTATCTTCAATTGATAAGTTACAAAAACTGTAGTTCTATAAAAACTTAAACAAAATTTGTTTTCGTTATGAAAGTCGATGTCAATACTCATAGTTTTGTGAATATATTGTATTTACATTATATCTCGGTGCCTGTTTTTTGTAAACATTTTAATCTGTGTCTGTTGTTAAGTAGTTTTTCATTGTGAGTTTGTACACTGTGATCGTAAAATAAGTATGACATTCAGATTTATAGTAAAGCGTGTAGATATGTGCAGAGTTTTATTTTTAGTTGCGAATTCTTTGAAGACGAGAGTCGTCACCCATCGCAACAAGCCGATCTATTCTGTAAAAAAAACTTACCGTTAAATCTTAGTGCCCATGCACACGAGTGACACGTTGTCGACGGGTGCAGTTGCCTCCGCCGTTGAGATCTCACGATTAGCTCTCATATTACCTAAGGACTGACCTTAGGTAATATGACTGCTAATCGTGAGATGATTTTTACAGAATAGAGCTTAAGATACGCCTTAAGTTGGTTTATTTAATAAAAAGTGTTATCTTATTTGAATAACGCAGGAAAGTCATCATGTGTGATAGTTATTGACACATCATTTTACAATCGATCGCATCATTTAAGTTTCCAGAACGCAACGTGCGATCATGATTATAACATAACCCGAGGGCACGTGTAACGTATCCGACCTACTCGTACGTTATGCACAATATTCACCCCGCACATTTACCGAGCAATCCATTACAAATAACGTATGACACACGGCTTGGACGTCCACGACCTCTATGTGCGTGCTGTGAACACACGATCAGGGCTGGGCAGAATTTGAATTGAAATTGTCTTTCAAAATACATTTATCTGATAGCACTAGGCTTGGTAGTGCCGTTAATTGTAAACGACACTACTGGTAGTTCGGCTGGTAGAGTCATTGCCAAATCATGCTTTCAGGAACTTTGTTTATACACATATACTCACGCCTTTTTCCCATAAGGGTAAGCAGAAGCTACAGAACGCCACCTGCTACGATCCTTACATATTAGTTTTAAATAAATTAAATTTACTAGAAGGTAAAACGCCTGCCTGGGGTACTGCACTCAAAAGCGGCGAAGCAAAATATTGTGACGAAATCGGCATGTCCTAGAACCAAAAATCGAAGATATGTGACTTCTACCAACCCGCATGCATACATGCATGCATAATCAGCCTACAGAACCACTCTTTGGGTCCACACTTTCTGGATTATTTCCGTTTAGACAGATTTTTATTTCGTCGGATTTTCGTTTCGCCAGATTTTTGTTTTAACAGTAAAAGTACAATCAATCACAAGGAGTGATATAGATTTAGTTAAAGTGATCTATTTATCACAAGCTTATTTTAATAGCTTATTATTTAAGCTGAGTGTGAAACCAAAGATTGGTCTACTGTGCTGTAGCTAGGTATTTACTTGAAAAAAGGAGGAGGTTCTATGTTCGTCTGTATATATTTTTTATCTATGTTCATCGGTAGTTGGACCGATTTTGAAAATTCTTATTTCTGTAAATACATACCATACCATTGTTTCATTAAGTTTGTTTGGTAGTTTTGAGTTAGTGTCAATAATACGTATTTAATCCACTTTATGTAGGTATGTTTCTTACGATGTTATAAAACTTCCTGTCACTGTTATTTACATACTCGTAGCAAGTAGTTAGGGTAGGTACAAGAAGCTTATAGATAAAGGTGGAGGCAACACTCTAAATACCTAAGTGAAGTCTACTGTGGTCGGACACACTCTTTCTAAATACATACATAAGACAAAGAAAACACATATCACTATCTCATTCTTGTGTGTATTTACCGACCACAGTTGTCTTCACTTAGGTATTTAGAGTGTTGCCTCCACTTTTATCTGTAAGCTTCTTGGGTAGGTACGAGTTACGACAGCTAACAAATTAAAACAAAACTCTTTAGAATAAAAAACCGACTTTAAAAAAAATCTGTATGGTGAAAAATAACTTTCATTTCAGAAGTCGGTGTCTTCGGTTTTGTATTTTCATTTTTTGCCACCGACAAGCCGGTAGTTTTTTTTTTTTTTCAAAAATAGATTTTTCAGTTAACTTATAAAAGTATTTGTATACTTAGAGTCAGTTCACACCGCGACGGGACGCGACGCGACGCGGTGTAAACTGACCCTTAGCATGTATTTCTCCAGCCCTGTGACACAACACCAGTGAGCAGAGCCCGCAAGTGCAGGCGCACTCGTCCAGTGCGGGTGCACCACAACCAAGGCTAACTCAGTAATGTATAATATTATGTTTTATTGATAAGTTTCTACGTGTTTTCTGATTACTGTCAACGCATTACAATTAAACAAAGCGGCTTATCTTATAACGTGATCTGACCAGGGTGATCTTGACGTAAGTGCCTATTATATGCGTCCACAACATCGGTTGTTAGAATTGTGGAGAACATGCCACGATCGGTCAGGTCATTTGGACTGTGTGTGACTGATTAAGTTGATTGCTTCATCTTTTGGCGCAGACCCCCGATGGACATTAGGGGCTCAAAGCATGTTGCCAAGTGAACTTTATAAGTCATCACGCCATCCCCTATTTATCTTGACGGTTACCGAGTTACGGTTTCAGCTGAAAATCGTGTTCCGGTCGGACACTACTTAAAATGTTAACATTTTTATCAAAATATTATGACTGATTTGACGTAGGAATTCCTAATTAAGTGAAATTACGTAGGTATCGGGTAAACTGCTAAATCTAAACATGTGTCGTTAGTTACATACTATTATGATCGTCTCAATCTATCTCGTAGAGTTTAAACATAATTAAGTACTTAACTGGAGTTCCCGAGTTTCTGTTTCTTTCCAACTCTCGGTTGGGACCGATCAAACCAAAGCTGTAAGAGCTCTAAAAGTGATAGCTACTTAGTTCCAAACCAATGAGGCCTTTTGTACACGGCACGGTTTCATTTTACGATACGGCATATAAACCGCGCACCTTAGAAAAAAAACATGTCAACAAGCTTCCATAGTGATCCATACAACACTGAGGACGGTGCCTACACACGACGAATAAATTGTACATTTTCACGGCAAGAAAAACGTGTGTGTACAAAGGGCCTGAGTGGTGCTACACACTTGATTTGGCAGTATTTGTTGAACAACAACTACCCTGAAGTAATTACTTCGGTTTGGCATAATTCAAACTCTTTTCTTTCTTAAAGATAAGTATAAAATAACGTTAAAAACATTGTTATATACACACATTTCCTCTATCTCTTTATCTGTATGTCCCACCCACGTCGCCTATCTTTACGACTCTGAAAAGCACCGCAGGTCAGCATTACAATCAATCCAACTACCGTAAATTGATGCTACTCTTAACTCTTATTGCTTGGGGATAGGGTGCAAATTCGCGTGGTATAAGGACCTATGATTACTTGTGTGATATCGCGCCATTCTGTACGTGCATGCAACTCAAGTGATAGGTTATTTTCTAGTTCATTTGTAAATGATGGCTATTATAATAAAACTAGATTTAGCTCGTGGCTTTACTGCAATTGATTGCAGAATAACCAACAAAGGATAGCAAAAACATGGGATAATCTTTTTTAGTTTCATTGATTAATTTTTATCCTCAAAATCCTTCATTGATTAATTTTTATCCTCAAAATCCTTCATTGATTAATTTTTATCCTCAAAATCCTTCATTGATTAATTTTTATCCTCAAAATCCTTCATTGATTAATTTTTATCCTCAAAATCCTTCATTGATGAGTTTTCTACAATCTTTGAATTTGAATTTGAATTTGAACTGAAAAGCAGACCTCCCATTTTCATTTGTGACCGACTTCTAAAAAAGGAGGAGGCTCTCAATTCGGATGTTTGTAATATTTTTTTTTATGTTTGTTCGCGCATAAATCCGTCGCTTGCCAATCGATTTGAAAATATATTTTTTTGTTGGAAAGGGTATATTCTTCCCAAATTGTTGCTTGTCAGATTTCGAAAAAAAATTCATGGGTCCACCCATGAAATTTTTTTCGAAATCTGACAAGCGGTTTTTGAAAAATCAACAAAAATTCAAAACCAATATTTTGTAAAAGGTGATGAGCAGTTGACATTAGGCTATTGTAACTTCGATAAATTACAAACTCTCCCACTAAAAAGTAAAAAATAAAAACTTTTTTACAAAAAAAAACAACCGACTAAAAAAAAAAAAACACTACAAAGTGCTAAATAACATTAATTTCGGAAGTCGGTGTCAATAAACGAAAATGCAGAACCAACGACACCGACATTTTTTTGTAAAAAAGTTTTTATAAACTCTCCCGTTCCGGTCCCGCACTTATAGGAAAGAGCCAATTTTGTTTGAATTTTACCACGAACTGAACAATGAATGAAAAATAAAACATACAACCGAATTGAGAACCTCCTCCTTTTTTTGAAGTCTGTTAAAAATGGGTTAAGTATTTTTTTAACAAATACCTAAGCCTTAGCAACTAGCAATTGCGAGCCTCTTTTAAGCAGATAAGTCTCGTGTGCGCGTGTTAGGAGACTCCGAACAATGGTATCGACCCATCTTGAGCTTGTGTCTTTTTCTCGAAGTATAACAAGAATCTACTCCACCTAGACTAGACGCATCATCTCTGTCAAGGATTAAAATTGTATTTACTCCGTGATCTCTCCCTACCTATCTACAATGAAAATGATCTTTTTAAGCAAAATTCAGACACAAAGCTCTACGACTGTACTCACCATCATGATCATCATCATCATCATCATGGTCATCATCATCCACAGCCCGACGTCACCCACTGCTGGGCATAGGCCTCTCTTTTCTTGTGCCAGCCGGTGCAGCCTCATCCAGGTTTTGTCCGTGACGCGATGGCAACAATGTCGTCTGCCGATCTCGCCGCCGGACGATCGACGCTTCGTCTTCCAGTCCTGGGACGCCACTCTTTCACAGCCTTACGCCACCTGTCATCACTGCGCCTTGCTAGATGCCCAACTGACTACATTAGATAAAATTTAAGCGACAAATAGTTGCTTTATCAGTAGACTCGCTTCTGCCCGTGACTGTGTTCGCGTAGAAGTCGAAAACACAGAATATACTAACAGTCACATTTTTATAAAAACTCCCTCGGCGCCCAAACCATCGCATCGCATCGTATCGGCCGCCCGCGTTGTAACTTCGTTTCGCTTAAGTAATTTCTGACGTTTTTTATTGTAGCACGTCTCCTAAGAGTCGTAGCGTGATGTTATATAGATGCCTATAACCTTGCTCAAAAATTAGGCTTTAATGCAAATAAATTTTATAATCCGACTCATGGTTCCAAAGATTAGCGCGATCAAAAAAACTAAACAAACTCTTTAGCTTTATTATTAGTTTATAGACAGATATAGATATATTCTTCTTTACTACCTAATCCTAAAAAAGACTACCGATTGTTTTTATCACCGCACCGCCAAAATCGAAAAGCTCTCCATGGCTAAGTACCTACGAGTTTCAGAGGGTAACAGTCGCTGCAAAAAGTAACTCTACAAGCCTTTGTCCTATGTGACCTTCTGATATTATAAAATAAAAGTCATATAGCCAATCAATCAAAGATATAGCAATAATATTTTGAGTAATAACATCACATAGATAAATCATTGCTGACGCTCTCATCGCAAAAAGGGTCGCACAAGCTTAATGTAATAATTATGGTTGACAAATAGCCGTTATTCTAGGAGATAACTCTCCAGTTTAACGTCACATTTACGTACGCAGATCATGTGTGCGAGTTAATGTGCTTGTGATTTACGCCGACTGACCACTACGCGTTATTATGAAGAAAGTTATGTTCTACGCCTTTCAAATAACATTATAATCCAAGTGAAACATGCAAAGACAAACTTAAGTGTGTAAATCTATGTTGCTCATTTTCTTCTAAAACCATCGTCTGTGTAGCCTTTTTCCAATTATATTGGGGTCGGTTTCCAGTCTAACCAAATTACCAGTATTATTTTATCATTTATCTTTTTTTTTTCTTTTATAATTTTCTTCTAAAATCTTATTTTTAATTTGCATGCTAGAACAAAAGCAGCGGCGATCGACTTTTCTTATGTTGACAGTGTTTATAGTAGGTACGCAGCTGTCATTTTAGTCTAGCAAATTAAAAATCTGAGTATAGTGCAATAAACTCAGTAAAAATGCATCTCTTTTATTTAATTTTAAAGCTGAAAGCTTTATGAATTTGAAACTCATGCTAAATAAAAAAGTGTCAAATGACTAATTAAAAATATGTCCCCATTAATTAAAAACTGCACGCTTTAGACACGATAACATGCAACATGAATGTCCGAATTATTACCTATTTGTTAAAGAATGTTAATTATCAGTTAACTAATTAATTCATACGTCTACACCTTTTGACTTTTAGCTCGTCTCAGCTGATTAGTTTTAGCTCGTCTCAGCTGATTAGTTTTAGCTCGTCTCAGCTGATTAGTTTTAGCTCGTCTCAGCTGATTAGTTTTAGCTCGTCTCAGCTGATTAGTTTTAAAGGTGTGACGTCTTTCCATGGACTGGGACATGGACGTCTTCCATCACAGCAGTAGCTATACGTTCTATTTATAGAGACGTTGGTAGGTATTTATTTTGTGCCAAAGACTTGTATCAGGGAGCCTAAAAAGGCCACTTTGGCAGAATCATAAAACAATTCATATCACGCAATTCATCTGTTAGACAGTTTCACACCTATATATCCCTGAAGGGTTAGGCAGAGGTGTACCTATAGCATTTTACGAATCTCCATAAAAAAAACTGTCATACAGTTGAAATTGCGTGATTTGAATTGTTTTATGATTCTTCCAAAGTGGCCTTTTTAGGCCCCCAGATTATGTGTGATAATCATGGAATTAATATGTACTTACGAGTACATATTAATTCCATGGTGATAATATAATAGGTGAGTCACACTGACGTGTGTACATCTGCCAATATACCTACGCGTCAAATGGGGCAGATTTTTTTCAGTAAGGCATTACTTTGTATAAAGTTTATCACATTTAAACTTTGTGATTATTTTAGCGAGGGTGAGAACATGATACAATAACGAGACATATTTAATAAGAAACCAATTTATTTTATCGCCTACGAAATCGTTATCTTAAACTAAACAATAAATATTTAATTTACTGAAAAATAACCAAAACAATACTAGCGTTACATAAGTCTACGGTATCAGGAACATAAGAACATTCTACAAAGTACTGATTGTTTACTAACACTATTTTGACTTGAAGCCCTAATCATAATTTTAAATACTACATTTCCATTATTAAGTCCAGAATACTTCTGTTAGGCGGCAGCCTAATATAGGCTAAGTAAATCGAGGCGGATCCTCTCGGCTAATAAAAATCGTAAACTACTAATTTTCTGGTAAATTAATAGAATACCCGTGCAGCGTCCAGGTTTCATGACGCATCACTTCTTCTCTTCACTTGGATAACCTTCTTTTCTTCAAACTTTCATCGTAGATAATTCTACGTCATGGACGGCTGCAGTTGTGTTAATTGTCCATGGTTTTTCCTCGCAGAAAACTGTGCGATCAGTCTATGATCGGCGAGTCGCCTGTAGCGTGGCGCGCGGCTGGTGACCTGGCAGCTCGACGTGCACTAGCGCAGCCTCTGCACTTTGTACGCCATCGGCATGTAGCTGCAGAGCTTCAGCATGCAGAACGACGCCCTCTTCTGTTTGTGGCTCCTCTGGTGCGGCCGAGCCTCCCCCACAGACGCCAGGAGCAGCACGCTGAGGATGACAACAATGAAGTGCAGGAAACGCATCTTCATTGGATTTGATTATTTGTTTTTCACTCAAAAATGTACTCGTAAAAGCTTTTATATAATTTCCAAAAGCACAGTGGATGTGGCTGTTTGGTGTTTATCGTATAGGACGCTTGGTTGTGTACTGATGATCGTGTTAAGATGCGCGGGTTATATAGGCGGCGCGGGTTATCTCGCGCGTGGCTGATAACCCGCCGAAATGAAATAAGTAGCAGATAGCGGCGAGGTTCGATGACAGCGCCTCAATGTCACTCGCGAGATAGGTATTGGAGTAAAATTATCATAACTAGGTAAACTACCACGTGCCAGAACTTAAACTTTTTAGGAGTGGAGCTGACGTGGTAGGTAATATTTTCGAATGGATGACTGTAGGTTCTTCTGATATATTGACCCTGTTAATCTTAACATAATAATGGCACAATACTACAATGTATTTAATTAGGTACCTACGTACTTATTTGTAATTTCGTGTTGCATCACAACTTTTAAAGACTCCAGTATCTGTATCAAAACGCAGATACTGTCGAAAATGAAAAAAATGCAAAAAAATATAATCACAAACCAAAAGAAACAACAAAAAAGCGAATCAAACAATTACTTTAAAAAAACTTTATCTATCTATCTATCTACCTAATATTTAGCCTTCTATATCTACAAAAAAACAAACATCAATAGCTATGGTAGCTGATACAACCCTAATACATAATAGCCTACGTCTTATTTACCCCTTTCTTTAACTTTATCATGACAAAGCATTCATTACATTAAATTACATAACAAAGATACCTAAATCGTAGTACATAAACATACGAGAAGCTTGAAGTTTGAATGATATCGATTCAGTGAATGAAGCAGTGATCTTTAGTTCATTAAAGTAAATCATAGTGGAACCTACCTCAATTTATTTAAAAAGCATATCTTTGATTCTTGTCATCTCGTATACGTAATCATGAGATTGATGCAGTTATCATAAATATACTTACACGTTAAATACAGTCCGGTCGACGAGGGAATGCGTTCAGAAACCCGTCAGTTTCATACAAACGAATACGTGTTTTGCGAATTTGATCATTATTAGTTATTAGAGTTGTCGCACTGACAGGTGTAGGTATTAGGTACCTACCAAAAGGCCAAATAATTGATAGGTGACACCTGCATCTTATCGAATGAAGAAAGATGCAGGTGTCACCTATCAATTATTTGACCTTTTATTAGGTCACTACAAAGTCCTTTGTACAATTGCTAGGTTCGTGATTATCACCTCGCTTATTAAAATCGTATGATTTTATATCTAGGTAAATTGGTTTTTACGAAAAAAAAATTTACTACGCACATCGTACGTATTACCACATCCGTTGTATGATGAAACAGGAAATTGGGGAATTATCGGTGCCCAATTTTTTTTCCGAAATCCAGAAATCTTGTTGCGTGGTTGCTTTCAATATCATATTGAGATTGCATCAGCACTGATAACTGACTGCTAAATGTTACATCTTTTATTATTAATACCAATTTATTTATATTAGGTAAAATGGGTAGGTACATATCTTTCATGATAGTACATAAAAAGGTCTTTCAACTGCAACTTTGTAAAATATTACAATAATAATATGTAAAATATTTTAAGTAAATCATTTATATACACCTGTTACAAAAAAATATGTCATAATAGTACAGCATCCATTCGTTTAAATACCACCGGACCATCCTTTCCAATTCAACGAGGAGTCAATCAAGGCGACCCGCTGTCTCCTCAACTCTTGAAGAGGCTTTCCAGACATTAAATCCGCTCTGGCAGGACAAGGGGATTGTCGTCGGGGAAAGGAGATTGACCAATCTACGTTTCGCCGACGTCATTGTCCTGTTTTCTTCTTCAGCAGCTGAACTGGGCTCTCTGCTGCTCGAACAACTGAGCCACGCCAGTCTTCAAGTCGGACTTACGATGTACATGTCGAAAACAAAGCTGATGATGAACAGCACCTAGCGCAACGTAGAAACTGGGGGTGTGCGGGTTGAATATGTCCATGAGTAAGTTTACCTCGGCCAAATAGTATGCTTCCAGGCGAGACAGGACAAATAAGTCGCTCGCCGCACAGAAAACGCCTGGAAGAACTATTGGTCGATGAAACATCTCATGAAAGGACCTCTCCCGCTTTCACTAAAACGAAAGCTCATGGACATGTGCATTCTTCCCACCCTCACCTACGGAGCGCAAATATGGTCTCTCACAAAGCGTCAAAAGTCCGCCTTGGAGTCTGGCAACGGGCTATGGAACGAAGTATACAAGGTGTCAAACTCACAAATCGTACTTCGTTCCAAAACACAAATAGCGGACGCTGGCTGCACAGCTGCTGCACTAAAGTGAAGCTGGGCTGGCCATATCTGTCGCATGTCGGAGCAGCAAATATGCGAAAGCCACCACTCAGTGGATTCCCAATGGCAAGAAACGACTGCGCGGCAGGTCCAGAAAGAGATGTCGGGATGAGCTGGACTCCTTCTTGAAGGATTGGCCCACAATCGCAGTAGACCGAGAAAAGTGGAAAAAGGGAAGGGAGGCCTTTGCCCTGCAGTGGGACAGTACAGGCTTTTAATAATAATAATATGTACAATAGGTAGGTAGTAGATAGGTACTTGTCATACGTTTATAAAATACAAATAAAGAAACCTCTCAACTTTAATAAACCTATAGTTTAATCAAGTTAAAAGAAACAAAGCAAACACGCAATGTCAGTCATTCATTCAGTCTTCTTCCCGCCAAAGTAGGGCGTCGCGTCGCCATTTTCATAATACTTACTTCACGATACGTTATCTGTGGCAGCTCATTTACAACTATTTACAAGCGATATAAAAATGTTCCAAGACTGGCTAGCGGGCTCGCGTTATGCTTGCTCGACCCGCACCATATTTTTATAAACATAAAAAATACTGTAGACAAAATTTTCCGTTTGTTTTAGACACCCAATTTTACATGTCAAAATAAAATGTGCATAATAAAATTGCAACATATCAACATTGGGTTAGTAGTTAGTATACACGATAAGGTAGCACAAGCTGCTGTTATCTCTGGCACGGAACACTGAAAAAAATATTAGGTAAGAACATTGAAGTAGGAAATAATAATTCTATTAAAATCTACAAAAAAAAATTATCATATGTGGACGAAACCAGATTGTTTATTAGGTAACGTATTTTACCGGTTTCAGGCAGATATGAACAAAAATATAATGAGGTCGGAAGTTCAGATTACTATAGTTTCATGAACGCATGAACGCCCTTCATATGATAACTTCGCGTACTGTGTGTTAACACGTCTCTTTGCGTGACAAAAAAGACTAAGTACTACATACTCGTAGTAAAAAAATCGGAAAGCTTTAGTAATGTGAAAGAAGGAAGTTAGCAAACTACATTACCAGTGGCAAACAAATTGAAGCAGATACGTACTTTTAAATTTCAGTTCAAGACTTCATTTATGAAGCCCACTTTTGAACTTAGCTACTCTTTCAATCAATTTTCACAATACAATTTGTAAACCATGTTATTGTCAGTCCATCAACTGTTTCTCTTTTTTCACGTCCGCGTCGGTGTAAGCAACCTAACTATAGTTGATAACGTGACAAGAATAGCCAGTTAGCAGGTTGGTAAGTAGCTAACTGCACAGTGCACAGGGTGGGTGCACTAGTCGATCATAACTCAGCGGCACTCGTGGAGATTATGAGTACTTCTGTATCTCATTTACGACTATCATAATGAGATACAATTACCTAACTATTTATTAATAGGACAACATCTGTAAACAACGAAAGTTCACGGAGGCATCACGAGACCGTCGCCGCATCGTGTCTGGTCGTATGAACATATGCGACCTCTCTAGTACCTACCTCGCCGGACTAATTAGGTCAATGAGATTTAAAAACCTTGGTTCATTTTACAGTAAATATCGTGAACATTTAGACCCCTGTATCTGTTTATCTATCTAGGTTAACAACGGTGCGGCCGATCAAAATAAACTAGAGACTTGGGTCTCGTTTATGATCCGTTTTCCGGATAGCAACAGATACCTTATTCTAATATTGTTAGCAATATAATTTATAAAAGTGTGTCCATGGAGTTCCTTGTCGTTCTTTTCCATAGGAACCTATAAACTTACGCTTTGAAATGGGCAACTAGCTTCATCTTTCTGACTAAACGACCCCTTGACTTGACTCCTCAATCAAACAATTTCCAGGTAGTTTTCTTCAATATGGTTTAATTGAAATAAATGCTTTGAGTTTGAAGCTAGGTTTGAATAATTATGAGATGGCTTTGAAGAGACGATGTGAAAAGTGTTATTTTTTCAAACCAAACAAGGCATAAGTAGCACTTACCAGTTACCTACCATTTCCGATTCATGCAATATAACTGTGCGTTTATGCACCTAAATAGGCAATATGGACCACTTCCGGTAAATTTCCTCACACCTTATTCTATTCTAAATCATGACAAAAAGTCAGTAGTGTAAATTCCATTTTTATATGAGATCCATTCGAGCTTTACAAAAATATATTATACTACATTTTGTAGATAAGTAATGAACTAATGACATTCGATTAATATCTTTAATACTAATTAAGTATCTTATGTTGAGTAGCTAATTACTTTTGCATTTTTGCACGACTGAGAATGCGAAGTATTAGAGAGTGCTTTACGATTGAAATTTTTTTTGCTTCCTTTCTGCAAATGTTTATATTGTTATACTCCTTACACAGAACTTACTTAATTTATATACCACTAGCTGAGCCCCGCGGTTTCACCCGCATAAGTATCGACCCCGTGAGAATATCGGGATAAAAAGTAGCCTATATGTTAATCCAGGGTGTCAGCTACCTTCATACAAAATTTTATCAAAATTGAGCCCACCGTTTGAGCGTGAAGAAGTAACAAACATTTAAACACACACACACACACACTCACAAACTTTCGCCTTTATAATATTAGTGTGATTGTATAGATAATTTAATGGAGATTAATTCTGTAGGTACTTTTCAAAAATTTATGTAGGTAATGCAGTATAAACGAAAAAAAACCAAATGTTTAAAAAAAATCCCGTCAATCAAGTGTGAAACCTGAAAACATTGTAGGTACTTAGCTTGCGAAAAAATCAATTAACACGTTGGCTGCCAGGCGACAGACACAATAGAAAATCTATTGTTCGCGGTCACAGGTGACCGCGTTGGCAGTCAATGCCTTGAGAAGTTGTTTTTTTTTTTTAATAGATTCGTTTCCCCCATCGAAGGAACCTTAGTGAAATGACTCTTTTATCCAAAGTAGTTTAATTATAATTAATATAAAAAAACTAACTAATATAATATCTATGGTTTTTTATACGATCAAATGAGCATTATGAGTCGTGCCCTTTTTTATATTTACTTCTTGGATAAATACATTCTTAAATAAACTGATAAAACATACATGACTGTGTACAATTAAGATATAATCATAATCAGTCCGTTATTTTGTCTAAACTAATAAGTATTAGATAAAAAAAGAAAAGATTTGATTTTTGCATGTTTGTTTGTTACGTTTTCACTCAAAACACCTAAAACGGCTGAACTGATTTGCATGTTTGGCACATGGGTAGACCATGACCTGGATATAAAAAAAAAAAAAATCAAAATCTAAATATTTTATTTCACATAAACCTACATGGGCACTTATGAAACGTCAGAAGCTAGGTGCACGGTTCCAATTGGTCGTTTCCTATGGAGAAGAACCGGCAAGAAACTCCACGGTTACTCTTTTAAAAATAGTTGGTTTTTACAATGTTTTCAAGTTACAATAGGTATGGGAGGACAGCGTAGGCCTGTCAACAAGTACCAGGTACTTGATAATATAAAAATCATCTACAGATCTAAAGTCTAAAAGGCCTACAAAGTCCTCACATTTACAAAATTAGAATCCATCAAAAGGATAAAGTAAATAATAAAATGTATAAAAACCTACTAAAACCACGTGATATGATTGCCATTACAACCGCTAATAAAGAGGTGAAAAATTAGAGATGTCTGTACAATGTCAAATAATAAAATTTTATGTCAAAGAAGTATATAAAAAATAAACATCTTAATTTGAGAGCAATTAATAGACATTTAAGTAGTTATGCCGTTAATGAGATGCCAGGGAAGCCACATGTGCAGAAGGAATTATTGCCAGACTACCTTGTCTTCAACGTAGTCTTTAATCTTATAATATGCTTTTTTGATAAGGCCACGTTTGATGAGGGTTTTGAACTTTCCATCGCTAAGTTCTGTAACCGGCTTTGGCAGCTTGTTATAAAAACGGATGCTGTTTACAAGAAATGACTTGCTAGTTTTAGTTAATCTAAATTTAGGTATCACAATTTCATGTTTACTACGTGTATTTATATTATGGAAATCGCTTCTTGTTTTGAAAAGTCCTAAGTTTTTGCGAACAAACATATAGTTTCTAAAATATAAAGAGAAGGCAGAGTTAGTACCTATATAAGATAGGCTTTCATCCTGATATTTCCATGAGATCGAGACTCATGCGAGTGAAACCACGGGGCGCAGCTAGTCATTTAAGAGCCGGAAATTCCTTTGCTCAAGCAGGTGGGTAAGTAGATTCTATTTCCTAATTAAATTTTTTCTTTACTGTTCAGGAATTGACATAGTACTTAAAGGCGCATCAAAGATGCGATTGTCTCCTTATTAGGGTTCCGTACCTCAAAAAGGGAAAACGATACGATACGATCACTTTGTTGTCCGTCTGTCTGTCTGTCAAGACCTTTTATCTCGGGAACACGTGGAGGTATCGAGTTGAAATTAAAACCATATACTCAGGTCTGCGGTTCCTTGAAGCTGTGAAAAAATCAAACTTCTAAGTTAACGTAAAAAAGATACGGCCGTTTATGCCGTAAAAACGTATATTTCGACACTCTCAAGGGAATCAAAATGTATAGGGTACTTTCCGTTAACCTAGAATCATGAAATTTGGTAAGAAGTAAGGTCATGTAGCACAAGTAAAGGAAAAAATCCCGTGATAAACTATTTACATACCTACTAATTTGTACGGAACCCTCGGTGCGCGAGTCGGACTCGCAATTGACCGGTTTTTTTTTTAATTAATTTAAATTCTTTAAACTCCATTTGGGATAAGAGATTATGTAAACATAACCTGCGATTGGCCACACCACATTGCATCGTGAGTCGTTCGTGATCATTATCGCTTTCTCAAGAACGAAGCAAAGATGACAATTTAATATTATAAGCTTCCGCCGCGACTTCGTCCGTGTGAAATTTCTTGTTCCCCCGACCCACCCCGTCGCATCGCATCGCCCGCCAGCGTTATTAGATTGCTTCGTTTTCTTTTTGCTCGGCTCCTAAGAGCCCTAACGTGATGTTAAGTAGCCTAAAGCCTTCCTCAAGAATTGGGCTATCAAATTCAAAAATATTTTTAAATCCGACCGTTAGTTCCAGAGGTTAGCGCGTTCAAACAAACAAACTCTTCAGCTTTATTATTAGTATTAGTATATTATAAATAATAAAAATAAATATAGAAAATGTAGGTAGGTACTTTTATTCAAAACATAGGTACCTACTATGTAAAATGGCCATGGTTCCATTTTTGCCAAAATGTTGTCTTCCGATTCCTACCTACTGAAGGGTTGCATCGATTGGTGTCTACCTAATCGTCTACTTCTTGTTCCCTACACTAAAAGGTATTAGATTTTAAGTAAAAAGACCCTAACCTTTCAAAATAAGTGGAGTAACGAACTTCTTTCCCAATCAATCAAAATATAAGCACCAGACATCAATCTATATTTTTAATAGTAATTATCCCCAGATTCATAATATTTATCAATATTATCGAAGTAGGTATACTTACAAAAATATTTAATAACGCCGCTGGTGACTCAGACGCCAGCCGTTAATCTAAGAGGAGCTAAGTAATCATCGTTAATAATTCGCCAATTTTTATACTACGCAGTTAAAATTGGTTTAAAAAAATCGGTGTTCATGAATTCATGACGAAATCTGATAAAGGTTGTCATCGTGTATGATGCAATATTGTGGCTGGTTGAGTGTGGCTAAAAAATGTCGGCTTGACACCGGGTCACGCGCTCACAATTAAAATAATTGTAACATCCCGTGGTTGCCTGATTATTGGCTTTACTACCTAAAGTTTATCAATTCTTGGTACTTATGCAAATTAGCTAGGTGTGACTTTGTATTGAATGTTAATTATTTCAAAGATAAAATTCAATTGTTACCAATTATTAACAGGATCTACTTCAATCAAAAGAAAGTAACCGAACGATAAAAAATTTATTAGAGTGGTAGTTATGTGCATTTGGATTGAGGTTCCATATTTTGAACCCTTGCGAAACGACTCCGATAGGGAAATTTGTTAAAAATAGTAAAAACTTTAAGCAAAAGCCATGAATTTCTTAAACGTGAATTAAAACTGAGATGATTAAATAACTTGGGCCCACAATCCTGACGCGTGCATAATGTGACAAAGCCTAAATCTCAGTAAGTTACTATGCTGGGGTCGGCTTCCAGTCTAATCGGATGCAGCTGAATACCAGTAAGTTACTATGCTGGGGTCGGCTTCCAGTCTAACCGGATGCAGCTGAATACAAGTATTTTACATGGAGCGACTGCCTATCTGACCTCCACAACCTAGTTACTGGGTAATATGATACACCTTGGTAATACTTACTGGTTATCTGACTTTCGGGCTAGTGACTACCCGTAACGACTGTCAAAGATCCACGAATGACAGCCGAGACCAACGGCTTAACGTGCTTTTCGAGGCCACACCAATCAGCGGCATCAGGGCCGTTTTAGCTCCTTAGAAGTGCACGTGTATGGACACTTAATTGGACACGCCAACTATTATGGGGCATGGTTTGATCAGGAGCACCGCATTCGCACTGGGTGTCGGACTATCTACGGTGGTTATCATCGACAACTAAATAGGTAATTATTTTTTGAGAAATCAGCTAAAAGACTGATTTATTATCTCTTGAAGTCTTGACAGATTTCATCGAGCGCAAGTATTTATATTTCAGTTATACTGAGTAATATGGTACCCCTTGGTAAGACTGATTGTCAGACATTCGGGCTTCTGACGACTTCCGTAACGACAGTCGAGATCAACGGCTTGACGTGCTTTCCGAGGCACCAACGGGGCCTTGGTATTTAAAGATGGTCACCCATCCACGGACCCACCGCAGCAACCTGATCGATCGACCCGTGCGACTGTTATCACCATAGATGTTATCACTCACCTATTTTATGTAGGTACTAGCTTCCGCCCGCGGCTTCGCCCGGAAGGTATGTCGATAAAAACTATCCTATGTCCTTCCCCGGGATGCAATCTATCTCTCTGCCAAATTTTATCGGAATCCGTTCAGTGGTTTAGGCGTGAAAAGGTAACATACAGACAGACAGACAGACAGAGTTACTTTCGAATTTAGTATGGATAGTATCATAGATATCCGTGGATAGTATGGATGTACTACTACATACATACATACATAACATATGTCTTCAGCCCGCTCACGTATGTAGATATAATTACTCATTTGGAACACAAAAAATACTCATGTTATTCATATAATTATGACTTTGTTGTATCATGCTGATAATTATAGGTAAATAGGTAATGCTTATTTAGCCATTCGTAACGTGATAAAGACATGTGTAAGCTTGTTCTTATCACTACATTTATTGAATGAATTTCTATAGTTTTAATCTATTTTCATTGCCAAAACAAACATTTTTCTATTACTGTGATTCCACCAGTCTTCTTTTTATTGTTCTCTAGTAGAAATCTACGCTTTTACGCTAAAATGGCTAAACGGATTTGGATTAAATTTGGCACCTTGCTAGACCATGACCTGGAGACGGACATAGGCTTATTATCATCCTGGATCGCAGACGAAAGGTCACGGGCATCAGCTAGTACAGTTTAAGCCGCAGTAAAAGAATAAAAAAATCTAAATTGGTTGAACCGTTGGGGAGCTACGACGCGGACGCGATGCGATGAGTGCCGATGACGTTAAACTTATAACACCCCTCTTTTTTTCCGTCGGGGGTCAAAAAAGGAAATTCTGTAAATTAGCTTTAGCAGAGAAGCCTAGCCAAGCTTTTAAAGCTAACGCCTAAGTTGAGCGACGATCTTCGTAGGGTGGCTGGTAGCTGGGTGGAGTAGCTGTACCCAGGATAGAGCTAAACGACGTGCAACAGGAAAGCCTATCTCCAGTAGTGGAACGCTATAGGCTGATGATGGAAGTTGATAGCGGCAATGACTGTCCTGATTGCCTGATGTGCATATATTTATCTCCTCTTTCACAGAGAGGAGGCCTGTGTAGCAGTTGGCAAATTATAGGCTGATTATGTTATGCGTATTTATCTGCTGGTTAACTATTTTCATTGTTTCGCGTCTTTGAAGTTTGTTTTAAGCATGAGTAGGTTCCTAAACAAAAACTACTTTACTAAGATAACTTTTTCGTCATTTTGGGCATTCCTCAATCTTGTATGTATCATTCGATAATGTTTACGAAACATGGCGCGACGACCACGCGGTCATCCACAAACACCTCATTCATACAGTATGAAATTATCATCAAACACGACAAAAATATACTAAAGATAAGCTAACACACGACGCGCCAAGTTTGCTCAGCAGGGGTATATTTTGGGTACAGTTTCATCAGCGGATTTTTACCGCTGAGACGTTGGCCACAGACGAACCAAAATAATCACGTGACCTGCGGGTTTTTTATTAATTTGTGTGTTATCAGTGTATATCACGTCGCGTGTCCACCGCTGAGGGGAGTGTTCTGATGTAATATACATAAATAAATAATATTCCGGAACAAGTCTCTCCTGAGGTCGATAAGCGCGTGTCACAGATTTAGGCGCTTCTTAATTCGAATTGAGCAATTGTTTACTGAACAGTGTAATGAACGTCTGTTTTTATAGCTTAAGATATCGGATGACTGAGATTATTTAAGCTCTAACGGGTTAGTTTTTTATGTAGCATGTAGGTTTCTACTGTGCCCGTCACAGACACATAGGCCAGTGCTACAAAAAATGCTAGTCCAGTGGATAATAATCTTAGCTAGGTAATAGTCACGGCCTGTTTTTATTATTTTTTTTTTTTTGTTTTTTTTTTTTGTTTCTATTTGCTGTACTTATAGTACGTCTTTTTCACATAATTCTTACCATAGATATAAGATTTTATATTTCTATAATTCCTACATATAATTATAATTACGAGTATATTTGCAATAAATGCTTTGAGTTTCAGTTTGAAGATGCGAAAGTCAATTTTCTTTAGTTTTCGAAATATATAGGAAAATAGATAGGCAATATCACTTTTAACTATCTTAACTAACATTAACTAGAATACTAAATAGAAACAGGTGAAGTAATAACTTAGCACCTGTTTATAAGGCCGCCCACCTGAGTGCCTACTTAAGATTAATATAACAATTTGTCAGATGAACTAGAAGTCGTCAGAAACCTTGGCGACTCGTAGTCACACCACATCATCACACTCGTATCATATGACAAACGTAGCATATGACAAACAGATTTTTTTCTCGTTTGTCACACCACTTATTTTTCCACACCATTTATTCCTAACTAGCGCTGTCCTAGTTAACCTTCAAATTACGTACCTATTAGCTTATATTTATAACGCAATGTTTGAAATACCTAATCTGCAATCGTATGAGAATTATATATCTCGATTTGTTATCTATTGGTGGAGATACAACTAGGTAAACTATAAAATCAAATCTTTAGACTTTATCGACAGCTGGTATCTCCGAAAATTTTGCAGCTGCAGTCTACATTTTTTTTTTACAGGAACCAAAAGCAAAGTGAATATGAAACAACAAGGTTGTCGTCATCAGATTTAATGGCCCATGTAATTAAATTAATCATGAGTAGGTATTATAAACACCAGAGGCCCGCCATAGTAAATTTATATATAGATAACATCGATACCGCAGCTGGTCATGAGACCATCTTCCTTTGCCGATTAGAGTAGCAGGTGTGCGATCGATCAAAGACATTTAATATAATCAAACAAAATATAAGATGTTCTCTACTGATACTAACCTACGTATGAGATGTCACGTCAAGCCGTAAGTCTGCCATCCATCACGATAACTCAGTAGGCCTTATGTTACGCAATAAGTTTTCGCTGATTAGGGACTAAATACTAGGTATCCCTTTGCATGGCATACTATCGTTAAATCTTCTCAAGACCATCGATAGTCATTGGCGGACTGAGGAGGGGGCGGCAGGGGCTGTATGCCCCGGGTCCCCGGTGCTGGGGCCCCCAAATCTTGAGAAGTATTTTGTAATCAAATCCTAAACAAGATCAAAATATGTGCAGTAAGAAGCAGTTTGGAGTTGGAGGCCACGCACGTACGCAAAATATAAATGTAGGGAGGGTGCTAAAATTGTAGAGCTCGCTTCGCTCGCTCTTGTATCATCATCAGCCTACAGCAGTCCACTGCTGAACATAGCCCTCTCCTGTTGCACGCCATTCAACTCGATTTTCGCTCTTATATAGGTGCAGGGTCAAATTAAATTAGCTAGCGAAACTCTCCAGACGTGATGGGTATCGAATATCGATATCTAAACATTATAAAACAAAAAAGTTTTTTTTTTTTGTGGGTTGGAGTGTATTTTCTTGAAATATCTGTTTTTTTGTGTTATCTTCTCAGACATGATTGATATCCGTAAGTATCTAAAAACGATAAAACATATTTTCTCAATTCATACTTCATTATAAAACTACCAGCGGTCGTTCACCCCTAAGAAGAAACCTCAAATAATTTTTATTTTATCGTGAGATATCGATGCCCATCACGTCTGCAGTTTCCCTAGATAATTAATTTGACCCTGAATTGTTTTATCCTAGCTCATTCTAACTTTTCGGCATTAGTCGACAAAGCAACTTAGGATTTTCGTAAAAAAATCAAAAGAAACCTATCCGAAACCTATCCTAAATCTGTTTTACAATAGTTTACTCCCTTTTTGTAGGTACCAAAAGAGGTAAAACCAGGGTCGTCGGACATTGTTGAAGTTTAGTAAGAAACCGATGGCCGTTTTCGAATGAAATTTAATTTGATTGATGAACTGTTTGTTTTCTATTCATTAATAAAATTTTATAAAAAAAAACTACCGGTTTCCATTGATATAGACATTTAGATTACGGTTTCTTAGGCCTGAGTTCACCAACATTCTAACCATCGGTTAGGTTAGGTTAGAAATACGCTCAGTTCGGCTTTCGGGCTGAGCGTTCGACGGTGGACGCGCTGGCCTGCCTCAAGGGGCAGGTGCAGGGGGCGATGGAGGCGGGGGACGGAGTGTTGGCGGTGTCGTTCGACATCGCCAACGCCTTCAACTCTGTTCCCCACTCCACCATCCTAGAGGCGCTCCGGTTCCACGGAGTGCCTCGATACCTGCGCAGTCTGCTGGCTAGCTACCTGGAGGACTGGGCGATCCTCCTGGTGGACAGAACTGGCCAGGTCCGGCGATATCCCGCCGAGGCCGGCGTTCCACAGGGGTCAGTCTTAGGACCTCTCCTCTGGAACGTCGGTTTCGATTGGCTCTTGCGGGGAAATCTCCTCCGAGGTACGAGTGTCGTCTGCTACGCGGACGACACTCTCCTCACCGCCCGGGGGGAGAGTTTCAGGGAGGCGGCCAACCTGGCCTCGGCGGGCGGATCCTTGGTCGCAGCGAGGATCCGCCGCCTAGGTCTGAAGGTGGCGCTGCACAAGACCGAGGCCGTGTGGTTCCACGGGCCTCGGCAGCGCCCCCCGCCTGACGTCCACATCTTCGTGGAGGGCGTCAGGATCGAGGTCAAGGCCCAGATGAAATATCTGGGCCTCGTGATCGACAGCAGATGGCGCTTCGGCCCGCATTTTAGCGGGCTGTCGGCGCGCCTGCTGAAGACAGCGGGGGCGCTGTCGTGGCTTCTTCCCAATTTGGGGGGGCCCAGCGCACGATGCCGGCAACTCTACGCCGGCATCCTGAAGAGCATGGCCCTGTACGGGGCCCCCATCTGGGAGGACTCCCTCCGAAGGAGGGAGAACGCCGCCGCGTTGCGGGCGCCCCAGGAGGGCCATAGCTCAGCGGGTTGCGCGGGCCTACCGCACGGTCGGCTGTGCAGCGGCGTGCGCTCTGGCCGGCACCCCGCCTTGGGAGCTCGAGGCGTGGGTGCTCGCCAGAGTGCACGAATGGACGGCGGGGCGGAGGGCGAGAGGAGAACGCCCCGCCCCGGAAGAGCGGGAGGCCGTCCGGCGGGAGGCGAGGGATGCCATCGTCGTCCATTGGACGGCAGACCTCGCCACCGCAGCCTTCGGCCGCCGAACCCTCGACGCGCTCGAGCCGGTCTTGCGGGACTGACTCGAGCGGCGGCACGGGTTCCTCTCGTTCCGTCTGGTGCAGGTGCTGTCCGGGCACGGCTGTTTCGGATCGTACCTGCACCGGATCGGACGGGAGGAGACGCCGTCGTGTCACAGCTGTGGCGCGGCGGAGGACACGGCACAGCACACTCTCGCAGTGTGCTCGTCGTGGTCCGAGCCGCGCCGCAGTCTCACGGCGGCGATCGGAACGGACCTCTCGCTCCCTGGCGTGGTCAACGCCATGCTGAGGGACGAGGGGTCCTGGGCGGCAGTCGCCTCCTTCTGCGAACATGTCATGTCCCAGAAGGAGGCGGCGGAGCGCGCGCGGGAGGAAGACCCTCTCGCGGCGCCGCTCCGAAGGCGGAGGAGGGGTCGGAGAAGACGTCAGTATGACGGTCATCTCCGACTCCTCCCAGGTGGAGGCCAGCAGGCGACGGGTGCGGGGGCACCCTCGCCTGCATCGCACGCGCCTCCACCAGTGTCGGACGGGAATGGCCAGGTGTTCCCGGCCATTCCCGTCGCCCCCCAGCTCCCGCTCGGAGGGCATGCGGGGCCCGCCAGCTAGGCGGGCATGCGCCGGGAGGGTCGTGGAAGTAAAGGCTGAGCCGGTTTCCCATGACCCTCCCATCACGGCTACGAGGGAACACCGCTGAGTTTTAGTGGGTATACTGCCACTCTGGCAGGGAGTCCCACATACTCCGTCTCGTCCCCCGACGAGCGGAGATGCGTAATGTCATTTCTCAGCGACAAAAAAAAAAAAAAAAAAGGTTAGGTTAGAAATCAACTGTTTAAATACCTAACCGATGGTTAGAATGTTGGTGAACTCAGGCCTTAGTCAACTAAATCCGACGACCCCGGTTACTTATCTCCTTTGGTGACCGTACATTGTTACCACTGAAAAACAAACCTTTAGTTGCCTTTGACTGTTTTTAAACACAAATCTGTATTTCATACTATTAATTTCTTCCTTAAATATAATATTAAGATATGAGATAAGAGATATTTCAGTCTATCAAAAAGTACTCTGTGGATATATTTATAAAAAAAAATTCCTCTATGTTTTTTTTTTGTATGTTATATTTATTGATTTTCATATTTTGACATTGTCATCAAATTGTCACCTGTCAGTTTTACTTTTCTATACAGCTTACCTACTTGCTTAGGTCAGTACCAAAATTGCGTAATACACTATTATTATAATCACAATCTTAATCATTTGAAGGATATTTGCTAATCCATTGCTTCATTATGTGTCCGAAAAATTTGTCTGCTCAACAACGTAAATAACGCAATGAACTTAGAATAATAACAAAATGAATGTTGTTGAACTGTCAAAATGAAACCCATTAGAAAGTAGGTAACTAGTTTAAGTAGGTAAGTAATTTTATTAAATTGTTTTCCGAGGTTATAAGGACGGGCACGCAAGGGACAACACAGACAGAGCAGCATTATGCATGACAACAAACAAAAAATTATATAGTTTACTATTAATTATTTATATTCACTCAAATCTTCTTTACGCAAATATCGTGGTCTTCACTATATTTAAGGTCAGGTTCGCATTGTAAGCCGCTTTTAAATTATTTCTGGCAGTCAACAATTTAAAATACGAGTATGTTGTGAAATTTTGAACGTTTCTTCTGGAATGTTTGACTGAAAGACTATAAAAGCGGCCGCCTCAGTCGAAGTCCAGCTGTTTAACTGTGCTATGTTACTAAAAACTATTACTGAATTGGTGCTTCATTAAAATAATTATAAATCTGCATCTACCTCTTTAACTCGAAGTTGCGTTTTGATGTGCGCTTCGCTCCTGCTTGGCTAGGGACGCTTCGGTTGAGCGACCTCCTTCATCACGGACTTGCCGCGCCTGGTTGGCGAGGGATGCTTCGGTTGGACGACCTCCTTCATCATGGACTTGCCACGCCTGGTTTCGAAGGACGCTTCTGTTGAGCGACCTACTTCATCACGGACTTGCCGCGCCTGGTTGGCGAAGGATGCTTCGGTTGACGGCGAGCGACCTTCTCCATCTCAGACTTGCCGCGCCAGTTTGTTGACGGCGAGGGACTTCCTCCAACACTGCCTCTCGTTCCAGTGGAACCAGATTTGAAACCGGCCAGACGTCAAAACCTTTTTTTTTTTAACAGTGATGTATTATTTTATATCTAACTATAATTTTTAAAAGTAATTTACGATTAGTTCTCGTATAATTGTAACGTTACAGTTTAACGTAAGTTATAATTAACCTTTCCAGTTAATCGTAACGTTACAGCAGGTCAGTGAACTTTGAATGTGAAGGATGGCGTTTTTAATTGCTTAAATGTTCATTTTAAACCACTTTCCATAACTTCAGTTTGTAAAACATGTGACTGGTTTAATTATTTTTTTAAATAATTATCTATGTTTTGTTGACTTGAAAGCAGGCCAATTCTCTTTCAAGTAATTATGACGTCAGATGATCAACATGCAGCAGTTTCAGTAACAGTCGCCCATGTGTTACAGGTGTACCTGCGCTCGAACCTGCGCACACACTTGCAGACACACAGCGGACAGCGGCCCTACATGTGCATCATCTGCAACAAGTCCTTCACCACCAAGTGGAACCTCAAGCTGCACCGCTGGACGCACGCGTCGCGCTCGGCCAAGCCCTACAAGTGCAGCCTGTGCAAGGGCGCCTTCATCCGCCAGACCGAGTACATCTCGCACATGAACGCGCACAAGTCCGTGCGGCCCTATACACCTGCAACTACTGCGGCTGCCAGTTCATCCGCAAGTACAACTGCCAGCGCCACGTGCGCGAGCACGAGATGGCCAAGAAGTACGTGTGCAAGGTGGCCGAGTGCGGCAAGTCCTTCCACCGGAGCTACTACCTGTCGGAGCACATGAAGGTGCACAGCGGCGTGCGGCGTTATTTTATGTGTAAAAGTACCTACCTATGAGTATGGTATTTAGGGAAAGGATTTTATTAAATATAAAAGCACAGAAAGACGAGGCTAGACATTTATTTCAATTGAAACATGTTAGGTACTTGACTTAGGTACTTGATTCTTTTCTCACATTGCCAAAAATTATCATTATCTTAAAAACAGTTCATTCTTTCTCTTGGACCATTGTTCAAAAGAACTCTGAATAATAATAGCTAGGAATATTCCATTATACACTTTAAAGGTCATAGCACACATATCAACTCTAAAAGGGATCATCACCGTATCGCCTTTCGCCTCGGCGTCAAACAGGCGTCAACCCAGTAAGCACGTAACCAAAGAAAGCGAGTTTTAGCATGTCCGTGACTACCGGGGGCATGCTACGGCTATTCTTAAGTACTTATACAAATTAGTACCCCGTGTCCACTCTATGCCGAAGGTGCGCGACCGAAGTTCGGCATGATTACGCCTGCAATGCTAATAATGCCTGTAATTTCGGCATAATGTGTCGTCAGTAATTCAAACAGCATTGCAGGCGTAATCGTGCCGAACTTCGGTCGCGTACCTTCGGCATAGTATGTTTATACACTTAAATGTGATTTATTTCGTAAAAAAAAACAGAACTGAAACATTTGTATTTACCGAGAAATCAACGATGATAACTTTCGCGCTTTCGTTCAGCAGGACCACAACTTTGATGTTCATTCCAAGTTTGAAGATCAAACCTACATAGAAAATTAAGTTGTCAATGGTATTGAGCTGTTTAGGAGATGTACACTCGTGCACATTTTATGGATTTCGGAATAGTAATAACAATCAATATCTATAATTTTTATACAGTCAAACTGCAGTGTACCTAGGTACATATTAATAAAAAACAATTACCTATCGTTAGGTAGGTACCCATGGCCTGTGATATCTTTGTTAATGACGTGGTTAGGTAGGTACTCGAAAAATTATTTTTTTTGTAATAAAAGCTCAGACCAAAAAAAAACCAAGACTGTCAACAGTAAGTAAAGTGAAGCCGGTTTCGTAAACATGTGTGCACTTAGTGAGGTGAAGTTTGATTGTAAATGTGTGCGTGTGAGCGTGTATGCACAGAGCGGAGGTGTAGTTTTGGCATGCTTCACTGTATCGTTCTCAGCGCTCTGTCTTGGTTTTTTATTTTGACTGAGATTGTAAGTATCTAATTTCTGTGTTGTTATATGAATATCATTAAAGAGCTGTAAGTATTTCTTCGGTTATTCCGTTTATCCACCCCAAAAAATCCACCCTAAGGTGGATACGCGGAAACTCATGTCCGAGGATCCACCCCAAGATGACCCCAAGCCTATAAATTACGTTTATCCTAACTAGGCCTAGGGTGGATTCTTCGACATACGTTTCCGCGTATCCACCTTAGGTTGGATTTTTTGGGGTGGATAAACCGAATAACTAAAATATTTTGAATTTGAATAGGCGGCGTTTCTTTCGTTTTCAATAAAGATGTTTTAACATACCTTTTGATTTTTTCGTCGTCCCGTAACTACATAATGTACAGACGCCAGCACATCAACCTACCCGAAACTGTCAAATTTTCCCAATCAACTTTGAACCTTATTCTTTAGTAACAAAGTTGAAAATCTATCAAAGAATTTTGACAGATTGTAGTAGCTTGATGTGCTGGCGTCTGTACTTATGACGCAACCAATCAATCTGCCTAGCCTATTTTCAACTATGTTAGGGGCGGTTTCCAGTCTTATCCCAACTAGGTACTTAAGACACAAATATAGGTAATTAACAGTCTTAGAAATCATACGATGTATTGCAATAGATACATTATCTTACGCAAGAGGATGTCTTTTTATAACATTAATTAAGTATATTATTATCGACGCAGGCAACCATACCGTGTTATTTTTTCAGTAATTAAAATACATTCTTGATTAGTTAACTTATTGACATGACGTAAGGTTCAATCAAACGAATGAGAATCACGAGCGCAGGCAGTGGAGGCTTTAAGAACAAGTTATTTCATCTTGGAACGATTTATTGAGTCTAAGGCTACGGTTTATCTGACCCATTAGATAGGAGAAGCATGGAGATGGCATATTCTACTATAGAAATAATTGTTATACAAATATCTATCATATCGACACACACATGATGTCAAAAAGCGTTCTGTTTCTTTTTAACTAATCAAGAGCTGCACATGAAAAGAGAGACATCTAAATGTTTTTCAAGTACTAAATTTGGCAACAATTTTGTGTGACGTCAAAATCATTTCTATGCGTGACCTGTCGTCATATTGAGTGCCAAGTTTTGTGAATGGGTTTGTGGTAGATGAAACGGTTGATTGCTCAAAATATATTTGTTGTTTTCGCGAGAAATACGTCTAGAAACTAGGTATTTTGGTGTCCATTAACAGGCAAATCATGCCCTCGTGCATCCCTCTTGTTGTATAAAACAGTACAGTGGTGCGTGTGCGCAACGCACCTTTTTTACAGCTATTAACTTTTTAATGTATTTTGTACAGTGTTTCTTTAAATTTAGAATAGGTTCTTTTATAGTTTTTTGTTCTGCTGTTTTAATAAATCAGTCTACCAACGATCATCGCGCCTTTCGCTTTATGTAGTTCAGTCTCATATAAAATAAGAAAAGTCCTAGAACCAGCAGTTGGTGATACAGACTCAGTCCGCTATATCGTGGTCCTTCGACAGCCAATCTAGTAGGTTGTGGTAATGGTCCATACTCGTGCGGGTGCCAAGATGGGAGCTGAAGGGAACGCTGCGGAGAGGGAGCTGGAACTCCCAGGCCCCAGCCACTCATCCGCCGACGCGGCGGCCGCAGTCCAGACCCCTTCGAGGCCCGTCTCCGGCAATCAGACCCCGCTGAGGCCCGACACTACCATCCAGACTCAGTCGAGAACAGTAAGTAGAACTTCATCTCGTTCTTCTGCTACAATGGTGGCTAGAAAGTTAGCCGCAGAGGCGTTACATGCCCGCCGTATGGCTGATTTGGAGCAGGAGACCGCAGAGAGGGCTGCCGCGGTCGCTGCGCGAGAGCGCGAGGCAGCGGAGTTGGAACTCCGAGCGGAATTGGCGGCTATAGATGCCGATGCCAGTCATCGTAGTTCGTTATGCAGCCGTTCAGTCGATGACTGGCTGCAGAAATCGCAAAATGCTTTGAAAGCTGATCCAGATGGCATAACTGACCCCGTTGATTTTAACAAAATTATCTCGGTCGGCCCCTCTCGCCTGGCTCTAGTTTCCCCAGTCCCGGTAACGCCTATAAAACCGGCTGACCTAGCCACCACAGCTGCAAATGTTAACACGCATCTTTGTTCCAGTGATTCAGATCGCCTTGTGAAGTCGTTAGGCATTCTCATAGACAATGTCAATAAAGGCGCTTGCCACCGTAGGGGTGATAGGGATTTTCCATTGCCGTTTTTCGACGGTAAATCGCATCTAGAATGGCTTTCTTTTAAAAGAGCCTTTCTAGATACGATGGACTCGCATTCTGCAGTGGAAAATCTAGCTAGGTTAAATAAAGCGTTGAAGGGATGCGCGCGTGAAGCGGTCATGATGCTGCTGGCAACGGCGCGCGAGCCTGGTGTCGTGCTGCGCGCGCTCGATACGCGCTTCGGCCGCCCCGAGCTTATAGTGGCTCAGGAGGCGGCCGCAATGCGCGCTTTACCGCGCGTCTCAGGTGAAGGTAAAGACCTTGCTATTTATGCTAGTCGTGTTCGTAATTGTGTGGAAGCGATTCGGTTACTCGACCAGCCTCACTACCTAACATCGCCAGAGCTGATTCAATCGGTTATTTCTAAAATCCCCCCACTGTTACGAGCACAATGGGTGGCCTACGCCGGCGGTCACGCGGCTAGTGGTCTACCCATTCTCGACATGTTCGCCGATTTCCTGGCCGACATAGTCGAGCTTCAGTCCAGATTCGGTCTTCTCCCTGAATCGGCTGGCGTGCTGAATTCGACTCCCGCTGCCATTAGCCGAGTCAGGGATAAGGTGCACGCAGTCGTTGATGGAGAGAAATCTCGGTCAAAACCAAAAAATAGTTCATCCAATGCTGCTGCAGGCAAAATTCATTGTGTTTTATGTCAACAACAGCATTCATTGACGCAATGTGACAAATTTCTTTCCTTGTCAGTAGATGACAAGTGGCATTTCATAAAAAAGAAAAGAATTTGTCACAGGTGCCTCAAAGAAGGTTGGCATAGACTAAGTTTGTGTTCAGCAAAAAGTTTGTGCGACATTGGCGATTGTAAATTTCGCCATCATAGGATGTTACACAGTACTAGTGAGCGCGCAGCCGCGGCTCACATAGGCTTAGAAGAGGATGACGATCCTGCGCCGTCCACGACGAGCCTCGCCCCGTGCGCGTCGAGCTCCGTGCCTATAGTTTCTCTTGTTGAAGGGAAAGAGATCCTGTCCCACGCGTCAACTTCTTTTTCAGCTGAAAGCCCGGAGCGTTTGCGGAGTCTTCGTCCGTTGTTGAAAGTTGTTGCCGTGACTGTGACTGGTCCGTCTGGTAGTGTCGATACTCATGCCTTGTTGGACGACGGGTCGACCGCTACTTTTATTGATGCGGAGGTCGCTGCTAAGATAGGTGTCAAAGGGCCAGAAGGACACGTTCATGTAGATTGCATAGGGGGCCTTAACAAGAACGCCCTGGTCCGTTATGTCGACTTCTACATCAAGGGTCGTCACGCGAAAGATAATCACCTTATTCATAGGGCTAGATCTATTGGCGGTTTAGGGGTATCGTCTCAGTTTGTCAACAGGGACGCCGTCACGAAATATCCATATCTTGCGGATCTTGCAGACGAGTTGTGTTACGGTGAAATTCACCCGATGCTCATCATTGGCATCGACAACTGGCATCTCACCGTATCTAGGGCCACACGTAAGGGGTCTAAGTCACAACCTGTCGCGATTCGTACTGCACTTGGTTGGGTATTATTCGGTTTCGGTTGTAGTTCAACTACTCAGATTGATGTTGTTAGTCACGCCACACTGTTTGAGTCCGCGACTATAGGCCAGAGCGACCGTTCCGAATTGGAGCAGCTTATTAAGGAGCAGTACAAACTCGAGTCTATAGGTATTTCGAAACGTGAGGCGCGCAATGCTGATGACGAACGTGCTGGTCAGATTATTGAACGCACAGCACGCCGCCTGCCCAGTGGTCGTTTTGAAGTAGGTCTGATTTGGAAGTCTGACGTTTTATCGGTACCTGATAGTTATAACCTTGCCTTATCTAGTTTTTTAGGTTTAGAGAAGAAATTGTGTAGAGATGGTGGCTACGCGGAGCGGTATCGTGCCAATGTTCTCGATATGGTTAGGAAGGGCTACGCCGAGCTGTGTCCAGAGGCACCCACAGGGCCACGTATTTGGTACCTGCCTCACTTCGGCGTAGTCAACCCAAACAAGCCTAATAAGCTGCGGGTTGTGCACGATGCCGCTGCCAAATCCGAGGGTGTTTCGCTAAACTCGTTATTGTTACCGGGCCCCGACCTGCTTCAGCCACTACTGGGCATTCTTTTTCGCTTTAGGGAAGGCAAAATTGGGTTGACCGCGGACATTCGGGAAATGTTTCCGCAAATTGGAATCCGCGCTGAAGACCGCGATGCACAAAGGTTTTTGTGGCGCGATAGTCCGCGCGAACCGCTGCGCGTTTACCGGATGTCGTCGATGATGTTCGGTGCCGCTTCTAGTCCCTTTACGGCAATTTATATTAAAAATAAAAATGCTGCCGAGCATCAGACACGATACCCGGACGCAGCGCGTGCAATCATTTGCGACCATTATATGGACGATTGCATCTGCAGCCTTGACAGCGTGGATAAAGCAGCGAAACTGGCCGCTGATATTTACGCTGTCCACAAAAACGGGGGTTTTGAAATGCGTGGCTGGGCCTCCAACAGTGCCTCGGCCCTAACGTTGTTGCCTAAGGAGACATTGCTGGAGGCGCCGGTGACGTCACCCGTAGACCTGGGCCACCTGGCCACTCCTGTGAGGACGCTTGGCCTTATTTGGCAGCCCACTACAGACTGTGTCGGTTTCAATATCGGATTAAAAAAGGGTGGGCTTTCAAAAAAGCTTACCAAGCGGGTAGTTTTGGCCCACGTGATGCGGGTTTTTGACCCTCTCGGAATTCTTGCGCCTCTAGTAGTGACCGGTCGCATCATGTTCCAAAATGCGTGGCGCAAGGGTCTCGAGTGGGATGAAGAACTTTCACAGCAGGACAGTGCAGCATGGAGGCTATGGTTTCAGGATTTATTTGGGGTTGCAGAATTACGGATCCCACGCTGCTACTGCCTAGCCGACTGTGAAGTGAGTCACTGCGAGCTTCATATTTTTTCCGACGCTAGCGAGTCTGCCTTTGCTGCAGTAGCTTACTGGCGGTTTGTGCTTAAGAATGGAGACGTCAAGCTCGCACTGGTTTGCAGCAAGGTCCGTGTAGCTCCCCTAAAGCCGGTGTCGATTCCGCGGTTGGAGCTGCAGGGGGCGTTGATCGCCGCGCGCCTCGCTTCAACAATCCGCGACTCTCATCGTTTCAGACCCGTCAGGCAAGTTTTTTGGTGCGATTCAAGGACGGTGTTGAGTTGGTTACGAAGCGAGGCCCGTTCATTCAAGCCCTTTGTTTCGCACAGAGTCTGCGAGATCCTGGAGTTAACGAGTGCCAGTGATTGGCGGTGGGTGCCTAGCGAGTTGAACGTCGCTGACGATGCAACCCGGTTAAAACGCACTACGTTAACCCTAGAGTCTCGCTGGATCACTGGTCCAAAATTCTTGCTTTCTTCTGACTGGCCTACTGAGCCTAGTAGTCCCTCAGAGTACCCAAGCGTAACAGAAGAAAGTAGGAATCCGGTATATACTATAGCAGCAGTTCACCTCATCGGTATTGTTGAGAGGCATGTGCCTGTCTCAGTTGATCCCAAGCGGTTTAGCTCTTGGCTGAGATTGGTACGAGCAACTTATAGAGCTCATAAATATCTAACTCGGATCAGAATCCATTCCTTATCACGAAGGGGGTTTCACGTAGAGAATTTAGTGCGCGAGCAAGGGAGGATATTAACATTTTCTTTTCAGCCGTCAAGCCCTTTTGGCTCTCCACACTCGACGCATGAGACAGCTGCCGATATGCGCCTGGCCGAGACGCACATTTTGCGCCAGGCACAGCTGGACTCATTTCCCGATGAGATGATGCGTCTGAGCAGCCTCCCACCCCTGCTCATACCTCGCACCAGTCGGCTGTTCCGGCTGTCACTGATTGTGGATGAAGAGGGGCTCCTACGCCTATCCAGCCGTATCGCCGCAGCCTCGGGAGTGCCTGAAGCCACAAAGAACCCCATCGTCCTTGATGGGAAGCATCCTGCCGTTCAGCTACTGGTAGACCACCACCACCGCCGAGCCGCCCATGCCAACACGGAGACCGTGGTCAACGAGCTTCGCCAGAGCTTCTACTTGCTCGGCTTAAGAAACGTCGTCCGCTCCATTGCCTTCCGTTGCCAGCTATGCCGCATTCGCCGAGCAGAGAAGTTCCAGCCGCCTACTGGAAATCTACCGGAGGCACGTTTAGCTCACCACAAGCGCCCCTTTACATTCACGGGGCTAGACTACTTCGGGCCAGTTCAAGTGACTATTGGCCGAAGACGGGAGAAGAGGTGGGTCGCTTTGTACACGTGCCTAGTCGTCCGCGCCATCCACTTGGACGTTGTTGGAAGCTTGTCGACGGATTCTGCTGTTATGAGTCTTCGGCGCTTCGTGGCTCGCAGAGGAGCGCCGTCTGAGATCTGGTCTGACAATGGCACTGCTTTCATCGGGGCAAGAAGAGAACTCCGCGCACTCTATGGGGGCGCAGCTTTGGAATATGCCGCGACGGAGAAAATCAGCTGGCGCTTCATTCCTCCGTCGGCTCCATTTATGGGTGGAGTATGGGAGCGACTGGTGAGAAGCGTGAAGACGGCACTCCGAGTGACCCTCACCGAGCGCGCTCCAACGGAAGAAGTTCTCCGAACCGTGCTGGCAGAAGCAGAAGGGCTCATCAACTCCCGACCACTGACGCACGTCTCGGTAGAGCCCGGCAGCGAAGAGGCGCTCACTCCAAATCATTTTCTCCTTGCAGCTTCGTCGGGGCGTCCTATACCAGCAACCTTGACGGACCGAGATCTGGTGTCAAGAAGCGGCTGGCGCAAAGCGGTCAGACTGGTGGACCACTTCTGGCAGCGCTGGGTTAAAGAATACTTGCCGAATCTTATTCCCAGACCCGGGCAAGGCGATGTGCCAGAGTTGGCTGTGGGCGATCTGGTCCTGGTGGTTGACGGCAACCTACCGAGGGGCTCCTGGCCGAGAGGACGCATCTCAGCGACTTACCCGGGCCGCGATGGGGTGATCCGAGTGGCGGACGTTAGGACTGCAGCGGGCACACTGAGAAGGCCCTTGAAGAAGCTGCTCAAGCTGAGGGCTTAACTTTGGGGGGAAGGAATGTGCGCAACGCACCTTTTTTACAGCTATTAACTTTTTAATGTATTTTGTACAGTGTTTCTTTAAATTTAGAATAGGTTCTTTTATAGTTTTTTGTTCTGCTGTTTTAATAAATCAGTCTACCAACGATCATCGCGCCTTTCGCTTTATGTAGTTCAGTCTCATATAAAATAAGAAAAGTCTTAGAACCAGCAGTTGGTGATACAGACTCAGTCCGCTATAGTGCGAGAAAAAACAAAAACAACTCTACGAAAGGCAGCCATCTTAAGTGCCCGATTTTTGTAGTTATATACGCTAATTTTGTAGGTATGCCCAGTTCACAGGTTTACTTAGTCATTGATCTGACCACACTCTCACCGCGACCGGCGACGTGTATCCGTCCGTCACCGACGACGCGACGGCCGAATGCTGTGATCGTAAATACACACAGGCGCGGTTTTGCTCGCACGCCGCCCGCGACCGCCAGGTGCGATGGCGCCATCGAACGTTTTGGCAACCGGCGACGTGTCGGTTATCCGTCGTGACGTCACCGCACGCTGCCGGTAGCGTGTGACGTTAGCTTAAGGGGGCGCCGACCCACTAGTGGCGCCCTCATCTGTTTTTGGTTATTTCTTTTATTTTAGAATGAAAATGCAGAAAATAAGCACGTTCAGTTGTGCTTCATAAGATTATACGTTAATATTATTATAAGAGGTAGTTTCACATTGTTTCGTTAGATTATAATCATAAAAACAGAAAATAGTGGCCACTATTATCCGTTTTAAGGATTATAATAAAATTAAGCAATATAAAACTACCTCTTAGGTAATAGGTAATACGGGCTGTTGTCCGCAACTCCACGTCAATGCGCGTATTTTGCGTGCGGGTAAAAAAAAAACTACCTCTTATAATAATATTAACATATAATCTTGAGGAGCACAACTTAACGTGCTTATTTTCTGCATTTTCATTCTAAAATAAAAGAAATAACCAAATAAACGATGAGGGCGCCACTGCGCGGTCGGCGTTTGGTCGATGCCGTCTTAACGGCGCATTTATCGCAAGTAATTCTTGATAAACGAATTTTACGAGTTGAAACTTGTCGTTATTTGCTTAAATAAGGTAAAATATCTATAGGTATTTATTAAGTTCCGGTTACTTTAAGCATTTAAAAAAATATAAATTGCGCCAGCTCCAAATAATATTGTAGTTCAACTGTATTTAATATTTTCAGGGTAAACAGGCTACTTGGTCTCCTATCGAAGATTAGTTCACTGCTAGACAAAGGTACCTAAATTCTTGTAAAGAAGCCAGTTAGGGAAGGTGTATACCTACTAGGTTTCGACGACTAACATTACTAAAACGTAGCATGTGTTTTCTAAAAGAAAAAATACAGAATGTCAATCAATTTCATTTTTTATAAATCGTCCTTGGTCCAACAGTCAACGTCTTTTGACTGAAATGATGATGATGAAAATGAAATCTGTTTCTATACATAATCAGCCTTTAATGTTCCCACTGCTGGGACACAGGCCTAGCTCCTCTCTGTGAGAGGGAGCGGGCCGTAATCCACCACGTGAGAGCAACGGTAATGAATTTATTTACACAAAGTAAAGCGCCTGAGTTCGAACCTACGACCTACAACTCGTAAGTCCACGTTACTACTGACGGGCCACCATTGTTCTCTCAAATTTTCTTTACCAGTCATCATATTACTTAAACTTAGTCAATTTTGAGAGATTTATGATAAAGCTAAAAGTAAACTTAAATTAAGGAGATAAGGAGTACGTGCCCTGATACACGAGGTGACGAGGAATTGGTCTAGACACTGACGTAACAGATCAGTGACCGAATATATCTCACCTCGACCTGTCTACGGACTTCTATCGACTGATGTAATATTATTTATCTAATATTCCAAAAAAAAAATTGAATTTCGCGGACTACCCTGAAAGTTTCGCCTTTTCGATCGAATCGAAATGAATGATACATTTCGATTGTTCTCATTGCAAAAGAAATGGAAGAAAATATTTCTAAAATGCCGAGGATAAGTTAGTAGTACGTAGGTTGGGTGCGTTTCGAGGAACGCCGCCTACTAAATTATTGTGTTTTTTGCAGACCTGTAAAATTCTTGGCAATGACACACGATGATAAGGCATTCGCACTCAAGTATGAATTCCCACTATACCTACAGCCCGATTCAAACCGTATGGCGGCTTTAAAGTGCGCTACTCTTTACGCAGTACCTCACCCCTCACCCCCGCTGACAGGTGAATTTGTTACTGCGCAGTGACTCGCCGCATGTTCCAACTTCCAAGCCACCATAAAGATTAAATCGGGCTGTACCTACTTCCGATTTTACCGCTTCTGACGTTTTTCGGTACTTAGTATTTCCACGCGTTTCCACGTTTTAAAAATAATCGTCTCGATTCCATCGACTGCAATCCTGTTTTCTGTTTCAGCAGGTACAAAAATCGAAGTTTCAAATTAAACAAGGACCAAATTGCATAATAATTAGTCTGCAGACTAAGAAATATTCCCATTATACTCATAGTTATCGGTAGAACTTAAGATTATTTAAAGGTAACCTACTGACTTTGTGTTTAAATTATATTACAGACTAAGAAATAATTAGATATTTTATTTGAGAAATGTATTTTTTTCAGCCGATCCAAAACTTTGGTACTTATAAAGAAGAAAAAACAGTTTTTTGAGCTATTCAAACAAAATTAAATACGGTTTATTCCCTAAAAAATAAAATGTTACTTTTGTCATCAAAATGTTACTTTTTGGCTCATGTTATGTTACTTTTGACAAAAGGGCACTGGCAACACTGTCTGAGACTAAAATAATATTTTTCTAATTTGGAGTAACAACAAAAATATTCATGTTATGAAAGAAATAAAGAAAAACTATTTATTGTGCCTCGTACAGGAAGATCACCAACTAAACTAAACAAGAGTAAAGTACATACCTACTTAAAAAAAGTAATTAAGTAAAAATTAAACTTATAATTAAAGTATATCTACATTATTACAGAATTTTCCCTCTGAGGTCTGCAACTGATCCTACACAATGACCTCAAATGGACACACGCCGTTCGAGTGGCTACATAAAAAAATAAAATAAAAACAACGAGTTTTTTTTTTTCAGTAGATGCCTATATTACCTATGCTGAAACAAAGAAAGAAAGAAAATACATTTATTTAGCACAGACTAAAAGACACAAATAAATACATCAGATAAAATCAATAAAAGAAATTTGCAGGAGAGAGTGCCTCACGGCTGCGCCAAAAAGGCCCAGTTCAGCAAAAATGCCAGACAACTAGTGCCTGACGCTGGTTTTCAACTGGACCTGCTGCTCATAGGCATTTTGAGTTTTTCGGTAAAATCTCATCCAATCGTGATAAACAAAACCAACAAACGATGTGTAAGCAGTGTAGGACATCAGTATCTACACTTACCTATTTTTCTGTAAAAATGAAACATTAAAATGTTGTTATTCCCTTCGGGCGGAAAGCCGAAAAGGCGCTCTTTCGGTTTGAACAATTTAACACTTTCATAAGTAAGCGCGCTAATCAAAATAATCAAAACCGCAGGGATGCATCGTTTTGTTGCCTTTATTTTCTAGTTTTTCTAGTTTTTTTTTTTTGTTTTTTTTTTTCTAGTTTGGCTTTATTTTCTAGTTCTACATTAGGCATCTTTACCAAGGTAACAGACAAAGGCCGAAGAAAATGCCAAACTTAAGTGGCAGTAGGCATATTGCTCGCAGAACTGATGGCCGATGGGGCCGAAAGATTGTGAGTGGCGACCGCGTACCGGAAGACGTAGCGTTGGAAGGCCTCCCACAAAGTAGACCGAAGACCTGGTGAAGGCCGCAGGAATCCGCTAGATGCGAGTAACACAGAACCGCGGTGCTGCTAGCCGTGGTGGAGGCCTATGTCCTGCAGCGGACGTTTTTCAGCTGAAATGATGATGATGATGACCTTGACCTTGACCTTTAAATTATAATCACTATACATTAAGTTCTGAGTTGAGCTGCACGATTTCTGACAAATGCGTGCAGTGACTGGACAGGTCCGCTCAATCTGTGTGGTTCTTTCCTCAAAAGACCATCTCAGTAATCGATCTACATGGTCTTCATATAACCTGACCAAGATTATGTCTGGACTTTAAAAGAGACTGTGACCTCTGAATTTGTTTCGGCCTTTCTTCTCAGAGTAGTCAGATAGGAAACGCCGACCTCATCTAGTTTTATAAAAAATATGATTGACGTGTAAAAGTGTTTGTACAAACCTACTTACAAAAATAAAATCATTTAACATTCATCATTAAAAAAAAAACTTTTTTTTTATTGTTATTTTATTGTTATTATTTGAAGTATAAGTTGAGAAAAATCAGTTTTCTTTGTTCCATAGTGTTTAGATAGCGATACCCATCGCATCTGTGAAGTTTACACAAAAAAAAAACTGTTTTGTTTTTAACTATATAGTATTTTAAGTGACTACATTAATTGCGGTCGACAACCCCACAAAAAAATCATTCCAATTATGTTTTTATCATGTTAAGGTATCGGTTCCCATCACTCTGCGGAGTTTCGCTGGATAATTTAATATGACCCTGTATAGATAAAACCAGATATTGCAGTATGTTGCTATCAACATGCTCCAATATATCTCGTTTTATACTTTGTAACAATATAATAACCTACAAAGATTCTAGAACCTTCTCGCTCAAGTCAACTGTAGTTCACGTAGAGTCATTGGTCGGAAGGCTTGTTTTATCTGAAAGTAACCATTTAATGAATAATGGCGAGCAGATAAGTTATCGCGCCAGCACATCGTTCGATTGTTGTAATAACAAGACAATGACAGTCGACCCTTCAGTTTATGATGCAAATCGCCTCGTGTAGCTGTTTGTGCTAGCATTGTTTCTCGACTCGGCAAGGCATTTGCATCTCGTGCCTTTGAATCCCTCGCCACACTCAGGATTCAAAATCAGCACTCGCAGCAAAAAACGACTTTGCTCTCTTATTGCACAAATAACTATTTTTGAAATCTTTGATTAGGTAGGTAAAGGTAGATAAATAAGGCACCTGTATCTTTTACATGAATCAATTAGCACCATTCACGTGGAAATACTTGCGTACAATTTGGTAATGACTCACTCAGTAACTCCTAAAAACCCGGCCAAGTGCGAGTTGGACTCGCACACGAAGGGTTCCGTACCACAAGGCAAAAAACGCCGAATATTTTTTTTTTTTTATGGAGACCCCATTTAATTTTTAACTTTATTTTATACTAGCAGCGCCCCGTAGTTTCACCCGCTTAAGTTTCCCGTGGAAATATCAGTAACATAAAAACAATCCGATGTCCTTTCGCGGGACTCAAACTGGCTCTATACCTAATTTCATCTAAGTCGGTTCAGCGGTTTAAGCGTGAAGAAGTAACAGACAGCTGACACACTTTATTCTTTATTTTTTGTTTTAGCGGCAATAGAAATAATATATACTCTGTGAAAATTAAAACTGTCTACCTATTTACGGTTTATGAGATACAGCCAGCTGACAGATAGACGGACTGCTTAGTGATAGGGTCCCGTTGGGACTCTTTGGTTACAGATCCCTAAAAAAACATTGCTATTAGATAATTCTCCGCTCTTTCTATTCCACAATCACTTATCAAAACCATTATCAGTCCTATCAGCAAAAATAACATGCCGTCATGTAAACACGCTCCACGTGTTGGGGTGTGTCTCACTGACCCATGCATCGCTTTATAAAAACACCACAGCGTTGACAATTGCTTGACGTAAGCGCATGATAGCCTAACATAGTATCAATTTGTTACAGTGCGTGATAAGGATAACTAACTGACACACGCAAATTTATGAGACTATCAGTGCGTATGAATCTTGCTTTGAACTCATCTTCCTAACCTTTTTCCAACCATATTGAGGTCGCAGTGGCGTATTTTAAGATTCAACGGCCTGTAGGGATTGCCGCTCCATAAATTAATGGAAAAAAGCAAAAACTTGTAATGAGATATAAAATAAAATCCAGCAGGGTGTCGATGTGGGCTGCAATGAGAATGTTTATAATAAATGAAAAAACTAAAAAGTCCATACAAAGAAATAAACAGCATTTATTTCAATACATTTTTTTTTCGATTGGTTAGCAAACTCTCTATATTCAGAACAACTAAACTGTTTCAACGTTCTTCGCTTAAACGGAAACGTAGATAATTTTTTATTCTTTCCTCTTGCCTAGAAAGTTAAAAAGAAAGGTGCGGCTTGCACCGCCCCTCGCAGGCTGCCGCCCCGGGGCCATGGCCCTTTTGGCCCTAGGGTAAATACGCCACCATGAGGTCGGCTTCCAATCTAACCAGATGCAGCTGAATACCAGTATTTTACATGAAGCCACTAGCTATGTATACTATACTAAACTACTTTGGTAAGCGCACAAGACGGTACCACAGTATCACAATAGGAAATATTGTAATACTGTGACGGTACGTAGTACCAACATTAGTGAATGAGCTGCCTGCAAAACTGATAACGCATGTCAAGTCTAAGGACCAACATAAAAAAATTCTATAAAAACATTATCTCTCGTTGTGTCCATAGATAATGTTGGTAACAAAGTCATGGATGGCGAAGGTGCTTTTTGTTAAATGTAAGATCTCGACTGTGGATGTGTTATTTTATATAGTTTACTTAGCATAATTAAGTTTTAGCACAATTACTTTTGTTTTAATTTAAAATTTGTAATCCATTGTTAGACGAGAATTACTGCCGACAAACTGTTATGCAGTTTGGCAGACTTTATGTAGGTATGCTATTGTTAATACAGATTTTGAATAAATAAATAAATAAAATAAAAATGTGACCTCCACAAGTCCACAACCCACTTACTGGATAACACGATACCCCTAGGCAAGACTGGTTGTCGGACTTTTGGGCTTCTGACTACCCGGAAAGGCGTTCTAACTAAGCGTTCGCGGTGATAAACTGTAAGTCAAGTGAAGACGAGGCACGATTTATGCTCGGGACACCGCCGCCTTTTATTTAGTTCCTTTGTACACTCGCCGCCTTACACACCTACCTCATTCATTACCTACGCTTGTTGCTTTCGTTCTAGGTCTATTGATGTTTTATCGTGCACCTACCTATATCTGCGGAGTTTCGTTAGCAAATTTAATTTGATCATTTCGTTCCTTCAAGAGCTCTGTGGAAGTGGGCCTTCTGTGAAATTTCCTTATGTGGCAGTAGATAAGGCAGTGCGTAGGTACAATGCCGCGTTAGCGTACGATAGTTTGGGAATTTTCTCATAAAACAATATGCGTTTACGTTCATGTAATGTTGTTGTTATGTTTTATCATCGTTTTATCGCGGTTCTGTTTTTGCTTACATGTACTCGTAGTACGCTAGTTACAGATAGCGCCATCCACGAAGACGCGCCGCACGCTTCTTCCTAATCGCTTACAGTACAAGTGTGCAACATTCCGGTAGGGTTTTAGTTTTGTCGATACACGTAATTACTTATTAGTGCGTAATTAGTGTGTATCAAAAAACTAAAACACTAGCGGAATTAACTAGCGATAACCACTAGCGATTAGTAAGAAGAGTGGGGCGCGTCTTCGTGGAAGGCACTATATATACCTACCTACGTGCTTACTCACCCCATCGACGTAAAGCTACAGACCGATTCAAACCAGTCTAGTTATCAGAACAGTTTTATGAATGAAATACTTGCTTTGGGTATTAACAAATAGCGAATAGAGTAATATTTAATCTTTGAAGACTAGTATGAGTATTATGATATATTTATTTAAATAAAACAATAATTCGGTTCAACGACATAAAATTATTAATGAGACTTTTGTCGCTGACTATACCTACTATGTTGAAGTACAAAACAGTTTCTCAAATTGCATACATTCATCTCTAGCTAGTCTGGCTACCCGACTGGTTGGGCGTGTACAAAGGACATGAAAAATACTCGTAGAGGCTGCTACGCCGTAGCCGTAGTCGTAGTCGTAACCCGTAGGGTTCACACGCCGCCGTAGTAAAATGCAGTTATTTCTATCTAAAATGAAGACATCCGCTTTAACCTTTTGACCGCCACACGTCAAAAAATGATGATGATGAATTCGACCAGAAACTTGGGTATAGTTAGGGTGCTTACATAAAGAAACGGGTTTCCGGTACAGGCGAGTCTGTGCGGGTCGGTACCGACCGGTGCGGGTGAGATAGTCCCACATTAACTTATGCGCTCACACATAAAGAAACAGGTAAAACATGTAACCGTTTCCTTCCGAAGATCAACCTGCAGAGACCTGTACCGGGAGTCGCGACCGAAAACCCGCTTCTTTAGGTATGTTTTGTATGCACCCTTAGGCTAGAGTTAGGGTAGCTTTTTGCGAAAGCCTCAGAGAGCGATGACGTATTCAGAGTCGTCCGGGAGTATCGCACGATTTCCTACAAGGCGGCCTGCGTACTGGCTATTACGGTATTTCAGCGCTGGCTCGGGAGGAGGCACGGCTCCCTGTCGTTCCGGGTGACGCAGGTGCTCTCGGGGCATGGTTGCTTCGGGAAATACCTGTGTCGCATACACAGGGAGCCGGACGCCCGGTGTCACCACTGCGTCGACTGCCGGGAGGACACGGCGTGGCATACGCTGGTAGAGTGTGCCGCTTGGGAGGAGCAGCGCCGTGCCCTCATCTCAGAAGTAGGCAGTGACCTTTCGCTGCGGGCCGTGGTCGAGTCGATGGTCGGCAGCGAAGAGTTCTGGGACGCGGTGGTTTCCTTCTGCGAAACAGTCGTCTCGCAGAAGGAGGCTGCGGAAACGGAGAGGGAGATCTTGTCCACCCGGCCCGCAGCAGGCGCACCGGGCGTCGGCGGTGGGCGGACAATGCTCCCCCCCCCCCTCCCCGCCCCCTAAATGGGTCCAGGGGTGACGAACTCGGGGAGTCGGGGACGTCAACGCCCCCCACACATCAGGACCCGAGGTGGCGGCGCGTAGTGTTCTAAGCGCGTCCCTTTAAGACGTCGCGGGGGGAGTCAAACACCTCACTCCCCACTGACCCGAGGAGGCCCGCAGAGGCGGGCCGGCACCATTCGGGGGTTGCGGAAGGATCGTGCGTTCCCGCGACCCCCGGCGTAGGTGTGAGATGGAACACCGCTGGGTGGTTTTTAGTCAGTAATATCTTAAATAATCCATTTAGGTACAGCTGTAGTAGTTATTACCTAGACACCTAGTCATGAATCACTGAATGGTACCTCGCTGATATTTTTTTTTTTTTGCTTCTTTTAATTGCTACCGACAACATTAAAATAAAGCGTAGTACTTTTAAAAAACCGAACCTAGTGCTCATTGATATCAAATTAATGAATTATCATTACTTACTCATTGCCAGGCGATAATTATATAAAAAGAAGGCTAAATTAAGATAATTGAAACGCAAAACTCGTCCGTAAAGGTTATCTGTTTGTATTGACGTTACTTTTAAAACGTTTGTTCTTATTCAGAGGTCAGTTACCCGATAGGAGTTATGATTTCTTTAATTGCGGCAATAAATTACCATTTTTATAATATTTGATTGTTTTAATTAAGTTAATCAGGTCGTGGCGCCACTGTACGCGAGGCGACGGTATAAGTACGTGCCGATAGTGTGGAAAGTAGTTTTTGTGAGTATCTAGGGCAGTAATGAAGGGTTTATCAATTGGGTTTAGCAGGAATTCCTTGTTCAGTTCGATTAGGTAAATTCGATGAGTTTCTGGAGTAGTTTATCTGTAGACTGTGTGTGCTGTTCTGGAGTAGGTTCTCTTTTGCTGAAATTGCTGTTCCATACATTTTGACCGTGTATTATTACACTTTTCTATGAAACAGTCGATAATTTTTTTAATAACCGACGAAATATTTCTACACTAGGGAGTCTAGCCAGAGTCATGTGCTGAATTAATGGTTATAGATACAGTTTGCGCCTCGATGTCCCTGCCGCCTCGATGTCCCTGCCACACTTATAGTCAGCGCAGATAAAGTACCTACCTAGGTATAAGATCCTTGATATTGATGATACGAACTTTTGCTTGCCTAGCCTGAGAATCGAACCGATAGGTACAGTCAGTTACTGCAATTTATTAGCTGATCCGCCTTTACATAAATGGTTGAGATTTTTTAGAATACGAATCGATAGAATTTTATAATTCTTTTATATTTTATTTACTTTACTCAAATAAGTAGAATAGAATAATTAAGTAGAATAATTGTATTCATATGTTCACATATAAATAACATAGAAGTTACATCATTACAAAGTTAGGTACATATGAAGAAAATATTAAACTACTAGCTGTTGCCCGCGACTTCGTCTGCGATCCAGGATGATAAGTAGCCTATGTCCTTCTCCAAGTCATGGTCCACCCATGTGCCAAATTTCATCCAAATCCGTTCAGTCGTTTTAGCGTGAAAGCTTAACAAATAAACAAACTTACTTTCGCATTTATAGTATTAGTTAGGATGCCTAAAATAAATCTAGTGTATAATTTATAGATATTGGTTAAAGGTCTAATGAATACAATAGCAACCTGCCTGATGTAGGTTTATTCAAACCTGTGTTTCAGGCCATCACTTGACAATGCTGAGTGCTTTAGTGGTCTATTATGTTACTGTAGATACATAGAGCCAGCATTGATACAAATAAAATATAAAAGAATTGTAAAATTCTATCGATTCGTATTCTAAAAAATCTTAACCATTTATATAAAGGTGAGTCAGCTAATTGCAGTACCTAACTGACTGTACGAATGGCAAAATAATCGTGTAATTTAATTGCATCATCGACGGGATCAATGATCCAATAGATTTCAGTCGAATCAAAACTAACCTACCTCAAAACTCACAAATAGCAATTTACAACTGATAGGTATAAATTGCATGAAACTGTAGTTATTAAGCTAGTAACAGTAGGTATTTTATAGGCCACTCGGTTACGTTATAGTAGATAGTGTTATTGTTAAAATAACAACATGACTGTACAATTTATCTGTGTTTATTTTTAACCGACTTCAAAAAAGGAGGAGGTTCTCAATTCGATTGTATTTTTTTTTTATGTTTGTTACCTCAGTACGCCGTCATTTATGAACCGATTTGTATTTTTTTTTTTTGAAAGGAAGAAGTCGGTGTTAAAAAACGACAATGCAGAACCAACGACACCGACTTCTGAAATTAAAGTTATTTTTCACTTTGTAGTGTTTTTGTTGGAAGTAGGTTGTTTTTTTTTTTTTTTTTGTAAAAAAGATTTTAAAGACTACGATGGATGTAGAAGTTCGTCTCGTGTCAATAGGTAGATTGTTGTCACACGCCAAAAGATGCTTGTATGGGCGTGTGAACAAAACCGAAACTAACCGCCACCTTGTTTTTTCAATACAATTTCACACATCTTCACCGCCATCCTGTTTGCAGGGTTTCGGCCCTGAGACGTCTCGTGGTTCGGGTCCCGAGACTTTCAGGTCGAGACTTGAGACTGACCAGCTTACAATCCCAAAATATCTATTGTTTTACTTCGAATTTGAATAAAACTCCACTTATACAAAACTTTATATTTACCAACAACGCCCCTCTGTCATCATTATTCATGCGCCAAAGGGTCCTCGAAGCACTTATGCCTCCCCCCTATTTCTATGTAGATCAGTGTTCCGTTGATCTTCACTTCATCGTTTGTTTGTTAGTTGAGATAATGGTTCAACGAGAGCCCATCAAATTATTAAAAGAAATGCTATGCTGTTCCAGAATCTAATCAAGAATATGTGCTTTAAATATTTAGGATTGGATAAAGCGTAGGTACGAGTAAATACCCTGGGCCTTCAGACATTTTGAAGGACATTGCTTCTTATGTTCGAAAAAATTGTGTGCTCACCAACGTAAATAACGCAATGAATTTTGTTGAACTGACAGTTCAGTAAATGAAAGCCATTCTTACTGTTAGTGTGTTACGCAATTTTCCAGCTGCTACCAACCTAGATAATCTTTCCACCACAGCACACACACAAGTCTTGTTCTAAAGCTCGAGTCTTCACAAAGAACAAGTTTCAACTTCTGATGCCCAATTTCTGTCCGCTTCCCGCTCGCAACCGCACCGCATTACGTAAAACTCATTGACGCAAACCCCACTATTGTTGCATGCCCAGCTAAAAATAAAACTCTTAATGGAAAATAACTAATAAACCTATTTATGTTTATATATCAGCAGCAATGATCCGATATAATAATATCAGTGACGACCTCTTGAGAATTATTGATAACGTTGTGAAAATCCATGAATTGAGTTCCCAGAAGGAAAATGTGTAGGTATGTAAGGACCGGCGCACATCTGCGGACGGCACTGCCTGGGACATAATATGTATTTCAATGTAGGCATATTAATACTAATCCTTTTGAGATAAATTATCTATATGTTTCAATGCTCGGAGAACGACCTTGGAACCCGAAGCATCGAGGAGGATCGCAACAGATTTCTCTCCAATCATTGAAATATGAACTTTATTCCAATTGCATAAGTAGGTTATTTATGTAATGATACATTGAAATACTCTACTGTGCCGACCCCAGTGGGCACTAGCCTTTAATGTAAATACATGGTACTGACGACGACCAGCATTGTCAGCCTCACAATCTCTGACATGCGAGCGAGCGTGCGTGTGTACCTAATATAAAGACGCATTAGGAAAACGGAAACAGCAATCCGTTGATTAATGATTGTGAGACAATAAATCAGATGTTATGTCAATAAACTGCCTACTTATCGCTGTCTTGTTAAACAAATGGCTTTACAACAATAATATTTGTCAGAGATCGATTCTTCTCGTAGGTAGTAACTGGAGAACTTCAATTATACAGCTACACGCAGGCGCGAGAAACATGGAAGGAGTGGAGGAAGGCCTTTGCCAAGGACAGGGACAGCGAAGGTTAGTAAAAAAAAAAATTGCTGTCTGTAAAGTCGGTTTACGGACGATAATTTTACGTGATAACGTCTCTTATGAGATAGATGCGTTACAAGCCGACCGCTTAGGCCGATCGTGCCTCTCTTAGCGCTTGTACCGCGCTCTCGCTTAAACGCTCGGCTCAGGCGGAACGTGACAATGAGACAAGCTTTCTCGTGCGTGCAGCCGGCGTTCATCGATTTAAAGACATTATCACGTCAAAAAAATTTGATGGTGTGTATCACCTACACCACTTTCTGATACAAGCTGTACAGATGGATTCATAATCCACAGTCATTCGTAGATGGGAACATACTCTAGCTCACAGGGTTAAAATAAAAACCGAGTCAATGTTTATGTTCTTAATATAATTTATTGCAGACACAAACTGTTCAGTCCAGTGACCCCGCCGAACTGATGTTGGTGTACCACCCACATTTTACGATCAATTACAAAATTACCTAACATTATGTACAACTAAGAACTTATTCCAATAAAATAAATAACCAATTTCTTCTAATAACTGAGTTACGAGCAAGATTACAGCTATTTACGTCGTTCTTACACAGACCATGCACGGTATGCGACTCTTGCGCACTTTTCAAACACTACTATGACATTGTAATGCCATCGTGATTCCAATGTTAGAGAGAGACGTCGCCGTCTATGACCGATAACACCATCCCTTTTTCGGACTAGAATCATGATGGCATCATTACTTCATAAAACGGCCTCAGGGAGGCTGGGACATCGACGCGCAAACGAATACCATGATTTCAGCACATCATTCTAGGACAGAAAAAAATATCACTGTTCCATATATTTTGACGCGTTACCGCGTAGGTATTGCATTTTCTATGAAACAGCTGATTTTTATTTAAACAGGGTCCCATTAAAACAGATAGACAAATTTTAACACAGTGCTCAGTAAGTACGTCTAACCAAAGATATCCAAGCAAAAAAAAAAAACACTGATTAAAGTGATTTTATTTTGACCTAAAGTAATAGTGTATTTTCGTTAGCTGTTTATTTTTCTTGTAAGTATCGAATGCGTTTTTCTTATTTATTTGTTTACCATCGTCCTTATTTTGGTGGTCTGAATGATTTCTAAAAGTTTGTATATTTTAATGGGACCTTATTGCGACGAAAAATGTCTACACTAGGTCTAGAATCATGTGCTGAATTCATGGTTACAGTTAGCCCGTCGATGTCCCTGCCACCCTGTTGTTAACAGAACTGCATGAACTAGGAATATAAGCTATACTGCTTATGGCTCCAACGTAAGACGAAACTTAAATTCCAATTCATTGTAACATGGATTATGTAAGATCATAGTGATAAATTATTTTTCTGGTATTCAAAAACCAGTTATTAAATCAATCAAATTACTATCGGCACAGTTTATTGAATTGAGATTGTAGAACAAGGCATCAATTTCATAATACAAAAAAGTCGAACACCCTGCATGTAAGGTTAGCACAAGTCAGTAGCCTCAAAACGTAAACTCGATATCTTTTTATGATAATCGTATGGCAGTTTAATATTTCCACAACATTTCATCTGTAGTGAACTTGAGAACTCAAATAAGTTGTGTTAAATTAAAGCTATATCATTTTCTTTCGACAAAACTGTGGGATGATTGCGAGCCGACCAACTTGCGCTTTATAAACGATTTAAACATAAACAAAAAAAAACATCAATTTGTTTTACATTGTGTTTATAAAATACGAGATCATTGTTTTATGTGTAAAATATATACCATACATCGTTTTTAACTCGGAGCTTTAATAGACCCGACGATTTAATACGACAGTTTCAACTCTTCTATAACGACATGTTCGTCTCGCTCCGTTGAATAAGAAATGACGACAGATAATCTTCTCAAAAGAATCAACGTTTTCAGGTACGTGTATGCAAGCATGCATACATACTTGTACGCACACAATGCGCACTGACATAAAAATGTGCAAATATAAGTTTGTAAGGTAAGTATGTTTAAAACTTTCAGTAAAAGACATTCTTGATTTTGACATTTGTGCAGCGCCAGTTCCAATTCCCAACTTCGATGACCGGTCAACTTGTAATAAAGAGCTTCGTTATTGCTTGAGTAATACCTTAAATAATCATATTATTATAAAAAATTTGCAATATGAGATAAACTAGGATCGGTAAGTACTATACAAAAGCGTTTCGAAATTAAGCCGTCGGGCCTCACCCTTTATTATCGCTCAGAGTCTTATGAACACAGCTGGTGTGATTCATGACAGAATTTATATCAACATATAGAAAAATATAACTACAGTACATTTGCAAACCAATTGTTATATAACATTACGAAAAGACAAGACTATCAAGAGGTTTTGACCTCATTAATTTCGACCTTTCAAAAGTAACGCGCACTGACCATGTATAATCATTATCGTCAAAGAGGACTCTTTTGATAAAAATGAATAATTATAATGGATATTATTGCTTTGTATCTTTGGAAACAATGTAGATTACACACGATCATCGCAGATGTAAATCGAATGATATATAACAATAAGATAACAACAAATTCGATTGCACTACTCGTCTAAATATTTTAGGCAAATACAAAACAAACATAATAATAAACAAATAATATTTGTGAAACGAAAAGACCATTAAAATAAAGTTCACCAATAAAATGTGACAAACGCGTAAGAAACGCAGAATTTTGGTAACATGTGCTTTCTAAATACCGACTGTTTTCAATTGGATGCTGTTTCAAATTTTATTAGCAGAGAATTCACTAATTCCTGAGCGACCGTGTTCACAAAACACCATCTAATTGAAACCAGCATCCTAATCGCGCAACACACTTTCAATCACAATCTGGATAATTTGGAAGGATATTGCTAATCCATTGCTTCATATGTTCGAAAAATTTGTCAGCTCAACAACGTAAATAACGCAATGAATGTTTTTGAACTGTCAAAATGAAAGCCATTGCTATTGTTAGTGTGTTACGCAATTACCCCGCAGTTTGTGATGTATAGCTATCGCAGTTCGAGTAAGACAAAGAGACACGACCTGGCCATTTATATCTCTGTCGCTCCGCGAATTGAGATATTATAAACCACGAGCAGCGCTTAGAGCACACATTGTTTTACCTCACGTTACGTAAAAAAAACGGAATAATACGTAGTAACAATACAAAAGTGTAATAATAATAAATTAAATGTAATTAAAGTGATATTTACATAATCTAAATAACGTAAGTGTTAAAATACTTTTACAATGAGTTATTAGTAAGTCCCTGGGGGATGTCAATTTGACTAAACTTTAAAGTTACACGTTACAGCTCGCGACTGACGGCTGCGGCTGCGCTGCATCATCAGTTTATTCCTAAATTCCTTACTAAAAAATATAACAGGAATCTATTTTGGCTATGCTATTTCATTCATGCTCTTGCTAGACAAAAAATCATGAAAATGTTGCATACAATTTAGTGGTTGTTTAATTGAGACACACACACACAAAAATGATATGTTGCTTTGACTACATGCGCCAGCCACAACCCCAGGCTGAGCTTATAAAATGGAAGCATAGTGTAACTATTACAATATAAGTAGAAAATAATATAAAGTGTAGCGGGGTACCTATACCGAAATGCCCTTATTAATTTGACTATTTAATATTTGATTATGACGCACCACAGATTATACACAGCGCCCTAAACGTATTTCACAACCAGAGCCCTGCGTCACACAGGGAGAAATGAAAGCTACGACATACAACACATGACAAGTTAAATGATACATCTCTAGGTGTCCGTGTTACTGTTACAAGCAGTCATTAAATCCATAATTCCATTATTTCCTCAAACTAGTGGAAGCCGCAAGAAGATTCTCTCTGTTCAATCTATAAGGCACAAAAACAAACTCGTCGCATTTTCACACACTTTTATCATTTTGCAGTTTTCCATTTGCAATTAAAGCTTGTTTCGACACTAACAAATCTACGAACAAATCTTGTATAATACACGAATGAAGTTCTCGCATACAACGTGTGGTGCGCCATACCGCTGACCTCGAAATGCTTTTCACCACACAACTCCACCCCAAAATTTACACGCTTGGTCCTGTATTTACAACAATTATAATAAATTCAAATTTAACTAGATATTTACATGGTTACCCGGCGGCGCGCGGCGTTGCTGCGAACTGTTTCAATAAAATCCTAGTATCAAGAAAATGATATTATAACGCAACACTAAGAAACGGTTAACTATTGAAAGTGTCAACTTAGCAGGAATACAATAATAAGTTAACAACCGCACGTGTGACCAGTCGCAGTGCGGCAGACGTCGCAGCAACGCCCGGCAGACCTCACGCCTCGGTGGCGACGGGCTCGCGCGCGTGGTGGATCTTCACGTGCTTGTTGTGGTTGGACTTGTTGCTGGACGTCTTGCCGCAGATGTTGCAGGCGAAGGGCCGCACGCCGCTGTGCACCTTCATGTGCTCCGACAGGTAGTAGCTCCGGTGGAAGGACTTGCCGCACTCGGCCACCTTGCACACGTACTTCTTGGCCATCTCGTGCTCGCGCACGTGGCGCTGGCAGTTGTACTTGCGGATGAACTGGCAGCCGCAGTAGTTGCAGGTGTAGGGCCGCACGGACTTGTGCGCGTTCATGTGCGAGATGTACTCGGTCTGGCGGATGAAGGCGCCCTTGCACAGGCTGCACTTGTAGGGCTTGGCCGAGCGCGACGCGTGCGTCCAGCGGTGCAGCTTGAGGTTCCACTTGGTGGTGAAGGACTTGTTGCAGATGATGCACATGTAGGGCCGCTGTCCGCTGTGTGTCTGCAAGTGTGTGCGCAGGTTCGAGCGCAGGTACACCTGTAACACATGGGCGACTGTTACTGAAACTGCTGCATGTTGATTATCTGACGTCATAATTTCTTGAAAGAGAATTGGCCTGCTTTCAAGTCAACAAAAAATAGATAATTATTTTCAAAAAATTTAAACCAATCACATTTTTAACAAACTGAAGATAAGTGGTTTAAAATGAACATTTAAGCAATTAAAAACGCCACCCTTCATTCAAAGTTCACTGACCTGCTTGCAGACGGGACACTGCACGTTCTCCTGCTTGCCCTTGTGGCGCTCGGCCAAGAAGTACTCGTTGTGCGAGCGTCGCACGTGGCGCGTGAGCGACGCCGCGTGCACGAACTTGTCGCTGCAGTACAGGCAGGCGCGCGGCCGGGCCGCGTGCGTCTCCTGGTGCCAGTGCAGCTTGGCGCGCGAGTGGAACACCAGGCCGCACTGGCACACGTAGTCGCGCACCTTGGCGCGCTTGGACAGGTGGTGACGGTCCCTACACACGCACGGTATAAAGTAATAGGCATATACTTACTCATTTTTGCTTCTAAATCAACTAACTTATTAATAAAAAAAAGATGTCTGGATCTAGGCCGTCCGCAATTTTAAGCTGACGTCTGCGACGGACGGTCCGCGAGTGGGTTTCTGGAACACAGCATCGCTACGCGTCGCGGACCGTCCGTCGTAGAAGTTATAGAAAGCCTCGTCTGCGCTGGCAGCGGACAGAAGCAACGGTCTTATATTCCTTACTATGTTTGCTTCAAAACCATCTTATTTATATGATTACACAATAATGTTATAAAACATCCCATTAGAAAATCACATTCTTAAATTCTGTTCGACAGAGGCATACTCTCACAGCATAATTTTATTAATCTATACTAATATTATAAACCTGTTTGTTTGTTTGGTTGAGCGCGCTAATCTCAGGAACTACTGGTTCGAATTGAAAAAATATTTTTGTGTTGGATAGCCCAATTATCGAGGAAGGCTATAGGCTATATCATCACGCTACGACCAACAGAAGCGGAGCATCAATGAAAAATGTTGCAAAATCGGGAAAAATCGTTCCTTTTGAGAGCTTCCGTTGCGTGCAGTGCGTAAACGGTTAAAGTTACGCAAAAATCATGTATGACGGAATTGTTCCCCTTTAAAAGTTCAAACAAAAAGTCGGCGATAGCATCTTGGTTGATTCACTATAACCTTTTTTATGGTAATCAAATTTGTTCTAAAATAATGCATTATTTACGAAGGTGTTTTTATACACATGATATTAATCCTTATCCAAATAAAAACGTTGTTCAGTATTTAAATTTGAATAAAATTGCCCTGACATCATTTGATTTCAATGAATATCTTAGGAGATATCATAGTTTTAAAATAACTCCACAAGGTGGCCGGTCATGAGGGGTGGAATATATTTTAATACGTTTTATCCTCCAATTAACGGGGGTAAAACCGCGGGGCACAGCTAGTTATAAATGTCAGTATGTCAGAAGTTCCCTGAGATGACTATGAATTTTTGCCTTATTTTATCTTTAGCCAATATAATTGGCTGATTTATTTTAAAGTAAATAAAGGGTTTAAAGTCGCAGAGAACATGAGTCTCGTTCCAGTCCCCACGCACCTGTGCTGCACCATGTTGGAGTACCGGCGGAAGGTGTCGTCGCACACGGTGCACTTGACGGGCGCGCGGCCCGTGTGCACGTTGTGGTGCTCCGACAGCTTCTGACGCGTCGCGAAACGTTTCTCGCACACCTCGCATCTGGAATAACAAGGCAATTTGGTTAGAAATGTGGGGTATTTTTGTTGAACGCTGGTTATTTCAAAATCCGCGAGTCACTTATTCATCATTATCATTTTTTGTACAGGACCATATCTGGGAACCTTCTGGTTATGGAGATATTTAAGGTCATAGTTCCAACTTTTTTGGCGGTTTTTTACGGAAATATGTTTTAAATATTATAAAATCATTTTAAAAACTCCCACGACCGCTGCACCACTGTGTTACATTTCGCCCTTCCGTAAACAGCAATTTTGCACACCATAAATGAAAGAGTTTCCCAGCAATCACTTTGCTCAATTTGACTTAGTTTGATGTTTGTACAGAATGCGTATACAACGGCGATGTGATTGATGGGTCTTCTCCTTTTACACCCTTTATATTCTGAAAACTAGACAGAGAACCGTTGTATTAATTAATAAAAACATAGATCAGATGAATGTCACTGTAACTCCTTGCGTGTATATTTCCGGATAGCTATAACCTGGGACTTCCCCAAGTCTCGAGCTACACGGATATTTTGGCGCCTGAATGACATTGGGGGCGTTGTCGGTAAATATTAGTGAAATTGTGTCACAGAAATTGGATTGACGAAACAAGATGGCGGCGTCAGTAATCGGAACTAACGTCGCAGTCTTGTGCTACAATAACCTTGTAGGATTGTAGATAGGTTACTTTATAGCATGCACGTTCATGGAATGCATAATTGCTTAACATCAGCACCCTACTTGCGTAGCACACTTTCAATGACAACCTGAATCATTTTGAAGGATATTGCTAATACATAGCTTTATATGTTCGAAAAAAAAATATGCTCAACTACGTAAATAACGCAATGAATGTTGATGAAACGTGAAAATGAAAGCTGTTACTACTGTTGTTACAGTTCGTGGTAAACAAACTAGTCTAGTAGCAAAAAAATGCCAATATAGGCTCTCATTCAGACATTGCGGTTTATAATACCCATGTAAGGTCAAACGAGTTGTCATCTACGGACAATGTCATGAGGTCATTGACCACACTATATTAACGATATATTTTGTTCAAGTATTACCCTACCAATTATTTTGGCAATGGGCTTCTCACTTTTACATCGATGGATTACCCAAACAGTTGTTATGTTCTCAATTACATAGAGCTAGATTTTTTTACCTACATAATCTACCTAATAAAATTCTTAATTTCGTTCGTTTATTTACTGACAGACAACAGCCTAAGCTGCTTGGTGAAGAAGCATGAAATTTTGCACAAGAGTTCCTTATTTAAAGAAAGTGAGCACTAAAGATTTTTGAAAATTCATCCCCTAAAGGGGTTAAATAAAAGATGAAAGTTTGTATGGACCTTCGTCATTTCTGCTAACGGGAAATCGGGCGCACTGCTTGTTATGTTTGACAGAGCAGTGGTGGCCCAGTAGTAACGGCCTCCCGACTTGCGAGTCGTAGGTCGTGGGTTCGAACCCACACAGGCGCTTTACTTCGTGTAAATAATTTCATCACCAATGCTCTCACAATGGTGAAAGGCAAACATCGCGAGGTAACTGGCATGTCCTAGAACCAAAAATTTGAAGACATGTGACATCTACATTACAGCCCACTCCCTCTCTGTGAGAGGAGGCCTGTGTCCCAGCAGTGGGAACATTATAGGCTAATTATGCTATGTTATGTTTATAATTTTAACAAAAAATATTAAAAAGGCACCAACCACACTTACTTATAATTTTTAATTCCTAAATGTGTCTTTATATGCAGAGACAGGTTGGCTCTCCTGAAGAAGCACTTGCCGCACGTGAGACACTCCAGCGGATGTGTCTTCAGATGAGCGTGGAACTGCGCGTCAGTTCCCTGGTCTACCTTACACGTCGGACACACATAGTCCTTCCGTTTGCGCTTCACCTCCTGCTTGATCAGCCGGTCTACCTCGATCTTCGGCTTAGCCTCCTCAACTTGAATACTCTCGTAAACTTGGAGGATCGTCGTCGATATCGAGTCTTTAGAGTCTATAGGTGGTAGTAGGTTGTCTGAAATGGGAAAACATAGAATAAATCAAAATGTGAACTTAATTTCTTCTTTTGGTGCCTCTCCAATTACTGAAGGTTAGTCAGCCACTACGAATACCTCTCAGCTTGTGAAGTTAGAGGTAATAGAAAAAAGAAGGTGCAGAGATGCAAACAAAAGCTAAATATATACTAAAATAAATAAATAAAGCTAAATATATGCTGCGCTAATTGCTCAGTGAAGTAGTACAAGGTCGGGATTTGACAATGTTTTTAATTTACCTTGTAAATGAAAAGATTTCGACTTAACGATGACATGGAGGGATGATTTCAATGAAAAGTGTTTGAATGGTAAGGCAACGGCTGGCAGGGGAGAATGGAAGAAGAAAACATTTTACGCCACCCCAGGGTCGGTGCAAAATGTTTTCCAAAGGGCAGGCTGAACATGACATTGATGCGAGAAACATTGTTTGAGCAGTTCACTATGTAGCATGATCGAAAACGTTGTTTGTGCAATGCGCTGGTGTCTGTGATACAATGAATTTTTCATTAGTACATGCACCAACAATACACTTTGTTGTACTATTATTGTAAGGGCAGGCAGAGAAAATCATTTGTAAGCAACACAAATCAAATGAAACCTACTTGTATCTGGTTTTTCTTCCTTTTTGATGGCTCGCGCTGTAACCAGCCTGCTGTAGGACGTCTTGCTGGCCGAGCAAGTGGGCAGAGCGTGCACCAGCGACTTGTGCGCGCGCAGCTCCTTCAGCGACGTGCACGTGGCGCCGCACGCCGCGCACGTGTGCACGCGCGGCCGGCTGAACACTGGCGCCAGTTGTGGCGCCAGTTGTGGAGCCAGTGGCAGCTGCAAGTCCTCTTCGCTGCAAGTCAGATATTTTAATTTTTTATTTTATTTATTCGGGAAAATAAACAGTTATACATTAAAATCTTATACTAAGTTACATATACACAAGAATTATAAATGTATAACCTACGACATTTTCCACAACATATCAAAAGTTATATCTAACAATGCGCTATTCTAAGCTGTTAAAACAGTAAAGTAAAATGTTAACAATAATATTATGTTAACAATAATTCTCGAGTTGTTTAGGATAAAAAGTCAATAAACCATCGCCAGTTCGCCAGATCCAATAATACTATCCGAGAAAACTATACAAACTACTGTTAAATAACTAAACAGAAACTATATTTATTTGAAAATCTATTCATATTATAAAAAACCCTAATAACATTAGATATAAGTAATACATGTCCCCAAATTAATGCACACCACCGGACACCCCAATTAGAATATATAACATAACATAATCAGTCTATATGTTCCCAGGCCTCCTCTCTGTTAGAGCGAGTGGGCCGTAGGCCGTAACCCACCACGCGGGCCCAGTGCGGGTTGGTAGATGTCACATGTCTTCGAATTTTTGTTTCTAGGACATGCCGGTTTCCTCACGATGTTTTCCTTCACCGTTTGGAGAGCAATAGTGATGAAATAATTTACACAAAGTAAGTGCCTGTCTGGGTTCGAACCTACGACCTACTTACTACTCGTAAGTCGCGGCCGTTACTACTGGGCCACCACTGCTCTCAATCAGAATTAGAATATTGCGTTATAATCATAATACATACACTGAATTTTTACTATCTTCTTAATATATATAAATTACGTGTCACGATGTTTGTCCGCGATGGACTCCTAAACTACTTAACCGATTTTAATCAAATTTGTACACCGTGTGCAGGTTGATCCAACTTCAAAGATAGGATAGAAAAAAAAAATACAAAAACTTTAGCCACAGTAACGCGTGGTCGGGTCAGCTAGTTATGTATAAAACATAGTTTATTTACTAAATTAGTTATACTGACAGTAGGAAAAATTTGTGGTTACATTACAAATGTACGCCCGCACATAGTCGCACACATAAAAGTGCCTTGCGTAGTAGGTACTTCGTCCGTGTGACTAATTTACGTAGTATTAATTATTTTTGGTAAAAAAACACCTATACTTATAAAAAAATTACCGAAATCGATTCAGTAAACGATTCTGAACAAACTACTTTCATAACGTAGTGCATTAATTCAGTTACACATTGTAGTTAACAAGTCCAATAAGTTGAGGTTTTAAAGCTTCCTCTCTCCTACTAGTTTGCTGTGCTTAATAGGGTACATAATTCATCATCACATTTTAAGTTACCACGCCACCTAAGTACACTTTGTGGAATGCAATAAATAAGGAGTATTCGGACGCATGATTCACTCGAGATGTATAATCAGCTTATAATGTTCCCACTGCTGGGACACAGGACACATACAATCGCTTAAAATTAAATAAATTTGTTGACAACCTTCAATCAGGAACCGTTATCAACGATAAACACGTACTGTACAGTACTCGTTCGTGAACACAGGGCACCGAGTTTTAGTCCCTCCGAGTTTTAGATCTGTGCCCCGTTTATGGCAATAGGCTCGCCCCCCTTTTACATGGAACTTAAACATAACTGGGGAAATGTGGGCATACTCTAGTTACCACTCTGCCTAACCCATCGGGGAATACAGGGGCGATGTTATCTATGTGTGAGTTATAGCAAACTTGAGCTTTATAGAGCTTCTTTTAAAACCATATTTGAATTAAGGTTTTAGATAATTTTCATTCAAGAACAGAAAACTGAATGTCAATTTTAACAAAGTTTAAATTCCTTGTTCAAAATGGTCAGTCAAAAACCAACTTAGAATACATTTCACTAAAGTAGATAACTAATGAAGTGGCGCTGGAATGTAAATTATCCGAGATTATGAACACTGCTATAGGTGTACCATATTTACGGCCGCCGGCCGGGTAACGTTAAAAGGGCTACATTACGAACATGGGCTCCCGCTTCTCACTCGCGTCCACTTCTGACCCGTCTGACACCCAGCTTTCCCGGGCAATTAGATCGTAGGGCTCCGCGGGGGTCACCTCTGTGTACATCTGAGGAAATCAAAACACAACTTAAAAACACGCCATTTTAGCTCCCACAACATTTACTACTGAAAATAAATATTAAAATATAAGATATGAATCCTAACTACAAAAAAAAGACATCAATTTAAATTGTTTTTTTTTTAAGATACCATGTAAGTGTACATCCATTGTCAAGTTATTTTCTATATTTCGAGCAAACAACGATGTTTTCGTCCCAACATCAACTGTTCTGTCTTCTTACTGTTTTTAAATATTAATATTCATTATAACAGGTAAAAAGATTTGTAAAAGGACCAACTTACAGAAATAATTCATTCATTCATTCATATTATGTATGCATGAAAGAAAATGATTGATTTGATGTTGGTATGTTCATAAAATAAATTAAAATCAAATAAATCATTCTAAATAAATATAAACTTTTCATGATGAGGGCATGATATAAAACATTTTGAATAAAATATAACAACAAGACAAGGAGACAAGGAGTGGTTTTAATGGACTATTATGATTTGAATTTAACAAAAGATGCATGTTAGATAGAGCGTAGTGCGATGGCTTACCCCGCTCCAGGGCGACTCCATATCGCCGTTGCTCTCCTGCTCGCTGAGCTCGCCGCGCGGCGGCATACGCTCGTCGGCGCAGATGTTCATGGGCGCGTCGCCCTCGCTGGGGCCCTCGCTCAGCACGTCCGCCTTGCTGTCTCGCTCGCACCCGTCCACCTCCACGTCCACCTGCACTTCTTTAGCACCTAGCTCTGAATAATCTATCCCATTACTCTCTGCTATTTTGTAACTCTCGTGTATAAAGTTAGGCAGCACAAAGTCGTTGTCCTTCTGTGAAGACTCACCCCACAGGTACATACCGTCTTTAGCGCCCTCCTTGAACCCCGCCGCCTCGCGCTCCGCGTCGAACGCCTCCACGCGGTCGGGAGTAAAGTAATCTGCGTAAATATTGTCGCCGAAATAATTCTCGTTCATCATGGTGACAAACTGTTTGTTCTTAGACGCCGCTTCGAGGTCCAGTAACTCCCTGTCGTTGGACTCCTCGTTAAAATCCTCATTGGACAGACTACCGTAGCTAATAACATTAATAGGTCGCAATGTTTCTAGTGGAGTCAACATGCGGTCCGTCGTCACTGGCTCGTTACTAAACCCGCCTTCATTGCTTGAGTTTATTTCCTCCTTCACCTGAATCATATCAATATTTGCAGCAAACTCAGGCTGATTCAAATCAGCAGATGCTAGTGGTTCTATGTCCATAGATGTGTCAGCATCAAAGTCATTATTGTCATCATTCTCCTTAATCTCCTCCACAGATATGGTTTGCAAAAGATTGGTCTTCTCCTTACATTCTGTCTTATCTGTTTGGTGCAGCTTATTCATAGTAAAATTTTCTGGCGACCTGCAAGTAGATGATGTCGGAATGGAGTCTCTTTGTTCAGTTTTCTTTGTGATGTTCACAGGAAACGCCTTGGCATTCTTAATTTGCAAAACTTTCTTGTGCTTCTTCACAAAAATATTGTTCAGTCTTAGTGTGTTGTGCCTGTATGGCTTCTGTGAAAGCTGAATTTTCTTTTCTGGAATTCCTAGGTTACTATGGCTAACTTGATTACTCTCAGGTTTGGGAGACATTGAGGTACGATCGGTTGAATTGTCGCCATTTTCTGACAACTCACTACAAGGTGATATGGAAGGCTTCTCATTACATATTAAATCTGGCACAGGACAGCTGTCTGAAAAGTCAGTGTCCAACTTACTATCGGAACTTTTGCTTGGATTACCAACATTCTTTATCACAGAAAATGTATGGGAGACCATGCTATCAGCACTGGACATTGATGAAGGCTGAGTGTCATCAGATGACAGTTGGTTGTTATCTTCTAGATCAGGCAGGATCTTGTCAGGTGAATTTACACGTTCTACAGGATAATCTGTCTCATTAGGCCCAGTTAGATCCATCACAGTGTTAACCATGTTCTTGTGATGTTGCACAGGAACTTCCACCTTAATGTTGCTCAGAATTTTTAAGCCTTTAGTACTGCCTGGCATTTCATATTTTGGGTCCACTGTCTCAATGGGTATGTCAGTATGGCCAACTGGACTGCTGGTGACTGGCAGTGGCACAGTGGAGCTTGGATCTTCACAAATATTTTCATGAGTTGGGGCTATGAGTGGACCAACCTCAATAATAAGTGTTTTCGGATCAGTCATATTTTGTACAGATTTATCAATGTGCGCATTAGGCATAAGAGTACCAGACTCATTATAAATGGATGTGGGACAAGCTTTGTTCATCATTTGTTGAGGTGTTGTATACATACATGAAGTATTTCCAAACTGATCTACAACCATAACATTTTGATACATGGAGCTAGCTTGAGCTAAATTAGAAACATTGTCGTGAGCACCAAGAACTGTAGGCATGGTTGTTATAAAGGGCTTACCGTCTATGTTGTGCACCATTTCTCTGTAAATAATTTGGGAGTTTTGGGTAACAACAGTTGTTCCTGGAGTGAAAGCCCCAGAAGTCATTTGATTCAGTTGGTTGCTAGCTAGAGGGGGTGAAGTTGTTTTGGTATCAATGTGCATCTGTGGGTTTGGTACACTGCTGGTCATGATCATGTTGTTTTGCAGGTTCTTCTGGATGAATGTAGGTGCAGATGGCACCATAACATGCATGGGCTTGGCCCCTGGACCTATGTATTGCACACCACCCATATTGGTCTTAAGGAGTATGTTATTTGGTTTTGGTAGAACTTTAACAAGGTCATTAGCTTTTCTAGGCACACCAGGTAACAGTTTCACACCTGACCCTGCCATAGGTGGCATGTTGTAAGAAAACATATTATTGTCCATGGCATTGTACTCAGCACTCCGGGAATACTTAATCTCCCTGTCCTCTTGTTGCTCTGGATAGTAAACAAACTGTGGATCATACTCTGGAACTGGAGGACACTGGAAAGTTTGCTGGAGCTTCTCAGCTTTTGAATGAAATGGATTGTTTACATGTTGTCCTGCACCACCACCAGCAATGCCATGGTTCTCAAAGTTAACATCAAGCATTCTAATATCAGGTGTACCATTTCTAGATGTATTTGATACTGGAGTCGATTTGGAGGTTCTACTAGGTGTCCTACGCCAGTAGCGCTCATGATCATTACTTCGTGAACCAGCCCACTTGGCACTGTCATCAGTGGCAGGTGTTCGTGACCTGCTCCTGTATGACCGCTCAGAATGTACCGGTGTGGAAGTCCTGCTGGCATAATTAGAGCCCTTGTTTGCTATATTACACAAAGCTTTTATAACCTGGTCTTTGGGATGGGTATCCAAGTGGGACTCCAGGGTTATCCCATTATGCAAGAATAGTGTGCACACGGGACATTGCACCACGAGTTGGTCCATGTTGACGTCACGGGGTGTTCACTCGGTGACAAAAGCAGCGGCCGCAGCCCCGCACCGCGACCTAGCGATCGTATCAATATAATGTCGTCACAGAACGCGCACTCAGTCCACAGAGGCAGGCCGCACAATGTCCGTGACGCGCATATCTACTATTCACACGTAAGGTTCTCGCTCGACCCACAACAATACATATCTTCGTTGCACGTCGTCTCCTTATCGATCTGTCAGACAAAATACTCTGTATAAATATACGACACAAATCCACAACATCACATTCTACAAACTTGTTCAACGTGCAAACAGAGGACAAAAGAAAACAAAACCCCGAGATAAAGGCCATTGAGACATAAAAAAGTCCGAGCATTATGTACAATGAAGAATGAGCTGGATAACGATTTTACACCAGAAACACACGAACAGGACTCACCTATTATATTTTTTGTCATGTATAGTCCATGACATCGATTACTCTAAATAGATCCGTTAAATATTTACGACTAAGCTAAATCTAAAAATATTTCCAAATAGTCAGACATATTGCAGACGTCTTGTTCACGTTCACACACAAACTTTTATATTCCGATACACGAACCCGAACATCGATATGCGCTCGTGGCGATGTGCTATAATCGAATTTCTATAGGTTTTTCGTAAAATGAGGAAATAATGCCAATCATATATGCGTGAAACGGAATCGTTTCATAGTCAAATCATAGAGAAGAGAATACAAATAATTTTTTCGTTGTTCTTTTTCTATATTATTAGAATTATTTTTACGACTATGTTTATAAAATTAGTACTATATTATGTAGTTAATATTATGATATTATTTTACAAAGAAAATAAAAAGATGTCCTGTATAAAAAATCGAAGATAACTTAGCGCTGGAACGCGATAAATAGGTCAATGACATTAGAGTTGTTCCATCATATTCATTTAATGTATCGATAAAATGCACGAATATCGATATACCATCCATGCCATGATAAAGTTTATTATTGATATGTTCGTACTTGTATAATACAGGGTCAGTGTTCTCGTCCCATATTTTGAAAACGGTTAGAAAAGGAGTAAATTGTCTTGAGCATGCCGTGGTCTTCTCTATGCGAACGAGTGCACCTACATAATGCCCTTTATTTTCATGTGTCATATAATTGTATTGTGTTACTTAACTTACTAACTTTTGTTGGAGATCCAAAATAAATAAAAATTCGACGCAAGGTTGCACATTGTTTGGATATTGATTATCACTAGGGGTGTGTGAGGGACTGAGGGCAACACCAGAAATAAATGTCAACACATTACATTGATTCATCATGGACGACTTAATCTTGTTTTATTTAATCAATAAATCCTGTCTAAACATGGTGTCAGGTGAAAAAAGCGTATGTATTTTATAAAAAGAAAACATTATAAAGAAGATCATAGTAGGAAGGATAGCTTAGTGCAAGATAAATACCTACTTATATACGAAGAAAGCAAAGTAACGATAAAAATGGAGGGAATCAAACCCCCAAAAAATTTGATATTATCCGGGGAGCAAGCCAATTTCAAGAAGTACAGACAGCTATTTGAAATATATCTGGATGCAGCAGGTTTAACAACGGCGGAGGAGGCGAGGAAAATTGCCATATTTTTAAATGCAGCTGGTGAGGAAGCTGTGGAGGTTTTCAACACCTTCAAGGTTAAGCCGACGAAACTTGTGTCTCTTCTCGACCAATTTCAGCTATACACACAACCGAGGAAAAGAACGTTAATAAACACTTATGAATTTCTTCAGTTAAAGCAAGAAGATAGTGAGCCTATAGATCATCTCATAACTAGAATAAAAACTCTGAAGTTATGCAGACTACGAGATCAGGTCGCTCTGTGCGTCCTCCTGTTAAACTGGCCGATTATTCTTTATATTAATTTTTAATATGGTTAGTCAGTGTTCACTTGTTTATTATGTTGATTTCATATACTTATCTAATATTTTAGTTGCTGTCCCATAGTAAGTAACATTTGTAAAAGGGGGGGATGTTTGGATATTGATTATCACTAGGGGTGTGTGAGGGACTGAGGGCAACACCAGAAATAAATGTCAACACATTACATTGATTCATCATGGACGACTTAATCTTGTTTTATTTAATCAATAAATCCTGTCTAAACACACATAGATTCTGCAAGGACTAAATCAATCATAATTATTTACAAAATAAATTCCTAGTAACGTATAGACCGAAAATAAAATCGGAATTGCCATTTGACACTCCAATGACAGTATAAGGCCGCCGCGCCTTCCGAATTGGCTAATATCGCTCACAGGACTCAAATCGTCTCACATGCGTTCCGTATTGAATATCACGATTATGACAGCTGAGAGCTGTCAACAATTCGGAACACTCGTGAGCGCGCTCAAAGTGCTTACTCGGTGGCAAAAAGATATTACAGCAGTATTTTTTCATAAAAACACCACACGTTTCTTCCTTTTCTTTATTTAGGTTGCGACTGTCAGCCAGAAGCACAATTTCGAAAATGCCACGTATGATGCATCTCAAAACAATACACACACTGACACATCCTCATCCTCACACACACACACACTGTCATTTTTGACAGCGCTCACGGTGATATTAGTACGAGGCATGGTCGGCGTTATCGCAAGATGGCGCATGCCATGACGTCATCTATGACGATTCACGGGACATCGTTATCGCACTCACGCCAATTCGGTACGGGTTTTAGCACGCTCAAATCGATTATATTGATTATTTCCTCAATTCGGAACGCGCTCTTTGACATTTTTTTGACAGTTAAATGATACGACAGCCCGATCACAGCCCGACTGTGTGACTGGGAAAATTTAATTTATTTCAACAAAAAAATTGAAACAACCAGGAAAAGCGTAGCGCAACTAACGAAGCTGGTTTTACCATTTCGATTAGGAAATAAACAGTAAAACCAAAAATGTCTTACAACTTTGAAGAGCTAACTTGTAACGGTATGTAATTCTAAATTGATCCAATTTGTGTTGTTTTGGTCATTGTTTTGTAAAGAAACCTTTCCTTGAAATATCCAGACGATAACGAAACTTATTTAGAAAAAAATACTACTTTCGGGTCAAAAGTATCTTATGAACAACAAATTACTTCAACAAATATTTGAAACTGAAATTATAACCTATTCTAATTCTATTAATTTAATTTGTTTAATTTATTTTCAAGAAGCCAAGGACTTGCTCCGGCAGTGGAGAGAGAACAATGAGAGAAGGAGTGATGATGTCATGGAGTTGTGGACAACAGTCTTCAGCGATGACTTGGCCAAACTTGGCAATGAAAGTAGGTACCAGTAATTTTTTCATTAGATGCAATAAAACCAAAGTTATTCAGTTTTAATCTATATTTAAAATTGGGCAACTAATGTGCTTAATAATGAATCTCATTACTGATGTTTGTGCTCTTGCTTTCTTATCCCATTATAATACATCACAGCATGTTGGATGTTTCTTCATTTATTAAAATTTACAGCAGTCTTATCTTACTTGGCCAGCTCCTGCCCCACCTGACCCTGCTTGCCTGCTTGTGCTATGTTCCATACATCTCTATCATCCATCATCTTAACACTTTGTGGGACACTAAATGCCCCCAGACGTAATAACAATAAAACTTCAATTGTGTCTTGTTCAGTTTCCTTCAATAGGTTAATAGTAACCGCCTTTCTAGCCTTATCTTCTTACATTACCAAGTTTTCCACAAATTAACAACACATTAATAACTTCCAGAGCATTTGGTGCTGGAGCAAGTAATTTTCGCAGCCCTGGACTGCCACACATATGGAGTAGCGACCATGTGCATCTACCTGCTGTCCAACGAGTTCCCGGGCAGCATGCGTGTCATGAGATACAAAGCCGCTTTGTTGGAGGCTGAGGAGAAGTAAGTTATTGGTTTTTATGTAAGAGAGAAAGGAGTGAGGGTACCTGAGGGAGAGGAGGATGATATTATTAAAAGTTAATTAAAATCGTTGTGAGTGCTAGTACAGTGCAATTGGTGCATGCTTTTAATTGTGCTATAGTATGTTTGATCCTTTGAGGCCCTTTGTATACAGTGTATAAATCGCGCCATTGAAAAAACTTATCAACAAGCTTCTATAGTGATCTATACAACACTGACGACTACACATGGCGAAAAAACCATAGCTTTTTACAGCAACAAAAACGTGTGTGGGCAAAGACAAAGAGATTGTACTAAAGCCTCAACAAAAAAAAAGGTAAAACTTTGAATACAATTGGAATTCTTTACTCTGACTACTTTCTTGGTCATGTCATCAAGTTGCAATCATGACTGCTGAGTGTCCAGGCTTTAATTTGCAGGTCAGGCAATGTTATTTGGTTTTTGACAAAAATTCGTCATCTCTCATTGTGCTGTAAACCTGTATAGCACTGATACAATAATATGAACTACTTTTTTCAGATACGAAGAGGCTTTAGAAGTGTTGGACACTATAATTAAAGCGGATGAAACCAACGCGGCGGCGAGGAAGCGCCGCGTCGCCATATTGAAGGCGCAAGGACTGGTCTCTGAAGCAATCAAGGAACTTGTAGACTATCTGAAGAAGTAAGTAGTTGTGTATGGTGAAATCAATTCAATGATAAGCCAACCTTTGTATGGAGAGTACCAGAATATTTAGTAAAACTTCCTGAAACTATGTATGAAAGAATTGAAGGGAGAGAAAGATAATATCAATGCTAACACTACAGGCTGCACACTATTAATTTCTCTTTGTTATTTTTGATCCTATGAGGCCGTCACACATATAGACAATGAATCCTCAATTTTTTTTATAGTTTTTTTTTTCCGTTAGCCTGTACTGACCCACTGCTCCCCCATATTCTTCCATATTTCCTTGTGCTGTGCCTTCTCCGTCCAATCAGTTAGGAACAAGTACAAATAGGTCACGCCAGCGCGTTCTTAGGCCTGCCTCGGTGAAGACGCCCGTCTTCAGGCACCCACTGTGTGACAACTTTGGCCCATCTGCCTGTAGGCTTACTAAATGTATGTTGCCAATAAATATAGTAAACCTGCCAGTCTCTTTATAATTGACAGCTTTTTAGTGTTTTCATACTATAAGACAGTGAGATTCTGTACAGTAATAACAATATGTCTTCAAATCCTGTAACATGTATTAGAAACTATCCTAACCTTCCTGTGGTTCCCAGGTTCATGTCAGACGTGGAAGCATGGCAGGAGCTGTGCTCGCTGTACCTACAGGTGCAGGAGTACGCGCGCGCCGCGTTCTGCGCCGAGGAGCTGATCCTGCACCAGCCACACAACCATCTGATGCACCAGCGATTGGCTGACATTCGCTACACTATGGTATGTACAGGTTCATGTCTGGAAGACCCAGGAAATACATGGTGAAAAATGACGAGGAAAGCTGACTCTTGCGGTGTCTCAGTGTGGGTTGATAGATGTCACATATCTTCGAATATTTGGGTTCTAGGAAATGCCGGTTTCCTCACGATGTTTACCTTCACCTTTTTTTGAGAGCAGTGGTGATGAAATTTAATACAAAATATAAAGTGCCTGCCTGAGTTCGAACCCACGACCTACAACTCGTAAGTCGGGGCCGCGGCCGTTACCACTGAGCCACCACTGCTCTAAAAAATATAGACAGTGTTTCATTGACAAGTGCCTTATGCTAATTTGTCTATCAGGTTGAATAGTACTGCTATTATTTCAGGGTGGCGTTGAGAACATGGAGCTAGCCAAGACCTACTACTGCCAGGCATTGAAGTTGAACCCAGAAAACATGAGGGCTATGCTTGGACTATTCTTGGTAAGTCAAACTGACATAATGTCTGAACATGAAGCCATCTTTCTCTCTTACTTTGCTGTGCCCGACAGAGACCACAGTGATCATGTCTTTGTAAAATCCCATCACCTAAGTTCAACTTATGGAAAGTAATAAATATATTGAATACTAGCTGCATCCCGTGGTTTCACCCGCATAAGTCTCGAACCAATGGGAATATCGGGATAAAAGGTATCCTATGTACTAATCCAGGTCATATGTCAAATTTGATCAAAATCCGTTCAGCCGTTTTAGCATGAAAGCATATCAAACAAACATACAACAAATCAAATATTTTCTCTTTATAATATTTATTGAGTATTGTTGTAGGCCTCTAAAAATGCAATCACAACTCAGTGTTTACACTCTGGGAATCTTTGTATGATATTTAGAATGAATATAATTACATTATATGTGTTTTATGGCAATAATGTCCATGTTCATTTATTTACGTATACCTACTTTTTTAACCCATTGTCCAAATTGTGTCCTGCCCTGCGATATATTTGATGACTGTTGACTTGCGAAGAAAAGATTTATTTATTCTGATTATCATCATCCTCCAGGCTCTCTGTGTCAAGTTTCATCCAGGTTGTGCCCGCGATGGTTACAATAATCCTTGTAACATAGTCTACTATACATTATTTTGTTTATTTTTCCCCATCGCAGGTAACAAACAACCTTCTAAACCACTACAAGTCAGCGGGCAACAGTTCAAAGCGCGCGGAGGTGTGGAAGCTGTGCCAGTGGGCGCAGGCCGGGGCCGCGCGCCGGCAGCGGGCCGCGCGGGCTCTGCCGCCCACGCCGGACCTCACGTCCATGATGCTTTCGTTGGCCATCACTGAATAACACTAACAAATATCACTATTGTAGCCTGTTTCAATATCTCCCAGATATCATTTTATACAAATTCTATTGAAAATTCGAATTTATCTGGTAGATAGTGCCTATTTGGACACTGAAATAGGCCCCTAGATAATTTTTAATATCTGTGAGTGTAAGGGCCTGCGCCCACTTTAGGCACGGTACGCCCACTGTCTGCAACAATGCCGTGGTAGCCTTAGACATGCCGCGGCGTTCTGAGGCACGCCGAAACGTACCGTCGCACCTCGTGCTCGCGCGTACTCTCTTCACAACAATATCTCTTCATCAGAACAGCCGTCGCCGCCTTGCCTCGGCACCCCGAAGGTTGTCGCAGCGACCCGAGGGATCCAGAGGTTATTCCGAAAGCGACACGCCTAAGCATACCTCAAATTTGTTTTTGTACCTACGATGATTATAATTGAAATTTCAATTGTAATGTCATACTATTTCCTATTCGTCGCATAAAAATCCCTTGCCGTGCCGTGCGGCGGGTGGGCGGAGACCCTTACGGACCTAGGTAACTTGTCAATTTGGTCGCCGATTGGTCGGAATATAGCATGCGTATTTCACCAGCATTTAACTGGATAAAAGCAAAATTGACACAAATAAAAGATTGACGATCGAAAGCCCAACTAAAAAGGTCTGTTTTCATTATTATTGTAAGTAACAAAAATGTATAGGAATTTATGAAATATACCAGGAAAACTATACTAATTATTATTATTAATATGAACTAGGTCATAAGAATATTTTATGTAAACTGATCGAAAGCACGCATGCATTTATGGTGTATGGAATGTTTTTGGTTGTTAGTTTTATTTACTGGACTGTTCCTGTGGGTATCAATTATTTAAAATAAATTATAATGTTATTGTGTTACCACCAACTTCTTGTTTTATTCATGGTCCAATGAGAAGAGAAGACAGCACTGCTCGGCGGCAGCCCCTCTTCCTGGTTTTTAAGATACTAGCTTTACCAGCGGCTTCGAAATCGAAAATTACCCTACGGTACCGTATTACCGGGGATAAAAAGTATCCTATGGTCGTGGTCTACCCATGTGTGCCACTCATCGAAATCCGTCCAGCCATTAAGGCTTGAAAAGGTAACAGACTAACGCCCGGTTTCTGAAACGAAAATTATAGATGCGTCAAAATGAAACGTTAGTCGATTCATACGATTGGCTGTTGATAATTCTTTCAACCAATCACAGTAGTTAATGGGCGCTTGACAAATCTTTGTGTTGTTTTTGTTCTAGAAACTTGGCGATACAGAGTTACTTTCGCAGTTATAATTTTCATCACCATCATTTCAGCCGAAAGACGTCCACAGCTGGACTTAGGCCTCCCCCAAGCACCCCCACGTCGACCGGTTCTGTGCTTCTCGCATCCAGCGGATACCTGCGGCCTTCATCAGTTGATCAGTCCACCTTGTGGGAAGCCTTTCAACGCTACGTCTTTATAATATTAGTATTGATAAATAAAAAAATCATATCAATTAAAACTTAACTTTATTTTAAAATATATCTCTTTAATCTCTTTACAACGTGTCAAGTGACGTCAGTTCTCGTGGCCGCCATCTTGCTCGCCAGGTAGGCTGCTATTTCGCCGGCTCGTTTCTCTTTCCTCTCCCGCCGCGTCGTTTCACCCATTGTGAAGTACTTCTCTCTGTAAACAAAAAAGGTTGTGACTGAGACAAATTTATAACGTCGCATCAAGCTACCCGAAACTGTCAAATATTCCCAGTCAACCTTGAACCTTAAGCTGTAGCGATAAAGTTGAAAATCTATTAAAGAAATTTGACAGATTGTAGTAGCTTGATGTGCTGGCGCCTGTACATACGTCGAGGCCTTAACAGACAGTGATTTTTTTATCAGTCGCTGTACCCAAAAGCTTCTTTTGCCTTCATAATACCATGTTTCATCAGCATTCTATGGCTGCTGGTTTAAGGCTTCTCGGATTGCGCCTAGGACTAAGCGCATGTAAAATGGACCTTAATGCTATGACATAACAACTATTGAGGAATGTTCTATACTATAACACTTTCGTGTTTATTAATTCGTGGACTTCAAGCCCTGTCAGAACACCATTGAAATTAGTAAACTGAGAGGCTTAGCTTATTATTATTCGTTTACACTGATTTAATTAGTTTCTTAAAGAAAGTAAAGTTCAGTTTCAAATACTATTTAGGAAACCTGCATAATACACACCTAAAGTTATGCACTCCAGCGTTAGGATCGAGCGGCATGTTGGGCACGTCATCTGTGATCTTTTCATAGGTGAGCAGTCTTCGCGCCGCCAGCTTCGATATCACTTGCTCCGAGTTGCCCACCAGCTTCATGCAAGGGTGGGAAGGCAGCTGGTCTTCTTGGTATTCTTCTCTGAAGAAGGCAAGAAACGGTATGGTTATAGAAGATAAGAAGCTATTTCTCTGGCATTTTGAATGTATGCCTCTTGAGGAGACTGGAGCTCTCATTGATCAAGGATATCACAAGCAGGGGCAACCAATAAAACAGACAGACCGTTTTATTGCTATGTTTGGGCTCTTTAACTTTTTTCGTACCAGTTAATGTCTGTATTTAGGCAAATGAAGACTATTGAAGTAGCCTTCAAAGTTCACTTGCGGTTAGGCACTTCATTTTTCGTTCACTTTTCTTTTTTTTTTTTTTTGACAGCGATGCGGACGAGTACTTCGACGCCTAAGTGTCCTTTATTTTTGTATTTATTTATATAATAAGTTAGTTAATATACATATACTAATAGTTATAATTATAGTTATAATTAGTTAAGAACTTAGTTATTAAGGTCAAATAAAGATTTTTTTTTTTAATTTTTGACTCTCATTCAACATCTTTCACTCAAAACGAAACTCGCCTACAAAATAATCGAAAAATGAAATGTAAGGGGCCGGTGAACCTTTTATTCCTATACAGTGTGTATCAAAAAGGTGTGATCAAAATTAAATTACATTACATTACACACGGCTACACATCAAGCTAGATATTTCCAGTTTTAGGTGACCTTGCTTTGTACAGGTTTTTTTACAATCAGAAGTCAACTTATACTGGTTATGTATAGCTTGATGTGTAGCCGTGTGTACATACCATCAAACTCAACTATTTTCTTTATGGGATCAATATCGTAATCGCGAAAAAATAATCAGGCGTTCAATACAAAACTTCAATACCCTTAATTTTGACCAGACTTTTTGATACGAGTGAATCATTCACTCATCGTCTGATATCGGCGTAACGGACCGTTACTAATCCATTCAACCACCCAGACAAGTCTTACCTCACCAGCGGGAACCAGCAGACCAGTCGGCGTCCCATCTCAAGATGTGTGGCAGCAAAGTTCAGCAGATCACTGTAGATATGCGACAGTCCGTACTCCACTTTAGAAGGCACGTGGTTAGGCAGGTGGTGGTCAGGCAGTGTGTAGTTCTCTTTCTCTATTCCGATCTTTTCTGTGGGCTCTCGAACCCCGTATGGCGCTGAAAAATACATTTTCCAAAATCTCCGTCACATTCATACTTATCCTACTAATAATAAAATGGGAAAGTTTGGATGTTTGTTATTCAATCATGCATAAACTGGGCGGGTCTAGAGTTTTTATACCCAGTGTCCGCTTTTATAATTTTTAACGTGACGGTATTACATCGTGGACGTCTACGATGATGTTACGGCATCACGATAACATACTGGGTAGTAAAATGTATCGAAATATACAGAACGGCAGGGTCATCCAGGCGTTAACTGTGACTGGAACCATGGATCCAGCACATGATTCCAGACCCCATAGCGTAGACAGTTTTTGTAAGTTAGGATTTAGTGCTATACCTACGGATGGTCTGTACGGACTACCGTACGTTTAGTGCTCCATGGACCATCATACGGCTCGGACGAGTATTCGCAAACATGTATCCACGTCCGGACAGTTCTGCTTCCGCGCAGCATTAAACGCGTAGATTAGATGCCTCGCGCGTCCAGATACGGACGTACGGAGCACGGAAGCGCTCGACGGAGGGTCCTCGACCGGATGGACGGACGCTCCGCGGGCCGTGCATAAACGCAATAATTGATTTCTATACGATAGTTGCGGACAACAGACATCCGTATAGCACTAAATCCAGCCTTAGAAAAGTGACTTACGCGGTCAAAATGTATGGAACAGCAATTTTTTTAATAACCGCCGAAAAATGTCAGTCTTACCAAGCGGTATCTTATTACCCAGTAACTGGGTTGTAGAGGTCAGATAGGCAGTCGCTCCGTGTAAAATACTGGTATTCTGCTGCATCCGGTTAGACTGGAAGCCGACCCCAACATAGTTGGGAAAAGAAGGACGAAAAGGTTCAGAATCATGTAAGTAGTGAATTCATGGTAACAACGGTTGAGCGCCGATGTCCCAGCCACCCTGTATGAAGACGCTTTTAAATTTACGTCCACGATAATATCGTCACGTTTAATCAACTCAGCCTATCGCAGTCCACTGCTGGACATATGCCTCTCCCAGACTGCGCACAACAACCCGTCCTCCGTCTTCCGCATCCAGTCTACCCCAGCCACCTTCTTTAGGTCGTCCGTCCATCTAGCTGGGGGGCGTCCCACACTGCGCTTGCCGATACGCGGTCTCCCACTCCAGGACTCGTCTACTCCACCGCCCATTGGTCCTTCGACAGACATGGCCAGCCCACTGCCACTTCAGTTTGCTTACTCTGCAAGCTATGTCGGGAACACGTCACGTGAGAAATTATAAATGCGCACATCCAATCGCGTTAACGATAAGAATACGTTCACTTACGTCAATTTGTATGAAATAATTGTCACTAGGCGCTACTTTAGTTTCAGTACAAATTGAAGATTACGAAAAGGTACAAAATCTCGCACTGTTAACGCGCACACTGTGCGTGTCACTACTTCACGGCGAACCCACTGTGCACCTGCGACGACAGCCCGCGGGACGCGGGGGACGGGGGCCCGAGCGGCCGCGTCGCGTCGTCGCCAGCCAACCGCCGACAGTCTTCTCGGGGTCACTCACTAGCAAGACCGCGTGCCTCTGCGCATCGCGTCACTAATAATTTAATTAACGTACAAATGTTGAGGAATATAATATTTTCAAGAGTAGACTCGCCTATTATTGAAGTGACCCCAATATTCTCAACAAAATTGGCGACCGTCTAAGATAATATTGTCGAACCTACAAACAAACCAATACCTAATTACTTACGACCGAAACTTCGAGAGCGTTCGAGAAAACACGTGGAGACCGGACACCGGACACGGGAATCAAGCTCAAGATTGGACAAGATTGGCGCGTATGCTGTTCTTCAGTCACCCGCGGGGCCTTTGGACTACGCAAGCTGGCTACAATTTCATCGCCTGCACTGCACCAGAGGTCTAGCCCGAGGGAAGTAAGCGGTTTCCTTTATTCCTACCTATTCCATGATTCCTATCTACTTGTTTCTATTTGTGTGAATAGCCTAGTTGGTTTTGCTCGAACAGCTTGCCTGAAATATTCGAATTTCGAAATACGATAAGTATCTACCTAACCTAATTTTCTTGCCGCACGTGGTGGGCGAGTCCATTTTTAGTGCTTGTGTGTGCGATTGGCGCCTGTTGCGCTTACCTATTTGTTTGGTGGATGTCTCTAAAGCTTTTATAATATGGGTCTAAAAGTTTGCCTAAAGCTTCAATCTAAGCACTAAAACCTAACTGTTGCACTTTGTACCTAAACTACTGTACACCCACGTGTACGCCTAAGCCTATGTTGCAGACGATTGTGTTCTCTACACTAAAACCTAACTATTGCACTTTGTACTCTATACTATTGTACACCCTAAAGCACGTGTACGTCTAAGCATAGGTTGCAGACGATTGTGTTCTGTACCTATTATTATCTAACTTGGGAGTTTACGCCTATTGCATATACAGCTAACTAGAAATTCTAGTTTTTTATATAGTGCATCTGCAACCTAAAAGTAACAGCTATTTCACCAAAGCTTGCCGACTATTCCAGGTGCGGTGAGTGTGCATGGCATGAACCTGAGCTTCACTAAATAATCTGCTAGCTACCTGCCTGTCAACGCCAGCAGTGCGGGCGCCTGGTGATGGTGAGTGCTGCATACTTCGTGCTGTCACAGCTTCAGTACCGTAAGTTAGCGGTTTTGAGTTAATTATATTTATTAGATAGTGACTATTGTACCCAATTCATTGTTGCCTATATAACTAGAGGTTAGAGTATAGAATAAACTACTTACAAATAAATAAAATAAGATGGATAGTGAGTTAAATAAAGAAGAAATGAGTGAAGTTGAAAAACAAGAATATAAAGGTCTACTAAGAAAACGTAGTGCTATGAAAGGTCAACTTACTAGATTTAAAGACTACTTACAACAAATGTCAAAGTGTAGTCCACTCAGTAGCTTGCAAGCCAAAGAAATTGTAATGAAAATAGACAAATTTCAAGCTTTACTGAGTATGTTTGATAAATTACAAAATAATATTGAATTGAATTGTCTAGATTTGGATGAGCAATTAAGAGAAAGAGAGTTAATTGAGAATCAGTTCTTTTCATGTATATCATTGGCTCAAGAGTTAAATGAATCGGCCAATGTGTCTAAAACTGATCAACAAAGGTCTGATGGCTCGGACTGTAGTTCAAATAATAATAGTCATTGTACTCATAATAAGTTTAATTCAGTGAAGTTGCCTACTATTAAATTGCCTTCATTTGATGGCAACTACATAAAATGGTTAGAGTATCGGGATACTTTTGATTCCTTGATAAATTCTAATGATGCAATCCCAAATATAAACAAGTTTCACTATCTAAGGTCATCCTTAGAAGGAGGAGCTTTAGTTGTAATAAAGTCTATAGAGTTTACATCAAACAATTACAAAATAGCTTGGGATTTAATATGCCAACGATATAATAATAAAAATCTACTTATGAATAATCATCTAAAATCGCTTTTCAGTATTGAGTCGCTAACAAGAGAATCTTATAAGGCTTTAAGATATGTTATTGATTTAGTTTCAAAAAATCTAAGAGCGTTGAATACTTTAGGGCAGCCTACAGATAAATGGGATGCTTTAATAATATATATGGTGTCAATAAAGCTTGATGTCACCACTAGTAGAAAATGGGAAGAATATAAGAATGGATTACCAGAATTGCCTACATTAGATCAATTTACTGATTTCTTGCGTAACAGGGCAGATGTTCTAGAAACCACACAAAATCAAACTGATCATGGTAAGTCACATGGTGGTTCCAAGGAGTCAAAGTCTTTTGCTAAGGTTTTTGTGAGTTCTACAAGTAACAACTCTTCCAAACATTCATGTGTTGTTTGTAAGGACAACCATCCGTTGTATATGTGTACCAAGTTTAACGAGATGCCACCTGAAGTTAGGTTAGATACAGCTTTAAAGCTGAAGTTATGTCTTAACTGTCTGCGTAGTGGACATACTGCCAAAAAATGCTTTCTTAAAGGTTCTTGTAAGCTTTGCAATGGGAAACATAATAGCTTAGTGCATAAAGATACAACAGCAGGATGTAGTAATTTTAGTTCCAATTTAAATACAAATAATAACGACTTACCTCCAAGTACATCACCGGTAACACTGTCTGCTACCTCTGCGGGACAGGTCCTGTTGTGTACAGCAGTTGTTCAAATTGTTAATCCTGTAAATAATTCTACATACCAAGCACGAGCTCTCTTGGATACAGGGAGTCAATCTTCCTTTATTACTGAAAAACTTAAAGCAAAGATAGGAATACCAACTCAATGTACAGAACCAATAAGAATCTCTGGCATCAATAATATACAATGTGACATTAAGGAGCGTTGTAGTTTAAAATTGTACTCACGTTTTGAAGAGTCATTTAATTTACAAGTTATGTGTTTAGTAGTACCTAAAATTACTAGTACATTACCGACACTAAATGTTAATGTTTTAGACCTAGGATTGCCTGCTGATTTGGATCTCGCAGACCCTGGGTTCCATTGTCCCTCTGACATAGATATCTTGTTGGGGGCAGACGTTTTTTGGGACATTGTAGGTACCCAACAAATAAGATTAGGTAAGCACCAACCTGTATTACAATATTCAAAACTAGGTTGGCTAGTGTCAGGTCCTGTAGGGAATGGACACTCTAAGTTAAATTGTACTAAAAATGCTTACTCTAGTATTAATGTATTACATTGTAACATTGTGCAGGATGATATTCAAGAATCATTACAAAGATTTTGGGAGGTTGATGAATTGCCTTCAAACAAAATATCTTACACCCTTGAAGAACAAGCTTGTGAGAACAGTTTTGTAGAAAATACAAGTCGTTTGCAAAGTGGTAGATTTAATGTTAAGATGCCACTCAAGGATTCACCAGAAGAAGCACTAGGTGACTCTTATAATATTGCCAAAAGGCGTTTTTTTTGTTTAGAAAACAAGTTGGATAAGAATCCAAATATTAAAAAACAGTATTGTGACTTTATTAAAGAGTATTCAGATCTTGGTCATTTGGAAGAAATAGAGCGTCCAAAGTTTGGTAATTACTTGCCTCATCATGCAGTACTAAGAGAAAAAAGTGAAACAACTAAGCTTAGAGTAGTTTTTGATGCTTCAGTGAAAACATCCTCTGGAAAATCACTAAACGATATCCAGATGATAGGCCCAGTTGTACAAAATGATTTATTTAATATTATGTTACGTTTTCGCACTCATAAATTCGTATTAACGGGTGACATTGAGAAAATGTTTAGACAGATTTCAATCGAGGAATCACAACGTCATTTACAATTAATTTTGTGGAGAGAAGATGCATCTCTGCCTCTCAGGGTCCTGCAATTAAACACTGTGACCTATGGCACAGCTTCTGCGCCGTTTCTAAGCACTAGATGTCTTCTTCAGTTAGCAGAGGAATGTACAGATCAGCATATTGCTAATATAATTAAAAATTACTTTTATTATGATGACTTAAGCACTGGAGCATCTACTAAAGAAGAGCTGATGCATATTTATAAGACTGTGATACAAATATTAGGCTCAGCACATTTTCCATTGCGTAAAATACGCACAAATTGTCCTCAAATATTTGCAGATGAACCCACATTAAATGAAACATTAGACCTTACAAAGCAGTCATGTGTTCTAGGTCTCAATTGGTCCCCTAAAATGGACACATTTCAATTTCCAATAAATATAGAATCTACTTTAAAAATAACTAAGAGAACAATAATCTCAATGACTTGCAAAATTTTTGATCCTTTAGGTATTCTATGTGCTTGCGTTATTAATGCAAAAATAATCTTACAACGTTTATGGAGTGCTAAGATCGACTGGGATGATCCAGTACCTAACGATATAAAAAATTCTTGGATGATTTTTATGAAAAACCTATCATGCCTATCTAGTATACAATTAGAAAGAAATGTTATTTGCGATTTGCCTAAATCAATAGAGCTACACTGTTATGTTGATGCCTCACAAAATGCATATAGTGCCTGTGTATATTTGCGCACAACTGATGTTAATAATAAAGTTACAGTTAAGCTACTATGTGCCAAGGCTCGTGTAGCTCCCTTAAAACCAACTACTATACCACGTTTGGAATTGTGTGGTGCCTTGCTCGGAGCCAGATTGTGTGCAAAGGTCTTACAGTCACTCCGTTGTAACATTACTAGTAAAACTATTTGGACCGATTCAACAGTAGTACTCGGTTGGCTTAATATTCAATATAAACAACTAAAACCGTTTGTTCGGAACAGGATAAACGAAATAAATGAAATTACATCTGACTATTCATGGCGACATGTGCCTACAGATTGTAATCCTGCTGACTTGGCCTCAAGAGGTATAACCCCGCAACAGTTACAGTCCTCAGCCTTGTGGTGGGAGGGACCTTCGTTCCTTGGAAGGGACCCAACCGAATGGCCACAACTAAGTGTTCCAAATATAGAACTACCAGAACTAAAGGTTTTACAAACCAGATTAGAAGTTAATTTCTTAGACTTTTCTAGATATTCAAGTTTTAATAAACTCAAAAGAATTATAGCTTATGTCCATAGATTTATTAACAATTTTATTTGCAAGTATAGTAAAGATAAAACTAAGAGTAGGTTAACAGGTTGTCTTAGCACTGATGAGATTAGTAATTCATTAAAAACATTAATAAAGTTTTGCCAAGTGCAATCATTTTATAGTGAAATATATGCGATCAAAAGGAGCAAAGAACTCCATCATAAATCTAAAATATTGCCACTGAACCCATTTATAGATTCAGATGGTATACTCAGGGTAGGTGGTCGTATACAAAACCCAAATTATAATTTTGAAAAAAGACACCCAATATTACTTGATTCTAAACATAATTTTACTAAATTACTAATGAGATATGAGCATATACGTTTATTCCATGCCGGACCACAATTACTTTTATCATCCATTAGAGAGGAATATTGGCCAATAGGTGGCAGGAACTTGGCTCGTAGCATATTAAGAAACTGTATTGTGTGTATACGTTTTAGAGGTAAAACAGTACAGCCCATAATGGGTAACCTTCCAAATGTTAGAACAAGTCCCAGTTTTCCCTTTTATACCTGTGGAACAGATTTTGCTGGTCCATTCATGATATCGAGTAAGAAAGGCAGAGGTAGTCGTGTAACTAAATGTTACCTTTGTTTATTTGTTTGTCTTACAACTAAAGCTGTCCACTTGGAGCTTGTAAGTGATCTCACTACTGAAGCGTTTCTAATGTGCCTACGACGATTTGTAGCAAGAAGAGGTAAACCTTACGAAATTTATTCAGACAATGGCAAAACATTTGTAGGGGCAAACAATGAATTGGGTCGAGTCCTCAAATCTAGTCGCGAAGCTGTGACAGAGTATGGCAGCACTGAAGGCATTCGATTCAGATTCAGCCCTGCATATTCACCTCATTTTGGGGGTATTTGGGAAGCTGGGGTAAAGTCATCGAAACACCACCTAAAAAGAGTAGCAGGCAATGCTGCTTTAACGTTTGAGGAACTTTCGACGTTGTTTACACAAATAGAGGCTATCCTAAATTCACGACCCTTATCTCCTCTCTCATCAGACCCATCAGATATCTTACCCCTTACTCCAGGGCACTTCCTCATCGGGCGGCCACTCACATCAGTGCCGTCTCTTACCATTAATAAAACGAGAACCAACAGATATGAGAGGATAGAGCAACTGCGGCAGCAATTTTGGGAGAGGTGGCGTCGCGAGTACCTGGCCGAACTGCAGCAAAGAACAAAGTGGAGGAGACCACAACATGAACCCAAAGTAGGTGATTTGATTATACTAAAGGAAGATCACCTACCTCCATTATGTTGGCGTCTAGGCCGCATAACAACACTATACCCGGGACAAGATGGCGTCAGCAGAGTCGCTGATGTCTACACATCGAGAGGAACTATCAAGAGAGCAGTCCATAAATTCTGTATTATACCTGATGACGATGACAAGGACTGCATGAAACCAAATGAAGATAACATAGATAGCTGAGCTATCAAGGTGTGGGAGGCTGTTAACGCGCACACTGTGCGTGTCACTACTTCACGGCGAACCCACTGTGCACCTGCGACGACAGCCCGCGGGACGCGGGGGACGGGGGCCCGAGCGGCCGCGTCGCGTCGTCGCCAGCCAACCGCCGACAGTCTTCTCGGGGTCACTCACTAGCAAGACCGCGTGCCTCTGCGCATCGCGTCACTAATAATTTAATTAACGTACAAATGTTGAGGAATATAATATTTTCAAGAGTAGACTCGCCTATTATTGAAGTGACCCCAATATTCTCAACACGCACTAATAGGCCGACTGACGATTTTGATAAAATTGGACACAGCTATATAAATATGACCAGTGACCATGATGAACGTGATGGTAGACCATGTTTTGGTTTTGTTCCTTAAGGTGCCACTAGTCATATTTTTTCCATACAAATTTCGGGAGAATATTACTCCACTGTTTGACATTTTGCATCCAAAGTTAAACATGATACTGTTTTGACTTATTATTAAATTTGTTTGTACGGAAACAGAGTAGTAAAATAAAAAGCCATTAAAAAGTTATGAACCAACAAAGATTCATTTTTCTTGCAATTTTTTTTTTTTTTACTTTGGGTGTAAATAAGTAATAAAAGATCTGTAAAATCTTCAAAACCAAGTCCGTACCGACAAAGCTCAGTTATCGTTATAAAATAAACTTTATTTGTAATTGATTTATGGAGAGGTTTTTTCATAAAACTCGATTTTCCAAAGCACTTTTCGAATTTTTTTACGCGCCTGTCAGTTCGGAATGGTGTTTCTATGCGTGAGAACTAGTCGTTGTGCGTGTAGACTAACGTCTAACTGCTCATCACTAATACTATCTCTGTCGGACACGAAGCCAGGTGAGACAGCGTGGTTTTTGGCTATGCCCACCAGTGAGTTCGAGCTCGCGACTAGTTTACTCTTAACGAGAACGGATATGAGTCAAGCCGCGGGCAAGAGTTATGACTAACTGAGAACAAACACTTACGATCAGTAATAATGGCGTCAAATTTCAAGCCTGGTTTCCAGTTATGCAGTGAGAAATCGCTCACGACTACATCTAGGTACCGCGACTCTGTTCCGTACTGTCTCATATTGCCACGGATACTTTCATCTTTGGTGCGTATCTGAAAATTTAATGTCTTAGATATAATGATGAATATTTGTGTAATAACGGATATAAAAAGACACTGAACCAAGCCGGGAGTCACTTGTACTCCCTGTCATTTTAGTAATTTTTTTGTACTGGACCATGACCTGACTATGAAATATTAAAGGTCAAAATTCCAGCTTTTACTGACTTTTTTTACGAAAAAGTTTTTAATGTTACAAATCAACACAACTTTAAATACCCCCACGGCGGCGCCTATACCGTTGCATGCACCATACAATGTTTTGTGTGCGTTACATTGCGCACTACCGCAAACAACAAATTTTCACACCAAAAATAAAAGTTTTTTTCCCAGCAATTCCCAGCAAAACAATATGCGTAGTTGACGGCTATGTGATGTGTCTTTTTACAGCCTGTATAAAACAAGTTAATGTTTTATCTTATCTGTGTATAATGTACTTTTGTTAGAATTAAGTTTATGGAACCCATGGCCGCATACCATTTTGAAAATAAATTTTATTAATGAATTAGGTATTGATGAAGAAGTTAGTAAACGTGAAGTCCATTCATGAGAAAGCTATAATTGGGATGTAATTACATCTTAGATGCATGTTTAAAGCTGGCTCCCAGTAACTGGGTTGTGGAGGTCAGTTAGGCTCCATGTAAAATACTGGTATTCAGCTGCATCTGGTTAGACTCGACCCCAACATATTAACAAGCATCTTAACCATGGCAATACATACTTTGTTACCTTTTGACCGACGCGGGTGGGCCGCGTCCGCGCGTGCAGCATCAAGTAGTCGATGTCTGAGCCCCACACGTATGCTGGAAATAGTAAATTAGGTTTTAGTCTTTATAGACATAAAGGCTTAAACAGTATGCATATAAAGAGCAATATGGTATTCATCTACTGTGTCTGTGTCGATTCAGAACAAGGTGATGCGACGTAGTGCTATACAAAAACTTAGAACATTTGAGACTCCCTGATTCGTACGGTTTTTATGACTTGACGAAACATGGAGATTTATTTATTATGTAAGTTTAATATTAAAGTATTATATGCTTAGACCTCCCGGAAGAATAAGTTTTCTAAATAATGTTAAAATCCGCATCACAATCCGTTGCGTACTAGTAATATATAATATATGTCAATGGTTGCGTAGTTTAGGAGAACCACGCAGTTACACAGTCACAGACACACGAAAAGCGACTTTAATTTAACATGTACCAGTGAACCGTCCTGCTTCGCACGGTTTTAACGAGTTGAAAAAAATCGACATTTCTTTATTATATAAAGTTTAATATTAAAGTCGATATTATATGCGTAAACCTTGATACGAAATCCGTTGCCTTTGCCTAGTTTAGAAGAAAAACGCGTTCACACAGAGACACACGAAAAGCGTCTTTAATTTATAATATTATGTATCTAATAGATTAGCTATTAACATTTACAAAAGACAATTTCACCTCCAAAATGTGCAGCAGCGACCAGCAAAGACCCCGAGCCGACGAAGGGGTCGAGGACCATGTCTCCTAACTTGACTTGTGCCTGGTTGGCCATGATGATGGCGAGCTGCGCGTCCATGCTGGTGTTGCCGATAAACTGGCGCTTCTTCAGCGAGTGCACTTGGATGAGGTCGCGCTGACCATCTGCTATCTGTGTACATTTTTTTTTCTTATAATATTAAGATTCTGGGGTTTACTTCTTGTTAATACCCTTCGAGCATTAAATGCACTATGAGATCAAGAAGAAGAAGGCAGAAGGCAGTACTCCTTGATACAGCTCGCATCGAGAGGAGGTTCCTGTCCCTGGAGCCATAACCACCGCTTGGAATCTGCTTTTAATACCAGCAGACTAGTATTTTTGAATGTTTTTTTTTTGTATGAACTTCTTTAAAAATCTATTTAATAAGTAAGAAAATAAATAAACGAGAAGATAATAATAAAAATACTGCATCACTCTACTGCATAATTATAAATAATTTGTTGTTTGTACTACCTGAAAAGGATGACATTAATATTGCTTAATAATTGTATTAAATTCATTATTATTGACATTTAATTTTGACATAACTATAATTTCTCAATTTTATTGTACTAATATAAAATAAAATAATTAAGTAATAATAATGTTCAATGCATGCTAATTTATGATGTTAAGGGCAGGCGAATGATAATTGCAATGCTTATAAGAGGCTGCTAACTTATAAGTACTGTTATGTTTGAATCTTGTTGATTGTTTTTATTAGTTGTCAAGTGTAACATTTTGTAATGAGGGTAAAAAGGAAATAAAACAGTTTGCTTTCTGATCTCGACTTGGTTGTATCTTTTATTGGCGACTGCGGAAAATAAGTTGGATTTCGGTGAAAATGACGGCAAATGTAACGAATATAGTGTTTCCCGGACAATTTAACCCAAAGACTGATAAGTGGTGTGATTATAAAGAACAATTACTGTGCGCGCTTGATGCGGCGGGGTATGACAAACTCAACCTCGACAAGGGACGATCGCTGTTTCTTTCTCAGTGCGGCAAAGACACTTTTGCGTTAATTGCGTCACTTTTAGTTCCAAAACGTCCTACGGAAGTACCTTTAGTAGACATTTTTAGTGTTTTGGATAAGTTTTATGAACCTGAGGTTAACGAAATTTTGCAAGCGGGAAAATTTTACAAACGTCAACAAGTGCAAGGTGAAAGCGTGCAAGACTTTGTGGCGGCTATAAGTCTGCTTGGTGCAAAATGCAATTTCATGGACTTGAAACGCCAGTTGAGAGACCGACTAGTGCTGGGGGTACAGGACGATCGCTTGCGACGCGACTTATTGAAAAAGAAAGACTTGACGTACGAGGTCGCGTTACAGATGTGTCTGGACTATCAAGTGACGTTCCCTGATTTGTACCCTGCGTGTGTGGCTAGTGAGTCTAAGCAAACTCCGTCCAGTGTCACGGAGACTGAATCGATGGACATTGGTAATGTTAACTCGAACGAGTGTCGACGGTGTGCACGCGCACACCGGTCGGGCGAGCGCTGCCCGTTTCTTAAGGCGAAGTGCTTCTACTGCAAAAAGTTTGGTCACATTGCGGCGGCCTGCTCCAAGAAGCCAGGACGTGTACACCAGGTCGACGACACGAGGGAAGCCAACACGAGTGTGGACACTTCAGCTGAGAAGATGATGGGCGTATACGTCTGCGTGGATATGTACACACCACCTATTACCACAGACGTTACGATAGACGGCGTTCATTTATCTATGGAAGTGGACTCAGGTGCAGCGCGCACCATTATGTCGGAAGAGACATACAAGATGCTGTGGTTAAGGCCCCCACCCCTACGAGCTACCAATCTAAAGCTCGTGACATGGACTCAAGACCCTTTGAAAGTATTAGGACTAGCAGACGTGCGTGTTGTGCTAGGTAATAAGGAAGCGCAATGTGAACTGGTCGTGGTGTCGGGGAATGGGCCAAATCTGCTGGGCAGGAACTGGTTCCATACACTAGGCCTTCAAGTATCAGGATTGTGCTGGGCTGAAGAGGAGATAGAACAATATAAAAAAGAATTTCCTGAATTATTTAAAGAAGGTCTCGGCGAGTACAAAGGCCCTGAGGTGTCACTTCATGTGCGTCCGGACGCTACGCCCCGATTCTTAAAGGCGCGCGCGGTGCCCTACCCTCTTAAGGAAAAAGTCATTAGACAATTGAACGAGATGGTGGAGGCGGGTGTACTGACACCTGTCCGTTATTCTGAGTGGGGGACACCGGTGACGCCGGTGATGAAAGAAGACGGAACAGTACGAATGTGTGGTGATTATCGTGTCACGGTGAACACCGCTATAGATACAGACATCTATCCGCTGCCGACGTCTGTGGAAGCGTTTGTCAGACTTAGTGGCGGCAGAATATTTAGTAAGCTGGACTTGAAAAACGCGTACACACAACTGAAGGTAGACGACGCGACAGCTATGCTGCTCACGCTGAACACTCCTATCGGTCTAATGAAAGTGAATCGTCTGCCATTCGGTGTCAGCGCGGCGCCAGCGATTTTTCAGCGTCTAATGTCGACGGCGTTAGCGGGTATGGACGGAGTGGCGTGTCTATTAGATGATATCGCAATCACCGGAGCCACGATTGCAGAACACAACCGGAGACTTAGAGAAGTACTGACTAAACTGCAACAGATGGGACTCCGCCTCAACGTAAAGAAATGCGTGTTTGCTGCGAACAGCATCACATTCCTAGGGCACATGATTAATGCAGAGGGACTTCACCCAGCACCTGCAAAAGTCAAAGAGATTCAGGAAAAGTCGGCCCCAACCAACAGAGAGACCTTGCGTGCCTTCCTAGGCTTATATAATTTTTACGAAAAATTCTTGCCTGACAAGAGCACTGTGTTGGAACCACTGTATCGACTTTTAGAATCAAAAAGACCTTGGAGCTGGGGTGAGAGGGAACAGGAAGCGTTTGTGGAGGCGAAGCGATTACTGTCATCAGATCGAACGTTGGTGGGTTATGACATGCAGAAAGAACTACTTCTCATTTGTGATTCATCGGAATACGGTCTCGGAGCGATTATTGCACACGCCATGGAGGACGGGTCAGAGCGGCCGGTGATGATGGCCTCACGGACACTACAGGCGCATGAGAGACGATATGGGCAGATTGATAAGGAGGCCCTGGCTATTATATTTGGATTGACAAAGTTTCACGAATTCTTGGCGGGTCGTAAATTTTGTATTGTGACAGATCATAAGCCGTTGGTCGGTTTATTCAATCCCGCAAAACCAATTCCAGACCAGATATCACCGAGGATGTTGCGCTGGTCATTGAAACTTTCCAGTTATAATTACAGTATACAGTACAGGCCTGGTAAATTAATCGGCAACGCGGACGCGTTGAGCAGGTGGACCGCTCCGAACACGTCAAGTGTGCAGGAGGATGTGCTGCGCGACGTGCTGCTGCTGGAGGAGCAGCCGAGCGGCTGGGAGTTGGACGCTGCTAAGATAGCCGCGGAGACCAACAAAGATGTGGTATTGCAAAAAGTCAAGTTTCACGTTTTGCACGGATGGCCACGAAAGAACATAGACCCGAATCTACAAGCTTATTGGACACGGAGAGAGGCTCTTTCACATAATAAAGGTTGTTTATTGTGGAGCAATAGAGTCATAATACCTTTGTCCTTACAGGACAAAGTGTTAATGTTGTTACATGCCCCTCATGCGGGCATTGTCCAGACGAAAGCGTATGCAAGAGGCTACGTGTGGTGGGTCAACATGGATCGGCAGATTGAGAATGTGGTGGCAGCTTGTCAGCAATGTCAGCTAGTGAGGAATAACCCACCAAAGGACCCGCAGGCTTGGATTGTTCCAGAGAAGCCGTGGAGCCGTGTGCATGTGGATTTTGCGGGGCCCTTTCAGGGAAAAACGTTTTTAGTCCTAGTAGACAGCTACAGCAAATGGTTTGAGGCTGAAATCATACCAGCTATGAACAGTGGTACGGTGATAGCAGTTATGAGAAAAATTTTCACTTCACAAGGGCTGCCCGACGTGTTGGTGTCCGATAATGGACGTGCGTTCACCTCGGATGAATTGAATAATTTTCTCAAAAAGAATGGAATTAAACATTTGTATTCACCGCCCTACCACCCAGAGACTAACGGGCAAATTGAACGCACGATTCAAACATTTAAGAATAAAATAAAGAAACTAGAGAATCTGGACATGCAATGGCAGGAGAAACTTTGCAAAGTTCTTTACTATTTACGGACTGTGCCCAATAGCTCTACTAACAAGACACCTGCTGAGTTACTGAATGGGCGAAGATACAGGACGGCAGTGTCGAGCTTACACCCCGACTCCGCGCCGAGTCGCTCCGAGCAGCAACTGGAGGCGGCGGCGCAGCACCCGCCCTCGCGGACTTTTACGCTGCTGCAGCCCGTGCTCATACGCATGTACGGGCCCGGGAACAGGTGGCGTAGGGCCACCGTGGAGACAGTGGAGGGGCCGGCCACTTATGTGGTGAGGACGGAAGATGGAGAGCTGCATCGCCGACACGCAGACCAAATACTGGCCAGACCGCCGGACACATTTGTTAATGGGTCACCTGTCATTGACAGTCAGCCAGCCAATGATACGGACTCTGAATTATCACAGGATCCGCCGATTGTGATTCCGCCCCCTGAATTATGGCCCGATATTATAGGAATTCCGAATGAATGACTTAAGTGGTTGCTATGTTACAAGTAGACATTTTTGTTAAATTGATTTTGTTATCTGTTGAATTAATTATTGTATTTACCAATCATTATGTTATGAGAGAAAGGTATGTTATGTTTGAATCTTGTTGATTGTTTTTATTAGTTGTCAAGTGTAACATTTTGTAATGAGGGTAAAAAGGAAATAAAACAGTTTGCTTTCTGATCTCGACTTGGTTGTATCTTTTAAGTACTAACATAACATAACACCAAGATTGTACACTTAGTTCGCAATAAACGTTTTGACTTTGACTTTGGCTTTCTCACCCATTTCCCAAAGAAGACATCATGTGGATTCTCTGGCACATCATTGGGGTTTACACCATAGAACTCTAGGTAAGCGAGGGTCACATCAGGGTTTTTGAGTTTTACAGGACTACCTCCCATTGGTAAGTAACTGAATCTCTGAAAGAATAATGTGCATACATAATGTTATATCTTCAACTGCCACAAAAAGACAATAGTAAAACAATGGCCACCTAACTGAATCAGCTTGCATAACTGCTGAGGTGTATGAATAAATGTGTCTCTAAGCAAAGTCTATTTTTTTTATTCAAGTGTCAGTCTCTTTATTGCCTCATCTGACACATACTGGGTGAATTTCAGTAAATTATAGACTGATTTTGTCATTATTGGTCTTAAAATCAGAGAAAATGCTACAGCTTTATAAAACTACACTTACCTCAATCTTTTCAACCTTTTCCTTCATGGTAAAATGTTTGCAGAATGTCTCGACATCAACTTTAAAAGACTTTTTCGGGGAAAAACTCGATTCTATCAACTCCTTTGGACACAAACAGGTATCACTGACGCCATCCTTATTGTCTCCTAGAACCCAACTACCAGTCGAGTTTTTCAGTGAATTCTTTAAGTTCTCGTGCAATTGTGCCTCGGTCCTCGCTTTAGACCACAACTCTATACAGTTTTTTACCAGAACAGACCTAGAAGCTATTTTTCTAACACAGTCTTCTGAAGGCAATTCAACAACCCAATACGGCTTCTGAACGCATGGGTTTTCTACAAACTTAACCGGTATATTCAGCAGTGATATTATACTGTACATTTCCTGAAAAATTACGAAGTTATTTATCTCAAATCTTTGTTTATGATCTAGTCTAATGAAAATGCGTATCAAACTTACTGCATGACGAAAATCTATGTGTTCATGGGCGAACCACATCAAATACCTTCGCCACATTTTGTGCTCGTCTTGCATTATGTTTTATTTTGAAAATGTGTTATCTGTTTCCATTACTCAACAACAACATAACCTCAAATTAATTGGCATTCCAGTATGCGCATAGAGGAAAAAAATTTAGTATGAAAAGTATGCGATTATTTATTATGTATGACATTAAGGAGCGGTGTTGCTAGAGTCTAGACCCAAGCAACTTCAAATAAAAAAATCATCGAGTGTAACTCACTCTTAATCCCATATCTATTTCTAGTAACGAATTTTTAGTCATTGTCCCCTATTAGTAAAAATTTACTTGTATTTTATTTTGAGCCACCATTTATAGCAATTGAAATACCAAACATGAAAAAAAAAAAAAAAACTATCTTGGTGGCAAAACACGTCTCGTCTTTCTATCAAGTTGTAGTCTTACCGGAATCGCAGGGCATAAAAAAAATTGTGATTTTCTTTTATGGCAATGTCACGAAATCATTTTTTTTTAAAATGCCATGATAATATTCTGTTAGTCCTATCCTATTCCCTCCCGTATTATTCGAGGTCAAGAGCAGGCCCATTCCCCCCATTCCCGTAGTAAAAAAATAGGCCTGCCCCTCCTTATTACTGGCGGCGAAGGTAGGCAGTGGAAAAAAGTATTAACTAGTATAATCATTTATCCAGTTTATTTCTATAAACTACGTATGCGCGTAAGCTATGTATGTACAAAAATAATAAAATATTAGCATAGCTTTTCGAACATTTTTGTTCAGAACTAATCCTTCATAATTAAAATATAGATAACACACACTTCATGAGTCTCATAGTTACTGGGAATAAAGAAATTATAATTATTATAAATAATATAGTTGACTAAAGTCCAACTAAAACATATTCCATAAGCTCACAAAACAGACTTCACTTTTATTAAAAAGTACAAATAAGTGTGGACGCCACCACTGTCACGAGATACCCATAACGATTGAGTTATTAGATGGTATCCAAGCGCCAATACGGGTTATGTTTGGCCATTAGCTTGGTCAACAGTGGGTGGGATCCCAGGGCTATATGCTATGAGTTCTTCTGCTCTTCTTCTGTATGGTTGGCTTCAAGCATTTCCTGGTATCTGTCGCTGAGGAAGTCTTGGTAGGCGTCCTTGATGGCGCCGGAACATGCGACATAGTGGCCGCCAGAATGTTCTGCCACTACTGGCTTTATGAACAGGTTGATGAGGGATTCACTCATCTCTGCAAAGAAAGTAATAGATGGGAGTTAAAGTGTGTTATTTGGTGGCACTCATGGATTTATTGACTCTAGCTAGATTTTAAGAAGGTCAAATGAGTACTGTGCTACATAATGTAAGAGCTTTAAAAGTTTTCAATCATCTACTTTTTTTAAAACTTGTTGTACTTGCATATAGCAAGTACAACAAGTTTTAAAAAAAGTAGCTCAATCTTTTAACTTAGAAGTAGGTGATCATAATAATCTTCAACCAACACCTAAGGAGGCTCTCGTTGGGCAGCTGGATCAAGGGCTTGATTCAGAATTCAGGAATTCATTTAGGTTCCTTTCTCTGGAGTTCTGACCTCATGTAGCTTGGACCCTGTTCCCAATACCGGTGAGCTACTATTTTTTTATATTTTTACATGTTTTTATATTCTAATATTAAAAAATGTAATTTGTATGTACAGTAATGAAATAAAGGAGATCATGATATTATAATCTATATCTATACATATAATAAATCTGTAGACGAGACGTTTCTGTACATTGAAAATATTTCCAAAAAAAATAGTTGGGGTGTTAAAGGATAACCAACAGATACCATTTCATCAATTTTTGGAATTTTTGTCTGTTTGTCGGTTTGTCTGTTTGTCTGTTTGGATGTGACAGATTATTGATTTGAACAGGGTCAACGTAAAAAGTACCAAACCAATACGGTTACTTTTTATACTCAAATATGGTGTAGAACTCGGAGCAGTGATTAGTTTTTATTTCATCGCAATCGGTTCACTCTATCAAAAGATATAATCAATTTAAAGTATTCTAGAACAACTTTTTACGTTTTTTAGTAACACGTAACGACATCTATTGGCGCGATGTAGTACCTACTAACGAAAACATATTGTTGGTGTGATGTGATTTGTGAATAATCACGTCCTATTAGTTTATGCTTACTTAAATGACGAAATAACACAGATACCTACTTATGTCTATGTTATTTTAAAAAGTAATGATAATGATTATAATATTAAACAAAATCGCTTTCCATTGATGGTTTATTTAGTGGCGCCTGTGGCACTAAAATAATTTTAAACAAAAAGTGAGGATAATGTAAGATAATAGTAATTAATGTGGTGTTCTGAGCGATAAAGAAGTTAGATAATTATTGATATAGAAAGTTGAGTAACGCAGAGCGTTTTAATATGGAGCTTGCGGTAGGAGTTCTAAGGGAGAAATCGACAAATAACGAAAAAGCGTTATGCCTCATTTTTCAAAGTAATAGGTAGATAGAGACACACACACACACAGAGAGAGAGAGAGCTATTTTTCATGGTTTCCGAGGATCCTGACCCCGGTAAGTGAGGTCAAAAAGAAAATCAAAGATGGCGGTTGGCTAAATTTTTAACTTTTTCGTCATGGGTGTCGTTTTCATGGTTTTCGAGGGTGCTGAAGTCGAGAGTCAGGTGAAAATGAAAATCCAAGATGGTGGCTGCAATTTTTTTTTATCATGTTTGTCGTTTTCATGGTTTTTGAGGGTGCTGAAGTCGATATAGTCAGGACAAAATGAAAACCCAAGATGGCGGCTCCATTTTTTTTAAATGTTTTGTCATGGGTGTCGTTTTGATAGTTTTCGAGGGTGCTGAAGCCGATAGTCAGGTCAAAATGAAAATCCAAGATGGCGGCTGCAATTTTGTTTTGATTTTTTGTCATGGATGTCGTTTTCATAGATTTCAAAGGTGCTGAAGCCGATAGGCAGGTCAAAACGAAAATCCAAGACGGAGGTTGCATTTTTTTTTATGGGTTTCGTTTTATTGGTTTTTGAGAGTGCTGAAACCAATGGCTTACCCACCGTCGATTGGCCCATGAACCGTTGGTGAACATTATCTTTAAACCATTAACTTTTTTCCAAAGGACTTTTCACCCACGAACGTTTTGCCAACATAACTCTACGTCAGTGAATGCTTTACCCACAGAATGTTTTGACCAATAACTTTTCACCCAAAGAACAAGGCCAACAGACGCCGGGAAAGGTGAAAGTAAAATAATAATAAGACGTAGTCCTTTATTTCTGTGAAAAGGGTATAAAGTAACCTAACCAAGCCTAACCTCGGGGTGCCCTTCGCTCGCTTTGCTCGCTCACTTGAGCCGCCATCATCCCTTCGAACCCTACCTGTCCGAGTCGGGGTGCCCCAAGTCCCGAGCTCGCTTCGCTCGCCCTTGCATCCTTAGTTCTATTTGACATGGGTCAAATGTTCTTTGGGTAAAAAGTTATTGGTCAAAACATTCTGTTGGTTAAGCATTCACTGACGTAGAGTTCTGTTGGGGAAACGATCGTGGGTCACAAGTCCTTTGGATGAAAAGTTAATGGTGTTGACCAACGGTTCATGGACCAATCGACTGTTGGTAAACCGTTTCAGTACTGGTTAAAATGAAAGTCCAAGATGGCGGCTGCAAATCGAAAAATTCGTAGTGTGTGTCGTTTTCATGGTTTTCGAGAGTGCTGAAGCCGATTGTGACGTGAAAATGAAAATCGAAGATGGCGGCTGCAATTTTCTTTTTCTTTTTTTATCATGTGTGTCGTTTTCATGGTTTTCAATATAAACTTACACGGCTTTGTGTGAAATAAAATAAAATACAACCGACTTAAAAACACACTTCAAAGTGCAATAGACCTTTGGTTTCAGAAGTCTGTAATTTCTTGCCAACGCGCAACGTCTTCCCAAACTAAGGTTATTTTGCACTTTGTAGGGTTTTTTATGGAAGTCGTTTATATTTTTTTGTAATTATCTTTACAATTTTTTTTCTGGTTTTCGGCAGTACAAGGTCTAAATCAAAATCATGTCTAAAGTTTTCATGGGTTTCATCTTCGTAGTTTAAATGGCGGCCGGTGTCAAATATAACCAAAGTTTAATGGGTTGCTTTTTACACGGGCAACTTTATGTAGAAGCTCTTACCATTAATGTATTCTTCCTTTTATCATCTAGATATCTCGATGCTTTATAAGGCATAATATTGGTAGATATATATGATATCTTCAATACCAAGTTAAGAAATTCTAAATTTACCACAGAGAAGAAACCAAGACTTAGAAAAACAAACTTCAAACTTCACCTACTAATCTCAGATATACTTTAGATAAAATGGTGATATGATTTTACAAGTTGGTATTCTAAGACAGACGCAAAATAAAATGGACATAATTATGGCTGTTTGGTTAGATAATCAGCCTCGAGCAGGCGCTTTTATTTTAATTTATTCTCAAAAATCAAAGTGACACTTCGTCGCATTGTCATTATGAACCATGAAGACGCAGTGATTGCAGTCGAAAGGGCCGTGGTACCGAACCCTAGGAGTGGCAATTACACCTTTCCTAAGCGACACATTACTTATTGTTTTCCGACATCCACGCGAACGAAGTCGCGGGCACAGCTAGTTAATTACTAAGATTAACAGAATTAGATTAACTTACCTTTAGGTATAATGGAATCACTCTCTCCATAGACATGCAGTGATGGCAGACTGATCTCCTCATCATAGAATCCCTTGTGAACTAGGCTGCCTGATCTGAACCCAGATGCGAATATAACAAACTTCATTGTGTATGGTAAATCTGAAACAAAATGTTATATCATTTAACTTTTTTATCTCTTTGTTAAAGGTAGGCAGTGTCCACACACAAGTGCTGTTTGTGCCTCTTCATTATAAGTATTTAATTTTTTATCTTTCTTGGTATTGTGAACTTGAGGTATTACTGAACTTAATAACTTGGATTGGATACTCAGTACTATTTATTGCATTCCACAAAGTGTACTTCAAAAATTTTATGAGATCATTATGGATCCTGTTGAGCACATCAAAAATACTGTTAAAATAAAAATAAAGTCAATATGGATGGTTGTTTTGTTATAAAAGTACAGATAGGACTATTGTTACAGCAATATAATATACATATTCCTAAAAACCTTATAAAACACAAACTGAACACTTACATCCTTTCTGTTGCATGGCAGCCAACAGCCCCACAAGACAGGCACCCTGTGAGAAGCCCATGAACCCATCAAATGGCCCATGCTGCTCCACTACATTCTTTATCACTTCTAGGGTGTCTTCAAACCCAAGTGCTGGTCCTCCGAGGCACTTCCCACTGAATGTGTTGTCCTCAGCATTGAACCACCATGATCGGGAATCTAGAAATCAGAGGTTTATGATTATAATCAAACATAAGTTTAGTGTTGTAGACATTTATGAGCTCAACCGTCACTATTTACACTATGAGACACAATTTATTTTTTTTATTGTTACCAAATTAATAAGATTGCCTAACAGACCAGGGGATGAACCATCTATTAGGGGATACTGCTGTTTAGCGTGGCAGTTACAGTGTTATAGACTGACGTAAAACTTGAAAAAATGCTGGAGCAAAGGAATTGGCTGTAAGTAGCTGTTGATTGGGAGAAGTATATAAATGTTTTATTTCCTATAATAAGGCCTACTCCAACGGGCAGCGGGATTGTCCGAAAGGGTTACCGCTGCCCCGGAACATAAAGGGCTAAGGAAGGAACACGGATGGGTTTTAGTCAGTAAGAGTCTGACACTCCCTTCCGCTCCACCCAGAGCGGGAGGGGTCATTTGATGATTTCCCATCCTTAAAAAAAAAACAAAAAGGCCTACTCCAACGACTAATACTATCGTAATTAGATTAAGTACTAAATAAATCAATATTGTGCTGAGGAGTCGAATTACCTTCGTCGCCGCCACCGTCTTCATTCACAACTTTGTGTGGAGCAGATATAAACACGAGCTGTGCGTACTTCGCAACAGCTTTGCGGAACGACCCGATCTTAGCTCTGAACACTGCGCCATTCTGCCTGTAGCCATGCAAAGCCAAGATCTTAAGCTTAGGCCGATTTACATCTTTCTCCTTTTCCTTGTGGTTTTGTGGCGGCGGTGATAAAGAGTGATTAGAACTAGAATTTGGTTCAGACATAGTACTAGTAGACTCTCGCTTACTAAATCTCTTCGGCATATAATAATTTATCTCATGAAATCTATACACTAATCGAATTAGATACGAATGTTTATTTATTTTTTGAGAGGTTAGTTTTTCGCTTCAGAAATGACATCCGTCACCGGTCACTCTATCAAAAAGTACTCTGTGGTCACCGGTCACAGTTCGATTCAGTTTTGTTTCTTTTTCTTTTTCTGATGAGAGAATGAGATAAAAGCGCTAGTGTAAACGAGAAACAAGAAAATTCTCAAAGAATATGCTGAAATAATAATTAAATTCCGTTCCAGTGCCCTGGAACACGCACGTTTCATGCTAAAACGCTTGAGCAAGAAAATCGACTAAAGAAATTAGTATGATTCTACAAGTCAGCTCTATATTTGGCGCCAAAAGCCAGGCAACTGTCAGGTCCGCCGTCAGATTCAATTGTTGTGTGCATTGGCATTGTATCATGTGCATTTTTATTTGATAATTTGTAGATTATTGTAGTTAAGAAAATGGAAGACGGTGATTTCGATCAACGTTTAAGAGATTTACAAAGAGAGTATTTGGAATTCCTGGATGATGAGGTAAGTTTTGAACTAACCTTAATGTTTTCTACCGGTCACCGATTTCTACTGATTAGTTACGTTTTACTTGGTAAAATTTCAGGAAGATCAAGGAATTTACATGGAAAAAGTTAAGCAGATGATAGCGGATAAATCACAGAGATTAGTAGTGAGCGTAAATGATTTGAGGCGTAAGAATCCGGAACGTGCTCGTACGCTCCTCGACAACGCTTTTGAGGAACAGATAGCGTTCCAAAAAGCTTTAAAAGAGTACGTCTCGTCCATCGACCCCACGTACGCGAAGGAACAGGAGGAGTTCTTCGTCGCATTCAGTGGCAGTTTCGGTAATAAACATGTTACACCAAGAAGCTTGACCTCTAGGTAAGTTTATTGTAGATTTTCATATAGCCTCCATATTTTGGAAATCATAGCACAAAGTTTTTCTGATATCTATGGCTTAGGAATATCAACACAAGAAGTTTTCAATTTTCATCTCCTTTGGCAGAATGAATCCTATGCAAGCAAATCACATCTTTATAAGTCTAAATTAATCTAGTCATTCAACCATTGAAATATTGTTAAGCAGAAGCAAGAAAACTAAAAAAAACTGTAAAGTTCTTCCATATTAACACTTTACAATACACTAAACACCCCAGATGTAATAATAATAAAACTTCTATTGTGTCTTGTTACATGTCCTTCAATGGGTTAACAATGAAACAAATAAACTTATATTTCAGGTACTTAGGGAACTTAATATGTGTAGAAGGCATAGTGACGAGGGTATCTCTGGTGCGACCAAAGGTTGTCCGTAGTGTGCACTACTGCCCTGCCACTAAGAAGGTGATGGAGAGGAAGTATACAGATTTGACGTCTTTTGAAGCATTCCCTACTTCTGCTGTCTACCCCACTAAGGTGACTAACTTCTCCATATAAATGATTTAGTCAGCTATAAACGACTTCCAAAAAAAAAAAACAAGTTTTCTATAATTTTGTGAATGCAAAGCTTTGTGCTGACATCATTAAAAACAATCCTTGATTGAAGTTTGTATTTTAATTCTTTGTTTTTTTTTTATATATATTTCATACAATGTCACAAATCCAAGTCTTGTTAAAAGAATTTATCACATTAGCAAATATGAAATGTATAGAAAATCCCACCAACACCTTCTCTTAAGAGCGTTTACGCCATACGGCATTACATACAAACTTTCAAGCTGTTGTTTTTCGAAATGAAAGAACTCATTTTAATGAAACTTCATACGCATAAGCAGGATACAAAGGTCTAAAAAGTGAGAACATTTTAGAAAAATTGTGGTACATCAAATAAGACAGATTTTAAAGTTTCCATAGAAACAGAGATTTCCAGTTATCTTTTTTTAAATAAGACATTTCGAAAATGTTCTCTGCTAACTTTTTAGACCTTTATATCCTGCTTATGCGTATGAAGTTTCATTAAAATCGGTTCATTCATTTCGAAAAACAATGGCTTGAAAGTTTGTATGAAATGCCGTACCGCGTAAACACTCTTAACAATTTAATCTCTACCCATTCCAGGATGATGAAGGTAATCCCCTAGAGACAGAATACGGTCTTTCTCGCTACAAAGACCACCAGACCATCACAGTGCAGGAGATGCCAGAGCGGGCCCCTGCCGGCCAGTTGCCCAGGAGTGTGGACATCATCTGTGATGATGACCTGGTGGACAAGTGCAAGCCTGGAGACAGGGTGCAGATTGTAGGGAATTATAGGTGTCTGCCTAGTAAACAGGGTAGCTTCACTGCAGGTACTTTTAGGTGAGTTCATTACTTCTGTATATTCATTTGAAAAAAAAGAAAGACTAGTAGAGACTACCCATGCTGGTAACTCAAGAAGTAAGAAATAAAATACCAGATGTATCCTAAAAGAAATGCTGGACTTAAAAACATTAATTTCATGCAGTTAAATTAAAATGTTGCTGTGAAAAATTGTATTAGATCAGTGTTAAACCCCACTGTTCATACGAAAAAGAGTGCTTAATTGCAAACGGCGAAAACCTCGGCAAAAATAGCGACATGGCACGGCATAATGTTTAAAAGGCTATACACAGGTAATTTTAACCTGTCAATGTTGTAACAGTCCAAATGATCTCTGAAATAACTTTAACAACAATAAAATTCCTTATTTTCCCTCTAGGACAATCCTAATAGCCAACAACGTAACTCAAATCAACAAAGACATGAACTTGACCATATCTCTTGAAGACGTGAAACTGTGCAAGAGGCTAGCGAAGCGCGGTACTACGGACATGTTCGACCTGCTCAGCAAGTCATTGGCACCCTCTATACACGGACATGACTATATCAAGAAGGCTATACTGTGCTTGCTGTTGGGCGGTATGGAGAAGGTCTTGCCTAATGGCACGAGACTCAGAGGGTGAGTGTTTTTTTTTAGTTATCCTACATGGTCCTGCTGCTGGCCAAAGGCCTTTCCCAAATGGATACAGGAATAGGATAGGATATGGAATAGGCTCCCGGAAAATGTTGTGTTGGCTCCCAAACTGTACTGCTTCAGGAATCAACTGGACAGACTAAATATTTCCAAACTATACAATACATATGCATCAGTTAATTAGGGGCTAGTGTGTGTAACCAAATAAATAACCTCATTCTTGCCTTTATTGGCCAGCTTGAGTGGAGATTCGCTACTGCAAACATGCTTGGAGGAAGGAAGTATTCCAGTAAGATGCTGGTAGGGATCTTGACCGTACTTCGGGGAGTGTCCTGATAACCGTGGAATACCTCTTCACTCCTCGTAAGCACCTCAGGACATGTTGCCCCCTTGTCGCTACGTCACTATGTGCTAACAACCGTTTCCGGGGGCCCATTATTAATAAATTATTTTTATTATTATTTTGTCTTGATCGCAGACGAAGTCGCGGGTAACAGCTAGTAGTGCATACAGGGATAATCATCGGTTGGTGCCGCATTTCATTAAAATTTCCTAAGGGGCCTCTACGAGTTGGCTTCGGCCCCTCGTACGCCTTCCAAAGGATCGGGATCCCATTGTCCCGAGATAATATGTAAAATAAAAAAAAAACTGTCGAGACATTCTTCTCTAGAGCCACTTCAATTCAACCCTTCTGGTACGCATTTAGGTTGTTGAAGTTTAATTTAATTATTTAATTCAGGTGGATCCTTATATAATATGGTTGACTAAGTTTTAAGAAGCATCCTGAAATAAAGACAGATAGGATATTAGCAGAATCATGTACTATAGTAAAGTGGCTGCCCAAGTGAAATCTTTAGTACTTAATCAGAGTCTACAGCAGACTTTCAGAAACAAGTCACAACTTTGGGTGCACTTGATAAGAATCAACTGAACTCCACTTTTGGGCTGTTTGTTGCGCCACTTCTTTCCAGCGAAAGCACTAGGAAGTGGTGAATGGCAGGAGTTCTGGGGGACTGTCTTATGTAATTTTGATGTACGAAAAGTGCTGATTCTCGGCCTAGTTTCAATAAATGACTTGATTTCGATCCAACGACGCTGCGCTGTAGCAGTATCTACACCCCCACATACAAACTACGCATCATACCCACTTCACGCAAAATCCTGCATCGCGCAAGCGGAGTTTACCGCTCAATTAGCATCTAAAGAATAGCCCGACATGAACCATCGGCCAGTTGCCTACCAGACACATTGCCCTTCTGGTTGGAGGTTCTCCCTTTTCTATAGAGTATGAGTGAACTTTACACCCAGTTGCTCATACCTCTATGCTGCTATGTGGCCAGCTACTAGGCCCAACTAATGTAAAAAATGCCATCAGCTCGAAAAGAAGAAGAGCTAAATTGATAACTCTACCTACCTCCTACTAATATATCAACCACGCCTTCCTTTCAGTGACATCAACATCCTTCTCATCGGAGACCCGTCAGTGGCGAAGTCCCAGCTACTACGATACGTGTTACAGACTGCTCCGCGCGCTATCACCACAACGGGACGAGGCTCCTCCGGCGTCGGTCTCACTGCCGCTGTCACTACTGACCCTGAGACAGGAGACCGCAGGTAAGTTCAAATACTGAGGCAAGCATTTTAAATAGCCAGTGCTAATCTTAATTGGTTCAATGAAGTCAGCTTAGCAGTTTACTGCTAGACATAGGCCTCTCCTAAGTTGAACTACAACACCACAGCAGCAGGGGGCGCGGGCGACGTTGGTGGCCCAGTTGCTGTTTAATGCAGAAAAGAACACCATAATATGTATGTGTCAGCTTATAAATGGTGTGAACTCTAACTGACTGAATATTGTTCTTTTCTTGCAGACTAGAAGCCGGCGCCATGGTGTTAGCCGACCGCGGCGTAGTCTGCATCGACGAGTTCGACAAGATGTCGGACATCGACCGCACGGCGATACACGAGGTCATGGAACAGGGCCGCGTCACCATCGCCAAGGCGGGAGTACACGCCACGCTCAACGCGCGATGTTCTGTGCTCGCTGCGGCCAACCCGGTGTATGGACGAGTGAGTTTATTGTATTGGTTTAAAGTTTATTAAGTGAAAATTCGTGGATAAATATCTGCTCAAATATAATGAGCAAAGTATCAGGCAGATCCTGCCAGCTGTTAGTTATGGAGGGCAGCAGCAGCACCTTCTTTGGAGAGAGATAGTTCTTTGTGGGTCAATGTGGATAGCTAACATAATAATATATAGTTTAACAACTTATTTTATTTTTAAGCATTCAAATACAGTTTCCGTGCGTAAATAGTCCATTGAACTTTATAAAGAAACGAAAGAGAGACAATACAAGGTCAGAATCTTTCTGGAAGTCAAGGCTCCTTATTTGCGGCCTGGTACTGTACCTCCTAAGTTACTAACGGTGGAGTAAAAACAACAAAAACAATGTTATAATCATTATCCCCCTCCCACAGTACGACCAATACAAGACGCCGATGGAGAACATAGGGCTGCAAGACTCCTTGCTGTCACGTTTCGACTTGCTGTTCGTGATGCTGGACATCGCAGACGCGGATCACGACAATATGATCTCGGAACACGTGCTCAGGATGCATAGATACAGGTGAATATTGTGTTTATTTTGTAGAATTGGAATGATTGAATTATGACACGTTAATGCTAGTTGTGCTGAACCTTCTTCTTAGCGTATCAATGGCAAATCAATAAGTTGTAGAGAAAGTACAATTACTTAATATTTATTATGTTTGGCTCAGAATTCAGCCACGCGTTCCTTTCGAATGACCTTAGTGTAATTAGAATAATGATCAAACTAATCTAAATGTATAATTATTATACTACTATTAATTGATTGACTTGAATGCTATTTTTTATTAGGAGCCCCAAAGAACAAGATGGCGAAGTCTTACCAATGGGTTCCACTGTAGAGATGCTGTCAACAGAGAATCCAGACAATGATGAAGCTGAGGTAACATTAATGTTTTGTAATAAAAGCTTGCAGATGTAAAATTATTGATGAAATAACAAGAAGCCCTTTGAAATTAAAAGTTATGATTCTGGATACTTATCTCAAGGTGTTCTTACATTATGCCGCCCTCTCGTTTCCAGGAAACAAACACCTCAATATATGAGAAGTACGACCCTCTCCTCCACGGCAACACACGCAGCAAAAAAGAGCAGTACCTCAACACCAAGTTCATGCGCAAGTTCATACACATAGCGCGCCTTATGAAGCCCAAACTGACCCAGGAGGCCTCCGACTCCATCGCCGACGAGTACGCCAGGCTGCGCAACCAGGATATGATGGACAGCGACGTGGCTAGGGTGAGTCACACATCGTGCGACGTCGTTTGAGGATCGATACTTCTTACAAAACTTTATCAGCCATACATCTTACCAAACTTAATCAGCCATACATCTTACCAAACTTAATCTGCCATATGTCTTACGAAACGTGATCTGGTAGTCTACCAGTGCTTGTTACTCATAAACTGCCCTTAAAAATAAAATATAAATACTTATTCATGTGTGTGTTGTTATCTTTGTGGTCCCCAGACACAACCAGTGACAGCGCGTACACTGGAGACCCTGATCCGTCTGTCCACAGCGCACGCCAAGTGTCGGCTGAGCTACCAGATAACGCAGGACGACGCACTCGCTGCCATCGAGCTGGTGCAGTTCGCGTACTTCAAGAAGGTAACGTGCTTATTGAATGTTGCGAATGGCCAATAAGACACAAGTATCTTAAAGCACAGTTGAAGCCGGGCCTGTGTCCCAGCAGTGGGAACATTATAGGCTGAATGTGCTGACGCTAAAGCTTCAAAATATTTTGTACCATAATATTATGATTTATCAGGTGTTAACAAAAGAGAAACGTCGCAAGCGACGTGTTTCATCGGACGAGGAACCCGCCGCGGACGAAGGCGAGCAGGCCGCTCCGCCTCGCGCTAAGAAATCTAGGAGAACGGTAAATATGGAACATTTTCCATCTAATTTTGTATTGATGGTGCGGCTGACAAGAATCTATGAAAATCTCTTCCGTGCAAATAGATGTACCGCTTTTAATTTGTTCCATTCTAAAGTCAAATCAATGGCAAATCTCCCGTGGTGACGGGGCTAACTAACGGGGCACTGCCAAATAGATCTCTCATATCTTTTGTCATTACAAATCCACTTGATAGTCTTAAAACCTATCTATCTAGGCCCAACCACTGCTTGCTCCACAGGATGCGGCCCGCGGCGAGGACCCGTACGCCTTCTCGTCGGACGAGGAGGCCGCGCCCGTGCTGCGTGCCGCGCACTGCGCGCAGCCCGAGCCCACGCAGCGCAGCACCAGGGCAGGGCAGAAGACTATAGACACCAACAGGTAAGCAGAGGGGGGTTACCATATACTTTTCCACACCACCTGCTCAATCATTTCAAGATATTATGTCATGCAAACTTTGAAATGAAATGAAAGCCATTTTAGCCCGGGTAATAATATTGTACTGAATTTCATTATTCCCTGCTGGTCAATAATGTGATTTGAATTTGATACCTCAACTAAAAATTCGAATGAAAACTACTACTACAACAAAAAAAAAAAAACAAATAATTGCTTTCTAATATCTTGTGGAAAGTGAAATGTTGACTATTCTTCTCGGGTATTAAAGTGTCTTCGTTCTGGGGCCGTATTCTCTGACACAATGAACGAAACCGCGCGAAATGAACGCGAGATTGGCGTGATTAGCTAAGGAATTGACGTGGTTTCGAAGTAAGGAACCATTCAACCATTGAGTGGTCATAGTGAATTAGAGCCCTAGGGGTGCTTAAATCCTCGATTCGAAATAGCGCGATAGAGCACGATTCCCTAAGTGAATAACCGGTTATTATAGCAGGTTAATATTAGGCCTGAGTTCACCAACATTCTAACCATCGGTTAGGTATTTAAACAGTTGATTTCCTTAGGAAATTTGACATAAATCAACTGTTTAAATACCTAACCGATGGTTAGAATGTTGGTGAACTCAGGCCTTAGACTAAAATGTAGTGCTAACCGTCTTATGACAGTTAGTTGGGATGTGATAGTTTAGGAAATCAGACTTGTCCAGTATTTTAGTTACTACATTTCTTTGCATCAGTCTTACACCTCCATTTACCTACTTCCAGGCTAACACAATTCAAGACTGCACTCCACCAGCTATTCCGCGAAGAACGCGCCAACTGTCACTCTCTGTCCCGTGTGACGTCATACGTCAACGACATGTACTCGCACGAGATCTTTGATGACGGAGAAATACACGCAGCGCTGGACAAGATGACGCAAGACAACCAAGTTATGATGGCTGATGACATTGTGTTCTTGATCTAGACGTAAGAATAGGTATTTGATAGATCTGCAACCCTGCCATGTCATGGGTAATGTTTAATTTGTATGTAGTTGTGGTGTAACAACATCTGTGAAACATACTGCAATGATAGTGCCTGGCAGGCTTTCTGGATGTGATTTAGGATTGTTACACTTTGTATTGTAAGAATAGGATAGGACTCGTTTGTTAGTATATCCTCTTCAGGAAGAACTAATGTATTCTGGCTTGCCATATTTGAATCAATACATTTTGTGTGTCTTGATGTTCTCACCGAAACACTCTTCAATTGCCATGCGAGTCGATGTAATAAGTTGTTGTCTAAATAATAATATTATGTTTAATTGATATAATGTTGTAAGGCAATAATCACTGCACCGCTCCCCGTCGCGTAGCGCGGGGCGGCAGATTTAACTTTGTATCAGTTTGTATAGAAAACAATCGCGCGCTAATTATTTGTTATGGCCGCCCTGCGTTACGCGGATAATAGCCTGAGTAAGTTCATATCAGATCCAATATACCTACGAAGATCATCACTCATTTCTATAATTGCCGCCTATAATTATTATTAAGACAATTATTTTGTATTTTCATATCCATTGTTCATGTTACTGTTACAATTTGTTTTATTGAATTAGTACCTACAATATCAATAAGTGCCTTTATTATCATGAAATTCATAAATCAAGGTAAATGAAGATTGACAAGAAAATAAAGCATCTGATTTTGATAACCAATTTTTTTATTATTTAAATACACAATCCTTACCAAAGGTTCTCTGTACTCTGCCGGGGCAGCGGGATTGTCCGAAAGGGTTACCGCTGCCCCGGAACATAAAGGGCTAAGGAAGGAACACGGATGGGTTTTAGTCAGTAAGAGTCTGACACTCCCTTCCGCTCCACCCAGAGCGGGAGGGGTCATTGGATGATTTCCCATCCTTAAAAAAAAAAAAAAAAAAAAAAAAAAAAAAAAAAAAAAAAAAAAAAAAAAAAAAAAAAAAAAGGTTCTCTGTACTCCGTTTGAAATTAAGATACTTCTTTTACAGTCCGTTCCACCGATCTTGACTTCTATACCGTAGGCATAAGGATGCTATTAAAAGCAAAAAAGGTGGTTACAATACCAACTGTTTAATTCAGCTGCCATATGTCATGCAACCAACGCAATATAATCCAATATCGGTTGAACGGACTGTAAAAAGTCATATTTCAAATGGAGTATAGTTAAGTTTAGGTCATTTTCTACCTTTCTTCCCTTTGCCTTTACTGTGTCCACAGAGCATGTAACCTTTTACTGTGTCCTTCCCTGCCTTTACCCTTACCAGACTTGTTTACTTTTTCCTCCAAACACTTTTGTTTATTAAAAGGTTTCTGTCCTACGCCCACCGTCGGTCCACCTAGCCTGAGGGCGTCCCACCTTACGTTTACCGACTCGCGATTCGCTTGTCTGTCTACTGATCTTATATAACAATATTCTTAAATAATATATGACGCGTCCACCAAGTTCGTAGTTTCTCGCGCTTACCTGCCTTAGGTTTCCGCGCTTTTTTCTTTACCATAAAATTTATTTAGGTACGTGTTTCCCTCCTAGGTCATTCCGTTTTAGGTTCAAAGTGACAACTTAGGATGCAAGGGACTTGGGGCACCCCGACTCGGACAGGTTAGGTTAGAAGGGGATGGCGGGGTCGGAAGATCCGTGCTTAGTCCCCCCTTAATACACCCCTCCCCCTTAGTACATTTTGTACTTCTGATCTTCCTTCTTGTTTAAATTTTAACTGTAATATTCTTCAGTAAGCTGACGATATTGCATTATTGTTCTATAATTTAATGTCTTTGTTCTCTGCACTTCCATCCAGGGATGCCGCTCAGTCCATTATTATATCTTTGTCCTCGTTAAACCAATGGCTTTTAGATCACAGGTTAACTTCAGGCTCCAAAAAGTTCAGTAATTGTCTTCACACGTAATCGCGTTATCCCCCAAGTCGACATTAATATTGACGCCACGGGCCAAGCAATTCCAATCGAGGAAGCCAGGTTCCTGGGCCCTGGCTTCCAAATTGTCGGGAGTGGACCACATCAGTAATACGGTAAAAAAATGTGAACGCTCGGTCTCGGTCACTGACCTCTATTAAACACAATTGCATAATACAGGTCAGTGGTCTCGGTCCTTAGGGCTTTGACAGGTGTCTGGTGGGGTGCTCACCCATACACCTTAAAACTGGTCTAGTCTACAATGCGCTGGTTAGAAGCGTGATGGATTACTGCAGTTACTTAATTGAGCCGTGTAACAAAGATGCTCTGCTTAGACTGGACTCTGTCCAGGCCAAATGTCTGAGGACCGTGGCTGGTGCCATGAAATCCTGCCCCATAAACGCTCTCCAGGTAGAATGTGCAGAACCCCCTCTTAACCTTCGTAGACAATACTTGGCAGACTTTGATCGGGCCATTAAAAGATACTGGGAGGGTTGGAATTTGTTTTGCAAGTTTTAGCTCAAAAACAACATAAATCATCTTTATTAGCCGAAACTATTATATTACTTGTTCGAACAACGGTTTCAACATTGAAATAGCTTGGGTTCCCAGTATCTCGGGTATAGGTGGCAACTGGCAACGAGTGTGATGACGACTCACTGACAAAATTTGCTACATCTAACCCGGTGAATCGGACGCACTACGTTGTGCTTGTGCATAGTTACTTTCCGTATATACAAAGTACTCTTTGATAGTTACGACTTACGGACTGACACCAAACATAAGCTGTACAACTCGTGGTCAACAGTCCAGTAGCAGTCCAGTATTCTTAAGGGGATGCCGACCTACTAGTGGCGCCCTCATCGTTTGTTTGGTTGTTTCTTTTATTTTAGAATGAAAATGCAGAAAATATGTGCTCCACAAGATTGTACGTTAATATTATTACAAACGGTAGTTTTAAATTGTTTAGTTGTATTATAATCCTAAAAACGGAAAATAGTGGCCACTATTATCCGTCTATGGAGGGGCCCGTGGCTAAATAATAACAGCCGCACAGGTCGATCAGTCAGGTTAAGCTATGCTTGCCTCGGTTGGTCTGTGGATGGGTGACCATCATTACATACCGAGACCCCTCCGTGCCTCGGAAATCATGTTAAACCGTTGGTCCCGGATGTCATTCGTAGATCATTGACAGTCGTTACGGGTGGTCAGAAGCCCGAAAGTCTGACAACTATTCTTACCAAGGGTATCGTATTACCCAGTAACAGGGTTGTGGAGGTCAGATAGGCAGTCGCTCCATGTAAAATACTGGTATTCAGCTGCATCCGGTTAGACTGGAAGCCGACCCCAACATAGTTGGGAAAAGGCTAGGCAGATGAGCTGGGAAAATCCCGATTACAACAAACAAAAATTTGTAATTTACCAAAAGTGGCCAAAGTGGCATCTCTTTCGCATTGGTCATAAATGAATGAAAAGGTTGCAAATGACACCACGTACTCGTATATAATAACGTAACTGTTTCACCTACGAGTACCACCTACATACATTTTAATACCGTACCTAATCTATGCCTACGAGTGCGACAAAATGAGAAGCAAGGACAAGACAAGTATGCTCTAGATGAATCTGAGGTAATCACTGACTATTATACAAGAGGTCAGTGGAGGTAATAGAAACGATAAAAACCTTTATGGAGAAGAAACAAATCAGGAATAGACATTTTTTTTTTAAATACGCCATATTAGTATTCTTTCCACTGTCCTCTATTAAATAACGCATAGAGTACATTATACAAATAAGGGTCAGTGATTTTTTCCCTTACAATACGGCAAACCAGACTGTGACATACGGCAACTCAGATTTTTACGATAGCAACACTGTAGCTGTCTCCCGTATTATTATTAAACAGTTAACCGTAGCCAGAGAATAAAGATAGACAAGTCCTCAGCGTATGCATATGCAGTATGAGATAGCGATCATGCCCTGGTAACTCACGAACAAATATGATCATGAACTTTTTCTGATTATAGAGCCATCTATACGCCAAGCCAAAGAAACTTTGGTCGATGTTGCTACTTTTTACGTGATTGTGACGTAAAATAATATAAACATAATTAACCACATAAACCTCATCAATAAATTAAAGTAAATAATAATATACTAAAATAACTAAAACTATTAACAAATTAAAATATTTGACATTGGTTTATAGTTGACACCAAATGTTAGCAACCCTGTAACATGTTTTAAAATTAAAATCACAGACTGATTTTAGCGAGTGAAATAAGTGAATTGTGTAGTGAAAGTGTTGTGTTAAATAATACCTCCCGCCGCTTGACCGAATTATTAAAAAATAAGACTTGTTATCGAGCTAAATACAAATAAATCAAAAACACTTTCGAAGAAATTTTGTGAAGAAAATTACTAAACCAATTAAAGACTTTGCTAAAAGGTCCCAGCAACCAGGCCATTAAAATATTTAAAAAAAATGTCACCGTATGCTAATGTCACAATGGAGGATATAAATAAATATGGACAAAGAAAAAATTGCGCAATATATTACATTAATTATAACAGTCCACTTTAATTTCAATTTTATAGAATGTCAAAAGCATAAAGAAGTACTTCTTAATTATTTGCTCCAAAAAGGTGTTGTGTTCTTCATTATTAATTGGTGCAAAGAAGTCAGCAATGTACTTACTGGCAAGTGCTTTTATAATTTTGTAAATCTGTCTGATGAAACTGACCGCATTTTCATACAGGCTCGAGAACATTACAATAAAACGAAATGGAAGAAACGAACACGGCAAACTAGTGTACAAATTAATGTCTAATTAATAAATTTGTTGTTACTTCCCTAATATATTTCGTGTTTTATTTATTTCTTCGAATTCCAGATTTTATTCTACGAAATTTGTATGCACTTGTGTGAATTGCGGTTCAATTTTGTTTCTTGTACCTATACTTACTTGTTTAGTGAATGTCATATACTTTCAAAAACACATTCGAAAGTATCTAATACTTAAAAACAAAATTGAAACAGCGGCAATTCATGAATACGTAGCTAAGCATAACTATACATTTACATATCAATAGATAGATAGGTACATCTATATACCTACGTATATCTATAAATATTTTATTTCCACGGCTTGGCGTGGCGCTGATCGTATTCCCAAAGAGTACTTTGTATATACGGAAATAGAGAGCCATCTTGCGCGATTTGAACGATAACATTAAAAAAGCGCCCTCTGCGATTAAAATACTAAACTACATCCGTGTCAGTATTATAATCGCGCGACCTAGATCCATTCATGGTCCAACTGTTCTATAACAGAGATAGTAAAATTATACCGATATAAGTATTCAAAATCTGTTTACTACAACATATTTAGATATTATTTAAATTACACACCCCCTTACTAATAAACGTATTATATCAGACGAATAGTTACACACCGATTTCTCTCTTTCAGTCGTCAGTAATTTGATTTTCGACAGAAGACAAAGCGTTGTGTAACTATACAGACGATACACAATGTTTATTAGTAAGGGGGATATAGGTACAACGAACGATCACAGCAGACAACGAACGATCACAGCATTCACAGCAGAACGACATCAAAACAACAACAGCCATTTTTATTTATTACTTGCCAGTGCTGCCAGGGCATATATTTAAATATCTCTAAATTCTTACCAAAGTATGTAAGATCTTTTTATTTAAAAAATTTTATCAGCAAAAATTACTTATCATCATGGACACGTATGTTTATATTTAATTTATTCTAACAAACCCTATTTTTACAATAAACACTCTTTGCTTATCTCCAATAATAGAACTAATCAAACTTCAATGTAGCAAATAATGAATTAATTATGGCAACACATTCTTAACAGTACTACTAATATTATACCATTTATTTAGGGAGAACATTGTAAACCTTAGTGTAGTATTATATTTTGAATATTTTTTGTTATCCTATATTATACGCCACACTAGCGCCTCTGATTGTACAATACTAAACTGACAGATTATTATACTACGAAATTGTAAAGCTAATAACCAGCTGGAAATATATCTTTTGTACATGTCATCTGTAATAAGTTGGGTTATCACAATGCTGTTGCAGGGTTTCTACGAGTAAGATTGTAAGGCATGCGTATTCCTAATCTGTCAGACGTTAAGTTGCCAGTCTATCTCATTATAATATATTAGTCTATGATAGCGATAGTTTGACATAAGTACATTACTACAGGTTGGTGCAATTAATATTGCCATACTTAGACTTTTACCCCCATCGTGTGGGTAATCTGGCATTTATTGAGTATTTTGATTGTACTGTCTACTACAGCGAGTCATTCAATTAATTGTCATTAGATAGTGGGAATGTTTATTTTTGTTGTAGTAGTATATAGTTGGAAAAAGATGATGATTTACGCGCTTTATCACAGGCCCGTGTAGAACAAATTGGTATGTATCATAAATTTACTTTACCTGGATAAAAAGTGTGGGTATCGAACGTGGATTTAAGTGAGTACTATTTAATTTCTGTCGAATGCAACTAGATTCAAAATGTCGAGAGCAGATTCGGGAGTGACGACTTGGATGCCAGTTAACTCGGCCCGTACACTCAGTCCACTCAATTCTTAAAAATGGTTCATTCGGAAAACTAAAAATAAAGTAAAAATTAAATACGTTCAGTGGTAAAAATAATTAAGTGCTGGTATCCCCGTCAAGTTATTATCCGACTATTGACAAATGACACGCAAGTAACATAGATGACAACCTAACATAAAATGCCTCACAATTTGGTCGGTTAGTACAAAAAACAAGTTAGTATTTTATCGTCTTTCAAGATGATGTTATAAAATTATCAATAAATTTTGCATAACATTGACACAAAATAGTCTTGAGTACATTCTTAGATTTACTTGGTGTATTAGGTACAAAATGCTACTTACCGATGAAAGGTTATGTTTGGTTGATTTCGTTCACTACGACTTTTACAGCCATTTATACAGCAATTCACCATCACTAGGCACTAAATATTACCTTTTGGAATATCAATAAAGTCACAAATTACACAAAGTATGCGTTTCACAGTTTAAATCAACGAAAATATTTTGACACCACAATTTGTTTGCCATCAATGACTGTGATTAGTGATGTTCAAATCCGCTTTAAACTAAAATCGTGTTATAGACTATAAACTATATTTTTCTAGCGCGTTGTTTTATACGCTATCATTATAACACGTTATTACAAAACTTGGCCGCAGTCTGAACGCGGAGACATTATCATTTTATCTGGCAACACGCTAGTTATCTCGCAACGCGCTGTACACGAAAGAATATAATAATATCTCATGAAGCGTTATAGATCAATGAACTTTCCTTCATACTTTCCAGGCTTAGGACTGTCTATAATAAAATTGATTAAATTTTATTAAGTATAAAAGTTTTGTGAGCCAATTATTATTTATTATAGGCGTATTTACTAAAACTTATTTACAAATCACTATCCACAGTTTCACTTTGTCACACAGTAACATCCTACCTATTTACAATTATTAAAAACGAACACACAATATTTACAATAGCACGACGAATATATGTACGAAACATGAGAATTATTATAAGTATTTACAATTACAGTACTGTAGTACTAATAAGTTGCACAGCAACAAAATTATTATTTAGAAAAAAACGTGCGAGGGCCGTGTTTGTTTACAAAACAACGCGTACGTAATAATAACAGGTACCGCGAGCCAACCGGCCGACTGCCGCCCGAGTTCACACGACTTCGCCCGAGTGCCCAGACGCGCTGTGACGCTGTGAGTGAGACTAGTGAGACTATAAAAGTTATAAAACTATAATGCTATCCCGCTCTAGCCCCGCTGTGTACGTTTAGAATATGAGACGCCTAGTTTGTTGAGACGTTATATTTCTAGCGCGAAGTCAGAGTCGGGACAACAAACGCTAGATGCTATAAATAAATAGCGTGCTATTTTTTGACGCTATACGTTTTATTAACCACCACTAACTGTGATGGCAAACAACAAAAAACCGATACGCAAATAGAGATAGAAAAATTATGCTGTGTCCTGCTCACACATAGACATTTTGACATATAAGTCATCTCACTTTCGCAATTATTATTATTTTAAGAGCATGTCTATCTTTATTCTCTGTCTACGCAGTTAACAGATTAATTAAACCGTCAGGGTATTTATGTTCTGTGGAGTAAAGTAATGCTATGTTCTGTGGAGAGGTGTGAGTACTGTGAGTAGATTGGCTAAAAGGTCCCAGCAACCAGGCCATTAAAATAATTAAAAAAAAAACTGTGAGTAGATGTTTCGCCGAGTTTCGCGCCGTTTTCGAAACTCAGAAACTCGAACTCCTACTACGTGGTTTTTTATTTCATCTATCTAACTTAGGCCTGGTGTGATGTGATATAATGAGTGCAGTAACGTAGTTAGTAGTGTTCAAAGACTACAATAAATATAGAGTGTTGTTCACTTTTTGTTTTTTGTTGTGTGGCTCACTTTTAGCGAAGGTATGTTTTAACAGTAATTTAGTTTATTTCTAAAGATTTTACTCGGCATCCATAGGGATACCAAAAAACCCATGACCCGCCTGATCCCTCTTCTGATTACACTCCGGTGTTAGCAGTTTCCCTCCCCGATGACAATATGATAAATTATTCCATGGATTCCGAATCTGCAAGTAGGAAAAGAATGGCTACTTGAGCTAGGTACTTCTTCTCCGACTGCTTGAACCCTCCAAAATTAACCAAAAAAGAAATGGGAAAACAGTCTTACACGGGATAATCTACCATCTATCTTCTTCTTCTTCTATCTATCTTCTATACATATAATAAATCTGTAGACGAGACGTTTCTGTACATTGAAAATATTTCCAAAAAAAATAGTTGGGGTGTTAAAGGATAACCAACAGATACCATTTCATCAATTTTTGGAATTTTTGTCTGTTTGTCGGTTTGTCTGTTTGTCTGTTTGGATGTGACAGATTATTGATTTGAACAGGGTCAACGTAAAAAGTACCAAACCAATACGGTTACTTTTTATACTCAAATATGGTGTAGAACTCGGAGCAGTGATTAGTTTTTATTTCATCGCAATCGGTTCACTCTATCAAAAGATATAATCAATTTAAAGTATTCTAGAACAACTTTTTACGTTTTTTAGTAACACGTAACGACATCTATTGGCGCGATGTAGTACCTACTAACGAAAACATATTGTTGGTGTGATGTGATTTGTGAATAATCACGTCCTATTAGTTTATGCTTACTTAAATGACGAAATAACACAGATACCTACTTATGTCTATGTTATTTTAAAAAGTAATGATAATGATTATAATATTAAACAAAATCGCTTTCCATTGATGGTTTATTTAGTGGCGCCTGTGGCACTAAAATAATTTTAAACAAAAAGTGAGGATAATGTAAGATAATAGTAATTAATGTGGTGTTCTGAGCGATAAAGAAGTTAGATAATTATTGATATAGAAAGTTGAGTAACGCAGAGCGTTTTAATATGGAGCTTGCGGTAGGAGTTCTAAGGGAGAAATCGACAAATAACGAAAAAGCGTTATGCCTCATTTTTCAAAGTAATAGGTAGATAGAGACACACACACACACAGAGAGAGAGAGAGCTATTTTTCATGGTTTCCGAGGATCCTGACCCCGGTAAGTGAGGTCAAAAAGAAAATCAAAGATGGCGGTTGCCTAAATTTTTAACTTTTTCGTCATGGGTGTCGTTTTCATGGTTTTCGAGGGTGCTGAAGTCGAGAGTCAGGTGAAAATGAAAATCCAAGATGGTGGCTGCAATTTTTTTTTATCATGTTTGTCGTTTTCATGGTTTTTGAGGGTGCTGAAGTCGATATAGTCAGGACAAAATGAAAACCCAAGATGGCGGCTCCATTTTTTTTAAATGTTTTGTCATGGGTGTCGTTTTGATAGTTTTCGAGGGTGCTGAAGCCGATAGTCAGGTCAAAATGAAAATCCAAGATGGCGGCTGCAATTTTGTTTTGATTTTTTGTCATGGATGTCGTTTTCATAGATTTCAAAGGTGCTGAAGCCGATAGGCAGGTCAAAACGAAAATCCAAGACGGAGGTTGCATTTTTTTTTATGGGTTTCGTTTTATTGGTTTTTGAGAGTGCTGAAACCAATGGCTTACCCACCGTCGATTGGCCCATGAACCGTTGGTGAACATTATCTTTAAACCATTAACTTTTTTCCAAAGGACTTTTCACCCACGAACGTTTTGCCAACATAACTCTACGTCAGTGAATGCTTTACCCACAGAATGTTTTGACCAATAACTTTTCACCCAAAGAACAAGGCCAACAGACGCCGGGAAAGGTGAAAGTAAAATAATAATAAGACGTAGTCCTTTATTTCTGTGAAAAGGGTATAAAGTAACCTAACCAAGCCTAACCTCGGGGTGCCCTTCGCTCGCTTTGCTCGCTCACTTGAGCCGCCATCATCCCTTCGAACCCTACCTGTCCGAGTCGGGGTGCCCCAAGTCCCGAGCTCGCTTCGCTCGCCCTTGCATCCTTAGTTCTATTTGACATGGGTCAAATGTTCTTTGGGTAAAAAGTTATTGGTCAAAACATTCTGTTGGTTAAGCATTCACTGACGTAGAGTTCTGTTGGGGAAACGATCGTGGGTCACAAGTCCTTTGGATGAAAAGTTAATGGTGTTGACCAACGGTTCATGGACCAATCGACTGTTGGTAAACCGTTTCAGTACTGGTTAAAATGAAAGTCCAAGATGGCGGCTGCAAATCGAAAAATTCGTAGTGTGTGTCGTTTTCATGGTTTTCGAGAGTGCTGAAGCCGATTGTGACGTGAAAATGAAAATCGAAGATGGCGGCTGCAATTTTCTTTTTCTTTTTTTATCATGTGTGTCGTTTTCATGGTTTTCAATATAAACTTACACGGCTTTGTGTGAAATAAAATAAAATACAACCGACTTAAAAACACACTTCAAAGTGCAATAGACCTTTGGTTTCAGAAGTCTGTAATTTCTTGCCAACGCGCAACGTCTTCCCAAACTAAGGTTATTTTGCACTTTGTAGGGTTTTTTATGGAAGTCGTTTATATTTTTTTGTAATTATCTTTACAATTTTTTTTCTGGTTTTCGGCAGTACAAGGTCTAAATCAAAATCATGTCTAAAGTTTTCATGGGTTTCATCTTCGTAGTTTAAATGGCGGCCGGTGTCAAATATAACCAAAGTTTAATGGGTTGCTTTTTACACGGGCAACTTTATGTAGAAGCTCTTACCATTAATGTATTCTTCCTTTTATCATCTAGATATCTCGATGCTTTATAAGGCATAATATTGGTAGATATATATGATATCTTCAATACCAAGTTAAGAAATTCTAAATTTACCACAGAGAAGAAACCAAGACTTAGAAAAACAAACTTCAAACTTCACCTACTAATCTCAGATATACTTTAGATAAAATGGTGATATGATTTTACAAGTTGGTATTCTAAGACAGACGCAAAATAAAATGGACATAATTATGGCTGTTTGGTTAGATAATCAGCCTCGAGCAGGCGCTTTTATTTTAATTTATTCTCAAAAATCAAAGTGACACTTCGTCGCATTGTCATTATGAACCATGAAGACGCAGTGATTGCAGTCGAAAGGGCCGTGGTACCGAACCCTAGGAGTGGCAATTACACCTTTCCTAAGCGACACATTACTTATTGTTTTCCGACATCCACGCGAACGAAGTCGCGGGCACAGCTAGTCCATAATAAAATTATGTTGTACTCTACTCTTTGGTTGTACTACACTACGTTTAAGTAATATTACATATTCGTTTGTAGTTACTACTCGTTTGGGTCTAGTTGGAGGTTGGAGTCTAACTTAGAGACGTACTAGACGTAGTACCATCAGAATGGACAGAGCATGAGGTTATTGAAAATATTAAGTTTCCTGTTGGATGCGGCCCCGGTATAAAGGCAAGGGGAATGAACCGAAAGGTGACTTATCCGGGTGTTACGGAGTGAAAACCCAATCAAACCTTTGTTCTGACTTTTGGCGGGCAAGTCTTACCTAATCGTTATTGTTTTTACCCGACTGCGCCAGAAGGAGGGTTATGTTTTTCGAGTGTATGTATTGTATGTACCTATGTATATTTCGTTAGCACGCTCTGTAGCCTAAACGGCTTGATCGATTTCAGCTTGAGAGGTGCCATTAGATTCGTCTTAATTGTGAGAGTTACACTGGGTAATTAAGTAAATCAAAATATGGCGTCATATTGTCTTCAAAAAAAAATTTTTTTTTCTCATAACCTATCCAGTGAGGTATCAGAATAAAGGGTTTTAAAAAGTGATTATAAGAGTGGTTGTATGTTCGAAGTGACAAATCGCAAAAAAAAAATACCAAGAACTAAATGTCTGCGAAATCTTTCACATTTGTAAACAAAAAGGCTGAAAAAAAAAAAAAAAAAACAAAAAAACCCAACTGCAACCTTAAACTAAAACGAAATATGAAATTAAATATAAATTGGAAGGAGGCGGGACCCATTTGAGTTTGAAAATAAATAATGGTATGGGTCCTGTCTGCTTCCCACTTTTATTTAATTTAAAATAGGATTGTTTTTAATATAGCTTTTCACTTTGCAGTTGGGCTTTTTTGTTATTTTTTTATTACTTTTTTTCACTTTGTAGTTTATTTGGAAGTTATTTTTTTTTGTTAATTTAATCCTTATAATGTCCTATTGTTTTTGTTAGGTCGATTTTGGTATAAAATTGTTTGATATGGTAAAACCATGTGTATAATCAAAGGGTAAAACCTATGATATGGTTTTCTTTTTAATTAATTTGACTGTTTAAAGCATTAATTGAGCTCTGTACTTATAATACTGTACCATGGTCATAATCTAATAATTTAAAATATTTTTAATATTGAATAAAATATGTTAATTTTATAAATTTTTAACAAAGTAATAAGCTGAGCTTTGTGTGATTTTGGTTGTAGCCAGATTTAATTTATTGTATTTGTTGTTAATGTGAGTATTGTATGTTTATAGACGCCCAAATGAGTGCCCTGGCCGCAATGTTGTCTTGTCATCACTGCCCTGGATCTTCACGTACATTTAGCTCGCATGGGCTCAAGGTCCATATAGGCCGTATGCACAGGAATGCGCGTCAGCCGGTCGCCACTCCTCAGACGTCGTCTACTGTCACCGATTCCCAGCCAGTGAGCCAGGTACCGCCGCTTTCGCGCCCTTGCCCTCTGGAGAGGCTCTCGGCCTTGTAGGTTAGTACCCCAGTACTTAGGCACGTTCCTAAGGGTGCGTTAAATTTATTTTGTTGTTATTATTTAATGGTGTTGGTCATATTGTTTAATTTACATGTCGAAGTACTTACTATTGAAGAAATGTTTGTGTTGTAATTATTTTTAAATTGATGATGTAATTTATGAAATTCAAATATAATTTATTTTAGTGTTTATAATGTAGTTGTGTAATTTTGTGTGTAAATTCAGATACAAGTTACTTGTACTTAAGTATATAAATAAACTATGACTGTGAATCTCCGCTAGAGTAAATCTGTTCCTTGCTGTGAATGACACAGCATTGTTAAGTTGAGTTCATGACTTGGTTTTATTTGATAATTTATAGATTATTGTAGCTAAGAAAATGGAAGACGGTGATTTCAAACAACGTTCGAGAGATTTACAAAGAGAGTATTTGGAATTCCTGGATGATGAGGTAAGTTTTAAACTAACCTTAGTGTTTTCTACCAGTCACCGTTTTGTACGGGTCAGTTACGTTTTACTTGGTTTTCAGAAAGACCAAGGAATTTACATGGAAAAAGTTAAGCAGATGATAGCGGATAAGTCACAGCGATTAGTTGTGAGCGTAAATGATTTAAGGTGTAAGAATCCGGAACGTGCTTGTATGCTCCTCGACAACGCTTTTGAGGAACAGATAGCGTTCCAAAAAGCTCTAAAAGAGTATGTCTCGTCCATCGACCCCACGTACGCGAAGGCGCAGGAGGAGTTCTTCGTCGCATTCAATGGCAGTTTCGGAAATAAACATGTTACACCAAGAAGTTTGACCTCTAGGTAAGTTTATCTTCATCTGCTTTGGCAGAATGAATCCAATTCAAGCAAATCTCATCTTCTAAGTCTAAATTAAACTAGTCACTTCAACCATTGAAATGTTGACATAATAAGCAGAAGCAAGATAACTAAAAATTTTCTGTAAAGTTCTTATTAATACTTTACAATACACTAAACGCCCCCAGATTTCATAACAATAAAACTAATATTGTGTCTTGTTACATGTCCTTCAATGGGTTTGCAATGAAACAAATAAACTTATATTTCAGGTACTTAGGGAACCTAATATGTGTAGAAGGCATAGTGACGAGGGTATCTCTGGTGCGACCAAAGGTAGTCCGTAGTGTGCACTACTGCCCTGCCACTAAGAAGGTGTTGCAGAAGATGTATACAGACCTGACATCTTTTGAAGCATTCCCTACTTCTGCTGAATACCCCACTAAGGTGACTAATTAACCGACGAAAAAACGGAGGAGGTTACTTTTACCATATAAATGATCTAATCACACCAATATTACAAAGGCGAAAGTTTGTGAGTGTGTGTTTATATGTTTGTTACTTCTTCACGCTCAAACGGCTCGACCAATTTTGATAAAATTTTGTATGGAGGAAGCTGACACCCTGGATAAACAACTTTCACTATGGGACTAACTCTGAAATCACGAACAAAAAATCTGCTGTTTAATACAAAAGTTCAATACCTACTTGACCAAAATGTATGGAACAACTGATTTTTTTTTCTTGATTTCAGAGTTGGTCCCATAGTAAAAGTTGTTTATATTCATGGGTAGAACACCCTTGTAAAAATTTGGATGGTGATAAAAAAAAACTTCCTGTATAGGCTACTTTTTATCCCGATATTCCCACGGGATCGAAACTTATGCGGGTGAAACCGCGGGGCGCAGCTAGTCAGCTATAAATGTCTTACAAAAAAAAACTAGTTTTCTGTAATTTTGTGAATGCAAAGCTTTGTGCTGAAACCATCAAAAACAATCCTTGATTGAAGTTTGTATTTTAATTCTTTGGATATTTTTTTTTATTTCATACAATGTCACAAATCCAAGTCTTGTTAAAAGAATTTATTACATTAGCGACTATGAAATGTATAGAAAAACCCACCACCAACTTCTCTTAACAATTTAATGTCTACCCAATTCCAGGATGATGAAGGTAATCCCCTAGAGACAGAATACGGTCTTTCTCGCTACAAAGACCACCAGACCATCACAGTTCAGGAGATGCCGGAGCGGGCCCCTGCCGGCCAGTTGCCCAGGAGTGTGGACATCATCTGTGATGATGACCTGGTGGACAAGTGCAAGCCTGGAGACAGGGTGCAGATTGTAGGGAATTATAGGTGTCTGCCTAGTAAACAGGGTAGCTTCACTGCAGGTACTTTTAGGTGAGTTCATTACTTCTTTATATTCTAAATATATATATATATATATATATAAAGAAAGACTAGTAGAGACTACCCATGTTGGTAACTAAAGAAGTAAGAAATAAAATACCAGGAGGCCTACCATGATCTATTTAAAAACGATTCAAAAGCAAGACATTTCAGTTTAGGTTCTTAAACTGCATCGTTCACAGTCGTACCATGACGTCCAATACGCTCAGCGGAATTTGGATCGTTGAAAGTGAATGAGCTTTAAGAGCTCGTGGTAGGTATCCAGATGACACGGCCTAAATTGAATCGTTAAACTGACGTCATGGTACGAATTAGCAGAACTGTTCAGTTTAGGTCCTAAAGTGGATCGCGTTAAGAGCTCGTGGTAGGTATGCAGATGTATCCTAAAAGAAATCAGTTAAATTAAAATGTTGCTGTGAAATTTTTTATTAGATCAGTGTTAAACTCCATTGTTCATACGAAAAAAAATACATTCAAAACATTTAAATATAATCGTGAAAAGCATTCTAGTAGGCAATCATTTGTTATTTTGTTAATATGCGGATAATGTAGTGGGCTGCAATATTTTTAATATTTTGTACTATCTTTTCTCTGTTCTAACACATGTTGTAGCTGTTTATTGTCCCTAATAAATAAAATAAAACTGTCTCTGAAATAATTAATAATAGGTAATACGGGCTGTTGTCCGCAACTCCACGTCAATGCGCTTATTTTGCGTACGGGTGGGAAAATCGATTATTCGATCCACCCCAGCTCCTCAAGGAAGGCCAGCAACGCCTTGATGTTACTGAACGTTTCACGTAGGGTCCTGGGTTACCGAAGTACTTTGCCCTGTACGTGGCGACCACCGAGCAGTTTAGAAGCACATGTGCCGCTGTCTCGTCGTCCTCTATGCAAGCCCTGCACAGCGGACTGTTTATAAGTCCTGCGACAAAGAGGTGTTTGTGACCCATGTCCGGTTAAAGCTGCAGTAACTATACGCAGCTTTTGTTTAGTTAGACGGAGAACCTGTTTCGTGAGGCGGCCCTCCAATATGGGAAGTGCTTCCCTAGCCTGCCTACATGCGCCTTGGTCCGTCCAAAGTTCGTCTTGTTGGTCTCTGGTGCATTTCCTTACCATAGTGCGTATATACCCGAAGGGGAGTGGGGCGATGGGCTCAGGTTCCACTGATGCCATGTTCGACCCCTTTCTGGCAAGCTCGTCGGATGCATCGTTACCTAGTGAGCCGCTGTGTCCTTTGATCCATTGAATAGTTATTGAGGTTATCCACCTAGTTGAGGCCAGAGTCAACTGTATAACTGTTCAGCGCTTGCAGAACAGCCATGCTGTCTGAGAGCATGCGGATTGAGTGGTTCTTTACTTTCCTGGCCATAATGGCTGAAGCGGCTAGTGAAATGCCCATGCATTCGGCCTGGAACACTGTTAATTGCAACAACAATAAAATTCCTTATTTTCCCTCTAGGACAATCCTAATAGCCAACAACGTAACTCAAATCAACAAAGACATGAACTTGACCATATCTCTTGAAGACGTGAAACTGTGCAAGAGGCTAGCGAAGCGCGGTACTACGGACATGTTCGACCTGCTCAGCAAGTCATTGGCACCCTCTATACACGGACATAACTATATCAAGAAGGCTATACTGTGCTTGCTGTTGGGCGGTATGGAGAAGGTCTTGCCTAATGGCACGAGACTCAGAGGGTGAGTGTTTTTTTTTTAAGTTATCCTACACACACGGGCCCACTGCTGAGCAAAGGCCTTTCCCAAATCCTTCCAGACATTCTTTTCTAGAGCCACTTCGATCCAACCCTTGTGGTACGCATTTAATAGTTTGTTGAAGTTTAATTAGATTATTTTATTCAGTTGGATCCTTATATGGTTGACTAAGTTTTAAGATGAATCCTGAAAATAATGACAGACAGAATATTAGCAGAATTATCTACTATAGTCAATTGAAATCTTTAGTACTTAATCAGAGTACATCAGACTTTGTCACAACTTTGGATGCACTTATAAGGATCTACTGAACTCCACTTTTGAGCAGTTTGTTGCGCCACTTCTTTCCAGCGAAAGCACTAGGAAGTGGTAAATGCAGGAGTTCTGGGGGACTGTCTTATGTAATTTTGATGTTCGTAAAGTGCTGATTCTCAGCCTAATTTGAATTAATGACTTGATTTTGATCCAATGACGCTGCGCTGTAGCGGCATCTACACCGCCACATACAAACTACGCATTACCACGCGCATACCCACGTCACACAAAATCCTGCATCCTGCAAGCAGAGCTATCGCGCGATTAGCATATACATACAGGTTGTAACAGAAACCCTATATCTATCCTGAAGCACTAAAGATGAAAGCTGGTATAGAATCACTATACAAAGTTTCAACTCAAAATAAAATACTCGAAGAATTGATACCAAATTTTCGATTTCTTTAGTTTCTTAAATTCAAATCATAACAAACGTGTCACCGCACTACGTAGGTCAATAACTTTCCACGTCACTTGCCAATAGCACGATAAATCTCTTCCGTAATTCTGCGCGCCTAGTACCATAAGTTGCCTACCGTAGGCGGTGCGCGTGAGGTGTTCTTTGTCGGCGCGAACTGACAAAATAAACCATATTATCTACTTTACCGTGATGTAAAAATTAATGCGTAATTATTGATTTACAGTTTACTCGTTAATTTCAAGCCAGAAATAGCACGTAAAAACTGAGATAACAAAACTTACGTAAAAATACGAAACAAAGTTCACATTCCTTATTATTACTTATTACCGAGTAAACAATTCCAGTTAGAATAGCCCGACATGATTCATCGGCCACTTGCCTACCAGACACATTGCCTATCTGGTCGGAGGTTCCCCCTTTTCTATAGAGTATGAGTGAACTTTACACCCAGTTGAGGAACTGGGTGTAAAGTAGCAGTATAGAGGTATGAGGATACCTCTATGCTGCTGGCCACATAGCAGCATAGAGGTATCCTCATACCTCTATACTGCTATGTGGCCAGCTTTAGGCCCAACTAATGTAAAAAATGCCATCAGCTCGAAAAGAATAAGAGCTAAATTGATTACTCTACCTACCTCCTACTAATATATCAACCATGCCTTCCTTTCAGTGACATCAACATCCTTCTCATCGGAGACCCGTCAGTGGCGAAGTCCCAGCTACTACGATACGTGTCACAGACTGCTCCGCGCGCTATCACCACAACGGGACGAGGCTCCTCCGGCGGCGGTCTCACTGTCGCTGTCACTACTGACCCTGAGACAGGAGACCGCAGGTAAGTTCAAATACTGAGGCAAGATTTTTAGATAGCCAGTGCTAATATTAATAGGTTCAATGAAGTCAGCTTAGCAGTTGACTGCTAGACATAGGCCTCTCCTAAGTTGAACTACAACACCACAGCAGCAGGGGGCGCTGCCGACGTTGGTGGCCCAGTTGCTGTTTAATGCAAAAAACCGGCCAAGTACGTGTCGGACCACGCACAATGAAGGGTTTCGTAGTTGGAATGAATTTATCCCAAGAACAAACTTAACATTGTAGTTGAAAAACATGTTCTCCCATACATTCCAAATGAAAATGTAAGTTTGTACGCACAATATTGAGAGATTTACCATGTTGTTTCAAGATCATAGACTTCTTATTAATTTTCCTGTAATCTATAGGTATAGAACTATTTTCTGTATTTTTTTTTTCAAAATTTTAGGTTCAGTAGTTTCGGAGATAGGGGGGGGGGGGGGGGGGAATGGTAAATTTCCGTCTATTGTCTTAAATAATTTTAATACAATTTACTTTAAAATTATGAAAAAATATATTTGAGATCCTCACGGTAAGCCCTTTCATTTGATATGTCACACGGTACAGTTTGCGAAACTTTTTTTTAAATTGTCTATTTACCCTCAAAAATGACTCCCATTTTCAAAACTCATTTATTTACGTTACACGTCTGTGTTTGGGTCACAGAGATTCATATGTGTACCAAATTTCAATTTAATCGGTCCATAAGATTCGGAGCAAATTGGCTGTGAGAGACAGACAGACGGACAGACAGACACACGAGTGATCCTATAATAAGGGTTCCGTTTTTTCCTTTTGAGGTACGGAACCCTAAAAAGAATACCATAATAATGTATGTGTCATATTATAAATGGTGTGTACCCTAACTGACTGTGCAGTCAGTTAGGGTACACATCAGACGAGGGTGTGACCAGTTTAGGTAGTTCTTAAGTGCTTAAGAACTACCTAAACTGGTCACACCCTCGTCTTTGTTGACTGACTGTTTATTTTCTTGCAGACTAGAAGCCGGCGCCATGGTGTTAGCCGACCGCGGCGTAGTCTGCATCGACGAGTTCGACAAGATGTCGGACATCGACCGCACAGCGATACACGAGGTCATGGAACAGGGCCGCGTCACCATCGCCAAGGCGGGAGTACACGCCACGCTCAACGCGCGATGTTCTGTGCTCGCTGCAGCCATTCCGGTGTATGGACGAGTGAGTTTATTGTATTGGTTTAAAGTTTATCAGGTGAAAAATCGTGGTTAAATAACTGCTCCAACCTAATGAGCAAAAGATCAGGCAGATCATGCCAGCTGCTACTCATGGCGGGCACCGCCTTGTTGCGGAGAGAGATAGTTCTTTGTGTGACAATGTGGATGGCCAATATGAGGGAGGACTGCAAGCATCAAGCATTGCAAATACAGTTCCCGGGCGTAAAATAGTCCCAACAAATAACACAACAATAATGTTATAATCATTATCCCCCTCCCACAGTACGACCAATACAAGACGCCGATGGAGAACATAGGGCTGCAAGACTCCTTGCTGTCACATTTCGACCTGGTGTTCGTGATGCTGGATATTGCAGACGCAGACCATGATAATATGATCTCTGAACATGTACTCAGGATGCATCAATACAGGTGAATATTGTGTATATTTTGTAGAATTGGAATGATTGAAGTATGACACGTTAATGCTAGTTGTGGTGAATCTTATTCTTAGCGTATTGATGGCAAATTAAAAAGTTGTTGAGAAAGTACAATTAATATTTATTATGTTTGGCTCAGAATTTAGCCACGCGTTCCTTTCCAATGACCTTAGCGTAATTAGAATAAGGATCAAACTAATCTAAATGAAAAAATACTTTTCTAATAATTGATTGATTTGAATGATATTTTTAACTGACTTTCAAAAAGGAGTTGGTTATATGTTCCACTTATGTGTTTTTTTTTTGTATGTTTACCGGACAGGATTTCTCCGTCAATTGTGGACCTATTTAAAATTTTTTTTTTGTTTGAAACTGTATACTCTCGATGTGGTCCCATTGTCATAAAGTTGGAATCTGATGAGAGGATCCCATGGAAATCGAGGGAAACCCTCAAATTTTATAAGCAAAGCTATAGCGATTTGGGTATTTTTTATAGCATTTGCCCTCGGAAATCATCATTTCGTAAAGTGGAGCTGATGATGAAGACCACAGATGGCTATCGGACCTACGCAATGATAAATATTTCACGGGTTTCAATTCGATTAATTTAATAGGGTTGCTAAGCAATTTATGCTTATGGTGGTATTTATTGCGTATGGTGAGTGGTTGAGGAGTTTTCCTGGTAAGAACCAGGACAACTCCTCAACAATCAACAAAACGTCCCAGCATCACGAAAAGCAATATTTTATAAAAGATGATGAGCAGTTGACATTAAGCTATTGTAACTTAGATGAATTACAATCACTAAAATGTGAAAACTAAAAACTTTTTTACAAAAACAAAAAAACAACAGACTTCAAAAAAAAAGTTAAAAATTACTTTAATTTCGGAAGTCGGTGTCATTGGTTCTGCCGACTTCCAAAATTAAAGTTATTTTTCACTTTTTTTTTGAAGTTTTCGGTTGGTTTTTTTTTGTATAAAAGTTTTTTTTTTAGGAGCCCCAAAGAACAAGATGGCGAAGTCTTACCAATGGGTTCCACTGTAGAGATGCTGTCAACAGAGAATCCAGACAATGATGAAGCTGAGGTAACATTAATGTTTTGTAATAAAAGCTTGCAGATGTAAAATTATTGATGAAATAACAAGAAGCCCTTTGAAATTAAAAGTTATGATTCTGGATACTTATCTCAAGGTGTTCTTACATTATGCCGCCCTCTCGTTTCCAGGAAACAAACACCTCAATATATGAGAAGTACGACCCTCTCCTCCACGGCAACACACGCAGCAAAAAAGAGCAGTACCTCAACACCAAGTTCATGCGCAAGTTCATACACATAGCGCGCCTTATGAAGCCCAAACTGACCCAGGAGGCCTCCGACTCCATCGCCGACGAGTACGCCAGGCTGCGCAACCAGGATATGATGGACAGCGACGTGGCTAGGGTGAGTCACACATCGTGCGACGTCGTTTGAGGATCGATACTTCTTACAAAACTTTATCAGCCATACATCTTACCAAACTTAATCTGCTATACATCTTACCAAACTTTATCAGCCATATATCTTACCAAACTTAATCAGCCATACATGTTACCAAACTTAATCAGCCATACATCTCACCAAACTTAATCAGTCATACATCTTACCAAACTTAATCAGCCATACATCTCACCAAACTTAATCAGTCATACATCTTACCAAACTTAATCAGCCATACATCTTACCAAACCAAATCTGCTGTACATCTTACCAAACTTAATCTGCTATACATCTTACCAAACTTAATCTGCTATACATCTTACCAAACTTTATCAGCCATATATCTTACCAAACTTAATCAGCCATACATCTTACCAAACTTAATCAGCCATACATCTCACCAAACTTATTCAGTCATACATCTTACCAAACTTAATCAGCCATACATCTCACCAAACTTAATCAGTCATACATCTTACCAAACTTAATCAGCCATACATCTTACCAAACCAAATCTGCTGTACATCTTACCAAACTTAATCTGCTATACATCTTACCAAACTTAATCTGCTATACATCTTACCAAACTTTATCAGCCATACATCTTACCAAACTTAATCAGCCATACATGTTACCAAACTTAATCAGCCATACATCTTACCAAACTTAATCTGCCATACATCTTACCAAACTTAATCAGCCACCATACATCTTACGAAACGTGATCTGGTAGTCTACCAGTGCTTGTTACTCATAAAGTGCCCTAAAAAATTAAAAAAAAATACTTATTCATGTGTGTGTTGTTATCTTGTGGTCCCCAGACACAACCAGTGACAGCGCGTACACTGGAGACCCTGATCCGTCTGTCCACAGCGCACGCCAAGTGTCGGCTGAGCTACCAGATAACGCAGGACGACGCACTCGCTGCCATCGAGCTGGTGCAGTTCGCGTACTTCAAGAAGGTAACGTGCTTATTGAATGTTGCGAATGGCCAATAAGACACAAGTATCTTAAAGCACAGTTGAAGCCGGGCCTGTGTCCCAGCAGTGGGAACATTATAGGCTGAATGTGCTGACGCTAAAGCTTCAAAATATTTTGTACCATAATATTATGATTTATCAGGTGTTAACAAAAGAAAAACGTCGCAAGCGACGTGTTTCATCGGACGAGGAACCCGCCGCGGACGAAGGCGAGCAGGCCGCTCCGCCTCGCGCTAAGAAATCTAGAAGAATGGTAAATATGGAACATTTTCCATCTAATTTTGTTTTGATGGTGCGGCTGACAAGAATCTATGAAAATCTCTTCCGTGCGAATAGATGTACCGCTTTTAATTGGTTCCATTCTAAAGTCAAATCAATGGCAAATCTCCCGTGGTGACGGGGCTAACTTGCACTGCCAAATAGATCACTCATATCTTATTTAATGTATAAGAGCAAAGAAAAGGATAACCTTTTGTCACTACGAATCCACTTGATAGTCCTAGGTCCGTATTACAGAACATTCCTCAAGTCCAGTTTGATCGTCAATCAGTCAATCACAGTTTAAGTATAGAATCAGTACTTGAGCATTGTTCTTATTCCAGAACGGTTATCAATCGGTACTCAGCTGAAGCGAGACTCAAATCGAGCCTCAAGCAGAGAGATGTTATTGTCTATGCATCAGCCTGTTTCAGTTTACGATATTTTTTATTTCACTAAATACATAGCATACTAATATTATAAAGGGGAAACTTTGTGAGTGTGTGTTAATATGTTTGTTACTTCTTCACGCTCACACGGCTGGACCTATTTTGACAAAATTCTGTATGGAGGTAGGTGACACCCTGGATTGAATGATGGATCAATCCCAGTACAATGTGATATTACCATTTTCGAGAACTGAGTCGGGCACATACGTTACCTGTAATACGGCACCTCCGATTCCACAAGGCTGTATTTCAGAGTAAGCTGCTGATTGATTATCCTGGCTACAAGGTTGTGTATATGCAAGTACTCTCCGTTAGCTAGACGACAACACCCAGAGATGATATTATGCCTGATTGATGCCCCTGGCACTGTGGCATACCCGACAGATGTCAACTGTGCCATCTTTCACAATTCACCGGTAATTGTTCGTCATCATAACTTCGTTCATAATTGCACAGACAAAACCTTCGGTTTCTCCAAAGAGATCACAGAAACGCAGCCAGGCAACGGACGCTAGTAGATCTACATCGGGTCCATGTAGGGCCCGGAAAAAGCGTCCTTGAAGCTCCTTAGTCTGCCACACCCAGGCCATACCTCCATGCGATCATTAGTGTCATTACTACTGGCTTACGCCAGTTCTCTTTAGCCAAGGAGAGCGCGGTGAGGCCCTTGTCTACCGCGACTATATCTCGATGCATCCCCACGTCGGTTTCTAAGAAATATTCCCTGAGACTGCATATCTCGCGATTGTGGAGAGTCTTTGTGTTTAAAAAACCTCGACCTCCACACTTTCGCGGGATATACAGCCTCAAACCGATGACCGTGGGTGATGCATTCGATTTGCAGCCAGCAGCGTACGGACCCTCCTATCCAAGGCGTCGAGTTTGGTCTTTGTCCATTTGAGTGTGCAGTCGAAAGAGTACATCAAATCCGGCATGACCCAACCGTTGAAGGCGCGCACCTTGTTTCGGTCTGATAGAAGACTATTAAGTACTTTTTTCAGGCGGCCACATGTCAGTAACATGCACTTCCGACATACCCAAATACTTCGAAGTTTCGGATGCGGAGAGGGCTCTAAGGTTTGTGGAATCCGAGAGTTGGGTAGGCACCGATTCAACAATCTCCCCTCGATTTACATGCAGGACCGCACATTTTTCCACACCAAATTCCATCCTGTAGGCGTTACTGAAAGTTTGAGTTACTTTCAGTAGCTCCATCAGTTGCCCGCCTGTCCTCAGCCGATAGCCTAGACCTGAATCCTGCAGCAGTGTGCTTAGAGAATTGAAGGCTAAGCAGAACCAAAGCGGATTCAAACTATCATCCTAAAATATGCCTCTTAATATAATATTCCTCTTAATATTTCGACATCCTGGATAGCGAAGAACCGTCCTCCATTGCCCCATACACGACATCAGGAAGGTGCGCAGAGTTGCATGTAATTTATACAACTCCAACACCCCTATTATTATACTTATAATAATTCATATTACAGATAATTCACACCCTATTATAATATATTAATATATATAATAATATAATATATTAAATAATAACATACATTTGCGGTATGAAGTTCGCCGGATCAGCTAGTAATATTATTAAATGGGGTTATCTTAGTAGTTTTCTACTGTTCAATTGATAATTAAAATACAACTTTATTGTTACAGGCACCAGGGGAACAGCTAAGACGCCTTTGGCAAAATCATAAAACCCGCCAATCAGATGCTCTCACAAGAGAGAGTCAGCATCGGTTGGCCACGGGAGCTGGTGGTCCCTGCCCTGATGCTGAAATAGACGCAAACATAGCCGAGATATCTCCAGCTGTCTGTGGAGAAGTTCGCGACAGCTTAAACTCTGACTGCAATGGTAGGTAATCAGGGTAATTTCTATCTTTGAATTCTGTTCCTTACTATGAGTTGCTAGCTACTACTAGAACAATTGCAGCTAATAATATGTTATAATCGAGGTACTTTACACAAAGGAAACTCCAACTATTGTGCATGTAAACAGTGTATATAAAACAGTAGTGATAGACGCTAAGCTGCTCGCAAACAAATCAATTAAAGGGTGTTTATTCACAATTTGGTAAAAACTTTGAGCGAATCATATAAGAATATAGATCTTAAGCATAACGGACGGCTCGCGAGGCGCACGAGCTTGTGAACGCCGAGCGCGTGCGCGGGTGCGGGCGCTTGTGGCGCCGTGTCCGCGGGCGGCGGTAGGCTCGCCGCGTGGAGATTGCTTCATACAGTTTCTATTGAATTTGATGCCACGGCGTGACTATCGCCGCGACACTCGCCCGTGTCGAGGGCGCCTATGACTCCCTGGTCCGGCGCGGAGGCGACATTGATAGTGTTGCGCCGAACCGTAACTAGTGACGTGACCTGGCCGGCACACGACGAACTGTAGAAGTGCTGGGAGTTGACTCTAATAGGGGTCGCGCAATAATGTTAACATTATTTATTTATTATTAGCTTATGATTTATCAATTGTTGGGCTTCCTCTCTGAGCAAGTGCTTATGTTACTATGTTTCGTTTCAGATTTCGTGACTCCAATCAAAGCAGATCCAGAATTAATCAGAGAGGGAGAAATAATAATGCCGCCCCACAATCCAGACCACAACCCTACGATAATTGATGCCAGCCAACATACCTCTTCAGATGCAGTAGAACCCACTGCTGCAATAGAAATCGAAGCTGTATCCCAACATCCTAGTTCAACTCAACACAAAAACACAACACCGGACAGCATCGATTTATCATCAAACGAAAAAAAACTCAGAGTGCAAATTCTAAAAAATGAATATTTAAATAGAGAAAAAAGAGCAAATGAACTTCACATTATAGACGTCCAATATAGAAAACAGAAGTATCAGTTAGAAATACAAATATTAAAAAAACAATTATTAGAAGCATCTACAAAAGCAGAGTTAGCACTTATCAACCATGCTAATAATAATAAATAATAATAAATAATAATAAAAAAATTTTTTATTAACAGAGATCTGCTACCCAAATACCATAAGTTTCTGTGCTCATATCTGTTTATTTACTAAAACTTCACTCTTATTATTTATTTAAATAAGTACTAGCAGCGCCCCGCGGATTCACCCGCATATGTTTAGATCCCGTGGAAATCCCAATCCTAACAATATATTATATTTTATATATATATAAATAAAAGTTTGTTTGTTACTTTTTCACGCCTAAACCACTGAACCAAACATCCTGAAAATTTGCATATACGTTGTCACTGAAACGGACATTGGATACCTTTCATCCCGAAAAAAAGTGGTGTTTTCACGGAGTAAATTACTCCGTGGCTGTTCCCGAGGAAAACAAGAATAACGTTATTATGATGATAGATGGCGCCAGGTGTCTTTCGAATCATGATTGAATTATTTTAGAAACTAGTTTTTTTTTTTATTTAAGCCTAATACTTTTTTTGAGTCTAGTGTCGATAGACCGGATTTTCATCCTCTTAACTATCCTAACTTTAATATTATAAATGCGAAAGTACGTTATGTTTGTTTATTACGCTTTCACGCTAAAACAGCTGAACAGATTTGGATGAAATTTGGCACATGGGTAGACTACAGTCGCTCGGGCGGCCCTTTTACTGCCTACGGAAGAAAACGTGAAAAAAGTTGAGAAGCCTGGAGGATGCCCGAATGATGATCAAAATGATAGCAGAGATGACCCACCTCTCTGTTGGTTCCGTGCACACTATTCTTCATGACCTTTAACTTTCAAAAGTCAGTGTAAGATGGGTGCCGCGAATGCTCACGGCGCCTCAATTTTGATTTGATTTTATATATTAGGTACGTGTATTATCATAGTTTCAAAATATTGTACTTGCTAACAAAATATGGATTGTTATTGTCCGAAATAAACGCTTTGAATTGAAAAAGCAAGTGCGAGTCGAGTGCTATAGAGAGATTTTAGATCTCTGTGGTGAAGTTGCATCAACTATTTTCGATCGAATTGTTTTTGTTACTGGAGATGAAACGTGGTTCATCATTATGACCCTGAAAGTAAGCAAGAGTCCATGCAGTGGCACAAGAAGGGCACTGTGCCCCTAAGAAATTCAAAGTCGTTCCGTCTGCCGGAAAAATCATGGCCGTGTTTCGGGAGGGAATTTTGCTGATTGAGTACACAAAAACGGTGAAACCATAAACTCAGCATCCTACGCATACACTTACCCGAAATTTACGGGAAGCAATTAAAGAAAAATGACGGGGTAAGCTTTTTTTGCAGGGTATTGAAAAGTTAATTTCGAGATGTAATAAATGTTTTGGATGTCAAATCTGTTAGCTCATAAGACCAATTGAATAAATAAAATGCATTGGGGTAATGTTACATTGAAAAATAAAAATTATTTTAATAGAATTTACGTCTTTTTTCATGCCGATACCGAGAACACTCGTACATTGAACGCCCCTCGTATGTGTAAATCCTGGTTGTAAACTATCCGTGTGCCAAATTTCATATAAATCCGTTCAGTAGTTTTTTGTATGAAAGAGTAACAAACATCCATCCATCCATCCTCACAAACTTACGCGTTTATAATATTAGTAGAATTTTTATTTGTGTTAGGTATGTATAATAAGAACAAGTTCTTTTTATCTGTTTTATTTTTATATAAATATTAAATAAGACTGATTATTGATAATAAAAAACGTTGATTATTTTACATATTATTTTATTTATAAAAAATTAAATTATTGGAAACTAGGTATACTACTTTATACTTGCTGTAAATTGAAAACAAAATTAAACATTAAAATATGAAATTAATCTAAACATAATTATTTACTATGGTACTTCTAAACGCAAACCCATCAACAGTCCCTTAAATTGATTGATTGTCAGGATGCACTGATCTGTCCATCATTTATTGGCATTGTATCATTAGATGTTATTGATATATTAAATAGTACCGCGCAAGAAACAATTATGTTACAAACTGTAACTAGTTTATTGCCCAGCATTAGGGTGCGTTTCCACTGAAGCGGAGCTGGGTGGAGAGGAGCGGAGACGTCCAATCACAGACGAGACGAGTGACGCGATAAGGATTTCAACCATTGTGATTGGTCGATTCCTGCACGTCTCCGCTCCGCTCCGCTTCAGTGGAAACGCACCCTTAGGCATGGAAATCTCCGTTTCCATCTACCAAAAATGTTCTTTCAACACAAGTTCTTGTTTTGACATGGAACTATGTTGTAAACAACTTCTGCATTTCTTGTTGGTGTAAATCTAAGACAAAGATACCCACTGTCACCAACAAGGTAGCCATGGTGTTATTGCTGAATGTACAGATTCCGCAAGGGCCTATCTTGCCACAATGTTCATAAAATTTTCAATTGGACCAACAACTGCCTGAAATAAATAAATAATGTTCTTTGTGTAGGTAGGCATTTGATGACAATTAATCAAGCTAATCTAATTTATAGAAAAGTAAGATTTCTGTTTCAAAATGCTTCTTGGTGTTCCACTCCTGGAGCATTAACTGTTTTATGTGTGTGCAGTCAATTGCACCATCTACGTTTCTGAAGCCAGGATATCCTTCGTACTTGTACCAACAGAACAAAACATAACATGCTCAAGCGCGGTCTCGACCACACTTGGGTGATTACAGATCTAATTGCTTGGATTCGTTCGATTCACGAACTGAGTAACGATCTAGAATAAAGTCAAACTCTGCTGAACTATAATGATCAATGAATCTTGAAATTGATCAAATGCTTGAGGATCGTTCTAATATTAAAACATGATTCAAAACTAGTTTTAAGCAGATATTAATGCTTGAGTTTACGGACCTTAAAACCTATTTATCTAGGCCCAACCACTTTGCTTCCTCCACAGGCTGCCGCCCGGGGCGAGGAGTGCGAGGACCCGTACGTGTTTACGTCGGACCAGGAGGCCGCGCCCGGGCTGCGCGCCGCCCACTCCGCGCAGCCCGAGCCCACGCAGCGCAGCACCAGGGCAGACCAAAGACTATAGACACCAACAGGTAACCCCCCTCGGGTTACCTTAGACTTTTCCACACCACCTGCTCAATAATTTCAAGATATATGTCATGCAAACTTAACCTAAAGTAAGACATTTTAGCCCTGATGGGGTCTAGCCGGGTAATAATGTTGTACTGATTTTTTATTATTCCCCGCTGGTCAATAATGTGATTTGAATTTAGAACCTCAGCTAACAACTAGTATAAAAACTACAAAAAAAAAACTATAGTGAATTGCTTTTTATTACCTGCCTTGCGGAAAGAGTGAAAAGTTGAGTATTCTCCTCGGGGTTAAAAGTGTCTTCGTCCTGGGGGTGCTTGGAATACTTATATGAATATAGCGGCCGGGTTTTATCATCTTAGTGATTAATGTGCTATTTTTGCAGATCAATATTAGACTAAAAATGTAGTGCTAACCGTCTTATAACCATGTGCAGTGTAACTGTTAACTAGGGCCGTGACAGTTTAGGAAATCAGACTTGTCCAGTATTTTAGTTACTATGTTTCTTTGCACCAGTGTTACACCTCCATTTACCTACTTCCAGGCTAACACAATTCAAGACAGCACTCCACCAGCTATTCCGCGAAGAACGCGCCAACTGTCACTCTCTGTCCCGTGTGACGTCATACGTCAACGACATGTACTCGCACGAGATCTTTGATGACGGAGAAATACACGCAGCGCTGGACAAGATGACGCAAGACAACCAAGTTATGATGGCTGATGACATTGTGTTCTTGATCTAGACGTAAGAATAGGTATTTGATAGATCTGCAACCCTGCCATGTCATGGGTAATGTTTAATTTGTATGTAGTTGTGGTGTAACAACATCTGTGAAACATACTGCAATGATAGTGCCTGGCAGGCTTTCTGGGTGTGATTTAGGATTGTTACACTTTGTATTGTAAGAATAAATAGGATAGGACTCGTTTGTTAGTATATCCTCTTCAGGAAGAACTAATGTATTCTGGATTGCCATATTTAAATCAATACATGTTGTGTATATTGATGGATGTTTTCACTGCAACACTCTTCAATTGCCATGTGAGTCGATGTAATAAGTTGTTGTTCTAAGGCGATTATCACTGCACCGCTCTCCGTCGCGTAGCGCGGGGCGGCAGATTTAACATTTTATCAGTTTGTATAGAAAACACATAGAGAATATAACCACTAGACAGCCTATAGGCCGATTTCTTCGAAGCCCACGACTCACTACCGCGGGCTGGGGACGAGGAAGAACGCGCGCCTGCAATTGGTCAATTCTTGCAGGATGCCTATCGTTAGGGCTGCTCTACTTCATTAAGGGAAAATAGTCGATATCGGAACATACAATAAAAAAAAAACCGACGAACTGAGAACCTTCTCCTTTTTTTTAAGTCGGTTAAAAGTAGATAGGAATTTTATTACAGTATGCGAGTTGAATAAAAATTTTATTGATTTAAATTTTATTATTTTCGATATTAAGATCAACTTTCAGCTATTAAAGGTACACGGCTACACATCAAGCTATACATAACCAGTATAAGCTGACTTCTGATAAGAAAAACCTATACAATGCGAGGTCAGCTGAAACTGGAAATGTATAGCTTGATGTGTAGCCGTGTGTACACGCACTGACACCCGCGACGTGCACCCGCCGTGTGCAGTGTGCGCACGCTTAACGCTGTACTCTAACGCCCTAACAACACAATTTTTTACGATAAACGTACAAAGGGAATGAAAGGGATAGATGCATTAGAATTGTCTGAGACTTTTCCAAAAGCAAGAGTGTGCTTGTTTACTCAGCCACCATTTTAAATAGACCTCATAATCTTAGGTTGCTCATAATCTGATTAAATCAAAAATAATTTTTAGTACTATTTTTTTTTAATAGAATTAAGTACCCACTATATCAATAAGTGCCTTTATAATTACGTAATTCATAAATCAAGGTAAATGAAGCATCTGATTTTGATAACCAATTTTTTTATTATTTAAATACACAATCCTTACCAACTAGTTAATTTTAGGTTACTTTCTACCTTTCTTTCCTTTGCCTTTACTGTGTCCTTCCCTGCCTTTACCCTTACCAGACTTGTTTACTTTACCGCCAAAGACTTTCTTTTGCTTATTAAAAGGTTTCTGTCCTCCGTCGTTCCCATCTTTCTGGAACCTTCTACCGCCTTTGTTATCATTTTGGAACTTTCTGCCACCTTTGTTATCATTCTGGAACTTTCGACCTCCTTTCTGATCATTCTGGAACTTTCTGCCACCATCTTGGTTCCCCTTGAAAGGCCTCTTGCCATCTTGTCTGTTTTGTTTGCTTGGGTCCTGTTTTCCTTGGTACTTCTTCATAATCTTTTTGTCAAGTCGCATCTTCTTGAAGCCTCGTGGGCCGTCTTCGCCGCCTTTCCGTTTATTCGGGTTTTGTGAAAACAGATCTAAGAAAAAAAAAAATATGAGACTATCACTATTCTTTAGCAACACGTCATTTTAAGATATACTTCCCGATTCCCAGCCTTAATAAATGTTTGACAATTTGCAGTAATTTAAGAGCGTTTACGCCGTACGGCATTTCATACAAAATTTCAAGCCCTTGTTTTTCGAAATGAATGAACAGATTTTAATGAAACTTCATACGCATAAGCAGGATACAAAGGTCTAAAAAGTTACTTAGGAACATTTTCGAAATGTCTTATAAATAAGATAAGTGGAAATCTGTTTCATGGAAACTTTAAAATCGGACTAATTTGTAACACTATTTTTCGACACATCCCGCGCTACGCAGCTTTAACTTATCAACCTTAAGTTGTTATTGCTTAGTTTTAGGTACATATCTGGAGGACATGCAAATGATTTTATGAAAATGGGATTAAAGCTTTGTATTTACTCCGTGGAATTAAGTATACCTTTCTCAGGTTCTTCGCCGACCTCCTGCCGATAGTACTCTGCGTCATCATCCGCATTGTCCTGATCCATGTCAGCATGCTGCGACTCCGCATTGGCTAGTTCCATCAACCTACAATAAAAATTCAATTAGAAAGCTAATTCAGTCAGTAATATCCGTTCAGGGTGCTAACTCTCGAATATAATTCCGATAGATCGACATTGGTCAAACGTCAGTTGGTCGAGTTAACGTCAGGGATTGGCTAGTCTCAGTGAGTCCAGCCAATCCCAGACGTTTTACTGACAATTCCAATGTCGATCTATCGGAATTAAATTCGAGAGTAAGCACCCAGAACAATTTTTTTTAAGCGAAACTCAATCCCTAGTGTCGCTTTGCCCCCTACACCCCTACGTTATGCATTCTCATGACTTTTCTGCGTAACTCTACAAAGTTACTCCTTTTACTGTTTGAATGATCAAAAGAACACCTAACCAATCTGAAGAGGCTTAAAAAAAATCCAGCTCGCTTTCGCAAGCTTTCTATAGTTTTTCGGCATTAGTCGACAAAGTCATTCGTAGTGATTTTAAAAGAAAGTAAGAGGGCGCGAATGTAAAAAGTTGGGAACCTCTGTTTCAAATTATACTGAAAACCGCACCAAAATCCATTGTGTAGATAAAAAGACAAACAAACAACACGAAAAGCCTACGTAAGTTTGTTTCTATGTATAGATTGTCTATTTCTTTGACTCACCTCTGACTCTCAGTAACACCTTTCTTCTTTTGCATGCCCTCAATAGACTTCTGTTTGTGATCTTCTTTCTCCTTCTGTTTTCGTTTGACGTTCTCGTCTTGTTGCGCTTTGCGTTTCTCTTTCAGTCGTCTGAAATAGTAAAATATTGTGTTTTTATTCTCAACTTCAATACAAATATACTTTTATTGAGTCGCTGATAGTGAGTTAGTACGATTGGCGTAAGTATATGGCGGGTGCGACTACGGTTAGTTGTTAGAACGAATGTATAAACCAAACAGTTTATAGCGTCATCTTAGAAATACGCCACTAGATGCGCTTAAATAGATGAATAAATACTCTCTCTGATTGTCGTGTTAATGTAAAAGCCAAAAGTATTATAATAATATCGGGGTAAAAGCTTTCTGTCTCTCTGTATTAATAAATATCTGTAATTAATACTTCAATCCTGGTTTATTTCCTTCAAAACCTTCAAATAAACCCCTATCAAACCAAAGTATGCGCTAGAAGACAGTAGAACATTGACGAATAAGCAACCAAGACAAATTATCTGCGTATGAAGATGTTTCCCTTACCTCTTTTGTTCTCTCTTCTTTTTGATCAATGCTTTCTCTTCTTCCGTTTTCTCGACTAGCTCGTGGAACAGCACTTCACCATCCATTAATCCATCTTCTACCTACATAAAAAAATATCAAAATTTATATTTTAACGTATCGGCAAGCGTAGCGTGAGACACCCCCAGCTAGATTTCAAATGTATTTAGATTAGATGGACCGACGACCTTAAAGAGGTGGCTGGGACAGACTGGATGCGGAACGCGGAGGACAGGGTGTTGTTGTGCAGCCTGCAGTCCAGCAGTGGACTGCTATGGGCTCTGCGTTCAATTATTGATTCCCTATCAGAATACCAGCGCTGCGACATTTGTTTTTTAAATTTCGCAGCATCATACTGAGATACGAGACTTTTGGCCTCGTATAGGACTTTCTTTCTTATTAATATTTCAGCAACACGCTACGCTAAGAGTCCACTCTTATATAAATGGCGACATGTGAGTGTTCTAACCACCTCTGTCTAACCTTCAGGGAAGGCGTGATGTCATATTTATTTTGTTTTGTTCTAATGATAGAACAGAGTAATAAGTAATGTATACCTTGATAAGTTGGAAAGATATCCTAGGTCCTAGCTCGAACAGTCTGAGGGCTGACTTAGACTCTGCGGCGGCGCCTCTCGACGCTAGGTTCTGTGGTAGAATAACTTGCGCGTTGGGGTCGTCTTCGAATTCACTTTCTGACAGCATTCCAGCTCTAAACAAAAGTGATATAAATATATGTATAATAAGTTAGTTTTTCGGCCAACCGAACTTTCCATACTATGTTATTTTATAATAGAGAGAAATTGCGATGCAGTACTTACTTGTCAAAGAATTCTGAGATGTCTTTACAACGATTTAAGTTTGGAATTTTGCCTTGCACCATCTGTAAGCAAAAAAGAAACATTATTGAAACCAAGTTCCTTAACGCGGCTTGCGGTAGGAGTTGACTGGTAGAAATCGTCACGCTGAAAAAGCGTTATGCCCCCTCCATACAAATTTCTCTCTGTCTCTTTCTATTATATGCGAGTGTGTGTGCGCGCGAGTATCGCGTAAGGAACTTAGTTCATGACGAGGGTCCACTGAACACACACTTTTTTTAAATAGTAAACTCACATGCGAACCCAATGCTACCTAGTCAGTGGCAAGTCCTAACAAAATGTTTAATTAATTCATGATTGTACCTTTTTAGTTCCTTTGTTGAGTCCGACTGGTGTCGCTCTGATGGCGTAGTGTCGCATGTCCACGAGCTTTGTGGCAGGGTTGTAGTTCATCAGCACGCAGCGCCGGATGTTCTTTAGCTTCACCTAAAATAAAGCGTTGATTTTAAGAATTCTGAATAAACTAAAATAACTCAATGCAGGTGTAAGGTTAAAAATTGGATTAAACGGCTCAGGTAGTATTATGTTGCAAAATTATTTATATAATACTTTATCTAATACTAGCTTTTTCTATCCTCAGTACATTTTAAATTAACAAAATACTCACAGTAGTAATATTGATGGTAGGGAACATATTCTGGAACATGGTGGCCATGAGCTTCATGTGCATGCCCTCGCCGGAGAAGCTGTTCAGTACGATGAGTGGTGCGTGCTGGAACGCGCGCATCATCACGTACTGCTTGCGGAGAGATGATATGACGTCACGGGATAAGGTGTACTGTGGTCAGAGAGATGAAATGGTCATGAAAATAATTACGAACTGTACATGCGACTTCGTTCGCGTGCATGTCGGAAAACAATTTTTTTTTAAATAAAAGTTGCCTAAGTTAATCCTTACAACATCAGCTAGGTATCTACTATATAGTGAAAATCCCGTCAAAATCGGTCAAAACATTTAATTATTTTTTTTATAGATGCCGTACATTCTTTCTTAGGGTGATTCTGTTATTAACCGACTTCCAAAAAGGAGGAGGTTATATGTTCGACTTTATGTATGTTTTTTTTTTTTTTTTTGTATGTTCACCGATTTCTCCGTCATTTGTGGATCGATTTTGAAAATTATTTTTTTGTTTGAAAGGGTATACTCCCAAGGTGGTCCCATTGTCAGCAAGTTGGAATCTGATGAGAGGATCCCATGGAAATCGAGGGAAACCCTCAACTTTTTTTGGCAAACATATAGCGATTTGGATATTTTTTAGAGTAACTTGAAGGGTATACTCCCAAGGTGGTCCCATTGTCAGCAAGTTGGAATCTGATGAGAGGATCCCATGGAAATCGAGGGAAACCCTCAAATTTTATTGGCAAACCTATAGCGATTTGGATATTTTTTAGAGTAACTTGAGCATTTGCTCTCGGAAATCATCATTTGGTAAAGTGGAGCTGATGATGAAGACTACAGACGGCCATCGGAACTAATCAATGATAAATATTTCACGGGTTGCGATTCGATTACTTTAATATGGTTGCTAAGCAATTTATGCTCGTCACAATGCGTGTGGTGGTGGAGTGGAGTTCTTCAGGTTCTTACCAGGGGAACTTCTCAAAAATTAACGTCCCAGCATCGGGAAAAGCAATATTTTGTAAAAGGTGATGAGCAGTTGACGTTAGGCTATTGTAACTTAGATAAATTACAAACTCTCTCACTAAAAAGTGAAAAATAAAAACTTTTTTACAAAAAAAAAACAACCGACTTCCAAAAAAAACTACAAAGTGATAAATAACTTTTATTTCGGAAGTCGGTGTCAATAAACGAAAATGCAGAACCAACGACACCGACTTCCGAAATAAAAGTTATTTATCACTTTGTAGTTTTTTTTGGAAGTCGGTTGTTTTTTTTTTGTAAAAAAGTTTTTTTTTGATATTACAAACAGACACTTAAATTTTATTTATTTGTTTTTTTTTTTTGTTTATTTGCTTTGCCCAGCAGTGGGACACAAAATAGGCTAAAAAAATAAATCGATATAAGGGTCTTGCTTTTTAATGCGACTACTAAAGGAACATAGAAAAAAGAAAGACTTTAGACCCACATTTAATACTCAATCATTTACTGCATTCCATAATGTGTGCTCACATGGTAACTTAAAATTTAATGAGATCAATATGGACCGTGTTGGGCACAGTAAAATAGTAGGAGAGCAAGCTTTAAAAACGTAACTTAGCAATCTTAAAACTTTATCTGCTTAATGCTTGTAGGGATTTTTCTAATATGTTTATGCCTTCATTAAAAAATACAATAACAATAGTGTCAGCAACCTAATTGTGTAACACACTATCAATCACAATCTGAATAATTTTGAAGGATATTGCTAATCCATTGCTTCAATGTTCGAAAAATTTGTCTGGTCAACAACGTATATGTTGTTGAACTGTCAAAATGATAGTCATTGCTACTGAGTAACCCCGCAAGAGTAGTCAAGTCTTCTATGAACTTTGATCATATTTTTCTTTTTTTTTTCAATTTTCTTTTCATTGTTTTCAAAATCACCTAATTATATTTCACCTAAGCCCTCTTATGTTGGTCCATGTAACTGGAGAAACCTCAACCTCTGTCATACAGAAGTACACATTAATTCAAAGGTACCATACCTCTGAACTATGACCTAGTTCAGGGGTACTGAAGTTTTGGAAATTCTTTTCTTTTGGAATTACTATTATTTATTTATCAGTTTATTTTTAGCCTATGTTGTCCCACTGCAGGGTCAAAGGCCTCCCTTTCACCTTTCCACTCCTCTCTGTCTTGTTACTATTACTCTTGCATGTTTTAATGTTTCCAGTTTCAATGCCTTTGCAAATAAAGCATCTTGATTCCTCAAGGGTTTGTGGAGATTTTTTTTCATTAAGTCACTAAAGGCATACTTACACTGTGTATGCGGAATGTGAGTGTAGGTCCACGAGGTAATCGTGACATCCGCATGTAGGAACCGAGCTCTGTCTCCGTGAACATCATTAGGTGAGACACATGGAGGTAGCCAGAGATTGATACAAAGTCTTTTATTGTGTTCTTTTTTCTTTCCTGAAATACAACATTCATTTTGGTATTTGATATTTTTCAAATAGAAATGATGGACTAAAACTTTCTTCTTTATACTGATAAAAGTATGGCTATGATACAATTACAAATGTAACGAAAAGGAAGAAAATACATTTATTTAGCACAGACTAAAAGACACACAATTGACACAATACACCAGATACATAAACATCAGAAAAAAAAACAAAACTACTTTCAGTTTTCAGTAATAGTTATAATTTAAATTATCATGGATCTTAACACTATTGATAGCAAGACTAGGTTTAGAGAGTAAGATGAAGCTAAAAATAAATATCTTTATTTGTTGTATGAATATGAGAAATTCAAGAAGCTATAACAATATTGTACTTTATTAGTTATTACATATTGCCGAATAATAAAGAGATAATGAACCCAGAGGTAATAAGTTCTAGACAACTATTGAGCCACAGTGCAGTTCAAACATACAATAAACAAAAAAAAAAAAATTTCATTAAACAGAAATTCTGTCACTGGGTCGTCTTAGGGGTTAGCGGACTACTGGGAAGAATACGAACTGCCCATTACTAGTATAGTAAGATTACTGCTTTTGAAACTAACAAAAACAAACCAAAACTAACCTTCAACTGCGACGCAGTAAAAGGTTCCATGATCTTCCTGAAGTCCTTCATGAGGTCGATGAGGTTCTTGCTGCACTGTCCGCGGTGGATCACGAAGGAGTGGGGAGCCTTCACCAGGTTCTCCGGCTCCAAAGATTCCTTGGAAGCCGGATTCTTCTTCACACATTTGCCTTTGCGTTTACCCATTGTAAAACGCAATTAAATCAACGCTTATAACTAAAGTTTTGGTGCATAAAAGGTCAGTTTACTTTATTCAATAAATATCAACTCATATTAAATGTTCAGAGGTTTTTATAAAATAAAAAATCCACGAGTTATTATTTATTTTAAGGTTATAACATGCAAAGCATGAAAATAATTTTGACACTGACATTTGGGGGGCTGTGGTGGCCCAAATGACAGTCATATGGTTCGGAAACCATTTTCCGAAGAATTTTTTATTGCCCAATGAGCTCTTCCCTTTTTTATTATAGTTGTATTTGATATTAATATATATTTTAGTGATAGGACCAATGACCAACTAATCTCCTATCTCAATGGATAGGACAGCTTGTATATTGCATGTAAGATTTGTCAAAATTGTAAATTGCGAAACCTCACCTTTTGCATCGTTTCCAAACGAACATTGTACAGTCGCGAACAGTGTTCACGTATGTGTTCAGAGACTTTCTTTCATGTTTTATATTTTTTTTTACACAGCACGCGTTTGAAAGTACTGCTTCAAAAGCAAAAAAAACATTGGATGTGGATTTTCAGTCACTATTTCCTTCACTTTTGTGATGTTAACTTCAGTTGAAGACGTTGATGGTCTACCAGGGCGAGGCAAATCTTCCAGCATTTATCTCGACCGCTTTATACCCCACTCATAAGCAATTTCATTTAAATTTTACTGAATTTCCGTAAAAGAGGTTGATCATCAATTAGTTAACTCTTTGAACTTAGTGTGGAATAAGGGGTCCAAAACATGATTGTGTTGACTGTACACTTTAATCCAAAATAGGCTTGGTAGAGTGCCGTTAAATTGTAAACACGTAGTGCGGGTGTCATTGCCAAAACATGGAAACAAGGCTTATTTTCGTAAATATGTAAATAAATTTTAGGTTGAGCTCAAAAATGGCCAAGGTTTGACTGCTCCCGTATTATAATTATACTCTTTGTTTTACTGTATCTTGGAGAAAAAAATCTAGTACTTACTAAGAGATGATACTAATTTATTTCATAAAAACATCAGCCTCTTATTACTATTAGTCAAAATGATGCTCTTCTCAATATTAATCTTATTTGGTACTGGGTTAAAATAAAATAATCATTAAGTAAATAAAACTCATCAAAACAAATCAAAACAGCTTTATTTCCTGCTGGCTCATCTGTGGATTTTTGAAACTACACTAGGTATTCTTTGTCTAAGTCTCATTATGTATTTTAAGCGGTTTTGTTCAATTTGTTTAATTATTAATTGGTATACAAAACCTCTCCGATGTGAGACCTTAGATTACAATAGCTTAAATGTTAAAACGAATAAATACATATTTCAATAAGGTTGGTGCCGAGTACTTCCATGACAGTAGGATTTGTACCAGCAGAGTAACACAAAAATTGAGTAATACGAGAAATAACCGCTAACCACTCTAGTCCCATACACCTTGAACTCCGCTAGTGCGGGAGGCTTTTCAACCCACTACCACGGCTTACCCAACGCTAGAAATTCGATAGAGAGAAAGCATATGGTACAAAACATTGACTATCACGACACGCAAATACTGATGGTAAACTCATGGTAGTGGTTTTCGAATCACACTAGAACGGTTTTTCGATTCTCTATCTTACTTTAAGTGCAATTAGGTGCAATATAGTTACCCAACTATCCTACTATTTTTGGATTTGAATTTTAAAGAAAATTGTAGTATTTGGTAGCAAGTCTGACTTACAGAGATTTCGTTTGTTATTAACTAGCTATGCACCGTAAGCGGCTTGTCTGCCGGCGGGCCGTGGCCAGACTGTGGCGTCGAGACGCCGCGGTCACGCGCCGGCGCCCCCGACATGCACCGGAACCGTATATAATGGATGAACCCCAACCAAAATATACAAAACATCTTACATCAATAAAGGTGCAATTGAAAAATTACATAAAAAATAGAGAAAAATAGTTTCGTTGAGAGGAACTAGAAACATTATTCAAATTCATTTGCGACACAATGTTTTTTAGTATAAATCACAATTAAGAATGTTACAGAGAAACGAAGATTATTTTTGTAGTTATGAAATATAAAAAGCCCCTATTTTACCCCTATTAAATTAGCTACTATCTATAGTCCATTCTATACTATCTCAGTTAAATACCGTATCATTAATTTTATTTAAAAACATATTTATAATGTGTACACATGAACGTGACTGAAAGTTAAAGTAACACTGATAAACATTCGTCAGCGTACACTTGCTCAGGGTGCCCGAGGGCAGGGATAGGAATACTTGAAGTGTCCACACATTGTTCAGAACCTTGGCAATACATCACAACGATCTGTTCATAACACTGACTTCGTATTGTTCTACCTAAATTAATAAAAACCTAGCGGAAATAAATATAGCCGTAAGAACTTGCTTTATTGTGTGAAACAGAGAAAATAAACAAAAATAAAAAAAATTGACATACAAAATGAGTTGTTACGAGATCAGTCCGACTCGAGCCTTGATTAGTTTCTCAGTATTACTTTATGCTTCTAAAAAATCGGAATATTAAAATTTTTGAATCTGTTCATTTGTAGCATAACGAGTTACATTTTAAGGTTCGTAGATATTTATCATTATACAAAGCCTTGTAGGTACTGGAAATCTACCAACAATTTCGTAACCTATTTTGAGATCCAAAATTTATGGTGATGTTCATTACGCTACAAATGATCAGATGTTCACACCGACTACGCATACAATGTTATCGTGAAGATGAGTTAAGTTTAATAATTAGGGTACCCTCGTATATGACAAAACGGTACAAGTTTAAGCGTTAAGCTATTAAAATCAAATAGTGTCGCTGAGTTAGTAACATAGATTGTTTAAATATTTATTACTAGTTAAGTGCGAAAAATTATAGGCACAAACTTTCTAACATTCAGTTTAATAATTGAGATACCATTTACTTTTAATATTTTAGTTATAATTTCAAATGGTGTGATGTCATGGCCTAGGTAGTCTAATAAAGCCACAATAGATGATGAATGATTAATATCAATTGTGCCAATAAGTAGTATGTCCGCACCGCGTACGGCGAGCTCTCGACGCGTACGCATCGACGTCTACCGCGCTAGAGATGTACCGGCTGCCATATCCTCAACCAACTATAGTTAAAATAAATACTATTAGCATTAAAACCTAAGTTTTCTATTGAGCTAACTTAATCGATGTAATTCATTCGTAGACCTGTAATATTCCATGCGCTTCTTTATGTTTATTAACATTGAATCTATTGTAGACTAGTTGACTAATACTCGACTACCGATACATCCCTGAACCACTCTGAAATCCCAGCACGCCACAGCGCGTCTCGCGCGTCACGTGCCTACAGTGCACCGCCCGCGTGCGCTACGCGGCGCAGGAGTCACCCAACATCTATGTAACAAAACTAGTATCAATCAGATACAAATGTGCAACCACAGAGTAATCGTGGTTGAAGTTTTCGCAATAAACTACAAAAAGCTACACTCTCTTTTCGTACAAAGCATCACAAAAATACTACAAAGAAACGTGTAGATGTAACAGAATATGTTAAAATCGAGCAAAATGATCGATAAATTAATAACAAAATATGTTATATGCAAAAAAATATAATTAAGGTGTCGCTCGCGGACCGATGGTGGAGGCCTTCGAGCGAGTTAGTTCAGTTGTATGAACTAGGTATATTACAAAATCATTGCGATGCAAAGTTGGTGCCTGCATCCGTATCGTCCAAACCACAGCCGAGTCGTTTAGTGTTGATCCATCTGGAAATCAATAATGACAGCATTAGAATATACCATAATAAAATTATCAAACTGATTGTTGGCCTGAGCCCGAAGGTCCTAGGAAAATCAGGAATTTAAAATAAAAACTCCCCACCACTGTCGAGTCAAACTAATAACCTTTATCAGTCCAATCTTCGAAAGAAAAAAATATCTACAGGGTGAAATTGAAAACATGCGACAAATCGAAATGGGAGATTGTACTCATCATTATGAACAACTTTTACCATAGTAAAAGTTTTCAGGTTTGGTCCCATAGGACCAAACCTGAAAACGCGAAAAAAAAAATCAGCTGTTTCCTACATTTATGTTCGCATAACTCGTCAAAATGTAGGGAACAGCTGTTTTTTTTTGGCGATTTCAGGTTTGGTCCCATAATAAAAGTTGTTCATAATGATGAGTACAATCTCCCATCTCGATTTGTCGCATGTGTTCAATTTCAACCTGTATAACCTTCACTAAGGGGCCGCCTCCACGAGCGAGTATCGTCGTGCCATCAAATTTCTGCGGCGATGAAATCGCAGTGTGGAGACACGTTCTAAACTTCTAAGAGAATGTTTAGAAATACGTGGCACGACGATAATATCGCCGCGATTCTCTCGCTCATGGAGGCGGCCTCTTACGGAGGCCAAATCTTAAAATTATTTTATTTTTTACCCAAAAAGAACAGTGGTAGCTAAAAAGCAGTCATAACGGCCGCGACTTACGAGTGGTAGGTCGTAGGTACGAACCCAGACAGGCGCTTTACTTTGTATAAATTATCGTGTGAAATCGGCATGTGCTATAGAATCACAAATTCGACGACATGTGACGTTGGTAGGTTGGTGGGCCCGCGTGGTTTATTACGGCCCACTCCCTCTCACCTAGAGGTGGACTGCGTGAACATTAGCACAGCAGTGCAGTGCAGTAGGGACATTATGGGCTGAATAAGCTACCCCAAAATGTTAATTTTAGTAAATTAACATTTTGGGGTAGCAAATTAAAAGAAACTAACTTGTTCCTGTCCATTTGTCTCCTGTGACTTCATCACATCTGGCAAGTCCGGTGGCGAAGAGTACGGAGTCAGGTCCAAGGCTTCAAACTCGCCGTTCTCCTTCCTGTTTATAGAAAACATTGCTTTAGATTATTGTCTTGTAATGAACACGGTAATCATCATCATGTTACGCCGACCTCAAATAAATTGGTAGGAGAATATAATATTTTATTAAAATTAACTAGCTTCTGCTCGCCATTTCGTTCGCATCGCCTGCCCGCACGGATTTGATCGACACCTAAGAATCCTAGCATGATGTTAAATAACCAGCCTTCCTCAAGGATTAGGCTATCAAAATCGATAAGACTTTTTCAAATCCGACTGGTGGTTCCAGCAAACTAAACTCTTCGGCTTTATTATTAGTATGGATTAACGTCGAAATTGCCGACCGAAGATTTTGCGACAGTATCATGAGAAAAAAAAATTATATTGAAAAATCAAAGAACAGTAATATTTAGGCAACAGAATGAATAATATTGGTACACTTTTATTGTCAACTGTACCTGTCTACTCTTCTATAATAATTTTCTACTTTTACAATTTGAACGTTTCCAGTTATTTAGAGCATGATGTCATAAAAAAAAATGATACGATAGACCGTAAATGTTTTTTAAAGATTACGCGTAGTTTTGTTAGACATATTATAGTTTGTGGACTGACGCATCGGTTTTTCATCTAGAGATGGCATATTTCGGGAATACCACCGTGACGAAATGGAATCATGACAGAATTGTCCATCCCTAGGTATTTACACTGGTTAGCGTCCCATAATTATTTTTGGTCAATGTGTCCGTAGTTCGAAAAATCATTTTATTAAGACTTGAAGGTAAGTTGTTTACATTATACTAAAACATCAGCGTTATGCAGACAGTTTAATACATATGCTATTTCAAAGTTATCTCGAGAGCTAAACTATTATAACAAGACTGATTTATCGTTGTTTTGCGCTCCTATTCAAGTTAAGTTGGCTAAGTTATCAGTATAAATTGTAAATTGAAAAAAATGGTGCACATTAAGGAAGGTCTGTACTTTTTATTGGTACATAAATAAAAAATAAAATAGATCAATTTATGTGATGAAAAATATATTTAATAATGTACTGATATTTACTAACTTTTCTAAGTTTGAACTGTGTTACGTTTAAAAGTACAAATTAGTACATTATCATTTCGATTCCATTATATAGCAGGGACTATTGGCTATAAAAAAAATTACCGGTGATTGCCGGTTTCTATAGTAAAAAGTGTTTTTTTAGGTAATGGTGCCTCAATAAAAAATATTGATTTACTCAATATTTTGTCATTACATCGACCAGTGAAGCCACTATCAATGGACAATAAAGATAAACTACTTAGCTATATTTTGGAGACATTAGATCTATCGGAACTGCCTACTACAAGCAAGGACAGTTTTCAAAATGTTATTAAAACTTTTACTGTAGCAACTTCAAGATTTTGGAAAAAATGTTCCCTTAATATTATTAGATTTTGGAATCAAAATGAAAAATGGCTTGATCAAATAGTAATCACTTCTGGCGGGCAAGAAAGTGGACCCTCTACGTCTACGTCTAGAGAAGCAGGACGTCCAAAGAAGAGCTTTTGTGAGCTATCCACTAAAACTAAACGAAGAAGGTTGAATAGAGGTCAAATCAAAAAGTAAAGAAGAACTCTGTCTCGCTGCTTCGGTGAAGTTACACTCAGAAGGAAACCGCAGTGCAGCTTTACTTATCCTAGACATATCTACCTCACCCGATAAAGGCCAGATTGCAAAAGAAGCTGCATAGCTGGTAAATCGCATTTACAGAAAAGTCTAAAAAATATTAATTACCAAGTTAAATTATGTGAAAACGATTTTTGGATACTATATAATGTTATAAATATACCTTTATTTCACGATTTCAGTATTTAATAATTTCGTCCCCCTACATTTTTTAAATTGATCACTGTGCGACGACTTTAAATGCGGTCCATGACAGAAGTTATTAGCAGTTTCAGTGCCACGAATTGTATTAGTACCTACTACCGTCTCTAAACGTTGCCGGGCGGCACATCATCAGCATCATCATTTTCAGCTGGGTATAGGCCTCCTCTTTCTTCTGCCACACGCCACAATTCCGTCAGTCCCTCATCCAGGTGTGTCCCGCGACTTTAACGATATCGTCAACCCAGCCCGCTGTTAGACGGCACATTCAAAAACCTACAGAATGCATAACCTTCTTTTTTGTGCTCGGTTAAAAAACACGCACATCAAAATTCTAGTAGATATTTCTAGGGCATGATGGTGTGTGCAGGTCCACGTTTAAAAATACAAACATTGCAGCATTTGTTCATAATCGATATTATGTCAAGGCAATAAGAACAATGTCGCTCTTAATTATTTTGCCATTGCAGTCAATATGAACTCGTACGCACCTAGTTTTCAGATTGTATGCAACTTTATATTGTAACTAGCTTCTACCCGCGACTTCGTCCGCGTAAAATTTTTATTCCCATGATCCACCCCGTCGCATCGCATCGTCGCCTGCCCGTGCTATCACTTCGTTTTCGCTTAGCGTTCTGACTTTTTTTTATTTTGCTCGGCTCCTAAGACTCCTATCGTGATGTTAAGTAAGCCTAAAGCCTTCTTCAAGACTTGGGCTATCAAATGCAGATTTTGTTTTTTAAATCCGACTGGTAGTTGCTGAGATTAGCGCGTTCAATCAAACAAAAACTCTTCAGTTTTATTATTAGTATAAATTTATGTAGCTTCATAATGTAGGTAGACAGAATAATAGGTATGATTTGGCCATGATAAAATTATTTGTAAAGGAATGCAAGGAATTTTATATGTTGTTCAATGCATGTGAGTGCAGTATGGTGCTGTGTCGAAAACATGAGCACATACTCGTCATAATTATATGCAATTCAGTGTCGCGTCCTATTTTTGTTTTGCAATATTTTCTCGTTATCAGCAAAAAAAATCACTTCATACCTATTCTTAGATGCGATTCATTTATGACTAAATGGATTAATAATCACACTCAAGTAGAACATAAATATATTTGTTTGCATTTGTGGCACCATTGTTTGTAAACTTGGAATACCATCCATACTTTGATTGGTATGCAGTATGGAAGAAAAATACATAAAATAAATTGGGATAAGGTTGCTCCATGTAAAATACTGGTATTTAGCTGCACCCGGTTAGACTGGAAGCCGACCTCAATACAGTTGGTAAAAAGCTAGGCAGATTGAAATGGTTTATGATGTAGTTGATAGTTACCATATAACTAACCTTTTAACCACTTACGCTGGATTAATCCGACGAATATTTTCGTGTCCATTTCGCCAGAGTCGTATATTTACGACCGATGTATTCTATCAGGTATTCTTTTCTCGTTTTTTTTTTTTCGTTTTTTTCGGGCGCTGGGGGCACGACATTTGATATGAAGTCGGGCGGTTAAAAGGTTAAAAGAATGTCTGTCTGTACCTTAGAGACAATCCAATAGGTGCAGGACACTGGGCCTTGGCAGTGGCAGATGTTAGGCCATACTCCGCCAGGGTCTTCTCATCCTCCATCAGCTGGCTGTCCTTGTTGAATAGCATCTGACTTGGTGGTGTCACTTTCAAGATACCTGGTAAATGAAATAACAAATAATGATTTGATTGACGTAAAGTAATTATTTATTTTTTCATTTTCACAACAAGTTCTTATTAATTTGTATGCAGGTTAAATTATTAGCAACCTTAGGAATTTCAAACGATTCCGGGATCCAGGATTCTGAAAGGCATGTCCGTATTATTCTTTCGTGGGAATAAAAGTGAAGTTTAGGTATATTAGTGCCCGATTATCCAATCAAATAAATAAAATAAATAAATAAATGAAATTATTGACTATGCTACTCTTCCCATAGGCAATATATTATTATTTCAAGCCAAAGAATGGGCTAACTAATAAAATGGTGTTTTTGACAATAAGCTTTAGTAGTACTTATAATTATTTTTCTTTTTTTTTGCACATGTCCTCTGATCCTCTCACTGCTATAATAACCAGTGATTGGATAATCGGGAGAGAGGACCACTGCCATAATTTCATTAATTTTATTATAGTTGATTTTACAACATTTTTCAATCCCGCAAACCCGAGATTACTTATTTATTCAGAAACAAATGTCTATATTATTCTTTAGTGGGAAGAAGTTTAGGTATATAAGCGCCCGATTATCTGATCACTGATAACAACCCTCAAGAAACGGGCGCAAGGCAGCCTATTGTTAATCTAGAACTATGTAGGTTACTTTACCTACAGCTAGCTGTCTTTACAAATTATGGAGGGCAATATACAACTAAAAGAATTCAGAACACAGGTGTAGTAGCCTTGCCATCAGAATGTAGAATACTGCTTACACCATTAATGTTGGATTTAACTCTCCTTTATTTACTGCAATGCTGTTATAATTTTGCAAGGAAAAAAGCTTTGGTAACTATCAAAGGATCAAGGAGTATTTAATAAAAGAGTATTCATTCTCCTAACACAAGCAATTCCTTGCTTAAAAGGTGACCTCCAATAACATGTATTGAAATACCCTTTGTAATAAAATTAATATAAATTTTTTTTTATATTCATGCAGTTTATGGCATGTTCCCATGTCACCAACTTAATTATTATCGCAAGGGCAACAGAAGCCCCAAAATTTATTTACTATCTCTTGTCAAGATAAACAATATTTATTTATATCACTCAATTCAGTTCCATTATTTACTTTTAATAAGTAAATGTGCATCTTTGATCTTCTAGTTTGATCACATAATATACCTAGGATTCAAGGTGTCCTTGTAGTGTTTTCTTTTTTAATAAATAAATAGATAATGTAATAATTCAGTTTATACATTTGTTGTACTCTCTCATATGAGAGAGTGGCTTACTTATCTTGCTTTACATTGATTATATTGACGCTGTAATCAGTCCAAAGTCTAGACACACAATGAAAGTGCACTTCCAAAAAACTAGAGGAAGTATATGCAACGCTGTACACTGCATATACTTACTCTAGTTTTTTTTTAAAGATTTTATTGTAGTTACAGTAAATGCTATCAACATTTTTTCTACTATGAATGAATACAAACATACCTATAAAGCTTCGTTTAGTAACACACCTGAGAAATGAAATGAGTCATATTTTCTCCATCGGAAAATATCGTATTAGAGTACATTTTCAGCACATTAAACATTCACGAACAATGAAGAATAACACAAGGCTTAACAACAAAACCTACGCTGCGCGCCCGACATTGTATCCCGACTATAAATAGAATTTTCTCATATCGCGATTATCGCACCCACCTTCTATCATTTTCTTCAATTCTAGCACAGTTGTCGTATCCTTCGCATCAGTGAAGATGGTAAATTTTTTTCGCCTAATCATTAGAAAGACATCCTGAAAACAAATTCCATTTTTGAGGTTACGTCTTTCAAGCTAAAATCGCACGTCAATAGAACACTGATTACACAATTCATTGGTCACAGTTATAGCTAAATGCATACTTCTGGAGACTTACCATGTTGAGTTTATTTTTATTCTAAATTAGCTATTTATTTTCAGGAAAAACTCTCCAAGGCGTACCTACGAAACGAAATTATAACGAAATGACAACTGCAAGAATCCACAGATTATTAATTTTACGCTGCGTAGCGTTTGAAAATCGATGTTGCGACGGTATTTTTTTAACTCTGTCAATCGATTCTCTACGCGATATTCATTATTTTAAAATATAATTTCTTCGACTAAGCGACTAACTAGATTCTAGTCCCTCAATATTCACCACAATCCTGAACCTCATGTTAATGGATTCTTTCTGCTTCGAAAACACAGATTACGTTTATAAAATAAATGTGTCTTTTTAACAGGAGAGGAGGGAGAGTGCTCTTTCAGGCAACCCACTATTAAAAAGTACTCTGTGAGGCAACCGTAGTAGGTATTGCATCCACAGAGTACTTTTTGATAGAGTGATTGCATCCCACCCCAGCGCTGCGCCATACTATATTTTTGGTAAAGCCATAAGCCGATAATAGACGCTTTACTCGAGTGAAAGTACAGAGGCCAGCACACATTTTTGTTTTATCCCATGTTCACAGGACACAGATTCTTTTTAATAAGCACCGACTGCACCTTTCATTTGCGTCAGCAGGGGGGATCCATTAAAATAAACACAGGATTTACAATAATTATTAATACAAAAACATTATTCAAAGTCAAAAAAGAGTTAAAAGTTATCAATATAAAAAAACGTCTTCACCATGCGGTCTTGGTCCGTAATTATTATCAAGAAGCAAAGAAGCACCAAGTAGCAAGATAGCCATCTCTCTCACAGAGCATGTAACCCTCTATTAAAAAGTACTCTGTGATGTAACCATTCTATAGTGCTCTGTGATGTAACCTTTTAATCTCACTCTATCAAAAAGTACTCTGTGCCTTTTAATCTCTCTTTCAGTTTATGGATAATAGGTGAAAAAAAATCCTCTTGATGCAAGCAGTTTCATTAAAAATCACTACATAGTACCTATAACACAAAGTCGCCCCGCTGTCTGTCTGTCCGTATGTATGCTCCGATCATTAAAACTACGCAACGGGTTTTGATACGGGTTTTTTTTTTAAATAAATATAGTGATTCAAGAGGAAGGTTTTTATGTTTAAAACATGGACAATATAGTAGAAAAACACTAATAATTTTAGAGGTTTCTAATGTGATGTCGTAAATAAACAAATTTTTTGCGCATACCTACATTGCAAACGCTGGCTGAACCCTACCCAGATAGATGAAAATAAGCTAAGTACAGCATTGCACACCTTAAAAAGGTCTACAAAACAGTCCGCGATGGTATATGTATACCTCTTAGGGAAAACCCACAATAACCATTTTTTATCCTTTACTTTTTACGAGAAATAATGGTTTATTTACGAAGCGATTTAAAGCAATATAGCATTAATCCTTATCCAATTAAGTACCTTGAATACATTGTGCATTTAAATGAATATTTTCGAAGATATTACAGATTTAATAAAATGCAGGGACATAGCGGTTGTGGCGGTACCGGCCAGGGGGCCGCGCGGTGCGTGCCTATATAGCGCGTCGAAGGCATTCCTGACTGTGACCTCTCAGTTTGTTTCGGCCTACATTCGTTGCAAATAAATGATTTGATGGATTCATTGATTACTTCTCAGAGTAGTCAGATAGGAAACGCCGATCTCATCAAGCTTAAATAATAACAATCAGATCCAGCCTGTCCCAACTTGCTGCCCTCCCCCCAGCAACGCCCTAAGCCGAGGTTCGTATCCCACAGGGGGTGCCCTTAGCTTGTAGTCGCTTAGTATAGTAGTATTCCCCTGGCTGGAGGCTTTGAGTTTACTTAAGGCAACCACAGGATAGTCCGGTTAAGTAATCAAGACCTCTCAAGGTCAACTACCAGATGCCAAATAGGAAAAAAAAAACGCGCTTCGCCCTTTAGCACTTTATGATTAGCAGCGATCGCACGCGTTTATCGGAGCTCTCTAGCGAGGCTATAGAAACATCACAGACGATTTTTCAAAATTCCACCCCTATGAGAGTAAAAAGGGGGATACAGTTTCTTTGAAAAATGTGATCCCTTTGATCTATAAACTTAAAAATTGGCCCGAATACTTATTTATCTAAATAAATGAAAAAGATCTTAAGCATCATTTTAAAAATATTTTTAGAGGAAAGTACGAATTTCACGCGGACGAAATCGCGGGCAGAAGCTAGTGAATATCTAAACATCTTTTGTCTATTAACCTAACCTAACCATGTACTAGTAGAATGGCAAAAGTTCATTCATAAATTACCCAATCTACAAGACATACGCATTCCACGTTATGTCATTGGAGAAAATACACACATTATTGAGCTACCTACAATCTATAATATAAAAATTAATCGCTAAATGTGTTGCTAAGCGCAAATCTCGAGAACGGCGGGACCGATTTCGATAATACTATATAATTTTTTTGTTGAGTTCGGTATTGTCAGGACAAGGTTTGTATGAAAGAAAAAAAAATTGTTCTAAAATAAAAATTGCACCCGTGCGAAGCAGGGGCGGGCCGCTAGTTTTTTTTAAATAAAATAAGCATCGTGAAAGCAAAGTCCTGAACAGTGGTTCGGTAGTAGGGTAGTAGTATACATAATCTGTGGGTTCAGCGCAGGCGTCAGTTTTTCGTTGCGTTCTAAAGCTTGTACATACTAAAAAACAATTTAACAAAAAAAAATAAAAAAAACACAATTTTTTTAAGACTAAGTTTTAAAATAGCCATAAACCCTATAATCTTATCAAACTAAGTTGTTTTTGTAAAGAATAATATGTAATATGACTGTAAAACTGATTCTAGCACTAGTAAAGGTTTTATGAATTGAACGTCAAAAATGTTTCTATTGACTATTCGTTTGTTTGACTTTTGGAACGCATTCGCATTTTAGCATCGCACTTCGCGAAAATGTGAAAATAATTGTGTGTTTTTGTGATCTATAATATTGCAATGACATTTTTATACGTAGTAAATAAAACATTTTCTGTCATCCTTGTAATGTAAATATTTAGAAAAAGTTGTGTACAAATAATAATCTTATAACCTCTGTTTAGTTGTAACAATATGAATCCGCAAGTTTGTTCGAACTGTCGTAACGAGAAGGCCGTGAATACGACTGATAATCGACTGGTAACGGAGAGCTGTGGTCATGTGAAATGTATGGACTGTTTACTGCACGAGAAGACTGGTTGCCAAGCATGCCTTAGTGAGAAGTTAAAGCCGAAGATCGAGGAGGCTTTGAACGAAAGTTTAGTGGAGGAGCTGGCGGGCGACTGTCCACCGGCAGAGACTGATGACAAGCCGTGTGACGACGACGTTGATAAGGAGATACAGTGTGAGATTTATGATGAATTTTATAAGAAAAAGAAACTTGAAACATCACATATTAAAGTAGAAACAGGTAAGATTCATTACGTTGTAATTTCGAATAGTAAATGTATTAGGGTCGATGTGTTTTCAAAATAAAAATATGGTACAGGCTGGAAGCTGTCAGGAGAGTATTGGAAGGAAGGTTTGTTCATTCAAGGCCATTTGTATTACCAACTGTATTAATATTTGTAAGGGAAACATCCGAAAATTGATATATCCTTTATGTGAGAGATATACAGTGGTAACAATTAGTATGCATGATTCTTAACCATTATCCTTCTATTGCATTACTTAGTAATTTGGAAGAAGTGAAGAACTTTTCTGTATCATTGATATTTTTCAGATGCAAATGGTAAAATGTTTGTGTGCACTGTGTGCAAGAAGAAGTTCCATGCTCGCAGCCAGGTGGCATACCATGCTTACTGCAACGGACAGAGGAAACCATATCAATGTCCGGAATGCAACAAGGTAAAAATATTTATTGTATTTAGTGATTAATAAGGTACACGTCTGTCCAACCCTTCAGGCATGACAGGCTTGCTATTATGTTATAACTATTCTTCATGGCATTTAATTAGATCTTAATGGTGATCAAGAATGGCTGCAGAGCTGCATTACTCTCTTAAGTTACTATGACTATAAAGTCCCCATCACGAGAAGCTATAAATTTTGTAAATAAAGAACTTCTAAGTTATGTAGCGACAATTCAATCAACAATAAATAATCCCAAATTCAATCAGTGAATGGTCGAGTTTCTTGCCCATTCTTATCCATACAAACACTACCTTTTGGATTGAATGGGGCGACTAGAATAATTTCTATTTTATTGAAGTGCCTTAAATGTGACTATTTGAAATAAATGATTTGACTTTGACTTTGAAGTAGCAATTTGTAAGCCTTTTATACCTGAAAACATTAAACTAGGCTCACCTAAAATTTAGATAGATTGAAAGTGAAATTATTGGCTAATGATGAGTCTATTTTTATACACCTGTTTCTTGCGATTATTTGGCTCATGGCATAGTGATCATTATTTGTTTCATGTCATGCCACATAAACATGGCCAATACAGTCATAATCATGTTATAAGCATTTCAAAACCCAGGGTTAATGCACCACTATTCCTGCCAAACAGCTTTTCATTTCTTCTTTTATCTGTCTTCATTGCTTTAGGCTGCGACAACACAGCCTTATCTTGTCTGTCAGGCATAAAACTATAATATTAAAAGATATTCCAGACTTTCGCCACAATGTCCCACTACAAGTACCACATGCGTGTGCACCGCAATGAGCGCACGTATCCGTGTGACGTGTGCGGCGAAGGCTTCTTCCAGATGTCGAAGTTGCAGAGACACAAATTGAAGCATACTAGTGAGTACTAAGATCTATATTATTAAAGCTTGAAGTTTTAAAGAGAAGAGACCATTAAGAGCGTTTACGCCGTACGGCATTTCATATAAACTTTCAAGCGATTGTTTTTCGAAATGAATGAACCGATTTTAATGAAACTTCATACGCATAAGCAGGATACAAAGGTCTAAAAAGTTAGATGAGAACATTTTCGAAATGTCTTATTTAAAAAAAGATAACTGGAAATCTCTGTTTCTATGGAAACTTAAAATTCGGTCTAATTTGGCTGTAACACAATTTTTCGAACCATACCATAATTACAGAAACAATTAAAAAGCTATTGCGTCACGCGTGGATTCACGTTTGAATATACGAAGGGGTAATTGACTACATTGGTTTATTGATTAGCTAGTGTTAAAGTTTGTCTCTTTGCAGAGGAAAAGAAGTTTGCTTGCAGCGAATGCAACAAAGCGTTCAACAACCTAGCGTCTCTACGCAAACATGGGCTCACCCACACAGACGAACGCCCTTTCTCGTGTCCTACCTGCGGGAGCAGATTCCGAGATAGTTCCAACTTGAGGAAACACATCCGCAAACACGGTGAGATGAATGCTCTATTGTTTTGCAAATAAATTGTGTTCCATTTTGTTCTGATAGAAGTTAATAAAATAGTATTTGATGATAATTATGTCACTTAAATTTGTTACAAGAACTTGACGTGTGGAAGAGAAAGATCATTAGCTAGAAGTCATGTGTCCTGATGTCTTACAAACAATGGTTGCCTTGTTCGTATTAATGCATGCTAGTATGTCGTAGAAAGGAAGTGCTCTTGCGGCGGGTGGGGCGGGTGCGTGCGAGGCTGCAGCGCGGGCCGCGGGGCCGCGCGACGCCCGCACCAGTGCCCGCGCTGCCCGCAAGCCTTCCACTCCAGCAAGGATATGCGCAGACACGCCGCCGTCCACACCGGTACGGTATTCATTTAATTGATATCTGCTTTTCTTAACATTGTTCCAGTCCACTCTCATATTGTGCATTACTCAGTCATAATGTTCTTTTTTTTTCATTGCAGATTCCAAGCCCTTTGGTTGCAAAGTGTGCAGCCGTCGCTTCAGAAGAAAAGACAATCTCGAGCGACACATACGTAACACACATCCAGACTATGTGCCTGCAACCGCGGTTGATTGCGACGAGGCCGTGCTCAAGCAGATCCTTGCCGGCGGACATGCCTCTAAACTTGACGCAAAAGACGAGAAAAACAAACTAAAGATACTCAACCCTCTTCCACCTCTACCACAAGAAGTAATACAGAAACATTTGCACGAAAACGGCAAGAAACAAGAGAATGCCGAGCCAGACAAAACTATTGATAAGTCTACAATTTTAGTCGCTAACAATGCGCGTCAAAGCGTCATCGTTGGTAACAAAACAGCTAACGTCGAAGCGAAAGCCGCCACGAGTCCTCAGGAGTGTGAATATGTACATAAAATTAGAAAAGCGTCTATTATACCCTTACCGCCGATAGATTTGCGGAAAATGATAGAGTTAGAGGAACAAACTAATTTAAATAATTTGGATTTGGGTGCTCCGCCGAAAGATAAGAAGACTTTGTACGAGAAGATTTTGTATGGAGATCGAGACAGGGACAGAGATAGGAGAGAACATGAGGAGTCGAACAGTGACTCGGGCCCTGGAATACACTGGAGGAGGAAGCTGAAGCAATCTGTTTCTATAGGTAAGTCTCAACAATTGATTTTATAATAAAGAATCCATCCTAAATCGATTCTGTACAGGGTTTTTCTTGAATTGCAAACATAAAGTGAAAAGTTCTTAGCAACATAAGCATAATAAGCCTATAATGTTCCCACTGCTGGGACACAGGCCTCCTCTCTGTGAGAGGGAGTGGGCCGTAACCCACCACGCGGGCCCAGTGCGGGTTGGCAGATGTCAGTGTCACATGTCTTCGAATTTTTGGTCTTGCAGGTTTCCTCACGATGTTTTACCTCATCGTTTTGAGAGCAGTGGTGATGAATTAATTTACACAAAGTAAAGTGCCCGCTTGGGTTCGAACCCAAAACCTACAACTCGTAAATCGCGGCCGTTACCACTGGGCCACTATTGCTCAAAGTTTTTAATCTAAGTAAAAAATACATAGATGTCGTTTTTCTTTTGCAGATTTGAAATGACACGAAGGCTGAGTCGAAGCAGGGTGGGCAGGAAAGGTAGTTGTTAGTTTAGTATACAATCAATTTTATATGTATTTAATGCATATTACGATTAAGATAATTAAATGTTCTATGTATACAAACCGCGGCGATGACGTCACTCTATACTTTATTGAGTGTATTTTTAAACGTACTTCCTTAGCAAAGCACGTGATTTTACTGGTAACTGTATTACAGAAAGATAACTAACCGGTAATAGGTAGTTTGGTAATACAGTTACTGCTTTTTATGTAATTCAGTATCCCTAGCATGAACAGAATGATTCTAACAATTCCCATTGATCTAAATATTCCTTGTTTTTCTATATATGGCATCTCGAAGTTCAACCTAGAAGGCTGTCGGCTGCTTAAAAGGGCTTGCCTGTAGTTGCCTCAAAAAATTAAGGCCTCCAGCCAGGGCTTAAAAACTTAAAATTAAGCGACTACACGCTAAGGGTACCCCCTGTGGGGTACGGACCTCGGCTTAGGGCGTCGCTGGGGAGAGGGTAGCAAGGGACAGGCTGGATGGCGCTATTGTTCTTGCTGTTGAACTTTTAAACATGTTTAACGTTATGACAATATAACAGAGACAATACAATTTTGCATGATGTTGGTGCTAGAGGTGCTGTACAGGATGCTATGCAAAACTTAACCAGTCAATGTTACTAACACTAGCTCGTAAGTGCGTCCAAGACGCGTTAGTCATAAGACGTTACATATTATTATTAGCTGTCACAGTTACTACATTATTCATGATTTTAACATGTTATAAAAAAAACTTTTAAATTCAAATTATTTACATTTGACGTTTCTGGCAGAGGAAATGTTGACCATGTTGATCAAACCAAATGTTGTTTTTTTATGTTTTGATCTCGAAAAAGGTTTTTATTAATGAATTAATTTGTTTTTAATCGAAATTTTTGGGACTGAAATGTCGGGATTTGAGACTGATTGGAAGGGGGGTAGGTTATGGTATCTAGTAGGAGTATGTTTCGATTTATACAAAATATGTAAATGTCCTATTGCATAATCAAATGAATTTATAGATAATCATTTTTACGGTAACGTTAGAAATGATTGCTGGAATGAAAAATAGACGACATTTTTTTAAATATTATCACAATAAATGCTCATATCGTTAGATTGGTCTGCCAAAAGATTCTAAGAATGTGATAAAAGCGGTTATTTGAGTCCGGAATCTTGTGGAAAAATATGTAAGTAAATAAAATTATGTAATATTAGTTTTTATAATGTCGACTGAAGATCATGATCTCCGATGTAAGTTGATCTCACGTACTTTAAGTTGATGTTTAACATTATTGCGCGGTGCACTGTTGCATAGACTCGTTCACTTCGCCTAATTCTGATTAAAATAAAAAATAAGCAAAGTACCCATTACAATAAATAAATAATTACTATAATAATAACGCGTCCGTTTGACATAATGTTACAGCTCGATTCAAACTTTGTGGCGGCTCTGAAGTGCGCTAGTCGCTGCGCAGTACCTCACCCCTCACCCCCGCTGACTGGTAAATCCGTTACTGCGCACTTGCGCAGCGACTCGCCTCATATTCCGAGCCGCAATAAAGTTTGAATCGGGCTGTACTTCTGATAAACGTATACTGTAACTAAGGTTGTGATTTTTATGTGTAGCCACATTCATTTCTTTGCTAGCATTAATATTATTATCAAAATCAGATAACATAATTCCAGACTTTCATTAAACAGGGTCCCAGGGACATCGATGCGCAAACTGTTACCTGTTATCACGTGATCCAAGTTTCATCGTGTGAACTATGTACTATGTTTTCTGTTTGCATTGATGTCAGCTACCGATTTATATAGGTCACATGCGTGGCCGCCGTTTTCAAAATGGAGCGACGGTAGGTATGCCACGGATCTTCCGATCCCTTTAGTCAGTTATCAAAAAAAAATCTACTGTTAATTTTATTGCTGTTATTTTTTTCTGTGCATTTTGTTCGTGTAGGTATTGCACTTGTAGAAAACAGTTTTTTTTTTAGAACCGACGAAACATTTCTATGTTAGGTGGTTTAGAAACGTGCTGAATTCATGGTAACTGATTGTGCGTCGACGTCTCTGACACCCCGCATAGAGAACTAGAGGAGCAGCAGGATTATTTTTAATTTTCGAGTTCGTTTACCAGCATGTTTGTGATATATCAATCAAGCAATAGACTGGTGTACTATTGTACACGCAGTCGCACAGTAGGTAGGTACCCGAAGACTAGAATGGTTCCGTAAGTAGACCTTAGTAATGTAACCGATATTTGTAACAATAATAAGTAACCATTTGTTTAATTATAACTCCATAAGTGAACGAGACTTATACAAGTAGGTACTATAAAATAAACGTAGTAATAATAACGAGCCTTTTTATAAGTTATGCGTTTATAATTTACTGATCATCATTGTAACTATTAACACAATCATGGAATGCGTATTTTTTACTATTGGTAGGTATCTGTATTTTGCTAATATTTTATATATAAAATTTGGAACTACTGAACTTAGATACAAATAAATGAATTGAAACGACTCGTCATTTGTTTTATTATTATTAATGGCCAGTGAGCGTCCGATCACTACCCGTATCTATTGCCAGTTGAAACAATATTCTCTTGGGTTGAAGCCAATTTTTTCTTGTAGTGTATTAGGGAAATGTACAGAGACGAACTGACTAATATGTACTTCATATTTAAATAAAATACTGCGGGGTAATTGCGGTACACTCTAACAGTAGCAATGGCTTTTGTTCAACAATATTCATGGCGTTATTTGCGTGTTTGAGCAGACAATTTTTTCGAACAAATGAAGTAATGGATTGGCAATATCCTTCAAAAGCAATCAGATTGTGATTGAAAGTACGTTACTCAATAAGAGTGCGTAGCACACGTGATTGACCAACGATTTCATTTTGTCATACTATAAAATTCGATCAGTCGAATGAGTCCCGAATAAAAGAACAGGCAGTGAAATCATCTTGTATTGATTTATTTACAAATTACACCTGTCAATTTAATTCTACCTCTCAAATTGTGGTGATTTCGACTGAGACTCCTTGACTGATGAAATTGGCCAAGCAAACACTCCTTGTTCAGTTGACAGACAACTTTATGATAAAGCAGCATAAAAAATACCAGCCTATCGCTGTCCTACTGCAGGGTAAAGGCGTCTTCTCAGACAGAGAAGGCACGAGCATTGACCACCATCACGCTTGCTCAAGACGGGTTCATCAACCCGTATTGAACAAACAAGCGATTCAGACTTCTATTAACTACTAGGTACTACTGTTCTGATGATTTCACCCGCGTAAGTTTCGATACCGTGGGAATATCGGAATAAAAACTATCCTATGCCCTTTCCCGGGACTCAAACTATCTCTATACCAAAGTTCATCTAAATCGGTTTAGCGGTTTAGGCGCGAAGAGGTAACAGACAGACAGACACACTTTCGCATGTATAATATTAGTATGGATAAGTCAGTAAGTAAGGAGATGTCTGATAATGACGGATGAGACCTTAAACACTGGGCCATATAGCGACACCAAACAGCATATAACCCAAAACTAAAATAACGGAAACAACAAATAAATCTAAAACGAACTAAATCCATCTCTGCCGGCTAGTTCACAGATAAATGAGATAAATCACTGAAAAGGTATTACGTAAGCATAGGCTACTGGCTAGCAGACTAATTCACAGTCAATGTTACTACACACGTCCGCATTCTACCGGCGATGGACATCGTCGCGGATATCACCGATCTGTTCAAAGACAGCAACTGGAAAGAAATAGTCCACCGGTATCATGACCATCCTGAGAGGAACAAGCTGCTGTGGGTATACCCCAGTGAGGAAAACTTTATCTTCGTCAAGAAGTGTTTGAAGGAGCTGCAGTGTGACCGGGTTGTGAGCATCGGCTGCGGGAGCGGGCTACTCGAGTGGATGATCACCGAAGCTACTGGTAAATTCAATTTTATTGTTTTTTTGCTTCCGGTATACGCAAACTCTGTCGGGTTTCTGAAGACGGTTATGAATGGTGCCGGATCTATTCAAACGTCGTAACTGGTTTTCCGGAGTTCGTAGAATGTTCTATGTAATAACTCCCACTAAGATTCACAACGCAACTTTCGCGTTGTGAATCAGTAGCACTGCGTTGCGGCGTCGCATCGTAAAAATCTACGACGCATGTATTGTATTTGTATTGCTGTGCGACATCGTTGTTGCGATACGACGCCGCAACGCAGTGTTGTAGCCTCGTCCTTACCCCGGCAAAATTGAAAAAAGTCAGATTTTTATTTTGTTTTCTTAGAACTAATGGTATATTATTATTTAAATAAAAACATTACGTTTTTATTTCGCCTTTAATATTCCAGGTGTGCCGGTGTCAGGCATCGAGGTAGACGGGGCGTGGTGGCGCTGCAAGTACGCTCCGCCCAATTTTATACCTCTCCATTTCACTTCAGCGGAAATAGACAAGGACACAATCACTGTACTGCAGAGAAATAAAAATACTGCTCTACTGTTCTGTTATTTCAACAACCGGAAGGCGTTTGATGACTACCTCAAGTATTATATCGGGAACGTTTTGATTATCATCGGTCCACATCAGAAAGGGGTCCACACTGACCCCCAACCATTCAATGACGTCACAGACGATTGGCTCCTCTACAAGTCGCAAGAAATCAGAAGCAGTGGAGATTTCATAGCAGTGTATACAAAACTAAACGTAGAAACACATTCCATTTAATAAATAATAATAATAATAAATATTTACAATGATGTAATGATTAACAGTCTTTTTTTATAAAATTTCGTGTCAAGCACACAGTGCTCATTAACTTTCTGAAAAGTGTGTTCGAGACTTTAAACGCAGTTATACAACAACAATATTATTTGTTAAGCAACATTCACTTACAAGCAGGTATCTACAATTTAGTAATTAGGTATGTTACATTTCAATATATAAAACTTTAAAATTACTTGTATCTGACTCATCATACATTTATAATATATAGCTAGAAAATATTGCTTAACAAATAACTACCTAATAACAACATCACAGAAGGGAGTTTTTAGCTACAATAGGAATAGGAGAATATAAATAAGAGATTTCATAATCAGTTTTTCATGAGTTCAATGTTTTTTACATTGATTTTGTTTGTGGTCGGTCTCACGGCCGTGTTCATCATAGGATCCATCACACTTTGAGTGCAGGTCGGCGAGTCGTTCCCGGCGCCTTCACTGGGAGAGTCCAATAAGTCCTTTTGGTTGATCGTCGGCACTTCACTGACCATCCGGTTGATGTCATCCTGTTGGAAGCCGGTGTCGCTGTCTAGGAAGTGGAAGTCGTTGTGCGTATATAACCCCTCCAGGTTATAGTACATATCTAACCGCGGCAGCAGCTTGTTGTCGTCCGAGTTGTCATCGATCTCTATGACGTCGTTCTGTTCCTCAGATATCGGCTGAAGGGTAACTCCAGACAGATCCAGTCCCCCCGTATAATTTTCCCCCACCAAGTTGTCTAAAAAGAACTTGTCCATTGTGATGGCAGCTGGGTTCGCTGGTTCGTTGTTAATTTGTAAACTGTAGAAGGAGTCTGATTTAACTTCGTTCTTAATTTCGCTCATATTCTTATGTATTTCTTCGAGCGGCGGCGACGCTTTATATTCGCGAGCTAGTGCCGAATTGTTGAGAAGATTCGCGTTACACATTCTTTCCAAGCTCGGAGACTGCGTGTTTTGTTTGATTGTACTCTCCAGTTTGATGTAGCTGGGGTCGGTACTTTGTATCTTTTGCGGAGGAGGAAGCATCGTCATGGAGTTGACGTTGATTTGCTGGTTGAATGAGAATATTTGTGGGTTGTTGTTCATTTCGTTGTCGACGGGCGTCGTCGCCGCGTCCGTTAACATTGGCTCTTGAGGATACGCCATTATATCGCTAGGAGACTCGCTCAGCGACGGCCCCGGCTGTAGCTGCATGAACTGCGTCGTGATCAGATTGTTGAAGGTCACGGGACCACCCAGTCCAAATCTCTCATTGTCCTCCAATCTCCTGAACGCCATCTTCTGCTGAGAGTGGAACATGTTCTCTTGATCAGGGCCCTTCAGTATTAGGTTGCTCTTCACCGATATTTTAGGTTTCTTCCTCGGAACTCCTTCCGGTTCTATCGATATGTTTACGGGAGAGTTACTGGACGATAGTACGGGTAATATCTGCGTCGGTTTTATTATTGGACCCGATACTTTAGTGCTCGAAAATGATATCATGTCGGCAGGTTTAAACATGATATTGTTGCGCAGGGATATTTGTGGTACGGGAGGCAACCGGATTGGGAAGTTAGCCATGATATTGTTAGTTATACTGCCCGGCATCGAACAGTGATTGGCAGTTAGAGGATTGACGTTATTACTTTGTAAGAGACTTTGTTCCATCGCCACAGAAGTGTTGAGGAATCCGTGCAGATTAGATGGAGTGCCGTCGTAGGTGAGCATCGGGTGCTGCGCCTGGTACTGGTGCCTATCCATCATCGTGTCGTTGGAGCTCTCGGAGATGAGGCAGTCTGAGTTGTTGTCTTCTTTGCTCAGGTCAGTGACCATTATTTGAGAGTTGTAGTCTGTCTGCTGTGCGTTGGTACTTGCGGTGGTGCAGTAGCTCTTCGCATAGTTCTGTGGCAAGTTCTCTGAATAGCTGTCATAGTCATACACCTCGATCGGTATTTCGTTGACAGTTTTTGGGGAAGCTTCTGTACTTGGCTCGGTATTTATGATAGTATCTTCGTCGCTTTTCTTTGCTTCGCTGGGTATCGTCCACGCGGGCTTATTAGCTTTGCCGTTCATTTTTATGAGTGCCTGTATACTTTCTTTTTCTGTGTGGGTGGTGAGATGTTGGAAGTGCTTCTCTTTGCTGACACATTTGAAGGGGCAATACGGACACCGATGTACGTCGCTGGTGACGTTGGGATGTACGGAGATCATGTGTTTGGTGAACATCGTTGACTGGATGGCCGTGTATGGACAATGTTTACATTTGTACACATTCTCTTTTGAATGTTGTTTCTTATGTCGCCGTAAGGCGTTGTGGTCGCCCGTCCGGTAGTCGCATTGATCGCATTCAAAAGGTTTGTCACCTGGAAAGAGGAATATTTTCTACATGTAATCAAACCTTATAACATTATACAATTATGAATTTCAACGGTGTCATACCTCGGTAGGATTTAAAGACAGCGCACACCGGCGGCCCGTTAAAGGAGAGAAATGCCGTGATGGTCGACACTTGGGAGTTCAGAAATATATTACCTATATACTTTATTTCGAGCAAACATTCCAGGATGCGCCAATAAGACAAGTATTAACATACATTGGAAAACCCCGGAAAAACCTCCTCCTGCTGTCAGCCTTTAGTAGAAATAATATGGTAATGTACTACAATATATATACCAGTATGCGCCCTTAAATGCAGTTTGAGCTCTTGCTTTCTAGACGAGGAGTAGTCACAGTGGGAGCACTTGAAAGGCTTGAGCTTTTCGTGGACCTCAGCGATGTGCATCCGCAGTCTCCCTTTGTTGATGAATTCTCGCTGACAGAGGGTACAGCGCTGGGGGTCGGTTACTTCCTTGTGAATCAGTTTGTGCTTCGACAGCTGGTTTGAGTTCTTGAAACCCTTAGAGCATATGGAACCTGCAGAGGGTTCTATGATTAGCATGTGAATTTAAGGTCAAGCATCTTAGAAAGTATTGCATAATCAGCCCATAATGTTCTCACTGCAGGGACATGTGCCTCCTATTTGTGAGAGGGAATGGGCTGTAAGACACCACGCGGGCCTAGTGCGGGTTGTTAGATGTCACATGTCTTCGAATGTTTGATTTGAGGCCATGCCAGTTTGCTCACGAAGCATTATCAATAGTAGTCCCTACAAGCAATAAAATGCTTAAACTATTTAAGTAACATTGTTTTATATTTTAGAATTCTTACGTTAACTTTGTGTTTTACTTTATAGCTTAGGAAAAGGGATTTGCCTTTACAAATAATTCTATAAAAATTTTATGCTGGTTGTTGGTAAGCACATGGTTCAATTCTCGTAATTTTAAGAACGTTCACAGTCTGATCTCAGTCTCAATCTGTCAAAAATACTCCCTACATTTTGACAAGTTTTTGACATTTGTTTGTCGACGAGATGAGCCTGCGACTAGATTTTGAATGTTTTAAATTACTAGAATTACCCTTCTGAATTCAGCATGAACTGAGATTTATACTCACATATGCAAAGTTTTAACTTCTTATGACATTTCATGTGGACGTTGTGTAGTCTATATCTACTGTATGTTTTAAAGCCGCATACTTCACAGGTTGGCATTTCCATGTCCACTTCGTGCACCTTCCACAGGTGTGTGTGTAGTGTGTCCACTGCTCCAAACACTTTGGAACACTCCGGACACACAAGCTTCCCATTCTTGTGGCATTGCCTGTGGTAGGCAAGCATCTGATCCTCTTTCATACAAATACGGCATCCATTTACTAAACACATTTTTCCTTTCTCTACTTCTATACTACTTGGTTTCACCTCTTCAGTCATTTGATCAGCCTTTAGTAGCAGTGGAATGTGTGATAAATCTTTTGCTTGTGTTGGAGACAGTGTAGTTTCCATGGAAGGCTCCATGTAGCATGGTTGTATTGATGCTATCAAGTCTGGAGGGACGCTACCCACTTGGATCATGTTACCATGTGGTTTGACTGAGTTTGCGTCTGACACACTGACATATTGTGAGATTTCATTTGTATACACAATATTTATACTAGCTTCCTGTATTATCTCTTTAGGATCTACTTTTTCAAAGTTTGGCGTGCTCATTTTGTGTAATTCATCTACAGATATAAATGCCACCCCTTTGGGTAAGTCATTATTGATATTCACTGCATCTGGAACTATTTCAATAACTTGTGGTATTTTTAAATCAGGCAAATTTTGAGGGATTGTGCCAGTTTGGGCTGCATGCACTGGTTCAGCACTGGAGCTCTCTTTTTTTAACTTTGCATTTTTCAGAGCAATTTGAACTAGACTTTTAATCATTTTCTTAATATCTTTGATGCCCATTTTATGATGGTTACGGAGATGTGTCCTGAGAGTCTCCTCAGCATCAAACACACTGGTGCAGCCTGGACAAGGGATTTGAACGTTATCTGATAGACCATTGCTCTTGGCCAAGTCTGGATGGACGGTGAACAGATGAAATTTTATGTCGTCCTCAGCCAGCGCCATGTAAGGACAGGCTTCACATTTGAAAAATGAAGTGGATCCCACCGACTTTTCTTCGTAAGACATGACCTTCTCCTTCACTGCAGGCTTTGTTTCTGTTGGTGTTTGGTTCGCCATTTTATTTAAATTTAATACGTAGCATTGAGTTGTCATGTTTCGCGGCACAAAAGGCACTATAATTATTTTACCATTTTATTCACAAGATATACAGTGTATTTCAAAACAGCTGTAAACATCAGTGCAGTGGCCATTTTCGTTTTGAGATTATGGTACAGAAAAAAGAAGATCAAATAATAATACTGGGCAAGCTTGACAAAGATAACAAATAATTTATGCTAAAGATGCTAAGCAACAACAGCAGTCAGCACAGTTCATTTGACAAATCAAGAGAGATGTCAATTTTCTAAAGACAGGTCCTAACCTGAGAGTAATTTTAGTCGACTTATGCAGTACTTCTCTAAACTGGTTTATGATTATTATGACGTTTCGTTTGTTGTAACTTGTCTATGGCCGGCAAATTGACTGACGTATCCCATTGATGTCAGAGTTAGGCACCGTGTAATATTTCTTATCAAAAGCAAAGCAAAAACCTCTAAAATGAGCGTGAGTACACCGATATTATAATATACCTTTGATTTGAAAGTCATGTACAAACTCGTATTGCAATTCTACATTGTTATTTCAGCTGGAAATTGAATCAATGATACGCTACACGTCGCCGATCAACCCGGCAGTTTTCCCACACCTTACACTACTTCTCCTCGGCATCGGCATCTTCTTCACGGCGTGGTTCTTCGTCTACGAAGTTACTAGCACTAAAGTATCGAGAGATCTGTTCAAAGAGTTATTATTATCACTGGTCGCCTCCCTATTTTCAGGCTTTGGTATTCTCTTCTTATTGTTGTGGGTTGGCATCTTTGTGTGATAACTCAGAAATATTAGTTTGTAAGCTATGTATAGCATTCAGAGTGTGGTTGGCACGAAGATTGGTTCTGTTAGACCAAATGTTTGTTTGTATTCATAAATTTAATATTTAAGAAAACTGTTTTTATTTCTCTTGCAAAACTTTATTACCATTTTTATTGACATTGCAATGGTTCTGTTATGAACATAAACTTAAAATGTATGTCCCACAAAGAGCACTTAATGAAAAATCCTTGAACACTCAACCATCAATCAGGCAAAATATTACCTACCCCCCAGAGTTCCTAATGTATAATCTATGCACAGTTCTACTATTCAAGAATACTTAAGGGAAAACAATAAAAGTAACTTAATTACTTATAAACATAAATTATAACTTTCCTAATTTGTGCCTAATTGATGGCTCACCCCCTATTACATGGGAATTCTATAGGTCACATCTGCCTGAGCCTTAATTGAAAACAGGCATTATGTTATGTTAGTCATAAAAGCAACGTTCTTTAGATTGTTATTTTGAGTTGATTCCAATTTCCAATAAAAACCTAATCCTTGATCAGAGAAAGAACAGAAACACTATTCACTTTAAATAATTCCTTTGTAGGATGATAAATTAATGATGATTATTAAAGAACTTTATGAAAAAAAAATGTGATACAATTTATGAGGTCAACTGTCACTAATGAGCAGTGAACGACAACATATTGTAATGTGGTTCTGGTTAGGCAGACCCACCTAACGTGTATGCTAACAGTGAAGTCTCCTATAATTTTCATAGTAGTCATCGGCCACATGCAGCGACTTGCCGTACGCCGAGTCAAGGCGCTTGCTTATGGGAATGAAATAAAGGCCGCTTTCCGAATTGGCCAATATCGCTCACAGCACTCAAATCGTCTCACATGCGTTCCATAATGGATATCACGATTATGACAGCTGAGAGCTGTCAACAATTCGGAACACTCGTTAGCGCGCTCACAGTGCTTACTCGGTGTCAAAAAGATATTACAGCAGTATTTCTTCATAAAAACACCACACGTTTCTTCCTTTTCTTTGTTTATGTGGCGACTGTCAGCCAGAAGCACAATTTCGAAAATGCCACGTTATTAAAAAGATATGGTGCAACTCAAAACAAAACACACACTGACACATCCTCATCCTCACACACACACACACTGTCATTTTTGACAGCGCTCACGGTGATATTTGTACGAGGCATGGTCGGCGTTATCGCAAGATGGCGCATGCCATGACGTCATCTATGACGATTCACGGGACATCGTTATCGCGCTCACGCCAATTCGGTACGGGTTTTAGCACGCTCAAATCGATTACATCGATTATGTCCTCAATTCGGAACGCGCCCAAAGAAATGTGTGCGCTCGGGCGACTCCGACGTAGACACTCGTACGCACACACACACTCTTATTATAAAAGAGAGAGAGAAAGTCGTACGGAGGGGGCGTTAACAGCGGCCTTTTATGTTTTACGAGACAACTCCTACAGCAGGAACTTCGTTCCAAAAATAGGTAGGCACTCTGTGTACAGTCCGTTCAGTTATTTTACCTCTGACAGCCAGCAACCTTATAGTGACGAGAATAAAGATTACTGTGATTTTCACAATAATAATATTGGTAATTTGGACAGACTTGTCAATGGCAGCAACACAACAGCTACCTTATTGGAATGAGAATAAAGATCACTGATTTAGACAGAATTGTCAATGGCAGCAAGCCAACAGCAACCTTATCAGAATGAGAAGAAAGATCACTGTGATTTTCAGTGATGCAAAAAATCAATGCTGCATGGATTAGCGTTCGAATGACGTTGACAGGGACGCTGTTGGTAAAAATGAAAAATTAAGATTCCGGCGTTAGTTCCGATTTGGGGCACGCACCAAAAGAGCCTACAGCTATAGTTAACAAATGACGCTGTCACCGATAGCCAATGATTTCCAAAGTATACACTACCTACTACGTAGGCTTGTTTGTTTCTCTGCTCTCCAGTCTCCGCACTACTTAGATCCATACTTAATAACGAGAGTAACTCGGTCTGTCTTTCACGCCTTCACCGCTGAACCGAAATATATAATTATGTCAATGCCGATAGCGTTTTAAGGGAGAGTCACGCCTTTTTTACAACCTATCTTTCTTGTGGGGAATTCTACACTAGTGCTGGGCTTCTGCAGACTTGGAGCCAGGCTGCGACTGTCTGGAGAGAGGGTGTTGCTCTCCTCGGTCGCGGCGGAACTTGTCGTCCAGCAATACCGTCTCGTGCATGCGTCGCGATGCCAGCTCTTCGATGCGCCCGTATAGCGCCGAGTGGGACAGTACGAAAAGGCTGGAAAACGTTAATAACATTACACTCAACAGTCAGGGCAATGGATCGTTTAGCTAATTGACTATCAACTAAGACTATGCACCAGCACTTTTTGAGTGTCAAAAGTCAGCCCCCAAAACGCCCACCCTACTAGATTTTCCGGCATGCTTCCGAGCTCTATTACCTAAACACTTCACCTTGGATATTATATATAGGTTTTCGTTTGTCTATACAAGGAGTAAACTTTTCGACTTAGATATGCAGAAAAGCAGAAATTTCGAAAATCGAAAATTTTAGCACCTCGTTTCGAATAAGATTAAGTATGTTTTCTTTCGCCCATTCATAGGTACCTACAGAAAGGTGGCCGACTGTGTCGATTTATACAAATAAGCTTACGAATGAAGAGAGAGAGAAAGATACAAGAACGAGCGAAGTGAGCTCGAAAATATTAGCACCTTTCCTTGGGTAAATTAGATTTTCTGTTGACCATTCCCGTTGATACAGAAATGGAATAGGTACACACGGCTACACATCAAGCTATACATAACCAGTATAAGCTGAGTTCTGATTGTACGAAAAACCTATATGCGAGGTCAGCTAAAACTGGAAATGTATATAGCTTGATGTGTAGCTGTGTGTACAAGAGAGCGAGCGAAGCCAACTCGAAAGCACCCGATTCGGATAGGTGTATTTTTGGTCCATTCATTCAGATAATAGGAATAGCAATAACTTTGTCAACTTCAACTTCAACTTCTCTTAATTCTTAAGCATACGTAGGTAAGGTATGCTTAAGAATTAAGAGATTGTAGAATGCAATTTTAATTTTCTAACATGTTATGAAAAAAAAATTTCTCTTTCTAACATGTTATGCACCCAATATCTGCTTTTTTTTTGCAAATTAAATTCTCTTCTTCGAGTGCATTACCTAACTATGATTCCAGTTCGCGTAATATAATCTGAGACAAAACATAGAAATGAGTGCTTCTCAAGCGAGATCACTCACTAATATTCGCAAACAGATAAGTAAGCTGAAAACCAGCCGTTGGCGCGTGGACGGTGAGCTAGCAACCAGTAAGCAACGTCTGAACAACAAGCTGACATGCGGTGCGGTGGCGCGTTGGCGACAAGCAGGTGGATTTTTTTGAGGCAGTGCCGGGGCGTTACTGCGCTAAAGCGGTAAGGTTATAATGAGTCAGCCTTTATACGTCATTAAGACTATCCACACAGTAACGCACTTGAAGTCGAGTGCATCGAGTCTGTAGAGCTGAGTGTTCTCTACGGCGACCACGGTGGCCACGCGCTTGCTGTCTTTCATGAGCAGCGCCACCTCGCCGAAGTGGTTGCCGTCCTCCAAATGGCATATCTGCAGTAAATCAATAGAGACGTTTACTAATGTTCTGCATGCGCAGCCACAGGTCTGGAGCTGTCTAACTATATGGCTAGGTATAATTAATACTACTTATCAAAAAGGTATAGTCTCCATACCTCCACCCCTTTTAAGGAATACACAGCCACAGTTCCAGTTGCGATGAAGTACATGCAGTCACCGATGTCCCCGGCTCGCACCACCAAGTCGTTGGATAGGTAGACCTCGGGGTGCAGGCAGCCCAGCACGGTGCCCACCACGCTGGCTGGCACATCTTCGAACAACTTCACTTTGTGGACCAAAGTGCGACATGTGTACAGTTTGATTTCGTCGCGAAGCTCCTCTGGATCCGACAGTTCCAAAATGTATTTATTTAAAATAGTTACGCCAACAGCATATTTTATAGTTATGTCGCAGCCAACTGGTTAACTTAGCCGCTGGCGTTTTAAAAGTAGTGCTCGCCTCGCTTCGCTCTCTCGGCTCGCACGCGCTTGATCACAGTTCTAACATAACCCATTTGGTCGGGGTGCCCTGGCTTAGTTACTGCGACCAATTCGGCTCGCGCGTGATTGGTTACAGACTTCCAACCTAAACTGTAATTGAATATCATTCAGGCCGGTAGTTGAACGGCCGCCGTTTAGTTAAAAGGCTAGGCGGATAACTGAACGGCTAAATTAATCAGTTGGCTGCGACATATTTAAAACACAGTGAGACACCTTCAACTTATCAATACTTCTATACCTACTAATATTATAATAATAATTCTTTAATTCAGATAACTAAGATCCAATGTGTTAGTAATTACAATAATTACTTATAAGGAGGTATAGTTTGTATGTAGGGGGTAATCTCTGGAACTACCAGTCGGATTTGAAAAATTCTTTTTGCATTTGATAGTACAATTCTTGAGGAAGACTATAGGGTATTTAACATCACGCTATCACCCATAGGAGCCGAGAAAAAATAAAGAAAAGTCAGAAAGAACGCTAAGCTAAAACAAAGTGATAACGTGGGCAGGTGATGCGATACGACGGGGTGGGTCGGGGGAACAAGAAACGCGGTCGAAGTCGCGGGTACAATAATATTTTTTATTAGAAACAGAACGATGTTGCTTTGATAGCTAGCGCTTGTCGGCGCGGCAAGTGAAGTGACTGTGCTAAAGCTAAAGGCAAGCGTATGTATCTGTAGATATTACTTAAAAAAATAAGGATTTCACCTGAGAGGCAGTCGAGGTCGGCCTCTTCTTTAAAGTATCGCTCCTGGTACGTGTACTGGTAGAAGGCACGGACTCGCTTCTTTAGAGACAGAGGGAACTGCCTGTATTTCATGTACTCCTGGTAGGTGAAATATTTAACCATCATAATAAGACCTCCAGATTAAAAAAGGAACAAGTTTTCGATAGCAAGTAAATTTTAATGGCAATATTCTAAGCATTCTGAACTCTAAATGATCTAGTTCTAGAATATTGAATTGGAAGGTGAAGTAAATATGCTCACCTCTACTTGATTCATTAGGCCCTGGTACCGTATCGTGGAGTCATAGGTCGTGAGGTAACTCTTTATCAGGAAAACTACGCATAACAAAACAACAAACATTCAGTGTACTTCGAAGCAGTTCAGAAGCAAAAATAAAAATTGTTTAGATTGTTATGTCCGAGATTAAACGATGGGTTCACAACCTTATTTTGCCCACAGCCCCGGGCCACTTTGAGAATATATTTTATTCTAGAGCCCCCCAATTTTTTTTACTTACCATCTGTCGTGAATCTGAAACAGCTATTGCCACGATTATATTTAAACGTATACAGTCGTAAGATAGGATATAATTTTCTATGGGTTTTCTACTGCTCCCTGAAAGTCTCAAACGCCCACGTTGAGAACCTAAGGATTAAACAGACAGACGAGGGGGGGGGGGGGGTGACATTTTGTAGATACCTACAGATTTGTAAATAGGTTACCTAGCGTAAATACCATGAACAATGCAGCGTATACAATGATAAAAGAATGAATCAAAATCTCATCTGGCTCAGAAGAACGAAACATCGTGAAACCAGTACCTGAAAAAAACAATAGATTGATGGTAATGGCACATCGACAGATTCTTTGCAATGTCAATGGTACGCAGTACGCACGGTTACATATCAAGCTATACAACATATCCAGTATGAGCTGACTTATGATTGTACGAAAAACCTATACAATGCGAGGTCAACTTAAACTGGAAATTATAGCTTGATTTGTAGGTTCAAATCCTCACCGAAAAACGCGGAGATAGATACGATTATCGCTTTATTGTATCGAGTTTGTATGTCGCAAACCATAAAGTTCTCATTTTCTTTGACGCGCATGTAATAATTGTATTGAGTCGGCATTACACCCGTCCCTGTAGGATGAAAGACATGATGTATAAACAGACATACCAACACATAGCAGCGGGGTAATTGCGTAACGCACTATCAGTAGCAATGGGTTTAAATTTGACAGTTCAACAACATTCATTGCGTTTTTTACGTTGTTCAGCAGAAACAAACACCTTTTTCGAACACACGAGGCAATGGATTAGCAATAAATATCCTTCAAAATGATTCAGATTGAAATTGATAGTATTACGCAATTTATGGTGCTGTATGCTGTACAGTCTATAGTCATCACAAATATTCGTTAAGTAGGTACACCACACAATCGTAAGGAGTTAGAATACTGACAGTAATAGATAAAGATGGCTGGAAAATACATGAGGCAGGTGCACCAGTGCACGGAGATGACGAACAGAGCCGCTATCCGCACCAGTCCGTGTACGATGTACGAATCCGTGAGAACCTGCACAGAGCATATTATTTCAGACTATCATTCCATAAAATAATTGTTATCTACTTTTAAGGCGTTTCTTTATTTATTTTATAAGGCTTACTAACTAGACACATACTTATACAGCATTAGGTAACCCAGAGTCGTTGACATAATGTTGATCTCGCAGGTACCTATTTAAATTATAGGTAATCAATCAATCAATCAATATCTTTATTGTGGATCATAGGTAGGTACATACATAATACAGGTCTTAAATAATTAAATTGTGATCAACTATGTCCCAGCCCTTAGGGCATGAATGTTTTGCGTGAATGTGACGCATGTTTCCCCCCTACCTTTTATTATTTTTTGTATTTGTTCTTTTTTTGCGTCATGTTCACCGCGAATAAACGTTTTTTCTTTCTTTCTTTCTTTCTTTCATACAATAGTTAGGTACATACAAATTAAATTAAATTTACTTACATTATTGTCACAAATTATTAAGATGTCCCATAAAATAAAAAATCAATAATAATTGATCAAAGGTCTTTGTACATTCATGCTCAGCTAACTCACCAAATCTGGGCAATCGACGCCTTGATTTACAATTCTTTAAATTAGAAAGCTAAACCTTTCTACGCCACTGTAACGATTTCATTTTGAAATGATTCAGTCTATCATCGTACGTTGAACATCAGCTATTGCCGAGAGGCTACGCCTAACAAACCCTTTTGTATACTTTCTATCCTACCTAATAACAATATTTCTATCCTACCAAATAATATTCAACGCCTACGCCTTATTAAGGTTCTTATTAGTACTTATACAAAAAATTATAAAACGGTGTTAGTAATTTGTAAGCCCGCCGCGTAAAATTGATCCACAGACTGCCACGTGTAAAAAGACTGACATAAGGCTCTGTAAAGTAACAGGTTTTCCATCTGGTACAAAGTGCGAATCTGCGGGCCAACGTTGCATAGGACTGTCAACGCCTTATGTCTTCATCGTCCTGTAGCCGATCCGTCAGCATGTGACCCAAATACTTCGACACGGTGGACACCCTCACGAGTGTCGATCGACCCACCGAGCACGTAAGTTTAAAGTGTTCTCATGCCTCGCATGAGGACACTATTACTAGCATTATATTTGAGTCCACATGTCTCACAAATACCCAGAAGCCTTCAGAGCACAATAAAGCTACGGTTTCAAAAGTGCCTTTTACGTGCCTAATTGAAATAAAATGCTTTGACTTTGACTGTTTTCTCGGTATGGATTAATAACGTGACTAAAGACGGTGAGGGCAAATCCGGCAATTTTAATCTTTGGGCAGCGGGGTTTGACTGCACTGTGTCAAAAACGCTCTCTAGGAAAATACACCAACTTACTTTCATAAATAATGTTTCAGTGACGTCATTTAGTTACCGGCAAATCGCAGACACTATGTGTCGGTCACCTCTCTTCTAGGGAACCGTAACTCAACAGAACTGTCATCCTAATAACTAATATTATTCACCATTTTAATTATCTATTGCTGGATTGCCTCACTTAGTTCAGGTGACGCAAGGGGAGCTGTTTATGTTGTGGGTTCGATTCCCGGATCGAGCAAACTGCTAATGGGTTTCTCCATCAGGAATTTCTTAGCAACAGTTCGGAGTCTCCATTTGTGCAGTTGTGCAAATACGCTCGCCCCTTATGACTTAAACATAAGTGGCTCAATGTGAGAATAAATCACCTCTGCCTACCTTTTCGGCAAATGCAGGCGTGACTGTGTTATGTACTCAACTGTAAGAAACAAAAAAGCGAAAATTCTTTGTGAGGACGTACTTTCATGGATATCCTCGAGTCAACGGCGACAGTGTAGATCCTGGCGACCCTGACCGTGGACAGCACGTGTGCGACGAGGATGTACCGCGCGCTAATTTTCATGTGAAGCAGTACGTATGCCACGGGCAAGCAAGACGCCAGGTCCACAATAAACCAGCGCCTAAGGTAGCGCCTGGAAACACTCATATCTGTTTTAATATCACCACCTGCCTAGCCTTTTCCCAACTGTGTTGGGGTCGGCTTCCAGTCTAACCGAATGCAGCTGAATACCAGTATTTTACATGGAGCGACTGTCTATCTGACCTCCACAACCTATTTACTGGGTATAATACGATACCCCTTGGTATTGGTAAGACTGCGTCAGACTTTCTGGCTTCTGACGACCCGTAACGACTATCAAAGATCCACGAATGACAGCCGGGACCAATTGCTTAACGTGCTTTCCGAGTCACGGAGGAGTCTCGGTATGTAAAGATGGTCACCCATCCACAGAAAAACCGCGGCAAGCGTAGCTTAACCTGATCGATCGATCTGTGCAGTTGTTATTATTTAGCCACGGGCCCCTCCTTAGTATAATGTGTAAAATATCAGTTTCTTTTCTTTAAATGACCTCGTGTTTTTGTGCCTTGGAGGAACATAATAAAGGTTTAAGTAGGACAGAAGATATCTATGACGTTGACCATCTCGCTTATGTGGCTGACTACATTCAAATCTAATGTGGTCTTTGTAAAAGTCTTACCAGAAGATAGATTTCCTGCTCATAACAACGTAAGAGTGCAGTGATACAACGTATCCCGTATTAAATTTGATGCCGATGTCCACCAGGCAGATAGCGTTGATCCCCAACAACACGCGGTCCAACATGTGGGTTGTCAGATTGTCCATCGGTTGGATGATGAAGAAGAGGCGGAAAGTCGACAGGCACATGTGCGAGATATTCACTATTAGCATGATAGACGTCCAGAGCAGACTGAAATCAATATTGGACAGGTGTATAAATTTGTGTTATGTGAACTCTCCAATTATTTTGGAGTGCAGAGAATTACATCAGATTGACCTTTGTATGCAGGGAGCGCGTACTATTTAATGTCGGGATGAAGGAGACATACAGCAATGGCTTAATACGGACGGACTGCCCATGGCAATGATGCAATCGAACATCAGCATCCGACACAGTTCGACTTCACTTACTGCTATTGGGTATAAGCCGATAGGCGTCTCTCCGCTGTGCCAATCTCATCCAGGTTCCACCCGCGATATCAGCAATACAGTTTTTTTTTAATATCGCTGCATTTTGCAGAGATAGAGGCCTGCCTTTAAGGCCTAGCACAGGTCTTATTTTTGTTTTAATTATTTTGTTAGTTTTAAGTGTTCCTTGTTTATTTTTTTAGTATCTACCGTGCGTTCTTTAAATAAAATATTTTTTTTTTCTTTTTTTGCGTACTTTCTTCTTCTTTTCTTTCCTTATATACCTGAACAAGCTAAGTGGGTGTATGACATCCCCTACATCCTCGAGGAGCAGTCTCTGCCGCTCGGCGACCACGGCGGAGTAGCTGCGATAGTGCTTAAAGGTCTCCGGGTGGTGCTTGGTGAGCTGGCCCAACTTGCGCAGCTTACGACAGACTTGCCCGAGGGTAGACGTCGGTATGGGTAACATACTGTCAGAACCTAAAGAATGAACCTGTTGTTACGTTATGGGTTCCTAATCAAAGTAAGAAGAGCTGATTTTGCCAACACGCGTTTGGACAGGGTATTTAATGATCTATTTAAATTGTACGTTGTCACCTAAGTAGGTACACATTGTGGTATGCAATCAATATATGATTGAGTATTGAAATGTATCATTCACGGGCTGCGGAAAAAGCTGTAGAACAGTTTTGTTTCTTTGCAAGATGCATAATAAGACGTTTAAGGTCTATTAATATAGTAAATAGCAGATCGCCTGAAAGACTAGCTAACATTGGTAAGAAACCTTGTAGTATAGCGTCAACGTGTCCAAAAGCGTAGGTGAAAACTAAATAAATACCTATTGGTGGCCGAATAGCTGAACATTAAAAAAACAGGGTATTACCTACCCAGATTCAGATCACAATAGTGTTTCTTGAGCGGCATTTTGAAGTTCCGATCTAGAACAGTAAAGAAGTATTTGTGGCTGCACAATAGAGATCCAGGTAATCAGATAAAGCTTATTTTTAAGGAATACTTATTATGAACAGAAATAAGCATTATTTTCCTTGAACACTACTGACACTCGTGTTCTATCAAAAAGTACTCTGTGCTCGTGTTGTGCTCTTGGTCTCTCTCACTCTCACTCTATCAAAAAGTACTCTGTGGGTCTCACTCACAGAGCTCTATCAAAAAGTACTCTGTGGCTCTTGGGCCCATCCATAGAGGAAAAATTGGCCCATCCCATCACAACTAAAATGACATTTAGTTGTCAATTTCATCCAGGGGGCCAAAAAAAGTCGCTTTGGCAAATTCACGCAATTTCATCTGTATGGCAGTTTTGTATGGAGATTCGTAAAATGCTATAGGTACACCTCTGCCTAACCCTTCAGAGATATACGTGTGAAACTGTCAAACAGATAAATTGCGTGATATTAATTGTTTTATGATTCTGCCAAAGTGGCCTTTTTGCCAAAGTGGCCTTTTTTGTGAATTTTAGATTGAGATAGGTTTTAATTACTTATTCGTAGTTGGATAGGCTAATGGGCTAATGTTGATACTCGTACGTTGGAAACTCTTTGCAGAATAGTCTACTTCATTGACTTATTTACTAGCGAGTCTCACTCACAGAGTACTTTTTAATAGTGGTCTCACTCTATCAAAAAGTACTCTGTGCTAGCGAGTCTACCTAATAGGTATATTTGTATTCATCTTCAGGAAGACTTTGGGTGTTTATTGGGGCCACCGTGAAATGTGCTAAAACACATGCGTGTTTGTGTATTACTTGCTTAAGTATAATTAAAACACAGAAAACGAATGCAGTATTTTATCAGGTTTTTGTAAAACATTAATAAATTGCACTTACTCACTTATCAACATACATTTGTATTGTATTGATTTCTATAATACATATGTACATAAATACGTTATTTTATTACGTTGCTTAAACACAATAACTAGGCATTTTTAATTTCTCCGCAACTGTGTGTTTGCGAACTCTGGGCTGAAGGGAGTTGTGTTCAACCCAAAGTTGTTCTCATGACTCGCTATAGGATTGCGGGCACCAGGTGTCTGTAATAAAATAGTAACCGTGTTGTTATTACTATGTAAGTTCCAGTGAATGACAATACGCTCGCCTCTCGATTAGCGCAGCGTGTATAGATATATATCCCGTATTACTTAGCCTGTCTCTTTACGGATGAAAATCGTAGGTCTACGCCATGTTTAGTGCTTTAGGGTCCCGGAAACGATCAATTGCAATCCGGACCTTTTACAGGCGTTTTAGGGAATTGACAAGATTTAAAAAAATTACGTAGGTTTTATGTAGGTATGCTTGCTTACCTCTCTAGGGTTTTCAACATCGATGCTCCTTATGGAGCTGTCTTCTGGCGGGAAGTAGTCGTTCCTGAACTGCGGCAGGTCTTCGATGCCGATCAGGTCCGAATCATTGGACATCTCGCTGCAACAGGAAATTAAAAGGTGAAGCTAATTCTCTATGAAATGAGACCAAGTCCAGCAGTGAACAGTTGGGTTCGTTCACAAAATATTTTCTTTAAGTGGTTTTCCATTTCTTCATTTCACATTTAATTTGCTTTTTTATTAACATTGCGTAAGGTCTTACCTAACCGCATCGAAGTCAGGTGCTTTAATAGTTTCATTCCAGATGGGGTTGGAGCCCTCCACCGCGTGCTTGTTGGTACCGGGCGCGGCCAGGCCGACGCGGTTGAGCCCTGAATCCACAGAGCTGTACTTTGTCATCGATAGGGCTGCGATACGACGGTTGAGTCTGTTGATAACAAGTATTTGAAGTTTATTTCAGAGATGAAAATGAATATGAGGTGAAAATGAAAGCTGAACTTTAACTTAAACTTCCATCTAAGAATTATTATGGTTCACTGTAATGAATTATGATAGTAAGTAGGTTTTTTTTATTAGTACGAGGATTACCAGCAGTAGATTGCGATTTCACGGACAAAAAGGCAGTGGACCATTCCATCGATATGAGCTCTTAAATCGCGGATATAATTGTTTCAGTCTGTTGTCCAATATTGACATTTTCATGTAGTTCTTTACTCAGCCGCAGTTCCTGATGATGATGGTGATCGGGTACAAATAAAAATCCAAGGTGGCGGCTATTTATTCGTCATTTGCAAGGTTATAGCGCGTGGGCAAAATCGGAACTAACGCCGCCATCTTGTTTTTTCAATAGCTACATTTCAAGTGACTTTTCACAAAATACAAATGTTTACCAACAGCGCCCCCCTGTTTAAGTCATTCGAGCGCCAAATGATCCTTGTAGCTGTGTACTTTTTTTTTTTTTTTTTAAGGATGGCAAATCATCAAATGACCCCTCCCGCTCTGGGTGGAGCGGAAGGGAGTGTCAGACTCTTACTGACTAAAACCCATCCGTGTTCCTTCCTTAGCCCTTTATGTTCCGGGGCAGCGGTAACCCTTTCGGACAATCCCGCTGTGTAGCTGTGTACTCACGCGCGGTTCCTGACGATGAAGGTGATGAGCAGCACGAGGCACAGCACCGCGAGCAGGCCGGCCAGCCCCGCCAGGACGTACACCGCCAGCGCCTGCTCGCCGCCCGGCAGCACGGGCGCCGCGCCCGCCTGCACGTCGCTCAGCTCCAGCAGCTCCAGCAGGAGAGTCGACTGGATCATGCGCAGCCGCTGCGTGTCGTCGCGCAGCCTGAACACACCACGAGGTTAGTTCTAGGGAATGCGCTAAGGTGAACTGATTCGTTTTAACGAAATTGTCATTCGACAAGGTAATTTGAAAGTTGTATTGATGAGTTTAATGAATATAAGTAGGACCTAGTAGTTCGGTACGGTCGTGATGAATTCATTCATTCATTCTTTAACACACCTGATAGTAACGGTCTAGAAATTGCAAGAAAAAAAAAATTGGCTGCTCTGGCGTTTTCGCCTAACGTACATTTTATAGATTTGAATATAGTAGACGAAGAGCCGCCGTTAGCAAAGCAGAAAATCTTGGCTATATGCGGCGATGGACAACGAAATAAAAAAGAAAATTTATTATCATAACCTTAACATCACGCCAGTAACCCCCGAAGGATATAGGTTTCACACACAAACACATATTCGCCAGTTATGTTTAAGTCCCATGTAGGTGGCGAGCCTATTGCCATCAACCAGGCACAAATCCAAGCTCCGGGCTGCTACTGAGAAATTTATGATGAAAAAACCCAATAACACTTGCTCGACCTGGGAATCGAACTCATGCTCAGCAGTAGCGCTTGCGACCACTAGACCATCGACCACTAGACCAAAATAAAAACTCTTGAGCCAATTATTGATATTGACACTCGAGATTATTAGTCTAGCGAGGGTATAAGTGTTTGTGTGTGTGAAGTAATCATGCGCCACTCACTCGGTGATTTCTTCAGCAGGGACTGGCAAGTCGTCTCGTATGAAGTGCGCCCTGACTTCCGTCGTAGTTTCGCTAGCGATGCCGTTAGAGTCGGTGGCGGGCAGAGCTTGGTCGATGTTGCACGTCATTTCGAACCCATTAGAGAACGTTTGGGCTATCTGTGGACAGTATCATTATAATTTCAATGATATTCTAATTAGACTGTTTTATGCATGGACTTATAATATTATAAGTCCATGATTTTATGTATTGACTTTACCCGTTTGTAAATTAACATTATGTCCTATCAAGGAGAGCCGGGTGAAAAAACTCAGGACCGTTTTGGTGCTTTTTTCTTCAACCTGTTATATAGCAAGGGAAACGCCGAGGGTAAAAGTTAATCTGATAAACGTTACTAAGTAAACGCAGGTATTAACGACCCCCCTAAGGCAATTTTAAAATCAACCATATTTTTTTAGTAAACTGGTTCCTCTAAAGATTAATTGTTTCATTTTATATGCTAGTGCTATGTATAAAAAATGTATTTACTGAATCAAATACATTTAAATAAAGGATTATCTTGTAAAAAATAATTTACAATGTGACTTAGTCGATTGTTGCAATTACCGACCCATAAAAATGGCTGTGAAGCTATTAACGATTTTTATGCAGCTATTCCCGATCGTGTATGAGAGGAGACCTTTTTCCAGCAATGGCATGTAAATAAGCTAGTGATGATGATGATTACCGATCTTAATAAAAAAAAACAAAATAAAATGGCAAATACCTATTCGTATTTTTTTATTATCGTTATTTTTAATAAAACAAATTAGTACTTCTTAGTAAACCTATGAACTAAATAATTATAAACTTTTAAATTAATCAACATAATACTATTAATACACATATTTATTTTAATTTAAGGATTTCAAACTCTAGGATATTTCCTTATGCTATTGAGATCACAATCATTTTTTGAAAATTATAATATTAATCATCACAGCCATTGGTTAACCTCTTTTTGGAAATAAATTGCAACTAATTAGTTACATATATGATTTGGTACAACTGGTGCTTACAAACAAAACATTAATGTCACTTAAAATATACATTCATCATCAGACTCACTGCTATATAAGACTCGACGTTTAACTGTCTCTCTTGCAGAGTCTAATAGATGTACGGTAGTTTCTGTTTCAAAAGAATCTCTGTCATTAATTAAAGTACTATTAGAATGTTCATGTCCTTTTTTAGATTCATTTTCTAACTCACTATTACAAAGGACGCGACGCTTTGCTGCTTGCTTTGGAAGTAAATTAAAATCGAATTCGCTATCTGATTGATATTTACTAGGTCCTGCTACAGGAGAATCTTCTTTGTTAACCGCATTCACTTTTTTAATAGGTTTTTTCTTCTTTAAGGTCGTTGTTTTCTTCAATAATTCTTTTTGTTCCCTTTTTTCCAAGATTTCTTGTTTTCTTTTTATTTTTTTATTTTCTTTGTCTTCTTTTTCTTTTATTATTCTCCTTTGATATTCCATAAACTCATCAGATATAGCTACTGTTGGCGTGAGTTTTTTATTTAATGTCTTCTTTTTATTGTAATCGATAGTATTCTTCGGAAAGTAAAGAGAATTTTTGAAAGGTGTCGCATAATTCTTAAATGGTGTGGGAATAGCAGAGCTACCACTTGTTTTTGGAGCGGCCTCTTTGGTTGCATTTTTGGGTGATGGTGTATACTTCTGAAGTGTTTGTAGCGGCTCCGCGGTTATTTCAATTAAAGTATTATTTTCTGGTGCAAGAATCGAAGTGGACAAGGGTGTTAACTCGTTGGTAGATGGTAGAAGTATATTATCTTGTTGAGGAGTAGATGTCTGCAGAAACTGGTTGAACTCATCTTGTACAGTTAATAAGTTTACAGTAGGCCACGAGGGTAGAGGTTTTTCAATAAACAGGGATAAGTTGGATGCCTCTTCTCCCAATACATCTGAACCTTGCTCTATTGGCAGTATTAGATTACTCTCAGCAACTATATCAAAATTTAGGATAGCCTCAGATATATCTGGCGTTTCATTCACAAAATTGTTATTTAGTGTTGATTCCCCTAACTGCAGAATACTTCCACTCTCTTGGTTTATGGCGTTTTCGGGGGTAATTTTCTTCCAATATTCGAATAACTTTTTATAAGTTAGATCTCCCGTCCATTGGCCTCCCGAATCTTTGAAAGTTTGTAAGGTTATAGGTGACAATCTAGCCTCGAAATCATGTTTAAATTTTTCTGCATATTCAGATGTGGTTATACGGTTGAGGTCTTCAGTATGTTTTAAATTTGGCAACAGTTTACTGTAGTTTATTTTAGATGGATCAAATGGATATAATCCACAACATCGGAATCCGCTCTGTATGGTTTCAGGCTTAAGGCATTGGTCAAAACATTTTTTTACTGCCGGAGCAAAATCAGTGCGTTTAAGCTTGGCATAGTTATTTTGAATTCTGAATTCATGCACAACAGTCCTCCATGTTCCTTTGACTGGTCTGAAAACAGCTACGTCAAGCGGCTGTAGTATATGTGTAGAGTTGGGAAGTAAAGCTACCAGGATGATTGCTTTTTCTTTACAGAATGTTGATAGTGGAAGTGATATGTGAGATGTGTGACCATCCAAAAACAAAACTACTGGAAATGGTATTTCATTTGTTACAAGCCACGGATAGAAGCAATTGGTAACATATTCGTAAAATGCTTCTGTGTTCATCCAACCCGATTCCGTGTTACCAAGTCCCCATCCACGAGGTAATGTAGGCACAAGATTTTTTGGCAAACGTTTATATGGAAAAAGTATCATTGGAGGTGCTAGATTGCCGTCAGCTGAAACGTTCACAAGCACAGTCAAGCACTCTTTTTCGTCATTAGCAACACGATTATACACTCGTTTGCTACCTCTGCTGACCAAAACTTCTTTCTCTTTTGGGCATAAAAAGAAAGCAGTTTCGTCACAGTTAAACACTCGTCTAGGATCTTCTAAAACATGATGCAGATTATTTTTCGTAAAATAATTGTATACTCTGTCGAACCATGCACGTATAGCCGCTTCTGTGACTTGATTTCGGCTTGAAGGAAGATTTTGTGCAACGCGTTTAGATACTGTTGGATGTCTCTTTATAAAATTCTCAAACCAATATCTGCCAGGCACACCATTTTTAAAAGGGTTTGGACGATTTAAGTTTTGGACTAGCTTAGCCACTGCTTCTAATAATTGTTCTTTTGTAACTGGAAATCCCATCTTCCCAAGGTAGTGAATCCAGTCTACAATCTGTTTTTCTTCACTAAAATTAAGAACCGGCTGAACTCCGCAAATTTCATTCTTATATTTCCCGTCCCGTTTGTCTCGTAATGTAGTTTTGGGAATATTAAACCTTTTTGATGCCTCATATACACTTGTACCGTCATTAATTGCTGTGATTGCATCGGCGAGTTGTGTTTTACTGTAAACTTTTCTACGCTTTTGTGGCTCCATACTTCTGGAAGAAAATGTAATTGTATGTTTTATGTTGCTTTAGCCAAGAAGTAGCATTTGTTAATAGGAATCTATTATGTCATAAAAGTAGGTGAGAAACTAAATAATCTATATACGATCGGTAATAGCTTCTTATAGTTGCTATTGCCGACCCTCATGGGTCGGTAATAAAGTATGTAAGTGTAAACATAAATTGTATTACCGACTCATAAAAAAATGGTTATTTTAATTCAACTGACCTTCGGACTATAAAATAGATTATAATTGATTAATGTCACAAAAAATATGAACAAATGCACACTGTTTTAAACAAAAAAACAATGATTTATTACTGTAACTATTCAATATCGATCCTCGAAAAATATCATGACTTTGGTTAAATTGACAACGCTAAATGGTAAAAACTAGACAATAAAGTTTAGTCGCTAATAGATTTTTATAAAAACTGATAGCTTAGATTTAAACTGGTCCATAAAATACTTGTGTTAGTGTGATATAATAACATAAAAGAAAAATAAAACGAAAAGTTACGTTGCTGCCATTGCCGACTTATGGGTCGTTGATAGCTGCCACAACTAAAAGTGATGAAGCTAACACCATCCCATTTTAATTTAAAGTTTTATCGTTTCAAATTACTTTTTATTAATAAAATGTCATAAGAAATCAAGAGTTGACACTTAAATGAATACATTTAGTAATATAAGATAAAGTATAGACGTCATTTCTTTGTATAAATGTCTTAAATAGAAAAGTCACGTACTTACTTGAAGGAACAAGGGAACAGTGCGATTCGTCCTGCGTCCACGCTGCCCCGCAGTAACTGATGTATTTTATCTCTTTTTTGCACAGTCACTCACACTAACGTAAAAGTAAACGATGCTCAAGGAATAAACGCGTGTGTAACTTTGCCTACCTATAGCTAGAATAGTTCTGGAAACGTAAAGATTTCGAATTACTTTTATAGGTCGGTAATAACTACAGATTTTCGATGGGTCGTTGATAGCTGCGTTTACCTTATTATTAGCATACTCACAAAGTCCCTGTGAGTGTTGACTAGCTCTAGTTCGTTGAAGAACAGGAAGTACACTCTGTTGCGTGACGAGATCAGGTACACCTTCACTGCAGAGCGGCCTGTCGCTCCATCTACATTAGACAATCAATACTTTTATTATAGCGCTCCAGGGTTATTTTGGCGCGTGGTCAAAATGGGAACTAACGCCGCCATTTTGTTTTCTGAATACTTTCAAGTGACATTTAACAAAACACAAATTTTAACCAAAAGCCCTGTCGACGTCATTTGAGCGCCAAAATATTACAGTTATTTTACCTCTGATTTTGCATCACTGTCCAAATCACAGTGACCTTTATTCTCATTCCGTTAAGATTGTTGTTGGGTTGCTGCTACTATCAAGTCTGACAAAATCATTGTGATTTTTATTCTCGTTGCGATAAGGTTGCTGTTAGGCTGCAGCTGTCACTGCTGTCATAGATAAAAGAACTGTGAACGGACTGTAGCATTGTCAAGTACTCGTTCTCGGCTCTTACATTTAAATAAGTCTTCTTCCTAAGGTCAGTCTTCATTCTAATGTGACTATAGAGTGTATTGCGTGCACGAAAAGAGTGTTCATGTTCAGGCAAATTCTTACGGTATCAGCTCTTCGGATCTTACCAAGGAAAAGAGAGTGAAATATTTTTGCTGTGAAGACTTCGGCAATTTTTCTTATTGTTAAAGCTATCAGCAGTCTACCCTACTATTATTAGATCTGTACTCATGTAATATTATGTTATCTTACTTGTATCAGTAGCCACGACATCAAACTCGAACATGCCATGCATAGAGGCAGTAGGCTGAATTCTCAGCGTCAGTAGTCCGGTCACAGAGTCTAGCTCGAATGCGATTTCCTGGACGGTTTCTAGCGATGGGTCCACGATCATGGACTCCTGGTCTATCGAGTAGGTGACAGTTAGGCCCTCCGTGTGCGATGCCTGTAAATGTATCATAATCAGCCTATATTGTTCCCACAGCTGGGTTACAGGCCTCCTCTCTGTGAGAGGGAGTGGGCCGTATTATGAATTTTTGTGATAACAGAATATCGCACGTCGTGTGTCCACCGCAGGGGGCATGTTCTGATGTGATATATAAATAACTACCAGCGCCCCGCGATTTCACCCGCATAAGTTTCGATCCCGTGGGAATATCGGAATAAGAACATATGTCCTTTCCCGGGACTCAAACTATCTCTATACCAAATTTCATCTAAATCGGTTCAGCGGTTTAAGCGTGAAGAGGTAACAGACAGACACACTATCGTATTTATAATATTAGCATGGATGGTCTTATGAGGTCGATAAGCGCCTGTCGTAGATTTTTACGCTTTTTGATCATCTGTTGTTATGGTAATTGTAGTAGCCAATACACGCACGCTAGCTAATCGCTTGTGTTTGTAGTGCTACTCAAAAAAAGAAATTATACAAGAAGGTTGTATCCTTTCTCCGATGAATTTTTCCAAGATAATTTCAATCACCGACTAGTCCGCCAAGTTTAATAATTTCCGCATTATCTCTTAGGTCCTGTCCTTCTTGTTGTTAATAGGAGCACAGCAGGTAACGTTTACCGGCTGGTGTGATACAAACCTGTACAGTGATCAGTTGCCTGTCGACGTCGTCTGCGGTGGATATGCCGGCTGTGTAGAGCGGCCTGTCGAAGTGCGGCCGCGGATTCGCCTCTCGCACCTGGAACGAGGAAGTTAATGTTGCCAATTAAGTTTTTTTCCCTTATTTTATCACGTGAATACCACACAGCTTTATGTTTGATCGCCATTAATGTAGCCTCAGAGACAGCGGCAATACTCGTGCTCCCTGTATGTGAAAAGGCCTGTGTCCTGCAGTGGCATGATAAAGGTGCTGCTCCACTGCAGCCCGCGGCTAAGCTACGTAAGTACGTATCCAAATACCTTCGCTATGTATGAAAATGTAGGCGGGATCGTCCACTGTGACCCGCGGACACGCTAAGCGTGGCTTGCAAACCAATGAACCGCGCTGCTCACGAGGGTAACCTCTCTGTGCACATACTATAGTCCTTTATTGTTGATGTAGTACCTTATTGTGACGAGAATAAAGATCACAATGATTTTGACAGACTTGTCAATGGCAGCAACCCAACAGCAACCTTATTGGAACTGGAATAAAGATCACTGTGATTTGGACAGTGATGCTAAATCAGAGGTAAAATAACTGTGAAAAGCAGAGGACAGTCGATTTAATAGGTTGGTAGAATACACTGCTACAGGGATCTATTTGCGCTCGAATAACGTTGACAGGGTGGCACTATTGGTCAACATTTGTGCATTTGTTTTGCGAAATGTATCGAAAAAACAAAACGGCTGCGATAGTTTTGATTTTGGCCACAAATGATCCTTGTACAGCTATAGTAATATAGTTACGTACAGTGACGGTGACGGTGAGTGTGGACGCGGGCTGAGCGGCGCTGGCGCCGGGCGTGTTGCTGGCCGCCACCCGCAGCGTGTGCGTCTCGGCCACGTCGCGGTTCAGTTCTCTCAGCAGGTGCAGGACGTTGCCGTCCAGGGCGAAGTGACCGTCCGCGTTGCCGTCTGTGAAGTTACGAGGATTTATTAGTATGTACTTCTTAGCTATTTATAAGTATATACTTCTTAGCTATTTATTGGCTGCTAGATGTAACTTACATCCAAAGCGAATCTTTTCTCTAACACTTGTCGACAAGCCAAAGTGCTAGCACACATCTCCCACGCTTTCACCCTTTGTGCCGCCGACGTGCCGCTTGTTCAAATACATGAGCGGCATGATGAACGACAGCTGTCGACACTCGTCGACAGCAGCAGTTACCTCTGCCGATGAGACACGTGCCTCTCGTGTGTTTGCACACTTACAGACACCCCACAAACACACACACATAATAAATATGTATACGCTTTAATATACTAGATTTGTAAGCCGATATATTTCTTCTGCTCCATCGCACTCCGAACCCCAAGATACAAGCCCTGTTTAGTTTGGTGGTCAGCGGTCAAACCAAAACATTGCGGTGTACGTACCTAATTGTGTTAAATATAAGCTTACTGCCTGTTCATCACATTTTCTTTTAAGCAAATAAAATAATTTAATAAATTAGAACTATTTATGCTCGCAGTAGACTAGTTTATTATAGTGTACTAGCAGAGCCCTGCGGTTTTACCCGCATTAGTTTCGATCCCATGGGAATATTTGGATAAAAAGTATCCTATGTGTTAATCCTGGATATAAAGTATCTGTTTGTCAAATTTCATCCAAATCAGTTTTGTGGTTTTTGCGTGAAAGTTAACAAACATCCATCCATTCATCCTCCCTCACAAACTTTCGCGTTTATAATATAGGATTATCTATGCAGTACACAGCTATGAGGCCTTGTTGAATACCTAATATTAGAATAATCAGCCTATTATGTTTCCACTACTGGGACACAGGCCTCCTCTCTGTACGAGTTAGTGGGCCGTAATCCACCATGGGGGCCAATGCGGATTGCTACGAGTAGATGTCACACGACTTCATATTTTTGGTTCTAGGTTCTGTTTTCCTTCACCGTTTTGACAGCAGCGGTGATGAAATAATGCATACAAAGTAAAGTGCCTGTCAGGGTTCGAACTCACGGCTCGTAAGTCGTGGCCGTTCCCACTGGGCCATCACTGCTCTCCTCTCAACTGATGCCAACTATTACTGATACCGATAAATACACTTGGTTGTAATCGAGATTCACATTAACTTATTTCAGCTCATAAGGTTGGTTGGCGAATAAAATATCTATCTTTTATAACTCCTCTTCCAGCAGATTATTCTTACTGTTGTGTTTGATTTATCTCGTAGTCTTGTACTAATATAGGTACAGAGGCCAGCACATCAAGCTACCCCAATCTGTCAAATTTTCCCAATTGAATATGAACCTTATTCCTTTGTAGTAAAGTTGAAATTCTATCAAAGAAATTTGACAGATTGGGGTAGGTTGATGTGCTGGCCTCTGTACATACAATTTTACGATATGATATACCAAGACTGGACTATAGTTTGGAGAGTCTAGGAAAACAAATTTATAAAATTCGAAAGGCTAGCAAGCGTTTAGCAGGGAAGTGTGCTCACCAATGATGCTATAGTAGATGTCGTAGCAATCTTCATCACACAAGATGTTCTTCGGGTCTGATGCGACCAGCAGCTCATGCCGCTCCCGCAAGCCTGCTCCTAACTCTGCAATGATTGAGGGAATGGTCAATGGAAAACTTTGAATAATAGACATCAGTGCTGTGACCGAATGGTGGCCAAAGTAACCAGGGCCGTCCAAAAGCGCGTTGGATTGATGATTGATGATTGATGATTGATGATTGATGATTGATGATTGATGATTGATGATTGATGATGATATCGTCAAAGTCGCGGGGAACACCTGGATGATGGGCGCAGGGAACCGGGAAGTGGGGCAGAACAAGGGGATGCCTCTACTCAGTGGTACTCAGTGGGTGATTCCGGGCGGAAAAGATGAGTGCTTTTCAGAAAATTTCATACTTCTAAGATTTCTGGGAACTACGATGTTTTCGGAAATGTAATCTAGGTTAGAAGATGGTGAATGCATCTGGTAACTAACAAAAGGGTTTCCCTTTACTACATGTGTTAATACTGTCAAAAGTAAATAGTGGTTTGTTCAGATGATCAGTAAAGTTTTTTCGATTTAAACCAAGTGTCGTGGGACTCGCGAAATATGGCTGAACTAAACAACTAAAAATTCTCACTCTCTGAACTCAAAGCATTTATTTCAATTAAACCTTTTACAGGCACTTTTGAATGTCAAAGAGTCCGTCAGCAAGTTAGTAGATAATAAATAATATATATTAATAAACGTAGATTTATATGGAGAAGGACGGGAAAGAAACTCCAAGGACACTCTTTTAAATCAAGATATTACAAAATGGGGTATATTACTCTTGTTGCTGCCAATTGAGCAATGTAAAAAGAATATAACGACTCCGCCAAACCCGCAGAATACCGTGATTTGATCTTACCAACAAAAGCAACTGGAAATGTGTTGGGCGAAAACACGGGGTCTCCCTGTGGCACGAACACCACCGTGACGGTGCTGTCGGAGCTCTTGGGGCCGGGGTCGTCGCCGCCGTCCGTCGCGCGGATCGTCAACTGTACAACCAATCCATATTTTTACTATTTCTATGGCACTACTGCTGGTGAAGTGAGGTTGTACTCGGTACCTACGTATACATGCAGGGTGTAAAAACACTCATCACGAAGCCGTCATCTACGCATTCTGTACATCAAACAAAGCAACTTTGTGCAAAAACAATTACTGGGAAACACGTGCGTAATATAGTGTACGCAAAACAATGTACACCATCTGAGAATTAATACAAGCGCGATGATAAAAGAGGGAACATAAGCCAGTATTTCGGGTGCTGCCGGTGCTACGCCGTAGCTGTCATGTACACTCCGCTACGCGAGCTACGATACCATAGCGATGTCGTAGCAGACAATCCGCTGCACCTTTGCGTAGTCTTGCTACGCGAGATACACTAAAAAGCTCAATTGTGTATTGTTTTAAAATTTTGCACTAATAAAAACAAAATTAATGTTGATGAAAGTTTCCAAAAATAAATAAAATGTTAAAGTTTCTTTGCTTCATTTATAGTAACAATTAATAGCTATACAACTGACCTCAAACAGTTGCATGCCTTCAGGCAAGGCTTGCTTCAGGGTCAGTGTGCCGGAGTTCTCTCCGTCGTTCCACACGTCAAAGTAATTCACCGCCTCACCTGGTAAAAAAAAAAGCTTCTACGTAAGTGCGTATTAAATTAAAGTTATTACAGCGAATGAAGGCTTCGACCAATTATAAAAGCTTTTATTGCACGAAGTAGGTATAATAGGATTATCTAAACTAATATTGAGTAATGTAGGCTAAAAGAGTAATCTACCTATTTAGGCCGATCGTCCGTCAATGGCGGTCCGTAAACGACGTAGCCAATCACGAAACTAGTTAAGTAATTATACTTCATAAAACATAAAACAATAAAGACTACTAATTTTCAATTGTAGTTAAACCTTAGGATCTTTCGTCATAAACTCATAACTAATAGACCAATTTCTTAGCCAACTGAACCAACTGGACTGACTGATATAAGGGCTCACCGTCTCCTTCTATAGAGAAAGTGACAGTTCCGGCGTGCAAGCCGTCCTCATCTGTGGCAAAGAGGCGCTCCAGAGACGCGCCCTCCGCGCCCGCTACTGACAGCACGCCGCTGACCACAGCCCGCTCCTGAGGGTACAATCATTTATTTATTTATTTGGGAAAACATGTACAACATTACAGACATACCTATTCTCAATAAGCAAGGAATAACAATAAGAAATAATACTAACAAAATAAATATTTACAAACAACAATCAAATAATATTGGTACGAAAAAAAACTCATCTTTCGTCCATCATCTCACAAAATCTCAAACATACGCTACACGCGAACCAAGGGCAAGATAGATTGCGAATCTGTGTGCTGTCGGAGCGGCCAGCAATAAATAAGACTAGCTTCCGCCCGCGGTTTCGCTCGCGAGGTATGTCAAAAAAACTATCCTATGTCCTTCCCCGGGATGCAATCTATCTCTTTGCCAACTTTTTATTCAGTGGTTTAGGCGTGAAAAGGTAATAAATACAGACAGACAGAGTTACTTTCGAATTTATAATATTAGTATGGAAGTATGGATTAGAGTGTCTCTCTTCCATGACGCCCCTTTATGAGAACAACAACAACAAGCAGGTGACAGCACCGGGGATATACCTAGTCTGAATCTTTGTAAAATATTACAAATAATTTCATTATAAAACAAGCCGTGCGCTCGATGGGATTTCCAATTGGCCAAAGCCAAAGAGATTTAAGGTACGTAAATAATTAAATCTCTTTGTATAAAGGCACTCCTGTGCAAAATTTCATGCTTATAAATACAGCGGTTTTCGCTTTGCGTTGCCTGTCAGTGAATGAATTTAAAAAAATCCTATTTACCCGGCGTTATGTATCATCATCGTCACACTTAAATACAATATCACTGAATAAATATCATATACAGCATCACTGTATTGTTAAGAATCATTATTCTCTCATTGCTATTTACTATTCTCTCATGCTCATTCATCATTAAGCGCTGAAAGGCTACGTCAGCGCTTCAGCGCTATTACATAAAATTCTTCAAAGCACTTACCCTAGATAGTCTGATGGTGGATCCTGGTTTCGGGAAAACGAACTCAGGCTCGTGGAAGTTGTACGGTCTGACCACTATCTGATACTTTTTATCTGACTTTTGCTGTGGTACGCCATGGTCGAAGGCCTAGAATAGGACAAAAGGGAGATGGTGCTAGTTCATAATTATTAGAATAAGGATTTTATCATTTTCTAGACAGAAAAACTGATGGAGTCCATCCATCAGTTTTAAGATGATGAGTAAAAGATGAAGTGACGACTAATAGAGAAGTGTGGCAGAAAAAAACGTTTCGCCGACCCCAAATAAATTGGGAAAAGGGCAAGAGAATGATGATGACTGACTTAGTTGAGCTCGTCGTGATGATGGATAGACTTAGTTGAGTTCGTCCGAGGAAGTATTACCTCCATTCCTACTCCTGCCGCCAATCAGCAAGTGGCATGCTAAAGTAAACAGCAACGTAAAAGCCCATCGCTCACCTGTATGTGAATCTCATAGGTGCCCCAATATCCTTTTAAGTCCATGGCGGTTTCAAGTTCTCCAGTCTGGTCTATGCCGTCTACTTTCTCTATGGTGATGATGTCGAACAGGTTCGGTAGTTCGATGTCTCGATCTGTGGTGAGGCCAAGCTTTGCGTATGCAACCAGAGAGTTCGGTGTGCCTGGCTCGTCCCGATCCGGTGCGAAGATATCAGGTTCTAAACGGACGCCCTGAAGGGATTATGTTTTTTATATCTGATTTTTATTTATTGTTTGGTATTTTTATACGATTATTCAATTTAACACAATGGTGTGCATCAAAAATGCACAAACCTAGCCTTGAGGTATTTCGCTTTCAGGATTCATTCCGGTCTGATCCTCTGAGCACCCCCCCTCCCCCCATCCTCGATCCCCTGCTAGAACTTTTTTTGTTTTAAAATTTTTCTTATCCAACTTTCTCATTCCAAGTTATTCCGGTATGAGCGCGTTCAAACAAAGAAAAACAAAAACAAACAAACTTTATAGCTTTATTATTAGTGTAGATAGATAACATAAAGGTTTACCTGTAGTGTACTTTCAGAGATGGTCCAGGGGGGGAGGTCCGGCAGCTCAGGAGCGTTGTCATTTACGTCCAGTAAAATGACTAGAACTTCCCCGTCGATCTGGTTGCGGTTGCCGTCTAAAGAAATCAATAAGGAAGAAAGAATTTTATAACATATAGTTCGCAACAGTTCATGAAGTACAAACAAACATCGAATAAAATTATGGTGACATCTTTTTTTTAGGTTTTATTCTTGTATTTAATAAAGTAATCATATTCACTGTTATCCAAATATTGGCTAAGATATCCAAACCTGAGACCGATAAGAAGTGTATAAAACTGATTTTAGATGAAATAAATATTTGATTGCCAACTTTTCAAATATGGTACGAGTATTTTCGAAGCCATTGATTGCCTGTAAAAGTTTAATAGAAGGCGATTTTTTTTTGTTTTTAATGTCTCATGAAGTCATAAGTAATTATTATTATAGTCTAAATTAAGGTTACAAAATACCACTCATTCAACTTTTATGAGATTAATACTGGCCCTATTGCGATCGTCACACCATTTTGTATAAAAATGAAATTATAGTATAGTTTCGCCTACTAGGCCTCTAAGTTGGCAACCCCTGCCAGGGTCGCGGGTTATTCAAAAGAGATACCGTGGAAGGAACACGGGTGGGTTTTAGTCAGTAAAAGTCTGACACGCCCTCCTGCTCCGCCCAGAGCGGGAGAAGTTGTTTGACAATATCCCACCCAAAAAAAAAGGGTTGGCAATCCTGCCTATACCCTTCATTTCATGACGCCTTCCCCACTAGTCTGAAAATTTAAAACACCGTAGAACTTACCTCCTTCGCCTAAGAAGTTATCAATGATGTTGAAGAAGATCCTGTGCCGCGGCTCATCGCCGTCTCGGTCCAGGACGTCGGTCCCGGTGTACTCCACGCGCACCATGCCGGTCACCAGGTCCACTGCGAAGAAGTCGCGCAGACGCAGGTTGACAGCGTAGTTTATCTGGTAGCTCACGTTGTTGTTCGGAACTGAAAACGTATTTGAAAGAAAGAAAATATACTTATTCAGTACAGGCTAAAATGCACACAACATATTCTTCAAAATAAAATCGATAAACAATATACCGATGTCCACTTATTAATTTTTTTTTATTAAAGTCCGATGGGAACGATATTTTTTCAATTTACTTGGCTTTTTATTTATATATTTTTAAACTCAGGAAACAGTTACTGCGATTTTCATCATAGATATAAATATCCATTTGAAATCGGACTTATAAAGTCAAAGTCAAAGCATTTATTTCAAACAGGCACATAAAAGGCACTTTTGAACGTCAAACGTTACGATTTAACGACTCTACTTTGATGTATGATTATGTCATGAGTAGGCAGATACAGCCATTAGATGTAAGTGTTTTCTTAATTGGGATAATAGGGGAAAACGAATCCATAGGATATTCAGGAAAAGCGTCTTAAAAAACGCGAATGGTTCCTCCACCAGCGTTTATTTCGTGAAAAAAATGGCATACCTAATTTGTCGGTCAAGTGCGAGCTGTCTATAAAAATTACAAAAATTTATCAATTTTCTTCAATGCGGTTAGTCATTTTTCCTACAGTCCCAGTAAAAAAAAAACACTCGTGTATGTACTATATATCTAGGTGTCTTACGATCTCTGTCCAGATCGCTGGCAATGAGCTGGACGAACTCGAAGCCAGTGACTGAGTCCTCGTAGATGGACACTTCAGTTTTGAACAGGTCCGTCTCCAGGCGAGGCACCTTGTTGTTCGTGTCGATTATCTGGATCGTTATCTGTCAACACAAGTACATTGCTTCAACCATCAGCTTTGTCTTTTAGTACTTCTCCAGTATGTGAATAAAATATTTGTTTAGGGTAGTTTGGCAGCTACATGAAGTTACTCTAATAACACCTAACCATAGAATACTCGAACCCATTGTTTGCCGTAGGTTACAAAACTTAAGAGTAAGTCTGAAAAAATACAGGAGTTAAAAAGACACATCACATGCCGTCAATTCCATCAAATTAATTAACATTGCGCAAAAACAAATGCTGGAAAACAACTTTTATTTTTGGAGTGAAACTATGCTGTTTGCGGTAGTGCGCAATGTAACGCACGCTAAACATTGTGCTTATATGGGTGCATGCAACGACACGGGGGTCGTGGGGGATTTAAGATGTGTTATAATATAATATTATAAAGTCGTTTTCGTTAAAAAACGTCAGTAAAATTGTAGTTTTGACCTTCAATATCTCCGTAACCAGAAGGTTCCCAGGTATGGTCCAGTATAAATTATAACAATGACATGTGATTCTCGACTTCGTTAAGTGTCTTTTTACACCCGTTATAAAACAGTAAGCTCTTCTCCACCACCGAGTTTGAACAAAGAGGATGAACTTAGTTCTTCAGCTACAGATTCAAGACTTACGTCTCCCTTAGTATTGTGGTAGGTCGGATCGGGCGGGCACTGTGTCAGGTCTTCCATGGAACATTTGTCGCTGGCTATGACGGTGTAGTACAAGCGGAATCTTGGCGGCTCATCCGCGTCTATAGCCTGGTTCTTCTGCACTGTGATCTGGCCGGTATTGAAGCCAATAGTCACCAAATTTTCTGGGGTGCCTTCTTTTGGTCTAAAAAAATATAACAATTGTGTTGAACAAATAAGATATATTATGCAACTTCTCTGGGTACATCCATAACTATTACATGGATATTATACTATCCATACATATAGCTATCGCCTACGGGTGAATGTTTCATGGTTTGTAACTCGACAAGTGACACCGCGTGTATTTTTAAGGTTTACGTAAGCTGTTGTCAAACCAGCCCCGCTATTCGTACATACACATTTGCTGTGCGATTCAGCTACCTCTGGTATGGCGTTTCACACCGAATGCCATAAAAAAACATAAGGTACTCACGTTATAGTGTACCGTACTTGGTTGTACAGCGGTCCGTCGATGTCGGTGGCATACAGAGAGCCTATGACCACTCCGCTTGCAGACATCTCTCGAACGCGGAACTCCTGCGCCAGCTGTCCCTCCCCCCATATCGGCGCGTTGTCGTTCATGTCTATGATCGTGATCGTGAATGTTGCTGGAACAGAGAACATTTATTGAGACAAGGCTCAATTAGCTTTCTGCGCTTTGGGGCGCTTGTTATTAATATCGGTCAACAGGACCGTATCAAATACACAATTTAATGGCATCAATACCACGATTAGGTGACACCGCATCCAGGTTCCGACAAACAAAGACGTGAAAAATGATAGGGCGACAGTACAATATGTCGACAAATGCTGCTAGGGCGATAGTAAGATATATCGACCATCAGTGGTGCGACAGCACATCAGCTCGAAGTTCGTTAGTGCGACTGGTACACAAAATAGGCTCTAATTAATGTAGGAGCGATGTAGAACAGCCCTTTCCCTGACCACTGTCTAACTATGTAGACACGAACTCCCCCCATGATCATTTTACGTAATGATTGATGAATTGAATTTGAATGCATAAACGCATTTATGGTAAAGAACAAAAACAGGTTGTGGTTATTATGATCAGTTGAAAAAAATAACGGTCAGCAATTTAATTTTTCGACGGTTGATAAGTTAGTGTGAGAGTAAAATATGAACAGTTTTCTAAAGAAAATTGGTCGTATGCAGTACCTACTACAATTTCAGTACACAAAATACTCAAGTATACAAATTAATTAGCAGTAAAAATGTTGGAAAGGGCGGTTAGATAAAAAGTTCGGCAGTTCATAGGTTAGGTTAGAACTGTGACCTACCACGGTCGCAGTAACTAAGCCAGGTACCCTACCAGAAGTTTCCATGATCCCCGGTCCAAGGGAACACCAAGTTGTATTTTAGTCAGTAAGATTCTAAGAGCCTGACAGACCTATCCGCCTGTATCAGGGCGTGTCCAGGGCGGCCATGAGGATTTTCCAAGCCAGAACAAAACAAGCAAACAAATTATTTCATACAGACTAATTCCGTTTGCTAACTGCCCACATGTAACTATCCGGCAGTCATTTTATTGCTGAATTATTTATTTAATTACCTACCCATTTAAATATTTGTTTTACTGCTCAGTTTTTACTGCCGACCTTGTTAATAGACATACATTTTGTCAGTTTTAATTTACCAAAACTATAAACAACTATCGCTTTAAATCGTTGCCAAAAAATGCTTCTTTACTGGCACTTACATAAACTTACATTCATCATAGTCGTCGCCGATGACGGTGTTGATGTCCCGGACCCTGACGGTGAGGTACAGCACCTCAAACTCCTCATAGTCGATGGTGACTCCCTCCCTGATCTCGCGCACCTCCACGCGCCCATAGGCGACGCCGCGGCGATTCTCATCTCGGTAACGCGTCTTAATTTCTATGCAGCTGGAAATTTCATAATTTTAAATTAGTAGATGATAAGAGACTTCAAGGAGCAGTAATGGTATTGGGAAAACAATGCGCAAAACGAAGTTTCATTTCATTCATTCAATCATTCAGCCGAACGACGTCCACTACTTGGCGTCCCCCCAGCACTGCCGCTTCGACCGTTCCTGTGCTTCCCACATCCAGCGGATTCCTGCGGCCTGCGGGACCGACCTTCCAACGCTACGTCTTCCGGTACGTGGCCACCACTCCAGAACCTTTCAACCCCATCGGCCACCTGTTCTGCGAGCAGAGGGCAGGGGGAGGGGCACATTCCCCTCCTACTGGCACTTATGTTTGGCATTTATTCGGGCTATATAGAGATGCGTAAACGAATGTAATGCATTCTTAAAAAAAAACAATGTATACAATGGCACCTACCTGCCAAGTTTAAATTAATTGACCCTTTGCTTTGCCGATTTTATTCATGTCAATGTCAAGTCTATTGTGAAAAATTTACTTGGCTAAGATGGCTTTCAATATTTTTACATAAAATCATGGTCTAGTTGTGTGATCTTAAAACGGTGGATAGACTCGTCATTACATATGATTTAGATTATACAAGGTGTAAAACTGTAGATCAAACTAAGTAACTTTGTACAATTTTTCTGTGTAATTTTTTTTTATTCGCAGTTTACGGTAATGCGCACGCATTGCGCACGCAAAACATTGTGCTTATGGGTGCATGCAATGGTACAGGGTATGTGGGTGTAAAGTAAAAAAGTTGGAACCATATCGGTTGGGTTCAATATCTCCGTAACCAGAAGGTTCCCAGTTCCTAGGTATGGTCCAGTACAAAAAACACACATAACATATCATAATAAGCCTATAATGTTCCCACTGCTGAGACACAGCCCTCCTTTCCTCGAATTAAGTGACTCTCGGCTTCGTTAAGAATATTTTTACATCCGTTGTAGTTATAAGTATGATATACTTGTGGAACTCGATGGCGGGTGCCTCGCGGCCCTGCTTAGTGGCATAGGAGGTTTCCCAGTCGATCTCGAAGATCAGCTCGGCCGTGGTGTCGGGGTCCGTGGCGGTCACCTCCTCGGTGATCAAGTAACCGTGGGGCACGTTCTCTTCTACATGCGGACTGCCGCGAGGCTGGAGGAACAGATTAATTCAGAAGGACCTGATATGACTGTTACTAGAGCAGCGCATTCATGATCCATACATTAGTAAGTCATTGCAACGTAACTCTTATCTTATTTTACTAATGTATAAATTAGAGAGATTGCCGTGAGCTTAATAAAACTGTCGGTAATCATTCTAATTTATACCTTATCGTGCCGATATAAGAGTTACATTGCAATGACGTACCTACTAAAGGCGTTGGTTTTAAATATACACCTTACCTAACTAAAACTCAAACTAAAATATGGCGTCGAAAATGTTTCTAGTTCAACATGCAAAAATATTTAGATCAGAAAATGAAAGCTCGTGTGTTTTCTAAAGTCCCATACACCTTACTTACCAGTCTAAGAGTAGGGGGTGTATTGTTGATGTCCTGCAACTGTATCACCAGTTGAGAAGTAGCGGTGTTGTAGGGGCCATCGCCGAGCGTGTCATCGGCTCGTACCTACAATCAGAGTAAGAATGTAAGTTATGATTCTGGTTTAATTAAAATACTGGAAAAGCGAAAAGGGTTTATCATATTTTGATAAGAAACCTTAGGCCTACACCATCATTCCATAAAACTTAAAGAAGATTTTAAAGAAGAACCTAAAGTGCTATAGTCGGACTTTTAATTAGCTGCAGTAAAATGACAGCTTATGTGTTACTTAAATGACTGAAATTGGCATCTTTTTGTTTTTTCACGGCCATCAACCACATCTTGTTTTCCTAGTACAGAATAGGTAACAAACGAAACTTATTTGACATGCATATCTCTAAACGCAGTCCGAAATGAGTTATTGAGAAGTGTCATTTTACTGCAGCTAATTAAAAGTCGGAGTATAGATATAATGCATAAAGCGCTAACTACAATTAAAAAATAATAATTGATTGTCTACCTGAATGAACAGCTCATTCTGCCTGTGATAATTGAAAGCATCGTCAACTGTAACGAAGATGTCGCCGGTGTATTTGTCAATCCTCAAAAAATCAACAGCGTTGCCCATTAGCGAATGTCTAAAGAGCAAATTAAGTTTTATTAATTATTACATTACATTAATGAGAACCTAGTGCGAGTGGTATTTATTAGAGTGAAAAGACTAATTGGGCTAATGAAATTGTGGTCATATTTAAGGCAATCAGTACCCTAAAATAATGACACTGATACCCTTATACAACCTTCTCAATGCGTGGATATTTAAAGTGGCCATGGGCTGATTTTACTGGATACCAACTTCAGGACAAGATGAGACAGATGTTGACTACCGTCTCCTGTTGTCACAAGCAGAGGAAGGAAGAATTCCAGCAGAGAAAGATGTAAAGTAAAAAATAAGTATATTAACTGACTCGACTTTATCATCTATGTCCAAGTCTTCAGCCAGGACTGTAGCAACGTGGAAGCCGGCACCCTGTGTCTCGGCGAACGAGACCGTCTGTACGGCATGCTTGAAGATCGGCAGCTCGTCGTTCCAGTTGATCAGGTTAATGTTTATCGTTGCCTCTCCAGTCAATGAATTGTTTTCCATATCTATTGCTACCGCCTGCAGAATTTATGCAAAATTATGATTACGTTTATAAACTGTCGTCGTTGTAGGCAATGGTTTTTCTTCTTCATCGTCCAGCCTTTACACCATGTTACTTGGGGTTGGCGCAATATGTTATGATGATAATTCTAAATCACTTACATCAAAGACTAACGAAGGCAGTTCATTTCAAGTAAAAAGGAACGTCAAATAAAAATAAAATACACTGCAGAATTATGAAAAAAGAATCAACATACCTTTAATTGAATTTTCTGAAACGCAGGGTCTTCATAATCCAGCATGTGATGATTCAAAGTGCCCATGATGAAGTACTGGCTCTGGTATCCAACTTCTGGGGCGATGTAGAAGGCCTCATGGGCTCCCTTCGGATATACACTCTCCAAGTGCACTGTGTATTGTGCGTTTGGACCCTAGCAATCCGTAACATCAAATAAATTAAACAATATTTAGAAGAAACCAGCAAAAACAATTTAATTTTATATATATATTTTATTATATATATAAATTATATAAATTTAATTTTATATTTTATTTATATATAATGGAAAAAATATGAAAATTATGTTGGAAATTACGGTTAATAAAGTTGTATTACACTCGTTGTTTTACCTGTGTAGATGAGTGAATGATTTTATTCGACAAATATTCTGTTACTTCTCTTCTGTTAATTGTGAATATTTAGATCTATTAGTAAAGTAATAGTGTAGAAACTTACAAGATCCCGATCGTGAAAACCGAAGTTTTCTAAATTTAGGGTCATCGCTGTCTCCTCCATAATGCTAATAGAATATATACCATCTTTGTCTAGAGGCAGTGGTTTCTGGTCATTGACATCGTTGATTATAATGACGATATCAGCTGGAGTCTCGAACGATGAGCTGCCTTCTTCATCGTTGTCACCGTACTTGTATGCTATTATAGTCAGGTAGAACACTTCTCTTTTGAGGAAATCTCTGTCTATTGGCCCGACATGAAGCCAAGCACCTTCGTGACCGTCTTTTATAGTTTCAATTTCGAATAAACCTTCGTCTGAAATGCGAAGGACATTATTTTAATTAACTTCCACAAAATTAATACTTATCATATTAAAAGTTTTATCTCAAGCGTATTTTGCTGTAACAAGCTTGCTCCATATCATATACATACATATGTGACCAGCGAACTATGTTGTGCCAATGAAAATAATGTTGTTGTCCTTTTTCTTATTTCTTACCTCGCTTTTCAGTTTCTAGTCGATAGTGTATAGGTTTATTGATCCCCGTGTCGCCATCTATAGCCCGTACTCTGAATGATTTCCTGAGTTTCTCATTGAACTGTTGCACGGCGAAGATCTCCACCCAGCGCGGCGGCCTCTGTTCTACGTTCTCAACTTCAACCATCATGGTTACTTCGTGCCTATTCGGAAGGGAGTCCTGAGAATTTTTAAGTGTTTTTAATTCCAATCATGTTTGGATGAATAAAGACTTTTGTATTGTACGTATTTGGTTTATAATGAATTTTGATATATAATTTGATAGATTCAATGTTTAACTGACTTATAAAAATAATAAAAAGAACATTAACAACCAAATCAAACTTTTCAGAAATACTCACCCAAGCCGTAACTCGGAATATATGAAGCGGGTTCTCTTCATAATTGAGAGGTTGTTTGAGGACCATCACCATTTTCACCTTCATCCATTCGTTTAGAATATTCTCTCTGATCAATTCGAAGACTTGTTCGTCTCCTCGATCGCTATCAATGGTGAATTCCATGAAACGAGTACTAATTTCTCCATCAGCGTCGTTGACTTCGTAGTTGCAAGTTGTGACGCCAGTTTCGGCAGTTTCCTGGCAGAATACATTTTATACATTTCGGTCAACTTTTACTGCTGAATGATTCGGTTGGAAACTCATATTTCGTTGTTTTATAAAGTCTTAGAAAGTTGTACCTACTGTTTAATCACGAAACATTTCCAACAGAACTTACATTATATAATTATAATTCTTTCCTTTATTTAATTTAAATACATAAATATTTCATATTTTTTTTATAAACAAAGAGATGAAAAGACATTTAAAAATAAAAAAATACACAATTTACAATTATTTTATTCAGAGCTTTAAAATTTGCTTTTTATGTTTGAATTTGAATCCGCGCGTGCCAACGATTCTCGCTGACCGGCGCGGTCCAGTTGCGTCACACTACAATCAGCCTACGATATAGCATAGTCAGCCTATAATGTACTGCTGGGACCCAGGCCTCCCCTCTTCGACAGGGAGTGGGCTGGAATATACCGCGTGGGCCGAGAGCGAGTTGGTAGATAACACATGTCTTTGAATTTCTGGTTCTAGGATATGCCGGTTTCCTAATCCTTAATCGAAATAGCGCTTTAGGGTTATTTTGGCGCGTGGTCAAAATCGGAACGAACGCCGCCATCTTGTTTTTTGAATACATTTCAAGTGTCGTAAATGTTGACGAACAGCGCCCCCCTGTCAACGTCATTCAAGCGCCAAGAAATTCTTGTAGCAGCTTAAAGTTAAAGGTGTAGTAAAGTTCAAACACTCACAGCTATTTCACAAGGGGCTAACATCTGGATGATGGGTGAGTTGTCGTCGATGTTAACGATCATAAGCGACACGAGGGCTATCACTGACTCGCCTGCTATCCTCACTTCGAACATGTAATACTGCATTCCAGGAGTCTCGTAATCCTGCCTTAAAAATGCACAATATTCACAAGGTTGTTTATCGACTTCAGTTATTTTTTATTACTTAAGTGCTATTTAAGCTTATGCTAATTCAATAAATGTAGATAAGATTTGCTGGATTAGCATAAACATAATTAGCTTACAAAGTTCCCACTGCTGAGACACAGACCTACTCTCTCTGAGAGGAGTGGGCTATCCACCATGTGGGCCCAGTGAGGGTTGGTGGATATTACATATCTTTGAATTTTTGCCGGTTTCCTTAAGGTTTTTTTCTTCACCGTTTTGAGACCAGTGGTCTGATGAAATTAAATACACAAAGTAAAGTGCCTGCCTGGGTTCGAACTAACGATCTACAACTCGGAAGTCGAGGCCGATACCATGGGCCACCACTGCTTCTTGTTGATAATTCTTAGTATAACTTCAAGTTAAATTTCCACCTTGCAAATATTTTCTTAGTGTTATACTTAACATTAAAACTTAATGACACACGTTTTATGATTGTTTTTACACAGGTAATTAAGGGGGGATATATTGAAAAAAATGAGTTTTTTCTAGTTCGTGTAACTTGTTAAGTATGTGGAATAGGGATTTATAATTTTGGTATGTTTTTTAACTCTTTGGTCTAGTATCATGTAAAAGGAATACACGATTCAATGAAATTTTCTCGATACAACAAATTTGCAAAGTCTATTTTAAGCAACAAAATCTATTTTTTTACTTTTTTCGACATTACGGCGTAACGTTTAAGAGTTATTCAATGGAATTTACTTTAAAACATAGATAATTAACATATCAAAGGTTACTCAAAGTAGTTTTAAATTAATTCATTAATTTTGTTAAAAAAGGAATATCTACCTAAATTCGTTTTCTCACATACGTCGTTTTATTCTGAGCGCATGCACATTATAGCCATCTCTCTTCTTATGCGTTTCAAAAGTAATTGCATCACTCTCGCTCGTTTAGTAGGTTTTCGAGGATTTTAGACTTTCGAGGGAGCGCCTTAACAGTTCCCGTGACCCAACGGTTGGGCTTTACTTTGGCCAGAGGCACATTGCCATTTGCCATACAACGTGGCAATGCCGCTAGTCTCTTTGGTACATTACCAGTCGACAGTGATGCGGAGGGATTTTTCGACGCCATATTTTAGTTTGTTTATAGTTATATTTAGGTTTTACCTATAAAAATCTTTCTTATTGAAAATCTTATCACATTTATAGCCAGTAACTTGAAATAAAACAGTTACTTTTACCTTACCTATTTGTAATAACAAGATACCAGTCTCCACCATCGGATTTAGTGGGTGCGGGTATCCAGCGTATGACTGGAGCCAGCATGTTGAATGAACCCACCCTGAAGGGAGCCTGCACGTAAGGAGTCGCACTGCCTGTAACAAACAAAAGATTGATATAACTAAATGGTCCGCAACGTTTCCAAACCAATGGTTCAGAGTACTTAGAATGAACTCTCTGGTTGAGATAACACTAATGAGGAGAGCCGGAGAGCCGGTATAAAGTTGAAAATCTCGTTGACTACAAAAAAATATATTTACAAAGAATCCTATCGATTGACCCATTAGTAGATAGGTCAGAATTATTTCCGGATTTTTTTTTACTCAGATCTTATCAATAGTTAATCATACGTTCAAAATACAAGCATTCATGATTAATTTATAATCAAATCAAATCACTTTTTTTATGCTTTAACAAGTAGGATAGGAGTTAAGTTGGCGCTATTTGGTTGGTTGATGCATAATTGTGGTTTGACGAAAAGTATCTCACGTCTCTCTGCACATAATAACAAACTCAATTAGTGCCAATGAAGTAGCCAGTCACACATTTACTGCAACTGAATCTATAGTTACAACAATGGAAAATTTGAAACCAAGAGCATCCTAAGTCAAGTCTAACAGAGTTTTTTAACTTCTTGCAACAACTGTGTCGACCATTTTTTTTTTTCAGTTATTTGTAAGTAGTTGAAATATTCTCCACTCGTGGCTATCGCCTGCCCCCCAAGGGCAGTAAGCTTGGCAACCTACTTCATCAGCATAGAATCATTCAGGCCGAAGATGTCCATGTTGCCTCCCTTAAGCGTCAGCCCAACGACCGGTATTCGACCTTCACGAGGTCATCGGGCCTCTTTGCTGGGGCACCTGTCCCACCGCCAACGAGGAAGCGACTATAGCTGTCAACGATTTTCTCGCTCAAGAAACGTACAAAACATTGTAGGTCCCGTGTATAAAAGAGATAAATACCTATATATATGTGTATTGATATTGATCGCTGACTTTTTACACGGCCGGTGAGTACTCGTTTGTCACAGCTACAAGAGCCATCAAAGAGAGTACTCGCCACACACTCGCAGAACGTAGAACACTCGCTGAGATTCGCGCTTGGTACGTATGTGTGTACCAGCGAGTATCTAATCGCTACTCGTTGGTCACCAACTCGTTTATAGTTGCTAGCTAAACTCGTTTCTTGTTAATTGTGGGATAGGTGCCACTGGCTTATATCACACGAATTAGCAATGTTGTCATCACTAACCTTGGTAGTTTAGCTTGGCAATGGGGACGTCTCCTTCGATCTCCTCGTCCATGTAGATGACCTGGGTGCCATCGCGAAAGATGTCCATGCACACATCCAACCTGTCCTCGGCCGGCACCAGCGGCCGCTCACTCCATGGAATTCCTGAAGATTATACACTTATATTATATTAAGTACACTTAAATTAAACTCATCTTAAAATTAGGTGTTTATTTATAAAAATTGTGACACTAGTCGATAGTAATTTAAGCAGGTGTTTTTGTAATATTGTGTTTAAAATTGTTGGTGAATCCATTAAATAAATAAATAAGCCATCATTCACCAAAAGCTTTTAAGCAATTCTTGTCTAGAACCGACTTGTAACAGCAAGGAATAGGCTCCCGGAAAATTTTGTGACGGCTCCCACACTGAACTGGTTCAAGAATCGACTGGACATAATAAATACCTGCAAGCTATATGATACACACGCAGTGTGTTTAACCAAATAATAATAATCTTTTCCCCAATTAAACCACCAATGATGTGGAGAAGTAATCTTACCATCAAAATTTTCATTCGGTATATCAGGCCTTTCTGGTCTTGGTATATGGGTGGGGTACCCACATCGTTCTCCAACAACTATAAGCAAAAGAAAAAATAATGAAAATGTGAGGAAAGTTTTGACTATGATTAAGGATGGCTATAAGAGTAGGGGGAGACCAAGGAAACGCTAGAATGGGGGTAACTAGTGAGATGAAGACTAAACTAATAGAGAAGTATGGAATAAGAAGACATGCTGCGCCGACTTTAAATAAATTGGTGTAAGGACAAGATAATGATTATATTATGACCTTGTGCGGAGGTAGTTGTAGCAGCGAGGACCACCAGCGCTGCCGTCAGTAGCTGGACCTCGACAGCCATCTCATGTTCTTACTCGTTCTGATGGCAAGAACACCTCTGTATGAATTGTGACTCTGTGGAAAAATACAAATTGCTGTAAGTTTTTATGACAGGGATCTAAAAAACATTGAATCGTCATTTATCACACTTTTGTTTTGAATTACACCGATACTGCAATCGAATCACAGAGTTAGGCAATCAGTGCTGAAAACGGATAATAGATTTAAACTCTATCTACATAACAATGTAAAGTCATCGCTAATTATATTGTTAATCTAAATGCTGTTGTACTTATTGATGACCATTAATTTATGCTGTGCGTACCGAATTTAGAACAATTAATTATCTATATTCATACCTAGAATACAAACAATTCCGTTATTGAATCACAGACAACAAAGAGCCTCATCAAATTAAGAATCATGGTTTATTATTAGATCTTGTGTAGATTCTGCTCCAAAAGGAATACCTTTTCTAAACTCGATCTCTGAGGGTGTCAAACGGAGGTTTGTTTGTAAGTCACAGTCTTTTACCTACATAATTATGTCATTTTCTTATTATTTCCTACTACAACAATACCTGACTTTCAATTTTAAACATTTGTTAAGGTAAACGCGCAGCTGAGCTCGCCAAATTCAAATTTTCTTTGTTTTTTTTTGAAGCATATTTCATATGAAAATTCTAATTTAAGTTTTTAGTAAGAAACCGATAGATGTTGTCGACTGAAATTTAATTTGATAAATGAGCTGTTTGTTGTCTATTAATATAATACAATTTTATTCGAGAACATCCACTGGTTTCTTACTAAACTTCAACTATATCCGACGGTCCGGCCCACGGTCCGGCCATACTTATCTCTTTTGCTGACTGTACATTATAATGGTTGGTTAGCTATATATGTCATGTATTGTTTTATTATGATTTGCATCATATACGCCATGTTGACGATACATTTCTACAGTTCTAAGCAATAGGTATTAGTTGTTTCGTTTCTTGTTTGTTTCGTCCGTCACCCGTGAGGTTTTAAGTTCATTAAGTAGTTAGCGTAAACAGATAAGAGCCATCATTACTTCTCCATAGGTACCTACGCTTTGGAATGGGCAACTAGCTTCATATTTTCTGACTGACCGACTTCAGCTTGTAAATGGTTTAATTGAAATAAATGCTTTGAGTTTGAGTTTGATTTATAGTTTTCCGGAGAAAACTACTTACGCATTGGACGACGATCACGAATTTGTGATGCGTGAGGATCGTCTTCTTGAGTTTCTCTGACAGCTAAAGGCGGTACATGGTCCAGTGGGGTAATTACGTAACACATTATCAATAGCAATGGCTTTAATTTGCGTTCTTTACTTTGTTGAGCAGACCCATTTTTCGAACATATAAAACAATGGATTTGTAATATCTTCAGATCGTGAATGAAAGTGTAGCCCATCCGAATTCATGAAGTAACCTTCATTCGGGTGGGCTACTTTCAGATCCGATTAGTCTGACTAGCACATCGTTAAAAATAAACAGACTCGATCATCGTTTCGTGTTTCCTAGTTGGAACGAGGAAAATGTCGTAAGGAAGGTTATAAATGTGAATAGATATAAGAGTTTATATGAATGGGCTGTGTGTAAGATGATATGGCTAAAAAGGAGGTGACTATAGCGAAATGACGACTAGTAGAAAAGCATGGAAGAAAAATACAAGTTGCGCCGAAACATGTTGGGCTATGTGTAAGATAGAACTGGCAGAGATTTGTCTGTATAGACTGATCTCTCCTTGTTTGGTAGATTGGTAGCTTTAAGACTGTTCTAGAATCTTTAGATATCCAGCCTTAGAACAGGCGCGGTCGCAGCCCAAGATTTTGGCGGGGGTCACGATGGGTGCCGAGGAATATTTTAAGAATATCCACGTTGGTCTAGTGGTCGCAAGCGTTACTGCTGAGCATGAGGTCCTAGGTCGGTTCGATTCCTAGGTCGGGTAAAGTGTTATTGGGTTTTTCCATCAGAAATTTCTCAGAAGCAGCCTGAAGTCTGGATTTATGCCCGTTTGGCGGCAGCAGGCTCACCCCCTATGACATGGCACTTAATAACTGGCGAAATGTAGAAAATGCCTATTTCATTAAGTCCGCCTCTGTACATATATAAATAAATGTGGGTGTAAATACTATAACACTTTGGGGACTAAAGGCGTGAAAATATTTTAAGGTTCCTGTTTATCTCCAGCTCCATATTACTTATGCTAGGGACGCAGCTTTTACATGGAGGGGGGGGGGGTTACCTTATAATGCTGCCAAATTGGTCGTATGTATTAGAACGGCAGCACATGTAGGGCGGGGAGAGCAAGCGAAGCGAGCTCGAAAATTTTAATAACCCGCCTCGGTTTGGTTAGGCTTAGGAGTTATATTGTCGACTTATGCAGGCATGCCCAAGCAATTAATAAAATGTAGAATCCAAGAGCGAGCGAAGTGAGCTCGAAAATTATGCACACTCTCGGATAGGTTAGATTTTTTTCGATCATTCACAAATGACTATAAATTACTGGCTTTGTCGATTTACGAAGAAAAGCTCAAGAATCAACAGAATTTAGATTGCAAGAGCGAGCGAAGCGAGCCTGAAAATTTTAGCACCCCACCTTGAATAGTCTCTGTTTTCTTTTAACTGTCATACAGAAAGAGAACTTACTTTACCGAATTATGACGAAAACTTAAAACTGGTTTTACAGCAGTTTAGGAATCTGGCCTTAACCTAAGCCTTTCGAACCTTACGTACAGAGGCCAGCACATCAAGCTACCCCAATCTGTCAAATTTCTTTGATAGATTTTCAACTTTACCACAAAGGTATAAGTCAGTCAGCGAAACCCGACGCAGACACTTCGTGTATGTTAGTGTTCGTTTTTTAGTATAATGTTGTATGTACTCGTATTTATAGTATTTTTAAGTTACTTATATTAATATTGTATTGTATGTGTTTATATGGGCCTTGATGCCTGAAATAAATGGATAAATAAATAAAATAAGGTTCATATTCAATTGGGAAAATTTGACAGATTGGGGTATATAATATAAATGAATTTTAATTGAGAAAATGTAGCTAACTATTTACACTAGACACTAAATTGAATGACTAACTAACTTTCTATATTTACAAATAAATACAAAAACAAAGTACACTTAGGCGTCGAAGTACTCGTCCGCATCGCTGTCATCCGGAAACATACCCAGAAGACTGGCAGCATTGCCGCGTTGAATGGCAATGCTAATTCTTTGGCCAAAGAACAGTTATTTATTTTTTGTTTTATATTTTGAGAGCAATCATCTTTGTTTTTTTACACACACTCACGCTTTCTTTCCATGGTTGTAGGCAGAAAGTATATATAGGTAAAACGCCTATTATTATGAACTAGCTTCTGCCCGCGACTTCGTCCGCGATAAATTTCACCCTCTTAGGAGTGGAATTTCAAAAAACCCTTTCTTAGTGGATACCTATATACACTTCACAAAGAACACACTCCAAATTTTATGTCTCTATGACCAGCGGTTTAGGCTGTGCATTGATATAATCAGTCAGACAGGATCACAGGACTTTGAATTTTATATTAGATTATAAAAGTAAACCTAAGTACCTACCTAATAAAAAAAAAACTCAATAACAGAAAATAAAATACCTACCTACCTAAATAAACCTATTTCTGATGATACGTGGCTAAATAATAACAGCCGCACAGGTCGATCGATCAGGTTAAGCTACGCTTGCCGCGGTTGGTCTGTGGATGAGTGACCATCTTTACATATGGAGACCCCTCCGTGCCTCGGAAAGCACGTTAAGCCGTTGGTCCCGGCTGTCATTCGTGGATCTTTGACAGTCGTTACGGGTAGTCAGAAGCCCGAAAGTCTGACAACCAGTCTTACCAAGGGGTATCGTATTACCCAGTAACTGGGTTGTGGAGGTCAGATAGGCAGTCGCTCCATGTAAAATACTCGTATTCAGCTGCATCCGGTTAGACTGGAAGCCAACCCCAACATAGTTGGGAAAAGGCTAGGCAGATGAGGCAGATGATGAACTAATCTAAACTCAATAAATAAGCAAAATCCCTAAAAACTAATATCTATACGAATGACTAATCCTACCTAACAGTTTTATAAAATAACCTACGGTCACTACGTACACTATCAAATATACTACCCATACTTTAAAATTAAAATCTATACTTACTTATAAAAACGTCTTATAAAAATAAACCTAAATAACTCTACCTTAAACTGTACTTAGTAAAAACTAAAAGGAATAAAAAGGTCGCACTGAAAAGCACGTTTTGGAATTGCAAGTAGCAGTTAAAACATACAATTTATAGAATGCTAATATGAACGAACGCTCGCCTATTATTATTATCTTCGTCGTGTACTACGACAAACTTATTATTTGCGGTTGGTACAGTAATCGGGTCTAGGGATTGAACCGCAAAATTAAGTTTGTTTTTCATTGTATTTTTTTTTCCGGGATAAAAAGTACCCAGTGTGGTGCCCAGGATATTAAAGAATAATTATACCAAGTGTCATCGTAATCGAACCGGTAGTTTTTGCGTGATGCCTGAACAAACAGACAGACAGACAGAATTTTTTTTTATTCACATTTTTGGGTTCTGTGTCGGTCTAATAACACAACAACTAATACCTATTTTATAAAAAACAACAAAATAAATTCAAATAAACTATTTAAAGACTAAAAGTCGCGCTGATAAGCACGGTTTGTTAATATCAATTATCGTCTGTCAATAAGGTCGAACGCTCTGAACGCATCAACAGCCAAATATTGAATGAAGCTCGCGCTCGGACCTCCCTTACCCTACCGCCACGACCCGCGTCGAGCGCGGCAACCGTTACACAAAAATAATCCTTATGGCATGATTCAGTATTCACGCGCGACGGCGCGATGGCTTATTAGCGTATTTCATGTATAAGTTTGGTGTTTCTATACCGATTACTATGATTCTTTTTTTATTGAATAGGTAATAATATTAACTTCTTTTAATTAGGGATGAGTGAGAGTATTATAAACATAAGAGTAAACAAATATAATCAGAAAGCTCCGAACTGCTAAGGTATCGGGAGTTACACGTGTTATTGTGAGTCAACCATAAAAGATAGACATATGCTGTAGTAGGATATTTTTTAGATAATTTTATGTAGAACATTTCCGTCATAAATTATTTCTATGTAGCTTTAACCATTAAGGCTGCACACGCGACGGAAGCTTAAAAAATGGAGCAACTTCTCCCGTTTTCCCAACATTTCCTTTCACTGCTCTGCTCCTATTCATTGTAGCGTGATGAAAAGTATACTATAACCTCCCCAGGAGTATGAAGAATAATTGTACCAAGTTTCGTTAAAATCCGTCGAGTAGTTTTTGTTTCTATAAGGAACATACAGACAGACAGACAGACAGACAGACAGACAGACAGACAGACAGACAGACAGACAAAAATTTTACTGATTGCATTTTTGGCATCAGTATCGATCACTAATTACCCCCTGATAGTTATTTTGAAAATATATATCATGTACAGAATTGACCTCTCTACAGATTTATTATAAGTATAGATAGATTATTTTATTTAACATTACATACATTGCTATTAAAATTATCAAATTAAACTTAAACAACAAAATAAATAAATAAAATTACAAAACAAATAATTAATTTGTGCAATCAAGACTATCAAGGATATAGGTGAGCGCATTCAGATAACTCTGATAATGCTAATTTCGCACCCGATTGGAATGTAGGGCGGAATATAATTTGATTATAAACTAAAAATTTCTTTCTAATACTTAGAAGGCACTTCTTAGCAGGAAACAAAAGGTAGAATAATAAAAAAAAAGTTAATAATTATCTATGTGTGATTATAAATGCTTTCAAGTTTAAGTTGGAAATTAATGTAAATAAGATATCGGAATCACGCTTATAAAACGTCATATTATAAAAAAATTATCTCTGACTAGACAGAGAGAAGAAATGGGGAAACGAACTCAAGGGTCAATGTCTCTTTTAAGGCCATTTTGGTCAGATCATTTGAAATACCATAAGTGGTCTTTTGAGGAAAGAATCACACAGATTTGAGTACACCAGTCCAGCTACTGCAAGCATTTGTCAGTAACCGTGCAACTCAACTCAGAACTTGAGGAGGATTACCAAAGGTAGGCCGCATACATTACTCAAATTGCCGGACCAACATTAAAACTACAGGTTACATTAACCTTGCTACCAAATGAAACCGAAGAGGTAAGATGAATCGAATTTGTCTAACAAACACATCATCATCTGCCTAGCCTTTTCCCAACTATGTTGGGGTCGGCTTCCAGTCTAACCGGATGCAGCTGAATACCAGTATTTTACATGGAGCGACTGCCTATTGGACCTCGACAACCCAATTACTGGGTAATACGATACCCCTTGGTAAGACTGGTTGTCAGACTTTTAGGCTACAAACACATAAATATAATAATGATACAGTGTGTCAGGTTAAGCGAAGGACACTGTACCCGTGAAAATGATTTTACTAAGAGACCAACACTGAAATCAAGAAAATAAAACCAGCCGCTCTATTACATTTATGTTCGCATAACTGGACAAAATGTAGGGAACAGCTGTTTTTTTATATTTTTGAGTCCGCCCCATATTAAAACTTCATTTTCATGAGTACTACACTCTCTTAAAGTAAGTCCCTCGTTTACCCTGACACACTGTAGTACTGAACTAAGTAAGTAGGTATCTACTACCAAACACATTATGGTTTACAACTATACCTACTACCTATTTGGGGAGGCCAGCATAGCTATTCACAAAGCTACGACACGGTTTGGTACCGTATCGAATGTCAATGTTATCGACGAAATCCTATAATCGCTATTCACAAATCCGAAACCGTACAATTTTGACAGTTCGTATACGGTATGAAGACATCAATTCTTCCGACAGGTATTTGGTGTCGGAAGTGTTATCGAATAACAAAATATTGTATAAAAAAGAGTAATCTAAGCAATAAGTGTCAAAACACGGCTCCGGGCAAGGTCCTCATGCCCTTGCATGAATGCAAAGAGCATCTGCCGCTGCTCTAATGACACTCTTTTCTGAAAATATGCATTTTCAATATTAGGTACCACGTTTTATAAAATGAAAATGAGCAAATAGTAATTTGTTTAAATACTGATAAAATACATACAACCATTTTTCTGTAAAAACAAAACGAATTTTTCACTTCTCAATTTTATTTTTTTTAATTCGCCCAAAGGGGAGGCTATATTCTTTCGACCATACCGCCTTGTCTTCCGTGTAGCTCTCAATTATCTTTATAGCTCAAAACAAGAATAAAAAAAATTATTATTCCAGATTTCCAGGTTTGACAGAAAGTTGAATTTACAAAGCAAGTTTAATAGAAATCAGGTAAATTTTATTTATTAATAAAATCATTGTTTACTGTTTTTTATTTGTTAAATAGTTACTGAATGCATAATCTATAGTTGCCCATAATGAAATACTCAATAAAAATCATTTATGTACCACTTAAAATTTTCTACCACAAATATCTATTTACTACCATTTTGTAGCGTTCCCCGTATACACACCTAAAAACAAACCCTTCCACACGGATCTGTGAACAGCGTTTTACCGGTCCTTCGGTTCAGAAATCAGGTTATCGAACAAGTGTCATTGTCGATACGATAGTGAATCGTATGTTTGTGAATAGCTATGCAGGCCACGGAAATCGTTATTTTCCAACTCAACTTGACACACTGACACAGGCTATAAAAAATACAACAATGATTCAAAAAAATAAAGCACTAAAAGAGGGGTTAGGTGAACTCACAATGACTCAATTAAAACATTCAATGAATTATCGAAACCGGATGATCGATTTGATTATAATCATTGGTTGTGTCCGTGTCCTTTTATGTTTCTTATATAAAAATATAAAGAAAGAAAAAAAAGGTCAGTAAAGAAAATAATAAATTGCCATTGTGTCACCCCTTATTAAATGTCTACATTTATTTCTGCAATATTTATGGTGTAATGATAAAGAGTAGATATTCTATTCTATTTTGAGGATCTTACCGTTTATTTGTTTAATGGACTGTTTGTTGTAACTTAGCCAAGTTCACAAAGTTCTGTAACACTAGGTAGGTTCACTAAACACCAAGTTCACTTAGGATTTAAAACTAAAAACGTATTATTCTTTTTTTTTTATTAAACACAAACCGATAACTTTGTTTCTCTAAATTGAGTGCGACGATGTGTTATTTTTTGCCCAAATCGTCATATGTGATAAGATTGGGAGATAATTACTTATTTTACATATATCGATTAAGGCGGGGATAGAGTCTACGATAACATAATTATTGCGATTGTATTTTTGTGTCCTGAAATATGAAGTTATTAAGATATTATCGATATAGATACTTAAGAACGACAGCTACCTCTCTGATTGCCAAAGTAGACATAAATTGTCTACTTTCCATTTATTGAGTCTTTATTATAAAGGAGGAGGAGGAGGAGGATTGTATCTATCTATCTGTATACTAACCCCCTTACTAATAAACGTTGTATAGCGTCTGTATAGTTTCACAACGCTTTGTCTTCTTCTTTCTAAAGTCAAATTACTGAGGACTGAATGAGAGAAATCGGTGTGAAACTATTCATCTAATATAATACGTTTATTAGTAAGGGGGTATTACTATAACTGTTTGTTTGAACGTGCTAATTTCGAGAACTACCGGTCGTTTTTGAATTTATTCTTTTTGTTTTTTGCATTTGATTTGTTGGCCCAAACCTTTACTTCCACGGCATCGTCGGAGGCAGCATAAAGATCAGTACGACCTTAAATAAAAAGTTTGTATCTACTCATACTTATTTTTTCAGATCATTATTTTAAAATTAACATATGGACACATAATACACACATCAAAAGTGTCTAGGGATCAACATATATTTTTGCAATAACTTTTCTCCTGATTGATATTAATTAAAATTTTCTTTAAGGATTCATCAAATAAAGTGTTTTCGTTTGTCACAGTAACGATAAACCAAGTCACCTTTGCATTAATAAAGAAATTTGCCATTTTCCTAATAAAGGGATTTTTGACATTTGAACCACTAACACAAAAGTTCGAAAAAAAGACTGAAATAACAGTTTTCTTTAAAATTTTATTGGGTAACTTAAACAATTAATAATCCGTGTTTCTACCGCGAACACTAACAACACAAGAACATCGGTTTGGCATACTCAAAATGAGTTCATCCAAATCACGCTGTGGAATGGCCGCCCATGTTCGTTGCAACAACAAAAAAAGGTCTTCTTGCGACTGGATACCCTCCATATTCGGCAGAGCTCTTCTCTGTAGCATATCCCATGCATGCTCAATCGGGTTCAAGTCTGGCGACTGAGCAGGCCAGGGCAGGACATTGATGTTAGCTGCGGCGAGAGTCTGTCTTACAACTCTTGCGGTGTGCGGTCGTGCATTATCATGCATTAACTGAAATAAGGGACCGATTTGCACTTGTAGAGGAACGATGACGTCTGATACAATCGTCTCAGCATAAATTTGAGCGTTGAGGTTGCCTCTGATCCAAATCAACTCAGTTCTTCCGCCGATCCAAATACCCGCCCATACCATGATGGTTCCACCACTATAAGGATGGACTTCCTGGCAGGATTTTAATCGCTGTTGGCGTCCAGGGGTTCTCCAGTGTCGTATACGTCTTGTATCCGGTCTCATACCAAAACGAGACTCATCAGAAAAGCACACGAAACGCCATTATTCTTCTGCCCAATTTCTGTGTTCAAGAGCCCATTGATATCGAATCCTACGATTGTGCATTGCTATAGGTGGTACCCGTAGCGGTCTTCGGGAATGAAGGTTCACTTCATGCAAGCGGTTTCTGACTGTTTGGTCGCTAATTAAGTTCCCTGAAGAGTGATGAAGCCTCACGGCTAACATCATGGCGGTTATTGTTGGAGCTCTTCGAGTTAAGATTTGAATGTATCGGTCTTGTCTCCGTGTGGTGCAGCGATACCGTCCTCCATGGCGCTCAGCCACGGTACCAGTGCTTCGGTAACGTGTCCAAAGTCGACTGATAACACTCTGACTTGTATTCAGAGCTAAAGCCACAGTACGTTGCCAGGAACCAGCTTCTATCATTCCCACGGCTCTGAGCATTTCTTCCCTGCTTAAATGACGTCGCCGCTCCATAATAACGTTGGTTTTAATCAGTAGTAGGGAAACAGTAGCACTAATAATGTCTTCAATGCGTTGTATGTTTTTATAGGGAAAATATTGACAGCTGATTTTCATCTTTTACTCGAATTTGATTCACAGTTCCTGATTCAAATTATGAAATGCACCAAAAAGGATCCATATAAATTTATAAAATCATAAATTTATTACAAAGCCACATCTCAATCTCAAGAAATCCGCATAAAAATGCTTGATCCCTAGACACTTTTGATGTGTGTAGATATCTAATAGTAGGAACTGAAAGTTCTTTAGATTGCTATCGACGCGCTGAGAAGAGGAACATATAAGTACTAAATTCACTTGATTCTTTTTCCGTTCAAAGGGTGTTTGCTATTGAAGAGAAACTCAAGGTGAAGACTGACGCTTTTCTGCATCTTATCAAACTGTCACGTTTAGAAATTTCTAACTCTATCACCGATCGACGAAAGATGATGATACCACGAACGAACAAACTGATAACTGAATGATCTGTGACTTCTACTCCACGTGGATACTGCACCATTGACGTAGGACTAACCCCCTGATCGAGAATTAGCAAGAAACAAGATTGCTGACAAGATCACAGCTGGTATGTTTATAGTAACGTTGTAGTTAAAATTTTACGAATATGTCTCAATTTTGTTTTTTCTCTTACCAATCTTTGTTAGTCCAGGGCAGAAGCAGGGCTTCTGGCTAAGTAATAACAGCTTGCCGCGGTTGGTCCGTGGATGGGTGACCATCTTTTCATACCAAGACCTCTCCATGCCTCGGAAAGCACGTTAAGCCGTTGGTCCCCGGTTGTCATATTACCCAGCAACTGGGTTGTGGGGGTCAGATAGGCAGTCTCTCCATGTAAGATGCTGGTATCCAATTGCATACGGTTAGACTGGAAGCCGACCCCAATGGTAAGTACTGTGTATTTACATGGCAAAAGATTTGAAAGAATAGTATTAAGTACACTGATTTATTACTTAGTAGCTCTGTACCCCGCCGTAAGTCACATCGTATTTTAGAAAAAGTTCGAATTTGTAGCGAGTCGTTTTTGTCATCTATACCTTTGTGACAAGTCAGTTTCTGGAGCTCGATGTGTCATAGTAAGTATGACACGCTTCCGTGCTGACGTCAGCTGTTGTCCGGTGAATGTAATTGATAGTTACGAAATAGTTTAACAATTCTCAGTATCCGTCCACTGTGCTTACATGTAAGTACTTACTGACAGACGGACTTTGGCAAGCGATGTGTGAATTGGTCTCTGAAACGGCTTCCTTGTCCATCTAAGGAAGAAAGTTACGGGTTCGTATGAATTACGAGTATGCTGGTGTGGACCGCAAAGCTTTACTTGGTAAGTGTGCAGGAAAGTACAGAGGTTACATCATCCTATCATCCTCCACACTTTACCTCCTAAGTAACACAAAATCGAAATAATTTCAACGTTTTGCTTCTATCGTTTTGTTTTGCATTTTACTAACTTTATAGCTCCTAATTATCTTTTTCAATTATTGTTTTATTTTATATGCCTTAGTACAGCTTTTAGATATCAGAATACGCGAATTCTACATTACATAAATGCATCCATTACAAAGCTCTTTTGTATTGCTTGGGTTGTTCTCACTTCCCGTACACCTATCTGTTCTGACCGGTGAGGAACACATCCAGAAAATTCTTTAAGTTGCATGTTTATCTTATCGCTTCTGTATCGACGATAGCCGCGATACCTAACGATAAGGGACCAAAATATTTTCATAATTTGCACACATGATTGGTGACGATTAGAATAGCTACGATAACGGGACGTCCCGCCGCCGCCGTCTTGGATGGCTTTAACAGTCTGAAATTCCTTTTTTAATTCCCAAGAAGCCTTTATTTCCCAAAATACAGTATACATAATTCCAAAATATTTCCATGCACATTACAATACCAATAATTCATCATCATCATCATTTCAGCCCGGGATCATAGCTGGTACACGCCTCCCCTTTCTTCTGCCATACTTCTCTCTTCTGTGCGTCTCTCATCCAGGCGTTTTCCGCGACTTTGACGATATCGTCAAACTAACTAATTACAATTAAAACTAATTACATTCTACGAGTATATTCGATTAATTAATCGAATATGTGCATTATTCAGATATAATTTTAAAATTCATGCTTTCATTTAATATTACTAATACTAGATTAAATTAAATTTTTAATCATACTCCAATAACACATTTGTAAACATTGACATTTCTAGTTATTCAGGTATAATTCATTATAATAAATTTATTTCGGTTTTTCGGAATACTGTGTCACAACATTGATACAAGTATATTATTTGGGTACCCATTTGTGGGAGTAGGGCTCCTCCAACTCTTACCAGTGCTGTCTGTCTTGTGCATGTAGATCCGGCTACTCCAGCATCGCCTAGGTCTAGAAGAAGATATTTACGACTTACATTCGAATAGAACCTTAAACTAAATAAAATGAAAATAAGTAGGAACCTGCTGTAGTCAGGTAGAGCCAGAGCTCTTTTAGTCTGTACTCTGCATGTCAGTAGCAAAGAATACTTACTCGGTTACTCCTTAGGCGATTGAGCAGTGAATACATAGTTTAGCATCTTATGCTGTAATAAAATCTCTTTACCAATGCGTTGCGATCATCAAAAGACTTCCACAGACTCCACGTCTGTGGAAGTCTTCTGATGATGGCGTTAGCTAATTTTATTTCTGCGATAATTTTATATACTTTAAAATTATTCAGATTGAGATTGATAGCGTGTTACGCAATTAGGATACTGGTCTATGATCAGAGACAACCTCATCATCATCTGGTAAGCCTTTCCCAAACTAAGTTGGGGTCAGCTGCCAAAAAATCCCCTGACGACAGGCCTCAATTAAAGTTTTACCCAACTTCATTGAAAAATACATGTGTTTGAGATAAATATAACGGTAAATATAAACAGAAATAGTTTTTATCTCTTTTTGTTATCGTCACTATTCTTTCACTCGTCCGGACGATGCGCGCGAGTAAGCTGATTGTACCTACACAGCAGTAAAACGGACCTTTAAAACTCGCAGATGATTTTGTAGATCATTATCATTGCCATCGTTTAGGATCTGAAACTCAGGTTTATAAAAAAAAAACCACATTTATTTGCATTTATAAGGTACAGAAAATTCTTAAGTTATTAACGTCGATCACTTATTATGCCATTCGGCGTGCAAATTTTACCCTACTTAATCGCTCCGTCCCGACGCGGGCTTATAGCGGCCCATTACAATAGAGAATCAATTGTGTTTCATATTTATTTTGAGAAATTATTTAATTAACTTAAATAATACATGCGATTCGTAAATTAAAATTGGTCACAATTAATTCATAAATTACATTTAGGGCTGATTTTTCCAACGCCAGATAATTTTATCTGAGGAATAATTTTATATTTTTGACAGTTCTTCCATACAAAATCTATCAGACGTCAATTTTATTTTTATTCTATAAAAATTATCTATCAATTGAAAAATCAGCCCTAAATATTACAATTGACAACTTAAACTGTGTTACTTGGAATTTTGCTAAACAATTTGTTGCACATGTATAGCTGTTGTTAGATATGAGTGTGAGATTCGTCCTGGGTAGATCCAGCTTATTTTTATATTACGCCATGGCACAGTATTACATCATCATTCTCCTGCCCTTATCCCAATTTATTTGGGGTCGGCGCAACATGTATTTTTCTTCCATACTTTTCTATTAGTCGTCATCACGGTAGTCACCCCCTTTCTAGCCATATCATCGTTCACACAGTCCATCCATCGTTTCTTTGGTCTTCCCCTACTCTTATAGCCATCGACATTCATACTCAAAACTCTCCTCACGACATCTTCCTCATTTCTCCGTAGCACATGCCCATACCATGACAACCGATTCCCACACAACTTTTATTACAATTAGGAAATATTGTAATACTGTGGCCATGGTATAAAACGTGTATTCTAGGTACATGTTAGGGCTACTAGATTCGTTAACGACAATACACGTTTTTTCCACAAAATGTTTTCGACAAAGCTTTTACAAGTCTTTTTGAAAACAAGTATTACAACGTGTACCTGTAGGTGTAAAGGCGGAAGGCTAAATCTAATCTATTAACAAAAAGAAAAGAAAAGCGTAAATTAATGCACGCTTTTGGGTTAGACGACGAACCGATCTACATATCTCTTAAAATCTCACCTTGAAAACTTAGGTGAAGTAACCTGTCAATAGAGTCAAAACCTTTTTTTTTTTTTTTTGTTTTCGGGGGAACCTAGCATCACTTGAGTTTTCGCCGTGAGATTTTTACAGAATATACCGGTAGTTTTATTCTACAGAAAAATAATAAAGAATATTGAAACAAAAATTGTAAGTATCTTGTAGTCTGTATGCAAAGATCTTTAAAGTTAATTAAACTTTACATTTCAATAACAACGAATCAGTCTTATGTATCAAGAAAAGTGTTTAGCTTAACCACCTAAGAATCAACTAACGACATAATTTGTGTATCTGTTGTAAACAAATCAATGGTCGTCTAGTAACAAATGTTGACCTGAGATAAGGTCCGCTTTGCTCGCCTGTGGGCGGGCCTGGACCGTGCGCCGGCGCAGAACCCATCTCAGTCGAGAGCAGCTCGTTCACGAATCAACGCACCCTTATCAATACACAAGTGAGTTTTACTTTTAACTTTATTTTAATTTTATTGCCGGTTTTGAAATTTATTTTATTTTTCTTACTGAATAGCGCAATAAGTCAGTTAACAAGGTAAACATGACCGCTAGGTTACATTACAAAATGGTATCTTATGTGAAAACAACTGCGCCTGCTTTTTCAATATTTTTGTAGAAACCCTTCCCATATATCTATGTATTTACTTAAAACAAAACTTGTTAAAGTTTACTAATAGTTACTTAGTTGAATTAGTAGAACGAAAACTCATTGTAAAATTGTAAATAATTTAATTAGATGGATGCCTTTTGTAATGAACGATACAATAACAATTGAGATAGAATTAATTAAGATATATGAGAACATTAATTGAATAAATGAAAACAATATAGTTTACTAGCTTCCGCCCGCGGCTTCGCCCGCGAGGTATGTCGATAAAAACTATCCTATGTCCTTCCCCGGGATGCAATATATCTCTCTGCCAAATTTTATCGAAATCCGTTCAATGGTTTAGGCGTGAAAAGGTAACATACAGACAGACAGACAGACTACTACGACTTACTTTCGAATTTATAATATTAGTATGGAAGTATGCTTGCTTGCATTGCATTGCAAGTAATGTGTAGGTACTTCATTTCATGATAGGTGTCAAGTACACTAGGAAGCACCTCTGCTTAATCCTTCGGCGCAAACAAGCGTGACGTTTTATCATGTTAGGAGAAAATTATTGTTCACTACCTGCCCGCGCCATGACTTCGTTATCGCTTAGTGTTCACTGACTTTCTTTCTTTTTGCTTGGCTCCTCCTAAGGGCCCTAGCCTGAAGCCTTCCTAAGAATTGGCCTATATCAAATGCAAAAATAACTTCTAATCTGACTGGTAGTTTCAGAGATTAGCGCGTTCAAACAAACAAACAAACAAATTCTTTAGCTTTATTATTAGTAGATAAGATCTGTGTGCCAAATTGCATCTAATATTTACGTGACGCACGCCAGTATTCCAGTCGAGATGATTTTTTCCGACATCTTCAACAATCGTCGTCATAATCGGCTGTCCCTGAAAACCAGCGCTGGGGCTCTGTCTAGCATAGGGTCGCAGCATAATGCTGTACGATGGCCGTTTTGCGTGAATGTGACGCATGTTTCCCCCCTACCTTTTATTATTTTTTGTGTTTGTTCTTTTTTTTGCGTCATGTTCATCGCAAATAAACGTTTTTTATTTCTTTCTTTCTTTCATATTTCAGGCAATTTACACAAAGCCTCATTGAATTATACACCTAAACCTTCCATATGAATCACTTCGTCCATTGGTGATATCCTTATGAAAATCCGTTCGGTAGTTTTTGAATTTATCGCGTTCAGACAGACAGACAGACGCGGCAGGGTTACTTTGTTTTTTATAAGTTACCCGTAGTGTCGGTACTTTTGTGGACTCCAGCTTAAAATCTTAAAAATCCAGCTTGCTTTCATTAATCAAAATATTAAAACTAGTCATACAAGACAAAGTAGGTATGAAACTATCTAGTACAACGTTATCATTAACATTTAAAGTTAAAACAAATCCATTGATGTTTGACCCGCATTAGATAGTTCCGCTGAGTTGCGTTCGCGCATGCACTCGTGATCGTAAGCATTGTGACTATTGTGAGCATGGTGGACAAAGTTCAAGCATGCTTCCAGCAAACAGAGAATAAAGAGATGAGCACACAGCGATCATCGTATACCCCTGCTCCGATAAGCAAGGGTTGAGTCGCGTGATTCATTATCCATTCAAAACCAAACAGAATATTGAGTCTACGAGTTCTTATTGGTCAGATGCTATTAGATTATAAGTACCATGGCAACATGACGAAAACTTTAGAAAGGGGTAGATAACTACGTAAACATAGCAAGTTTATCGTGGGTGGAATTGGGAATCATTGAGAACAGCGGGGCGTCACACACTAACAATAGGAATGGCTTTCATTTTGCAACAACAAAATCATTGTTTCATTGTCCAACAATATTCATTGCGTTATTTACGTTGTTGAGCAGACAAATTCTTCGAACATATAAAGCAGTGGATTAGCAATATCCTTCAAAATCATTAAGATTCTGATTGATAGTGCGTTACGCAATTAGGGTGCTGTTACCAAAGCGAAACAGATAGAATCACAATAACATTAGAGACTAGAGATTGGGCGAATCTGCTCTGAAGACCTATAGGACACATACCAATGCAATGGGAATATCCCACCAAGGAGAGTATTTCGTATTATGACGATTTCTCTTAATTGTTAGTACGTAAGGAGCTACTGAACTCTAAATGTGAGTAATTAAATATTATTGAAGTTCTGGTAGTTTGTCAATTAAGTAATTAACGTTCATTAGTTATGTGTCTTGCAAACACAATAGAAATTTTAAAACTTTGGTTTCCTAGATACCGTTTTAGGAACGATATATTATGAGTCCGTCAGCCGGACAGAACGTTAAGCCTGCTTCATGCCCCAATAGCATTAAGATATATGTATACCAATAGAAAGAACTTTCAAGGAGAACGTTTGCTACTAACAAGACTTTTGCCAATTGTTCGTCAGTAGGTACTTTTCATGGATTTTGCTATTTCAATCAGTTTTGTATTGCTTAAAGGTACTTTACCAATATTGGAATTTTAATATTTATTCTTTAAAACTGGTATTTAATAACTTCTTGAAAAAATCACTAATATTGGTAATTTTCTTTATTTCAAAACTAATTCATACTTCCCTGCAACGGACGTACAGTCACACGCAATCAATGGTAACACTTGCATTACGAAAATCACGCTTACCGCTCAGACATACGGGCGCTGTCTATGTGAAATTGTTACCACTATGTGCAGTCGAATGTACGTTTTTTATAATTAGTAGAAACTAACAAAGCGGTAAATAATAAATATTCCATTTCCAATTCTAATCATTAGGTATATGGAATTCCAAGTTCAAAATTTCGTAAGGGATGAGTCACCACGCACATTCGTATATACATGTTTACATGCACTCTACTTGACGGTACTAAGTATACAGATAACTGCGATTCCGGGATAAAACACAGTTTCGACATATTAATGAGGGGATATTATTATTAATCAATGTTTTAAGTAATCAGGGGTACCTAGATTCGAAGTTTAGAATGAGGTCTTACAGAATCACACTGCAGTTCAAAATTTTGATGTATTGGAATAAACAAAGACGACTTTAGGTAAAACGATTTAGCAGGGGTTCTGGGCCACGCGCGCCTCAAAGAGATGTCAGCATCAAAGGAGGGGCCCTTCAGGGCCTAAACTTGCCGGGGCAGCGGGATTGTCCGAGAGGGTTACCGCCACCCCGGAACTTACAGGGCTAAGGAAGGAACACGGATGGGTTTTAGTCAGTAGGTAAGAGCCTGGCACTCCCTTCCGCTCCACCCAGAGCGGGAGGGGTCATTTGATGATTTCACATCCTAAAAAAAAAAGAAGGGTTTCTGGGCGGCATTAAATTAGAATTTAATGCAAATTTGATTACCATAAAAAAGGTTATAGTGACTCAACCTTAAAAGATAGAATATGCTGCCGCAGAGTTTTTTGTAGATATTGATGTCCTCTATATACGCGATATAAGGATTTTTTATTTGGTATTTTATTCACACCTTCGGTTACATTATCGAAGTTTTCATACGGACCCCTAACTTTTTTTGAAAATGTTATATAGAATTTGAATTAAATTTTTCAAATCGGTCCAGTAGTTTCGGAGCCTATTTAATCCAAACAAACAAACAAAACCTTTCCTCTTTATAATATTATTATTATTATATAACATTAATAGTGTAGATTTATAATATTAGTGTAGATGTAGACTAGGAGATTGAATTTATATAATTATTTAATGGTAAAATAGTTTTTTATAATCTTCAGCTGCTCCAACAGTATTTTGCAATGTTATTCAATTTGTTTATGCATCCTTGTGGTGCAGGACCAGTGTTGAGTCAAGCATTTTTATCAGCGATGTAATCCCCCAATTTATAACATAGTGTGTGTTTTATATAAGATTTAAATTTCGTTTCATTCAGTTGAAGTATGTGTGGAGGTATTTTATTGTAACATTTTAAACAGTACCTGAAACCTGGTTGAACTAGTTGCATCCTATTTCGAGTGATATAATTGTGTCTTTTACTTGCTCGTCTTGGCTTGTCGTTTTGTTAAGCACTTGCATCCAGAAGGCCAATTTTCGTAATTAAAAACGTTCAAAATCTAGTCGCAATCTCATCTAAGCAACAATTTATGTCAAAAACTTGTCAAAAATGTAGGGTTTTTAGAGGTATGTTTGAAAGATTGTGACTGAGATTAGACTCAGACTGTGAACGTTCTTAAAATAACGAGAATTGCCCCTCAGATGAAATTGCTTAGGCGTCATGCAGATATATAATGATACTCTACTCATACTCACCATTGAGGACTAGTTAAGACAGATTTAATCATTTCCATGAATAACGATGACCTAATTCTATAGCCATATTTGTAACATCTTATTACCAATAGATTGGAATTATTTTAAAACTCACGATAACCTTTGGAGTAAAATAAACAATCTCAGTATTTCACGTATAGTTGTAATAAGCGGCAGTCGAGTTCGTGAAAAATTAAAATCAACATCTTTTATAACATAGTGCACTTAAAAAAATATTTTAAAGTTATCGTTTCGCATTTCGAATGTCATACGAATATAGCGCGAAAATAACAGTGACCAAGATGGCGGAAAACGGTGACATTTATAAAAAAAGTTTTAATGGCACATGCACTTTGGGCGTTAAGAAAAGGACCACGGGTTCTATTGCTAAAAAAGCTGAAGCCTATTTAAATGCAGTTAAAGAAAGTGTAGGAACGCCAGCAGGTCTGTTAACTTAACTTTTGTTTATACGAACTTAGTTTTATTCCAGAGCTGATTTGAAGAGCTATTTTTCACTTTCTAGTGTCTTTTTTGGAAGTCGGCTGTTTATTTTTTGGAAAAAAGTTGTTATTTTTACTTTTAAGTTGTACTTACCCCACACAAATTCGTATAACACTATTTGCTATGTAACTATCAGTGACAGGAATTTATTAAGCAGGTACCTATAACATCATCAATATAAATATAAAAAAGTGGCATAACTACGTATATATATTATTGAAGTTAACTCTAAAACTACCGAAGCAAAGTTAATAAAGTTTATATGGGACCACCCCTGAGGCATATACCCTATCCATTTAAAAAAGATTTTTTATTTCTAAAGATATCGCGTAAATTTCGTTTTTAAATCCCAGAGACTAATTTGACAGGAGTAACGTCAAAATTCTATACAAAAAAACGCAAACACAAAAGACTTAATGTCAGATTAGTCTCTGGGGATTAAAAAACGAACTTTAATAAACTTACATACAAAAAAAAAACAATCGAATTGAGAACCTCCTTCTTTTTGAAGTCGGTTAATTATGTAAAGATACGGCACTTATAGCCACAATAATAATTATGCATTCCGTGACAATTCCAAAAATCCACCACTGAAAAGTCAGAGGAATGCAAAGTATGCAAACGACGCAATTTCGTTTACTTGAATTTTTACCAGTAATTTTGGTTTAAAACCAAACTACTGAACGGATTTTGATGAAATTTCTATGGTCTGAAAGTATATCCTTTGAAACAAAGTTTTTTTTTCGAATTTATAAAGCGAAAACGCGAAATAAATAACAGAATACTTACGAAACAACATATAAAAAAAATATTCAGACGAATCGAGAACTGTATTAATCTGTAAAGTAGGTAACCAAAACAAGTCATTTCACAAAAATAACTTACAATCTTAATAATTTTTATGACCGAAACGAAACAAGAGTTACTTTCATCTTGCACGTAGCACTGTATCCACAGATAGGTACTGCATCAAAAAACGTTGTAAAAACAATGATAAGCCTACTGTGACATGCGTTAAGATGCATTTAAGTTATTAAATAATAATGTAATTTTAAAATCTAGTTAATAATGTTTACGTGGGTATTTTATTAATAAATAAAAAGAAAGAATAAATAAGAAGAAAACAACATAAAATAAGAAAATACGTCAATATAAAAAATGATTTCCACCGGCTAGCATCGCATCGGATCGGAACGGATTTTACAATCTTTAAACGATATTAAATCGTGTACACAGTATCTAAAGTCTATATTACCAAGCCGCGCACAGCAGGTTGACCGCGGACGTTTTCTGCGACACGCGATCGTAGCCGAAAGTATGCTCCGTATGCCTGTCGTCGTATCCGATCGAATCCTTTCGGCTGTCGTCGTATCCGATCGAATCCTTTCGGCTGCCGTCCAAATTTTTCTTTTCCTCTTCAGTGTTTTATGATTATTTTCTTCTTCTTCTAATGCAATAGCCAACAATATTACGTCAATTACAACTATTTTCAAAATTAAAATACGTCAACACGGTAGGAATAAAACTATTCGACTAGGCGCAGAAACGAATACGTTCGCAAGCGATGGTCATGGACTTATAATACGACTGTACGGAGCCGATCGTATGCGTCGACATGCTGCTGGACGCGATCGGCTGTCGCCACATCTGTTCGTATCCTTTCGTATCGTTTGGTGAAAATCATCCTTTATACCTCTACGCAGGATCGTAGAGGAAAGCCTACGTACTAGGCTACGCCGCGCTACGGGCTACGAGCCGTAGACCATCGTCTACGCCTTGCGTAGTGCTTAGATTTGTAACGTTTTAAGTATTACCTATGTTATGTTTTAGTTATAATTATCGAGCAAATCGAATTATTTTATTACCTAATTATTATTTAATTATATAGAATTACAGTTAATTTATTTAATAAACCGTATTCAGAAACGTCGCACCCATTTTAATACAAGCTATTAATAAAAGTAATAATATTTTGTTATCAGTGGGAAAGGTTCAGGCACAAAGACCGAAGAGTATTCCGAGGCTGGAGGTGGTGCAGCGAGTGGCCGCCATACCCATCGTGGGATCCGGCATTGAAGTCACCGAGAAGGTCTACCACAAGATCAGGGTAAATATTGGTTTTAGTAATGGTTCTTGTCAAAATACACATTCCCACTGCTGGTCAAACTCCTTTCACACTTCGCTTGCCCTTTTCTAACCAATCCACCATGAACGCTGCCGAGTCATTTCATTACGACATTTTGAAGTCTACGGTTGATAAAATCTTAGTTTAAATTTAAAGTAAGTGTGGTCGGATAGTGGATACTCTAATCACTAACAGCTTTAGCAACATAACTTACATAATCAATAACATATATGTCCTTCAACAGGAGTCAAACCCATTGATTCGCTGGTACTTGTCCCTCGGGGAGAAGTCGTTGGCCACAGGCGTACAGCTGGCCTTACCAGCAGTGCTGCTGTTCGAGACCCCCATCCACCAGCTCGACAAGTTCCTCTGCATGTCGCTGGATGTCGTGGAGAGGACCGTGCCGTCCATCAACCTGCCGCCGCAAGCAGTAAGTATTTATGGTGCATGATGACGAATAATCGGAAAACCGTTTCCAAAGAAACATTTTAGTATACCTACCATCAGAGTACCTACTTAGTTTTAGAGCACGATCTGTTAGATTAAAAGTCTAGTTTACGCTTATTATTGTCTAAAATCTACGTGATGATGACCGATATAACACGATGACCGTAAAAACAATGTTTAAGTACCAACCCTACCACTAACACCTCTTGAACGTGGTTTTAGATATCCATTTATATGATAATATGACCCGTCGCGCGGCGGCCGAAAATGCAAAACTTACATTTTTCTCTACTAAATTAGGATGCTGTGAGAATAAATTGATGTCCGGTTACAAATATTGCATTCGTCATTATATTGATTACAACATTTATATTAAAGTTATCGTCGCCGGTGTAGGTCATCTTAGTTCATGTTGTCAGAAACATGTAAGTAGCATTAATTAACGTACGGCTAAAAAGTATTTGGGTTTATTAAATATTAATATAGCGACTCATTCTTGGTGTGCACGGGCTGGTGTGTACGACTTGACAATTTTCATTTAATTTTCAAATATCTTTATTTACTAATGGAACAACAAACAAAATGCACTTACCCTAAGTTACATTAACTCATTTTAACTTAGGCACTTTATGAGCCTGTGATTCACTTTTCAAAGCTTATAACAGATTAAGTAGTTTAACTGCTTACAACATACTTACATAACTTCCTTACACTTTACACACAATAATCAATGGGTACATGATGACAATTATACGAATTGACAAAAACATTGTGATTTCTTTTTTAAAATAAAAGTAGGTAATACACATAGGTACATACAACCTTCCGGAATAAATTCACTAAATGATGGTGAAAACCACTTCTAAATCCGTTAGAGGGAGGCCACGTGCGATGCGGCACCGTACCGCAATTAATTGAAGCTATAGGGTGCCACACGGGCGGTGCGGCACCGCATTAGAACGCTGTTTACTGCGGTGCGGCGTGGTGCGGTGAATAAACACGTTCGATACAATACTGCGGTGGCGGCACGGTGCACTCCGGCGCCGCAGCGCATCGATTTATTCCGGTCTGATCCCCTGAGCCCCCCCTCCACCGCGGTTCTTAGCGTAATCTTAGTTAAGTTTGTATTGAGTCATTTTAAATAGTCAGGAGTGACCTTGTTAATGTTTGTATTTTGAACAGACCATGCCCGGAAATCACAAAAACATAAAAAAATAGAATAACGTCGATACTAATTATTTTATGTACTTTTTTTATTGTCAAAAGATCTCCCACAACACTAGTAAAACGCTGTGAAACGTCCTCAGGTACTAGTACGTTATATTTTTTGCAAATAGATGTATTCCGAGACCCGCCGGTTCGTTCTGCGGCGCGCCAGCTCGGTGAACCAGCTGGCCACAGCTGTGCTGGACTCTCGCGTCACGGCCGTCACCGCCACGGCGCTGGAGCGCGCCCTGACCGCGGCTGATATGTACGTGGACAAGTACCTGCCCCCGGACCAGCAGGATGCCTCTGACGGTAAGTGTTACTGGCAGGAAGGGAGAGGAAAGGGGTTACTAGGAAAGTATGGTAGTGGTTGTAGCAATATTCAAATAATTTATTTAAAGTAGGCCATTAAAGGCACTTTTGAATGTCAACATTTACAAGACAATAGATGAGTTTAGCGGAGAAAGTAGAGCCACCATACCTCCGGGATAATACTAAGCAATGCTTTGGCTTTCACTTTTACAGTTGAACAACATTCATTGCGTTTATCACGTTCAAATTTTTTGGACATAGGTCTGAAGCTATATCCTTCAAAATCATTTAGATTGTGATTGATAGTAATTTGGGCGCTGTTTGTGCTGTCAAGCTGCACTGCTGCGGTACGGCTTGAACGGTAGCTGTAGCGTAAAATTGAAAGCACATTAACGACGCAGTTGGCAGGTGTAACAACCACTAGATGTACTCGTATTTTGCCAGCGTACTTATATTCCACAAATTATACCAGACAATGTTGACTGGGTGTTATGGTTCGTCCTGGAAACGTGTCTATCTACCTAACTATCAGATCTAAATACTTATATGTAGCTATTTATTTAACCATTTATGTAACACATTCAACACATATAATAAACAGGTTATGAAGAAAGGAACAGAAAAATGCGAACAAAGGTGATGCTTAGGTATTTCTAAAGAAATCTCTTCCAGCATACCTGCGATAAGAGAGTACATAAGAAGAGATGTATATATTTATTTATTTTAGGATCTCCAACAAAAGATATACACTAAACATTATATAGTTAAATTACGACAAAGTATTTGGTAGGTGTACTCTTTCAATTACAGGAGACCACAGCAAGCACAATAAAAAGAACAACTAAGCTAACAAATTAAATACATAATAAAGGATTTTTTTTACAGTGAAACATAAAAACACAACAAATTCTGTAAAAGATTAAAATATAGAATAATAAACCACCTAACATTAACATTAAAAAAACACAAAAATAAAGAAAATGTAGACAACTTAGCAATATACAGGGTGAAATTTTAATCTACGTTGTCTAATTTTAAAGCTACGTTGTCTACATTGTCTACATCTCTTTTTGGTACATACTAGCGAACAAAAACTTAGTAGTAGATACCTCCCCGTTATGATAGTGATCATCCTACTTCCTAGTAATATATAATATTATAAATTTGAAAGTTTGTGGAGATGTTCGGAGGTTTGTTACTCAATCACGCAAAAACTACTGAACGGATTCGGATAAAATTTGGTACACAGATAGTTAATAACCAGGATTAACACATACGATACTTTTCATCCCGATATTCCCACGACATCGAAACTAACGCGGGTGAAACCGCGGGGCGCTGCTAGTAGAGCATAACTCTCTCAAACAGGATAATTGTTTGTAAATTCCGTAAGTTGCCAAAATAGACATTATTCATTGTTATTATATTTCTTAAACCCTCGTTATCGTAATATGGCCACTTATTTGTGATTAGATTAATAATTTTGATACAGGAATCAAGATTGGGCCGATAGCCTCGAAATGAAGTTTTGATTAAATTGTAAGTAGTTGAATGATCTAATAATTTCCTTTGCTTTATTTTTTATCTTTGAGGATATATAATTGTTTTTGATGATTTAAAATACCTACCTGTTGAAACTATATGTGACTGTTCCTAAATTACCCTAGGCTATTATTAGTTTTTCCTAATTATGATAATCTTAGTATTTAGGTCGGTTCCCCCTTTTGGGGAAGAGCCGCACGATTTCAATATCTACCTTTCAAAAAAAGCATTCAAAATAATGCAATTATTAACTACCGAATAAAAGGCGCTGGTTCGGTCTTAAAACAAAGTATAATATATGTCACTCAAAGTAAAAACCAAAAGGTAGAAAAAGCATAGACAAAAGGTATAAAAAGGTAAAATATCAAAAAGGAAGAAAATACCTTGCACAGCAATCTTCGCACGGACTTAAAAATATTGCTGCGGGGTTTTATTGCGCACTAGATTTCCAACTCTCGATGTAGAGCCGAGCATTGAGAATCCAACAGAGCGCATCCCAGCTCGTCAAAAAACACACTGTTCGATTTTCAACCCTCAGCGCTAAACAGTGTGTTGATAATCCAGTGTGTGATAAAATCCCGCCGCGGGAAAAACGCAACCTGGGCATAATTAGAAGAAAGTACTACCTACTCTTACCTCCTTAGTAAAAATACCTGTATCTTCTTCAAAATAGAAACACTGCTAAAACTTATTGCAATTAAATCTATACAGAACTGGACGAACCATGTCATTAGAACATTACTCAGATATCATAAACAACATAAATATCAGCCTGTATATAGTTATGACAATCCGGTTCCAATTGAGTGCACTCACGGCAGTCTCCGACAGCTCTAAACTGCCGGTCACAAGGTTACTTGATAACTTCAGTCTGAACCCTCTCTGGACGCCTAATTAACGGAAACACTTACACCACCTATTGTCCTTCTATAATTAGTCCATATTCCAAAGTATTATCGACTATATTATCAGCCAGCTCCGAATTTATGAACTAATAACTGTTCCTTTTGACTGTTATCTGTCTGGAACCGGTGACAAATTAGATGTGTTATCACCGCGCTGGACTCTGCGCCCATTCATGTGTAGATAATGCTTAATTAGAATATTTTAGGATATCACTTAGTTACCTACTAACTAATTGACGATGGGTCACTTTGTCCCGACTCTTTAATTATCCGTCTTATTATTATTTCAAGACTGTTAGCTGATAATTAAATGTTATTTAAATATTTTGTTTGCGAATAAGTATTAATATACCTACAGGGGTGGCGATTTAGTCTCCGTCAAGGAGGTGATTCAACGCGTCATTTTAAACAACTTTCACTACGAACCTCACCTGATTCGTAAAAAAAAAAAAAACAAATTCCTACAACTGTAGACAGACCACAGAGTACTTTTTGATGGAGTGAGACGAGACTGACGCATGAAATGACATGACAATGGCAAATAAGTTTTTTTTTTTATATTCGGGTTCTTACGAGTTTCACAACGAAACCCAATTGACTAAATCGCCACCCTGTATTATTATTGAAACTAAAAAGTTACTCCCTAAGTAGGGTACTTAATATGGCCCCTTTCCACTTATGAGCGACTCACAACCATTCAAATAGTGAACCAACTCGGGGTTGTTTAGAGGTCCGTTTATATTAAGTATTCTAGTCTGTTTGAGTGAGTTTCCTTCCTAATTCGCCGACACCGATGGTAAAATTAAACAGCCAGTCCATTTTCAAATCGAAACTCACCATAACTTTAATTTACCTGCTGAACTCCGGAAAACATCGGTGTCGGCGTTGGTGCTGCAGTGCTTCAAGGACCTTTTATTGTCATGGGGCAATCTGCCAATTACATTAGCTAAACACATGGACTCATAATAAGTCCATGGCTAAACATAAAACAAAAAAAAACCGTAATTCCGATTTTGGCCACTCGCCGTAAGTGCCTTGTGTCGCTATAACGTCGTGTCCTTACCATAGTGGTGATCATAGTGACGAGCGCGGACGCGACGGACGGCGGCGAGGGCGGGCGCGCGCGCGCTGAGCGTGCCGTGCAGCACGGTGCGCGCCTGCGCAGGAAGCTTACTCGCCGCCTCACGCGCCAGGCGCTGGCGGAGGCCAAGGCTATTAAGGAACAGATCCACGTGCTGGCTTATGTTGCGGAATTGGTAAGTATATGTTTGTGTAATTTCTTTAGGTATAACCGATAGTTATTTCTTCCTTCTGTAGAATATCTTCGAGATCAATGCTTGGCTGAAAAGCTTTGAACATTGCTTGGCCTGCAAAGACTGAATAACTTTTATCTTATGTTTTTTTTTTTTCAATTAACTAATAATCTTGTAGGGAGTTTTCAGTCGACAAATACTTAAGAATGATCTTTAGTCAAGTGAGGGTTTCAGAATAGCTATATATTAACTGATAGACTGTTAAAATTATAGGAACCGTATCACCTGTATAAAATACTTGAGCCAAATGAATATAATTTTAAATTCAAACAGATAGCGACAGACCCCGCCCTCGCTTGGAAGAAGGCTAAGGAGCTGTTTAACACCCTGAGCGCCGCTGAGCCAGAGAACCAGGCCCGGCCTGCCACTCTAGAGGAGTTGGTGGTGCTTCTGACCAGGGAGACTGCCAGGAAGATGGTCCACCTCATCAACTACACGCAAAACGATCTGCCCAAGTAAGTGTCATGGCAAAGGAGCTGTTCTTGAACAGAAGTTGGCTCTTTGGCTGGCAGGCACCACCAGCTCCTCCAGGGTTGCCATCCTGGAGGAGCTGGTGGTGCTACTGAATAGGAAGACAGCCAGGAAAACGGTCCAACTCAACCACTACACATAAAAAGATCTGCCCAAGTATGTATGCTGCTTACTTACACCCGATGCACAATGGGTGTAGCCAGAAGCTGGAGGCGAGACAATAACGAGGTTATCTTTCGGCACGGCACCAACTTACGGCATCAACTTTTCTTTTAAAGCTCGGAAGAGGAGTATCTGGAATATTTACTTCTGAAAAACATATTGTTTATTACATTATTTTGTAAAAATGTAATGATTACTTTCCTTTGTCTTAGCAACGTTCGTCAAGGCATGACGCTTATCACCAAAACCCTGAATGCTGCAACCGAAGCTCTGATGAAGGTGAGATAACTTAAATCAATTCAATCGCCTGATTGAAATACCTACCAGACCTATAAACCTACTTCATATTGTTTTACAATATTTAACACAACTATTTAGGTCCACTAAATTAAATGACTAACTAACCAAACCAATTAAAAACCAAAGTACACTTAGGCGTCGAAGTACTCGTCCGCATCGCTGCCATCCGGAAACGTGCCCAGAAGACTGGCAGCATTGCCACGTTAAATGGCAACGCTAATTCTTTGGCCAAGGAACTCGCCAGCCCTCTCTCTGGTCACGTGAAGTATCGACCTGTCGGCGAGAAATTACCGTAAAAGGGAGATGCGCACTCGGGCCCCATAACCTGAACGTTTCGAACCTATATTGAATCATTAGATTTGTGGTCGCAAGTGCAACTATTGAGTGTGGGTTCGACCCCGGGTCTGACAAACTATCATTAAGTTTTTATACTACGAAATTCTCAGTTTAGGTTGGAGTCTGGATTAGTGCCCGTTCTTACACATAACAGACAATATGTGCTTCAGAACCTTTCGGGGAGAACCAGGCGTTCAGTCGTTCTTCTACCTATACAATGTCCTTATCTAATTCTGTAAACTGCAGACCGTGCCCGTGGAGACTGCGCTGTCTGAGGTAAAGGAGTGGCGCAGCAAGTTGGAGAGTCTGCTGCAACACCTGCAAACTGCTTCTAAAACATACTTGGTAAGATTTTGCAAACTAATTATTCTGGTTGAACAATTTCCTGCTGACCTCAGCCTAGTTAATTACCGCTTTTTATTTTAACGCGACGAGTCACTAATTGAATATTGTAAATCGTAAATTGGTCTATAGTAGTCTAGATACTTTCTCTTACGGTAGCTTGAAGAAATCAATACTTACCAAAAATGCAGAATGTGAATCAAGTTATTTTTAGTTTGTCCCAGCTTGAAAATGTTCATAGATGGCGCTTAATTAAACTTCAAGCCACCTTTCCATCTGCTTCTCTAATAGGTGGCGCTATGCAAATTTTAAATCTACCCTCTTTTTCAGGAACATTTGGCTATCTTCCTGGCGGGAAATGAAGAACGTGAAAAGATCGCACCGCGGTCCACGTACGAACAACGAGATGATTCAGCTATCAATGGACTCAACTAAAATTTTATTAAATTAGAATTAGTAATTAATTATACTGCGTGTTAGATAATGTTTTTGTGTATTTTAGACGATAATGACCTTTTGCTATCGACTTTCTAGTGAAATATAAATATATCAACTAGAAGTAAGGTTCATATCTAGCATTTCTATAGCACGGACAGAAGATTTACCAACATAAATAAAATCAATAAGGGGAAAGACTTTGAGGTTTCTCTGAAACGACCAATAATTGCAATTGTCAAATAACATGCAATTAAAGCGATTGACAATAAATACACAAAACATTAACAAATTCAATGGATCGTTTCGGTGACCCTTAGGCCTTAAATACTGCGTAATAAAATAACACTCGAATTATATACAAATATTTAGACGTAAGTTGAGTTTAAGTTGTGTAGCGTAGAGAAACAAAATCACTGAAGTACATGTCCACCACTGATCTAGGGCTATACGCACGGCTACATCAAGCTATATACATATAGGTACATAACCAGTAAGTAGGTATAAGCTGACTTCTGATTGTACGAAAATCCTATACAATGCGAGGTCAGCTAAAACTGGAAATTATAACTTGATGTGTCGCCGTATGAACAAGGACAGTTAGTAAGTGGTAGCCCATTGGCAATCGCAGCATATTGTTATTTTAACATAAGTATAGTATAGGGAGCATGAGGTCTGTCTTAGCTTTCCCTGAAACTTTATAATCGTTCCTTTAGTTAGACTATCGCTGTAAACAATCGTTAATGCAGTACCTAGCTATCACATATTTTTAGTTTTAAGTGTGTACCTACTGATTATGTAAATTAACTAACACAAATTATGTTTTCGTCGATATTTTCATGGGACTCATGAATACGTAACATTTTGTTAAAATATATTTTATACTTTCTTCACATAATTTTTATTTCTTGATCCTACAGTCGCTCGTTCGGACCTATATGCTGGAGTTCCCGTCGACGCAAGTACGACCTGCATCTTATAGAAACTACCTGTTTTTTCGAAGCCCACCAATTTCTAAGCATACCTACCTTACAAGAAAAGGCCATTCTGAACAAGCAAAGCTGCGTAAGTTTAGGAACACGAAATAAAAAGAGACTGTATTGATATATTACTTTACTCTCTATGCTATATTGTTAAACGCACTGGCCGCCGATTGTCCTCCAAAGAAAGACCTGGGTGCTTACCACTTACTCTCGAATATAATTCCGATAGATCGACATTGGAATCGTCAGTCAAACGTCTGGGATTGGCTGGACAGTGGACTCACTGAGTCTAGCCAATCCCTGACGTTTAACTCGACCAACTGACGTTTCACCAATTTTCGATCTATCGGAATTATATTCGAGAGTAAGCACCTCCCTTATTATAATTATACTCTTCGGTAAGCACCCTGCACCTCCAAACCGCGAGAAACACACACTACTTAATAGACGGTTGGTACGGATCTTAGACCATTGAACCTAAGGATTGGTAATGTTGAAACAGTTGATCACGTATGGTAGTCTTTATATGGAACAGACAGTAATCCTCCTTGGATACAAATAAAATACTGGCATTCTAAACTTCTGTGGTGTTGCTGTCTTATCATTTTGACAAAAACTCATCAAAAAGCACTCGTCATTCCAGCATCATTCTACTTTTTGTATTTTTAAGAAGCATTATTAGAACCATGAAATGATAATTCTTGGAAAAAATCAAAATTTATAGTTGCCGTTACTTCCAAATCGGCAAATCAAATAAAATGAATCTCGATGAGCTTTTGAAAGACATCCCGCAACATCCTTATTACGTAAGTTACAGTCCACAGCAGAGTACTTTTTGATAGAGTGAGATTACAGTCCTTTACACGTACAGGTACGCAGAGATTGCTACGGGGGCCAAAAATAATCCATAATGGAATTTTATCAACATCATTGTGATCCGCTTCCTAAACTAAATTCGGCATGGCCCATAATGTGTACGGGCAATGCATTTATCTATAAATTTATTCAAGTACCTACTTAGCTAGTCTATTCACTAAACATACCCCAAAGTAATGTTTGAGTAATTTCAGCCTAATAACAAATGTTGCGAAGAGCTAGGACTGATAGAATATGAGGACAGTGAGGTTCAAGGTTCGAGATCAGAAAGGACTACCCAAACTACTCTCTGGTTGATAGCTCTCGCTCTACTGCTGTGGATAATCACGTTTCTCATGGTGATGACGATAACGATGTGCTTCGACTTCAACTTCCGTTCCGTTGCGACTTTCACCGGCTTGATACAGTGGTCTAATGGGACATCTGTGTTGACTAGTGATGATCAAACCACCAGATACATAATATCATATTAAATTGTGATGTATTAAGGTATTAAAACATGTAATTCTCGTAATAATTTGTGTATTTATTAAAATACTTGCCTGTTTATTTTCTTAATTAAATTGAGAAAATGAGAAAAAAACTAAAAGAGTATTCAAGAAAGCTTTTTGAGTTTGTGTACAGGAACATTTTTTTTATTTTATTTTTTTTCGAAAGGGCATTGTTAAAAATGGCCTATGAATCAACACGTATGAAACCTTTAAAATAATTACTAGTTTTTATTATAATTTACATTACAATTATTAGAATAGAACGGACACTTCATAATTTTGAAAACATTTTAAAAAGTAATTCAGTTGGGTCTTATGCCGGGGAATAAGACCCAACTGAATTACTTTTTAAAATGTCATTATTTTTTGTATCAATTTGACGTTTTGAATAGGCAAAGGGTATTAAGCTCATTCAGCCAAGACTTTGTATGCAGCGGAGTGTAAAATAAATACAAAACTCAACACCCTCAACGCTTGATCTATGAATAAGTTTTTTAGTTACAAACAGTATAAAGCGCTTGAATGCCCTGTTTAAAACGAGCAACATCGACACTGACTTTGACATTTGATTGTAATGACAGTCTGTGTGACTGCAATCTGTGCTCGGTCTTGCTACATATTATATTAGTAATCTGTGGCTCGGTCTGCGTTGGTTGTGTGTATGAAATTCGTTTGTGTTATTGTATTTTCTTGGTATTCTGTTTTGATTTTGTCCAACAACTTGGCGTGGACAAAGGACTGATTTCTTCTTTGAAATATCGACTTCTTGCTGTGATTGGCTAATACGGACCTACTAAGAATGACGATTTGGCATTGTAATAAATGTTAATTATAATCTCAAAATCCGAAAGAGTTTTGGATTTTTTACAATTCTTAGAAGTGTCCGTCATTTTAATTTAGTTTCAATCGAATATAATGCATTATTTAGAACACAAAAAGTATATTCACGTCCCTGCTGGTTCTTAGGAAAATTATCTATGGACGCCGAACAATGTCCTTTCCAAATTTCTACAGGATGTTCTACCCATGAATATGAACAACTTTCACTATGGTATCAACTCCGAAATGACGCAAAATAATCAGCTGTTTCATACAAAAGTTCAATACCTACTTGACCAAAATGTATGAAACAGCTGATTTTCGTTTTTTTTTTTGGTTAGTGATAAAAAAATCTTCCTGTATTTGCATTGAAATATGAACCTCAGAACAAATATATTTTATCTGTGTTACGCGTCTGCTCTCATGTCGCCTGTCACTAGCTTGCTACTAATATCTTATCTGTGCCAGTCACGGTGTCACTGTCACTTTCGTTTGACGCATAAATCTTTCGCGTTTGGCGTCCTAGTTCTCGTTTAAAATGATAATATTTTGTTCAGACTAAAGCAGAGTGTTAATATAATATCCGAGAAGAGTTTATAAGGCAAAAATGCCTTCGATCGACGTGCTGCCTCCACCGGGTATGGCGATGGAGCCGCCGTTGGAAGAGCCCCAAGCTCCCCCTGCGCCAGTCATTGGCATCATTTATCCTCCGCCAGAAGTGAGGAGTATCCTTTGAAATTAAACTACACACCTTATATTGTCCTTCTGATTAGTAGGAATGTATTGTACCATTTGTATTTATTTGCTATGATTGTCCAGATTTTGCATCATAACCTTAAAAACGAATGGGTACAATTTTGTTTGGTTTTCTTGTAAACCAACTCTGCAGTTCAGTCATCGTTAGTTGCCTGGTTGCTAAGAATTACTTTATCGAAGTTTTAAACAGCACATTGGTCATTAAATTCTCGAAAAAAGATGATCAAACATAATAATATCTAAATAGTAAAACATATTTATCGATCCCTAATCTTTTTCAGCAGCATTCTACAGTCTGAAGAATAAATCTTGGAGCTTCGACTGCCACATGGCACTCACAGTGATATGATGTTATGATTTTCATCCTTGATAAATAGGTAACCTAACATTCTTTTATCTATGAAATTCATTTTCAGGCTTTACAATCAGAATTTCCTTAACATGGTTCTCTAGATATTGTGGACAAGACTGCAAGTTTCGTAGCTCGTAATGGCCCTGAGTTTGAGGCCCGTATCCGGCAGAATGAGCTTGGCAACCCAAAGTTCAACTTCCTCAACTCTGGGGATCCGTACCATGCTTACTATCAGCATAAGGTCAAGGAGATCAGGGAGGGGAAAGGTAAGTTTGACATCTTACTAATTTTTGTTCAAATGTAATACAAGTTTTGTATTGTCTGACACAAAGGGTTTCAGAATATGATTCAATCTACCTAATATGATCATTGCATCTTTATTGTTGACTTGATTCTAAATGGTTATTGAAAATCCCATCATAATTTTTTTTACTTTCTTCAGTGATTATTCTTTGTCCAAACCAATAAAGGAAAAATTTTACATAGTTTCAGTATATTTTCAGAAGCACTTTACAATATTATATTGTTTTCCTGTGCCTATTTTAGCAGATCATAATTATAAATGCATTACTCTCTTGAAAATTTTTACTGGATACCTCAAGGCCTGAATTTATCAACTACATAAACATGGTTTGATATAGCTTGGTATATCAGCAGCTGAATGTCAATTATCAATTTATCCCATTAATAGGTCCAGACCTAGGTGCACCAGCTTTGATAGGAATACCAGCAATCCAGCGGCCCGGGCTCGCGCCAGCTACTGCCCTTCGTCAACAGGAATTACTGAAGGCCGCAGCTCCCGCCGAGCCGCCCCCGCCCCGCGACCCTCCGCCAGAGTTTGAGTTCATCGCCGACCCACCATCCATCTCAGCACTCGAACTCGACATTGTCAAACTCACAGCTCAGTTTGTTGCTCGAAATGGACGGCAGTTCCTCACAGACTTGATGAAGAAGGAAGAAAGGAACCATCAGTTTGACTTCCTTCGCCCACAGCACTCACTGTTTCAGTATTTCACGCGGCTGTTGGAACAGTACACGAAAGTACTCTTGCCCCCAAAGGAATTAGTTTCGAAGCTTGCTGCTGAAGTTCGCAGCGGTGTGTTAGAGCAAGCTCGCAGCAGAGCTGCCTGGCACTCGCACCAGGCGCGGCGTAAGGCGGCTGATGAAGCGAAGGTCGAGAAGGAACGTTTAGCATACGCGTCCATAGACTGGCATGACTTTGTCGTCGTAGAAACTGTGGATTATCCAGCTGGGGAGCCCGGAGATTTCCCACCTCCCACTACACCTCTCGAAGTCGGAGCGCGAGTGTTAGCACAAGAGCGAGGCGAGGATATCACACACGGAAACGATGATGACGACACAGAGATGCAGTTGGAATCTGAGACGGAATCGGAGACAGATGACGATCTAGCAGAGATGGAGGATCGCACGCAGCAACAACAGCGGCCGGACGACAACCGCGTGCAGGACATGGAGGAGGACAGCTCATCATCAGATGATGACGGTCCTTCAGATTCCGGACCGCGAGCGCCAGGCGATGAAGCGCCATTACCGCCGCGTCCAGACCGTGTGGTGGTTAAGAAGTACGATCCGAAACGCGCTAGACCGCAACCTGCTCCCGCGTCAGAAGAATGGCTGGTGTCGCCTATCACTGGAGAGAAGATACCAGCCAACAAGGTGGCGGACCACGTGCGAATCGGTCTGTTGGACCCGCGCTGGCTGGAGCAACGCGACCGCGCTGCCGCTGAGCGCACGGACAGGGATGAGGCTCTCGCGCCAGGAGCTGCTATTGAGGCTTCGCTTAAACAGGTACTTATGTCTTTCATTATTAACAGCTAATAGAAGCAGTTCACTAATGGTCTGTATGGTGGTCTGTATGGTTTATGCATACCATACAGACCTTATTTTCATTTGAAACACGTATCTGATATTAGCAACCCGCCCATGGTTTGCACAGGAGCAAATTACTAATGTTGCAATATGTCAAAGCATCGAGATTTCTGTGCTATATCAAAATTAAATAATAATGTTATAAACACATTTTTTTATTTTCAAAACAATTCTCTTAAAAATTTAAATTGTGTTTAGAAGAACTGAGCAGTCCCACAGACAGACATGAAAAGCAACTTTGTTTCATACTAAGTATATTACTTACAGAAAAAGATATTTTCCAAAAACCAAAATTAAATTAGGTATCTTATTTATTAAAATAATTCATCAAGTGTTTCTTTCACATCGTTCTTGTAATGAAACCTGTAATCCATATATTTAACTGTTAATATTTTATTTCCATAGCTCGCCGAACGTCGTACGGATATCTTCGGTGTGGGTGATGAGGAGACGGCCATCGGTAAGAAGATCGGTGAGGAGGAGAGAAGGCGCGACGACCGCGTCACGTGGGACGGACACACGTCCAGTGTGGAGGCCGCCACGCGAGCCGCGCGTGCGCACATCACGCTCGAGGACCAGATCCAGCAGATACACAAGGTACCTACCTATACACACACGTTTTTTATAAACTCACGTCTTACCATGTGGGTAGGCAGAAATAGAACGCCACCTACCGTGTTCCATTTGCTTTTTTTACGTTCATACATGCACGCTGGTACTCGCAGTAAAATTAATTAATAAATGTACCTACATAGTTAGTATTTAATGTTTATGTTTTCTAATACCTTTTATTAGTCGCCTTCCGTTTATCCTCTCAACATGATCAAACCAATGTGACTGATAATTCATTTAATCAATCAAAGCAGTTCACAAGCGTTTGCCAGTTTGTGATCAGCAAATTTTCGTTCTGGGCGTTAGACTGTATTGAATAGTTAGTTGACACTATCGAAGTTTTTATTTCATCATACATTAACATTTCAATAATAGGTCAAGGGTCTGCTTCCCGACGAAGAAAAAGAGAAGATCGGACCAAAGCCAGTGGGCGCGCCCGGCCTGCCGCGCGCGCCACCGCCGCGCGTGGCCCCGGCGCCGCCGCCGCGCGCGCCAGCCGCGCCCGCGCCGCCCGCGCCGCCCGCGCCGCAGCCGGTGCTGCTGCAGCCGCTGCCGTCGCTCATGGTGCTGCCGCCGATGGCTCCGCGACCGCCGCTGATACCGACGCCAGTTGGAGCTGTGACTGCGGTCGGTGCTGTAGGTCTGTATTTCTTTTAATATTGTAACATAATAAGAGACTAGAGAGAGGTGTAAGGCCTTTGCCCAGCAGTAGGACAAAATGGGCAAATAAAAAAAAACGAGAGTCAACATACACAAAGCGCTGATATTGATTGCAATTGACATTTAGGTGCTCTCCTGAAACAACATAATTTAATTTCATGTAATTTCAGGTGCAGTGACCGCAGCCGGGTTCCCATTCGGCGCAGTGGCAGTGGAAGAAGACGACGGTCCCGCCGCAAAGCGCGCGCGCACAGAGGATGCGCTTGAACCTGAACATTCCTGGTTAGCCAGACATCCTGGACTCGCACCGCTACAGGTTAGCAACACCTAACACCCTTTATTCGTAAAAAAAATACAAAATTGACATACTTTCACGACGGGTCCTGTTAAATAAAGCACTAAAACGCTTAAGCTTTGACGTACATACAATACTTGATTGTGGGTTACCGTCAGCGCACACCAAGAGCAGAGCATTTTCTGACACTACTGAAAAATTAATCTTATGACAATTCCATACATTGCAAAATTAAATACACGTCCAAACTTGAAGCTCGACCATGCTCGAGCCGCCGCCGCTGCCGCCCGCGCTCCGTATCGCCACAGTGAGATTTACTGTCTGGACGTGGTTATTACCTACTTCGCCAGTTCCGGACAGACGGCCGGCGTCAGTTGACAATCATGGACGAAGTAAAGAGTTGATTGTATTTACATATTCTTCATGTTCCTCTTCCTCTGCCAAAAGGGCGATAATTAGTAACTTAGTAAGTCCAATCAACCATATTGAACACGTCTGCCAACGTCTGATTTTGGCATCAAACTGTTCATGCACGCCCGCCTGGCATCCCAGACCTTTTTCAACGGTGCTTGCTTACGGAGGGGCGAGCATGCCGCCTGCATGGTCGAGTAGTCAAAATTTTGCTCGACCATACGCGAGCATTTTGCAGTTCGGTGTGCGCTGACCCTTAGGATCTTCGAAAAGAAACAAAACAGTTTATTCAGATTGAAGAGTTACGATATGAATTTAAACTAAATCTTAAACCTGATATCGCATGGAAAAGCCCAATCAAACTTACCAATTACGAAGGAGTTGCAGTATCATTTTAAAAGTTTTGAATTCTTCAAACGGCATAAATACATACATATCACGAATAGGTATACAAAGAAATATTGATGTAAGTTTTAAGATTTATGTACATAATGAACTATGTAGTCTCATGTGGAGTTTTGCAATAAACCAACCAACAAAAAAAACAGACAGCCAGTAGATACCTACATTATAAGCAAATAAATGACTGGCATCCCTCCGCAGGTGGCCCTGCCGTCGCTGCCGGAGCGCGCGGAGTGGCGCCTGGACGGGCGCGCGCTGGCGCTGAGCGTGGCGCTGGGCACGTCGGTGGGCGAGCTCAAGAACATACTGCAGCGCTCCACCAACATGCCCACCGCCAAGCAGAAGCTGCATTACGAGGTAAGCGTGCACAATATAGTAAGTAGCTACTAGAAATAGTCGACCTAGTAATTGCTTTTTTACTTTTGTCAAAAACTCCCAGTAAATTGAAATATTCCCTAGGTTGAAACTGTCACAATTTTATGGCGTGCAAGCAGGGCTTGAAATACCGGTATTTTGGGACCAGTACCATTGGCCTTGGTGTGATAACGGTACCAGACGTAGTACCTGACGTATTGGTCTTTCTGATCAGTATCGGTACTGTACCGGCACCAAACCAATATTTCCGTAAGTTAGAATGAGAAAACAGATAGTTATAGTAAATAAATTCAAGGTTGCCAACCAAACAAGGTTCCCCGTAGAAATATGAGATATGTGGTATGTGTACCTGATTTTGGAACCGGTACTTATTAGGTGGAATACCGATACCCGAAACGGTAAGAACCGATACAGAATGTGTACTTTTGGTCCTGGTTCCAAGCCCTGCGTCCAACTCCACGTGACACTCAACCTTACGTTGGTCGAGCAATTACGAGGACTTTACTATAGGCAATTAAGCTAATAAGAAATGTTTACCTCTGTCTACATGCAACAACATGGGCATTGCCAATGGGTTTAAGGACTAAATTGAAATGTCTCAGGTAATTTCATTGGTTGACAGCAATGTTGTCCATTGTCATCTTATGGCAAAATAGCTACGACTGTCGATACCTGCATCCTTCCCCACTGCCTGCTTGCTTTCTTTTTTTGAAGGATCAGAAGGGACGTCTCAATCTGTCGGTGTACTGGACAATTTATAAATCACCTTAATTTTTTTTTTGCTGGATGCTGCCCATTGCGGTCAAAACATCGATAGACTATTCTTTGTTTCTGAGTTGAGTCTACTTAAATTAATTCACCGATTGTATGTTGCAGGGTCTATTCTTCAAGGATACGAACACTTTGGCGTACTACAACGTGCCGCCCGGCGCAGTCATACACCTACAAGTCAAGGAGCGCGGTGGTCGCAAGAAGTAGATTCATTCCTTTCACAAATACTTTCCTTTTGTTTGGTTTTAATATAGTGGTTTGCTTGTCATTAAAATACACAAATGTCCAAGAAATTTTTAAATTGTAATGTTATCTTGTTTTGATAATAATCTTAATATTGTAGGAGTGTAACAGTCTTGCAACAGTCAACGTAGGCCAATTAATGAAATAAATATCTATGACATAGGTAGTGTTGTTTTATTATTGTTGTTTATAATAAGGACACCAACATCCCAATGCAACTAATAACTGGAACAATTAAAACACGTACATTTCTAGCAAACATTTATTATAAAAATGTATAAAAAATAACAAAAAGTACAATATGATAACAAAAAGCTCTCCAACCATCGTTTATAACAGTTAATTGCAATTATTGATTTATTTTAAGCAGATCAGGGTACCGACTCTCGAATATAATTCCGATAGATCGACATTGGTCAAACGTCAGTTGGTCGAGGTAAACGTCATGGATTGGCTAGACTCAGTGAGTCCAGCCAATCCCAGACGTTTTACTGACAATTCCAATGTCGATCTATCGGAATTAAATTCGAGAGTAAGCACCCATGTAGGTAATGATTATCATTACATACTCCCCATTTACAAAACAAACGTTTTATATGTTTATCTGCCTCTAAAACTATATTATGCTTATAAATAATAAAAATAACCATTGATGGAATGTATAAAACTGAATATTGCACAGCAAAGCACCATGAGATTGTCAAGTAAAAATTATTCTTTAAAATACGTCACTTAAAACTATGATCACATGACATCAGATTCTGAACGTTTCAATAACAAAATTCAACAATAAACCCTTGTAACAAATAATATATGCTGTTTATGAATAAAATGGAATGTACTATGTACTTACTTTATAAAATGTGAGAATGAAGCACAAAGTGCTTGAATTAAGCTCAACAGCAAACTTGACACTACTACGTTATAGGTAAAATGCTAATTCACTGGAGTGTTAATATCAATTAAAAAAATTACGTCCTTATAAAAAGTTGGCTACGGGAGGTACCCGTACTACATCTCATCAGTAAGCTCGATATACAAATTAAGATTCGCCAAATAACAATAAATTATAAAGAGCGAATTGTCGTTTGATTGTGGAAATAACGAGTCCGGTTTCCAGGCCAAGTACCAAAACCTAACACCGGTAAAAGTTTGCCTTGAGGTATGGAAGTGTTGCTGTGAAAAAAAATAACTTTTCCAAAAATATGACTTCGATAAAATGCAAATAGGCCTCTAGCTGCTATTTAGCTACAAGCGTAAAAGACAGGCACTAATTAGCACCAAGTTGATTTTAACAGTTAATTGCATACATATAAAATTTAATGCGATACGTCGTTACTATTAAAGTTAAGTTTGACTGAGTTAGCGCTTTAGCCTAGTTTGGGAATGGTTTGAATGATCTGTCTGTAGCGAGCTAGCATCGGCGTGTAAATCTTGTCGTGGTCGGGGTACGGAGTCGCTACGGGGGAAACCTTTAGTTCTGACCCTGGAAATAGAAAAATACCTATTACTCGTAAATTAAGTGAAAATAATTTTGTTTATCAGATCAATATGATGATTACATAAAAAAACTAGAGCAAATAATGTGACAGCATTTTGATTGAAAGTCTGTTACGCAATAATACTGGTGGATACCCACAGGGTGATGCTAACTGACTGAAATGATGGACTAACCTGGAAGTGTGGTACCGGCTTCAGCACTCCAAACTTCAGCTGCACGGATCGCTGCTCCAAGTAACGCAGCATTGGCGTGTTGATCCTGTAGTTTTTATTTTTTTATTCTACCGACTACTGAATGAAATACACGACGGTGAGTTTAAATTATGGATGCTGTGCTAGAGACAGTTATAGGAGTGTACATAGACTCTGTAGTGGTTACCTGGACGTATACCGGTGTGTCGAACACGTCAGCGAATATCTGCAGCAGCTCCTTGTTTACTGACGCACCGCCCGTCGCTATCAGACGGGATGACTTGTCTGGAACGTGAGAGTTCTATTATAGCATAGAAAATTGGGAAGATACAATGGGATCAGATACTCAACATGAAATCCTTTGCCTTCTTATTAGTCGATTCTGCGATTATGCGCCAACACTCCTGACTAATTTGAGATTGGTCTAACAGAAATTATTGAAACAGTTTTGTCCATAAGGTGCCAACGGAACCCTATTAGTCCCACCAAGTGTGAAGCCCATATCCTCAGCATGTGCCCGCCTGGCCAGCGCCTGTCCCTCCAGCAGCGCGCGCGCCTCGAACTGCGGCGCGAGACGCTCCACCGCGCGGCCGCTCGCGTCGCACACCCAGCGACCCACTGCCGCGCGAGGGACTATCTCTGCTGTGTCGTAGTAGATGCCTAAAATAATTGGTTTTGTTTAGAACGGTTTAGTGGCTAAAAGAAGAAAGGGCTAAAAACCACACAACAAAATATCTAGGAAATTACATCAAAAATCAACCAACGCCTGACCCCGTACCGTATCCTAACCAAAACGATCGGTCGCACCTACAGAGGGCGCCACCGAACAAATGAGGGACATACGGCAATCGCGTAGTCGTGCGACCGATCGCTTTGGTTAGGACACGCTCTAAAGCATGAAAGTCATCTAGAGATTTTTATCTCTGATGCAATTGTTATAGGCCAAACTTTTTGGCAATTTTTTTTTTATTTGTAGTTTTTTGCAAGCAAAAATAATTTGCGTTATTCATCTCGTATATTTTCATATGACTCACCCATGTATCCCATGTTCCCTCTCACAGTAGCCGTGAGCAGGTCATTGAAGGCGTCCCAGTTCTTCGCCGCTAACCTATCGCGGTGGTTCTGTCGCGTGAGGGAGCCGTTGGCGAAGCACAGCAGCGCCATGTAGGGCGCGTCGCGTGTGGGGCCCACCAGCACGTGGCCGGCCGGCGGGGCCGCGGGGCCCTGGAGCCCCAGGAGCAACGTGTCGCTGGTGCCCAGGGACAGGCCCACCCAGCCGGAGCGGAGGCGGAGACCTGACATTATTATTGGAAATCAGAATCAAAAGTCGTTTTTTTAAATTATGCTGAGAATCAGCACTTTTTGAACGTCAAAATTAAATAAGACAGTCCCCCAAAACGCCCTCCCTTCACCACTTTATAGTGCTTTAGCTGGGTACTACTGGGTAGACGAAGTGGCGCAACCGACTCCCTAGTATCACAGACAATTTTTAAAATGTCTGTCTGTCTGATTGTTCCGGCTAATCTCCGAAACGGCTAGACCGATTTTGATGTTTGATATGGGGATACTTTGAACCCTGGGGTAGGACATAGGCTAAGCCGCAGCCGGAAGCGAGTAATATAAAATACTTCTTTAAGTTTGAATTAAGATGCAAATTGCCAGATATTGTATTTCATACATAATTAACGTTATTGCCAACACACTTAAACAGTCATAAATTAATCTTAACCAAACAACCCACACAACTAAACTCATATAGCGTATATTTTCACCGTTTTATAACAGTAAACAATCCATCAAGATAACACATAGCTAACAAGTAGGATAAACTACACATTAAATTGTAGTTATAGATAAGGGCGTCTTATCATGGCTGAGAGTAAGTGCTGATAACGACGCCTTTGATGTGTTACATCGCATGTTATATTATTGTATAACTATTTACTTAACACTTTTGTTAGTAGATAAGTATTTTTCATTGAGTGGTTCCGCGCGAGTGATTTAACTTGACCTTGATACTGTGTTCTCTCAATACTCGTTAGGAATTACCTCAACAGGAAAGCCAGAAAGTTTCTGTATACAGGGTGGATATTGGCGCGCAAACTATAACCATGACTTCAGCACTTGATTCTAGAACCCCATTTTTTTTAAGGATGGGAAATCATCAATTGACCCCTCCGAGCGACGACCGAGCGGAACCCCTATTTTTTGGACTGTTATAAAAAAAAGTTTGCTGTTTCCTAGAAAAGTACAATACCTACGAGGTCAAAATGTATGGAACGATAATTTTTTTTTTAACCCGACAGAGTCTGAAATCCTGAAATCTCATTATATTTAACCACTAGGTTCTGCCCGCGACTTCGTCCGCATGAAATTTCTTTTCCCTCGACCCATCCCGTCGCATCGCATCGCCTGCCCGCGCTATTACTTCTTTTTCGCATTCGTTCTGATTTTCTTCTTTTTACTCGCCTCCTAAGGTTACTAGCATGATGTTAAATAGCCTATAGCCTCAAGAATTGGGCTATAAAATGCAAAAAGGATTTTTTCAAACCGACTGGTAGTTCCGTAGATTAGCGCATCCAAACAAAAAAACAAACTCTTCAGCTTTATTATTAGTATAGATGTAGGTGGATTTCATTGTGGATTTTAGTTAAACACCTAAGCACACATTGTGGAATGCAATAAATAACTGAGTGTTGAGTATACTTGATCATAAAAACATAGTCTTCTTCAGATTCTTACACATTTGTAATATTTAAAATGGCTTCAGCTAATTATGATGATGGAAATGAATGGCTTACCTGCAAGTGCTGAACAGTTATCCCCAGTGAAGGCGATAACTCGGCACTCGGGTTTGAACCCGTACCTTCCCACGAAGTAGGAGCAGATGGGGCCCACTACTGTGGCACTGGGCACTGGAGCACCCAGCTTAGCTGATAGAGACTCGTCGCCACAAGCCTGGGGAATAACATGGACACATCGTTTTAAATCTGTTATGTTGTGCATGTACGAATAAGATAATAACTCAGATGATGAAAAAGTATAGAAACTATATTCTATAAGGAGATTGTTTACTTGCCTGCAAAATAACATCAGGTAAATAATAAAGAAAAACACCAAAAAAAATTTGAAGTGAAGTGCTTTATATAATTATGTGTCTGTACTGTAAATTATGATTCTACAAAGTAGCCAACCTTTACCAAAGATTTTTCAACTATATCATATAAATAAAATTAATTTGACAAGTAACAACTAGAACAGTGTAGTATAATATAAAATAGTCCTAGCTCACCTGCAAGCACGTCTCATCCCACTGCATAGTCCTGATATCCAGCAGGTTCATGCCGGAGCCATCAGACAGATCTATGGGCGCTATCTTGCCGACCAGCAGCGAGCAGGCGAAGGAGGACACCAGCGATATCCTGCTGGTCGCCTGGTACACGCGCGGTCGGGAACGGAACATCTTGCGGATCTGAGGACCGGTGAAACGCTCGTATGCGCGAGAGCCCGTGATCTTTGAGAGTTCCTGAAAGTAAGAAATATAAGTTAAATAGTTTCATCTTACTTTTTTTATAATAGCCTTACCAGTGGCTTGCTAAGCTTGAATTGTTAACACAGTTCTTTTACAATTTTTGTATTACGAATCAGATTCTGATATTAGAAATGATAAATTGCATACAATTGACAAAAACTCGACGATGAAGCGTCTCTACTTTTGACTTACTTCAGCTCCAACAGCTTCCTCCAGCGCCTTACAATCTACCGTAGTGCTGGAGTCCATCCACACAGGAGAATCAGTCACGAACGCCGTCGCCAGCTGCGTGTGTAGGAACTCATCTGGTGACAGGTTGCCGAGTTTTGTCTCTGCATCCTTCGACCACCATACAGAGCCATGTTGCTGGAAAGGAAGAGTTAACATTGAAAAGTAATGCCAAATATTTGAGAGTGCTAAAAAAAAATGTGTGATTCTCCTGGCATGATACTTAAATAGATTATTTACACTACCTCATTTAAAACATGATGATCATATTTAATTTGCATTTGTTTTTCATGGTGACTTCATGTCATCCTATGTCATCTGCTCAGTCTACCGACTTTATTACAATAACAAAAAAAAGTTTTTCAAATTCATATCGCTCACTTTTTCCTTTCTGTGGAAAACAGTTTAGCTAAGGCTGATATCACATGCGCGGCGCGCACGTCGAGCTTTACCAGCACGGACGCGAGAGCTCACGCGGCGTGTACACAGCGCGCTTACAATGTGATATTAGCCTAAGAACTATATGGTTTCTCTTTAGGATTTTACACCTATTTTTGGAAAAAGGACCAAAACTACAAAAATTACCTGTCCAGCCCCTGAAACTGCTTCAATCGTAGAGAAGTCAACTCCTGCGACGACAAGGCGGTCCATCACCATGTCGAGTGCCTTCACCCATAGCAGTGGTGGTGCTATCACCTCACCGCGCTCCACACCACGCACCACTCCGCCCGCGGTTCTTGGGACAGGAGAAAGAAAAATGTCAGTATAGTGAAACTTTCTAATTCGCACTGAGAGTCTAGGCTTGGACTGTAGAGCAGCTAATATTTAGATTCAAACTGAAAATCGTCATGATATATTGCATATGTGCGACATGCACAATACAACAACACAGCCCTCTTCAAATATGAATAGTCACATATTCAAATAATGCTGCGAATCAGCACTTTTTGAACAACAAAATCACATAAGACAGTCCCACGGCACGACTGCCCTTCACCACTTTCAGTGCTTTAGCTAGGAAGAAGAAGTGGCGCAACAAACTCCTCAGCAGCATAGCTGTCTGTTCAGTTAGAAGAACTTGATTATATACATATACAATGATATTCTATATCGCTCATTTGGAGAAGCATCGATGTAACTCCATTTTTTTTTTAAGTCTTTGCTTTCCTAACGTAAATACGCTTTCTAAGTGCTTTGGCATATTTAACTCATTTTTGAAAAAAAATACATTTACGTCTATGTTTCTCCAAATGTATAATTAACATTACAAAACAAAGAAACACAAAACATTTAAATTAATTGACATATATGGCAAATAATTAATTTTGCGAATTTGTAAATATGAGCAGTGGTGGCCCAGTATGAACCCAGACAGGGGTATAACACTGTGGAATTAATAGCATCACCACTACTCTTAAATCGGTGAAGGTAAACATCATGAGGAAACCGGCATCTCCTATAACCAAAAATTTTTAGACATGGTGACATCTACCAACCCTCAGTGGGGCTAGCGTGATAGATTACAGCCCACTCCCATTGGAAGACAGGAGGCTTGTGTCCCAGCTGTAGGAACATTATACACTGATTATGAATGATACACAAATATCTTATTGGTCTCTGCATGTCCAACACCTGCAACCTTACCTCTCACAATTCATGACTAATTAATTATTAAAAGTATAAGCAATGATGGGTAGATCTTATGGGTTACCTAAGTTACCTTAACCTTTAAAATAATTATCAATTATGTATGATGTAAGTAAGAATTATTGACTATGAATCAACAATTCTTACTTTAGATAAATAATACTGGTTGAGGATTGACTATTTAATATGAGACTTATTCAGCAAGTATTCTGGTAACACAATTATAATTATTACTCTAATAGTCAGAAACATGTAAATACACAATAATAACATACCTGAATTCTGGCAGGTCAACATCGAACTCAACCTCAGCTTCATGGAACACACTAAAGTCTTCACCAATAACAATGGCTTTTAACTGAAACCGAGCATGGTAATAAGTTAATTCATTAATTTTAATTAGGTACTTTCAATTGTTTTGTAGAAGTTCAACTGTCAGTTTACTTAGTTTATTTATTTTTGGAATAGGTACCTAGAAGGTTACCTACAAAAATTGAAAATTCGTTCATTGAATTAGATGAAATATCATCAATGCTTGCATTTGTTATATTATTTAAAAGTTGTAACATAAATATAAAACGGGTTTAGGAGTTAAAAAATAAAATACAAACTCAGCCGTGGATCAATTACAGACCGAAAAAAGAGCTACCTACGAACTTTATAATTAGTCATTTTATTTACAAGTTAGCTAATAAAAGTAGTTCGGTACATTTACAATGCAGTTTTTATTAGACGAATGTTAACGTTTCAGTCCAACCAAATCCATCAATCAATAGCGACAAGTTTTTTAACGAAACATGATTAATTAAAACCTTATCACCTTGTTTATCAATTTTACGGAATTAATTAGTTAAGCGAATCTCCATAAAATTAAGTGCAAGGCAAAGAAAAACCTGATAAAGAACAGTAAAACTTTAGAAAATATTATGCATTCATCGTCTAATATAAATGTATTTTTTACTTACCCTTTGAGTGCTGAAATCAAATCCCAAAAAAGTTTTTCTTGAATCCACAGTCATTTTTTTATTTTGACAGCACGGGCGGGCAATGACACAACTCTACGGTGCGTTCAGGAACGCGATATCGACTTAGCTTTCGTGACTGAATGCCGTTTTGTAAAATTCCAACGCGATTTCACGATATCATTATACTATTTTATTACTCTCAGCACACAAATAAATCGCTATAGTCGAATGTTTGGTACATACAATTCGATAAAGAAGCCGCAGCAACGGTTGTTATCTCATTGAAATAATTACGCAATCGACAATCTGTTTTTATTGTCTGGGTACCTATTTCTTTTCCACACTTATTGATGGTTTTACATTTGCATACATAAATTTGAATTATGAAATAAACGATTACTTACTTATAAATGGGCAACAGTTTTATCATTACATTAGGTGCGAATCTCATATCTAGTCTCGCTGAAAACATTTCCATGTTAAATGTTGATAGACCGTACCGTACCTACCTAATAAAATTATGATTCGCCAACCGCTGTTGAATAGCCACTAGAAAATCAGCCAAGCAGATCGACACACAATAAAACAGTTATGCTGCATTGTTAGCCTTTTTAAGTAACATGCTTGTATGAATCATAGCGTGGAGGCTTACCTCACAGGTAGGTAGAACGGGTTCAGTGACCTATATAGCGTCACACTAATGAACGCCGCGGGTACACATGCTTAATTGAACAAAGCGCATAATATTAGCTTAAGTATATTTTTTAAATTACCTGTTCAGCTAGTACTTACCCATATCGCATTCAAGTTAGTATTTTCTTTAAAGTCGTTAGAGTAATTTCAATGTTTGGTTGAGGACTTTGTTTGGACTATTATTTATGTTTAAAAAAAAATATGTCGTGTTCTATACGATTCACTTAATTTTTACGACTACTTGTTCACAGAGTACACTCTATTATACTGAAAACTAAGTTGAAGACGGCGATAAAGTATTATAGCACAATTGCCCGTTTGAGACGTTGACAAAGTTCATCAGCGCCTTATGATTTATTTCTGCGCGTAATTTAATTTTTGATAGAATAATTGTAGTAGGCGATCTGTAGGTGGCGCTATGAGCTTATGTTCGCTCGAGGTGGACGTTGTATAAGAGCAAACCACCTCATTCGCAATCACGAGATAAATTACTGCATAATTTATTAGGTAAAAACTTGACATTTATTTATTAAATAGAAACAACACAACATTACTTACGTATATATAAATCCAAGTTATAATAACAAAAACAGACATAATATTTACAATAAGGAAGGAATAACTTTAAGTAAGCAATAGACATATCCTATAATCCTATCTTTATTAAGATTAAAAACGATTGGTACGAGCGTACGAGGTAGGTTCATGTAAAGTAGGTACCGCTTACTGTTAAGGATGCTTACATAAAGAAACAGGTTTCCTGTGCAGGCGAGTCTGTGCGGGTCGGTACCGATCGGTGCGGTTGAATAGCACTTAGTGAGGTGTAGTTTGATTGTAAATGGTTGCATGTATGCACAGAGCGGAGGTTTAGTTTTGGCATGCTTCACTGTATTGTTCGCAGAGCTATGTCTTGACTTTTTTATTTGGTCTGAGGGTAACAATATAAAATAGTTACTACATAAGGACATACCTAAATGTAGGTAGGTACACAAAGTAAAATAAAAATTGATTGTTGCTTTTTGCTTAGTTTAGCGGAATCACTTACCGCATACCCCTTGCACCCGAGACTAAAGAATCCGTAAGTATAGGTAACTTACCAAATCCGTAGGAACCGTATCTTTGTTAAAGATACTTAGTAGGTACTTAAGAATATTTACTATACGACGATTTGTTGGTAATTCCAGTACTTAGTTTTAATGCAGGAGTCAGCATTTCAGCAGGGTTCTAGTAATTAAGCGTGTAGTTACAGTCCGTTCATTCGCTTTTAGTTTACCTCTGACAGCAGCTACCTAACAGCAACCTTATTGTAACGAGAATAAAGATCACAATGATTTTGACAGACAGTGGCAGTGGCAGCAACCCGACAGCAACTTTATATGAATGAGAATAAAGATCACTTTGATTTGGACAGTGATGCAAAGTCAGAGGTAAAAAAACTGTAAACGGACTGAACACTTCCTATTTAGACATTTATCTGAGATGACTGATGACTACTATGAAACAGCCAATGCTGTCTTAACAGGTACCTAAGTACCAACATGTAGGTAATTAAAATCACCGCGTATACGCTTAGTAGTAGCTGAGGATTGGACTCAACAGTCAGTGCCACCACAGCACCTAATCGACACACTAATTGCGTAACATACTATCAATCTTAATCTAAATAATTTTGAAGGATATTGCGAATCCATCGCTTCATATGTTCGAAAATTTATCTGCTCAACAACGTAAATAACGCAATGAATGTTGATGAACAGACTGTCCAGTGTGTTGCGCCATTACCCCGCGGATCTTAAAAATGATTTCTCATATACTTATATTTTAGCTACAATAGTAAGTACACAGTTAACGAACAGACTAGACAGTTAATCATCGAGAATTTGTGTAAATGTCCATGTACAGACGCCAGCACATCAAGCTACTACAATCTGACAAATTTATTTGATAGATTTTCAACTTTATCGCTAAAGCATAAGATTCAAAGTTGAATGGGAAAATTTGACAGTTGCGGTGAAATTTGACAGCTACAGTGTTATACGAGTATGTCCTTCACTATGAAATCTTGCAGTGAAACATCCCCTTGTCATCGCTTGCTACACCTACTTCATATGTACTATAAATATGTATCTACCTACCGGCTGAATGAGTACCCATCCATTGTGAAAAGTATCATCTGTTCCGCCTGCAGTTTGTATCTTATCTCCGATAAAAACACAACTTCTGCTTAAAACCTCATAAAGTTCCAACAGTTTCCTCAATGCTCTCTTATTCTTCACCCTATATTTTGTCAACCCCACACAGCGAAGCTACTATCCAGCTGACCAAAAAGGTACCCATCCACACAGACACGTACGAACACACACAAGTTTCCGTGTGAGCTTACAAGGGTGGCATGTAACGAAACTAATCGAATGGAAAACCTACACGGGTGGCGAGGCGCGCTTTCGACGGCTATATTTATCTGTGCCACCCCACTGGGGGCTGGCTGATGGACGCGCTGGGACGAACGCTTACGCCTTTAAACTTCAAATACGTGTCACTTTGCGAGCGTTTGATCAAGATATTAGTGGAACGCAGCCTTTCGGGGCGTTCTTTTTTTAAACCGCTGTTAAAATCAAGCGGGCTTTTGTGGTGGTGTTGGTTGAAGTATGTAGGGAAACCGCAGATGAGGAAGTCTTCAGAGACTCTATATCTTCAGTTCAAGAAATATGAATACAAATGTTCTAAGTTAGTTAGTTTTTCATTAGTTTAATTAAGTACAAACATAACTGACGAATTGTAAGTGCTTTAGGTACACCTGTGCCTAACCCATGTCTGCAAAGAAACATGAAAACAGGCGTGATGTTATGCCTTTATTTAAAGAAATATGAATACAAATGATCTAACTTACTTAGTTTGTCGTTAGTTTAAGGACAAACAATCCGGCGAAATGTGGATGCTGTAGCACCTAGCTCATGTTTGTAATGAAATAATTGATAAATTAATAAAGGCGTCATGCAATGGTTTTTATGTTCTAAGTTATAATTCAGGAACTAGCTGCATCTGTGTACAACTATTGTATCAACCGATATAAGCAACGTGTTTAAAAAAAGAACTCGATGCGGCTGTCACAACGTACAGGGACTGTATACAGCATAATCAGCCTATAATGCTCCCACTGCTGGACCTGGGACACCGGCCTCCTCTCTGTAAGAGGAAGTCGGTTGTAATCTACCACGTGGGCCCAGTGTGGGTTGGTAGATACTAGATGTCACATGTCTTAGAATTTTTGGTTCTAGACCATGCCGGTTTTCTCACGATGTTTTCCTTCACCGTTTTGAGAGCAGTGGTGATGAAATAATTTGCATAAAGTAAAGCGCCTGTCTGGGTTCGAACCTACGACCAACAACTCGTAAGTCGTGGCTGTTACCACTGGCCACCACTGCTCCCCACAGGGAGGGACAGTAGGAGTACGACAGGGACATATACTAGGTAATAATTTCTTGATTGTGTGTCACTATTCTAAGCCTGCCATGGTGCCGAGTGGGGCTCCTTTCTAACCGATGCAATAGATTGATACTTAACATGAACACACAACATCGATGACGTAGTTAAAAGCTTTGAGGGGAGATTCGTTTCAGAGGCAATATCGGCACACGAGCCAGTAACACTTATCTTAACCAATTTACAGAATATTTAAGGTTAACTTAAGATTATCTTAATCTAATAATAAAGCTGAAGAGTTTTTTGTTTGTTTGGACGCCCTAATCTCTAAAACTGCCAGTCGGATTAGATTTTTTTTTTATTGCAATTTATAGCTTAATTGTTGAGGAAGGCTATAAGGCTATAATGGCCGAGCAAAAAGAAAAAGAGTTGGAAAGAACGCTAAACTATGTTAGTTACATAAAGGAAAAATATTATAATTTACAAAATAATTATATGTGAGTGTTCTAAACACTGCTGCCTTCCATCGCTGTATTCAAGAGTAACATATTACGTATAAAGAAATTGATCAATTTTATATCGAAAGAATCAAATTCAGGCCTTGCCTACGTAGCCCGCTACGCTCGTAGCCGCAGCTCGTAGCCACAGCTCGTAGCTAATGTGCGCCTTTATAATTTATAACGTGAAATGTATGGAAATACATGCACGTTATAAAACGTTATCGTGGATGGAAATTTAAAAGTGTGTTCATATAATATTTCCCTACATTTTGTTTCCCTGTGTTATCGTGATGCCGTGGACGACCGCGATAATCATCATTCTCCTGTCCTTATCCCAATGTATTCGCGTTCGGCGCAACATGTATTTTTCTTCCATACTTCTCTATTAGTCGTAATCTCGGTAGTAGGTATAGCCCCTTTCTAAACACATTCACACAGTCCATCCATCGTTTCTTTGGTCTTCCTGCACTTTTACAGCCAAAATTCTACATTCATACTCAAAACTTATGCCGTCCGCAACAATAAGCGCACATTTCATAGCAACGACGTGAAGGCATTGTCCCTCCGTTTTTTTCTTTCTTCCTTCTTTTCGTTTTGCTAGAAGAAACTTCTTAATCTAATTAACAATATATAACTGCCCCGTTGGTCTCGTGGTCGCAAGTGCGACTGCTGAGCGTGAGGTCCTGGGTTCGGCAAAGTGTTATTAAGTTTTTCCATTAGGAATTTCGTAGTAACAGTCCGGAGTTTGGAAGTTGGCGGTGTGATACCCCCGTGCCTCGGAAAGCAGGTTAAGTCGTAGGTCCTGCGCCTGATCTCTCTCCGGTCGTGACGGATTGCCGTCCCATCGGACTATGAGAGTGAGGGATGAGGAGAGTGCACCTGTGTCTGCGCACACACTTGTGCACTATCATATCTCATGCGCCGAAAGCTAATCTCTGTTGAGATTGGCCGCGCCATGGCCGAAATATGGTTTGGAGGACTTTATTTATTTTAACAATTTAAATTATTAAGTAAATTTTAAATCCTCTCCTTGTTACCTATTTCCTGTTGTCCCCAGTAAACTACATGGAAGAAAATCGCAGCAACAATTCATTGTGTGAAGTAAAAACAACGATGATTGTGATTTTAAACAATATTCTTCACTTAATGTACTTATTTGCCACGCAGCGAACAAAAAGCTATGCATCAACTAACTAACTTTAATTAACTTAAATAACTCCTCCTCTTCTTTAATTAACTTCATTTATTCTTTGTTGAGACATGAGTATGTATGTAACTAGAAAACGAAAAATAAATGAAGATTATTCACTATGCTGAGCATTTGGCAGCCATTCAGTGATTCCACGCCGCGCCGCTAGTTCGTGCCAAATGCAACAGGTGGCGTTACCTGAGCGCATCGCTTTATTGCTCAGCTTTACATATTATGTGTTGTTTTCTACAAATTCTAATTTCTGCGGGATTTATTTATAAACGATGATTAGAGTTAAGTGACGTTTAAACGTCAAAAAATCGTATGGTGAAACAGTCGCTAATCACTATACTTAACTTTAAGCAACGTATATGAATAAAGTCTCGTAATGCAACGTATTTTGAACAAACGTGCACAGCTCTGCTCTGATGCCGTCTATTCAGGCGTGGATACGGTGGGGGAGGGAAGGGTGCAGTTGCCCCCCCCCCCCCCCCGGGGCTTCAAACAAACTGAGTCTAAAAGTCTAAATACAGAAACACAGTTTTATAACCTGTATTTTTACTTTGTATACAGTTTATGCATTAATAAAAAAAAGTTATGACTAAAACCGCCTTAAATTTAAAAAATCTATAAGAAATAACACAAAAAAAACATTCCTCGAAAACTACAAAATATCGCGGAACATACATAGCGATTCAATCTATGGGTATTAGTGTCCCCTGGGGGCCTAAAAAGGCCACTTTGGCAGAATCATAAAACAATTTATATCACGCAATTTCATCTGTGTGACAGTTTTGAATAGTGATTCGTAAAATGCTACAGCTACACCTCTGCCTAACCCTTCAGGGATATACAGGTGTGAAACTGCCAAACAGATGAATTGCGTGATATGAATTGTTTTATGATTCTGCCAAAGTGGCCTTTTTAGGCCCCCTGACCACAGAACTTCGCTGGTACAGGTTGGGACATCCTGTATACAGGACCTAAAAATAAATCTACTTCATTTTAATTTGCAATGTTGTATAAAACCGCTGTTTTTCATCATGAGTTCCCATGTAAATGCGTAACCTCTTTTCCACGACTTCACAGCCTCTCCGCTACGACTTCGTACGCTCCTTTCTACTACTTTGTAGCCTCTCTCTGCTACGACTTCGTAGGCTCTTTTTTACGACTTCGTAGCCTCTCTCTGCTACGAAATCGTAAGCCCCTTTCTACGACTTCGTAGCCTCTCTCTGCTACGACTTCGTAGGCTCCTTTCTACGACTTCGTAGCCTCTCTCTGCTACGAGTTCGTAGGCTCGTTTCTGTGGCTTCCTAGCCCCTGCTACGAGTTCGTAGCCTTCCTGCTACGACTTCGTAACGGGTAGCCTCTTTTCTATAAATTCGGAGGTTGTATTCCACAGTTCTGTAACGCAGGTTAGGTTTCTAATATTATGTAGTAGTATTTTCGACTACTTGTTTGAAAGATCTATTCTACTTCGTTAACATCATAATCAATTACGAAATAATAGCAAACTATTACTGTGAGCTGAACATTAACCAGAACTAAGAGAGCAAACTACTTGCGGGTTCGATGCCCACTTGGAACAATATTATAGTGTGCAGTACGGCCGCCATACTATCAGAGTTTTTCAGTAAGTTACAAAAGTGATGATTATGGAAAAAGGACCGTTTATTTTGGCTGAATTATGTTCTTAAACCAATGCTGGAAGTTCGGTAAGTTTCTCGCTTATAATAATAAAAATAAAACTAAATTAAATACAACTTTTCATTCTTACGCGTAAGCCGGGACTAGTGTACCGCTACGAAACTGTTATAGGCACCCAAGTTGCATCCATTGCTGCATTACCAACTCCTTTCTACAGCCTCTTGGGTACAACGCCAGTAATGCGCACGGTACTTTTCCAAACGTTGGCCGGCCATCGTGTACACGATTAAGTGGGTTACAATGGCGTTCGTGGGCGATGTTTTGTAACATGGAGCTGTAGCAGCCTACGAAATGTCGTAGGACCTACTTCTTATCTACGGCGACTAAAGCAAGTACTGGATCAGTCAAGGCTTTATAGTTACAGTGAGACACATGATTGATTACGAATTCAGTTCTTTTTACATCGTTAGAAAGAAATGGACAACTTTTATATTATAGGTATACTGTCTGCGAATGTAACTACTAAAGCAGCTTTCGTGGCGTAAGTTCTAGGTTGATTTTTCTAAGGATTACTCTTATAATAAGTTAAGCCAGAATGCTTAAAGCATGGCTGTCGTGACTTTGAACAATTAAGAAAAAAAGGTTTTCATTTTTGTTTTATTTTTCTATCCAGCCTTTAAATATTGACGTTTTGAGTGTTCGCTTTTAAAAATCGTCTAATGGAATGAATAATTGTATGTTTTATAATAGATTGGTTTTAGTGAGTAAGTGTCGATGTGGTACGCGCGAGTGGCGTCTGGGTGTCGGGCCGCGCCGCGAGGATGCTGCGCCTCTTAAAATTGTAAACAAGAGCTTTTTCGATTGGTGGGCGGCAACGCGCAGGCGTCGCACGACGTGAACTTGTAGCGACGTCGACTTTATTTTGTTCATCGGTTTATTTTCTTAGGATTTGGATAATTTGTTGATTTCCAACATCCTTTTCTGTGACTTGGAGTTCCAATTTTTAAAACAACATGATTTAAGCAGCTTTTTGGAAAACTTTCTCTTCTATTTGGCCCAATGTACCGCTCAAAACCCTCGCAGCCCTAGCAGATGTTTCACATACTTTTCAGATCTCAAAGTGATCATCATCACAGACAAATCACTGAATAGCTCTCTAGTCTAAGTGGACTAACATGCTGTATATGATGAACCACCATTGTAGGACACATTGGAGAAGGTGTTCGCATGTTTTCTTTTAACTCAGTGCAGTTATCAGCACAAAACGTTACATGATATTCGCTGAGAGATGAAAGCCTCACTGTAGGCTACTGTAAGTTAGTGTCATAAGTTGAGGAACGTTTCCAGAGATAAGAGTGGAAATCGATTATGGTTTGGCGGGTCCTGCCGCCGGCACGAGGTCGAGGCTGCGTGCGGCGCTGCGCGAGGCGCGCGGCGGGGCGCGGGGGCGGGGCGGGGCGCGTGCGCGGGCCGGCCGGGGCGCGGGCGGCAGACGCGCCGCGATGGTGGGCCGCGACAGCCGCTCGGAGAGCGCGGCGCGCCCCTGGGCGCCGCGGCATGAGTAGCGCGCCAGCCCGGCCCGGCCCGCGCGCCCGCCATGGCGCAGGCCGCGCCCGCGCCCCATCGCACCCACTCCTTCGCGAAGAAGACCTTCCACAAGCCGACGTACTGCCATCACTGCTCGGATCTGCTGTGGGGCCTCATCGGGCAGGGCTACGGCTGCGAAGGTACGCGTCGCGCATGCGCCCCGCGCGCGTCGATACCGGCTCGGCGCGCGCCCGCCGCCGGCACGACCAGCGCGTTATGCAACCCGGAGCCCGCGCGGCCCCGGGCGTGTCCTCCCCGGCCCGCCCCGATCGATACGCCCCGGAGCAGCCGCGCGCCCGGCCCTCGCCCCGGACCAGCCTCGCTCGTATTCACGTGCACGCGTCGCGTGCTCGCCCTGTTTCGCCTTGCACTTGAAATTTCAAGGACGTAGAAGCCGCGCCGTATGTGGCTCCTCGCAGTAGCTGGTCGTGGTGCACGTGAGGCGGCTCACGCAGGGCTCCGCTGGTGTAAGTCCGTGGGGGGACGTGATAACGGGGAGTAGATCAGCTGAAAGTTGAGGGTGTCGATGTCAAGCGAGTGAGCATTCGGGAGCATATCGATCGATCTGTTTTGTAAGAGGTTTTTTCGTAGCGGAGGCGCGGGGCGGGGCGCGGCGCTGCATCCCCCGCTCGTGTGTCCCTAGCTGGAAGCGTCGTGTGAATGTGTCCCCGCGCTGTACGAGGTGGTAAGTGACCATTAGCCGCAGGGTGTCCGCCGTGTCCTCCACCTGACAGTCACTTGTTAATTAGGTCTGAGATGAGAAGACATCTTGTTTTTGCGCATTTCGTTGTGCTCCCTTGGAGTTGCTTTATTATAATGTAGGTAACGACAAACTGGAAATCGATATCTGCTTTCTTCTTGATTCTTACGTTTACGACGCTTACACGCCAGTGCTGTTATTGTTAAATGTACTTTACATATTATGTGAACATGTAAGCGACTCTTGACATAGAGCTCGTACTTGAAAGCGGCTGTTTGTCCTCGGTGTTCGTGGCTTACGTTCATTCATTTGATATTGATTATGAAACTAATACCGAAGTATTACTTGTAAAAAAGCAAAATATTCGTTAATGAGTAACTATCGCAGTTTCCATACCTAGTTGGTATAACATTACATCACAAATATTCCTGTTAGTTTTTTTCCTCCTAATATCGAGCCCTACGTCACGTCATCGCATTGTTAACAAACATAATAGCTACTATGACTAACAGTAGTTAAAATTTAGAACTCGCGATAACATATATAAATGCGGAAAATTATACGTAGTAGGTACTCATTTAAAATGTAGGACAATCTAGGGCTTTTACTAATGTTTAATGATGAGAAATGTATGAATGTTAGGTAAGATGAAATTGTAACAATTTAGCATCTCTGCCCGACTTGCGTAGCTGACTCGTGTAGCGTATCGATCTTCACGCCGCGTCCCGACGGGATTGGGCAAAGAGAAGCGACAGCTACACTCCACATTCACTACGTCCAACTCTATGTAATCATTACTGTTTATACTTATTAGTTCTGAATTCAAAACGCAACTACTGGCCAGTTATTAATTTGAAATCAAACACTGCAACCATCTAGTACAGTTTTACAGATGTGCTAATGTCAAATAGTCGATTATATAACTCGCTTGTTACTTTATTTGATTTAATGCCATGTAATCGCAATTCTTGAAAAATATTCATGCCAAACCAGAATGAAATACGGGAACTAGAAATGCTGGAAAAATATTGGACTTAAACGTGAAAGCTCTATGCAACCAAACCAAATAACTGTTAGACAAGCATTGAGTTTTAAAAAATGCAGCGTGTTCAACAACATTTTTAGGCCCACTTGCCCCACAAATAACATCTTTAAAACATAATTCTTCTCTGTCATCTTCAAACGATTTTCAGAAACGGAACGATGTTTTAAACACGTTTAGCGGTAAACGTATTTAGTTATTTGTGTTGCTAGCTGGCCTTAATCAACCAATAACGTAGGTTCAAGTTTAAAATTTTGTTGAACATGGTATTTTCCCGCAATTTTAACCTTATGAAACCTCGGGCGTGTATACTTATTTAAGTCCTTATACTTACCTAACTTTTATGGGTATTGGTGCCATGATATTAGTATTAGTCACACGACTAACAAAATTTACGTATTGCTTTATTTCGCTTTAATGTTTCCTGGGATAAAAAATGCAAATTACTGTTTAAAAAAAAAAACTATCAATCAGAGCACCTGCCATATTATCTGTTCACCACCTTTGGTTGACAGGTACAGAATGCCTAACTAAAGTCAGCAAACATTAAGTCAGCCTTTGAACCTTATTGTGTGCGAAAAATTTAAATAAATAAATAAATGACAAAAAAAACATAATGGTACCTATCTAAACCAACCGTTATTAAGTTACATGCGGTTATCTGAAAACCTAATAATGCCATTATTGGCATTTTAGATAACTAAACATGATTGGCAATTAGCTTTTCTCAATTTCTTACACGTTCAGTCCCAGGCAGAGATCAATAAACGTTATTAATCACATACTTTGACTTAACGTTATGACAGACACTGTCATACAACTGTCAAACTACAAGTTCAAAATAGAGACGGGAACTTGTTTAAGTTAAAGAGCAAGTTAAGTAGTTTGTTTCACCTCTATACACATCGATGTAACTAGTATATACGAGTATCTTTTCAGGAAGAGTAGATCTGGGTTGCGGGAATTGGTTACTTCCAGGCAATCTGTATCAATCGCAAATCAATTAACATGAGATGAGATTATGGACCTGCATTATAAATACAGAATATTATCTTAACAATAAATACTCTTTCGATTTTTCTGAGAGTATGACTTTTTCTTTTTTAAGAAGATGAGCTTTCTTCGTTGTTATTAACTTATGTACAGTGAGCTGCATCAATTGGGTACCCCCCTTAAAGGAACTAGCAACTGCACCGTACTTACAACTCAGACTCACGTAATGACATCACTGCTAATCGTATACCTTCCCTATTAGACGCACTACATTACCTACATTTTAGCTCTCAACACAAAGTTCAACAAAGCTGACGAGAATTATCATCTAACAAGACCTTTTTGTTAAATCATTATTAGCCAAAACTTACAATTAGATAATGCTCATGGGTAGTCAAACTCAACCTGCAAGCAGTTATTTGAATTAAACTAATTACAGGCATTTTTTAATTGCCAAAGAGTCGGTCACTCAGAAGCAGTGTAGTAAAACGATTAATAATTAAAAAATATTTTAGGTAGTTAAAAAGGTATAAAAGGTCTATCGATCTTAACTTCCGATTCAATTAATCTAAGTCCTCCGGATGAGCTGGACTCCTTTCATAAAGATTGGTCCTTGGCAGCTCTGAAAATAGAGAAGTGGAAAGAGAGTTCTCAGTGGGACAGTAATGGCTAATAAAAGAAAAGAACATGTATCGTTCTTAACTGTCAATTCAGCATCTTAAAGTGAATCCACTATGGTACCCATTCAAAATATTTTTTTTAATTAAAATATATTAATTTAATTAATTTTAGAACTCAATAGGGTCTTAAATTCTCGACTTTTAAAGGACACAACTTTCCACCTTCAAAGTGTCTTGTATATCTTCTACAGGTTTATCTTAGCATTTTTGTAAATGACTTTCTGTTTATTTTTTGTGGACTAGTGGATTAGAAAAAAATACGAACGAGTAAGTCCTTTTTAAAGTGTTCACTTGCGATTTTTTCAGGATAATTTTAAAGGCCATTGCACCTCTTAATAAAATAACAGCGGTATGTTTGATTTTTGCGATTAATATCTTATTAATAGGAATAGGTGTGCCCCCAATAACAGTTGAAGTTACAATTTCGATGTATTTAGGAACATCGGACGTGTAACTTGTAGCAAAATGCGAGTGTAATAATAATAAAACAATTATAATTTTTTTATCAGGCAACTAAGGCCCATAGATAAAATTCACAAAATAATCTTATATGATAATAAACTAATACATATTAAAAACCTTAAAACTATGACATATACACGTAACGTTGTCGGCGTCGTGTTTCGCTGCGTGGTGTCGCGTAACCGTCCTCGGTAACCGTCGTCGTCGACACCTTTCGGCCAAAAGTCCTCTTTCAGACAGCAATAGAGATAGTTATCTCTACCTACTCTTCCGGAGAGATCTGTTTAGGGTTCCGTCTTCAAAGGATGCCAACCAACGGGACCCTTTTACTAAGTCTTCGCTGTCCGTACATCCGTCCGTCTGTCTGTCTGTCAGGGGGCTGTATCTACTAAACCGTAAAAGGTAGACCGTTCAAATTTTTATAAAGTGTGTATTTCTATTGCCGCTATAACAAAATATAATAAAAATAGATTAAAAATTAAACGGGGACTCCATTCAAGAAACGTGTTTTATTCGACGTTTTTTGCCTTGTGGAACCCTTCGTGTGCGAGTCCGACTCGCACTTGGTTGGTTTTTTTTTTTGACATTAAAAGGCTAGCCTTTGCACACTATGTAGATAAATTGTCAAAAAAGCTAAGTTCCGCAGCATACGCGGTTAGAAAAATTCGTAATTTAACTGACATAGAGACTGCCCGTTTAGTGTACTTTAGCTATTTTCATAGTGTAATGTCGTACGGTATTTTATTGTGGGGAAATGCCGCCGATATTCAGACCATCTTTGTTTTACAGAAGCGAGCTGTTCGATCAATTTATAAATTAAGTCCGAGACACTCTCTCAGAGACAAATTTAAAGAGATTAATGTAATGACTGTGCCTTCTCAGTATATTTATGAAAATCTTTTATATGCCCATAAAAATATAAAATTGTTTAAAAAATACAGTGATGTCCATAATATAAATACTAGGAACAAACACAAATTTGTTGTACCTACAACAAGGCTCAAGAAAATAGGTAGCTCGTTCAGATGCCAATGTATACGCTTTTATAATAAACTACCAAGCCACGTTCAAGATCTAAGCCTTAATAAATTCAAATCATTCATTAAACGTAAGTTGTGCCAGAAAGCTTTTTATACCGTTAAAGATTATATTGAGGACAAAAAGGCTTGGGTGATTGAGCTGCTTCCAATTTTTTTTACATTTTGAATGTTTTAATTTTTTTTTTCTATGTACACATTGACATTAATGAATTTTATTTAAACAATGACATTTGCTTACTTTGTAAAGTATTATATTATTTTAATTATTGTGCATGTGAAGACAACGTGGGTCACTTTTTTTTAAATTTTTATTATTCTCTCTGTTGTGTTAGTTTTTGTCTAGGTCTGGCAGTTTGAGTAATTTATGTGGCCTACCCAAATGTCCTTTCTTTGGTATTGTTCGTCGAATCGTTGAGCTCCTTAAGTTTTGATTTGAGCTACACGATTTCTGACAAATGCGTGCACTGACTGGACAGGTCCTCTCAATCTGTGTGGTTCTTTCCTCAATAGACCATCTCAGACATCGATCTACATGGTCTTCATATAACCTGACCAAGATTATGATGTCTGGACTTTAAAAGAGACTGTGACCTCTGAGTTTGTTTCGGCCTTTCTTCTCAGAGTAGTCAGAGAAACGCCGACCTCACCTAGTTTTATAAAAAATATGATTGACGTGTAAAAGTGTTTGTACAAACCTACTTACAAAATAAAATCATTTATCATTTATCATTATCACTATATATCTCACTTGATGGGAAGCAAACATGACATTAATGACTGCAAAAGATTCCTGGAACTAATCATTTCATTCGAAGACTCCCATGTTATACCAGTCGGCAAACACAAGGCAAGGGGTTTCACTTCTTAGTGGTATACAAAATGTTAGTGTTACCAAAAGTTTTGTGCGTTCGTGCGTTATCCACCAAATAGCGGATTATATCATTTAAGGCCGATTTCTCAATAGTCTGAAGAATAATCATGACAGTTTGACATATTTTCCATTAACTGTCAAACCGCAATATTTATTTCTCAGATAAAACTTATGTGATTATTAAAAAATCTGCTCTAAGATATGATGGGAATTCTTTCTCAGCACCTATTATTGTAGCTATTCTATGTTCGGTCATTAGTAACGCCAACTGGTTATTACATACTGAACATACTAAATATTATATGAAGACAAGATTTAAGTCATCAAATAAAAAAGTTATAGATGAAGATTTTGAAAAATTCTGTGACTATCAGTAACACGCTGAAGTGGAAAATCAAAAGCGTAATATTTTCAAACTTTCGATAGTAATAATTTATTTCGATGTAATATGAAACAAAAAATGGTCAATCAAACAAAAATTGGTCTTGTAATCCGTTTTCTCAGCTTACAAAGGCAACACACAAAAGTCTAACACATCGTTAAATACAAAAGATGTCAAAAAATATCGACACAAAAGGACAAAGCTAAAATCCGCCTTTTTGAAAACGGCATTCCAACAGTGGACTGCAAACTGCAATAAGCAAAAATTTATAATTATCACCGTAGGCCCGTAAGCCGTCTTTGTCAATGATGCTCCGTAGCATGGCGTAGCAGGGTCCGCGTAGCGCCGTAGAAAGTAGCCGTAGCGAATTGTAGCAATTCTCCGTAGCGGCCTACGGCGTAGTATTAGGTCTACAATGCACAAGCCGATTGTTCGTTTTTTGTTATAATAATATTTATAGTTTGATATATTTATTGGTGCTCAGTAATTTATGTGAAGCGTTTACTACGGCGTCGTACGTCACTGCTGCAAGGTCCTCGTAAGAATAACTTTAGATTTTCGCAATTTGAGGTCATAGTAAATTATACAAATATAACTGTTCGTTTCTATATTTATAGCGTGTTATTACTGGAATTAGCTTCGAATGATGTCGGCGTTACATGTGCTGGTCTTTGAGTTCCGTTTTCTTCTTGACGGGTTTGTTGTGTACTAATGCAATATTTAATAGTGATACGTTCATTCTGCGAGTATTACGTTATTTTCCATTTGTAAAAACTCTTCAGTACAACGTACAGTCCTCACTCCTCGGACCTCTGACTGAAAGCACAATATACGGAACATTACATAGAAAACGGTAACACATTGAAGCAGGTATCGCCCATCATATCTCGCCTGTAAACGTATTTTTCCACAATACCACATTGTCCAACATTAGAAGAACTTAAAGCGCTCCACAAAGACGCCTGTGACATCACACGTCTAAACAATAGCGCGAAGGGACTGCAGAACAACTGTCAGTGCAACATGCAAGACAGTTCCCAACAAAACGACGGACGAACAAAACAACAATAACGTTCATTATGTCGCGTTGACGCGTGGACTATCTCTAGACACACGTCGCGCGACAAAGCGCCGCGCGGCAAGACAAAGCGCGTCCGCTGCCGCCGCACCCGCGCGTCGCGCCATTGTGCGACCGAGATAAGAGATGCGACGTGTGGAAATGGACAACTTATTGTCGTAGCGTGCGGATACAGCCTTAGGACATCTGTTCTGAATAAAGGCGTGACGTCATGAGGCGCGCGTATTGTGCGCTTATCACTTATCAAATGATTATGACGAGCCGTGTTCGGTTACAGTGGCGTTGTATCTTTTGTTCAATAGAATAGAATTGAATTAACTTTGTTTCCAGTCGGTGCAAGTTTCATACGAGATTAGTTTCAATATGCTTGAATACTTAGGTCATTAAAATCAAGTAAAACAGTATTTAGTCGCTGAATTATAATTTTGGAAATGGTTTCAATATAACATAATTGCTAACATCGCTACAAGGCTAACTCTCTTACATTTAAACTCAGAAAGCGTAACACCATTAAAATTATAATAGAGAAGAACCAATAAGCAAAAATAGATTTATCGAAAGATTAGTTTAATTCCGACTACTACTTTATATTCTTTTATATGGACACAAAATGGACGTGCACATTCGGGTCTCCTAAAATTATAACGCCAACTACACCCAGCAACATCAGCTTTACACAAATACCAAAGTGCATTGCCGCCATTGCCCGCGAACTTAACTTATTCATACAACAATCCGAACTACACAAAATACTACTACCTACTTATAAAACCATACAAGTTTAAACGCTATCCGTCTTATTACAAAACGAGTTCTAACTGTAGTCCAAGCTTAATAAGCCATCGAGCCTGTTATCATATTTTGAAGTTTGTTCCGAGCAAGGTACTTAGACTAGGTTTTAACGTCAATTTTTGTAATTCGAACTTTAGCTCTATCAGAATGAAGTTCCAAATTCCACTAGGGTTCCGTACGATGCGCAGCTTACCATGATGCGAGATTTACCATGTTGTTTTAAGATCACAGACTTCTCATAGATTTTCCTGTAATCTATAGGTATAGAACTATTCTGTAAATTTTACCATTTTTTTGGCTCAGCAGTTTCGGAAATAGGGGGGGGGGAATGGTAAATTTTCTTATTCGTCTATTTTCTTAAATAACTTTAATACAATTTGCTCTAAAAATATATTTGAGATCCTCACAGTAAGTCCTTTTATTTGATATATCACACGGAACAGATTACGAATCTTTTAATTTCTATTAATTGCCCCATTTTTTTTTATCGGTCCTTTAGATTCGGAGCAAATTGGCTGTGACAGGCGGACGGACAGACAGACACACGAGTGATCCTATAAGGGTTCCGTTTTTTCCTTTTGAGGTACGGAACCCTAAAAACGAAACAGAACTGCGAAACTGTCATTACTAAAGTATCACGAAAACCCCTCAAGTGCAAAAAATAAAAGTACATGTTTATTTTCGAATCCACAAAAGGCTGTTGACGTTCTAAATATAGAACTCCTTGGTCTTGCAAGCGGAGTTAAAAAAAAGTTGAATTCGTACAAGCAAGCTGGCTGTTGGGTCGGCACCGGGGCTACGCCCGCCGTATGTAGGCCAGCCCTGACGTCACACGGTGCTGACCCAGTTCCATTGCCATTGAGAGACGCGCGTCAATGGTGCCCCCCCCCCCAGCTTCGGGCCCGGGCCCCCGGCCACCCATCGGCACCCATCGGTGCAGCACCCTCTTCGATAAGGGGACGTGCCAATAAAATATACAAAATTTGGAAAAAAAAGCTGATGCAATATATTTATTTTTCTTCGTAAAAAGTACTAGCTTAACAGTGCAAAATCTACATACCTACGACATTATTAAAAATCCATATATTTTCAGGAGCGACGTTATAACAATAATTCATCGAACTAGGTTACTGAACGGCGAGGCAAAAGTACGCGTTCATTCAGCCACTGCACAGTGCGCCGCATTTAAAATGTAGTCAAAGGGAGCGTAGATTTGCGACACCGAGCACTACCGAGCACAGACGAGCACTCGCCGCTTTGAGCTCCATGTAAATGTCGCGGATTTACCGCGGCTCTAATTTGTCCTTCGTGGTGCACTGTGATGTTACTTTAAGCTTAGGATTCACTAGCTCGTCCTCATTACGGGCTTGCTTCTTACATTGTGCCAGTTCTCAAATGAGGCTATATTTGCACCGTTTGCTTCTTTTCATTACTTATGCTTTTTCTTGACCTCCAGATTGTGAATTGAAATGTCTAAGTAGTTCTTCTCTACATTGTAGGTACATGGGATAATTTAACAATATTCTTTCAAGATTTTAAACGTTTATTAAAACTAACAGCCTCCATCTGGCCACTTTTAAGACATCGTTAACTATAAATAGAAAAGTTCAAATATTCGCAGCTATCACAAAACTGCATGTGCTCCAGTGACTATTCTTACCTTAGCATGAACATAATGTCTCCTCACCTATGCACATAGAACAATGCCCACAGCCACAAAGTATAGCCAGGCACAAAATCCACTACATATATGACTGCACAATAACAAAAGAACTTGCACAATGGGCACAAACTTTGTGCTCGCTTTTCACACCGTGACACTGGGTAATCTATTATTTAAATCAAACGAGAAAGCATTGTGTTGCTGTAAGTTTGCACTATTCAATTATTAATGCAGTACTGTTGCATTCGCCTTTTGTGTCGTGATATGAACATAGACGCTTGCGCAACGGATCCGTGAATGGCTGGATTCATTAGTGCAAGTACGGGTAAGAAGTGTGTTTGCTCCTCATTAAAATATAGGTGCACTTCAGCTCTGCAGCTGCCTCTCTGTCTGTATGTTACGGATTTTAATACAATTTGGCAAGGAGATTGATTGATTGGGGAAGGATAGAGGTTACTATTTTTTCCATTAGCACGTTCCCGTGGGAACTATAGAGTTTCATAGTTGGTAATTACTCACGTAAGTATAGCTTATTCTCATCGGTAACTCTCTACAATAATGTTAAAATTGCATCGGTTTTCATTTACTCACTATCAGCTAGCTACATGTCAGTAATTACCACAAGTTGAGAGTAGGGATTTAAAATATCGATTGAAAGTTCAATAGCGTTTTTTAAAGTTGACATTTAAAATCAAATTAAATTAAACGTCACATATTAGTATATTTTTATTGGAACCGACATAGAATAGTTTTCAAACCTAAAACTAAATTAAATTAAAAAGCTCTTTGTGAAAACGCATTGGTAACATTTTAAATAGACTGGATACATCTTTGATTTACCTTCTCAGCTATTTTTACACGAGTCTATGACTTATACACAAAAACAATTCTAATCTAAAACATTACCAGCTGAAAAAAAACCGATTTCCACGAAATAAATCTGCAATTACTCTTCCTAAATTTTGAGCTATTAAAATTTGGCAATGATGCGAATGTGGGTCATTCTTCACACTCACAAGTCTCACAATAGTTCTATTTATACCAAAGTAAAACTAAAATACACTAGTATTCCTGTACGCACGGACGGAAATAACCCGGCAGTATGTGTGGAATAGGAGTTAACATTGCAAGGCGTCCTACTTCACTTTAACTGCCGCGCGTCAAACGGAACGTTCCAAATAAAAATGTTAAATTGCGAAATAAGGATAACGGTGGTGGTGCGTACGTGGCTGTGACGTCATAGCGCTGTAAAGTGGTCTTTCAGCTCATTTTGTAAGTAATTAAAATACTATTTTTGAATTAAAAATATGCAGACAGGTCGGTGGAAACCAAATGTAATCAATAGGTCAAAATCAAAATAGTTTCTTTGCATAAAATGTGGTAGATACAGAAGATGTTACATAAAATCTCAGTGCAGACACATTCCGCCATGTAATGATGGCATGCAAATATTTAATACTAGCTGCGCCCCGCGGTTTCAACCTCATAAGTTTCAATCCCGTGAGAATATCGGGATAAAAAAATAAAAATGTAAAAAAATCTGCTGTTTTATACATTTTGGTCAAGTAGGTATTGAACTTTTGTATTAAACAGCTGCTTTTTTTTCGTGATTTCAGAGTTGGTTCCATAGTGAAAGTTGTTCATATTCATGGGTAGAAATTTGGAACCGGTAAAAAAATCCTCAGGTATGTATTTACTTTCTGAGTTTATCTTGGACATTACTGACATCGGTGAAGGAAAACATCTTGAGGAGACCTAGACTTATAGTTAACTAGCAGCGCCCCGCGGTGTCACCCGCATAAGTTACGATTCCGTAGGAATAAAAAGAGAAATAAAAAGTATCATATGTGTTAATCCTAGTTATAAACTATCTGTGTGCCAAATTGCATCCAAATCCGTTCAGTAGTTTTTGCGTGAAGTAGTAATAAACATACAAACACACTCACAAACTTTCGTCTTTATAATATTAGTGTGATTTAATTCTGAAATCATTAACTCCTCTTGAGCAAGTGCCTTCTTTGTATCAGTAGAGGCCTTTGCCCTGCAGTGGGACAATAATGGGCTGGTATTATATAGAAATTAATATTTTGTGGAAAAAAAAAAGAATTTGCAATAATGATTGAAACCCGCGTCCCCTCTGTAGGTAATGAGGCTGTGGTATCGCGTGACGTCAGCACTATACGACCTAATTCGCGCCGATCTCGCCCCACCACACTACATGCACAATATAATGACGTGAATAGTGAGCTTTATTTCAATACTTTTGAGTTTGAAGTTTTCCTTACGGTACTGAAAAAAAAACAACTTTCTCCTTTGATATAATAAACTTAGAGAATATAACACATTATCTAAGGTTATAAAAGAGAAAAATCATTTTTTGTTTTATGTAACGTTAACGTTTATTCTTTAACAATATCATCATCTGCCTAGCCTTTTCCCAACTATGTTGGGGTCGGCTTCCAGTCTAACCGGATGCAGCTGAATACCAGTATTTCTTTAACAATAATAATTAAAAAATAATGTTTTTAGAAATTGTGTCAGCAAGATTCACCCACAATGCAATTTTGTAATATTATTTCATTTTGTAACAGTAACAGTTCCCGGAATATAAATAACACACAAAAAAGTTGCAGAAAACTCTCGTTAGTTTCAATGTAAGGAATTAAAATAAACATCCCGCTACGAGGTTGCGCCGTAGCGTTTCGTAGCAAGGTCCGCGTAGCAACGGCGTAGCGCGTAGCTATTTTTAGACCGCTACGTACTTTATTGAATTGCTCGGTTCAAAACGTTCATACAAATAAAATACTATATACATAAGTACCTTCACGCTTGTATTTAGATGCTAGGTAGACAGACAAAAGCTTTTTTTATGCAATTATTTTTTGTCAAACCTCAGATAAAAGATTACGTATTAAGAATTTTTGTTTAAATTCATGCACTTTCTCTAGCCAATAAGATAAATAAACTTGTAAGTCGCCCTCATTAATATAAAGTACTTTACACAAAGACATTGTCTTGGTTTCAGATAAATAAATACGTCTTATCCACTTTCTTTTTAACGATATAAAATAGATGACCATGGAATCATGTTTCTATTATTCTGAACTAATTTCTAAGTGTTTAGTTCTACCGTAATAGCCTCTGGAGCATCTCTGACGTCACGCTGCACTGACCTAATTATCTATTGCGATTGCTGCGTGGATAATGTTATGTAGCGGGAATTATAGGACTTAATAGTTTAAAAAGATTTTTTTATAGTAAGTTGTTTTACATTGTATTTTCGATTAGGTAGATTGTAACTTCGTGCACTCTTTGTCCTCTATGTGGTTTTCTACCAATAAATGTGTAATTATTCGCTATGCAATGAACCGCCATTATCATTGCACCTCTATGGAATTAGTACTATGCACTAAGAGGAGCAGTGATGGCCCAGTGGTAACCGCCGCGACTTACGAGTTGTAGGTCGAAAACGTCGTGAGGAAACCGGCATGTCCTACAACAAAAAATTCGAACACATGTGACATCTACCAACGTGGCGGATTACGGCCCCTCCCACGGAGAGGAGACTTGTGTCCCAGCACATTATAGGCTGATTATACTTATTACTTACTAAAGTACATTCTCACGAACAAAGACTCGCGTGTATGCACATAGTAGACGCGTAGCTTTGTCAATTCATCCTATTTTGTCAATGGGCCGACCTAGTTACAGATGTAATAGGTACTTGCATACATTTCTACATTATCGATTTCCTCTCAGCTTGAGTAAGGAAACATGTCAGTAACTCTAAAACACATTGATTGCTCTTTCACAGAACAAACGCTCATAAACTCGTGTAATTAATGACCACATCATGTATTTATGACGTTTTACGTCTATTTTGAGATAAAAGTTTATCTCCTCACGGATCACGGCCCCGTTCAGATTTCCCATGGGTCAGTGAAGTAATTCTCAAATTGATTCAGGATTAATTGACGGAAATTAGTGTGAGGCTGTGTATTTAGTTGGTTATTAGTCATTTTAAAAAAATTGGCGGATTTTGAAGCTTATTAGAAGACATTTGTTTGTATGCATGATTTGAATGAAATCTTAGCAAAAACCTCTCTTTCTCAAACCATATTTAGCCAGTGTAGACAAATCATGTGTGTAATGGAATATGCCTCATCTAAACTAATATTATCTAAACTTGTTGTTACGTTTTCGCGCTAAAACGCCTGTACGCATATGGGTAGACCATGCATTAGGACATAGAATACTTTTCATCCCGATGTTCCCACGCGATCTAGACTTGTGCGAGTGAAACCACGGGGCTCAGTTAACTTTATAATATTCTAGGACCAGAGTCACAAAGTTAGACAACTAGGTTTAAATATTTATCTAGATAGATTTCCGAAAAAGTTCGGAAAGCTACGAATACGACAGAATCATGTAAACCGACAGCTTCGATCCAGATACAGTGATTCTACAAACGTGAAAGTTTACATATAACAGTTTTAAACAGTGTATATTTAGTTAAAAATGTGTGTGATGATAGGGCGGTTCTCATCTCGATCGGCACGAAACCGGGTCGGTTGCTCCGCTCGCTCGGCGCGAACTGTGTCACTCGTGACGTCAGAGCGCACCGCCCGCTCCCAGCGCCCGACCACCGCCGACCAGCACCCGACGACTACCGACCACCAGCTCGGAATATTATGAATTATTATGAGTGATTAGTTATGTAGACAACTCTTAAATGGGTCAACGAACCGGTGTATGAGTTTTTTTTTTTCTACAAAACACTATTCGTGCCAATTTCTGGTTGAGTTTTTTTGTTTAATTTCTTCATATGTGGGTTTTGTCAATGTTTGAAAAGTTGTTGTAGCAAATTATTTGAAGTCATCGCCTAAAATGTCTTTCTTTTCATTAGAACACCGAAATAATTCATCAGATTTTTTTTTTTTTTTGGTTACAGTAATAATAGCTTTGTTTTTGTCAGACTATATTCATTATTTCTCTTTGTTTTATTCCAACCATTTCGAGGAACGATCGCTTGTTCCCATTTGAGTAGGTACCTAATTACCCGATTAAAGCAAAGCAAAAGGAGGATTAACGATATTAATTACGTAGTTCACATTTTTTGAAATGTGAACTACAGTATCCTACTCATACAATAAATTGTAATAGGTCCATTGTACTACTTGTAACACAGTAGTTATTGCCCATTAATAGTTCGGTGCTATTCCCGAGTGTTGTCTAAATTGTTGCGAAACCACTACTTTACGTAGCACGTAAGTGCGTACGTCACCGGCGGTAACTGACGGTTATTTTTAACTGTGTTTACTGTCGTAACAGTATCTATTTCAGAAATGTGGATAATGTGTCGATTGGAAGGAGTTTCGTTAAGTTTTCAAAACAAAAGCTTCGAAGTTTTATGCTGTTTGGTCAGCCTCGTTACTTGGTGCCTTTAGTAATGACTAAGTACTGCTAATTTGAAACCTTTCGTTTTCACGTTTCGGTCGTCATTTTACTGATATAAAATCTCCTTATAGTAAGTAGATGGAGCGGAGGTTACTGCAAATATATTGTTCCTTTATCTATTTGGTCTGCTCCAAAGAAAATAATCTCAAGAATTATCAATAGTAAGGATCTTTCAATGCTTTTAGTTTTTTTTTTTTTCAATCAACCTATACTGTCCCACTGCTGGGCAAAGGTCTCCCCCATATTTTTACACTATTCTTTGTGCTATGCCTCCTCTGTCCAATCGGTTAGGAACGAGTCCATCAGTCCAATGCTTTCGTAAATAAACTTTAATTGCATCTGCATCTGAAAGGTGTTGAGCATTTCCCGTAAATTTTCACAGCTTTCGCAACGACCATTATTAAATGTTTATTTAAACATCAATCCATAGGGCCTCACTGCTCACTAATAGCATTCGCTCCGGTGTAAGTAACAACTCTGCTGCAACATTTACGGCCGCTGCTGATCTATTGGTTGTTGGAAAGATTTACCGTCCCCACCGGCCTGGGTGACGTCATCGCTTGTATTTATCTCAAGGCTCACACTCCTAGGGCCTACTTCTGTTAAATTATGATCCAACTGGCCAGTACGACGTTATTTATTGTAGGAGGTTTTTATTTGAGATGTTGATGAGTAGAGAAGTATTGCGTTATTGTTGCTCGGAGCTGTTAGGAGTAAACTGTTGAAATCACGAAAGATAAACGCAAATATTACGTTATTAGAATAAGCACAGGTAGTTTTTTATGATATTAGTAAAGATCGCTTAACATACAAATTAATATATTTGGTAATATTATTTACTATTGAGTGACCCAATTTTCATGTTCGTCTACTTTGTTTGTGTCTATGGTGGTGTTACGCCTTCTTTCAAAGTCGACCAGAAATGGCAGGGATAATTCCATGCCATTTCAAATTATGTAAGTACTTATGGTCTTCAGAGCTGAACACCATAAGTACTTACATAATTTCTCCGCAAACAAACGCATTTCCATCCATTTGAGAGCGCTTACGCCGTACGGCGTTTCATCCAAATTTCAAGCCGTTGTTTTTCAAAATAAAAATGAACCGATTTTTAATGAAACTTCATACGCATAAGCAGGATACAACGGTCTAAAAAGTTACTCAAGAACATTTTCTAAATGTCTTATTTAAAAAAGATAACTGGAAATCTCTGTTTCTATGGAAACATTAAAATCTGTTTAATTTGGCTGTAACACTATTTTTTTTTAAAGTTCTTTTTAGACCTTTGAGTTTGTTTTTTTTTTATATACTTATGCTGGTATCTGTCATTTGTACCTAATACCTAACTTCCTAACCGTGTAATGATAGTGTATACTCTTTATTTCCCCATATCCGGGTCCGTGGCAGGTCTTTGCCCGCGTGTTGGCAACTTATCTCCTATACCAGTCATTGTTTACTGGCGTCAGAGCAGGTGTCGAGTAGTTCCTCAAGAGCATCACCGTTTGATCTCACCCGCGCTGTCATAAACTATTTCAGTACCTTTATGGTCATCTATAATTGTCTATTGTTTGTCTGTTCATTGATTAAAGGGAAGTCTGCTGGATGGCGTACATTGTACTGTTGTTTAAGGCATGTTTATTGTCTGATATTTCTTTCTCTCATTGTGGAAATTTATATAACATCTCGGAAAATACACACATTCAACACACGCCCTCTTTCTTTTCTTTAAATATTTGTTAAAATACCTTTGTTATGTTAAAATCTTCGAACAACCTACCCTCTAACTACGAGTAGAGTGTTGGTAACTGCGCCACAGTTTTAACTATTGCAGCTATGATCCTTTATCATTACTACCAGTTTAGTTTATTCATGCTGATCCTAATCATCTATATGATATTTTTTAATAAACAATTTGATTCCACCAATAAAGGTGGAATCAAATTGTTTCCAAGACAATCTCGGTTAATAGTAACGCATCATTCAGTGATTGGATGAATTTATCTTGTATGTTAGAAATTATTAAAAATTACTTTAAAAAGTTTGTTATAATAGGGCCAAGTCACATTACTCGGGTTCAAAGATTAAAACACAGCAATAATGTAATTAAAACGACTTGGAATGTTATTAACAGTGAGACGGGAAGGTCTAGTAACCGAAATGATGACTACAGCCTGTCTATTAATGATGACATAATAAAATCAGACTCACAAGACGCTCCGAGGCCTTTATTTTTTTTTCTGTTTTTCTTGTTTCAACTCCTAAATCCCTAAACTCATCACCTTCTGTTGCTGAGTCTTTTTCATTTTGAACATATTACATGTAGAGATATAATTAAAACCTTTCACACTTTAAATGTAAATAAGACTGCAGATCTGTGGGGTAATTCTGTAGAAGGTGCTACGTCTATTATTGACATTGTAGCACCTACTCTAGCTCTTATTTTTAATAATTGTATTGACAATGGGGAGTTTCCTCACCTTATGAAAAAAAGTAAAATAATACCTTTGTTTAAATCAGGTAGTACAAACCACACAAAATATTATAGACCTATTTCTGTACCTTTAGCAACATTTTTGAGAAATTAATTTTAGACATTTGGTCTAAGATTTTTTAATAAACATAAATTATTATAGCTAACAGTTCGGTTTTACAAGGAGTCGCTCAACTACGTCGTTGACCTTTTAGGACATATTTATAATGCATGGGATGATAAATTCACGAAACGTTAATCAGTAAACACTACGGGATCCGGAACACTGCTCTGGATCTCCTTACTTCGTACTTGAGTAGAAGGATTCAGAGCGTTGACGTTAATGGAAAAAGATCTCCCGGATCTATAGTAACAATAGGAGTCCCACAGGGCTCAATTCTTGGTCCTTTCTTGTTTCTTATTTATGTTAATGACTTGCCGTAAATCATGAAGGATAATCATGATATCGCTCACCTAGTAATATATTGGCACATCTACGTTTTTCACATTTTACAGAAACGAGGATCAAAGATTTTATAAAATGTTAAAAATTGATTTATGGGTTTATATTACATTTTTTTACTGATTTTATGGGTTTGATTACTAGTATAGCGTTGTGCCGTTTTACCACTTTATAAATTATGCACTTTTGAACACTTATACGGTAAAAACTCAATTTCACATTTTTTGTAGATGTGCCGATATATAACTAGGTGAGCGATATAGTAACGTGTTTTTGGCAGATGACACTTCACTTTTGTTTAAACTTAAATGTCAGCAGGTTACAGACGATGTAAATATCGCGATTTTGAAAGTATTCCACTAGTTCAATGTTAATAATTTAATTCTAAAGAAGAAAAAAACCAAATGCATTAAGTTTACGCTACTTCACGTTAGGCAGGTGAAAACTAATTTTGTTGATACAGGACGAAGAATTGAATCCCGAAGACAATACAGTATTCTTGCTTGGGCATAACTTTGGATGCTAAGCTTCAGTGGGGTCCACATATAGATATATCGTCAAAAAAGCTAAGTTCCGCAGTATACGCTGTTAGAAAAATTCGTAATTTTACTGATACAGAGACTGCCCGTTTAGTGTACCTACTTTAGCTATTTTCATAGTGCAATGTCGTACGGTATTCTATTGTGGGGAAGTGCCGCCGATATTCAGACTATCTTTGTTTTGCAGAAGCGAACTGTTCGATCAATTTATAAATTAAGTCCGACAAACTCTCTCAGAGACAAATTTAAAGAGATTAAGGTACCTATAACAAGGCTAGAAAATAGGTGGCTCGTTCGATGCCAATGTATACGCTTTTATAATAAACTACCAAGCCATGTTCAAGATCTAAGCCTTTATAAATTCAAATCATTCATTAAACGTAAGCTGTGCCAGAAAGCCTTACCTATTGAGGACAAAAAGGATTGAGCTGCTTTTAATTTTTATTGAATGTTTTTTTTATATACACATTGACATTAATGAATCTTATATATACAATGATATTTGCTTACTTTGTAAAGTTAATTATTGTGAATGTGAAGACTATGTGGGTCTTTTTATTTATTTTTCTCTCTGTTCTTTTAGTTTCTGTCATGGTCTGGCAGTTTAAGTAATTTATGTGGCCTACCCAAATGTCCTTTCTTTGGTATTGTTCGGCGAATCGTTGAGCTCCTTAAGTTTTGAGTTGAGCTGCACGATTTCTGACAAATACTTGCACTGACAGGACAGGTCCACTCAATTTGTGTGGTTCTTTCCTCAAAAGACCATCTCAGACATCGATCTATATGGTCTTCACATGATCTGACCAAGATTATGTCTGGACTTTAAAAGAGACTGTGACCTCTGAGTTTGTTTCGGCTTTTCTTCTCAGAGTAGTCATTAGGAAACGCCGACCTCATCTAGTTTTTAAAATATGATTGAAGTGTAAAAGTGTTTGTACAAACCTACTTACAGAAAATAAATCATTTATCATTATTTTTCGTTGAATGAATTTGTTTTTGTTCCCAATAATCGATTATTAAATTTGGGCTCTTCTGAGAATTGATCTATATTCAAAACGGGTGTACTTTTGTACCTAACTTTTCGGAACTTGAGGCACGCATTTCACTCTTATTTGTCATTTCCCGAGAAATATAAATAGGCAGCTTTATTATCACTTATACGAATATTACCGGTGTTAGTCTAATTTCAAACGACGTTTTGCTCACATTTGGGATACGCATAGTAACTATGTAGGAGTGTTTATATACGTAAAGTGATCTAGAGAATTACAGATCATTAGGATTCTATCGTAAAATAGACAACTATGTTGAAGGGAACATGTCCGCATGAGCCCTACGAATATGAGGTTATCGAACGCAACTAACTAATCTTAATCTAGCAAACAAGATGCAAAGGCATCGAAATGATACAGCCAAAGCTCCCAATGGGGATAGAGCTAAGCCACCCGCGGCTAAGTCAAATTCGAACAGCGAGGTGGAGCGCGATTGGCTTGCGCGTGTGACGTCAATGCCGACCTCCCGCCGCGCCCCACCCGCCCCGCGACCCCCCCGCTGAAGGCCGCGCCACTCGCTTCTGAAAAATAATCACAATTTTCGGACGGAACGATATTTTTTCCTTTTCTTCTTCACGTACACTGAGACTTCATTGTTTTAATGTTTGTAGGTGAAGGTGTTATCCAATTATTTCTGCGGTGATTTGAAATGTGGCTCGCACGTGTCGGCCGAGTCTACGCAAGTAGGTGCCTACCTACGTCCCACCTATACGTACGTATAGGTACGTGTTCGTATATTTGGTGCTCAGTTACGTAGATCACGTAAGCACGAATGATTAATTCGTAGAATAATGAACATACAACACTGTCAGATGGAATTAATTGAAAGCTTGAGAAGTTCCGTTTACGTAATTTTTTCTTAATGTGGCATTATGAAACCATTAGGCAAATTGGTATTTTCAAACAAAGTAAATCGAATTAATGAACTAAGACCAAAATTATTAAATTAACTAAGAACAAAATTATAGTGCACATAATTAGGATCGATTCTCTCCTCTCGACTGACTATGGAACAATGACAATATATGATGACAATGTATATTTTAAGTAGGTATTTTACTTTAATAGATTTTAGTTTAGTTTATGTAATATGTTCCTGTCTTGCAATAATCACTATGTCACTCTGAAAATGTCGCAGTTCCGACCCCCAAGATACAGGGAAATGCCTAGTTTGAGGGTCATCGTCCAATCTATTCTTGTACAATATGATTATTTAGTAAATAAATTTGAAATCTACATTTTGTAAATTTTCGGGTAAAATAATTATAATCAATTCGATCTAGCTATAGGTATAATAATACACATATACATACACAACTTTTTCTCGAGCACGAGTCCAATCTAAAAATCCTCAAAACTTCAACTCAATTCTTCAAAAATTAAAAAATTAAATCGATTATAAGCCGATTGTTTCGCTCCCTAAAGTCAATATGCCTTGTAAAACAAGTAGCGAGTGACATGCAGCCGTTGAAGCCTACCGAACAGCACATGCACGCGACCTCAACAAGTGGCTTGAATTTTTACGATACATAACTAACTGCCGCTGTACGCTGTGCTAAGGACATGCGATTCCAACCGTAATCACTGGGTGGCTAGAAATGTCACCGTAATAACTGGCAGAAGTATTGAACTATCATATTGAAGTTTAAGCGGTAACTGTTGATTTCATTGACTGTTTTTGAATTGTGCTGTGGTTGAAAAGGAATTTAGATATTGAAGAGCTGGTAATGCTTGAACAAAGTCTCTATCATAGACTATCTGGACTGCCTGTTGGCCTGTCTGGTCTCAATCTACCTATTCTATTTTATTTTATGTATAATATGGGTTTTGCCTGAATTAAATGAATTTTATTTTATACACCGTGTTCATTTTGTTCATTTCACAAGTTTTTTGAAATATGCTTGTATGTGGAAATCTGGATGTGATTGAAAGTATTTCCAAAACCAAAATTAAAATGTTTTTATTTCACACTAGGCACTTATGAAACGTCAGAAGGCTAGGCGCACGGATCCAATCGGTCGTTTTCTATAGAGAAGAGCCGGCAAGAAACTACACGATTACTCTTTAAAAAATACTTAATTGGCTTTTATAATATTTTAAAATTGCAGGGTAGTAGTTGTAGTGTAGGCCATTATAACCATTGAACATCAGCTACTGACACTGGCTTTTAAGTGAAATCATTATCCTATTATAAGATAAATATGAGAAACTGATAGAGAAAAACACTCAAGATTATAAAAAAAGTAAATCAAGGTTAACTTTTGTTACCAGCCCACAAAGTTCCACATTCAAAATTCAAATGAAGAACAATATTCAATAATTTCGACCTATAATAAAATAAAGAGCCCAATAAGGCGCCAGAATTGCTCGCGTCGCCCGCGTGCGTCCACGCATGTTTACAAGCGCCGCGCTATATATAGCTGTGGCTGCTATTTTAGGTGACTCTGATTCATTGCGTTAATTAGCCTTATTCCCGACAATGCGAGGTTACGCTGAATTGTTTAAATTTAACTCGCGGATGGTACTGTTAGCTCGAAATCTGTAGTTTGAGTCTTATTTTAATTGCGCGTTGTCTGCTTTGGAAGCAGTTGGTAATGGTTGAACACACACTATTAGTAGCAATGACTTTCATTTTGACAGTTAAACAACATTCATTGCGTTATTTACGTTGTTGAGCAGACTTCGAACATTTATGAAGCAATGGATTAGCAATATCCTTCAAAATTATTCAAATTGTGATTGACAATGTGTTACGCAATTCGGATGCTATTATTCTGCTATTATTCATAACTTGACTAGTCAATGTAATTATTAATTTATTCTCATACAGCATACAGCTTTAGCCAGCTCCAGATACTTACTCCTTTAAATATAAACGTTGCTTAAAGTTAAGATACGTTTAAACGTCAGAAATGTATGGTTAAACAGTCGCTAATCATTACTTAACTTTAAGCAACGTTTCTATATAAACCACTTAAAATGAAGCGCCATTTTACCATAGTAGGTGTTATAACATAAACACTAAACTTCATGATGATCATCACGCTATAGTCTATTGCCCTCACGCTATTTCAGTGCTTGTCTAGTGAGTGTTTACTTTGGCATTACGACGTACAACCTACACGAACATGCGTTACTAAAGTTCTATAATTGATCATATTTCCGAAGATACCTTGTTTGGAATAAAACGGAAATTACGGTTTGTCGTTCATCGACTTCTTCGTTCTTAGATTTCGTGATGTATAATATTTCTATTGAGTTGCTGTTTAATTATAATTATCTTTGGCAGAACGTCGGCAAATGAGCAATTATGACTTATTAAGGAAAATAATTAAAGATAAATTTAAAAAAAAAATGTTCTCGACGCCGCTGTCCTATAACCACTCCCAGTCAGTCATTTAATATTGATGAAGATGAGTGAATAAACAATTCCATTTTCGTAATTTGACAGCTAAACTTTTTAAAGCATAGACGAGGTATTTCATAATGTCACCTTAGTCCGGGACGTGGTGCCACGCGGGCTACCATGTTCTGTGCGGGCTACCGCCGCGTCTATTCCAGCCAGCCCGTTTCTATTCCAGCCGGCCCCGCCCGAGGTTATTTAAATATACCGTGACGTATTAACGTCAGAACTACACCACTAATTTGTTTCCTTGATCCCCATCCGGCTGTGCCCTTCCGCGTATAAAACCCGCTGTAGTTTATTGACAAGCGCGCACTATAAATAACTTACTTTTGTTTTATGTTTCGCGTACGTTTCAGGGTAAAGGTTAGGCACTGTTTAATTTTGTAGTTTCCTATTTTTATTTTTGGATTATGTAATTAAATCTATAATAGTTACTCTTCCGGAATAAAACGACATGTGAAATAAAATTGATAATATTTTATTTGTTTAAGTATTAAAACTTTATGCACGAGTAAAAACTGTACAAAGGCGGACTTAATGCCTTAGGAATTTTCTACTAGTCTACCTTACGGTAATGCAGAGACAATACACAGTAGGTGCAATAGCAGAAAACAAATTAGAAAATATTTATAACTAAAATATAAGAATAAATACATACATATACATACATACAACAAAATAAAAAAACAAAAAAAAAGTAGTTATGAGAGATAAACAAGAAAACCTACAACTTAATTCTGAGACAAATCTGCTAACTTCTTGCGTATGTGTTCTCGAGGTTTCACTTTAAATGTGAACCGATTGGTTACCGTCCTGATATTCTGAAGGAGCGTATTCCAAAGGAAAACCGCCTGGACAAAGAAAGAAGACTATATAAAACCAGAGCAATGAGAAGGACAACGAAGAAGACGAATATTCTCGGGCCGAAGGTTCTTGCTGTGTGCAGAGCATAAATATAGACAAAGAGAAGACAGATAAGGAGAAGTGGGTTTGTGACGAAGAGAAAACAGGGTTGTCATGCAAAGCCCTCAACGCTCTGCTCTATAATATCAGTTACTGACCTTTTATGTTCGTCTGAAACGTGATAAAAGTTGCATGGAAACAACCCATTTGGTTTAAATTATAACCTAAAGCGCATGATGTAATGAACATTACGATTTTATAAGCGAATAGTTTCCCTATTTCACCAGTTACCGTTCGTCCACGCGCGCGTTCGTTTTCCAAGATATCTACTATTTCGTATCTAAGTGGAACAATTTTTATTGCAAAAAGATGTAGTTTTAGTCTCAATTTTTCTAGACTATTACTATACTATATTGTTATCATACATATTTTAGAGTAACAACTTGATTTACCTAGTAACAGCAAACCATAAGATTATTTGGAAATAAAATTAAAAGTTGGTTGGGTCTCGTGCTACGGCGTAGCACTTCGTAGACCCTAACAATTAATATTTGTTTTGTTACTTAAAAACTTAGTTAATGAAACACGTTTCAAATCGATGCATTATGAAAAAATCGTATGAATCCCATACCACCCACGCCAAGCCAGACCGGTTACCATTGCATGATATCTGAGAAAATCGATTACCAAATGGAAATCTATACGTAATAACTATAATTAGAAAGATCAGACTATACAAACATGTGTACGTAAACCTTGAGTGTATAGTAGGCGTTTACTCTTAACTCGACATTTCCAGTTAGTAGGTACCACCTCTACTCAATGTGAAAACATCTAAAACCTAGACGAACTCTGCTAAGTAAGAGGTTACCGAACAGCCGGGCTACTACAGCTACCGGGGACAATATGAATTGGCAACATCAGTGTCTCCAGTGGGATGGCGGCGAGATGCGAGCATGCGCGGCCCCTATCGATCCATACTTCGAGATGACTTCACGAGAGGCCGAGAGGCCCGCTCGAGCGCCCCAGCCGTGCATGTCCCGACATTTACCGACTGAGTGTTTTGTCTATGGACGGCGACACGAGCTGCTTATAAAAACTCCTTATAAATTTAATGTTCGATTTTTGAAATGACGAGTACCAAAAAGGATTTATACAGAAAGATTAAACCTTTTTCCGTATATATCACAGACACAGACTATTTACAGTCTTGTATTTTTAGCATAATAAATCGTTTTCTTACCAATAATATTCCGGAGCACTGAATATTGTTTTATTCATAAATTACACCGAAGAGCCAGAACGATTAGAAAGCCATACATTAGTGATATCTTGGCAGCCACTTCAAACCTCTTACATTCGTTACTAGCTACTCTTGGTTCAGAGATTCATGGTAATCACAAAACAGTGCGAAGATTAAGTAGCATTAGACCTAATTCAATTACAGTTCGAGATTGAAATCAACGCTGTATAATGCATTAAATACTCCTTGATAAGTTTGCTGTTAATTTAGATGATTCCAACTTGTCGAGAAATTGTACATTGTCGGAAAATTTAATCGAATTCTAGGTATTTCTGTTATCTTTGTAATGAGAACGTTTTGTTTGCAGCCTGCTACGTAAAACATGTGCGTGTTAAATGCTCCCTATGAAGATTAACCTAAGTTACGTTTTGCCTCTATTTTTTAAGTTACGTGTAATGTGGTTCATGTAAGTACATATTTCATTTTTTTTTTGCGTTTTTTAAACGTTTGCAAAGAGAGAAAAGAAATAAAATGCATTAATTGACCACAAACAATTAAAAAATCAGATTAAAACTTCCTTCGCTCACCTTATCTGGCTGATAATTTCATACAAACTCTGTTAGTTTAGTTTATCCGGTCATAAAATATGTATGCCAAAAGGGCCTTGCATAGGTATATGGCACAGCCCTGTGCGTGGCCCGTGTCCCAAGCGTGTGGCATGTCTGAACTTGATCAGGGGCGGTGCATCGCGTGCCGGCTAATGTAATGCGTTCAACCACTTCATTACCTCTGGACTATTAGCTTATTGAATATTTTCATGTAGGAAACTGATATGTTGTTCCATTATTGGATACTAACCTAGCGATCAATAAGAAGGAGAATGTTGAGTATGGAATTCTCTATTGAGTTGTATTTATGTAGGGTGGTAGGTTCAGTACAATAAATAAATAATTATACCAGCTTATTATTGTCCGTCACGCCAACACGAAAAAAGAAGGAGAGGCAGACCAGCAGCACAGATTGCAAATCATGGCTTGAGAGAGCAAAAATTAGACAACACTGGAAATTAAAGCAGTTCGCTGCGGAATCGTACCTTCACTTTCTTCATAATTTGACGAACTGCACTTTTGGCAATATAAACTTTGACGAAACGCAACTTTGACTGAAAATGCTCTTGACATTGACATATATATATATAACTGAAATCATTGGCTCTTGACAAAAACGACTTTTGACCAAACACAACCTTGACCGACCGCCCCGAACTTGCCTATACCCGTCCAGGGTCCCTTAACAAATAAAAAAACTTTATTAAGAACTTAATTTTAATTTTGTAATTAAGGAATAATAAGAGGTTTGTTTTGTCCGTTTGCAGGCAAAAGCGCTCTTTCCATACAGAGAAGGCATGAGCATTGTATATTGTAGGATCTGCCCATTAATGCCATGCCATTAATCTGCCCTTTTTTTCCTGAGTACCCTTTTGGCTGTTCCCTTGATGGTACAGTGAAAGATCAATTTTAACCGTTGTACCCTTGGTCTATAAATTATAAATTAATTATTTTCTGTAAGTAGGTTTACAAAACACTTTTACACGTCAATCTTATTTTAAAAACTAGATGAGGTCGGCGTTTCCTATCTGACTACTCTGAGAAGAAAAGCCGAAACAAACTCAGAGGTCACAGTCTTTTTTGAAGTCCGGACATAGTCTTGGCCAGATCATGTGAAGACCATGTAGATCGATGTCTGAGATGGTCTTTTGGGGAAAGAACCACACAGATTGAGTGGACCTGTCCAATCAGTGCACGCATTTGTCAGAAATCTTGCAGCTCAACTCAAAACTTATAGATTTTTAATAACTGTTACCCAATATGAAAAAAAGATTACAATATATGGTTGTCTGTCACTATGTGCTACGGTAATCGTTTGAGTTACCTGCGTAACTTATTTCCGTATCGTTATTTATGTTACAGCATTGCAAGCACTAATTTCAACATCAAATACTTGTTCGCAATTTACTTCTGAAAGACAGTTTTCAGGAAATCAGTCGAGAGTTCCTCCACATAGTAACACCCTCGCTAATGGTCACCCATCCAATTTATTACAGCACTAATAGTAATTTACGACGCGGAACCAGCGCGGGGAAATTATCACCTTACGCTCCCTAACTTATGACGTCACTTGACAGTAAAACCTTTTTGTTACAGTCTGCAACTTCATAGTACACGAGCGATGCGTGGGGCAAGTGGTGACGCCGTGCTGTGGGGTAGCGCCGAGCCTCATCAAGGTAAACTACACTTTAACACCTTCATAATAAAACACATAACAAAACAACAGAAGTCCTGATAATCAACAGTTGTAATTTTAAGTAGCTATCAAGTTTTTTATGCGTGGGGCAATGCGTGCTTCGGTAAAAGGATCATCTATTATTACTGCACAAAGCACCTGTTCTTTAAGATCTGTTACTGTAGATTGCAAGAAGATTGCGTTTATAGAACTTTCAAGCAGCAATTGACAATTGGATTTAAAACTCCCATAAAGAAGCCTGAAACACCTTACAGCAACAAAGATAAATTCCTTCTAGATTCTACCATTACACTGCACCACTGCCCACCATATACAGGATGGCAGAGACATCCATGCGCAAACTCTGACCATAAATTCAGCACACAATTCTTGAACCCATAGCATAGAAATGTTTACGCGGTCAAAATGTATGGACAGATGATTTTTTTTTTATAACTGACGACGAATTTTAGCGTAGGGGAGTAAGTTCAGAATCATGTACTGTCCAAGGTAACAGATTGCACGTCGATGTCCCAGCCACTCTGTATAGACTTGCAAACATGGTTTTACATGTTGCCAATTATGGAAGACGCAACCTTTTCGAATTTCTTGAACTCCATAACCGTATTCGTATATCGTCGTTACCTTTTCTCTCACATCACACCGCATTTCCTCACCACATAATATGTACGAAATATTTGTTTCTCGTGTCCTACAGAACCCAGTGGCGCACTGCTGGTCGGAGCCCACACACCACAAACGCAAGTTTTGTACGGTGTGCCGAAAGCGGCTCGATGAGTTACCAGCCCTACATTGCATGAGTGAGTACTACACCTTATCATAAACAAATCTTATGGCACATCAACAGTCCGCTCACAGTTATTTTACCTCTGACAGCAGCAACCTAACAGCAACCTTATAGTGAAGACAATAAAGATCACAATGATTTTGATAAACTTGTCAATGGTAGCAACCCAAAAGCAACCTTATTAGAATGAGAATAAAGATCACTGTGATTTGGACAGTGATGCAAAATCAGAGGTAAAATAACTGTGGAACGGACTGAAGTTAAGAACGAGACAGTCACGGGGTGATAGAGATAAAGCTATAGAGTCGATCTTTTTCTAAAATTCCATGTGTCATATTAACAGCTGCGTACTGGTTTTGAGTGATATTAATTTAACGTTGTTCTCTGATAGGTGACACGATGAGATGCTGGTGTTCAGAGTAAATATGATGATTTTTTGATTTGTAGAAAAGCTACTTGAGATGATGTTATTTGTTCTGCTACAAACGAGTAATTATTTGGCTAGTAAGCGTTAGAGGAAAATAGGCTCACACTTGGATCAAACGATAATATTACAGTTGAACGAAAAAGCGTTTGGTAAAAGCTAGATGTGTTTCAGCTATGACATGTTTCAGTTTTGAAGTCTGAAGTTGACTAACGTGTCTTATTTCGTCTAGTATGCGAGTACTACGTGCACGGAGAATGCGTAGACTTCGCGGCAGCCGACTGCAAAGAGAACGCGACATACTGCGCGGGCAGCGAACCGCGCCACGTGCATCACTGGCGCGAGGGCAACCTGCCCGCCAACAGCAAGTGCTCCGCCTGCCGCCGCGCCTGCTGGTCCGCCGAGTGCCTCACCGGGTACCGCTGCGAGTGGTGCGGCAGCACTGTACGTACCGCTCAGTTTATTAGTCCACCGCTCAAGTCCTTATAAAGCATCGAGTGCTCTTATACTGATGAGCTGTTGTTCTGGCAAGTTAAATCGTATCCACCACAAGTCCACCTGGCCTTAGAGCGGACTTTGTTATAAAATTATTATTTACCATTTAGCTTTCGTTTCTTCATGACTTTCCCCATATAATGAAAGCGCGTTCATCCACAGTGCCACGCAGGATGTCGCGCCCTCATACAGGACGATTGCAACTTCGGGATGCTGCAGCCGATCTTCTTACCACCGTCGGCCGTGTCGATCCCGCGCACGGAGGTGCCGATGGAAGCGATCATCGGCGTGCACGTGCGGCCGCCGCCCTCGCAGCGCGACTTCGGCTGCCGTAAGTCTCCCACAAACAGTGGCCCCGGCAACCACCGCTTCCCGCCACGTACATGTGCCACGCAATTCGCAGCGAGCTTACTTAGTCTAGGCCTCGCTTGTAAAGTAGTCCGACGGTTCGCGCTCCGAGCTGGGCACAGGCACACACGGTCAGGGATCTGCTGCTCGAAGACGTAGAGGATCACCACAGGAACTTTTTGCCAACTTATTTTTCTTATCGAACGCTTTGCTAATGAATTCTCTATCTTACATTGGGTTTGGATCATATCAGTTATCTTTCCGAGTTACACTTCTTTTGGCTTGACCCCCTCAGTACACTTTTCTCTTGGTCTGTCGACCGTGCACCGTCCCGGACGCAAGTCTCGGGCGTCCTGATCGTGCGTGGCTGCGGCGGCGGCATAGTCGCGGTAGGCGGTGTAGGTCGGGCGCTCCGGCGCTCGTCTCGGCGAATCGCTTGGCACATGCGTGGAGCGGCGTGGCGTGAGCGTGTGTGTTGGGGCAGCGCGCGGCGGCGGCTGGGCGCCGGCGCGGCTGGTGACGCTGGCGCGGCGCCTGCTGCCCGCCGCCTGCAGCCCGCACGGCGGCGCCTCGCCCCCCTACTCCCGAGGTAACCCGCGAGCCCACGGCCCACGACCCCACGCCCCGCGTCTAGCGCACCCGCACCGGCTCCGTATAGATATACCGACCAAGGCTCTTGTCATCAGCTCCATAGTATTCAAAGAGCCTTAAAACTTCCGACCTAATCTTTAAAGTACTGTGCAATGTATTCATCTTGGTTACGCCTTAGGTGGCAAGCACATTTTATCAGTAGTAAATCTTCCTTCAAATGAACGCCCTGGTCGATACATCTGATGCATGCTACTTGACTGAACTTTTAATTATGGTTAAGTCAAGTTGAACGTTAAAGCTTTCGCTGTAAGCTTACACCTTCCTTCTAGACGCTGTACATCTATGGTAACCGATTCACTATGTCTGCTTTATAAGTTTAAAGTGAGGATGTATATGGAATATATCTGGTAATCAGCCGAACCTGGTTGGAATGTGACCTTGAGGTCGAACCAAAATGGTGATAAACTCGGCTAAAAATAAAATCTAAGAAAAGTACCGGTAAACCGGTGTTACTTTGAACAGCCGGGTGACTTTGATTGAAACTTTTATTTCATATAAAATCGCGAAGTACGTAAAACGAAACGCAATTTGTTTTTTTTTTTCTTGTCTAACATCATTGATGAACTGTTGAATCCTTTCTAGAGGACACGCTGGGAATTCACCAACTATTTTAAGCACCGTAAGCTTAAGCATTCTTTTTAGGTTTCATTTGTCTTTTACTAGATCAAAGTTACCCCATACGCAACGTGCCCTATTTTCTTGCGTAATTCCAAAGCTATCAAAGTAATCCTAGTTGTCAAATATTTTCTATTTATTTTGTAACACTACGAGGCTGACATAATCGCTTCGCGATTAAAGCCTTTTTTCGAAATAAAGATTAAAAAAAAAAGAGCTATCAAAGTAACCCCATTCTCATTATAACTTTGATTAGACAGTTTTTATTTTTTTTCTCACAATCAAGCCATATTTTTTCACATATTATTACAGAAATCGCGAGTTTAAAAAGAATCGACAACTAGACCGATTATATTTTTTTTTCAACCAGAGATTCAAAAGATATGGACCTTGAAAGTTCACTATTGATCAAAGTAACCCCGGTTTACGGTATACTATAGAAGATACGAACAGTAGCAGTGCTAACTACTAAATTGTCAGTTGGTCTTCAAAAACCGTATACATTTTCATACTAACTAATACTTGAAGCTACCTCTACTTCCTACGTTTCTCTGGGTTTCTATGTGTGCATGAGGCAGCTACAGCTTTATAACAAGTAACGTACACTGCACAATGACATGAGCGGCACTCTATACCTCACTCGATGCCGTCACTCAACACTCTCAGACTTCTAGACCTTTCATGATAATAAGACCTCAAAATTATTAAAGATACAGTTTGATTGGCAGTTGGTGTTCTGTGAAATAAATATATGAATCACTACAACTTGGCAAGCGCACTGTCGTGCAAGATAATATAAAGATTTTATGAAGTGGCCAGTATTAAAAAGATCCTATTATTTTTTTATAGTTTCGAATTTGACAAGTCTTATTGCCAATATATTATACCTTCCTGGAAATGAACTTAGACTGAATGCTCCCTTACCTACCTTTGCAAATGTTTTCATTTGATTTTTATTCACACAGCTTTAATTTCAACAAATCTCTTTGAATCTTAGCTGTACTGTCCCGGCACTAGATTGTAGTTGAGTGAAGCCTTGGAAACATACCGTGCCCTCCTGGAACGCTCAAACCTGTCAGTCCAAGAATACTCATGATGCAGTATTCCAACGGCACGAAGGTAACAGACGGAAACGCAATATTAACGACATACATTGTGTGTATTTATGTATGCTTAAGTGTCCAGCGTCGCTTCGTGTAACATGTCATTACACAAACACATTTTAGACGAGCAATGGATTCGATAATGCGAAATTGTTGGCTAAACGTCGATCGGAAACAAGTTGACAGTACAATTGGCAAAAAAAAAAATGTTAATAAAAATAAATGTGTTTGATAATGACATCCTCAAATCTATGTGTCTTAAAAGTTGTATGAACTTCGGTCAAAGCCATGTGCGGTTAGAAATTAAGAACTTTTCAGTTTTTATTTTCTAATCCATTACGCAATAATATGTCGAATTATAAACCCAATTGTAACTCATGCAAAATAACTTGTACCTATCAGACGTCTCATGCAACTTAATGTTAGTAGATTAAGAAAATAAAAATACCTATAAAAATTCCATACATCGAGACAATCAATGGAAGTTTTAATTTTGAAGAAATTAACCATTTCTAATTCATTTCTGATTTATTTTCTTTAAAATCTAGGTGTATGGAAAATATATATAGCTAATTAACAAATTAATAAACGAATGACCTAAATATTAACAGATTTAAACTAACATACTCGTAGGTACTCACCTTTTTGCCTGCGTTGTTCGCTTACTTAGGAGAGCTGTGTCCTGAAATAAAAACAATCTTGAAAACCGCTTTAATAATGTCCCACAGATAAAACGAAGCTTAGTGCAATAATAAAATGATTTTACATAAAACACGACTAAACTCTATAGGAAGAGAAAATCAACTATTGGTTTGCCCCTCCTAAAGAAGCGAAGACTGGAAAGTCTCCACTTCTTTCTATGAAACCTCTGCATTATGGATGATGTTTTGTGTGATAATCCTGTAGCTTCTTGTGCACCACAAGAAACTACACATTTCTTCCCAAAGCAGGACGGAATAAAACATACCTTTTCGCTATTCCATGGTGACGTGTTCCGTGGTCGCGTGGTCGCGGGCGATCGGGGGTGTGTATGTGAGCGATATGGGTGTTGCAGCGCGCAGCGTCAGCGAGGAGTTCAGTTCGGGCTGCGAGGGCCGTTCGGGCTCCGGCGGCGGCTCCACGGGCGCTCCCGCCGACCAGGACCACCGCCCGGACCACAAACAGCATCGGGACCGGACCCCGGATGACCGAGATGAAGGTACTGTCTCCACACTAAATTATGTTTTGCTAGAATCCCGTATTACAATTAAACCACATCATATCGAACTGAGCCTATAACCATAACCAAAAAATCAAAAGGGAGCTCAGTTATATGAGAAAGATTGTCTCTCTTCCATAGTAAAACAGAATGCCACATCCACATGCTTATTTTTTATCCTAATGGCTTTAACATTCAAAACGACGACGTATAATTACACCACTTACCTATTTATAACGTGTAACAGAAGTGGTGAAGGTGTACGACGGCGAGGCGGCATGGACCCGACGGCTGTACCGGCCCGTAGTGGTTGGCCGCAACTGGAACGAACGCGAGCTAGTTGCGGCCGCACTGCGGGCCTTCCACGTGGCCCGCGACCCCGAGCTGTTCGAGCTCACGGACGCGCTGGCCGGCGACGAACCGCCGCTCAACGACCCCACGCCGCTCGCGCATGTCACGCGCCTTCCCAACAAGAGACCGGCACTCTTCTTACGATTCAAGTGAGTGTGGTCCACCAGCCCCACCAAAAGTCAAACTCAAAGCACAGGCACTTTTTTTTTTTTGGAATTCTCAAGGAGACGGTCTGTAAGGAGAGTACTCAAGGTAGCCATTTGACTACTCTGAGTAAGACCTTCGTCTTTTTGAAATTTCATACAATTAGATACTCCCTTAGTATCAATCATAGCAAGAAATATAATCTGAATCAAAAAACGCTACTTATAATTCATACAGAAATTGAAATGCCGATGAATTTTTATCTCGCTTACTAATCTGCTACTAACTGGAATATTACAATAACACTTCTGAAAAATACCATACACATGTTTCCAGTTATTTCGTAACACGTGTTTTAAGAACCATACCCAAACCTGTTGAGTCATAGTTTCCTCAATGGTACATGTGTTGTACACAGAGAGCCCGAGAGTGGTGGTGGTGAGGTACGAGTGTACCCGGGGCGAGTAGCGGGCGCCGGCGAGACGTTTGTGACTGTCGGCTGCTCCGGCGATGATGCCGTGGCCGACCTGATGGCTGCCGCGCTCGAACGGTTCGGGCTCGACCCCGCGAGAGCCGTGCATGATTATCGCTGTTCAGAGATTTTGTTGGACCGAGGGGGTAAGCATCTAATAAGTATGATACAGGTAGCTTTCCTCTATTTATAAATTGACACCGTCAGCTCGGAAAATGTTAAAGTTGAATCTCATTATCTCCTCCACAAGTTCTCCGACAGTTGTGGTGGTTGATTAATTTCCCACTATGCTTTGGTACTTATACCGCATGATTTTTTTTTACCGTCTCAAATTTTTTATAGGGTGTTCTACCCATGAATATGAACAACTTTCACTATGGGACAAATATGAAATCACGAAAAAAAACCTACTGTTTAATACAAAAGTTCAGTACCTACTAGACCAAAATGTACGAAACAGTTGATTTTTTTTCGTGATTTCAGAGTAGGTCCCATAATTAAAGTTGTTCTGAATATTCATGGGTAGAACACCCTGTATAAATTTCGAGACGGTATACCGGAAATCATCCGGTATACCGGAACCTAACAACTTTATCGTTGTTAAATTCGAAAATGATCAACAACTTTTGTTGGTAAAATCTCGTCAAACATTGTCAATGACGTCAGTTAACAGCCCGAAAATCTGACAACCAGTTTTGGATAGGATGGACACTGACCCTAACGTAGTTTGGAAAAGGCTATGGAGATGATGATGAATCATCTATCCAGATTCTGATCTATGTTTCTTTCTTTCGATGAAGTCCTTAGCAACACGGTACCATCGTGATCTAGTGTTGCATCAGATAATCACGCGTAGCTTCCAATTGTTGGCCCAGTGTCGGAGCGCGTGCTGGAGGAGGATGAGCGCCCGTGGCGCATCGTGGTGCGGCTGGCGCGCGAGTCGGTGCGGCGCATGGAGCTGGCGCGCTTCTACCTGCAGCCGCGCCGCGACCCGCACGGGCCCACGCTGGCGCTGTTCGTGGCCTCACTGCCGCCCGGCCTCTCGGAGAGGAACTACGAGAACATCTTGGTCGAGTTCCTAGGTGCCGGTCAGTATGTCACGGCACGTTTTAACTTAGACATTAGGAACAATGGAAAAAAAAAATTGAAAAATGGTTGTGTCCCAAGTCATACACAGGTTCTTTCTTCTTAAGGTTTAGAAATCCCATGCCCGCAAACAGCCTTCAAGATCCCCTCGTGAGGTTTTTAGCAAGAACGGTGGTTTGTAGTGTAGGTAACGATCGGTAAAAGTCGTTTCCAGAAATACCCCTTGAATGATTGCTAACCCTAAAACAGCAGCTCTCAAAGACCTTACATAACCTGTCCGTTTTTATAACAGACTTCGAAAAAGTGGAGAAGAGGTCACGTTATTGGAGTTTTTTTTTTGTACAGACAACAAGTTCACATCGATCGGTCCCATCTACTACGAGTACGGGTCGATGGTGATCACTTATGAGGACGCGAGCAAAGCGGTCCGCGCGCTGTATGCGCTCAGAGAGGCCAAATATGAAGATAAGCATTTATTGGGTGAGTCACACGGTACATTATGAGTATGACTCAAGTTATTGGACTTTTTGGGAGTTTTTAAATGCAACTTTTAACACCAAAAATAATTCTATGATCTTCGATCAACAATATTCGATAGAAGTATATGAAACATCTTCAAACTCTTAACTGTTATGAGTATAGAGCGTGCGTTTCTAGTCCTGAAACAGGAGGCATATAAAACAAGAGGTGTATTGTAAAAAAAAAAACAGAAGCATTTAAGAATCGCAGCAGGTAGTGTTCTGTACTTTCTGCCTACTGGTGAAAGGCGTGAGTTGATGTATGTTTGTGTTTATAATTTGTTGTTTCAACCGCTAAAACATCCGATATACTTCACAGTGATGTTGTTGCCGAGCATCGAACCTTCGATGGTGCCGGCGGGCGTGAAGCCTCTGCTGGTGTTCGTTAACGTTAAGTCTGGAGGCTGTCAAGGCCTCGAGCTCATTTCTTCCTTCCGCAAACTCCTTAACCCTTACCAGGTGTTTGACCTTGAAAATGGAGGTCCGCTGCCTGGGTAAGTAACGTTTAACATTAATTTAATCTTGAAAATTTTTAACAGCGATCCCTTGACATGTTCAATCCACATAAGATTTATTTTTGCAATGTCTGGATAGATTCCAGGATAGAATTCCATTGGCAGAATTTACAAAAAAATTGCACCTAATTGACATTAGAAGTATCTTAGAGCTGTGCACGTTAAATCTGAATATGTATTACGAGGTTTCAGAATAAATAAATAGAAAAACAATACATTTTGATCTTTACGAGGTCTTCCCTGCGCAGGCTGTACGTGTTTCGACACATTCCGAACTACAAGATCCTGGTGTGCGGCGGCGACGGCACGATCGGCTGGGTGCTGCAGTGCCTCGACAACGTCGGGCAGGACTCGCAGTGTTCCAACCCACCCTGCGCCATCGTGCCGCTCGGCACTGGTAAGGATTCTTCTGATGATCATCATACCAGTATAGTTTTTGTCCCAGTGTAGAGCAAAGGCCTCTTTTCACACAGAGAAGCCATAAGCATAAATCATCTTTTCTAACTTTCAATAGCGCCAAGTTTAGACGTTCTTAACCTAGAAATCCAAACTTAAGGCACTAAACTAGTGGTTAGCACTGGTAGCAACTTCAACAAATGAACCAGATTTTTTTTAATCCAAAATATTGCAGGATTTTTACAAAATCTGCATGTCTGATTTGTATATCTGTCTGCTAGATTTATTTATTTATCTAAACCACAATAAATTTAAATAATAAAATGAATAATAATCGTGATCCGGAAACTGGTAAAAATACAAAGCTGGTTGCGATGCCCGAAACTCGGATGAGGCTCTATTCCTTGAAACTTTCCAAACTTCCTGAATTCTGTCACGCATAAAACTGATACAATCTTCAGGCAACGACCTGGCCCGCACGCTTCGCTGGGGCTCCGGCTACACCGGCTGCGAGGACCCGCTGTCGCTGCTGCGTGACGTCATCGATGCCGAAGAGATCCGCTTGGACCGCTGGACCGTCGTCTTCCACCCCGAGGATAAGCAAGACGAGCCTAAAGAGCTCTCTAAGCAACTACCTGGTTAGTGGAACGAGAAGCAGCTTGCAGTGCCAAAGTTATCATTGGCGATCAATGATATAATAAATTATCAATGTTTAATGTAGGATAGGCGTAGCCAGATTGGGTTTTACGAACCGCCGAAGTTAACTATGCGAAAATATTATCCATTTCGAAGGAAGCTTGTAATGCATCTGGCCGCGCCTACAATGCTTTTCATATTAGAAAAATCATTGGCTTTGTGGTCCAAACATTCTTGACGATATCATTTCACACAACCGACACATTTAGGGGCTTAATTGGTCCTGCGAAGGACTAATTTTGGACCACGCAAAATTTTAACCCTTTTAAGTAAAGCATTGACTAAAGAAAGTTGGAAAAAGAAGATAATTCTCTGAACTTTCTTCTGAAGACGACTAAAAGTGCGAAAGTCTTCTTCAACTCAAATCTTTTTTATCAAAAGTAAAGCCACCGCGCCATTTCATCATACCGTAGTGGTGACTACATTTGTGTGATTCCGCAGCGTCTGTGACCACAGGATCACAGAGCGAGGACAACTCTCAGATCCTCGTGATGAACAATTACTTCGGCATCGGGATCGACGCGGACCTCTGCTTAGATTTCCACAACGCTCGTGAAGAGAACCCTAATAAATTTAATAGCAGGTACGTGAAAGCTCCGCATTTGTGATGTGTTTGGAACGCAGTGATCTGTTTGACTGTCGGAGTTTAGCTGCTTCGTCAACCCGATAAACCTATATAACCTCTTCCTAAATTCTTCTATCTCTTGTCCTGATATATTATATTATCCAAATGGTTCGACCTTTCTGATTGAACCTGTTGAAACCATATTTATATGCAAGCTAGAAAAAATATTTAATGGGAAGCCTAAATTGCATCACAATACCCATAATCAACGGTGTAAAGATAAAGATCACTGCCCTATATATACGTCACTAACGTCTGCCCGCGACTTCGTCCGCGTGAAACTTGACCCTCCCCCCATTCACCCTGATAGGGGTGGAATTTCGAAAAACCCTTTCTTAGTGAATACCTAATCTTCACAAAGAAAACACCTTCCAAATTTCATGTCTCTAGGACCAGCGGTTTAGGCTGTGCGTTGATATATCAGTCAGTCAGGACTTTGAATTTTAAATATATAGATTTTGCTGATTATTCAAAATGGCATCATATCTGTCATGATATCACGAAAATAAGCTTTCGTAACCACAGTCCTCACATTGCTATTTATGCTCTAGGCTCCGTAACAAAGGTGTGTACGTGAAGATGGGACTCCGCAAGATGGTAGGGCGCAAGATGTGCAAGGACCTGCACAAAGCCATCCGCCTGGAGGTGGATGGCAAACTCGTGGAACTGCCCCAGCTAGAGGGGATCATCATTTTAAATATACTCAGGTAATCACCACTTTCAAACTATTCAAACTCTTGCTAAAAGCTAAATAATATACGACCGTTGTTATTATTATCAGCTATGACCGAAATCTGGGCAGAATAACGTAACATAGGTGAATAACGTAATTGCAGATTTAGCAGGTTCAACTAAATATCGCATAAAACGGAAGTGGAACCTTAGTTTTAATTTAACAACACGGCCACGGGCACTAAAGAAAAACACCTTCATTAGGTGCTCTTTAACGTCCGAATTCCGCTTCGTAAATCAATTTAAATCACCGTTAAGCATAATGCTGCCTCGATCACTTTAAGGTGTATTGTACAAACGTAAACGGCAAGTTGTGAATGAAACGTGTTAAAATTCTATAATTTCGAGGAGATACATTTGCCTTATTTACCATAGACACTAACCTCACTACTCCCACAGCTGGGGTTCGGGCGCTAACCCGTGGGGCCCAGAAAAAGACGACCAGTTCAGCAAGCCCAACCACTGGGACGGCATGCTGGAGATTGTGGGCGTCACCGGCGTCGTGCACCTGGGGCAGATCCAGTCCGGCTTGCGAGGCGCCATGCGGATAGCGCAGGTACGAAACACGAGGCTGAAATATGGGGTTCATTATAATACATTCGTTCATGGATTAGGCGCGGATTAATTTGACAGGACTAAACTATTCGACGACACGGTTGGCGCAGTGGTTGAGCGATTGACTGCTGCGCAGCATGTCGCGGGTTCGATTCCGGCACGGAACAAATATTTGTACGACCTACAAGTATTTCTTCCGGGTCTGGGTGTTTTATCTATAATATGGACGTATTTAAAAAAAAAAAATATACAACATTATTTTTAGTATATGCGAAACCCGAAACACGTGTCTAGTATTTTTATGTAAAGAATCTATGTACAAAATTTCAAAACTGTATCATGAGAAATCACAAAGTTATAAGCTTGTTATGTTACCTGGTTGTCCGTTCAAAAACATGCTCACCACGCGGCGCGGCGCGGGGTGGCCATGTTTTATGCTCCTCCAGCATCGTACGCTCATTGATAATACTCGTAGTTTGGCAGTAGGTACCTAATTGTACGGCGATTTTATTGTAATTAACTAGTGATTAAATATTTTTGGGACAAAATAGAACATGGTGTAAAAATTATTAAAATCGATTCAGTTACTTATTCTGAACTAACTATATTTAGGTTTCGCATATACTAAAAATAATGTTGTATATAAGTAGTTTATCAGCCATCTCGTTACCATAACACAAGCATTAGGTTGCTTAGCTTGGGACTATATGGCGTTGTGTGAAATGTCCAAGGATACCTATTATTATTATTTATTATTACTATCTTCTGTCCTTTTCTTGATAAAATAGAAAGAAAAAGATGCACTGAAATTAAATTTAGTTTATTTTGTGAACATCGGAATCGGCTCCAGTTTTTTATATAACTATTAATATATACACCATAAATACTAAATATCCCCTCGCCAACTGAACCCTCCCTACGCCCACACAGGGTGGCCACATCAAGATCAACCTGAAGAGCGAGATCCCGGTGCAGGTGGACGGCGAGCCCTGGGTGGCGGCGCCCTCCGAGGTGGTGGTGCTCAAGTCTGCGCTCAAGGTAACTACACTCCATCGCACTTACATACTCGAACCACGCAACGAGGGCTGAGCGATAGTACTTGAGCATCAATGAGCTTAATTCGTGGAAGCTTATAGCAATTGTAAGCGCTAATTGTTCAATATTTACCTATTTTATAGATATTGAACTATCTGAAGAATAAATAAATAAAAATAAAATAAAGCTGCAACAGGAGCTAATGCTAATACCTAGGGAGAGAAAATCTGGTTCTGGCGACCCCAAGTAACTGGCCCAGGTTCAGGCAGAAGATGGGGCTTTAAGATTATTTGATAGAAATTGCTGATAAGGCCGCCTAGTAACGCAATTTTTGGCTTGTCTTTGTACTGAGAGCAAAAAGCAAAAATTTTTTTTTTATTTATGGAGCTGTGTCCACATTTCGAGAATGCCGAACTATGTATTTTCTGCCTCAATCATGAGGTCTACACTACATGCTTCGAGCTTCTGAAAATAAATAATGATGATGTTTGTGTTAACATATCAAATGCTATTTTTAATGGAGAACAACAAAGTAATTTAAAATGTTCCATAAGTCGGAAGATATCTGTGTTAACGCGTCCACTGTCATCTTAACAATGCCACGCTCAGTGCTCAGCTCTCATTGGTCGAAATCTCCAGTCAATGTTTGCATGACGTGCTCGCTTGCCTGTGCCCAAACAGGGCTCAATTTAATTTAAAAGCTTATTTAAAGTTTCATTAAAGATATTGGACTAAAACTATCTTATTCAAACGACTAGTTTCGCTTGGTCAACTGAAATCTTGGACAAAATAATTGAAATTAACTCCATTTAAGCTAGAATGTGTAAAAATACTGCTTTTCCAAAATGAAAAGCAAAAGATGCGTTACTTTCTTATAATCTATATTAATTCAATTAGAAAAGATTGGTCTATACATACGTTAGTGGATATCGCAATTAGACTTTTAGAATCAATCATAGACACATCCAAGCACAGATGATGAAGCGGAACTTTGTATTTTAAAATATACCGTCCCGAGTCACGTATCGCCCGAGCACTCAAACTCCACTCAGCACCGATGTTCCACTAGTTATAGCAAGCCGCGGCGTCGCGCGCGCGGGCCCTCCCGCGCATGCGCGACACCGCGGCTTCACAGCCCGAATCCGCCACCGTCGGATCTCCACCTACGTACACCTGACATTATCGCAGCGACGCAACATCGGCACGCGCCGTAACGCTACCAGTCCAGTCGATCGCACACTTCTTTGGGCACATCTACGCTTTGATCGAACTTTGGAACTTTCGCTTTGTACATATTTAGTCTGCCAGTCGTAGTAGCACGTCTCGGACTCGGCCTCGGCCGCGGTAGGTCGTCAGGTGTACGTAGTCTCGGGCGGCGGGGCGATGCGGGGTGCGGGCGGCGCGTGACGTGCGTGTGCTGCAGGCGACGATGCTGAAGAAAACCAAGCGCGGGTCCGCGGGCGCGTCGTCGGCGGCGGGCACCTGACCGCTCGCGCCCCGCCCCGCCGCTGCCAGTCGCGCCCCGTCCGCAGGCCACCATGCTGAAGAAGCGCGGCAAGGTGCGGCGCCGCAACACGGAGCCCAGCATGCCGCGCTCGCCGGAGCGGCCCGAGCGGCCAGAGCGCCCGGAGCGGGCCGAGCGCGAGCGCGCCGAGCTGCGCGAGCGGCCCGAGCGGCCCGCCGACTCCTGAATCTGGCTGAGCGAGCGCCTCATCTAACGCGCGCGCCCGCCCGGGGCTTAGGGCGGGCGCGCGCGGGCGCTCGCTGGGCATTCCGCCGCACCTCTCGTGTACATAATACTTTCAAACAAATATATAAACATAACTATAAAAAAATAAAAACATAGTCATATAGTATGTTGTTTTATTTAGAAAAATTTCAAATAATATATTACTTAAACAAAATGTAAAATAAACTATATGTGAAAAATATTAACATTAAAGTGTTTTTCTTCTGTATCCCGTGGAGTGGACCCTGGCTCCTCAGTCGATGTCCATCGTTACAGAACACGCTATACGTCACAAACTGTTGCTTCCATATCTGGTATAGTCCTTAGTAATCTTTTACCATGGGAAATGTGATATGCAGTGTCCAGCTTGCACCTATATGCCACGCAAGGGTGGCAATAGATAGCAGTAGACCTATACAAGAGTGAGAGGAGAGGAGAGTCCATATCCATCTGTGGACGCTAAATGAAGATGTTTTGTGAACAAGCACCGCCAACTTCCAACAAATACACTTTTGGACCCCGCAAGTAGGACAATAGTAAATTATTTACATCAGATCATTGCTTGCCAAATTGATGTAAATGTGATACAAACGAACGACACGCGTTAAGTTAGAAGACCTAACATCACCTAATACCTACGACAAAACCTTTCCTAACAATAAAAACTAAATTAACCCTCACCCCTGGTTTCCCAAAGGTTTCCGTATCAAGTTTCTGATATGGGAATCTATTGAGCCAACTTACACTTTACTCAAGCTAAGTACAGTAGCATTTCATACGAAAAAGAACCTTATGTGCTGTATCCCTGAATGAGATTAAGTATGTTGAACAAGGCAAAGTTGTGGTTTAAAAAAAAAAAAAAAAATGTACTTCGGGAATCATCGTCTATCCTCGGAAATGCGAAAGCATGATGTTGCTCACAGCTATTACAACCATAGAAGTACTTGACTACCTTTTTTTCTTTTTTATTGTTTTTACAAAATTATTACCAAAACTGAGAAGCATTGCGGGGACGTTACTCTGTGGCGCGACGTTCGTGCTGATTCGGAAACACGACATTTACCGAAGCGCATATCGCATGCTTAATGGAACTCAAAACAGACGATTTTTGGGAAAGCGCAAAGATCTCGCTATGAGGACTTATCCTACTTGTTGACGCATAAAATTAAAACTGATTGGATTTGATTAGATTAATTAATCATGAATGCTTGAATTTTGAACGTATGATTAACTATTGATGAGATCTGGTCACTGTTCCATTAAGCATGCGATATGTTTCTAAGCCTTACGTAAGTTTTCAGGATAAATTGATGTCATAAAAAAACAAAGAAACTGCAATCAATAATTTTATTATCTCATCCCGAGACTAATACAAAGCACAAATGTTCTTATTAGTTACCGTTATTATGACTGTCTTTAGACTTCAACGTCATTAACAAAGGAATTAAGTCTTTTAGACTGTGTACTTTAAGCTTAAAATTATATTAGCAAGCGATAAATAAGATAGCTCGACAACTCAACTTGAGGCGACCCGAAAATTTTGCAGAATAGAAAGATAAAAATTACAGGGATTTATTTACAGTGAAAAAGAAGATGGTTTACAGGAGTTTTAACGTCGAATATTATAAAAGATACGTTTTTGTACTTCATCAGTTACATGAAGATGTGTTGTGTTGTAAAATAGTTTATTTACATACGATTAGGGCTCTACTCCTGACGCTAATTTAAAGTAGTCATAACAACTTCTTTTTTTATTTCAAATTGGCCTTATAACTAAGCTAAAATGCTTCAGAAGTGGCTTCACATCAATAGTACAACAGTTGAAATTCATACTAGATTTAAAAAAAAAAGTTTTTTTGATTTTTTATATTAAATTCATATGGCTCGTCCACTTGGATTAAACCCTTTTAAAAACGTTATTTTACAAACATAATTTTTGATTGTTTAAAAATTCACAAGCCAATATAGTCCTAAGCTAATTTGGCATCAAACTTGAACTTTTATGTAAAAATACATAATAATATTGAATTAGCGTCAAGAGTAGGAACATTCTCAGTTAAATTTGAGACAATGCAGAGCACTGGGTACTTACAATACTTAGCCTAAGGCAATAGAAATCACAACATTCGTGCTCAACAGCTTATAGGACAAGGGCCCATTGAAAAACACACGCAGAGCCGAAGATAATAAAACCTATTTTTGATTCATCAAATTCAGTTATCAGTCCAAATATTTTCCATCGACTCTAGATTTCATTTAACATCCACTTACAATAACGTCGATATATAAATACATTGAAAATGTGATCCAAAACTAATCATCAATTTTTGTCTTTTTAAATTGACAATTTAGATCTAGAGAAGGTAATTTATAAATTGAATTTGAATTTAACAGAACATAACTATCATTTAACAATTAAAACTGTACACTGAAATAGTGCAATACGAACGGTCCCACGATTCAGAATTCTTTGATAATAACAAAACGGTTCTTCGTAGCGTCAACGCAACGACAACATGCAACATGCATGGCATCTGACGATAGCAGCAATCGAACGAGATGTGAGTTATCGTGAGGATCTGAATAGTGGGACCATAAAAAAGTTTAACTAAATAAAGCACTCGTTCAAGAAGGGTTATTCCATTTATCTACTCCAAAAAATCCACCCTATGGTACGTGGAAACGTACGTCCGGGAACCTAGCCTAGTTAAATAAACGGAATTTATTGGCTTAGAGTGAATTCTCGGACATGCGTTCCCGCGGATCCACCACAGGGTGGATTTTTTGGGTCGATACTTTTTGACGGAATAACTCTCCAAGTAAACTAACTCAGTTAGTGTACTAACTGAGTCAGGTAAGTAAATAAACCGATTTAAATTCGGAATTTCTTTTAAACACTACACAAAATTTAGGGGGAAACGTCAGAATAGCTCACGAAATTAATTTTTTCTTACGTTTTTTGCAATTTGCAGGTCTAGTTGTCAGGTTGTATGTTGAACAAAATATAATTCGAGACCGTAACAAGTATGTATTTACAGAATTAAAATCATCAATACAGCCCTCTTAAGTTCATATAACCCTATTGACAGATATTTCATGAAGTAGTAATTCAATAAGGCGATTCCCCCTTATTTTCCATTATTTTATGACAACCTTTTGATAGAAGCCGCCGTATATTATCAAGCTCAAACGATCCTTTGATAGGGTAAACTTAGAATATCATTATCACCCTTATCCCAACTACAATTGGGGCCGGTTTTCTCGAAAATGTGGTATTCGGCACAATATTAATCACATTTTTAAAAACCTTGGATCAATGCTCGCTTATTCTGTACACGATGAAGATTTGACATGCAGTGGGAGAATTACAGCTGTTATTAGCTTCGAAAACTTGGCTTTTGAACACGATTTTATAAATGCATAGATAAAACTGTTTCTTTTACATACATACATGTCACTCAAATACACACGGCTACACATCCAAGCTATAAATTTCCAATTTTAGCTGACATCGCATTGTTTTCTTACAATCACAAGTCAGCTTATACTGGTTATGTATAGCTTGATGTGTAGCCGTGCGTACAACGAACGTATTCTAGTCAAAATCCAGCAGATATTTGTTACAAATTGTCAAGAGGCCTCATTATATCCACCTAGCCCCACTCTATACTATACTTAATGACTTGATGTTAAGAGAAAAGCGCTCTTACTGCTGCATTTCCTTGCGGATTGTTCTCACAAAGCTTTGATCATGTCAATTTTCACTCACATACTACTTTCACTCACGTGTAGGAAGCCCTCGAAAACACGCTTAACAAATTCCGCATAGTTATCTAATTCCCTTTACCCTATCAATTAATCTAGCATTATTGCGTGTCAACAGTTCAGCTGTCAGTTGTATAGCGAGTGTAAAAAGACACTTAAAAGTCGAGTCACTTGTTCTTCCCGTCATTACGATAATTTCGTAATTATTTTTTGTGATTATCTCCATAACTAAGGTTATGAAGACAATGAAGGTCAGAAGTTCCAACATTTTCTGACGTTTTTTGACGAAAACAAGTTTTATGTTTTTTATGTGTGTGTTTTAGTAATGCCATAACTTAACTTTATAAGAGGGGTTATGTATAAACGATGTTTAAAGTTAAGTGACGTCATAAATGTATGGCTAAACAGTCGCTAATCACTACTTACCTTTAAGCAACGTTTATGAATAAAGGAGCTTATAGGGCCACGACCCCTGTAACGTTGCATGCACCCATAAGCACAATATTTTGCGTGCGTAACATTGAGCGCTACCGTAAACCACAATTTTTCACACCAAATATAAAAGTCGTCTCCCAGCAATTATTTTTGTGCAATGTTCATTACTTTGATGCACAGAATGCATAGTTGACGACTATGTGATGGGTTTCTTGACCCTCTTGTACATTGGGCATTCAAACTGACTTGGCAATAGTAGGAGTAAGCTGTGGAACGACGGCGCGGCGGCGACATCCTGCAGTCTGTCATCGTATAATTCTGGAAAAAGAAAATAAAATGAGATAGTATAGCGGTATACGAACTCCTCCGTCCGAACAGACCTCTTTGGCGGGCTGTCGCAATTGTGCCAGCCTGTCAAGACGTCTGACAGATTGACACATGACATGAGCTTATCAACTTCGCATAAAACTTTACTTGCGCTATATAGGATTCTGTGAAATCAGTGCCTAATGCTTCATGTGTCAGTGGCGCCATCTTTATTGTCGATTGGGAACTTACTGGACGTGAGCTAAGCCCAGCGTACATTGGGGCGGCCGCACCTAAATTACTTTTGTACATTTTGTATAAACCATCGCACACTACAGGTGGACCGCACCTCGCTTTTTTGTTGTGTTGAAATGCGATGCGCTATGGCCAGATACTGCTGTAATGTGCGCGAGTCTTTAACAGTGAGTACAGCCGGTCTATCCTGTAATCTCACCGTTAAAACATAGGCGAAGTGAGCTATCAAGTGTCATTCCCTAGCATCAGGTGGATGGCAGCTCACTTCACAGTGTTTCACCATTAGTGCCGCACGTACCTCGCTAGGCGTACGCGTGCGTGCTGCCGAGCGGCGCGGGCGTGTCGGCCGTGTAGCTGCGCACGCGGCTGAAGGCGAAGGGCGGGTAGCGGCCGGCCGACAGCTCGAACTGCGAGCACGTGTCGCGCCGCGCGCACACGTAGCGCCGCCACACCAGCTGCGCGTTGCGGCGCGTGCGCACGCTGCGCAGCTCCAGCTCCTGCGACACAACCCGCGTTACTGCAGACCATCGCGGGTGAACACGTCTAGTGCAACCCGGACGACGTATCCAGTAACAATGCACTGCATGTTCCGAGCATGTAGCTGTTTATTCCAACACATTGTTTCACGGAGACAATGTATAGCCCAGAGCGACAAGGAACCGAATTTTTGTACCACGTCTCAATCCATCAGACATTCGAATAAAGTGACCCGTACGAATACTACAAATACATGTACCTTTCTCGCTATCGTAGTTCAGGTACTTGCTGGGAGGAGTAGACAGAGAAGGTAAGATGCCCATGCAAAATTTAATTGGGGGAGGCTTATGTCCCGCAGTGGACGTCTTTCAGCTGAATGAATGAATGGTTGTTATTGGCCTAGGCCGTTTTGTTTTAAATAAATAATTCGTTCATCTATATATAATATAATGGCAACTGCCATTATCATGGATATTTTATTTTAATAATGCGATATAATTGTCTTTTACTAATTTTTAGTAATTTTTAAGGGTGTTTATGCAAAGATTTTCTTGCTGAACATTCAAAACAAAGTTTGGTAATTGAATAACATGTCCAAAATAGAAAAATAGGAGTAAATAATTATTGGACTCACCATATGGAAGGTCTGTTCCTGTTGTTCGATCTCCTTGCGGCGCGAGCGGAACCGCGTGTTGGACGCCTGTACAGTCTTTTTCTCCTGGTTCGTTTTCTTTATCACAATCACTACCTGTTAACAAGCACCCTGAATGTTAGCAGTGTTGGTGCATATTCATCTTATTTAGAAGATTTCCAACTTTAAATCCCACCACTTTTTCTAACAATTATTGTTTCAATAACGTCTCAAATTGTAATTGAAAAATCATCGATGAAAACTGTGGTAATAAAATGAACCTCAATTGTACAATCAAAAACATCTTCAACTAAGCTCCGCTAATGAGACAATTGATTTTCTATTATATCGTAACACATAGGTTACGCGCGAAGCTTGACCGGTTAAGATAATTTCAAAATTAGAATATAGAGATTAGAAATTGGCATCCACAGGTAAGTTTTCTGATCCATTTGTTTACGTTTTCATCAGATACTTTTTGACCAGGCTACACTTGGTACCTTATTCCCGATGAGCCGGTAGTGGCCGGCCATGATGCCGAGGCCGGGCTTGGCGTGGCGGTACTTGAGCTGCATCACGCACGACACCGGCTCCTCTGCAGTCGTGTACATCAGGACCAGGCCCTCGGAGAAAAACCTGCGGCAAGCAATAGTCTTAGTATCTTGTAAGAAGACCTTTGCGCTTTGGGTTCATTTTGCCATGACCAAAAACTTTAGGAGCAATGCTATAAGGAGAAATTCGCTAAACTGTTTCCCATTATTATTGGGTTTTATGAATGTTATCTTATTTATGTACACACAGTGAAATATATACAAATACAGCCAGAAGTGCGCTCCTCGCTGCGCAGTACCTCACCCCTCACCCCTCACCCCCGCTGACAGGTGAATTTGTTACTGCGCAGCGACCCGCCTCATGTTCTGAACCGCCATAAAGTTTGATTCGGGCTGGACTACATATAAATGTTGAGTACAAAGGTACAGAACTTCAGCCGCACACGTTTTCGTACAAATTAGAGTCGAGAAAAAGATACAACAACAAATTTAACTAACCTGAGATACCTATAGTAGTCTATAAGATACCAGGGCTTGTAGAACTGGTCCTGGAAGGAGTTCTCTCCGTGGCGGATGTACGTGGTCTTACTGATGTAGACCCCGTGCAGCTGCACCCGAGGGCGGGACACGAACATCTGTCGCCAGGAGCCGAAGCCACTGGCGCGAGGGGTGCCGCATTCTATGCCCCAGGTCCTGGGAACAACGCAGATGGTATAATTGAGTGGAATGTAATTAATCGAACCCCAAATAATTGACATTTTGATTTCCTAAAAACATGAATGGATACTCTAATATAACCCTCTTTTAGTGAGCCTCAAATAATTCCCTTTTCGGTGTCTTAAAAATACTCAAAATCCAACCACGATCTACTTAGTTACAATTCATAGTTCTAACCTAACCTAACCCATTTAGTCGAGACGCTCTAGCTCAGTAACTACTATCAAAACTTTTAGAAAGGGCCAGAAAGTTAAAAAGAAAAGCATTTATTAAAAAACCGGTCAAATGCGAGTCGGACTCGCGCACCGAGGGTTGCGTATAAATTTGTAGGTATGTAACTACAAATTTACGGATTGCAGCCCCTGAGTACTTGATATTAATTTCAACTTGACAACTACACGCGTTCCTGAGAAAAAGGGTCTTGACAGATGCACAACGAAGTGATCTTATAAGGATTCCGTTTTTCCTTTTGAGGTACGGAATCCTAGAAAAGGGTACTTATACCATTACGTGCCAACAAAATTTTTGGAGGCTCATTTATTTAAAAAAATGCACGAGGATCAATTCAATATTTCCTTATTTTAATTCATATTCTTGATAAATATAAAACCCTTACTCATCTAATTTATCTTTATGTATTAAAGTTGATTTTTGATCAACGATTTTTAATAAAAAGGTCACAAAGCAAGTTCGGCAAGCGTAGGGTAGGACGCCCTCAAGCTAGGTGGAATGACAAGTTTCGAAGGGTGGCCGGTAGCAGCTGGATGAGGGGAGGCCTAGACGACCAGCAGTCGACTGCTACAGGCTACAGCTAGGTTCACAATAAGAGATATTCTGTTAAAAGAGAGGCTAATTTATAGCAGTATCAAAAGAACTTTCGACTCACTTGACACACAGAGAGCGCCATATGTCCGGCTCCCTGGCGGCGACGTACAGTCCGCGGCACACACACGACACGCGCTCCAGGGAGCCCGCGTCCAGCTCCGAGCTCACCACCCAGCGCAGGATCTCCAGGATCACCTCGTACGGCAGCCAGGATAGGTGCGCGCCCTGGACGATACTCAAGGTTAGACAAAGTATACAAAAATAAACGTTGACAATAAAGGAAAACTTAAGAACTCTTGAGATGCATTAGGTACTGTGATTCCACAGCGATATCGTTGCATTTCTACTTTTTAAATAATTAGTAAATAATATATCCTAAACGCGAATGTAACTTTTCGGAAAAAAATGCTTCCGAGAAAATAAAAAAATATTTTCTTCATTTGCAGACCTTTTCTTTACCACACTCGCCAATTTTATCCAAACGCTCACCTTAGCCTGATGTTCAGGTTCGCACAGCACCCCCTTCCGTGCCAGGATCCTCTGCAGCCTCATCAGCAGGTCCTCACCTTCCACCGCGTCTTCGTCATCGCTGGGGTGAGCGTTGTCGGGACGGACCACTTCTTCAGTCTCTGATTCCTCTTCTGTATAAGATGAGAAGATATTGTTCATCTCTTTTACTCAACTACCACACAACCAAAGAAGGGTACAGTCAATTACAGGCTGTCGAATTTTCAACTTTCGGTGCTGAGCCTACCTTTGAATTTTCAACTTTCGGTGCTGAGCCTACCTTTGAATTTTCAACTTTCGGTGCTGAGCCTACCTTTGAATTTTCAACTTTCGGTGCTGAGCCTACCTTTGAATTTTCAACTTTCGGTGCTGAGCCTACCTTTGAATTTTCAACTTTCGGTGCTGAGCCTACCTTTGAAAATCCAACAGCGCACTTTTATTTTTTAAAAGCATCCTTGTCTGTCGCCTAATGAAACAAACGAGCATTAGTTTCTCTAGTGATAAGAAAACTAGGATCGCGCATTTCTCTTTTTCTATGTTACCTTCCGGAGACTCGGCGCGCAGTTCATCGTAAAGGCGCGTCTCGACGTCCGGCAGTATCTGCATGGCTCGCTTGTAGTGCTGGATGGCCTCGTACAGCTTGCCACCGCGCTCCAGCTCTACAGCGTTCAGAAACAGCTGCTTAGCCTGATGGATAAAGTAGGTTACTATGAGAATAAAATGCGAAATTAAACTGCTAGCAAAAAAAAAACTGAGGAATTAGTATATTTAGAATAGATGATTGATAAGATAGCCTTCCGTAAACGAAAAGACAACTTCCTAAAGCAATGGCAGTTTCCCCTCTAAGCCAACTTGACAAAAGTCGATTTTCATGGAATCATCGGTATTATGACAATATACTAATTCCTAAGTAGTTTTTTGAAAACCACTGAGCATCACAAAATACTTTACCTTTGCTTCTTAGGGTCTAAACAGACGGACTGCATTTCAGCTGCAACATCGCAGTTTAGATGCTGTTGACTTAACTGCTTCGAAAGCTGGCATGCAGTTCAAATGCAGTCCGTCTGTTTAGAGGAATATATCGACTGCGCGCGGTTGCTGCGATGCAGCCCGTCTGATGGCAGCCTTAGGATTATAGATAGAGATCACAGAGTACTTTTATTATAGTCCATCCTGACGTTCGTACGAATCAACGAAAGCGCTACGCTACAGAGCGGCGTGGCGCAGCTCTCTTGATCATTGACCCATGACGATCGGACCTCGTACCGACAACAATTGCCTAGAAACTGTCCCATGTTTCGTTTTATAAATTTTGTAAATCTAAAAATTAATAATTAACTTCAGAGTTTTTCTTCTCGTCCGCAACACACGTCTACCCCCAGTAAAATGTTCGTCGGTGAAGAATCCAGCTCCAATCGACCTCCTGACATAATTATAATATAATATCTACACTAACATTTTAAAGGGGACCGATTTGTTTGAATTGAATATACTCCGAAACTACTGGACCGATTTGAAAAATATTTTTGTTGGATAGTCCATTTATCGAGGAAGGCTATAGGCTATATAAAATCACGATACAACCAACAGGAGCGGAGCATTAATGAAACATGTTGCAAAAACGGGAAAAATCATTCCTTTGAAGAGCTTCCATTGCGTGAAATGCATATGTGGAATGTCTCCCTTTAAAAGTTCAAAAAAAAGTCCGCGACAGCATAATTATGTCTATCTTTTAAGGTTGACTCACTACCTATAACCTTTTTTATGGTAATCTTAGTTCTAAAATAATGCATTGTTTGCGAAGTAGTTTTTATAAACATGATATTAATCCGTATCCAAACAAATACGTTATTCATCACAAGTATTTAATTTTAAACAAAATTTCCCTTGACGTCATTTGATTTCAATGAATATCTTAGGAGACATCATAGTTTTAAAATAAATCCGCACATCTGCCGGTAGCTCTGCGAGGTTTAATATAGTTCCACTAGAAATGAAATGATTTATTTTTCTGTAAGTAGGTTTGTACAAACACTTCTACTTTTCACTCTTACTGATCATAGCGTGTTGTATCTAAAATAGCTTTCTTAAAGTAATGTACTAAGTAATTCTCTTAAAGTAATGAAATATATTTTAGTAGAGTTTCTCCTCTAATTAACGCGGGTGAAACCGCGGGGCACTGCTAGTTTATTTATTCTAATCCTACTAATATCCTACTAATATTATAAACGCGAATGTTTGTAAGGATGTTTGTTACTCTTTCACGCAAAAACTACTGAACGGATTTCGATGAAACTTCACAGTAATATAGCTTATACATCAGAATAACACATAGGCTACAATTTATAAAGATTTTGTGTAATTTTTTTTTGCCCATACGATAAGTATCAAGTAAGTCGGAAAAATTCCTGCCCTCTGAGAGCTATCTTGGCGTGCGCTGCCTAAACCGTTACAGCTACACGAAGATAATGTATCGAGGGACTGTTTGTCTTAAATAGTTCTAAATAAAGTCCGCGACAGCATATATCTACCTTTAATGTGGAAGCCATTATATCCAAAATAGTGATCCATAAATACATTTAAATCGGATACTTTTTTTACAATGCACGTTTTAGAGTACTTAGTTAATTCTTATGAAAATTAATACATTTATCGCTTTCGGTATTTAATGTAGATAAACTTTGTCTTTTACACCAAGCAATTTGGACAAATTCTTTAAAAGTTATCACGATAAGATTGACCTGAGGTAGAGCGCCATAGGAATTGGCGGCGCGGCGGCGCACAGAGCGGTGAAGGGGGGGGGGGGGGGGGGGGACCCGAAGTCCCGAACGCGGGCAGGCAGACGCGTGAGGCACAGAGCACTTTTACAATACCTACGCTCAATCTGAATCATTTTGAAGGATATCGCTAATCCATCGCTTTACCTGTATATGTTCGAAAAATTTGTCTGCTCAACAATGTAAATAAATAACGCAATGAATGTTGTTGAACTGCCAAAATGAAATGAATGAGTAGGCATAATTATAATTTTTAGGTAGTATATTTTAAGAAGAGCCCGAGGGGCCCGTAGCTAAATAATAAAAGACGCACAGGTCGATCGGTCAGGTTAAGCTACGCTTGCCGCGGTTGGTCTGTGGATGGATGACCATCTTTACATACCGAGACCCCTCCGTGCCTCGGAAAGCAAGGTTAAGTGTAAGCCGACCCCAACATAGTTGGGAAAAGGCTATGCAGATGATATTTTAAAAAGAAATATCAAATCAAATCATATCACATTTCATTACTTAGATTATTACAATTGTTTTTTTTTTTGTTAGTTTAAGATTAACGTATAGGTTTAGGTTGTGTTGTAAGTAGGAAGAACATAGATTCGTTTTCCTCATAATTGGCTATTGGAATTGTTTTAGTTAGTTTGAAAATTACTACGGATTTTGTGATTTTTTAAATAGTACTTACAATAATGACTCGAAAGCTTAAGTCTAATATTTCATAAAGCTCTAATAAAGCTCGAGCTATAAAAAAAGCTAGACTTAACGAGACGTCTCAACAAACTGAGCTGCGAAGGTTTGAGCAGGCGGTGCGTCAGGCGCACACAGAGCTTATACTGAGACAGACACCAGAACCGTTCCAAGATCGTCGTCAACAACATGCTGAGTATCTGGCATTTCAACGAGCTGCTGAAACTTCAGAACAGTGTCAACCTAGACGTCAACGGCATGCTGAGTATCTGGTGTCTCAACGGGCTGCAGAACACCAGAACAGTCCCAAGATCGGCATCAATAGCATGCTGAGCATCTGGTGTCTCAACAGGCTGCATAAACACCGGAACAGTCCCAAGATCGGCATCAATAGCATGCTGGGTATCTGATGTCTCAAAGGGCAGCGGAGTCACCGGAATAGTTCCAAGATCGGCATCAATAGCATGCTGAGTATCTGATGTCTCAAAGGGCAGCGGAGTCACCGGAATAGTTCCAAGATCAGCGTCAACAGCGTGCTTAGTATCTGGTGTCTCAACGGGCCGCAGAAACACCGGAACAGCCCCAAGATCGGCGTCAACAGCATGCTGAGTATAGTGGTGTCTCAAAGAGCAGCGGAGTCACCGGAATAGTCCCAAGATCAGCGTCAACAGCATGTTTAGAATCTTTGGCAAGGAGATAGATAGCATCCCAGGGAAGGACATGGGCTACTTCACCGGTACTGTCCCGTGGATAATTTCCGATATCCACGCGGGCGAAGCCGCGGGCAGAAGCTAGTAAATTATATAAACGTGTTTATGAAATGCCTATTACAGATTATATGCTTCTCCGAATATTTAATTTAAGCAGACTTACATACCTTATCCTCATCGGTGACAGGTTCGGCCAGCTGCTTCTGTTTCGGCGCCGGTTCCTTCCGTGGGGTGGAAGGTGACTCCAGCTCCCGCTGCGGGGTGGAAGTGGCCTCCAACTCCCGCTGCCATTGCTGGCGGAACGCTGACAGCTCATCATCGCCACTATTCTGGAAATAGAAATATATTTGTTAATTACAGTTTAATCTTTTACAGTCCAGTACACACATATTCGGAGAGCCCCTGTACTCCACAGGGGGATCTTTGTGTAACTTGCATCTTAGGCCCTGACTGCTGGCCATCAGATGCCACAAGGGCCAGACAAGACCAAGGTTAAAAGTAAAAACAACAGACTTCCAAAGAAACACTACAAAGTGTAAAATATCTTTAATTTTAGGAGTTGGTGTCTTTTGTCTTTTATTTATATTTTTTGCCACTGACTTTTTAGTTTTAGTTGTCTAGTTTTTTTTTTTTAATTTGTAGTGTTTTTTTCGGTTTGTTAAAAAATGCTTGTTATTTCTCTGCTTTAGACATAGGCCAATAGATTCAAGGCAATTAAGAAGGGGACGTATGGCAGAAGAAAAGGGAGGCCTATCCTATAACCAACAGTGGGGGATTCCAGGCTGAAATGATGATGATTATTATTTGTGGTTTCAAAATCAAAATTGCATGCACTGTCAGCCAGAGATCAAACCTTCAAGACTTATTTGTTGCACTATATTGTTTTGGACAAACTTTCTGCACATCAACAATTGGCTCCACGTATACTAATCTCTGAACAACCATTGCCAGAAGATGAAGAAAAATGGAATTTATTAAAATTAATAGTTATATGTTATGGGTTTGGTTTCCGCACTTAGTCCTTCAGTGGACCATTGTGCGTCAAAATTAATACAGTACAATGGGCCCGATTGTAAACTGATAACAGAATGTTACAGTAATTTACTCCTGTTTTGATAAGAAATAGGAAAATAACTATACAATAAAAATGAAATGCTGTTTGTTGGTAGCATATCACTTGAGAATGCCTAGATTGATTTAGCTATTTATTGTTTTAAAATGTTCATAAGAGTCCAAATCAGGTCCTTACAGAATAAAAAATTGGATAAATTGCTAGGAAAATATGGAAAGTGTGAGAAAAACAGAAAGTGCTTTTCTCTGTGGGAATTATTTGGACAGGGCAACTGTAGGATCAGCAAGTTTTGGATAATAATATGTTGTTAGGTGAATGTTTCATCAACAAACCATCACATTTAATTTTACAGATTTCTGTAATAGATAAAGCAGCAATATACACACAAGTTTTAACATCAAAGTGCAGTCAACGCATGTCAAAGGACTCAAAGTGGACAAACATTTAAAAATTTATAAAAGCAGCAGCAAGAAAAGTAGCATAGACAATTCTCAGTTTGTTACTATTGATGATTGGTGAGTGTAAAGTTAGAACAATATAATACCTGTGAATTATCTTGCACAGTTAAGTTTTCAAGTGCATTTTCAACTTCTAGCATTTCATTTAGGGACGATGAAGAGGGGTCTTCCTGTTCCTCTCCCTCACAGTCTCCGCCAGTTCCACCTGCCGCCGAACCTGCTCCAGAAGGTGCGGCCTACAACAAATGATCATATTTTATTGACAGGCTCTTTTTATATTATCCTATTTCTATTGGCTTGGTAAGAGTATTGGTCAGTTAGCATGGTGGCAGTACCAGTTTGTAGTGTTGAATGCCCAGGGTGCACAGAAAAAAAAATTGGCGCCCTAGTTTGAAAAGTGTCAAGGTCACCGAACGAAGAATTATTGCAATAGGGAAATAATACACCCCGGTTTTCTTTATTAAAATCTGTTTACACAAGAAGATAGTAAGGGGAGAAATGATGGTGATATTCCTAGCATCAACAGCGATACTATTTCATAATATTATTGAAAAGATAAAACACATACATTGAAGGAAAATGCAAATAGTTTCAAATTTATTTTGGTTTCGAGTATGCCGCTGAAATAGTACGTATTCTAAAGAAATACTTACCATTTTTTGTTAAATGCTCTAGGGTATCGTTACCGATTGCTAATATTATGAACTGCAACTATTACTCTGTGTTCAATATTTGTGTTGTTAATAAATATTAACATCCGTCGTTATCAATAAGCAAATTCCGTCCAATCTCAAAAAATATTGAAATGAAATCAATTAAGAGTTCCAGGTTTCAGTGCACTTAGGAGGTATGTATTGCATAGGTTTTTTTAAATAGGATAGCACATAAACATTGTCGAGCATCGTTAGCGTGCGTAAGACAGAAAAGAATGATTTTTTGAAGCATAGTCATAACGCTTAAAATGTGACACTAAAAGAACAGGAATACACACAACACAATCTTGTCCTGAGCAAATGTCATACGTGATATAGGGTGCGTTCCGAGTTGGAAAAATAATCGATGTAATCGATTTTAGCGTGCTTTAACCCGTACCGAATTAGCGTGAGCGCGATAACGATGTCCCGTGAATCGTCAGAGATGATGTCATTATATTACTTTACTCTATGATGTCATGTCATGACTGATGACATGCGCCATCTTGCAATAACGCCGACCATGCCTTGTAATAATATCACCGTGAGCGCTGTCAAAAATGACAGTGTGTGTGTGTGTTAGTGTGAGGATGAGGATGTGTCAGTGTATTTTTTGTTTTGAGTTGCATCATATCTTTAAATTAAACTAACGTGGCATTTTCGAAATTGTGCTTGTGACACGACATAGACATAGGTATTGCTGTAATATCGTTTTGACATTGAGTAAGCACTGTGAGCGCGTTCACGAGCGTTCCGAATTGGTGACAGTTCTCAGTCAACAGACAGTTGTCATAATCGTAATTTCTAATACGGAACGCATGTGAGACGATTTGAGTGATTGAGTGCTGTGAGCGATTATAGCCAATTCGGAATGCGACCCAAAACCAAACTGTCAACACGATTTATTAGGTTATGTCTGGCTGCACTATAATTTTGAGTCGTATATATGTACGCACAGAGATAGGTAAGATTGTTATAAATAAATAAATAAAATAAATAAATAGAGGAAAAATTTTAATAGCGTACGCACATGAAATAAAATCGCCTAAGGTCACTGACCTCTATTAAACAAGTACTCTGTATAATACAGGTCAGTGCCTTTTTTTTTTAGAATTGGAAATCATCAAATGACCCCCCCCGCTCTGGGTGGAGCGGAAGGGAGTGTCAGACCCTTACCTCACTCTTTCAAAAAGTACTCTGTGACTTACTGACTAAAACCCATCCGTGTTCCTTCCTTAGCCCTTTATGTTCCGGGGTAGCGGTAACCCTTTCGGACAATCCCGGTGCCCAGGTCAGTGCCTAAGGTACACACTCACGTCCAGTCACAGAGTACAGAGGCCAGCACATCAAGCTACAACAATCTGTCAAATTTTCCCAATTGAATATGAACCTTATTCGTAAAATTGAAATTCTATCAAAGAAATTTGACAGATTGGGGTAGGTTGATGTGGTGGCGTCTGTACATTATACTTTATGCGTCCAGTCCAGTCATCCACACTGACATTGGTAGCAACCAAACAGTTGTCAAAATCTGCGTGTGGACTTTGATTTGTACAGAGGCCAGCACATCAAGCTACCCCAATCTGTCAAATTTCTTTGATAGATTTTCAACTTTATCACAAAGGAGTAAGGTTCATATTCAATTGGGAAAATTTTACAGATTGGGGTAGGTTGATGTGCTGGCTTCTATATATTTAGTTTTTTTACGTGATAATGTCATAAAAGTCTATAAACGCCGGCTGCACGCACGAAAAAGCATGACTCATTATCACGTTCCGCCTGAGCCGAGCGTGCAAGCGAGTGCGCGGTACAAGCGATAGAGAGGCACGATCGGCCTACTATAGTCGGACTTTTAATTAGCTGCAGTAAAATGACAGCTTATGCAGTGGCGGCCTTACCCATTGCGAGGCTCCGGGCGGCAGGTCTTTGCGAGGCCCTTTGTCCTTCGTGAAAAGTAGGTGATGCGAAAGTAGGTCTGGTTGTTTGGTTTATAAAATTTGAGTTTTAAAATATTTTACCTACATTGCAAGATTTACAAAATTAACAAATACAGAGATGATAAATTTTATAATTGATGTTTGCGGCTTTTCCTAAGAATAAAATCACAAATCTAAGGAATGAGCTACGTCATTTTCGATTAAAAGAATAGCAAGGGCTGAAAGCCGATCTTGTGTCATCGAATTCCTCAAATATGTTTTAATAATTTTAAGCCTCGAAAAACTCCTGTCAGCAGACGCAACTGTAACAGGTGTGGTGGCAATAATTCTCAGGACTATTTCGATAGTGGGGTAAACTTCAGTTAATTTTTTTCTATTATGTATTTAATTTTTAGGGTTCCGTAGTTCTGACAAGGAACCCTTATAGTTTCGTCATGTCCGTCTGTCTGTCTGTCCGAGGTTTTGCTAAGAGACCGTTAGTGCTAGAAAGCTGTAATTTTGTAAGGGTATGTATATCAATTACGCCGACAAAGTGGTAAAATAAAATTTAGGAAAATATATTTTTTAGGGTAGCTCCCCTACATGTGAAGTGTGTCATGAATATTTTTTTCGTCGTCTACCCCATCGTGTGGGGTATCGTGGAATAGGTCTTCTAAAATCACTTGGGGGTTGCTAAAGTTATTTTTTGCTCTATTTAGGACATATTAAACTTTAAAGTGCAAATTTTTGTTCCAGTAGTCCCTCCCCCCCTCTAAAGGCTAATCTGCTGACTTTAAAAATCTAGAAAAATTCACGATGATAGTGCATTTCATGAACTTTACAGGAAAATAAAAGCGGTTAAGATAACTTTATTAGTTTGTTTTATTTATTTAATATAATACCATAATAAATTATCATAGGTTTCACAACACTGCCGCTAGATGGCGCTGTACCAACGGGTTACGTTTTCATTCGAGTAAAGTCACATACGAACTTTGTTTAATTTTCGAATTACAATTTTGTGAATTGAAATAATAAGTTGGCAGCAATCGTACCCAAATTTTTTAGCTTTAGAAAGTGGTTATTTTTAGTTATTCAAATTTAAAGTCGATTTTTGTTATTATAAACATTAACTCCTAATATCTTTACCATTTCTTATAATCTGAATAAAGAACAACAGAATCGTACACACGGCTACACATCAAGCTATACATAACCAGTATAAGCTGACTTCTGATTGTAAGAAAAACCTATACAATGCGAGGTCAGCTGCAACTGGAAATGTATAGCTTGATGTGTAGCCGTGTGTACTATGTTGTGATAACGGGCTACTACGGAAACCTACACTTTGCGTGGACACGTGACACGCACTTGGCCCGTTTTTTGAATGAATTAATTAGTTATCAAACTTTATTTTAATTTACCGTTATGTTATAACCTTAATAAATAATTAAGGATCAATATCAAAAGCTTTAAATAAAATAAAAAAATTGTTTATAAAATCCATATTTTTTTAAAGTTGCGTGGGCTGTTGCGCGAGGCCCCTGCAAGAGCGAGGCCCCGGGCGATTGCCCTGTTCGCCACCCCCTAAGGCCGCCACTGAGCTTATGTGTTCCCTGCTTAAATTACTGAAATTGGCATATTTTTGTTTTTTCGCGGCCTTCAACCAAATCTTGTTTTTCTAGTACAGAATAGTGTAACAAACGAAACTTATTTGACATCCATATCTCTAAACGCAGTCCGAAATTAATTAAAGAAGTGTCATTTTATTGCAGCTAATTAAAAGTCGGAGTATAAACGTTCGGCTTGTGAAATTGTGACGCATCTATCTCTGACGTTATCACGTAAAATCACAGAATACATTTTATTATAGCGTTAAATTATCGTCCGAAAACAGACTTTACAGACAACCAATTTTTTATTTATTACTTTGATGTTGAAATCGCCACCGAGTCGTCGATCACTAAACTCACTGCATGTGTATGTACCTACCTATCATTTTAATTTGTAGGCATTATAAAATGTTCCTTCTATTATCACTATTATCAGTGATGCGGCTACAATTAAATGCAGTCCCGTTAGTCCGATCCAGCCTGTCCCTTGCTGCCCTCCCCCAGCGAAGTCCTAAACAAAGACTACAATAAATCTAAACCGAGGGCCGCCGGCCGTACCCCACAGGGCGTGCCCTTAGTAGCACAGAAAATAATACTCTTGAAGTGGATAAATGTACTTAGCAGTAAGAAACCTTTATGTTAAGTAGTCAGTATTAAACGCTTGTCTTGTACGAACGTGTTTGAATCATCCTCCATACTTCATGGCGACCCTGCCACGTACGTTCCGGGAACTGCGCTTGCGAGCTATCCGATAGCGGGCGAAAAGTGCAAACGCGGCGGATTCCTGTGTGCCTCGGTGCACCGAGTTAAAATGTTTAACAAATGGAATAATATAAGACCGATGGTGATTGACTCTAGCTGTGTAATACGGGACGTGAATAAAAAGCAAAATGGGAAAAAGTTACTCAAAAACTGAAGATAAGGAAGTTATTATAGCTCAAAACGCTTCGGGAGGCAATAATAGTGCCAGTGATTCGGAGCAAGAAAACCATATAAAGTTTAATAACATTTTGATGACGACGTTTCTGGTGCTGATAATTATTGTGATTCTTGCATTAATTTACAAGAAAATGAAAAAAGGACATAAGAAATGGATAGACCAGCAAGTGGATTCTGCATTTATAAGAAGGATGCGGCAGCGTTTATCCGGAAGGAGAGACCAGGCGCACGCTGAAGATGTTTGAGTGCAGTCAATTCAGTTCGAGGGAAGATTTGTGAGAAATTAAGTGTTAAAAAAAAAAAAAAAAGTGAAATAAGAAGTGTGTTCATGAAGTGAAGTGTTTTACGCATAATTAGATTTAAAAGTACGTAGTAATATTAAGTTCTAAAAATAGATTGCGAGTCGCAGTACCATAGTAAAACGGTGCATTAATTGAATGAGCCTCGAGTTAGAATGTGTTAAATTGTAAAGAATGATATATGAAATTATGGTGCAACAACTATATTTTAAATTATATTATGGCAGATGAATTAATCGAATTATATGAAGAACTACTACAAATACGGAAATATCTTATAAAAAAAGGCCAGAGTAGATATAAAGGTTCAGTATCAACTGATAAGTTGCAAGAGGCCGAGATATTGTAAAAAAAAAGTGAGACATTACTTTCTACTTTAGGTGGTATAACAAAGGAATCGGAGATAGAGTTAATTAATGCCACGTACAAAAAGATTTGTGCTTCATTTCAAGAAATATCAAAATTGTGTACTGTGTATAGCGTAGAATTTAAATCAGAAACGATGGAATTTGATATGAAAACAGCGTGTATGTTAATACCTATATTAGATGATAAGGAAAATACAACGAAGCGATTGATTGATGCGGTGGAGATGTATGCGGATATGCTTAGTGATGTAGGTCAACAATTATTAATTAAGTTTATACTAAAGGGTAGATTATCAGAAAATGCCAAGTTACGAGTAGCAGGCACTTACTCGTCAATTAGTGACATGATTAAGGATTTTAAGAATAAACTATTAATAAAAAAATCCTTTACAGCAGTTCAAAATCAAATTCAATCTCTGAATCAAGGCTATAGGACTATTGAGGAATACGGGTCGGAACTTGAAAGATTATTAACAGAATTGAATATTTCTCAGGCTGAGGGAGACACTGTCAAGTGCGCGATTCTGAAGCCAATTAATGAAAAAATGGCCGTGAAAAAGTTTACAGATGGACTTAAGACTTCTTGCAGTGCTTTCAGTAGAGTTATGTCAATTGCGATGTCAGGATTAGCATTTGAGAAATGCTTTGTCTATTTAGACGATGTAATCGTTTTTGGAAGATCTTTAGCTTTTCATAACCAGAATCTCATTGATGTTTTTGAGAGACTGAGGAAGGTTAATTTAAAGTTGAATCCAACTAAATGTCAATTCTTAAAGAAAGAAATTTTATATCTGGGTCATTTAGTTTCTGCTGACGGTGTTTCGCCTGACCCTGACAAAACTAAAGTTTTAGAAAATTACCCAATACCAAAAAACGTGGATGAAGTGAGGCGGTTTGTTGCCTTCTGCAATTATTATAGGAAATTCGTGCCGTCCTTTACAACAATTACTATGCCTTTAAATCGTTTGCTAAAGAAAGATGAACCATTCGTTTGGAGTTTGGAATGTCAAAATGCATTTAATTTTCTAAAAACGTCTTTAATGAAGGCTCCAATATTACAATATCCAGATTTCTCGGAAACTAATGAATTTATATTACAAACAGACGCGTCTGATCTGGCCGTAGGAGCAGTATTGTGTAACAAGAATATGAAACCTGTTGCTTATGCCAGCAGACCTTTAAATAAGGCAGAGAAAAATTATCCAGTAATACAGAAAGAATTGACAGCCATAGTTTGGGCAGTAAAGTATTTCAGACCATATTTATTTGGCAGAACGTTTACTATTATGACAGACCACAAACCTTTAGTTTATTTATTTGGTATTAAGGACCCTTCAAGCAGGTTAATTAAATATAGATTAATACTTGAAGAATATGATTTTAAAATAGTGTACGTGAAAGGTAAGGACAATGTGATAGCGGATGCATTATCAAGGATATGCATAACATTGAATGAATTAAAGAATATGAAAGAGCAAATTTTAGCTGTCACAACAAGAGGACAAAAGAGGAGGATGGAAGAGAGATGTTAAAATCAAACAGTGCCTAGTAAAACCACCGACAATTGGCCTGATCAACCAAGGGTCGTGGAATTACTAAGACAGCCGTGTGATTCTATTGAAATGAAGTTAGTAGAAGGAAAAATTATAAGGAAGTATAAAAGAGAAAATATGATAGAGGAACAAAAGGATTGTTTTGTTTATATACCAAGCAAAATGCTATTGTGTATTAACCTTGACTTTAGATTGCATTTCTCGCGAGCCGAATTCGCAACTAAGTTAAAGGAGTTTTGTGAGAGAAAAAACGTAAAAGAACTATGCATAGTAAAAGATGATATAAATAATGAATTTATAAAAGGTTTACATAGTGAAATTAAATCTGTAAAGGAATGGAACGGGCCCCGAATATGTATTTTGAGAGGAATTGAAAGAATATATGACGAAAAGGAAAAGAAATTTATTATGAATAACTATCATTTATTGCCTACCAGTGGACATGCGGGTATGAATAGAATGACGAATAACATAAAAAAAAAATATTACTGGCCAGGAATAGATATGGATATTCGTAACTTTATAAGTAAATGTGAGATGTGTCAGAAAATGAAACAAAGTAAATATACGAGACAACCCATGACTATAACAACTACAGCATCAGCGGCCTTTGAGAAAGTTTTCCTTGATTTAGTTGGACCTTTGGACAAGGACGTGTCAGAAAATTGTTATATTTTAACCTTGCAATGCGAGTTGACAAAATACATAGAGGCATATCCATTACCCAATAAGGAAACGGTTACTGTAGCAAAAGCCTTCGTAAATAATTTTATTTTACGTTTCGGTATCCCGAAATCCATAGCAACGGATAGGGGGACAGAGTTTATTTCTCAAGTTATGGAACAGGTATGTAGGCTATTACAGATAGAAAAGTTACAATCCACTGCATATCACCATCAGTCAATCGGTTCTCTAGAGATAGCACATAAGCATTTAGGAGCATTTTTAAGAACTTATTGTAATAATGCGTATCATACATGGTCAGATTGGTTACCTTTCTGGTGTTTTAGTTTTAATACTAGTGTAAACACGCAAACTAAATATACACCATATGAGCTTGTGTTTGGAAGACAATGTAATCTGCCAAATAGTTTAGAACATGGTGTAGAACCACTTTATAACACTGATGATTATTGTTTAGATTTAAAATATAAGTTGCAAGTAGCTTTAAGAGATGCAAGAAATAATTTGGTAGCTTGTAAAAAAAAAAGAAAAGACAAATACGATAAATCATGTAATCCTGTATGTTATAAGAAAAATGATCTTATCTTGGTAAAGAATGAATGTGCTCGTAAATTAGACTGTATTTTTGATGGACCTTTTGAAGTGTTGGAAGATTTAGGAGTTAATGTTAAAATAATTAAAAATGGTAAAGTAGATGAAATACATAAAGATAGGACAAAAAAAATTTAGAAACTAAGTTTATAAGAAAGGTACCTTTGCTTTTATTATTGTTTTCATTTTTTTTTTTTTTGTTTCACCCCCGGAGGTGAAGTGGATAAATGTACTTAGCAGTAAGAAACCTTTATGTTAAGTAGTCAGTATTAAACGCTTGTCTTGTACGAACGTGTTTGAATCATCCTCCATACTTCACTCTCTTAACGAGAGGCCCCGCTTAGTTAGTTTCTGAAAGCCTTCATTCATTGAGGCACCCATAGGTAAACCCAGTTAAGCAGCCTTCAACCTTGTAGGTTGACCTGCAAGATTTCATCTATAAAAAAAAAATAAAAAGAACATGTAGTCTCATTCTCCACCAGGCATCCGGAGGTGTGACTCACCTGCGGCGGTTTACCGCGTGTGAGATGGTTGACAGTACGATGATGGACGGATGTCGTGGTCCTGCAGTGCCGCGGCGCTCCTGCTGAAAAGAAATATCAATCACACTACAGACAAGGTGCGTAGGCGCAGTAGTCTTCTATGAGACAACTCAATGAACACCACAGCGGGGTGAGGCTGCGATGCTCCTTACCCATCTGTGATACGAGAGCGAACGCAGAAGTCTGATCGCGTTTATTATGCGTATGCCGTACTGTGGGTCGCAGACAATAACCGTGTGGTGCGTGCATTTGCTGAGCAAATTAAATACGTAATTATCGGGCCCGTGGAAAGGTACAGACGCCAGCACATCAAGGTACACCAAACTGTAAGATTTTCCCAATCAACCTTGAACCCTATGATGTAGTGATAAAGTTGAAAATCTATTAAAGAAATTTGACAGATTGTAGTAGGTTGATGTGCTGGCGTCTGTACATGTACCTATCACCATGTAGCACGTATCCCGAAAAACACATACGCGCTGCTTGTTAAGTACCTACACCTTCGTACCGTAAAAGTAAAACAGTGAGTTTCGTTTTTATTCATATATTTCAACAGCTTTACTAAATAATAATAGGTAGTGTTTTAAATATTAGGTAGGTACAGACGCCAGCACATCAACCTACCCGAAACTGTCAGATTTTCCCAATCAACTTTGAACCTTGTGCTTTAGCGATAAAGTTGAAAATCTATCAAAGAAATTTGACAGCTTGCAGTAGCTTGATGTGCTGGCGTCTGTACCATTGAGGTAATATTATGTACAGACGTCAGCACATCAACCTACTACAATCTGTCAAATTTCTTTGATAGATTTTCATCTTTATCGCTACACCGTAAGGTTCAAGGTTGATTGGGAAAATTTGACAGTTTGGGGTAGCTTGATGTGCTAGCGTCTGTACACTACGTCTGCTTAGCCTTTTCCCAACTGTGTTGGGGTCGTACATATTTAACTCAATGACTACCCGTAACGACTGTGTTAGGTACACAGTCGTTACGGGTAGTCAGAAGCCCGAAAGTCTGACAACCAGTCTTACCAAGGGGTATCGTATTACCCAGTAACTGGGTTGTGGAGGTCAGATAGGCAGTCGCTTCATGTAAAATACTGGTATTCAGCTGCATCCGGTTAGACTGGAAGCCGACCCCAATATAGTTGGGAAAAGGCTAGGCAGATGATGATGGTAGGTACACACCATGAGGTCGTCTCGTCTCCAAAGATTTACATCAGACGGCTTGCATGATATTACTTATTTGAAATTCGCACTTGAGGCTTCATATAATTGTTATATGAATATTGATTACATTTGACTCTTCCTTTTCAACATACAACTGACTATTAATTACAATCCAAAAATAAAATAAAATTAATGTATATAAAGCAGCCAATAAAAAAAAAATCACGCCAAAGTTTACGTAACCTGATTTGATTGCTTCTGCAGATATGATCATAGCCAGTCCAAAGCTTGCAGCCATATAAGCAAACAAATTCCATAAATATAAGACTATCAATTGTCGTATGCGTAATGCAATAGCCACGCCTAATATTATATGCGAGGCAAAAACGAAAACACCGAGAATACCATATATCCACTTAATTCCTGGACAATACCACCTAGGTAGGCCATTTTCATGTACTGTCTCCATTCCGAGTGGCGTAGCCAGAAGTATACACGCTATTGTGGGCAATATTCCAAGAGCTGCTATGATATATGAACCGATTTTTAAAGGGATGACAAAGCAACATGCCTCTACAACGGGGCATGGATATCCAAATGCACTTTTTACACTGGTAGTGTCCTTAGTAGCAAAATTATATGTTGGTTTTTGAAGTGGTATTTTAATTTTTTGACCCATATGTAAACAATTTTAAATGTTTTTTTTGGTCTTGATACATTGATTCTTTCAAATATTGTAGGATTATTTTATTCTTTTATTTAATTGTCAAGCAATATTCGGAAAAGTCCTCAGCGTTTGATTCACGATTTCTCTGTCTATTAAAAAGTACTCTGCACAGAGTACTTTTTGATAGAGTGAGAGTACTCTGTGACGATTTCACTCTCACTCTATCAAAAAGTACTCTGTGGATTTCACGTAATTTACCAGTCTATCAGTCTATCAAAAAGTACTCTGTGGATAAGGTTATAATGCCTAAGTGGAATGTGGTATAAACCACAGTCTACTTAGTCATTGGTCCACAGAGTACTTTTTGATAGACTGAAACCGACCCGCATACTGGAAACCAGCTTCTTTATGTAAGCACCCTTATACCACAAAGTACTTTTTCTATTCCGTTCTATTTTTAATTATAGCAAGAGTACTTTTTTAATAGACTGCGTTATTGGCGTTATATACGATATAAATTGTTAGTAACGAGACAACACAAATTAATTTTATTATGGGACGAAGGACGAACACAATGAACCACCCAATGATTTCAATATATTATGTCAATGGAACTACCATTATGAGGTGCTATAAATATCATCATCAGCAACATATAGCAGTCCACTGCTGGACATAGGCCTCTCCTATTGCACGCCATCAAAGAGTAAAGTTACCATAGAGGGACACGCCATTCAACTCGATATATATAGCTATAGACATGGTGAAATTGAAAACATGCGACAAATCGAAATGGGAGATTGTACTCATCATTATGAACAACTTTTACTATGGGACCAAACCTGAAATCGCGAAAAAAAAATCAGCTGTTTCCTACATTTATGTTCGCATAACTCGTCAAAATGTAGGGAACAGCTGTTTTTTTTTAAATTATATTTTTTATTATATTGTAACCGCTGCTATATCGAGTTATGTTCAAAAAGAACTCACGAGGATCGTCCGCATGGTCCTAGTGGGGACGCGGGTTTATGTTTAATCCATCAATTTCAAGAGTAGCGGAGCTAGCGCAACCTTAGGCTTTAAATAAATAAAGTAATATTTGAATAACCGTTTTTTTTTGTAATGATTAAATAAATACACCTAAGTTTTTTAAAAATTACACGAATTAGTATCACACACAATCTTTTTTTTAAAACACGTAAATGCAGATAAACTTGAAAAGAACATTAATTGATTACGGATCCAGTCAATTATCACTAAAAATGTTGTCATAGTTGATTAATTTTAGTGTCGATAAGTCGATTAATTTTAGTAACATCACTATTTCGAACTGACAGTTCTTGAAATGACATTGCGTGACGTCATAATATTGATCATGTCGGTGTCGTCACGTCAGCCACTAATTATTTTGGCATATTTTATTTAAACTATTCCCGACCAATATGTATTGAAGTTATAATTAAGCGAAAAAATATTAAACATTCCTTTTACGTATATACTGTGACTTTAATCATAAGATTCAGCAATGGTAAGTAACCTCTTACGACAACAGTTTCCTCTTTTTTAAATTTTAGAAATGAATCCAATCTAAAAAGGTGTGCCCACCTGAAAGCAGTATAATGTTATTTATTTTCATTAAGTGATGTAGAAGTACGTTCATTTTCCTCAATTTTCTAAAATTATTGATATCAAAAATTTGCCTTTTTTTCAGATGCAATTCATGTTATTATTCAGCCGACAAGGCAAACTGAGACTGCAGAAATGGTACGTGGCTCATCCGGACAAACTGAAGAAGAAGATCACTCGGGAGCTGATCACTACAGTGCTAGCCAGGAAACCCAAGATGTGTTCATTCTTAGAATGGAAAGATGTCAAAATTGTGTACAAAAGGTTGGTGACCCTATGGTGCTGCTGTTAGATGACGATATTGATTTAAAAAAGAAAACACTTCAAGTCTCATGTGGTATTATTTCCAACACCCACATGTGCAGAAGCTAGTTAGTTATATTTCTAACAATATAAGGTGTTCATTTTTTTAAGAATTTCATGTCACATGAGTCACAGATCTGTTATCAGATGTAAACACATAATGGTGAACACTGTCCACCATTATGTGTCTATATTGTTCCAATCATGATGTTCCGATTTAGTATTACTACACCAGCAACAGGTCTATTTAACTACACAAATGTCGTATAAACCAGTGATTTTTCATATTAAGGAAAATACACTTGAAACAACTATAAAAATAACCCCTTATGGGGATGAATTCTTACATATTATTATAGAGCAGAATATCTTATATCCTTCCTTAATGATCATCTTTACTAATAATTAAGCTGAAGAGTTTGTTTGAATGCGCTAATCTCTGGAAATACCAGTTGCATTTGAAAAATTATTTATGCAATTTTATTAGTAGCCAAATTCTTGAGAAAAGCTATAGGATAACATCATGCCAGGAACTTTAGGAGCAAAGCCAAAACAAAAAAAAAAGTGAGCGAAATGAAGTAATAGAGCGGGCAGGTGCTGTGATGCAAGGGGTGAAATGAAATAAATTTTCACACGGGAAATCGTGGGCAGAAGCTAGTCTTCAATATTTAAGGAACTCTGGTGCAAAATTTCATGTTTCTAGACCCAGCTATTTGTATATTGTCTACCGGTTGAATTAATTTAAGAATTTTGTTAAGTGGATGAATAATAAAGGTCAAATTATACATCTGTCAACAGATACGCGTCACTATATTTCTGTTGTGCGATGGAGCAGGAAGACAATGAACTGCTTACCCTGGAGTTGATCCATCGCTATGTGGAACTGCTAGATAAGTACTTTGGCAGTGTAAGTATTTATTTGCGTTAACCTGTAAATTTATTTGTTAATGCTCAAAATGCTGACAACCAGTCTTACCAAGGGCTATTGTGTTACCCAGTTACTGGTTTGTGGAGGTCACACTGGCAGTTGCTCCATGTTAAATACTGGTTTTCAGCTGCATCTGGTTAGCCTGTTAGCCAACCTTAAAATGGTTTGGAAAAGGCTAGGCAGATGATGATCCTGTAAATGTATGATTTTGATCAAGTTTGAAACATTATCATTTTACAGTATCATAAACTACTGCGCCTACCAATCAAACTGATATTTTTTAATAACTAAGGGCTGATTTTTCCGAGTTTTATTGACAGTTTTTGTATGAAATAACTGTCAAAATTTCAAAATTATTCCTTGAATAAAGTTATCAGTTGATTTAAAAATCAGCCCTTAATAAATTAACTGTGTCCCTGTTTCCAGGTATGTGAGCTGGATATAATCTTTAACTTCGAGAAGGCATACTTTATCTTGGACGAGCTGGTGCTAGGCGGTGAGCTGCAAGAGACCAGCAAGAAGAACGTCCTCAAGGCTATCGCTGCACAGGATCTGCTCCAAGAGGTCAGTAGCCAGGATAATGAGCTTGTCTAATTAACGAGGTGATGAGGGCATAGATAACACAATACACAACCGAGTTTTAGTGGCTTGACTAACTGTGCTTTCTTTTACGAAAATGTGATATCAAAACAAATTTCTGGAACAATGAAACTGTTGTTTGTGCATCGAAAATAAATCGAATCTAGATTCTATTGTATTTATAGTAAACAGTGAAATGACTATTAAAATACTAGGTTTGCACAATTGGTGAAACACAAAATATCGGCGTGTATCGTCTGTTGTGATGTTAGAAAGAGAAAGAAGGTCTTGCTAGGCAGGGCCGTATTTAGGACGATGTGTAGGGTGCAGAAATAGCAAGTGCTATATCAGTGAAGTTAAAACATTTTTAAAGTTGTGCTATTTTTTTCTTAGGAGGTTCATAAGTTATCCAATTATTTTTAGGATTATGCCTTTAAAAAAGTGTGTTGTGGTCAAGTTGAGCCTTTACTCTGATTCTTCTATTTTTAAGCAGTAATTATGTAGTTCCTAAAATATCCAACAAATGTTTTTGCATAGTGGATATCAGCAAGCAGTGATTCATTTTGTTCCTTTAAGATTGTTAATATATTGTTCTTATCAGGGAAAATGTGGATAGTTTATTAATTATAATGGGTATATTAAGGTCTATTATTTAGCTTCTCTTAACAAATGATAATTTAATTTAAACTCATAAAAGAAAACTGCCATAAACAATTAATCATATCTAGTCGCAACACATCTACATGTTTTTATAGATACTAAAAAATATAATAATAAAATATAGGTATATAAAGTGGACCAGTTAATAGGACAGTGGCCTCAGTAGTGCCTTTTGATTATGTATTAGATATTTTGACACTTATTGTAGGCGAGTAGGAGCACTGCCTTTTAGATTAACTTCAAAAAGCACTAATGTCTAACACATATCAATTTTTTCAACTACAGTGTAGTAACACAATATATATAACTGGAAACATATTTATTTCATGTAGCACGAAACAAAAAAAATTGCTAAAAAACAATGTTTATCATAACTCCCGAAAAAAGGGTGTAACATTGGTGGTACCATTCATTAGGGTGTACCACCTCTGCAACCCTTCAGGGAATACAGGCGCATTGTTATGTATAATGTTCATTTGTGAGCATGAGACAAATGTGTTTCCAGACTTTACATATCACAAAATGGTATTAAAACCTCCTTGTAAATTCAAATCTGCAGTAAAAACTGTCATTTGATAGACAAAAAAAAAATACTTTAAGGGACTAAAATCAATAACTATTATTATAAAAAGCTATATTAGTGCCTAAATATGCAAATATATAGATAAATTATTATAAAATAAAATGTCAATTTAAATGTTTACTAACTTAGTTACCGTAAATGATATTAAAAAAGAATACTCTTTATTTAACAACTGACAGATTAGAAAATAAAACTGCACTTCAACACACACAAAGATTAACAACTCTCATAGAATAGAATACCGCGTTATCCAAAGCAAATGGACTATACTCCGACTTTTAATTAGCTGCAGTAAAATGACACTTCTTAATAACTCATTTCGGACTGCGTTTAGAGTTAAGCATGTGAAATAAGTTTCGTTTGTTACACTATTCTGTACTAGAAAAAGATTTGGTTCATGGCCGCGAAAAAACAAAAAGACGTCAATTTCTGTCATTTAACTAACACTTAAGCTGTCATTTTACTGCAGCTAATTAAAAGCCCGACTATAGTCAAGTGTCTGGAGCAGTCGGCGGGTGAAGACTAACTTTGCTCAATTACTAGAAGACCAAACTAGAACTTACTATAACTCCCTGTTTGTATGTACATCGCTGTGTTGTATCAGCCTCATAATTAGCTAGCGCAACTTCACAGCCGGGATGGGTATCGATATTTATAGGGTCATATTAAATTAGCTAGCGAAACTCCGCAGACGTGATGGGTAACGAAATCTTAAGTGTGTATGGCAAAAACAAAAAAAAAACAAATATATTGTTCTCTTTGGGGTTAACGACTGCAATTACTTGAAATATCATTGTCAAAATCTCTTTTTCTTTTTCTGTGTGAATTTCAGTCGTGAAGATATGAAATTTTAAAATTTTATTTATTTGCCAGAATATGGGCAGTTACTTACATAATACTTGGCCCATGGTAAAATAATTTTAGTCTCACTATATTCGACTTATATGATCGGTAGGTATGATATCTAAAAACGATAATAAAAAAAACAGTTTTTTCAAGTAACTAAGTAAGTACAGTACAAAGGGTCATCGACACCAAGAAAAAAACTTCAAAAATTATCGTTTTATCGCGTTTGATTATCGATCGATACCCATCACTTCTGTAGAGATTCGCTAGATAATTAAATTTGACCCTGTATAGACGATACTGTAACAATCGTTTTGGTACCCAAGTTACTGAATCACTACTTTTAGCACTAAAGGAACTTTAAATATCGTTCTATCTCTGCTAATGGTTTCAAATTAACAGAGATAAAATTATGTTTTAATAAAAAAGAATCCGACATACAAAGATTCGCGTGAAAACCCCTGTCTGCTGACGCACAGTCGGGTAATAAGTCTCTTTAGCGCAAATTTATGTATTCAGTGATAATGTTTGCGAGTGGGCCTATACGGGTGAAGTAATTCATATTTAATTTTAAATATTTCTTGCTCAATTTTATTAGAATATTACATACTAATACTCTACTAACTCGTCGTACGCCGGCTGTCCGCACTCTCTGTTTGAACAATCCCCTCTAACTTCCACTGCACTCTGCTAATTTTGTCCTTTGTTTTGGTGTGATATGCATGCATTGGTGGCGGTCAGGACCTGAACGACGGATTGTTACACTGATGTGTCGCACAACCTTGGACAATCACAATTAAATAAGCTATATTCAACTATCTGTGTGTTTAGTGCTTTTATTGCATGCGCTTATCTTATTTTCTATATTTATCTAAGCATTATTTTATTTATTTGGACAGTACAGTATGTAGTCAACATTTACTTGAAGTAATTCTTTCTTTGCTACTCTCGCATGGCTATAAGCCGACGTAGCTCCATCTCCAATCTATCACACACTCTCAGTATATAATACATAAAGAAAATTTCAGAAGAATCATAAATAAAATCTCGAATTTAGATCTTTCATGCGTTATTATGTACTTTTTTGTTGTTAGGTAAACAAGGCGTCATTATAGTTAGTTATAAATAGTTTATCTGTATATCGTTGCTTCATATATGTGTAGTTAATTTTACGATTATTACATTGTATCGGGACACTGCCTTACCGTGCTTTTTCATGTAAACTGTGACAAATATGCATTTAATATGATGTGAGTAAACGAATCGATTGCTCAAACCGTTAGCACGTTGCAGTCATTCGCAACATCTTAAAATCAGGGTAATCATAAAATATTTTATTTATGATTGTATAACTATTCACTATGTAAAACAGTGTCCTTTTTGGTTATGGTCTGGCTGTTCATGCGTTTACTGTAATGGGTTGTCGAAATACATTATATAAACAAATTAATCTGTTTTCTTGCATGTACCAAGTTCCTGTCCCAAGCATCCGTTGCACGAGTTCAATATTTTGTTAGCTAGTCAATATACTCGGTATACAAGAGTTATAAACCGCGACTCAAAAATAAAAGAAAGAGGTTTCAAAAATGATGATGAGTTTCCAAAATTCTTAAGTATTTTTTCATGACATCTAGTTATTTATATCTTTGTATATTTTCAACAACTCGTGCTGCGGATCTCCCGTGTGTCCGGTGTGGTGTCGTGAAGGTGCAATTGTAATTTTTTCTAACGCTTTTCCTTGGCGTGGACTGTGATATAGCAATAATATTAACAGCATGCTAACTTTCTCGTTTTTAATATAATATGTTTTAATTATTAACATCCGTAACAATTCAATTTGATGAAATAATAAATTAAAACCATTTTCCGTGATAAAAAAATAATATTTTGCAAACGATTTCCTGCCTTAATTACTATCAAATTATGATCTTTAAATCAAAATGCACCAAAATAAATCAAAGTTCGGCCCTGTACATTCGACTTAAATTAGATTTTGATAGAAAACATAGTAGGTAGGTAGATGAAATGCAGTAGGTTCTATTTCTAACATTAACCTACTCTCTCAATTGATTTAAAGCTCGAACAGTAAAAAGATATAAATATCTGAATGAATGCATGGTAAGGTTGAACACCGAGTAATTAATGAAGCGTCTAGCTTAGCTGCATGCTCACGGCGTGAATTGTGTTAGGACGAGACCGTGGACGCGGCGCTACGGGAAGTGGGGCTCCTCTAGCGGGCTCCGGACTGCGGGAGCGGCCTGCACAGCTCACCCACAACTTGCGATACAAGAATAGTGCACCACGGTGCACAAGGGACGTTGTTTAACTATTCAATCGCCCATACATATACGATGTTTAGATTCAACAACTTTGCCATACATTTTTACTATCATATTTCTACTTAGTCATTTGAAAATTTGTATAGACGGTCATTAAATTATTATCAGTAATTTTTATATAGAAATTAAATACATTGGATATAGATTTTCTACGAAAGACATTGAACGACTGATACTAGATATTGGTTTTATATTATCATACAATTTGCATATTAAAATATCTAGGTAAGTATTTTGTATATTATGTAATGATGGAATTGTTTCTCCAGGCCAAAGCGGACCAAGAAAGAATTGTTTTATAAACTCTTGATCGAATGTATTTTAAATTAGTGAAACTGCCAATTTGGAAAGTTCCCTTAAATATAAAATTACCTAATTAATTTTATTGTTCATTAGATTTTATTTATCTTTAGCGTAATGTCTATATTTTGAAGTTTGTCTATTTTGTTTGTTCTGTTGAACTATTATAATTTTATGATTTGTTGAAAACTGTTTAATATTTAAATTAGATTGAATTTATTATTTGCATAAGTTACTTTTAAAAGAATTTATTAATAACTAAGTCTGTTGACATGACCTAACGAATTTGACTATTTAGGTATTATTAGGCAAAATTTTAAATGCTATTACAATGACGTGGCGGTTGTTATAGATTTTGAAGTTTTCCTGTTATTAACAAAGTAGACGCTAGTTATGAGTACATAAACTTGAATTTGAAATATAATTAGATTATATAGTTACTGCCAATCCTTCGAAATTACTATTTAAATAAATTATTGTCTCTTCTACAATAATTTGTATATTTCTTGTATTTGTTTCTGTTCATATAATTTTGTTACCTCATGGAACCTCATCACCTATTTTTCATGAAATTATCAGACATTTATCTATTTTTGTGACGCAGAATTTAATAACATAATCAAGGAGTTTTGTGCAATAAAGTGTAATTAATCTCTTATGATAATATTTCGTTTCATGATACATATTATGTCTATGTGATAAAATAACACATATTTCTAATAAAATATATTTTACACGTTATAAAACTTTTAATTTTATTAATGAGGTACCTTTTCTTTCTTTACAAAAATATTTAACATAATGTTAACGATTTTCAACAATAATTTGGTATTAGTAACATATACACCTCAAAACAATAATAAAATAATCGTAAAGATCTAAAACCGAAATTAAATCAAAGTGTATTAGATAACCGAAAAGCGATTGCTCGGTCTAACGCGGCCACGAGCGACTCTGGCTCAGTGATACCCCTTGTTGCAGGAGGAGACACCGCAAGGCTTCTTCGAGGACCACGGCCTCGGCTAACTAGCTGCGCCCGCGCAACACCGCACCGCAACAACATACGTAGCGACAACGTAGAACTGTGTAACGTCATGTATTTTGATATTAGAACACTTTATTAAACCTCGTTTTGATATTGTAGATATCTAAAGTTGCGTTGTACATGAATATAAATATGTAAAATATATTACACAATTTTATCCAAATGGTAAATTTTATACCCACTTGCTGTTTATTAAAAATTTAATACCTTTTCTATCCAGTAGTCATGCAGATTAATTAATTGTTGTTCTGTGGTTTTAATTTTGCATATTATATTCATTTTTTAGGGCTTATCGTTCCGTAGAGCGAAATCGTGTTTTGAGATAATGAGAGTTAAAGTTTTTGTTTCAAACACTACAATAACATTAATAACAGCCCATCAACAAAGAGGTTTCCATGATAACACGTTTCATTGAGCCCAAACAGCCACCAAAACCCAAAAACTTTCTTTATCTCAAAACACGATTTTTTGATGACTTTTCGCTCTACGGGGACGTTATTCTTAATCAGTAGGTATTTTTTTTATTACAAAGCATTTCTGCACTTGGGAGGTTGTTTATGCATAATTAATTTGTAACCGTGGCAACTACTTATGTACTTAATTTAGTTTTAGTTATATTACGTGGCACCGCTTTTAGTTGTTATGTACATAATGATGGTACATAATTATAGTATTATGAATCTAGTTTTGCCACTAAATGTACGTAATTGTGGTGAAACAATTTAATAATAGTTTGTGCCAAAAGAAGCAAACAATTATATTTTCATACATTTTCGCTTATAATTGTTATAGAGTAGATCAAAGTATGTAAACCTCTACGATCAATATCACAGTATACCAATATATTTAGCAAGAATTGCCCTCCAGTTAAGTTGTTGTATTCTATTGCATAGGCAGCTGTATAAGGGATTGTTGAAACAAAATCATGTAATAAGTAGTAGTACTATCTTTGGACCTACTTAGCAGGATTTATGGAATTGACCAACGGAAACAGTATTCAATGTTTTGAGCTCTTATCATAGCTTGGTGTTAATAGTATTACAGACAGCCACCTACAGACAAGACCTACTCGCGGAGTTAAGAAGACTGTTGGAATCCACATCACTTGTATACATTTCTACATTTGTAAACTTTACAGTATTTATTGCGCTATGTAAAAGATAAATATTTGTGTGAATTCCGAAGTCTGACGTCAGACTAATCTCATATCACACGTTTCATATCTACAAATAACAAGAGGCCTAAGAATCAAACAAACATTCTCTTTGGAATATATTGCGTATTAAAGTAATGTTTAAGAATCAAACTTCGTTTTATTTTAATATAAAATCTTTTATTATAATACCATTCAAAACTCGCTACACGATACAAAATATTTCATTACAATATGCCGTATAAAAGCGATAAATAATTCAAAATTGAAGACATACTGACAGTCTTTTGATAAATAGAAATACAATGATTGATTTCACTTAAATAAAATAAATGCGCCAAAACAATGCAGGTACAGCTTGTATACCGTCATGTGGCTCGATAGCTTACTCTAAGGTCAGACGCGGTGTTATTATTAGCGCGGCCGTGCGACACCTGCGCGTGCGCCATGCTTGTTTCACGACCTCATTTCATATCGCAACTTGAGGACATTGCAATATTGCACGACGCTGAAAAATGCAACCGACAAGCGACGCTAAAAATAACACCCCGTCTGCAACTTACACGTATGAAATATAATATTATTATAAAAATAGGCATTTATGAAGATTTAATTGTTAGACGTTTCTGCCGACTTGGACTCTGGTGTCGCCTTGACTTGGTTAGAGGTGGTGGGCGCGGAGTCCTGGGTGTTCTCGGGGGAAGCAGGCGCGGGGGGCGCAGGCTCTGCTGCTTGAGGCTTCTCTTTCTCCTGCTCCTCCATCTCCCTTTGTTGTTGCTGACTGGTGACGTTGGCGAGGTGCAGCGCGGCCAGCAATGCTGTGACGTAACGACGCACGTCCAACTCAACACCTGCAATAAAACAATATTAGAAACCAGCCAAAGAGCTGTCAGAAAAAACATATACCCAAAATTAATTATTGATTTATTTCAAATGTGGGGTCTGATAACGCAAGTAATTTTATAACGCTGACGCAGGTGATAAGATTGACGTGCAACATAATACCATTAGCAAACTCAAGGTCGACGAAGGTGAACGTTTTGAACGTAATATTGATTTGAGTATGTTTAAAAGCTTCCTTGTTATTGAATAGTGTAAATGTCAGCTGTAGGACCGATACCTAATGTATTGTTTTAAACAATAGAATGTAATGCCTTTTGGTAACTACGCATGTGAATATAATCATTTTATGTTTCACTGAATAATGACAACAGTATTGAACTGATTATAAAAATGAGAGGCTTAATTAGATTCTAACAGGAATCAGGATACTTGTTCCTAATCAACAGGAAACCCCCATAGTTACTTACAACCACTGCTGGACACAGGCCTCTTGCACCACAATGTTAAGTCTTCTTTCTCCATTTAAACAGAACTAATTCCTCAAAAATACATGGAACTTTCAACCCTCTAATAACACTATTGTTGGGGGTAAAAGTATAAAAATTCCTTAACCGATTATAAGATCTAGGTATTGGATAAGGAATTTGACATTCCTGATTGCAAGTTTGTGAGCTAGTTCCGAAGATTTGATGGTGAACTATGTGTTGAAACACACAATGCTGCAATGTTCTTTTGGCGCGTGGTCCATCGTCGGCCATCTTGTTTTTCCATTACAATTTCACAAAAGTTTACCAACTACGCCCTCCTGTCTATGCCATTCAGCCGCCAAGAGATACTAGAAGCACTTTATGAAGATAGATGGTAATTACCAGAGTTTCTAAGCTCGTTCACTTTGTAGGCGAGGTTGGCCCACACGCGACGCGCGGCGACAGCGCTGAGGCGGCCCACGGTCTGCACCGTGTGCATCGCAGGGTCGCTGGACACCGCTACAATTTCCTCTACAATTAACACACCATTACATTCGTAAACATTGTCAACTTTCAGCTAACTACAAGTTGACATGCACTTAGATCTAAGTTAGTTTTGTATGTTTAGAATAGGCTTGAATACCAGAAGTATAAAGACATTTTTGTTTCCTATATCCTTGCGGTTTTATTTAGCGCATAGATATAGGCACTCTCATTTATTTCGCTTTAAATTTCCAATGTTTACTACTAGCTGCTGCCCGCGACTTCGTTGGCGTGACATTAATACATTTTGATTTTCTTTCTTTTTCTAAAATAAAAGTAGCGTAAGTTATTCCTTATAACAACATGCCAGTGAAAGTCCCGTCAAAATCGGTCCAGTCGTTTGAAGATTAGCCGGAACAGACATGCAAAAACAAAAAATTAACATTTTTTGTTATAAGTACCGTAGGTATATACTTCCATGTTTTAGTTTTTTTGACAGCTGTTATTTTGACATTAGATACAGTCATTTAAATTTTATTTATTTGTATAGATGTTTCAACATTATATTGATTATGACGCAGATTATTTTATGCTTTTAGATTGTGATAAAAGTATGCTTAAAGATAAGTTAGATCGCTGTCTACCCTCATAGCAACATAACGATACTTTGAGATATTCATAAGCTAAGTACAATGCCCACAAAATGTACTTCTTTAACCTGTTATTATCTCTAGATAAGGAAAACGTAAGATCATTGTACAATATTATTAAATTGTAGGTACAATCATTTCTAGAATTTTATAGCTTGGTCACTAAATATTTGTACTGCTTATGACTCATCCATGCGATTATACTCGCAGGATGAAAATGTATGTAGTCAGAAATCAGGGAAATATATTTTAGGCCTGATTTGTCACCGGCAGTTCTTACGTTTGTAAAACTCGGTGACAGTGATGTTTAGAAATGACCAGTTACTCTATTTTTGAAAATGATACTTAGGATTGAACACAGTCATCATCATAATTAAATTAAATATTTGTTTATTTATGGCAACTAGGCCCAATTGGTACATTGGTAGTAACATTGTTAGTTAACAAAACACAGACACCAAAAAAAAATGAAAGGTCTTCTGACGGATTCCGACAATTATGCGGGTGAAACCGCGGGGGGCAGCTAGTTGCTTCATATTCGAAAAATTTGTCAGCTCAACAACGTAAATAACGCAATGAATGTTGTTTCAGACCTGAATCGAAACTCGGTTAATGGTTGAGATTCTGCAGCAGCTGTCTATGCTAAGGGGTCTAGAATCATGATTGCAGTTTGCGTGTTGATGTCCCGCCACCCTGAATATTTTTATGTAGGATTGTGATGTGTTAGTTCAATAAACTACTTTTTTACTAATTAATTCACAAAAACCTGTCGCAAATCTTGTAAAACTACCATCGTTTACATGCAAATGAATACTAATTTTAATTAGATACAAGAAACTCACTACTAGGCTCTTCCTGAACGCCGACGGGGGGTAGGTAGTGGTCAAGCAGCTGCATCGCGTACATGGCACCGGCATCAACGCTGTTCACCGCCTTCTGGCCGTATGCTGTCGAGAGCAACGCGTTGGCCTTGGCCCAGGAGAGTTCCTTGAGGGAGCTGACACGCTGTTCTGCGGCTACTCGCGCTGTGTATACCTGTAGAAGAAATTAGAGGTTGTTGTGTGGAATAAGAGAAAAGAGGCGTTAACTAAGCCGAGGACATGCATGGCAGCCAATGGTTGGCGTATTTTGTCAGTAAACTAACCAAATCTGTTTATTTTGATACCCGCAATACGGAAGGGGGTAATATTACCGGTCACATAAAAAAATATTCATGAAGCCTAGTCATCCACGATTCGTGAAAAATAAAACCAGAAAAGATGAATAAATCATAAAACTCTATAAGCTCTAAATACTCGTTATTTGGACAATGATTTTGGTAACCGTGGTCAATAGCAACAACAAAGGCCATTATTGTCTGAATCTTAATGCTCATTGATAAATGAGACCTTTATTTAAGTTTGCAAAAAGGTCGTTGAAATTATGTGTTGTTTTTTATAAAAGAATGCAATTTACAAAGCTATATTTAGTTAGACTGCCCCCACATATTACGCTTTACTTGGCTTTAATCAGATTTTCAGCGCTCAGAGTTGACTACAAATTAATTAATATGATAGCATTCTTAAAAACAGCTGGATTTAGATTAAATTAATGTGATTATCTAGATAATTGAATGCAGCTGATGCATTAACGTTTTAAATTGATAAATTCAATCACGCAATGATTGGATAAATCAATAATCGATGCTGTTGCTAATGTAATGAAAAGTTTTTAATTTAATAAATTAATAGTTACTATCTAAATCCTAGTTTGTGTAATACCTACTACGGACTTTAGTACCCTGATTTTAATATCTAATAACTATTAAAATTGAGTGTGACCTACAAAAACCGGCCAAGTGCGTGTCGGACCCCGTGGTCGGACCACGGACAATGAAGGGTTCCATTATTCCGTAGTTGGATTGAATTTATCCCAAGAACAAACTTAACATTGTAGGTAGTTGAAAAACATGTTCTTCCATACATTCCAACTGAAAATGTAAGTTTGTACACAAGAGATTTACCATGTTGTTTTAAGACCACAGACTTCTTATAGGTTTTCCTGTAATCTATAAGTACAAAACTATTTTCTGTATTTTTTGAATGGTCAATTTTCGTCTATTTTCTTAAATAACTTTAATACAATTTACTTTAAAATAATGAAAAAAATATATATTTCAGATCCTCACAGTAAGCCCTTTCATTTGATATGTACACGGTACAGATTGCGAAACTTTTCTTTAAATTGTCTTTTTACCCCCCAAAAATGACCCAATATTTAAAATTCATTTATTTACGTTCCACGTCTGTGTTTGGGTCACAGACATTCGCATGTGTACCTCAACTTTATCGGTCCATTAGATTCGGAGCAAATTGGCTGTGACAGACGAACGGACGGACAGGCATAAGAGTGATCCTATAAGGGTTCAGTTTTTTTCTTTTGAGGTACGGGACCCTAAAAATAAAGTCGTCGTAAAGAAGGTACCTATCTACAGAGTTATTCTGTGGTATAGATTAAAGACACTGAATAGTTATGTAAACAAAGAGCTGCTTCACGCAAATATTATGAATTTTCATGACGCTTATAAAAATTACAGCGCATTTCTCCGCGATAGATATCCTCTATACCTATACAGGATGAAATTGAAAACATGCGACAAATCAAAATGGGTGATTCTACTCATCATTATGAACAACTTTTACTATGGGACCAAACCTGAAATCGCGAAAAAAAAATCTGCTGTTTCCTACATTTATGTTCGCATAACTCGTCAAAATGTAGGGAACAGCTGTTTTTTTTTTTCGCGATTTCAAGTTTGGTCCCATAGTAAAAGTTGTTCATAATGATGAGTACAATCTCCCATTTCGATTTGTCGCATGTATTCAATTTCATCCTGTATATCTAGATAGCTAAGCTCCCACCTCGCTGGTGCTGTAAATGTTGGGTGAGGAGAATGGTCAAAAAAGGTGCAGCAGCTACTTACTGATTAATACCATCTTATGTTGTACCTACGAGAACGGTGGTGGTATGCAGTTTGGACGACACCGGCATATTGCTTAAATCCAAAAGTACGGATGTCAAAGACTGTTTGATTTTGACCCATCTAGTCTTGCTTATCTAATCATCTGCCTAGCCTTTTCCCCAACTATATTTGGGGTCGGCTTCCTGTCTAACCGAATGCAGCTGAACACCAGTATTTTACGTGAAGCGACTGCCTATCTGACCTCCACAACCCAGTTACTGGGCAACCCGATAAAAGCAAGACTTCCAAGGGGTGGTACTAGACTTGCTCATCTATTGCTCCCTGTTACAAAGCAGGTTTTTGTTTCCTATGTTTGGTAACCAGGCCACATACTGAAGATAGCTAAACGTGGCAAGGTCCTTCCATTCCGGTTCATTGTCCACTGCGTGTTTGCCTCGTTACAGTAGCTTATCTTATCAGTGCAACCCAGTAATTATCGCGGCCGTCATAGAAATAATACCGGTCCGGCTAGTCGCTACCGATTGTATGTATTACGCGTTTTTATTTTATTTTTAGCTAATACACTGGACAGAATGATGCTTCGAGAATATGATGTTGTGTACATTTTATTGCAATTATTTAACTACACCGAGCGTGGGATCTTGTAGTCCTTTTTGGATTGGCTTTATGGGTTGGTAATAGATCCCGCCCGGTCCCTATTCTCAACTGCTTATTACAATCGAAGTCTATAACAGTTCTCTTCTGCCTACCTCTTAGTGGATGATAAGCGTGATGACATTTCTTCTTCTAAAGAAACCTTCGAAGTTTTAATTTTATGTAGCCTTTTTTAGGGTTCCGTACCTCAAAAGGAAAAAACGGAACCCTTATAGGATCACTCGTGTGTCTGTCTGTCTGTCTGTCTGTCCGTCTGTCACAGCCAATTTGCTCCGAATCTTATGGACCGATTAAGTTGAAATTTGGTACACATATGAATCTCTGTGACCCAAACACAGACGTGTAACGTAAATAAATGAGTTTTGAAAATGGAAGTCATTTTTGAGAGGTAAATAGACAATTAAAAAAAAAAAGTTTCGCGATCTGTACCGTGTGACATATCAAATGAAAGGGCTTATCATGAGGATCTCAAATATATTTTTTTCATAATTTTAAAGTAAATTGTATTAAAGTTATTTAAGACAATATACGGAAATTTACCATTCCCCCCCCCCCCCCCTTATCTCCGAAACTACTGAGCCTAAAATTTTGAAAAAAATACAGAAAATAGTTCTATACCTATAGATAACAGGAAAATTAATAAGAAGTCTATGATCTTGAAACAACATGGTAAATCTCTCAATATTGTGCGTACAAACTTACATTTTCAGTTGGAATGTATGGGAGAACATGTTTTTCAACTACAATGTTAAGTTTGTTCTTGGGATAAATTCATTCCAACTACGGAACCCTTCATTGTGCGTGGTCCGACACGTACTTGGCCGTTTTTTATTTCTTAGAAATATCGAGGAATCGCCTTTCTGGATATTTCCAAGGGAAAACTCAGAAGCGGAAAGGTCCCTATTTATAAGAAAATTACTGTTTGGATCATTCTTGCAATAGTAGAACCTAATACGTTATCTCTGGTCACACGGCGTCGAAGCCACGACAACGTGATGGGTGTAGTGCAGACTTGCAGAGCGCAGATAGCGCCAGTGCGTTAGACAGGAATGTACTGGAGTTACATCACTGACCACAGTACTATTACCGGTTAAGTACAGACGCCAGCACATCAAGGTACACCACCAAACTGTCAAATTTTCCCAATCAACCTTGAACCTTATGATGTAGTGATAAAGTTGAAAATCTATTAAACAAATTTGACAGATTGTAGTAGGTTGATGTGCTGGCGTCTGTCCATGACACGGCGCACCTGTCGTGTTTACAGAAAACTAAGATGTGTACGGAGAGAAAATCGGCTTTCTCCGTTTTCTCGTCTTTGATCATATTTTAAAAATCCTAGATCATTCTTGGTATTTGCGCTTCTTCGGTCGTCGTTGTATGGTGGTTGTGGTTAATAGACGACGGCTATTCTTCCGACAGCTACTTGTTGTCGGGGCCAAGGGAAATCAGGTTATCGAAATGAGTAATTTTCCATACTATAGCCTGTCTGACGGTTGTAAATAGCGTAGCAGTAGTGAACAACTTTCGGCTAAGATGGTAGGCTTAGATATTAAACTTCTTGGTACGGATAATTAAGTCAAACATTGTACAGAGGCCAGCACATCAACCTACCCCAATCTGTCAAATTTTCCCAATTGAATATGAACCTTATTCCTTTGAAGTAAAGTTGAAAATCTATCGAAGAAATTTGACAGATTGGGGTAGCTTGATGTGCTGGCCTCTGTACATAACGTTCTTGTGGATATGCCGTTTCGAAGCAGAAACCCGTGTTTAATCTTTAGGCCCATAATACATCATATGAAACAACCGCAATCGATCGATACAAAAACTACCGGTTACATGAATACCATGACCACATACGGAGCTAATGGTCCGGTCCCGAGCCGGTCCGAGCGCTTCCGACCAACGGAAATGGCCCGCATACTGTGATGCACCATGTTTTATAAACACAAACAGCTCACGAGTGACGATCCATTATAAAATGTAATAACATTGCATTGTGCGCGACATAATGGCCGACAGACAGTGATAGTGTCACATCCTGTCGGTAACAAGCCTGCATGCACTTTGAACCTGCGTGCTTAATATTTAATGCTTATTGGACCACTTCCTGAAGTCTGAGATAACGAGAATATCCGAGTCCGGAATGTTCTTGGTTCGACTTTGAACACTGATTATTAATTACCTAGGAAAGTGTTCTTAACAAAATGTAATCAACTAATTTTTATGACGTAACATGCCTACCAACTAAAATTATGTTTTTTTTTGTTTAGTTCTGAAATTAATGCACATACATATCTACTAATTCCGGTAGGTATTTGTTGGAAAATGAGCCAAGTCATGCATGATGTGTCGCTAATTTGAAGGTGAGGGTAGTATGGTTGTCGGTTGAACTTGAAGGTTTAAAATCCTTGTCGTTCCTTGATTGATGGAGAACCTACTTCTGGAAGTAGTTCATATCTTCGCCGTAACTCTAGGATTAAGTTCAACATCGAAACTGAGCAAATTCTTGGGCAGTCCAGGTAAGAACTTAAAATAAGCACATTGCAACCAAAAATTAACACAATCAATAAAAAAAAATCAATTCTTACCTTATTAACATGTGGTGAGATTCTGGACATGACTGCTTGTTTGGTAGTCTCTACGATGACCTTGGGGGGTTCTGTGACGAGGGGCACGCGGCGCTCTAGTTCATCTAGCGCTGCGGCTACCTTGGCGTCGCCGGCAGCCAGGGGCACAGTAACGTATGGCGCCGCTGTGTTCGCTGCGAGGTATACGCCCGCCTCGGCGGTTGATAGTGCCCATTCCAGTAAGGAGTGGGCTCCTTGAGGAAATGTTTGTATTAATTTACTGCCTGTGTTGTGCGTATCACAATAGTTTATGATAAGTGAATGTGCAAACAAGCAATTCATTTCAAGATCAAAAGTCCTTTATTCAAACTAGGCTGAGAATCAGCACTATTTTGACATTAAAATTACATAAGACAGTCCCCCAAAATGCCCGCTTTTCACCACTTCCTTGTGCTCTAGCTGGGGAAGAAGAAATGGCGCAACAAACTCCCCGGAAACTTGCAGGTTTATTTGTAAATGATGATTACAGTTAAGCAATACTTAAACATCAAAAATGTATGATCAATCAGTCTCTAATCATTACTTAAGTTGCAATGTTTATGAATAAAGGGGTTAAACATTACTTCAAATATCTGAATCTCAAAGGAAGAAAAAGTCTTTCAACGCCTCTGAGGGTAGATTGAAACTTTTAAATAAGTAGTGTAATCATTTCAGATTTGAGTATGATATCTTTTTCTATTAATAACCACCAAATGTTTCATAGGCTGATCTGTAGTTGTGGCAGAATTCATATTGCACATGTGCTTTCAACTTTCATCTAAATTTGATCAGCAGAAACACAAACCATAAGAAAGTTTTTCAAAACTGAACTCTTTCCATTTACACAGTTTAAATTTTCTTCAATATAAATGAAACATTTTCATGTGTTTTTCACTTGATGAATTATGATGAATATTTATGTAAGTACCTACTTACCCACATTTAGTAAAAATAAATCTAAAAACCAGTTTTTTTTAAAAAGAGCTGCGTAAAGAAAAATGGACTAGTCTAAAATGGGGAATAAACTTTTGGTAAGTACCTACACAAATACAGGTTACAAAGATGAAGTTTATGGCACAACTACCTTTAACTTTGGTGTAGAAGGCTCCAACTTGTCCAACGGCAGCGCCAACTGTGGGCAGTGCCATGGCCTTCTGTACCGACTGCAGCTGCGGCATGGACGGGGCACTCACTTCTGTAGCCATCTGTATCACAGGAAAAAATACAATATGATTTTATGGTAGCAGGTAGACATGAAATTCTTCAAGGAATGTTCTGGGATATTAGAGAAAAGTAAAGTTATTGATAGAAGAAACTGATTTGTATTTGCTAGTATTTTTGTAAATCAACTTCTACAGCGGAGTTTGCAGGAAACACTTATTTTCATTACCTTTAAAATTATTAGCAAAATTATCAAACCAAGTTAGATGTCGGTAGGAGCAAAATTATCAACCGCGTTTAGAAAATTGTAACGCAGTGTAAAAATTACTAATACTTATGCAAATTTTAAAATGGAACAATAACGAATTTCGTAATCCACACTTTCTTGCGCAAATATAAATCGACAAAAGTTTTAAACCTACCATATAAATTCACGAAACTTTTGATATGTTGAAAAATACTTTCTAAAATCCGATTAATACGAAAATCGCAGCTACTTTTTAGGTACTTGTTCAATGTGATATGCGATTCAAGCGACTGACTGAAGTAAACTGACCTTAAAATAGAAAATATATACGTTTATGATGCTTGAACGAGTGACAACGATGAATAATTATTTTATTAATTATGATTCAACGCTTTGTTTGGACTTTGATCGGATAAAGTTAGGGTTGCGCACTTTAAAAGTCACTAAAACCATAGCATGTGAATAATAACTTTTAGTAAATTAGTTGATTTAGTTTGACTAACTAATTAATAAAAAAAACACTTGTGTTAATAAGTACTTGTTTAATAGAGGTTAGTGTAATACCATAATATTATGAACTTATTTTATAATAATACTAGCTTCCGCCCGCGGCTCCGCCCGCGAGGTATGTTGATAAAAACTATCCTATATCCTTCCCCGGGATGCAGTCTATCTCTCTGCCAAATTATATCGAAATCCGTTCTGTGGTTTAAGCGTTAAAAGGTAAATACAGACAGACAGACAGAGTTACTTTCGAATTTATAATATTAGTATGGATAGTATCTTTTACACGGGGCTTAGCTCGCATTGTGTCGAAAAAAAACATACAAAAACCTTTTCACTTCAAACCATACATGATAGCCAACTTTTAACTTAAGGTATTGTAATCAGTGCAATGGCCTCGAAGTATTTATTATAAATAAAAATACACTCACACATACACACACACACACACACACACACACAACATACACATACATATTTAAAAAAATGCTTGTGTTAATTTATGTCCTGTATTTATTTTTATTTAAATTAGTTTTATCCTTTTTGCTGTGCCCTAGTTAGTGGGTCCATAGTTGTACAGAGGCTACAAGCTACCCCAATCTGTCTTTCTTTGATAGATTTTCAACTTTACTAACAAAGGAATAAGGTTCATAGTAGGTTGATGTGCTGGCCTCTGTACCATATCTTTCAGCTATTGTAACACCTCTACAAGATTATGGAATGCAAATAAATATATTATTATGAATTTTTTATTCTCAAATATATACCAACATCCTTTTTTTATATTTATTGACTCAACTAAGTTAGTTAATATTTCTCGATTGATAGTTCATTGTTTCAACTTGTTACATACTGCTGCACAACACTACGGAAAATGGTTCTAGAATGAAAGAGACAGCATATCATTCAAGACGCATTCAAGGGCTAACTGGAAAGAGATGGGAAATATTTTTATTCTGTATTTTACGCAAATTGCAACTATATTTTTATTTTCAGACTTAGAGTTTCACCTTTTTTACAACAAGCGACCGTATTTCGAAACTCTATTTATTTTCTCATTATTACATAGCAAAGAGAAATTTTTTTATTACATACTCGCTAGTTTCTTTAGCTTCATCAAATAATATTACTTTACTCTTTGATCAAATATTACTGGTTGGTCGCCAAATGCCAATGACGAACATTGATCGCAAAATTTGTGGAACGAGGCCAGCACACGTGTACTCATTCACAAACATTGGAAGAGGGACGTATTCTGATTGGCTGTTGGGATATCACAGTGGTTCTTGTTTTGGTTGAAGACGTCATGTCAACTTGTATAGCAAAAAAATTGGAAATGTCGTGGACTAGCGATACAGTGCTGGAATTCTTGGAACTCTACAGAAGAGAGCAACACCTATGGGATCCAAAACATCCTCTGCATAGAAATAGAAGCGAAGTTTCCGAATCCTGGCTCAGAATACAGGCAACTTTAAGTATACATTGTTCAATTACTGATCTAAAAAAGAAAAAGGAATCCTTAATGACGTCCTTCAGGATGCACCTCGGCAAGAAGAAAGTTCGACCGGGATATCGCACAACTTGGTTCGCCTATTCACTTATGGAGAGCTTTCTTGGCGGCAAATACGAATGTGATAGCACAAACCAATTGGAAAATGAGGTAATCAATCATTTCACATATATTTACAAGTAAACCGGCTGTACACAAATAGTTAGACAAATTAAAAACATTATTTTCAAGTTTGTGTTTTCAAAAACTTCCGCACTTTGGTATAATATTGGACCAAATTGGGCCCAATTGCGTAATGCGTTAACCATTGGGTTTGGCAACCAAACTTTGGTACACTTCGCAGAAGGCGATATCATATTGGCTTAGTTTGGTAACACATTTGGTAGGTAATTGTTTATTGCCAAAATATAAAATTGGTGCACTAACATAAGTAACTTACGATCGTATGATCATAATAATATTATCATATCTTATGATCGTGTGTATCATTGCGCAGGTATTACTACACCTTTAGGACTATACAGCTTATGGGCTAGCCTAGCTAGCCAGGTGCGAGTCGGCCCATGCACTGATACGGGTTCCGTATAAAAAATAACAAGCTAAACCGTATAGCCGATATTGTGAATAGGTTTATACCAGCTGCTTTTATTATTATTACATATTGCATAAAATAATAACGAGTGGCAGGTAATTCTTTTAAGTTGGATTATCAGATTCATCCATCTGCCAGAGGAATATTGATGCTCAAAATCAGCGGGGTAATTGCGTAACACACTAAACAGTAGCAATAGCTTTCATTTTGACAGTTCAACAATATTCATTGTTATTTACGTTGTTGTGCAGACACATTTTTAAGTAAGTATAGCAATATCCTTAAAAATTATCCAGATTGTGATTAAAAGTGTGTTACTTAATTAGGGTGCGGGAATAAATTGTGAGCGAAGTGGAAGCAAGAAGCCTTAAGTGTTCAGCATTAGACATATAGGGTAGGGGTGGATGTGTATATGTAACTGATTGCATTAGCTACGTGTAATTTAATTGTTTCAGTACTTCATAAATACGGGGAATTACGCTACTCAGCCAGGTATACCGGATCAAACGAATAATATTAACAAAAACTTTAACATTACTGAAAAACATACCACAATGGTCAGACAAAGTAAGCCAGCGTCCCCTTGTCAACGAACCTCCGCAAATAAGAATAGTTCTGACTTAAATTATGCAAAGAAACGAATGGATGAAGCTGTAACGTATCTGAAGAACGCAGGCGGCGTGAAAGGTGAAATGGACGAGTATGAGCTGTACGGGCGGTTGTTGGCGAAGAAATTAAAAAAGTTAGACGAACACCAACGCGATTTGGCGATGCATGAAATCGACAACGTCATGTTTCGCGCCAAAATGCAGAGCGCTACGCCACAAGTACAACAGAGGAGTTTCTCAACTTCACCGTCCCCTGTTCCTCGAAAGTTAAAATCTCCCATTTTTATTGTTACGCAACAAAATCCAACAAATATTCAGTATGAGGATGAAAATATATCGTATCAGGAACAGCCTCCGTCTTAGAAGCTCCTTGAGGAGTAGTGAGGACTTTGGGTTGAAGCTTGATTGAAGGCTGAGGGCATTTGAGAATCCAGCCGGAATCTGATTTAGGTCAGGTCGCGGAAGCAGCGATAATAGATATTCGGAGAATACTTTTGTAATTTTTATTTAAATTAGGTACTGTGTTTATTGAGTTTATCAGAATTATTGCACAAGGTGTAACATAATATTATATTCTTAAAATGTTTAACAAAGTTAAAATTTAAGCAAGATTCCTTCATTCAGGATTCGTTAATCGTCTTATAATGTGATATTTATTTTAGCCGACGCACAAAATATTTGTTTAACAATTAAAAGCTTATACTTAAGTTAATTTAAAATACCTACAAATAAAGGTATATAGATACTTACTATGTAAATAGTTATTTTTTTCTCTATTTTGTTGTTGAAAAATAGAATCATTTGCCTAAATTGTATTGATTTGCTAGTAAGAATGAATGGCTTTATTCTAGGTAAAAGGAATTATAAAAAAAACCTGCTTCTGTTTGTCACAAGCCTGTAGACGAGGCGACCCCTTGAGTGGAGACCACAAATCCACAAGTATAGTACCTATGCGCATCAGCTAGATGGACCGACGACATTAAAAGATAGCTGGGAAATACCACATGCGGAGATTGGGCGTTTTGGAGCAATTTGGACAGGCCTATATCTAGCAATGGACTGTGGTAAGTTGAGTTGATAGATTGGTCTCTAAAGCGGGCTCTTTATGGCAGAAAAACTATTGTTATAATTAACGACATTGCTCTTAAAACTACCTCCCTCTCGTGTGCTCATACATTACATTCAGCATTCTCATTTAGAGCTCCTACAGATCTCTGGGAATCGAAAGACCAACCATCCGTAACCATACACTGTGACTGTTACCCTTGTCATCGCGCACTGATATCTTGTTAACCTTTGTCTTTTTTGTTTTGTATAATAATTTTGGGGACGACATAAAACCGGCCAAGTGAGAGTTGGACTCGCACACGAAGGGTTTCGTACCACCATACAATAATTAACACTACGTATAAAATAACGGCAAAAAAATCACGTTTGTTGTATGGGAGCCACCTTAAGTATTTATTCTGTTTTTAGCGTTATTTGTTGTTATATCTAGCGGCAACAAAAATAAACATTCTGTGAAAATTTCAAATGTCTAGCTATCACGGTTCATGGGATACAGCCTGGTGACAGACAGACAGACAGACGGACAATGGAGTCTTAGTAATAGGGTTCCGTTTTTACCCTTTGGGTACGGAACCCTAAAAACCGGACTGAAGTATCCCATTCCCATCAGTTGCTGGTTGTAGTTTCTTTAACGTGATGAATGAAATTAATGACGTAACTACCCTGTGATACCCTGTAGGTATTTATCAGCTATCGTTCATGATACCTGATAAAATACCTGCTGGGGCTGCAGGGTATGAAATCGTCACCGCGCTGCTCCGCTGCCCAGGGGCGTCCCCGTGCTATGTGTGATAAAATGAGTCACTTATCAATCATGTTACGTTAGTACGTTTGCAAGGTTCAAGTCCAACATCCTTGACGCTTTGTAGTGATTAACGTATTCACCGTACTTTGGATACAAGAGGACATGGACATTGTATTCAGTAAATATCAACATGTAAATATTCTTAGAACTGACGTGGCTATAGAAAAATAAATAAATATTGTGCAAGCCGATGACGAAATATTTTTAACATTAGTACCCCGGTACAAGGTACTCGTGGCCCATTTAATTAGAATGCACGTAAGTACGCACTACAACATATCAAGCTACTTATACATTTCCAGTATAAGCTGACTTCTCACTGTACGTATCAAACACTTATGACAGATTATAAAGATAGACGTTTTTCTAATAGTTTTGTTTACTTTCTGAACTACAATCTATAAACGATCGGAACTCAGAGCGCATCGGTATGACTGAAAGCATGGCGAAATGCGTTAGTAGCGTGTTTGGGTCAAAGATCACAAGCAGTGTCAAGTAAATAATAATATTTTTCTGATAAGTTTAACATGCATGTACTTGCGTGTAGGTATCTATCAGCATGGACACTACTGTAACTTGCCGTGGTTGAGGATGGGGGTGATGATGAATGGGCGAGGAAGAAAGAAAAGAAAGAAAGAAAGAAAGAAAATACATTTATTTAGCACAGACTAGAAGGCACATAATACATATAATATCAGTTAAATACAAAGAATAAACATCAAAATAATAAAGATGTAAAGTCCGATGTATAAAACTAGCAGGAAAGTGTGCCTCACGGCTGCGCCAAAAAGGCCCAGATCAGCAAAAATGCCAGACATCTAGTGCCTGACGCTGGTTTTCAATTGGACCTTTATCATCAGGAAGCATAGTCGAACAGACCCCTGATGACCAATCCACGTCCATTAGAACGTCCAAGCGTAAAAAAAGTAGGTATAGATACTAGGTTACATATGGGGACTACAGGACCTAAACGCAGAAAACGCAAGTTTTATAATGCCTAAAATTTATGATCGACTGCAGTAAACAAAATCAGAATTTATGATATTCTTCAGGATTTATGCTAGTTAGATAATGTGTTGAAAATATAATACAATATTTGTTTAAATATCGGTCACGAATTACCAGTTACCCTATGCACTGCCTGGAGGCCTTAATTTATTGAGGCAACCACAGGCAAGGCTGGTTAAGCAGACGCTGCAGACGACAACCTTCTAGATCGAACTGCGATATGCCACTCGATAAAAAAACCTGGCACCCTATACTTGTTTGTCGGCCTTCATATAAAGTCTTCTGGAGCCAATCTTTTAAGCCTCCTGAATGTATTAGTTTTCATTAGGTTTGATTTCAGTTTATTAGGATATTTTTTTTTGAGGGTGTGTAATCTACAAATGACTCTTTCTTAGCCCTTTATGTTCGGGGGCAGTGGTAACCCTTCGGACAATCCCGCTGACCCAGCAGGCTTCGGCCCTAACGGGCCCCTACACTGCTGCTGACATCTCATTGAGGCGCGCGTGGAACACGTACGCGCCGCCGCGCGCCGTCCGGCACGGGCCTGGTCCTGATCGGACGATGAGCTACCCATTACACTCCGTCCGCAGGCCCGCGCCTACGGTTGCCGGGAGTCATCACGCGGCTCCCGACGCCCGGAGCGTCTCCCGCGGTGGCTGGAACGTGAGGCTTTCTCTCTCAACCATCCCGCCACCTCCTTCGCTAGCACGACTACTTCGCAGAAGGAGTTTATTATGATGGGTCGTAATCCTATTCTTGTAGGCACTGACACTTTGTGTGATTTCTTCTTTAACCTTTGGCATTTTTAAATCCCGATGTAAGGTATCTAATCGTTAGTGATTTACCATATACCATGGTGCAGTTATTAACCTCGGCATTATTTATTGGAACCTTTGTAGTAGGTATGTCTATGTTTGAATTAGCTGCCATACCCCACAGCAGTATTACGTATGTCCGAAAAGGCATTATGATGCATTTATTAATTCGAAGTTTATTATCCAGTGAAAGTCTGGACTTTTTTGATAGTTATAGTCAACTAGCTGTGCCCGCATAAGTTTCGATCCCGTGGGAATATCGGGATAAAAAGTAGCCTATATGTTAATCCAGGGTGTCAGCTACCTCCATACAAAACGTTATCAAAATTGGTCTAGCCGCTTGAGCGTGAAGAAGTAACAAACATATAAACACACACACACACTCACAAACTTTCGCCTATATAATATTAGTGTGATAGTGTTTCCTTAATAAGGAGGAGGCCCGTGGCTAAATAATAAGAGCCGCACAGGTCGATCGATCAGGTTAAGCTACGCTTGCCGCGGTTGGTCTGTGGATGGGTGACCATCTTTACATACCGTGTCCCCTCCGTGCCTCGGAAAGCACGTTAAGCCGTTGGTCCCGGCTGTCATTCGTGGATCTTTGACAGTCGTTACGGGTAGTCAGCAGCCCGAAAGTCTGACAACCAGTCTTACCAAGGGGTATCGTATTACCCAGTAACTGGGTTGTGGAGGTCAGATAAGCAGTCACTCCATGTAAAATACTGGTATTCAGCTGCATCCGGTTAGACTGGAAGCCGACCCCAACATAGTTGGGAAAAGGCTAGGCAGATGATGATGATGATGAGTGTTTCCTTAATAATTGTAGGCTCAATGCTTCACGCTTCGCGAATATAATATGTTTTGTCCACGTTAGTCTACGATCTAGGTACATTCCGAGGTATTTTTCTTCTTCTGGTTGTGGAATGTCAACCTCATCTGGAGAACATAATTGTATCTCTTCTTGTCGTGAACATCACGTACGTGTACGGATTTGGTTTCATTGCCTTTTTTTCGCCATATACTTTCAGCCATTTTGAAAATTCATCTAAGCTCGTTTGTAGAATCTTAGGCGCCTCGTTTCTTCATGCACAGCTAATGAAAATGTGCCTAAGACTACTCTTTCGGACACAGGGAGATCAGCTGTGCAGAGAAGGTTAAGAGTAGGACCCATCACGCTGCCTTGCAGAACTCCTACTCGAATTCGGTGTAGTCCAGCTACTTCTTGTTTTACATTATAGGGTACTTGTTTTACAAAGAAGTATTTCCTTTCTAGGTAGGATTTAATGAATGTTTTTTTTTTCTTTTTAGGTATGAAGTAGTTTATTGGGTATGCTTTTTCAAATTTATATTAAATGACAAAAAAAAACTTGTGATAAGTGTGATAAGTCCAACTGTAGTCCACAGAGTACTTTTTGATAGCTGTAGTCTGTGCGACTGAGCAATAGTTTTTTTTTCATTTGAGAGAAAAAAAAAAACAGAAAAAAATCACAGAGGCATAGATTAGAAGTAAACCACTGACCACTATTAAGATCAATTTTACAAATCAGTAAGAGAGTAAACACCTTTGCCGTGTAATTTCGACAAAAAATAAATCTTTTTTATCGCTGTGTCGTAGTGATTCGCTTTAAAAAATCGACTAAAACGTCACTATTCGTATATCATCACCATGAGCATCACTAGTGCACAGCTGACCGTTGCGTTTCATATCATCGAAATAAACCAATAATAAGCATAGAACTACTGCCATCTCTCTTTCTGCGTGGTCCTGCTGTCAGTCAGACGTCTGTTGTTTTTTGATTGTACATCACTTTGTTTTGGTTTGGGGAAAAACATGATCGTAAATATAAACGTTCAGAGAAGACAAAACATCCGTGTTTGATTCTTTAGATACACTATCCTTTAGAATATAGATCCGGCAGCCATGGCTACTATGGTAAAGGAGAAACGTAGAGAAGTAAGTTAGATTTGTGTTCAAACAAAATCCTTTGTCTTTTCATTTGCGCAGCAAAACATTATGATTGCTAGGAATGATATGCTTATTATTGGTTATCTGCGTGGCCGTAGTTCTATGAAATATATAGTTTTCAACGAATATTAAAGCGACTACAATTGCCCGTCATAGAGTGCAGTTGTGCACTAGCCCAGCTCAAGAAGTTTTCTGTTAAATTATTTATGCCTTCAAATTTTTACTGTATTTTGATCGAAGTCTAATTTACAGGCAGCTGATCAGAACACCCTTTATTTTTCATACATCTCTTTATATCCTACTAATTTAAAACGAATTGGGATACCTCGGTTTTTAGAATTTAATTTGTAAGTCTGATGTAATCAGATGACACATTTTGTTGATAGTCTCAAGAGGAGGCAGGAGTATTAATTACTCAATAGCAGACCCAAGCCTTGATTAGGCTTTGAAAAAATAGGACTTACAATATAGTTGAATTTGAATTTAAAATGATGTTTCCCATTACAGTTTAAATTAATACAGTTGAGTCTCACTAATCCGCCACTTCAATTGTTTGGCAATCTAATATATTATTATTATATTTTTTCTTTGGACAATAAAATGTATTATGTCCATTAAAAAGCTGGTGAATTTTCGCAGTATTTTTGTTCTCCTGAGAAAATGTAGATACATTAATCTGACTCTTACACCTCGAAATGCTTTATTTTATTTATAATGAATTTTTGTATAGAATCCAATAATCCGAACATTCCAATAATCTGTCACCTCTTACTTTTTAATAGTGCGAGGTTAATGAGACTACTGTCTTCACTAAAGAGTCTTGTGTAAAACTCATGGCTGTGTGAATTATTCACTAGACTGCGTTTCCTCATATTTTGGGTACAACAATGAAAAAGACAAAATAAAACACAAAATACTTATAATTTTTTTTATTACTTTCCAGAAAAAGAAGTCAAAAGAAAGCAGTGCCACTAGAGAACTATCACCTGTAGCCATAGAGCCTCCAATTCTTCAGGAATTGGTTCATATCACTGAAAGCTCCTGTGGGATTGAATCCTCAAAGACTGATGTAATAGAATCAGATACTCAAGCAGCTGTAGTGAACGAAGAAGCTGATAACAGTAATATAAGTATAGAAATAATAGGAGATACTGAAGAGACTTATAGTGAACAAATTATAGAAACCAATGTAGGTAATCATGAGAGTATAGCACCATCTGACTCCAGGGTGAAACAAACTGAACATATCAATGCAACACCACATATTGCTGAAATAGGTGTCATATCAAATATTTCTACTAAAGAGGTTCCTTTATCAAGTGGTGAAGGCAGTTACAAAGAGTTGAGTAAGCAACTAGAGAGGATAGCAATACCACATGAAGTTACAGAAATTGCAGAAGAAAGAGAATATGAACTTGTGCATCCTGATGCTTATTTGAGTACTGAGAGAGAGCAGATACAAGAAACTCCTTTTGAATATGTAGGAGAAGATGTAATGCCATCAGCTCCATGCTTCGATGAGGTCCCGCAAACTGCACAGTACGAAGAAGTAGAGCGAGTAATAGAAAGTAAGCCTAAAGTAAAATGCATGTCTCTAGAAGATGCAATAAAACTGTGTGGAGGGAAGGAGATGGAAGAAGTCAGGGCCATGAGTGAAAGAGAAGAAGAGATAGTTGAAGCAGGACCTTTGAGTGGACCAGAACATCCTCTTGTTGATTTGTTGTCTACATTCAGGTTTGAAAAAGATTGATTTAAAAAAAAATCTTCTCCATAGGTACCTACGCTTTGGAATGGGCAACTAGCTTCATATTTTCTGACTGACCTATTGACAATTCAAAAGTGCATGTAAATGGTTTAATTGAAATAAATGCTTTGAGTTTGAGTTTGAAATGCTATTTCTGTAGGATCAATTTAAATTAAAATCAATTCAATTATCTTGGTAAGGTATATTGGCCCATGTAACGTTCCTAGCATTTAGTTAGAGGCAATCCTATGGGAGAACAGTATTGCCACACCTTGCATCAGTCTCGCCCAAAAACTTGTTGTTGCAATAAATCCTTGCATTTCTGATCCAGATCATCACTAATAGCTGTGGAGCGCGAACGAATACAACTTACATGCGGGTTTGCAGATGAAGAGAAAAGAAGAGCTACACTATGGAAGGTCGAGAAACGTCATGTGAACTTATCAGAGAAGTGCCAGTGTGGGCTCGATGTACACTTGAGAGCGAGCTATGAGCATGCGGAGCTGGTTAAGGAGAGGTTACCTGTTGCTAAGTTGAGACTAGAGAGTCTGCTGAGAGATGTACAGGATTCATATTGCCATCATCAGCATGCGGCTCTGTTGGCGCATTGTCAGGTAATAATTTAATTATCAAAAATACTGCAATATTTCTTGGTCCCATTCTAAATAACTAAGATTTTCATCGTAAATATATCAATAAAATAAATAGATCAGTCCAAGCCTCCAAGGCCTAATTTGCTTTTTAACTATAAATAAAAATAAACAATGTTAAGTCATTCTCAACTTTTATTTTCTTTCCATTTGTACAGATAGAAGAGTTAATATCAGAAACTATGCAAAGCAACAAGAGCGTGATACGCGAAGCTTTATCTCTAATATTACAAGCGCTGCGGCTAAGTGACAATGCGCCTGAAGTGCTTGCCGGCGCGCTGCAGCGTTGGGCCGCAGCGCTGTCAGCCGCGCTAATCGACAACCGCGACCTAAGGCAGCTGCTGTTTCTTATGCATCATCTGTTTAGGTGAGTAACCAGCTACATAAATAATTTTACCGAATTTGGATGGCTACCAAGCCATCTCTCCACCTTATGATAATTGTTTACGGCGCCTATGCACATTTGCAATAACTGTGGCGTCGCGGATTCGTTACCATCCAAGAGACAAAGTTCAAATCGTAAACGTGCCTGTAATTACATTACCTTTAAGAGCGCCTTCACACTAGCGTTTGTCCAGGGTAGGCGTTCGATAAACGTATGCGCAGGCGTCGCATTGTTGCGGCGTTTCCTCTGGAGTCAATTGAACGCTGCGCTAACGCGGCGCAGACATACAGGATTGTACATGACTCCGCAGTAACCCGGCGCATGCGTCGCGCACTTGCGGCGCTAACGCAGCGTATGCATTTACCCTTGCACTGACGCCGCACAACGCGACGCCTACGCCACGTTGTCGCGGCGTCTGCGCTGCGCATACGTTTATCGAACGCCTACGCTGGACATACGCTAGTGTGAAGGCGCTCTAAGGCTAACGCAGATCGGTGCAGGCTGCGCCGCAACGCAACGCATTGCAAGAATCTCTCATCACTATCGTACATATTCTATGGACCAGCACACAGTACAGGCGGGCCGTACAGCACATCAATGCGTTGCGCTGTGGCCTGTTGCAGCTGTAATTTTAGCTTGGGCCAAGCAAACGGTACAGCTGTAATAGCTGCAACGCCACTCGGCGGTAGAAATAGTTGCGGTAGTACTTCCTTCACAACGTCATACCACTACGTTGGCAGAGGCCTCTTCCCCATCGTCTACACTGCTACTATAGTCGGACTTTTAATTAGCTGCAGTAAACTGACAGCTTATGTGTTACTTAAATGACTGAAATTGGCGTCTTTTTGTTTTTTCGCGGCCGTCAACCAAATCTTGTTTTTCTAGCACAGAATAGTGTAGCAAATGAAACTTGTTTGACATGCATATCTCTAAACGCAGTCCGAAATGAGTTATTAAGAAGTGTCATTTTACGGCAGCTTGTTTAAAGTCTGAGTATAGGATCTTAGTTTTAGCCCTCAAATGACGTTGACAGGCGGGCGCTGTTGGCACACATTTTGTGCATTTTTTTTTGTGAAAAGTCTCATAAAATATATTCAAAAAACAAGATGGCGGCGTAAGTTCCCATTTTGTCCACACGCCGGAATAACACTGTAGCGTTATGTATTTGAATTTCCAGGCAGTCCCGTTCAGTCCAGTGGGCATCACTAGTGGTGCACGCTAACGTGGACGGCGCGTCACCCGCGCGCATACTCGCTCTGCTGTCGCTGATGCTCGCCCGTCCTCGCACTGACACCGCGCTCGAATGTACTGAAGGTTAGACTAGCAGCGTAGCAAGTAGGGAACAATTAGTTATTAATTAGAAAAAATGGATGATAGATGTTTAAATAAAATCGTTAATTTTCATACTGATTGACTGAAACTGAAGTTTGTGTAGGGGATAATTAAAAGCTGAGCTTGGTACCCAAAAAACACTATCGAATTACAGGGCTGGCAACCCTTCGGTAAATTAGATAAACGTCAACGTCAATTTGACAGCTGACATTAAAATTACCGCAACAAATTCGACGATTCATTACAAAAATTTGTCTTACGAGAGAAATCCTGCAATAACTAAATAAATGGAACGTTGTATGATAGTAGCGCCGCGTCTGCGAGACGAAAATAAGGAAAATTGAGGCTTAGAAAATCTTATCCTACTTGAATAGACCATAAGCGTTCCAGCGAGGTAGTCAACTAGGTTTTCTTATATAACTATGCCGCAGTAATGACCTCTCCTTCTCTCCTCTATCTCTTTTTTAGCGGAAAAAGTATTTAAGTAATATTAGTCATGCGAAAAAGTGCTAAATTGGCAACATTGGTTGGTCGCAGCGTCGTTTCAAAAACTATAATATCATACAGTACTGTAGAACGAAACTGTAGCAATTATCAATAAATAGTCTACACAAACGTGAAACTCAACCAATTAGTGGCAGTCATTGCAGCTGGTATTTGAAGGACTTTGATAAAATAACAAGTATGGCACAGCCACGCAAGTTAAAAAAATATGGATGTCACGTGATCAACTTTGAACGAGACGTGACACGCCTTACCTATATATATATGTATAAATTCCTTGCGCGACACTTTACGGGCTTTGGTTGGATGGGAGGTATTATTTTCCTGTTCTGCATTGATGTCAAATATCTATTTATATAGGTTGCATGTGTCGCCGCCATTTTGAAAAAAAAACAAAATGGCGGGCAGGTAGGTATGCCACGAACCTTCAAAGCCCTTTGAACTTTGTCATGTGTGGCATTGAGTTTGATTGTGATTTGAAATGTAAATAATTCCCGTGCAGAGGCGTCGGAGGCGTGGGAGGAGGTGGACAGGCACGGCGGCGGCGGCGCGGTGCGCGAGGGCGCGCTGCGCGAGCGCGACCTGCTGGCGCTGCTGCGCGCGCTGCCGCTCGCGGACCTGCTGGCTCGCCTCGTGCTGTTCACGCATTCTGTAAGTTTCAACTGCTTAAAGTAGGAAGATATACTTTCTTTAACATATTGTGCCCATCGCATAGGCTCGTAAAACACAGGGTCGGTGGCTAACCACGGAGGGCGGGCCCCTGGCGGGCCGTCTTGGATGCTAAGAAGAAACACAGAACCGGGTCTTTACCCAACAGTTGCGCCACAACACCTGGTTCTCCGCCTCCTGCAATCACTTAATCACTCTGTTGCAGCCCACGCCGAGATTCACAAAAATATAGACGGTTAAATGACCAGCTGCGCCCCGCGGTTTCACCCACATTAGTCTCGATTCCGTGGGAATGGCGAGATATAAAGTATCCTATGTCCTAATCGAGGTCAGGTTTCTTTAAAATCCGTTTAACCGTTTCAGCGTGAAAGCGTAACAAACAAACAAACATACAAAAAATCAGTTCTTTTCAAGTTTAGATAGGTGTAAAAATTGGCGTTGTAAATTCAATATTTACAGAGATCTTTATGTTTTGCCGCTAACGGCGTACAAATATCAAATGACCAAGGACACTTGTGACGTCAGCTCACATTATCATGAACACGTCTCAGGACATCCGTCACGCTCGCCCGCACGAATGGGGCGACACAGTGGGAGGTCGGGGCGTCGTGAAGGCGTGCTGCGGCGTGCGCACGCTGCTGCACGTGTTGCAGAGCGGCGCACGCGCACAGCCGGGCTACGTGCGGTTGCACCACACGTTACGGGAGCTGGCGGCGCGGGCTCTGCACGCGCTCGCTTGCTTGCACCTTACTTCTAGGTACGTATAGTTTTGGTTTATATACTACACATACAGCGGCCTCCAAAATTTATTTGGTATTTTTCCATTTCACCCGTGACACACCAAATGTTTGAACAGCCGGTCGATTCTGTTAGAATCTCACTGTGAGAAGTTGCCTGCATACTTACGAGGGTCGTTCAATAAATACTTAGCCTACAAAAAGTAAACGAAAATTTTGGAAAAGTGGCAATTTATTTTTCAACATAGTCTCCTTTTAGTTCGATACACTTAGCCCAGCGATGTTCCAACTTTTTTAACCCGTCCGAAAAATAGTTTTTGTCAAACTCTGCAAAATAGGCCTCCGTGGCGGCGATGACCTCCTCATTTGATCCATATCTATTCCCGGCGAGTGATTTTTTCAGATTAGGAAACAGAAAGAAGTCACAAGGCGCCAAATCTGAAGAATACGGTGGATGGGGCAGCAATTCGTAGCGTAATTCGACCAATTTGGCCATGGCAACGGCAGACGTGTGAACCGATGCGTTGTCGTGGTGAAACAGCACTTTTTTCTTCGCCAGATGGGGTCGTTTTTTCTTTAATTCGGCGTCGAATCGGCCCAATAAATCGGCATAGTAAAGCCCTGTAATTGTTTTACCCTTCTCGAGGTAATCGATGTAGATCACACCTTGTGAATCCCAGAAAACGGTAGCCATAACTTTTCCGGCCGATTTTACAGTTTTCGCCTTCTTTGGAGCACTTTCCCCGGTCTGGATCCATTGTTTTGATTGCTCCTTGGTCTCTGGTGTGTACCAGTGGATCCAGGTTTCATCGACGGTCACAAAATGACGCAAAAACTCCGCTGGATTCCGCTTGAACAGCGCCAAACACGTCTCCGATGTGGTCTCACGGTTGCGCTTGTTTTCTGGTGTGAGTAAACGCGGCACCCATCGCGCCGACAGCTTTCTCATGCCGAGTTCCTCGTGAAGAATATGATGCACTGTTCCTTCTGAAATGCCTACAGTCTCAGCTAGCTCGCGAACCTTCAATCGGCGATTTGCCAATACGAGATCATGGATTTTTTAAATGTTTTCCTCCGTAGCAGCTGTTTTCGGTGCACCTGGACGTGGTTCATCAAAAACCGACGTACGGCCACGTGCAAACTCGTTGAACCAATTCTTGACGGTGGCCATCGATGGAGAAGAGTCACCGTACACAGCATCCAAGCGCTCTTTTATTTCGATGCGCGTTTTCCCTTCCAAAAATAGGAATCGAATCACCGAACGATATTGCTCTTTTTCCATTTTTGTAAAACCGATCGACACGTTCGCTTCCTTAAGTTGTCAAATTAAAACAAATGAAGGGATTAGAATGAAAATTTGAAAAAAGAATTTAAAAAGAATGTGCTACACTGTGGTAAAACTCTTTTGAAACTACAGCGCCCTCTGGCGATGAGGCTAGGTACTTATTGAATGCACCTCGTATCTCTTTGGTTGACTGTACATGGGAGGGGAAAACATCGTGTGCAATAGCGATTTCCAGGCTGAGCCACACTAGGAATAATATTATCGAAGTTTCCTTTGGATTGTAATCAAAACTGGAGAAGTGCTATGGAAGAGTAGGTACCTACACATTGTGAAGATAATTGAGTTAGTTTTTTCTTCTTTATAATGTATTTCTTTCAAACTCTAGATCATTCTACGCCCGTGAGTTAGAAGAGAAGATATTGGCTGAACTGGAAGCGTCATTCTCCGCCGGGTTCAATCTGTTCGAAGGACAGGAATTAGACAAACTGCCAGCGACGCTGCTCGCTGACAACACTGTTAAGGACTACTGCATATCTATCATCATCGGACTGCATGGTATGTGACATTCTACTTTCTTTTTGCTCAGTCGTCAAGTTGTCTTTCGTTATACGGGGTGGCAGGGACATCGGCGCGCAAACTGTAACCATGAATTCAGCTCTAGCGCAGAAATGGATCGACGGTTATAAAAAAAAAATCAACTGTTTCATAGAAAAGTGAAATACCTACGAGGTAAAAATTTATGGAACAGCAATTTTTTTTATACCTACGATGTGGTTCAGAATCATGTATTGAATCCATGGTAATACGTTCCGCGTCGCCAGTATACCTGGCAAAGACTCAAATGACGTATAGAAACTGATAGCTTTCAATGGCGATAGCGGTCCGTGACAGAAGTTGTATGAAGGCTACGAATAATAAAAAGTCAGGAAGCGTAACTATGAACAAAATCAACGAGAAATTCGGCTCCAAACTTCACTACATTGACAAAATACCTCAAGTGTTCGAACGAAAGAACGCACATTCAAATCATGCAAATAAGCCAATCAGCTGCACTCGCGTAAAGCGTGTTCCGGCAAGCGCCGTGGTTGGTTATGGTGCACGGTAGCCTTTTCGGCAACGCCCACCGCGGTAAACATTTGCGTGGTGCCATTTTTGAGCTTGAGTTACATTTTTTTACTTTTATTATTCGTAGTGTGAAGGTATGATTTAAACTAAAACACAAACATCCTTGCTTGACGGCATAATTAATTATGGTCGTTTGAATACTTTCGACGACAAGTCCCTCTCCCCTGCAATTCGTTAATGTTGAGACTTCTCCCAACAGATCAAACTCCGAAACAGCTAGAGCTGCTCTCAATAGAGCTGCCGGTGCTACCGTGTGACGTGCGCATACGCATAATATCGCAGGCCGCTATCGATCGAACGCAAGACCACGAACTAGCCAGGATTGTGCTAGAATTCTTGCTACAGGTAGGAGCCGGGTTCTATGTTCAAATCGGCGAATGTGTTTTGTCTTCCCCATTTTTCTTGAATACAATTAATTGACTCATAAGTAGGATAGACTATTATTTATTGTGATGTATTTGGCAAATACTTAAAATATATTCTTTTGCTCATACATGTCTACACATGGGGCTTGTGGCTAAGTTATAACAGCCGCACGAGTCGATCGAACAGGTTAAGCTACGCTTGCCGCGGTTGGTCCGTGGATGGGTGACCATCTTTACATATTATCCCCTTTTAATTAACGCAATCAAAAGATACGGGCGTGCTTCAAGGGATTGCAGCCCTGAGTATTTGATATTAATTTCTACTTGATAACTCCACGTGTTCCTGAGAAAAAGGGTCTTGACAGACGGACAACGAAGTGATCTTATAAGGGTTCCGTGTTTCCTTTTGAGGTACGGAACCCTGAAAAAGTTTCAGACATGTTTTTGATGTACTATGGCGCACAAATATTAGAAAGAAAGTGAATAAAAATACAAATAAAGGCATTTTCCCAGCAGTACCATTAATGGGGTATAAATGACTAGCTGCGCCCCGCGGTTTTACCCGCATAAGTGTCGATCCCGTGGGAATATCGGGATAAAAACTATCCTATGTCTTTTCCCGGGACACAAACTATCTGTATACCAAATTTCATCTAAATCGGTTCAGCGGTTTTAGCGTGAAGAGGTAACAGACAGACAGACACACTTTCGCATTTATAATATTAATAGTATGGATTTGTAAATAAATTGCATTCCATCCCATTTGTTTTACAGACTGGATTGAAACGAAAATCACTCTCCTGCAAAGGATTTTGTGACGTGGCTGCGCGGGAGTGTGTGGGACGAGTGCTTGCCGCACACGTCTACTTACACTCTACAGCACTGCACATACTAGCTGACTTGAATATAGGTAAGTGTTAAGTGGGTCGAACGTTATCTACACTAATCTATGCTAATAATAAAGCTGAAGAGTTTGTTTTTTTGAACGCGCTAAAATCTGGAATCACCTGCTAAAATCTGGAAAAAATATTTTTGCATTTGATAGCCCAATTTTTGAGGAAGGCTATAGGCTATTTAACATCACGCTCTCGCAACTCTTACTAGCCGAACAAAAATAAAAAATCATTATGCGAAAACGAAGTAATAGTAGCGCGGACGGGCGATGCGATGCGATGCGATGGCGTGGTTCGGGGGAACAAAAAGTTTCACACGGACGAAGTCGCGGGCAGAAGCTAGTGTCAAAATAATATAAAAATGTCAAAAATGTAGGGAAATTAGAGGTTTTTTTTGACAGTTTGAGACAGATTAGACTAAATGTTTTTAAAATTACGAGAATTGCCCCTCAGATCTCTATCTTGGCAATCCTTACTTCCTAATTTACGAGTCCGACTAAGAATTCATTCAAGTTGTTATACCTCAAACAATTGATTACAGTGGAAACCCTGGACCCGTCTTGGGTGAAGACCCTAAACGTTCACAAATGGCGTCCAAACTGCGCGGAGATACACACACTGTTGGACGACTGGGCGCGACGCTGTCAACAGTTCCTGCAGCATCTGTTACTGGAGATGGATTATACGCCTTATGTGTAAGTTACCTATCAACCTCACGCCTTGATAGTCAGGATTTTTTTGAAGTGAAATCTTCTTTAGGCGCGTTGGGCATTTTTTGAGATGGGAAAAAACCATTGAACTCGCGGGACTGGTACCGACACCGCGCTACATTCGGATGTGTTCGGCTGTCCTCGGGATGTACTAGGTTTTAATGTATTTCCGGTAAATGTCAGTGAGTGATGGCAAAGTATTCTGTTTATGTTTTGTTTATATGACGATTCAAAAAATACTCACGCGATTGTTAAAATTGTCACTTCTGTCGGCACTCACGGAGTGCCACTGTTTTTTTTTTAATGGCCTCTCGCAGTTCAACCTATGAGGCTGTCAGCTGCTTAACCGGGCTTGCCTGTAGGCCTCCAGCCAGGGCTTAAAAAACTTGAAAACTAAGCGACTACACGTTAAGGGTACCCCCTGTGGGGTTCGGACCTCGGCTTAGGGCGTCTCTGGGAGAGGGCAGCAAGGGACAGGCTGGATCAGAATTATTTACTGACGAATTTAAAACTACAAGCTCAGCGGCGCGGGCAGGCTCGAGCAAGGCTCGGGGCGGTGATTATTTCTTCTATATTTTGCATCGTATATAAAAGAAGAAGTTGAGTATAAGGGCGGCGGTTCATCTGCCTAGCCTTTTCCCAACTATGTTGGGGTCGGCTTCCAGTCTAACCGGATGCAGCTGAATACCAGTATTTTACATGAAGCGACTGCCTATCTGACCTCCACAACCCAGTTACTGGGTAATACGATACCCCTTGGTAAGACTGGTTGTCAGACTTTCGGGCTTCTGACTACCCGTAACGACAGTCAAAGATCCACGAATGACAACTGGGACCAACGGCTTAACGTGCTTTCCGAGGCACGGAGGGGTCTCGATATGTAAAGATGGTCACCCATCCACAGACCAACCGCGGCAAGCGTATTAAAATAAAAATTGCCTGTTCAGTAAATTTTACACCGTTGCTATTACACTTTTGTATGAAACGACAGTATTTTTTTTACTACCAGGTGAAACATTTCAATCCCTGCATTGAAATGTTTCACCAGTTCAGAATCATGTGCTGAATTCATGGTTACTGCAGTTTGTGCGTCGATCTCCCTGCCATCCTGTATCTATTTTTCTTTATAAAACTCTTCACAGCGGTCTCCCCTTAGACGTCCAGCTAGCCATCGGCTCCTGGCTCTGTTCCTGGGTGCTCTCCCTCCGCTGCAGCACACCCGAGTGGTGCTGGAGCGTGCTCCGTCGGCTGCGAGTACATCGGACGTGTTGGAACTTGCCTGCGGATGCGCCCGCGCCGGATTGTGAGCCCACGGACTTGTTTGGAACGGCGTATGCGTTGTTAGCGACGTCGTATGGACATTGTATACCGGTGGTGAGTTGTTTATTAACTTTAATGGTGCATTTTGTGATTTAGAATTGTTTGCTTATGGTATGTGATAAGCCAGATTTCATATAAATTAAATTGATAGGTGGCACACAGAATTTGTGAGAAAAATATTACTATAATACTTGAATTTATTAGTTTTTTGGTTATTTACAATATTGTTTGAAAGTTTGGTAAATGAGTAGTTATTTCCTCGTAATGCAAACCGTGAAACACAAATTAACCTAGATCGGTATATTTAGACTCATTACATAAGCTGCCTATAGTGTTCCGTATGCTGGGACACAGGCCTCCTCTCTGTGCTGATCTATGTGTCATGTTCGTGAACGGGCGCCGTCAGTTGGGGCTGGTCATCAATTGGCTGCCTCGGCTTATTTATTTTTTTTTTTTTTTTTGGATTGTTTTGTTAAGTACTATTTGCTGTACTCTGGACGCTCTTAACACGTACGTCTTTTTTATTTTATTACATCGTTCTCACATATAATTATAAATTCAACATTAATGATGCAACTAATATTTTTGTAAAAATATAATTTAAAAGAGTGTCCATGGAGTTTCTTGCCCGTTCTTCTCCATAGGTACCTACGCTTTGGAATGGGCAACTAGCTTCATATTTTCTGACTGACCGACTTCTTGACAATTCAAAAGTGCCTGTAAATGGTTTAATTGAAATAAATGCTTTGAGTTTGAGTTTGAGTTTTGTGACAGGGAGTGGGCCGTAATCCACCACGCGAGCCCAGTGCGGGTTGGTAGATGCCACATACTTTCGAATCTTTGGTCCTTGGACATGCCATGCGTAAGTCGTAGCCAACGTGTTAAATTAGCCGTTTAGTTAACCGCCTGGCCTTTGGAAGTAGTCACAGTTCTAACCTAACCTAATCCATTTGGTCGGGGTGCCCTGGCTTAATTACTGCGACCAATTCGGCTTGCACGTGATTGGTTACAGTTTCAACCTAAACTATAATTACATATCATTCAGGCCGTTAGTTGAACGGCCGCCGTTTAGTTAAAAGGCTAGGCGGTTAGCTAAACGGCTAATTAAAAACCAGTTGGCTGCGACACATATACTGATTATGTGTCAGAAACACATTTTTTATTCTTGTCGGTATTTGTAAGCGCAACCAACTGTGTCAAAAGAAGCCCCATTGAGAGGGACGACAAAAAAAATACGTTTGTCAAATGTCTTTATTGTGTGTCCCCAAAGATTTGTTCGGAAGGTGTACCAGCACTATGCAAGCTGGCTGCCACGCGACCGCGGGACGCAGTGCAGTGCCTCGCTGGGGTCATGCTTGTGATGGCACATTCACCCGAGTCTGTGGCGTATACTCCCAAGTAAGTGGCATTACGTATAGCTGCTCATTACGGGATATGTACTACCGAAATTTTATTGTAGTTTCTTTTTCCTGTATTTTCTAGATCTCCTGCATGTTTTTTCATGTATATGGGTAAAGATAAAGATAAAGATAAAGATCACTTTATTTTGCAAATATGGGTAACCTCAAACGATGACAAAAACATATATAATAGTACAGCCATATTTTACCACGTAGGCATGCAAAAGATTTAAATAAAAATATAACAGCTTATAACCAAATACAATTTTAAAATTATTACACACTAAATACAATTTCAAAATATTATTATTAATTATTATTTATACTTAATTATGCACTAGCTTAAAAACTCTTTCTCTATTAGGAACTCCTTAATATTGTAATATGCTTTCGCCACTAAAAAGCTTCGGAGTCTCTTTTTAAATAATGAACGCGGAAGCTCTTTCCATGTCTTCGGCAATTTGTTATAAATGACTGTAAGTACTGCAGTAAACACTTTTGATCAATTAAAAAGGTTTAATTTCTCCACAGATTCACGGAGCTATTCACAACATTGTTGAGTTCAGGTCCGTCACTGATGCAGCGCGCACTTGGTCGCGGAGGAGCGGACGGTCCCGAGTTGCTGTTGCGGCTGATCCTAGCGCAGTTGTCTTACGAGTGAGTACCACTGTTCACACGGATCAAAAACTTGAATAAATAACGTTTTGTACCAACACAATATCATTAATATAGAGGTATGAGGAACAGGGTGTAAAGTTCACTCATCCTCTATACAAAAGGGAGGATCCTCCGACCAGACGGTTGTTGTGTCTGGCGGGCAACTGCCCGATGGTTCATTTCCGGCCGTTGTATCTATACCATTTGCGCGATAAACTCTGCTTGCGAGATGCAGGATTTTGCGTAACGTCAGTATGACGCGTTGTTCGCATGTGGCGTTGTAGATACTGCTACATTTAAATGCTTAATATTTTATATGTTGTGCTCCATTGTAGCTCGTTAATTTATTCAATCTGACCGCATAACAAGAGAGAGAGCAGATGTGACCCAGTGGAAATGGCTGCGAGTTACGAGTTGTAGGTCGTTGATTCGAACCCAGACAGGGGCTATACTTTGTGTAAATTATTTCATCACCACTGCTCTCAATACGGTGAAAGAAAACATCGTGTGGAATCCGGCATGTCCTTATAGAACCAATAATTCGAAGACATGTTGATATCTAGATTCTGATAACCTAAAGTTAACATAATTATCAGGCATATGGCATAATCAGCACGTAATTTTCCCACTGCTGGGACATAGGCCTCCTCTCAAAGACGAAAACCCTTATTGCTATGACATGAAAGCGCTGTCCAGTGAATCCAGAATCACCGGTAAGTTATCCGCACATTGTGTCCTGGTGTCCAGCAGCGGCTGCGCGCCGCGCGCGGGCGTGCTGTGCGCGTGGCTGCAGGCGTGCGCGCGCCCGCGCCGGCCGCCCGCAGCGCGCGGCGTGCTGGACGCGGCCGCGCGCGCCTGCAGGCTGTGGCCGCAACTCGATGCGTATGCCAACTCCTTGATGCAGGTACGAACAGAAGTATGCGCTTCGGCCTATCTTCGGAAACACGAACGCGCGATGATGCGATCTACTATAGTTCTGTTACTATACTTAGTACTTATCTATTTTTTATTACCATGTTTACAAAGTTATACATACATTAACAACTTGATGCAATTTCAAAAAACTTTTGAACACTTGAGTGACAAATGACGATCTGAAACCGGTGTAGGTAACCTGACAGAGAGAAAACTTCATTCCAACGTGCGCGCGGCCATAGGAGCACAACTAGAATGCGCAGAAGTACAAAACATAGAACCATTACTTTTATGGGGATTACTCTGTTGTTTAATCGTTCGTGCTTATTCGGATCCACGAAGATTACCGAAACGCATACCTTTTTTTTACCTTTATGAAATACAGTTAAACGGGTAACATACATTTTCTGAATGAGTATTGCCATTCTTTTAAATGTGAATTGTTTTAATTTAACTAAGCAAATTCATTTTTTATTTGTTAAAACATGTATTTTACGATCAAAAAGGATAAATTATCGTCAAAACCAACCTTAATAAAAATACTATTTGAGCCTAGTTATTGTATTTGGAAGCATCAAAAAAATAACTTTAGTGTTTAAAATTGTAGCCTTATAATTTTATCAGTTTGTAATGCATTCATCCCACTATCTATGTGCAGGAAGAAAACGCAAACGAGCACATTGAGCACGCGGTCCGCAACGCTGCCACAGCGCCCTTGCTGTGCGAGTGCGTGCTGCGCGCGAGCCACGCCGCGCGCGAGGCCAGCACGCAGCTGCTCGCGCGGCTGCTGCGCGCGCTACATCAGCAGCGCGGCGCTCAGCAGAAGATACACGTTGATAATGCGCTGCAGGTAAGATAAAGAGCTTTGTTAAAATGAGCTATGTCGATCAATAAGTCGTACGAGTTCAGTTGGAGCGAAACTGAAGCCTAAAAAAATCAAAAATAGGAGGGGGTAAGGACCCAAGCTAACATTGATTAGGGATCCAGAGTAAGAGACCTTCTTACAATGTGTACTGAGTCTAAGATGATCGATCGAAGTTGTGGTTTCGTCAAAAGAGTGGCGTACATCTATTTTAAATTATTTAATTGACATTCTCATCTGCCTCGCCTTTTTCCAACTATTTTGGATTGGAATGAATACGGGTGATAATTTGATTTTATTTGCAGAAAATAGGCGCCAACATCACCTCAGAAGAGCTAGTAATATACCGTGCAGCGACTGCAGCGCTGGCAGCGCCTATGCACCATCCCTCGCACTTGATGCTGTGGAGATTGCTCATGCATCTGTATCTACAGATGCCACCTGATTATGGGTATGTTTATAATGACTACATCTTTAGCCGTTAGTTCTTGGCAAACAGTACATTTTTGCATGCCTACACAATGACCTGCGCCCGTAGATTACAAACAAGAGGGACAATAAAGTGCATCAGTCTTAAATGGACCGATGTCGACTCACTTTTACTTGCTTGAATCCACTCCCAGAACTTAATTTGATTCAAAAAGTTTGTATCCAACGTGTATACTTTTTGTTCGTTTGTTGCTGGACTTTTCTTGGTCACGCAGATTTTTTGCCCATGTTTTTTTTTTAATGTTCAAATTACATATTTGACTACAATGTTGTATTTTTTAGGTCAGTGCCAGCAGTGGGACCTCTTTTCTTTAGCGGGCTAAGAAAATCCCGCACACTAGCTCAAATCAAACGAAGACTTCTAGATACGATTACATATCACCACAACGAAGGCGAATCACTCAAGGCGGAACACAAATCTATCGATACTGGTGAAACACAATCGACTAACCGAGTACAGAGAGCTACTCCAGCTAGGACTGACGATAGTCTTTTACCAGCTTTATCGATAATCGATTTGACGGGAGAATCGAGTGAGTCAAGCGATAACGAAGATAATGTCGACGATAGCCGAAGTGAGAAGGAATCGAGTCCGAGCAGTGAGGTGGTTGAAACGAAGAGGAATATATTAAATTTGATTGCTTATCATGCTGCAGCTGAGAAGTAAGTCCAACTTATTTTAGTTTTGTGGTAATCTGGAAATTACCTGATTCTGATAAACTAAAGCTAACTTATCAGGCATATAGCATAATCACCATATTTATGTTCCCACTGCTGGGACACAGTCCTCCTCTCAAAGAGAGAGTGGGCCGTAATCTACCACGCTGGCGCAGTACGGGTTGGTAATCCGCATTTGCGATTTATTTGCCAAACATGTAAACAAATATGTGTTTATGGAAAAGTTACTTTAATTACTACATAATAAAGTTCAGTTTACGCTAAAATTTCAAACATTTTATATTTTTTTCAATGGTGTTAGTCACTCTGAAATCAACTTAATTACACTAAAATAAATTTCATATTTAACTTGAAATAACATCAATTAAAAACATTTAGAATAAACCTTAGATGTCACATGTCATCGAGTTTTTAGTTCTAGGACATGCAGGTTTCCTCACGATGTTTTCCTTCACCGTTTTGAGAGCAGTGGTGATGAAATAATTTACACAAAGTAAAGCACCTGTCGAACCTACGACCTACAACTCGTAAGTTGCGGCCGTCACCTGGGTCACCACTGCTCCTAGGCAGGCATATCTCAGGCAAATTCTGTTCCATTTTGGACTTTAAGGCTACACTTATGTTTTCAGGTTGCTCAACGAATATTTAAGCTGGTTGGAGCAAGGCGAAAAAGTGCGCGTACCACCACACTTTGCAGATATTGCAAGATACATCCCAGAACATGTAAGTCAACAAATTATATTACTCCAGTTCTATTTAATTATGCTCGGATTTATTTACAACAACATGTCCTGGAATTAACGTATACCCGAACACCCCAATTAGAATATTATGTTATCATTGTAATACATACACAAAATTTTTACTATTATGTGTAAAACATTGGCGCAGATTCTCTTGGTCACAAACTAAAACAAATTTAAATTCAGTGCATCTTTTTCTTTTTATTTCATTAAGAAAAGGACAGAAGATAAAATATTAGTTTAGTACCCCCTGTAAAAATTTCGTTACGGTAAAAACATCATTCAGTATATAAGTTAATAGATGACAGAAATCGATTCTGTAAACGATGTCGAACAAACTACGTCAATAAAATGCATTAATTCAGTTACACATTGTACAGACGCCAGCACATCAACCTACTGCAATCTGTCAAATTTCTTTAATAGATTTTCAACTTTATCGCTAAAGCATAAGGTTCAAAGTTGATTGGATAAATTTTACAGTTTCGGGTAGTTTGATGAGCGTCTGTACATTACTTTTGTAAAATTTTTCTTTAGTTCTAAACAGTTTGATATGATGTTCCCTTTTTCCTATGTATATTGGGGTCGGCTTCCAGTCCAGCCCGATGGAGCTGAATACCAGTATTTTACAGGGAACGACTTTCTGACTGGTATTTTCATAGTAACAAATACATCAGTTTTAATTATTTGTAGGCTTTAGAAGCGGCTTGGAAACGCGCGGTGTCCCGTCCCTTGCCGTCCGTAGAACTGGACAGTTTTCCCTCCGTGACTGTACAACCGCCACCAGACGATACTCCACCGCAGACGCCCTTCCACATCGCTGTGAACACCATACTGAACATTAAGGACCGGTCTAAAAGAAGGTATTGTAGCCTCCACCCGCTCTAATCCCACCTGATAATTGGCGATTGAATAAAAAACGGGTGTGTACCTTTATAAGTATATTATCAAATTAAACCAAGCTGGTAAAGCCGGAGGCACACAAAGATTTGTGGGTCGTCGGTTACGGACGTCTGTTGACACTTCTGCAGGGATAGGTACTCCCCTGTAGTTGCAGGCGATATTCCGCCGCTAGCCGGAGATGGAAGATGGCCGAGGTTCAGTGCTGTGCTGTACGGTGACGTCACTAGTCGATATTAAGGCGCGGCCGTCCGACTACTCAGCAAGTCAGCAAGCGGTAGCGGTAGCCGGTGGCGAAGCGTAAAATTGAAACCCTAAATCGGGATTTTCACAATTACTGAACTGGCACTTATTAAAATATTATAATTAAAATAACGGTCGTGTCGGCTAGGGCGCTCGACAGGACGCAAAGAGGTACGTGCACTCTCACATCAGCCTAGAAGCGACTGGCGTGGACTCGACTCCCATCTCCTGCGCGGGCGCGATTCCGTTCACATCATTCATTCCATCGAACACTCGCCCCGCACCGCACACGTACCTACCCGGCGCGTTCCAAGTCGTACACAAACAAAGAACAAAGCATTCATTTTTAATCTATTTATTCTTTAGCATTATTACCATAACAAAACATGACTATTCATGTAACGTTCCGTTACAGTATGTCGACACAATTATATAACTTAGCAGGATACTGTTATTTAGCATTTTATTTATGGATTAATACTGCCTATAGCAGACTTCAACTGCACACACTACCCCTTTTTTTTTTTTTTTTTTTTAGGATGGGAAATCATCAAATGACCCCTCCCGCTCTGGGTGGAGCGGAAGGGAGTGTCAGACTCTTACTGACTAAAACCCATCCGTGTTCCTTCCTTAGCCCTTTATGTTCCGGGGTAGCGGTAACCCTTTCGGACAATCCCGCTGCCCCGGCAGGCTTCGGCCCTGACGGGCCCCTCCTTCGATGCTGACATCTCTTTGAGGCGCGCGTGGAACACATACGCGCCGTCCGGCACGGGCCTGGTCCTGATCGGACGGCGAGCTACCCATTACTCGCCGTCCGCAGGCCCGCGCCTACGGTGGCCGGGAGTCGTCACGCGGCTCCCGACGCCCGGAGCGTCTACCGCGGCGGCTGGGACGGGCGGCTCTCTCAGCTCTCTCCCTCGCCCATCCCGCCACCTCCTTCGCTAGCATGACTGCTTCGCAGAAGGAGGTGACTGCCTCCCACTCCCTCTCACCCCGGACCATGGCTTGGACCAGGGCCGGGCGCGAGAGGTCGCCGCCGCTGCCGATCGCCTCTACGAGGACACGGCGGTGCTCTGCCCAAGCCGGGCAGACCTCCACCGTATGCTCCACCGTGTCCTCAGGGCGATCCTCGCAGTGGTGACACCCGGGCGTTTCCTCCCGCCTGATGATGTGCAGGAACCTCCCGAAACATCCGTGTCCGGTGAGGACCTGCGTCAGGCGGTAGGTGAGGGCGCCGTGACGCCTCTCTAGCCACTCCTCAAAGAGGGGCCTTACCGCCGCTATCGCGGCGTGCCCTGCGCTGGGTTGCGACAGTCGCGCTTTCCATGCCGCCATGAGATCGCGCCGGAGGTCTGTCCGCTCCGCAGCAATTTGCCGCGGAAGCGGGTTTTCCCCCCGGCGTAGTGCCTCCGCGCGCCACTCATACAGGCGCGCGAGGACTATCGCCTCCAGATCCCATGGCGGCAGTCCGGCCAGGAGGCTTGCCGCCTCGCGCGAGATCGTGCGGTACCCCCGTATCAGCCGTATGGCGACCACCTTTTGGGGCGCGTTCAGGTAGTGGGCGGCTCGAAGCCGCAGTGAACGCGCCCACACCGGGGCGCCATATACGGCCATGGACCGCACGACCCCCGCGTAAAGCCTCCGGCAGGAGGCGTTTGGCCCCCTCAGGTTTGGCAGAAGCCGCTTGAAAGCGGCCCCAGCCCGTTCCAGCTTGGGGGCCAAACGTCGGAAATGCTCGACGAAGTTCCACCGGCTGTCGAGGACGAGACCCAGGTATTTCATCGTCGTCTCGACGCCGATGCGAACCCCTCCTACCGTCAGTTGGGATCCCGATGGTGGCCCGTTCCGAAGCCCATGAAAAGACATGGCCTCGGATTTGTGCAGAGCCACCTCGAGACCCAACTGCCGGATCCTCTCCACGACTATCGCAACCCCGCGTGTCATTGCGTCGGCCGCCGCCTGATGCGACCTCCCCTGCGCCAGGACCAGCGTGTCGTCAGCGTAGCAAACTACGCTGACGCCATCAGGGAGACACACTACCCCTAACCACAGATTTTCTCCTAACCTATCATATCTTTAAGCTTGAAAGTAGTGGACTAGGAACTCTCGATTTGTGCCACAGAATCCTCCGTCAGTTCGCATTTCGTAATTTGCTCAATTCTGGTTCCTGTGATAGCCAAGAAAAGTTGAGGTAGCCTGGATGCAAAATCAAAGGATTGATGATAAGTTGAACTGATGATGATATAGGAAACTGTAATGTTTTCTTCTGTTTTCAGGCGAAGGCAAACATTAATCAAGTCACCAGTAGAAGATGTGGACTTCCGAGATGCGCGCACCCTTATATCGCTGGTCGACAAACATCTGAATGACATCGAGAGACTGGCTCAGTAAGTTTCTTCAATAAATCATTTTATTTATTGCAGGATAAATATTAGCCTTAAATATTTACTGCCTAAAATAAGAAAAAATATGAATGAATTTGTTTTTTTTTTTTTCTTATAATGAACGTCTGGTAGTCAGCCTCTTTACACCACTTTTCTGACTCGCTCATATTTCTGTCACGGTATGTTCTTGATCGCGACGAAATAAAATTGGTAATGGACTGTATAACATGTATAATGAAATAAGAAAATAAATGAAATTAAATTACAACAGTAACGGCCTGGCCACGGGACATTCGCTGCCCGCTGCGTCGACCGCGAGCTCAGAGAGAGAGAGGAGCGGTCTCAACAAATCTTCCATTCGCTGTCTCAAATAATTCGTCCAATACGATATAAGTTGATAACTTATTAAGAACATAGAAGATGTAATGTTTCGTTTTAATAATAATAAAATCCTTTGTTCCAGACAATATTACACTCCTTATTATCACAATTTTAAGAATGATGTAATTTAAGAATGAAAATTGATAATTGCTGGCTCAATTAGCAATTATATAATTCATAAAATTAAACTAATAATTGTCTTACAGAGAATGGTGTACGGAAGTGGCCCGCGTGTCATCATTAGACAGCAAACTGTGGGAGCTGGTCAGCGTACTGCGCGTGCGACGTGCGCTACCTCCTGTTCGCAAAAACTGCGCTAACAAGTGCAAGCCCATCACTATCTACATACCTGTACGTATAGCAATAATAAAACCGTTATGCCCCCTCCATGCGACTTTCTCTCTCTTTGTTTTTTCTATCATATATTGTGTGTGTGCGTGCGAGTATCGCGTAAGTCACTTCGTTCCTGACGGGAGTTCCCCGACCGTATACTTTTTTTTTGTATATATACTTTCTTGCTAGCTATGACATAACCGTGTTTATCTTTAGTATTTACATTATAATAATAATTTTTATTTGTTAAGGAACAAGAATGGTGTATATCAGTGGACGCAGAGCGCGGCATCAAAGAGAATCGCAGCAGCGCACGCGCATCGCTGCGCAGGCTAGCGCGCGCGCGCCCGTGTGCCGCGCGCACGGCGGCTGCGCTGCATACTATTGCAAGGTAAAAAATCAACAAGACGAGAAGATAAAGACAAATTCGCAGCTTGGATGGTCATTATAAAGTAACAATGTGTAATAAAGGCAGTTACATAGATTTTCTCAATTACTTTGAACAGTAACATAATAACAAAGTTTTATTCGTACACAGACGTACGCGCAGCAGCGAGGCCGGCGTGCGCGTGGTGGAGCGCGCGTGGAGCTGCGCGGGCGCACCGGCCTGCGCCGCGTGCGCGCCTGCCAGCTGCGTGCTGACTGCGCTAGTGAGCGACCTCGCTGAGGTAATTGCGTAACACACTTTCAATCACAATCCTAAGCATTTTGAAGGAAATTGCTAATCCATTGCTCAGTATCTTTGAAAAATACGTCTGCTCAACAGCATGAACAACGCAATGAATATTGATAAAATTAATATTTTTGAACTGTGAAAATAAAAGACATTGCCATTGTTAGAGACCAACCAAAAAAAGGGAACGTGAGGTGGGTTTAGACCGTCGTGCGACAGGTGAGGTTTACCCTACTGATGGTTTGTCGTTGCGATAGTAATATTGCTCAGTACGAGAGGAACCGCAGTTTCGGACATTTGTTTTAAACACTCAGCCGAATGGCAGGTGATGCGAAGCTACCATCTCCGGGTTTATGCCTGAACGCCTCTAATGTCATAGCCAGCCTCGCCGAATCCGGCAAGTATGTTCACTGTGGAGCCCCAAGAGTCGGGAGGCTCTAAACAATGTGACGACGCGACGCGACGTCGAAGCCCATTTGGATCGCGGAGATCGATGCTGTCCGAATTTATCTCAATTCAATGTCGGGGTTCGGCTCGCTGTCACTGTGGCGAAGATGTCAACAGCCTCGGACACCACGGCCGGTCTGGCAGCCGAAGTGCGGGTCACTTAGCGCGACACGTGATCATCAATGACATCATCCGACGAGCTCTTGTCACCGTCGGTGTTCCAGCTGTATTAGAACCCAATGGCTTGGCACGCGACGATGGCAACAGACCGGACGGTATGTCTTTATTTCCATGGAAGGTGGGTAGGCCTTTAGTGTGGGATGCAACGTGCGTCGATACTCTTGCGCCATCCCATCTTCCTGGCACGGCATGCTGTGCTGGCGCTGCTGCTGTGGCTGCGGTAAACCTCAAGCGGCGAAAATATAATAACCTTATCGGAAATTATATTTTCGAGCCGTTTGGGGCTGAAACTGGTCTTTTTTTTTTTAAGAAATTTTGAAACGGCTGGTTGACACTTCCCGTGACCCAAGAGCTGGCTTTTACCATGGCCAAAGGCTAAGCAAGCTGCCGTACAACGTGGTAATGCCGCCAGTCTCTTGGGTACATTACCAGTGGACAGCGATGCGGATGAATTTTTCGACGCTATTTTTTAGTTTGTGTATAGTTTTAGTTATTAAGTTCTACGGCTTATACTTACTTGATTTTGTTTATATAAATTGTATCATCTGTTTTACCATTCCAGCGCTGGATATGCCACGACGGGCGCATGTCGGCAGAGCTGCTGTCCGCGTGGGGCAAGCGCTCGGCCGGCGTGCTACAACAAACACTATGCGGAGCCCTACTCGCGCCCAGAAGGTTACCGGCCGCCGACTGGCCTAAGGTGTACAGTGCGCTCTTGGATTCTCAGCTACCGTCGCATACCGTGTTCAGTTATTTGTCTAAGGTGAGTTACAATATTTCGAAAGATTGGTCACATATCTTTGCTGGTGAAGTTATAAAAGACGGCCCCAGACAAGTTTTTAGGATACTACTTTGGTCTCAAGGATCTTGACAAAGCCAGTTAAATAACCCTGTTATCAGTGTTTGACATGTCCATAGTGAAAATGATGATCAGATTTTTTGCCTGTCTTATGTTGAACCTAATATTAATTAATATTGGCTCTGAGCATGTTAATTAACATGTTTACGTAGGAAGATATTTTTTTTATAAATTCTCAAAATGTTCTCATCTCAAAAATATATTTCTTTCAGTTTGAAATGTCCCGCTGGTCAGAATCAGCAGACCCAACCCAACGCCGGGATATGCTCGAAGCACTAATCCGCGCGGTGCAGCGCTGGGGCCCCGCCCCGGCCCCCGAACATCACATGCTGGTCGAACTACTAGGAGTGCACAGCGCTGTACTAGTGGATCCGAGGGAACTTTGTGCTCATGTCCTGAGATGTGTCACAGCATCTGTGAATAACACTCTCCCGCCTGCACATTGGACGCATGTCGTGAGAGCTGTGGATGCTAAGGCGGCTGCGGTTCCGTTCGATCAGGTAAGAAGTACTAGGAGTGCATAGCGCAGTGGTCGGAAGACGGCTTTTGGCGAATAAAGAAATGTAACAATCTGGCTGGCTCCCAGACTATTGGTAGCTTTTTGAAAGGTTTGCTTGCTTTGCTTGTCAAGTGGAGGAGTGCTGTCCACGCAGCCGATTATCTTTATATTATGCGCATCCTGCGCCAAATCCGCGCTTAGTTTAAAACAAAATGCATAATAAACTATTTTTCTTTTGCATCACTTTTATTTGATCCTTGGTTGATTAAATTATGATTTCCAGGCAATAGCCAATTATAATAGAAATTCCAATTTCTCCAAAAACCTTTTATCCTCAGCTAGGCCACCTGCTCCGCGAGCTGGGCGCGGCGTGGTGGGCAGCCCGCACGCGCGCGCCGGGCCCTGCGCACGCGCAGCTCGCGCCGGGCCCTGCGCACGCGCAGCTCGCGCCGGGCCCTGCGCACGCGCAGCTCGCGCCGGGCCCTGCGCACGCGCAGCTCGCGCCGGGCCCTGCGCACGCGCAGCTCGCGCCGGGCCCTGCGCACGCGCAGCTCGCGCCGCACGCGCCGCACGTTGCGCCGCTGCTGCGCGCGCTGCAGAGAGCGTTCGTGGCAGCGGCCACTAGGCTCAGCTATGAACCAGAGAGAGGTAGGTGTAGAATGTTATTTGTTCTATATTTAACTGCTTTAGGACTGCGGGCGGGTTATTCAACGATGGAGTGTAAGAAACAGACTGTCACATATTTTATAAGTAACTAAGACCGTAGTCTGTTCCGAAAGTATCTGATTAAAATGTAAATAAACCTTGTTCAGATTAACTTCTTAAATCTTAATTTGAATGACTCTTTACAGGAATTAGTAACATATTCATCTATAGGATTCAACTTTATATGTTACAACTTTTTCCAAAAATTATTGTTTGAATAACATTATTCAATAGCAACTGAAAAATCGTCGACGACAATTCAGGTTTTAAAATTAACTTTTATCGTCAAATAAAGTTTTTTTTTTTAAGAAATAAACCTTTCATGAATAAGTGCATGCTGACTAACAGGGAAATGATATCAAACGGTTGTCGTTGACGCAGTGTGTTAGCACGCAGGTCACACTCGTAACATTTGTGACGTAAGTTGTTTGGCCCCAGTGGCGTGGTACGCGTGGGCCGCGCTGCAGGAGGCATGGGGCCCCTGGGTCTCCCCGCAGCCCGCCGCGCCGCCGCTCCTGCCCTCCACGGCCGAGAACGAAGCCTACACGCCCATGTTGAGGCATTTCCTTGACAATATTCATCAGATCATGCTCGATTGTCCTGGTAAGTGATACATATAGACATGACATTCCTATAACCCGTCAGCTTCAAAGGAATAGTGTACATACATCTTCTTGGCATGCTCATCCCATCATAGACCTCATCCATTGCTTTCTATCAGGCGAGGTCAAGATCAAGAACAGAATATAAAAATCTTCACAATTTAGAGAAATTGTAACCCAGAGGGGTTATCCCATCATAGTGAAGATTATACAGAACCTAACTGCCTGTTCTTAAATTTCACGTCAAATTATTTGATTGTCTTTGTTGATTTTGGTCAACCAATGACATTAATAGACATGTTTTTAGTGATTTGTGTAAGCCGTGTAAGCGGATCTTAATGATCATTTTAAAGTTGAGATCATTTATCAGGTTTAAAAAATAGAGTGAAGTCTTTAGCAAAACTAAGATATTGCTCAAATTAAGTAAACTTGATTCTTGTCTCGGCCGTGAAAAATAGTTTTATTCGATGAAATTGACATTTTCACGAACTAAAACTAAATTATACATAACAGGTTCGGAAGTTCATCTCCTCCAGCAGATATTCGAATGGTCCGTTCAGACGTACGTCAACGTGCAGGGTTCAAACGCTCCCAATGCGCCGGGCGCCTGTTCTCAGGAGAGTCGAGTGCAGGCTTCCGCGTTACTGGCAGAACTAGCTAAGTTACCGTGGATCGAACACCAGTGGTTTTATGGGAAGTGTTTACAGCAGGCTTTGCAGGTTAGTAGATAGTGAAAATACATTAGTTTTTAGAGCGTCGCCGTTGCTTAGAAGGCGGGTTAATAATCGAACTGTGGGTTGCCATAATCTACGTTTAACTTGAAAGGGTTGTACTGAACTGTCGAAATATTGCTTTATTTAGACGTATTTTCTGAAGGTCGATAACAGTATAATTGACGGTAATAATGTCCACGTTTTCGAGTATTACGAATTAACATTGCGGGTGATCGAGACGGACGGATTAGAAATCGTCCTCGACATTTTCCAGCACTCTAGATAACTGCGTCCTGACTTGACTATGGCCGAACGATGTAATGGACTCACTGATTTTGGACTGAGGGGCAGTTTCTGAATGTTTTTGAAGTGAAAACTTCTTTAGGCGTGTTGGGCATTTTTTGAGATGGGAGTAAACCATTGAACTCGCTACACTGTTACTGATACTGCGCTACATTCGGATGTGTTCGGCTGTCCTCTTGATGTACTCGGTTTTAATGTATATCGGATATGTCAGTGAGTGATGGCAAAGTATTCTGTTTGTTTTGTTTTCACTTCTGTCGGCACTCCCGGAGTGGCACTGTTATTTTTTTCCCGTCTAGATGTCGAGCAGCACTGACCGCGAGCTAGCCGCCTGGTGCAGCAGCGCCTGGCGCGCCACGCTGGCCGCCACGCTGCTGCGGGACTGCGACGCCACACAGCTGGCGCCGCGCCTCGCCTCGCTGCTGTACCTGTTCACTGCCACACACCTGCCGCACTCGCACCTGGTAATATAACGAGATCATGAGAATTAGAGCTGATCCTTTATAAGTTAAAAAACGATAGTCATGGCGATTCATGGCATTCACTGATTTTATGGCCACCATCTTGGATTTTGAATTTGAAACATCATTTTTGGCATCAGCATCCCCGAAACCCTAGATTGTGATACCCATGTGGAAAAATAACATTTTGAATTAGTACCAAAATGGGATTTTTTTAAAATATATAATTGGTTTTTAATAATCATATTAATTTTCGGCAGCAGCACTTCCAAATAAATTACTTTGAACTTGTTTTATGATTACCAATCTCTGTCGTTTAAAGCGAGCAAGCGAAAACGCTCGCGTCGACCGACTGCAAAGATACACTGGGCTCTGACAGACTGAAGAAACTGTGACAGCAGCTTGCTTTCTCCTTGTTTTTGATGAATTTTCTCTTCTTTTCAGATATTAGACGAAGCCTGCAAGTTACCGTGGTATCGTCTCCCGGAGCCTGCGCTGGACGAAGCTCTGGACCGTTTCTTCATGCTGCACCACAACCCCGCCCTACCTTACCACGACCTGCCGCAGTTCAGGTAAAACACATTATTTTTAGCAGACTTGTTCTCACATGAGGTTGTCATCCACACCGTAATTTCTTTTTGTGAAGCAAAGTTTGCAAGTGTGAGTGGGCAACAACAGATAATAAAAAGTTATGTAAACAATTATTATTAAGTTAACTTATTAAATATACACTTGCGTGCAATAAAATTGACCCACCCCATGCTCTCCGTTTGAGACGACCGATGGCCGATGGGGGCGAAAGATTCTGGCGTGGCGACCACGTATCGGAAGACGTAGCGTTGGAAGGCCTCCCACAATCTGGACCAGTAACCTTGTGAAGACCGCAGGAATCCGCTGGAAGCGGGAAGTACAGAGGGTGCGAATTAGCTGTGCTGTGTGGGAAAAGCTTATGTCCAGCAGTGGACGTCTATCGTATGAAATTATTAAGATATTGCAAAATGTTGTTCTAAAATAAGTGACTCTGGTGTGGATGCACCTTTTAGGGTGCTTCCTCTCACTTTAGATAAAACTTTCAATGTATACTTAAACCGGTGTACAGACAGCATCAATTTTGGTAGCAATAGAATTTGAACTTTATTTTGTACTAGCTGCCGCCTGCAGCTTCGCCCGCGAGGTATATCGATAAAAACTATCATATGTCCTTCCCCGGGATGCAATCTATCTCTCTGCCAAATTTTATCTAAATCCGTTCAGTGGTTTAGGCGTGAAAAGGTAACATACAGACATAGTAACTTTCGAATTTATAATATTAAGTATGGATGACATGGAGTCAAATGTATATAATCTTTTTGCTCAACAGGCTAATCCTCATAGCATGCGGGCTGTCAGTCCTCGACGCTACAACAGTGCAGTCGGGCGGCGTGCGCAGTGCGCGTGCGCGCGGCGTGTCGCAGTGGGTGCGCGGTGCGTGCGCGCCCGCGCTGAGCGCGCACGTGCCCGCGCACACCAAGCACGTGCTGGCTACTGTCACTGAGTTAGGTACGTCGTGTCTTTGACACTAGCACAGGACGTGAGCGAGCCAAATGGTTTCCCACTCCTGCTCGTCTTTTCTGTAGAGTTTCACCGTGAAAACTTAGGTGAAGTGAGCTGTCTACCTGATGTTAGGCATTGACACTGTAGGCACACTACACCTAAGTTTTCACGGTGAGATTTTTACAGAATAGATCGGCTGGCCTGAACATGTTTTATTAGAGAGCAGAAAAAAAATATGGCGGAGTTCAGTGACGTAATCGGTATCAGTTATAGAATAAATGAATGTTATTGATGCTGAATAGTTCGATAGCCATTTTATTATTTTTATTTCACGAAATGTCGCGCGGTTTACTCGTAGAATCAAGTGGACAAACACTCTGTGAATGTGTGCGTGAAGACGAGTAGCGTCAGCACATAACACACACTCACACTACTGACTTCGGCATTGTCTCGGACGGCACCGAGAGATCCTGCGCTTACACACATATGCACAGCGTGTTTATCGTGCATGGTAACCACAAGAAGTGCGCGTTGCTTCGTGACATTAAAATTTTATACGTCTGTGAAGTTTCGCCATCTAATAAAAAAAAGGTTTTTATAAAGCTATTTATAATTTCAATCAATTTATCAATGACCGTGAGTTGTGCTGCCTACAGGTTCACTAAGATTTTTCTTTGAACTTTGGCCCAGCGGTGGGACTGTGGGACAACAGGAGCTAACAAAAAAAAAAAAAAAAATACCCTCTACTTAAAACGAAACAATACGCGTATAATAATATGTATGTGTTTCATGTTTCCAGCGCCATATTTGGAAGAGACTGGGGGTGAACTAGAAGAACTGCTAAGTCGTGCTGTTGTAATAATGTGTATGGAGCCGGCGGCATCTGTTGCGTCACCGGTATGCACTCTACATAAATGTAACTCCTACCTAATCAAAAAATACTGCGTAGTCTAACCAAAGTTTGACGGCATTGTTTAGAATGTCTAGTGAAAATTGGCCATTTATAGATTATGAATAACTCAGATACTCTCACATTTATGAATAACTCTGTTTTCGTTACATAGAATTTGATAAAATTAGTGAAAATAGGTTTGCTATAAACTTTTTTTTAACCTATACTGCCTACTACTGCTGTGTCTACTGCTGCTCAGTAGCAGCAGTAGCAGCTGGCGTACGTATAGCCAGTCAGTACTGGCTATACGTACGCCAGTGTCTCATAGGCCTGCCTCGGCGCAACACTCGTCTTCAAGCACGCACTGCATGCACGCACCTTGGCCCATCTGCCCTGATGCATTCTGTACGTGTCCAGCATAGCTATTCACAAAGCTACGACACGGTTTGGTACCGTATCGAATGTCAATGTTATCGACGAAATCCTATAATCGCTATTCACAAATCCGTAACCGTACAATTTTGACAGTTCATATACGGTATGAAGACATCAATTCTTCCGACAGGTATTTGCTGTCGGAAGTGTAATCCGAATAACAAAATATTGTTTAAAAAAGAATAATCTATTCAATAAGTGTCAAAACACGGCTCCGGGCAAGGTCTCACTCTATCAAAAAGTACTCTGTGTCATGCCCTTGCATGAATGCAAAGAGCATCTGCCGCTGCTCCAATGACACTCTTTTCTGAAAATATGCATTTTCAACATTAGGTACCACGTTTTATAAAATGAAAATGAGGAAATAGTAATTTGTTTAAATACCGATAAAATACATACAAACATTTTTCTGTTTAAAAAAAAACTAATTTTTACTCCTCAATTATTATTTTTTATATTTTTTTTTTATTCGCCCAAAGGGCAGGTTATAGTCTTTCGACCATACCGCCTTGTCTTCCGTGTAGTTCTCAATGAGGGTTTTTGAAAAATGACGTTTACTAGATGGCAGCACTGAGACGTCAGGTCCGGCCACCTGTCACAAGTGTCAAAGCGCCTATAATTTCTTTAGACGTGACTGAATGATGAACGAACGAATGAAACGAATGGTGATTGACATCATATATTTTATATTGGAAGACCTCTTGTCAAAGTGGCGCCAACTGGTGTCGTGAATTTTCATGAAAACCCTCATTATGTCTATAGCTCAAAGCAAGATTCAGAAAAATATTTATTCCAGATTTCCAGGTTTGACAGAAAGTTGAAGTTTACAAAGCAAGTTTAATAGAAATCAGGTAAATTTTATTTATTAATAAAATCATTGCTTACTGGTTTTTATTTGATAATAGTTACTGAATGCATAATCTATAGTTGCCCATAGTGAAATACTCAATAAAAATCATTTATGTACCACTTAAAAATTTCTACCACGAATATCTATTTACTACCATTTTGTAGCGTTCCCCGTATACACACCTAAAAAAAACCCTTCCATACGGATCTGTGAATAGCGTTTTGCCGGTCCTTCGGTTCAGAAATCAGGTTATCGAACAAGTGTCATTGTCGATACGATAGTGAATCGTATGTTTGTGAATACAGGTGCTGCCCAGTCCCATACGCTATAAACTATCCAATAATATTTATTCCTTCAGGTATGGGTAACCTGGGTGAGCAACAGTCCACCGCGGTTAATTCGCGCATGCGTGTCTGCGGTGGCGACGCTCACTGCTTTCGAATACTTCGCTACGCTAGCTGACGCGGCTGTGCGAGCGCTACTGCTATGCAATGGTAAGTTGTACCGATAAGGTCAGTTTTTTTAACTACTCACTGGCAGCTATAATAATAATAATAATCCATTTATTTCAACCTAAATATACAATTTTTTTTATTATAAAAACTAACTAAGTATTGTGCACGCACTTCACTAGCTAGCTAGCTATGCCAATTGGTATATTTTTGAATAAATGTATTTCTCTGTATTCAGAACAATTATATTTTTTCGCTTTATAGGGAATATTTTGTAAAACTATAAAAAAGTTGTAAGAAAGGGTGTAAAAAACCTATCACGGAGCCGCCGATCTATGTATTTTGTTTATAAAACTAAGTAACTTTGTAAAATATAAAAAAAACTTGTTCCACAATTTTTGTCACCTTGTATGAATACATTAATCATCAAATTTTTATCCTAGTAGTCATAAACATAAGCATATTAAATACAATATATCGAAAAGTCGTGATAATTGGAGGTAACTTCGTGATGATTTTTTTATCGAGAAAATTTTAATATTTTGTTTCTGTTGCACAATAAGTGTGGAAATATCATGTAGTTATTAATGTTATTTTTATTTTATAAGTTTTATTAATTTCATGAAAAATCATATTGAAGTTAGGCTATTTTGGTTACTGCCTGCTCTTCAAGTTATAACATTTTAAACTAGTTTTCGTAAAAAAACGTCAAATAAAGTTGGAATTTTGACCTTTAATCTCTCGGTAACCAGTAGGTATAACGGGTCATCATAAAATGATCGCAATCATGGAAAGAGATGTGAATCTTAGCTTCGTTCGTCAAGCATCTTTTTACACCCAATATTATATAAAGTTGCTACAAATTGATGAAATTCAGCGTATTGGAGTCTATTCTAAGTAGCATTTTGTTATCTCCCCACAGAAGCACACGGCTGGCGTGACGTCACACAGCGCTGGGCGGCGTGCCCGTGGCGCGACGCGCATGCGCTGGCGCGCCGCGCACGCCTGCACGCGGCGTACGCATGCGCACTTGCACACGCACACTCAGCGACTGCAACGCGCGCGGCTCTGTCCGCGTTACTAACAGCTTATATACACTTGTGAGTGGTCTTGGGTCAAAAAAAGTATGAATTTTATACCCACGTTTGTGACACATGAGATGGTCCATCCATCTGTTGAATGTTTCAAGAGAAAACAGTTCCAGAAGAGATTCTTTAGGGTCTTGACACTTAAAAGTAGATTGTTAGTTTGCGCCACCACTTATTTGACTAGGAAGTCCTAGTGCTTTAGCTGGGAAGAAAGTAAAATATTAATGTTTTTCTTAAGCAAACAAATAATGAAATCCGTGTCCTTTTCTAGCGTCGACGACGAGCCAATCGTAGCCGTGTGGATATGTTACGCGTGTCGCATGGCAGCCGCACACAGCGAGCGCTGCGCCGACGCGCGCGAGTGCGGCGCGGCTGCGCGTGCGCTGCTGGCGCGCTGGGCCGAGCTGCCGCGCCGGTCCATACTGCGGGTCGTTACCATGCAAGCCGACACTGACAAGCCCACTGCACTGTGACTATATTTTATTACATAAAAATAGATGAATTAAAAAATAGTAGTCCACCGGTATCAGGAACATGGTCCAAGCTACCGGCGATCGGGGCTCCAGAGAGAGGAACCTCCTAACAATGCGAGCCGTGTCCAGAAGTACCGCTTTCTGAATCAAGCCCTTGATCCAACTGCCCAAGGAAAGAAAAAGCAATTCATAGGAATCTTTAAAAAAATTCCAACTTTTCCCTTATCCATTACTTTTTATCTCAAAGAAAATTTATTATTCGTCCGTACCCAAAGGATGCCAGCGGGATCCTATAACTAAGCGCTCATGTCGGCCTGTCTGTCACAGAACTCACAGAGCTGTATCTTGTTACCCAACTGAGAAAAAACAATAGATAAGCTAGTTGGAATTCTCACAGAAAACGTTGTTTTGTTTGTTTTTATGTTATATGGCGTCTGTCATGCCTAATAATAAAAGGGATCTAAACTATGATAGTTCTAATGGAATAGAACCCTAAGTGCTCGTGTCCGACTCGCTCTTCATCGGTTTTTCATAGATACAAAATGTAGTGAACTGTTCTTTCTGTCTCCATTCCAGTCACCGCGTGCTGTGCCGCTACGCGCAGTGCGTGCTGTGCGCGGACGAGCACGCCCGGCGCGCGTACGAGGCCGCCTGCACCAGCGCGCTGGGCGCCAACAATGACGTCAGCAGCTGGGCAGGCAGCCCACAGCTGGACAAACTCGTCCGACTAGCTGTCAGACTGTGGCCAAAGTATGAGAAGTACTTCCAGTATGAGATGGAAGTAGCGCCTGGTGTCAATGTTATGAGTGTTTGACATTAAAAAAAATACTCATAGCCATTAAATTTGAAAGAAAGTATATTCCTAAATCATTTTCAAAACAAGATACAAATTTTGTGCTAGTTGAAATAAGGTCAAAAACAAATAAACTTGTTTGCCAGATCATCAAAATGGAGAGAGGTGTGCAATTTTTGTTTTGCCTTTAAACCGCGCCTGGCTTGTGCTAGGTGTGCGTTGGCCCTAAGGCTCGTAATACAACGATTTAAAAAAAAGTCGAGCTTGTTAAGAATGCTAAAAACGTTTAATGTCATGAGAGATAATGTCTTATTTTGTGTACATTGTAAATCCACTTTGCTTTCGAACTGGCACTATGGAAACTTATGATTATGTCATATGCTGTGTTGCGTAAGCAATTAAAGAATATAAACTTCGTAGTCTCGAATGTCCTAGAACCGTAAATTCGAAGACATGCGACATCTACCAACCCGCACTGGGCCCGCGTGGTGGATTACCGCCCACTCCCTCTCACAGAGAGGAGGCCTGTGTCCCAGCAATGGGAACGTTATAGGCTGATTATGTAAGTGTCTGAACATGACAGTGCTAAAAAACATAAATACATATTTTTTAAATCTTCCTTTTAAGTTTAGGGTGTTTGAATAGAAAAAAAAAATTGTATTATTTTTCTGTAATAGGTGTTGCCAAATTATCTAGAATAAAATATTTTTATAACAAGGTTGATATTAATGCTAAATGTAGTTTTAGTCCATAATGCGAGTGTTTGACTGACAAGACTTATTAGTTTTTTTTTTTATGCATAGGAGACTGTTATTAAACTTTATTAATTTAGAATCCTAGTAGATATAATAGTAGTCATTCCTAATTAAATTAATTATTGGATGTCCTAGTAATGTTAATATAACTCGTAATACACGATAGAACCACATTGATTCATTTTGTTTGAAAGTCGCAGTCAGCTCTTTCACAGTTTTTTACCTCTGATTTTGCATCACTGTTAAATTCCAGTGATCTTTATTGTCGTTAAAATAAGGTTGATGTTAGGTTGCTGCCACTGACAAGTCTAACAAAAATACAATGATATTTGCGTTGTTACAATAAGGTTGCTCTTGGATTACTGCTGTCAGAGGTAAAATACTGTGAAAGAACTGTTTGGCCGACATGGTGCCGATTCTGTTGCTCACAAACTAAACTAAATTTAAGTTCAGCGCATCTTTTTCCATTTCATTAAGAAAAGGACAGAAGATATATTTTAGTTTAGTCCTGTCAAATTAATCAGCGCCTGACGTAAATTGGACGTAATTTTAGTAAGCAAGTTTTTAATCATATTTAAACTTGTATGGAGTAGTGTCAGGCGGTGATTAATTTGACAGGACTTAAGTAAAATTTATTTTCTGTTCTTTTTGTGACAGACGTGGAACGAAATGAACAGTTTTTATTCAATTATTTAGTCTTGAGGTTTCAACGTAATTAATGTAGGTATAGACCTTATAAATGTAAGCCTCATATCTACGATGCGTATTCTATTGCGTTATTTGTGTTAACTAGTCAAGAATTATGACAAAATTATTGTTAGCCACCAAAAATAAATGTATTCAATTAGTTATTTTTGTACCTTTTTATATTAAAATTCGTGAAATTGGAATGGAATTGTATTATTAGGGCAGCAAGCTGTAGTGAAGCAGGCTTTGCAGCTGGCCTGTAACGTATAGTCGACCTCTTGCTTCCTTTACCAATATTGACTCTTAGTAAATTGAAACTTCACTAAGGTTGAAACTGTCACAATAGTATCAAATCAAACTTAGGCTACGTACGCACTGATGGTGGCTTGCTTAGCGTCTAGACACGCTAGGCGACTAGCGAACGCCAAGCTCGCAGTGCGGCCGGTTGCAAAAATTCTAAAGCGTCCATTTAACTTCGCTACTCGCAAGGTGACTCGCTAGACTCTAGGCACTAAGCAAGCCACTTGTCAGTGCGTACGTAGCCTTAGACCTTGAAGTTTACTGACGTGCAAGTGAGATTCAACCTTAAGGTGGAAAAGCAATTATGAGGTAGACTATACCAGTGTGTATATTTTGTAGAATCTTAACGAAAGATCATTCATTTATTTCGGTCCAAGACACGAAGTGTTCCGTGATACATGCCTTATCGCTTTATTAAAGAAAAAAAAAAAGTACGTTTACTTGTGGTGATCATGACGCAAAGAAAAAACACAAAAAAAAAAACAAGTTTGAGAAAATTTGAGCCACATCCACGCAAAACGGCCATCGCTCAGCATAATGCTGTGACCCTATTATGCGAGACAGAGCCACATCACTTGTTATTGTATTCTTTACCCGCTAATAATCAATCAATCAATTCGCAATGCACTTTGCTGGGAAAATAATGATGTGTGTAGGTAAGGTGCTGGTAAGAAATATAAACATATCACACACAGGTTTTTAGGAGCAAAGGAGACGGCCCAAATCCCATACAAAAAACCCAGGCCCGGCGCATGTTTTATATCTCAGATTTTAGAGGATATTTAAAACTATCACTATCTCTTTGTCGGGTAGCTAATATTCTTCTTTTTTTGCTTTTTTTTTTATGCTCAAGAAGTTTTAGGCGTTCTTATTAAAAACTCATTTGGCGACCAAAATATTTATTATTCTTTAATTGTTTACAAACATACCTATAGGTTTAAAAAAATAAATAACAAAGTAGCTGGGAGGAGATCTATAAGTTAAAATCGTATGTACCCTACAACACTCAATGACTTTAAAAAAATAAAAATATAATATCTAGTAAATTAAGGTGTTTTTATGTAAAACTTTATTCATAAAGTTCTACAAAAATTAATCGTAGTTTTCATAGGGATGACTCGGCTCGTATATTGAAACTTGCTAGATACATGAGTGCTTCAAATTTCATAAACACCTCAAACGGTTATTTAGGTATTAACGTCCAAAAATCGTCATTTTTGTCACTGACTGACCTATAGATCAAAACTCTAACCCAGTTCCAGATGACCTAGAAAGTTCAAATTTGGCATCCAGATAGGTAGTTGGGTGAATTCAAAGGAATAAATCAGAAACTAGTAAATTTTTATTATTTTATTATATTTTTCAATTAATTGACTCTATTATGAACACTTTACTTATAGTGCCTGTAATGTAAGAATCAGCAATCAAAATTGATGACAGCCGGTCTTTATGTGGATTTTAAGGCCTTCACGTGAGAATGTAACGAGTGGAATACCACCCTTAATTTTTTTTAATCCAAACATCAGTTTCAGTACTTATAATAACTAAGAGTATAGTCGACTTTCGTATTAATTACGTTATTAACTAGGATTTACTATTAATTATTATTTCAACATTTAGCGCACATCAATAGTGTCCATTTGGTATTAATTTTAAATAATAATGCTAATAATTTCTTTACAAAAAGTAGGTAATGTTAACCCATCAAAAACTTAAACGGTAAATGAGAGCCAAGTTTAATATTATGATATATGATATGCTTGGTTGTTGACTTCAACGACAAAAGAAGTGAGATCTAAATGGGTACCAAGTTCAATGGTCAGTCCTGAAATTTATTTATAACAACATAAAATATTTTATAACAACTTTAAAAATATCATTTCTTCTTATAACTTAGGAATATATTGAAGCCTAAGGTCTCACTTGGCTAGTTTTCATAGACGAATTATATTATAGCCTTCTAAAGCTGTAAGTTCTTATTTTATTCTTCCGAAAATTTGGCTTGCTGGTAGAAACTCTCTATCGAACATAGGGCTCTTCCACGACTCCATCCGCTGTCAGGTCTTATCAGCTATTGACATTGATAAGAAGATTATTTCGAGTTTACTGAGGTACTAGGTAATAGGTGTAGTAAATTCATACATAAATGTAGCATAATGTCCATACCATAGGCCCATGAGAAACAAAGGAAGACAATATCTCGTCATCTCTTTCCAGACATTTAATACGCCGAATAAAGCGTTTAGGAAAACGAGACCTGATCGTCATCTCTTCACGAACGATGAATGATTAGATAATTACATCAATAATTAAAATACTGTTTTTAGGTTTCTGGAACTACCGTAACATAATTGGACAAAAAACACCGTAAATAAATATTTTAAAAGAGCACTGGGAAGGTTGTTACAAGGCTAATTAAAACTTGTAATCATTTGGTTTTAAAGTACCTAATTAAGAATCAATGGCAAGCTTTTCGTAAGTAAGTATGATGGCATCTCTAAAAAGTGTGAAAACTAATTCGTGTACATTCGGTTACTTCTAAATTACTTGATGCATTCTGAAGGTGTTTCCACTATAATTCAGAGAATTTCTTGGGGAACGTCTTAAGCTCGGAAACAATGCACAAAAAAAATGCTACCATTGGTGAGCAAAACGGTTCGTTTTTGCTTATAGGAATATAAGCAAAAACGAACCGTTTTGCTCACCAATGGTAGCATTTTTTTTGTGCCAAACTGGGCATATAAATAGATTCGTAAGCTAATTTTTGATAGCTACTACACGACGAAGGTGGTGTGACGATCTGACGAGGTTTGCAGGACCAACATGGCCAGCGATCGCTCAAGACATGTTTGGAAGGAAAAGGGGAGGCCTTTGCCCAGCAGTGGGACACAACACGGGCTAATGAAAAAAAAAAACTTCCAGATGGCAGGTTCCACTATGCAAAGCTTTGCGGTCTTAGGTTTTCTTTGGATTACTGGTAAATATAGAAGAATCTTAGTTTTAACCAACAACGGTTCGTAAATTATAGAAATCGGCCATAAGTTTTCAATTCTTGAAATCGCACCCGTGCAAAACCAGGTCAAATTGCACCTTACCGTGCCCATAATATCACCACACTAAGTTTAAAGGTTGCTAAAACCTCTTCCCATGATAATGTATAACAAGTCCCAACACAGCTGACGCAGTGGCGATCCCACTAGCTTGTGGTACACTGAGCTTGCTCCCCCACAGCCATCCAGGTGGTAGCCAGCTGACCGCATGGAGCGTATCCAGCAGGAGTTTGGTGGTGGTCAGCGAAGCCTGGGTGAAGCGCGCTGAGGCGCATTTCGTGCGATCAGGAGACTTCAGGGCTTCAGAGGTAGCGTTGAGGCCGCGGATTGATCTGGTGGTACAGAAGAGGTATAATTGTAAATATAGTGGACTGTATTTTTTGCTTAAGTCACCGACACAACACTTTTTTTTGTCAAAAATAAAAGAACAACGTCAACTAAACGGAACCGTTGGATCTAGAAACATCAAATTTTGCGTTACGAGTTCCTTATATAGCAAAAGTGAACACTTAAGGATTTTTGAAAACTTATCCCTTAAAGAGGTAATAGTGGATGAAAGTTCGTCTTTTTGTTAATGAAAAAATCCCACGGGAGACACGGCTTTAAAAACTTAAAGCTTAGGTACAAAAATCCCACGGGAGACACGGCTTTAAAAACTTAAAGCTTAGGTACAAAAATCCCACGGGAGACACGGCTTTAAAAACTTAAAGCTTAGGTACAAAAATCCCACGGGAGACACGGCTTTAAAAACTTAAAGCTTAGGTACAAAAATCCCACGGGAGACACGGCTTTAAAAACTTAAAGCTTAGGTACAAAAATCCCACGGGAGACACGGCTTTAAAAACTTAAAGCTTAGGTACAAAAATCTCACGGGAGACACGGCTTTAAAAACTTAAAGCTTAGGTACAAAAATCCCACGGGAGACACGGCTTTAAAAACTTAAAGCTTAGGTACAAAAATCCCACGGGAGACACGGCTTTAAAAACTTAAAGCTTAGGTACAAAAATCCCACGGGAGACACGGCTTTAAAAACTTAAAGCTTAGGTACAAAAATCCCACGGGAGACACGGCTTTAAAAACTTAAAGCTTAGGTACAAAAATCCCACGGGAGACACGGCTTTAAAAACTTAAAGCTTAGGTACAAAAACGGGTCACAACAGCAGAGATATTGTTTTAGTTTTAATTCTGATCCTTGTTTATTGGGAATCGCAACGTCTACTTAGGTTCTATCTACATATGTTATGGGTTTGGTTTCTGCACTTAGTCCTTCAAATGGACCATTAAGCGTGAACATCTAAGTACCTACCAAAGAGTAGGTACTATAAGTATACAGGTAGTACCTACTTATTTTCCCTATCTGTCGAGTGTGCTTATAACTGGGGGCCTAAAAAGCCACTTTGGCAGAATCATAAAACAATTCATATCACGCAATTTCATCTGTATGACAGTTTTGTATGGAGATTCGTAAAATGCTATAGGTACACGTACCTCTGCCTAACCCTTTAGGGATATATATGTGTGAAACTGTCACACAGATGAATTGCGTGAAATGAATTGTTTTATGATTCTGCCAAAGTGACCTTTTAAGGCCCCCAGATATTCGTATAGTTGTTTAATAATTATTTGATTGATATGTTCTGTGGCTGCGTGTAGTGTAGTAACGTTGAGCAATGTTGGTAAAAATATACATAAGACCACTTATGACAATACTTTGTACAGCAGACGCCAGCACATCAAGCTACCCGAAACTGTCAAATTTTCCCAATCACCTTGAAGTTGAACCTTATGCTTTAGCGATAAAGTTGAAAATCTATTAAAGAAATTTGACAGATTATAGTAGCTTGATATGCTAGCGTATGTGCCCACTAATAGCCAAAAAGTTATGTTACAAATATAAATAAGGAGAAACATAACACCACGCCTGTATTCCCCGAAGATTTAGGCAGAGGAGCAAGTATAGCACTTACAATTCGCCAGTTATGTTTAAGTCCCATGTAGGTACCTAATAGGGGACAAAAGACAAAACAGTTAATTACAAGCTTACGATAGAAGCGAAACACTTTATTTATAATAATAGGTATGTAGAGAAAGAAAATACATTACCAACAGCACAATATAGACACATTGGCATAGAGTGCCAATTTCTCTTGGTACCTATATAAATCCTACTTATTTTATAATTGTCATGATAAAGGGCTCTTAAAGATAAATTGATGAAAATTTAATAACTATAGGATCGGCAGTTACGCTAGTAGGCCTACCAACCATAACACGAAAAAAAAACCTAATTCCTGTAATCCTATTTCCCAATGCCAGTACAAGGACTCTACCTAATCATATAGTGTACCACCACCAACCACCAAACTGACTTATTGTACCAATACTCGCGTATTACCAATTTCAGACTATTACATCCAAATTCCCTCTCAATATAATACCTTCACCATAAGATCTAACATTAACTTAAAAAGTTACACAGTCTATAGAATAGAAAAGCATAGTACAGTTCGTTTAGTTATTTTTAGGCGCAGGCATCTTGCCGCTTCAAAACGTTTCAATACAAAATGTAGGTAGGCGACACGATGTGAATTATACTCAAGCGGCGCGGCCGGCGTGGCGCAGGCACGTCGTTTCGTCGCCTGTTCCGCGTCGCTAGCAGTCGCGACTGGAGAGGTGCAGAAAAATGCGTGACGATAGTGAGTTCAATGTAGAGTTCTGCGAGATAATTGAACAATATCCAGCTCTTTACGACCATAATAAGCCGGAATACATTAACAAAAATATACAAGATAAAATATGGACAGAAATAGGATTAAAAGTCGGTGCAACAGGATATTCGCATAATTTTTCCATTATTTTAAAATATCTATGCTCTTGTGACATTTTCCACACAGGGTGCACCCAATATCTTCGGTGTCTCTGCACATTAATGAGTTGCAGCAAAGCAAGCGCATCTTCGTCGTCTAAAGAGGAAAACATGCTATCACGATAAAGTCAGCCTGTATATAATGACTAGTTGCGGCGTCTCTTCGCCTCTTTGATATAATTTAAATCGCGACCGTGCCTTAACTGTTCCACGCCTGCTCTGCGCCTGCGCCGCGTCTTCACCGTACGCCGTTTCTATAGGTATAATTCGCGCCTTAGGACGCGGCCTAATACTCGAAAGTATTAACCGCCGTTAATACTAATAGGTTACTTCTTTCGCAACATCACTCTCGCTCTAACAAACCTGATGAAGCCGACAAATGCTGACAGTGACCAGAACAGCTTATGCGCCGTTCTTATTTTGAACTCGGTCTCTTTGGATACTTGAAGTATGCCAGTGTCGATGAGCCACGAGAGCTTCTCAGCTTGGAGGTAGGCGAGGGTGAACGTACTGCCAGCCACGCCCAGTGAACCCCAGAATGGGCCATCCTGGAAGAATAGTTTTTTTTTATAAAAAAAATGTGTGGTTTGAGTGTTCAAGCATATTCGTTACTTAGGGTAATAAATACATCGATATAATCGCCTCAATATTTTGTTGTTCACAAGATGGTAGGCACAAAGTCAGATCGATCTTCGAAGCTCAGCCGAGGATGCTGCAGCTATGATTTTCTATAGGTAACTACATATTAGGTAGGTATATACCGCTATTAGATATCAGTAGTTATTGAGGTCAGATTTACTTCAAATGGCATCTGGATGACAATCTCAACATACCTACTAAAGGCACAAAGGGTACCACAGTACCCAAATAAGCACTATCTACCTACCTACAAGAACTCCAAAATGCAGAATTTGTATGAAAGTGTCTGCTAGATAGACGACTAAAGCAGAATACTATAGGTTGTGAAAGCCATAAGCTAACAAAAAGATAAACAAACTCACTTGCTTCCCAAGTCCGTATGCTAGCGCAGATTTCAACGCTACAGCATCATCGAGGAGGCGCAGGGAAGCGCGGGCGGCGGCGAGGCGAGCGCTCGCGGTCAGCAGGTCCTTGCGCTGTGTCGTGGAGCCCCACAGCTTGAGCGAGTAGCATGCTAAGTTCACCACCTGGTTTATGTGAGAATATTTAAAATTTTAAATCAATCAAAAACATTTTTAAACTACACGAAGACGACTACTACTACTACTTAGATGAAGACTTTGACTTTGACTTTACTTAGATGAAGTCGGTATGTTTGACTACTCTGAGAAGTTACACCGAAACAAACTCCGAGGTTACAGTCTCTTTTCAAAGCCAGACAATTGTCTTGGTCAGGTCATGTGAGGATCATGCAGATTAAGATCTGGGGGCCTAAAAAGGCCACTTTGGCAGAATCATAAAACAATTCATATCACGCAATTTCCAAAGCCAATTTCCCTTCCAAGGCCAAAGTGGCCTTTTATAAAAGGCCACTTTGGCTGAATCATAAAACAATTCATATCATGCAATTCATCTGTTTGACAGTTTCACACCTATATATCCCTGAAGGGTTAGGCAGAGGTGTACCTATAGCATTTTACGAATCTCCATACAAAACTGTCATACAGATGAAATTGCGTGATATGCGCCCCCAGTTTGATGGTCTTGTGAGGAAAGAGTCACACAAATTTTAATCAACTAAGTACTTAATTGATTTGCTAATATTTTTATTAATAATTTTGATTATTTCCCCTTCTTTTTATTATTCCCATTATTATTATTATATCAATCTAGGATGAAATCATAGTTCTACGTTTAATTATCTGAAAATCTAGGTAGATTGATTCACTAAGGAAGAAAAGGAAAACCTCTACAAATCTACAAGTTGTAGATTTAGTCACCGTTGCTATTTATAACAGGAGATCCTATACCCGTCATACTGAACCTGTAGGTATAAAACCCATATCCAATTCGAGCAAAAAGGTTGTGGGGACAGTGACACCGTAATCATTAGCCTGTATGTGGGATATATCGTAGGTACACACGGCTACACATCAAGCTATACATAACCAGTATAAGCTGACTTCTGATTGTACGAAAGACCTATACAATGCGAGGTCAGCTAAAACTGGAAATGTATAGCTTGATATGTAGCCGTGTGTACATACACATACTTTAGATAGTCTCATGCCTTTTTCGGTCAGTGGGTCGTCTTAGGGGCGGGGGATAGGCAGGACCTACAGAACGCCACATCCTAGTATACTACGTAAGTATACTTTTGCTTCGTTTAACGTTCATAACATCAGAAGATCAATTCCCGTAGGTAATTAAATAGGTTCAATATCTTAGTCGCAATCACATCTCATCGACAATCAATTTCAAAAACTTGTCAAAAATTTACGGAAATTACAGGTATTTTTGACAGATTGAGACTGAGATCAGGGGGCCTAAAAAGGCCACTTTGGCAGAATCATAAAACAATTCATATCACGCAATTTCATCTCCATACAAAATGTATGACAGTTTTGTGTGGAGATTAGTAAAATGCTACAGGTACACCTCTGCCTATCCCTTCAGGGATTAATCAGGGATATATAGGTGTGAAACTGTCAAACAGATGAATTGCGTGATATGAATTGTTTTATGATTCTGCTAAAGTGGCCTTTTTAGGCCCCCAGACTGTGAACGTTTTAAAAAATTACGAGAATTGCCCGGTCATACAATATTGTAAAAAAAAAAAAATATTAAGTACCTTATCCCTGTTAGCGTGTGCCTGCAATAGATCACAGAGCTCGTTCACTGCCGCCATGACGCGTCGGTGTTTATGTCCACACTGGTGCTACGTACGCGGGACGTAACGCCGATTACCGCCGATAAGATACTCAGTAGATACCATAACGCCAATACCCTCAATCTTAGAACGTTTTCTACTACCGAATGTTATGTAAGCAATCAATTTGATAGTAACAATGCCATCTTATCAGTATGTGAAGTTGACATCTGTAATCTTTATGAATTAGATAGACAAATCTCGCGGTTTGTACCTAATCAACTGAGCAGGTATCTTATATATGTGAATTATACAAATATACAAAGGTTTATCTGTCTATTGTTTGATTACTGAGGCAATAGAATTAAAGAACAATAAAATAAAATAGAAAACATATGGATTTGTTACTTCGATATTTATATCTGATTTATGTCAATAAACGTAGAAATAATATTTTATTTTCATATGCGCCCGAAGCATATTATCCCCTAAGAGTTAAGAGGAGAGAGGTTATGTTTAAGTCCCACGTAATAACCTATTGCCATCAGACGGGCCCAAATGCAGACTCCGGGCTGTTACTGAGAAATTTCTAATAGAAAACTCCATAGGTAAAACTTCGTCCAAGCTGGGAATTGAACCCAGGATCTCATGGTTAGTAGCAGCGCTTGCGAGTTGCGATCGGTAGGCCAAAGAGGGGAGTATAAGGCTGGTTTTCTACCAGAGATGAGCGAGGATGCGTAGCGAGGGATGCATGTGTGAAACCAACCAATAACATCGCTTCATTTTTATAGCTTGAACTAAGTTAGCGTTGGTATTGGTTAGTTTCACACACATCCCTCGCTACGCATCCTCGCGCGCTCATCTCTGGTGGAAATGCAGCCTTAGATATTGTATTTATCGTTTAAAAAACCATCAATCCATTGTAATCGTATATGTTTTAGGAACAAGATATAATCATAATTCAAATTCATTGTCAAAAAGGCTTATCAAACATATGTCATAGATATTATAAGATACGCAATCGTAACGTATGGATATACGAGCAGAAACCAAAGTACCTATACAATATGTAACATATTATAATTAACGCAAGACCTCATACACCCCAAATAGAGTACTGAGTTCAAAGCATAATACAATGACCAAAACATTTTACCTTAGCATTACTTATTACATTTAAAATTGAATCTTACTGCATTGAAATAAGTTTTAATTTTCTTTGGCACAATCGGCAGTCTGAATGACAATATACATAATTATTAAAAAAAATACCTATATTAAAAGTTACTGAAATTGATTCAGTAGTCAATTATAAACAAAAAGTACCAAGTTACCTATTGATATAAATAACTAATCGTAATATTGTAGTGAAATTGACTTTAAAGGGATTGACTACCGGGATGACGACTAAAGGTTTATTCATCACAATAGCACCCCTCCAACACAGCAAATAACTTGTCATTCAAGTTACGATTTTATATCAAATGCATTAAAGTAAATTTTATGATGACAATACAGTACAGTGGACCCAGCTCTGCCGTGCGTCACGCAGACCACGCGCTTCAAGCAAGCAGCCCGCTACCGGAGAAGAAACGCTTGCAAGCGATATATTTGCTTCGGGCGCGGTTATAATGAGTGTGGAAGCAAAAGACATGTTGTGCTGACCCCGAATAAATTTGGATAAGGGCAGGAGAATGATGATGAAGAATATTGTGAAATTAAAAAACAGTAACCATTAAAAAAAATATAATAACTTTTTATATAATTTTAAACTATACAATAAATTGTACATTATAGTAACTAATAAGTTTTCTCAATTCACTGTCAAAATACTTATGTACAGACGCCAGCACATCAAGCTACTACAATCTGTCAAATTTCTTTAATGGATTTTCAACTTTATCGTTAAAGCATAAGGTTCAAAGTTGATTGGAAAAATTTTACAGTTTCGGGTAGCTTGATTGATGTGCTGGCGTCTGTACTTATTTTCTTATAATAATAATAGTTACTCTATTATAGGTATTTTATCGTACAATGTGCGCTTTCATAATTTCTAACGACATTATCGTGGACGTCCACGGTAACGTTCTCGTGAACGGAAATTTAAAAGCGTCTTCATATCATTCATTTCCTTACATTTTACTTCTCTGCGTTATCGTGATACAGTGACGTGGACGTCAGCGATAATATCGTCACATTAGAAATTATAAAAACGCCTAATAACAGGTACATACGAAGATAAAGCATGCCTAATGACTATGTTGTGCAACATACCCTGCTGTTAATTAAAGAAAATGTCCTCAACTTTGCCCTACAGACAACAGAAACAAACAGTGGGACAAAAATCTACGCAAAAAATGTTAGGACTTTTTGTAGCACCTGTATGATTACCTCGTAAGACAGTATCGAAATCCTGAATAAATATTTCGTTGTTTTTTGGCACTAATTGGAATCGTTACGCCCGGTAACGATCATGGTACGTAGCAATTGTTATAAAACGTTAATTGGAGAGATACAGGGTTAGTTTTCAAAGACCAGCCTTTAAGGGTGTGGTACAGACCATCAATCTGAACAATTTGGTCCATGGGACCAACATCGTAATCGCGAATAAAAATTCAGCCGTCCCATACGTATTAGGTCGAATAGGTATTGAAGTTTTCTATGGGACAGTTGATAAATTTTTCGCAATTACGGTATTGGTCCCATGGAGAAAGTTGTTCAGTTTGATGGTCTGTCTGTACCACAAAATTAAATTTGGCTGGTCTTTGAAAACTAGCCTTGTATACCTAGCAATGTCTGAAAGTACGTCTATTTTTATTACGTTCATGTATAAAAATAAACGGTAGAAAAAATGAATTACTTAAGTAAGTACTTAATCCAAACGAAGTTACTTTAAAACTATATTTTATCTAATCTTGCAATTGTGTTCCAATTTCTGTGATTTCTAGAAAAATCAAGAATAATTACAAACAGTAAACCAAATTGGAAACGAGTAATACATAATATTTATTGAAATGATATACCTGCATCCAGTAGGTAGTATTGAAAACAAAGTTTATACATAACTATCTTCACCATAATCCAACATAATCCTACTTATCAGTATAAATTACGTTGATTTCAGAATGACAGGAACCATTATAAAAGTCATAAAAATGTTTGAAGTTGTAGCACAAACTGAACTTTATATTTAAGCAATTAAGTTTTTTTTATTAAACAATTATTTATTACATGTTTGGAAACAATCGCGAATGCAGTTTAGACACATGTATACACAAAGCAAGATAATAAAATCCTACCTAATCACAAGTAGGTTGAACCTGTCAACCTTAGGTAATACATTACAAAACTCCCTTCAGACCGTAGCTCTTCACCACACCACATATACCTTGTTTATTGTGACAAATTGACTGTAAGTCTAGAAAAACCTATGAACCTTCACAAATATCATTTCAACAGTCGTTTTTTTGCAAAATACATAGCAATACCTATAACTGACGATGTGGTGGCTATAGTTGCTACTCTCGTGGAACCGATCTTCTCGCCCCACAGCCAGCCGTTGGGCAGACAACTGATGGCATGTGTGATGTCCAGGCACAGTTTCCCAGCGACTATAGACTCTAGCATCAGTCTGACATCCAGGTGTTTTCTGGCTTCAGCGCCGTCTTCCGATGCTTGTTGTAAACATTCTCTACTCCACCATAGTTTGCGGATTGAGCTTGATGTTCTGGAAGGAAAGGTATTTAGTGGCTGGATCATATATTAGGGCTTCCAATTCCGCAATACCGAGATCCCGGTATTCAGGGATCCCGCGTCATTTTCCAGTCCCGCGTATTGCGGGATTCCGTTAGATTTGCGGGACTAGAAATTAAACGCTCTATATAGATATAGATCGATTCGTGCCTTTCGTCATACGATCTCAGGGGACTAAATGCCGTTTCGGCGAAACATGTAAGCTCTACCCAACCCAGCATAATTGAATTATACAGCCTACAGAGTTTGTAACAATTCAATTATACAGCCTACAGAGGTCGTAACAATTGAAACGTCGCAAATACGAAAGTGTTATCACTACATTGCATCTGCAATTCTTCTATCTTATCTTTTTGAGAATAATACTCGTCAATGTTATATGTACTGTACTTCATTATATTTAATAAAGATATTCAATAACAGCGTCAACTTCACTGTCTACAAATTATTCCAAGATTAAAATCGAGACAGGAAGTGAAGGTAACGTTTAGCGTGGGCGAAGCCGAGAATGTAAGCAAGGAAGTACAATGACCTGAATCAGAAATATGATATCAAAATGCGCGTGTTTTTCAGTAGGTAGTAGGTATTAGCTATTTACGCTCTTAGCATTGCCATACAACGTGGTAATGCCGCCAGTCTCTTGGGTACGTTACCAGTCGACAGCGATGCGGATAAATTTTTCGAAGCTAATTTTAGTTAGTGTATAGTTTTAGTTAAGGCGAAAGCGCCAGGGTATAGCCCGCGAAATTCAGTTTTTTGCAACTTGCTGGTCAGTATTAAGTTATCTGAATCATTTTGAAGGATATTGCTAATTTAATCCTTAATTATGTTCGAAAAGTTTGTCTGCTCAACAACGTAAATAACGCAATGAATGTTGTTGAACTGTCAAAATTAAAGCCATTGCTGAATTCGCAGTTTAAGTGGTTTTTATCGGCATATAAATAAACTGGGGGTAACTGGGAGGGTTTTCACTTTGTATTTTCCAGCAATAAGCTATATATGAAATAAATAATAGTAAATGGTAGGTAATATATATTCTTATTATCTTACTGTATAAGCGAAATAATGAGACTAGCAGCCCACAGTGTAGTGCTGAATGTCTCTAGCTTGTAGGCTGTCTTATCACTCAACTTCAGTACCCCCACCTCGTACAACCAGCAGGCCTTCTCCACGGGTAGGAATGCTTGGTCCACCATGTTTGCTATGACGCCGAGTGCCGCTGCTGTTGATGTTGCTTCCTGAAAGATTGAAGAATCAGATGAAGAGATAAGAGAGTTATAAGACGTCATGTTGGTAGTTAAGGGATTTAGTGACAGTCTAACCTCGTATTTACTATAGGACAAATGTCCCGCGACACGTGTCGCTAGAGATGTCGCGCAACGTCGGGTGATGTCGAACAACATCACCAGACATCTTGTCTCACGACCTTTTTCATTGTTTTCGATGTCGCCCGACACAACGTGTTGCGGGTCATTTGTCTCCTACTAATATGTGGCTCAACGAGTTGCCTTAAAAGACTTGAAATACTTTTTTTTTCTGTGAATGTAATTATCTAATATTGATGCTGGCTGTTCAAGTTTAACATACCATATCTCATAACAAGCTACTCCAGATATGAATTCAATAGGTACTCAAGTGAAAAACTTTTTGTTGTTATTAAAAATACTTTCCAGCACATAAAATTATTTAGTTTGAATGGTAGGCAGAATTGAAACTAAACTAGGTTTACTTACATGTCTTCCCAACCCATAGTTGTATGTGTGCCTGATCATGGGGATATCATCAAAGAGTCGCAGCATCATCCTGGCAGTGGACAGCCGAGAGCCCGCCACCTGCCATGGCTTCTCATCTTGGACACATCCGTACAATTTGCATGCGTAGCAAGCTAGACGGACCACCTGTGTAAATATTATTTTGATGAAATGTAGTGTATAAACAAAAATTATCCTTAATTATTTTGTAGTTGAATTGAAAGGGAAACTTTATTCAATAAAATCTGTTAGGAAATAGAATAGAATAATATTGATTGTTGCTAGTAATAAGTTTATGAAGATTTAAAATGATGCCTATTGAATAAATTACTTACCTTATTCTTTTTATAAGTACTTAGCTTGTAAAATATTCAACATGATGAATGGATAATATTTTTATCAAACTTTTTATAGCATCTTAAACAACTAATTAGGAAGATAATAAGGGTAAAAGGTCAGGAGTTGTCACCTTTATTAAGTTGACTTTAACAAAAGTTTTAAATGAGCGTCAGGTTCAGGTTATTGACTGGAATGACCAGTGGTGATGTAAATACCAAGGCCGTCGTACTTCCGCATACCGTACCTTGTCTCTCCCATTGTAGCTGTTCAAAAGTTCACAAATATCGTCTACTACTGAAGACATTTCACTGTAACTGCACTGTTTTCGCTAATTTATGAATATGTTCAACTGATAAGTTATCTGAGCGGACTGGCAAGTCCGCGTCTTTCGCGGAAGCGTGCGCTCTTGTAGATTTGCGCTTGATAACTATTACATTTCTCCAATCTATTAGATTATTGGTGTTTCGCAGCCTTGGGTTCGTTTTCGAAAGCTGTTCTCTCGACTTGCTGACAAACTGTCAATTACAGCTGATGGTGACGTTGCGGATGACACGAGGGTTTGACAGATTACATTATTTTTAGTGATGTGCTGTGAAATAAATTAATATCATTATTGAGAATGTATTTATTGACGTAGCAAATATGAAATATGAAAAACAACTGCCAAAAAGTCACAACCATAGAGCCAGGTATATAGCATTCGTCCACATCCTAATAAGCTACGACATCTCCTCGATAAGTCGTCGTGGCTTTGTGGTGGTGCGCCCACTGCGCCTTGCTGGTGCTCTCTGCAAGACAGCCGTGGCCAGTGGAATACCAGGTGTCTCAACGCTGGCTTGTCGTGGAGTGTTCGCTTGATTCTGTGTGCCTGGTGAACTTGGAACGATGTGCTCCATCACATTTGAATTTATATAAGGCGAATCTTGAGTAGCCTGGCAGGAAGACCAAATTGATGGTTGGGTTATTTGAGGCGTTGGGTGAGGTGACTCTAGCTGATTGTTAAGTGTGCGTGATGGTGATCGCTGTCTGATAGGTGTGGAAAAGGTTAGTGAATGAGGCGTAGGTGTGGATAGAGGCAATGGGCGAGAATGAGGTGTGGACGAAGGTAATGGAGGAAGATCAGTAACAGCTGGACGATCAGTAATAGCTGGACTGATTGAGTCTGCTAAGCGGGAACGCACATGATCTGCATGATATCTCCTCTCTACACCGTCTGAAGTGTTTACAGCGTAAGAATATCTGTGTGTACGCCTTGATATTGTAGCAGGTACCCATCGGGATCCATCTCGGGCGCGAACAAATACGCTGTCACCTGCTTTAAAGGATGGGGTCAGTTTCTCAGACTCAATGTTTGCCTGTATCTGTTTGTGTTGCAGAGTTCTTTTAGGGTTAGGCCGAGCGTTGTCCAGAGCACAATGCAACCGACGCCCAAATAAAATTTCACCTGGACTCTTACCGGTGGCACTATGAGGTGTTATACGGTAGGAAAATAGGAAGTTTTCTAGCCTCCTTCTCAGGGTCATGCCATCGCTCGCACTTGATGACATTCTAATTTTGAAAGTACGAACCAGGCGTTCTGCCAAGCCATTAGTCCTCGGGTGATATGGAGATGACTTAATATGTAGGATACCCTTGTCTCTGCAATAATTTTGGAATTCTCGGGAGCTAAACTGTGTCCCGTTATCCGACACCAAGAATTGTGGAAAACCAAACGTTGTAAATATAGAGTCTAACTCTTCACACAGTTTGTTTGTAGTTATTTGGTTCATGGGCTTGATCTCAATCCATTTTGAGAGTGCATCTGCTAGAACAAACCAGTATTTTCCTTCAAAAGGTCCCGCAAAATCGACATGAAGTCTTTCCCATGGGTTGTCAGGGACCGACCACGAGTACACAGGCAATTCAGGGTTATTTGGCCGGTTTTCTTGGCATTTACGACAGTATTTGATGTACTCTTCAATATCATCGTCGATCGATGGCCACCATACGTAAAAACGTGCGAGTGCTTTCATTGCACAAGTTCCTGGGTGTCCAGTGTGCAGGTATTTCAATGTAGCCTTCCTGAGCGTATTCGGAATGACTATTCGACCCTGCCACATCAAAATCTTATTTTCGATGGACAATTCGGTGCGTTTCCGAGCATAAGGTTTTAAGATGTCTGAATATGAATTTTCCCGCCAACCTGTCTTAATGTTCTCCGATATTTGTTTGAAAATGAGATCATTCCTTGACGCATCCCTTATTATTTCTTCTGTCAACGCTATATCTGAAAAACTGTTATGTTTAAGTTCAGCTATTATTCTATGTACTGTCAATTCTGCGCGGGACGGTCTCTCATCAGGATTGGGCATCCTGGAAAGATAGTCAGCTATAAAATTAAGTTGTCCTTTTGTGAAGACGATGTCATAGTCATAGCTACCAATGATCAAAGCCCAACGTATTAAGCGATTATTAACAAGCTTCGGTAAATTGCGCTGTGGGCCTAATACGTGAATCAAGGGTTTATGATCAGTGACGAGTGTGAATTTTGTGCCACGTAAGTATTGGTCAAACTTTTGGATGCCGAAAAATATGGCTAATGCTTCTCGATCAATAACTGAATATTTAGTTTCCGCTGATCTCAGCTTTCTTGACGCAAAAACGATAGGTTGAATTAGATCATTCACTTTATGAAATAATACGGCACCCACACCCTTTTCCGAGGCGTCACACGCTAAAAACAACGGACGTTTCTCGTCAAAGGCCACAAGTGGTTTTGATTCACAAATCAGTATTTTAGTATTTTTAAACGCTGTATTTTCTTTATCTGTCCATCGCCACTTTTGGCGCGCGCCAGTTAGTGTATGCAGGTCCGCGCAGAAGCTGTGCAGGTGAGGTATGAATTTCTCGTAGAAATTTACGAGGCCAAGGAATGACCGTAATTCTTGAGCGTTAGTAGGCGGTGTCGCTTTTGTTATTGCTTCAATCTTCGATTTAGTTGGTCGTATTCCTTCCTTGCTGATTGTGTGTCCCAGGTACTCGATGTCTGTTTGGAAAAATGAGCATTTTGTTAAACTGACTTTTAAGCCAGCCCGCTGTAATTTGTCAAACACAGTAGAGAGTGTTTCGAGATGTTCAGCGTCATCCTTCCCTGTTAAGGCGATATCATCGAAGTAAATCGCTACGTTTGGAATACCACCGAGTAGTTCATCAAGGTAGTGTTGAAAAATCGAGGGTGCTGTTGATATTCCAAAAGGCATCCTATTGTATTGGTAATATCCTTTGTGAGTAGATATTGTCAGATACTTTTTTGACTCTGGGGCGATCTCGAATTGCAAGTACGCATCTTTTAAGTCGATTTTTGAAAACTTAACTCCATTTGCAAGGTTTTGACGTAACTGGTCAAATAGCGGAACTGGATGAGCGTGTGTTACCATGGCAGGGTTAATAGTGCTGCGAAAGTCACCGCAAATTCTGATTTGGCCATTTGTTTTGACCACGTTGACTGTGGGTGTTGCCCATTCCAAGGGGGTCATATTTGGATCAACTTTGGTAACTATTCCCTCGTCCACTAAACGCTGAAGTTCTCTTTCTATGTTTTTGCGCATAGCGAACTTAACAGGTCGGGCCGGGACGTGTTTAGGTACGGTACCATGTTTAATATGGATGTTAACGGCGTAGTTTTTAACTCTTCCTAGTTTGTTGTCAAAAAGAGGCGAGAAAGTGTCTAATACCTGTTTAAGTGTTCTGGTATCTCGTTGACTAGGCTTAACCGAATAGACGGGTTCTGGAAACGTCATGTCGAACATCTCGCTCCACTGGAGACCAAAAAGCATGGGGTTAGCGTCTTCCATAACTACAACGGGCAAAATTTTCTGTCTTCCAAGAATTTCAACTGTTACGTCTGTAAGTCCTTTTGGTTTGAGTTTGAGGTTCCCATAGGCACGTAGTTTCGGTGCCTTTACTAAAGGGGGTGCTCCAATACGTTTCCAAAACTCTGTACTAATGATAGAGTATACTGATCCCGGGTCCCAGTCCAACGTACATCTGACACCGTTGAGTGTGATGTCAATGCGCTTGCTGTTCTTGTTCCTTTTGCGTTCAATCTTGTAGACATCGTCACTATCGTATGAGCTTGTAGAAGATTCTGATAAACACTCGTCGCTGTCAGTGTTCCTAATTTTATGTAAATTTTTTTTGTTTTTGGTTGCTCGTTTCTTCCCTGACTTGGAGCTCGTCAAATATGCTCTCCCAGTCTTGATACAGCAATCTTCAAAATGCCCTTGCGTTTGACATTCCTTGCAAGTATGGTCTTTTGCCTTGCAATCGCCCACTTTATGCCTATCATATGCACCGCATCGACGGCACTGATCTAGGCCAATCCTGCGTAAAAACGTATTCTGTTTGTTGTGATGCGCCATGTTGGTTTTTGTTCTGATTTTGTTGGTGGCAGCAGGTAGACTTACGTGAATGTCACCCTCAGCAAGCTCTCTAGACTGAGCTACTGAAAAGAATTTGGCAAATGTAACTTCCACAGTCTTTCCATCGTAATGTTCTTGTAGGTCGGGCCATTTCTGTTTCAGATCCACTTCTAGCTGCGGGTGGTTTATGCCGGTCGCAAATCGATCACGCAGCAGACGTTCGAACAAGTCGTCCTTGTACCCACAGTCGGTGGCGAGTTTCTTGAGCCTGTTAGCGTAGTGTTCCATAGTCTCATTGCAGTCTCTTACGCAATTCCAAAATTCAGTCAAAGCCTTGAATTTTGTTGTTTTAGGTCGATGTAAGTCGAGTAGTTTAAACTTTACGTCTTTGTATAGACTGTTTTCAAAATCGGGTATGAGTGCTACTTTCAGATCGTGGAAGACTTCTGGAGTTAAGCAAGAGAATAAGAGTTCTTTCCTGATGTCGTTTTCGCTTACGTCCCAGATATCGCATTTTTTTTCAAAAAAATCTATAAAATATTCTATCGATGTAGTAGTGGGGTTAAACGTATCGCACTTGAAATTTTTAATAATTGTAAGTTTGTTACAGTAGTTGTTGGTGTTCGCCGAGCTGTTAGACTCCGTACCAGGTGTTGCTGGTGTGGGGGCCGCCGCTGTCGGTCGCTGTTGTTGCAACACGAGTTGTTGCAAAACGTCTGTTATTTGTTTTTGTTGTTCCCGTTGTATTTGCAAAAAATCATTAAATTGTTCCGCGTTCATTTTGACTACTTAGTCCTCGTCGCCAATGAAATAAATTAATATCATTATTGAGAATGTATTTATTGACGTAGCAAATATGAAATATGAAAAACAACTGCCAAAAAGTCACAACCATAGAGCCAGGTATATAGCATGCTGCTTTTTCCATCGTAACGAAAAACGCGTTTTTTTAACAACACTGGTGCAAATATGTTGAGCCCATCACAAAAAGAAGTCCCGCGGTAATAAGTGGTGCTAATGCTAACTAGTAGATAAATGTAGATAAATTCAAAAATTCAAGCACAATGTTTATCGATTACCAAGGAACTACCCTATAAGATACGTTTACAGAGCTAGCTTAATGAGACCTATAGAAATGTAATTGTAGTAATTTATTGTTCTTATTTAATAATGGGTTTGAGCATTGAGATTTGAGAGTCGAAGACTTGAAGCAGTCACAGAAGGTATTCCAATTTTACTTTAGTTGTTAATAACGCCTTTTGTGTTTTGTTTGCTCTTTGATAGGAATGCCAATGAAGAAATAAAACAAAACACATCGATTTTCGTGAAACGTCAACTTAAAGTCAATAGTCAAATCATCGAAAAAAATATTTTCGTAAACATTGCAAAAGGGTTTTTTATTTTTTTTATGATTGACAATGAACGTGTTTTCAATAACCGACATCCCTGAATTTTCGAAGAAGGAACGTATTGTGGTGGTGGGTGTAATAGGCAAGTCGCCTTATCGCTACCCAAACAAAACAACCCCACTTCTACCTAATGTACAGTCTAAAGAGGTAAGTTTTGCCTATGTTAAGAAGCTATAGCTTCTATTCCATTCTATGTTATATCCTATATCATCAGCAGCAGCCTACAAAAGCATAGTGCTAATCTTGGATTTGTTTCTAAACGGACCACTATCTCACACTGTAGGTACCTTCAAAGTTCACAGGCAATAGCAATTTATTGTTAAACGTTTTTCTATTGATATTTGTAGGCTGATGATCGATTCTAATTTAGTTATCTTGTAATTTATGAATAAGAAACATAAACAACATTACCAATCAGAATACTTAGCCACATACTCCATGCAACTATTTTTTTTTACAGAATGGCATAGAGTGTCACTGGGACGAGCGCCGCTCTATCCTCTACCTTCACGCTATAACGTATCTGGACACAAAACAATTGACAGCCCTAGCTGCTACTCTCGAGGATGACGCGGCAAGTACGGACAAGGATGCGGACACAGCTAATTGGCTGGTTGCCTCAGGGAATCTGGCTTCCGAGTCCTGTAAAGCTATAGCTTTGCTGTTCCACTTGTGTCATATTGTAGTTCTGTCTTCACCTACACCGGTGTTTGATCTTGGATACCTGCAGCTTTTTAAAGCTATTGATGCTTATAGGTAAGGAATTTTATTTTCATGTTGTTAATATCACGTCAAAACTGAAATGAGTCGTATGAATATGCCCCAAATATGCCTTTGATGAGCCATAGTCCATATCAATTTTTACAAACCATCAATAATTTTGGGAGTCTCTAGAGTTCATCACGTAATTTACATTGCTTTCGATTTCGAATAAAACTTCAGTTATACCACATAATGACGAAAAATTAGTTGAAATTTTGCAGAATTTCATTTGAATGAAATTAAGTGACTCATCTTGTTTGCCCCACCCTTAAAAACTGGTGCTTGTATTAATCCCGTATGTCAGATTATAGGTCTGACCATCTACTTAATAGAAATTTTAAATTTAATCATTCAGTGACAGAGAATGCGCAGCCTTAACCGCTGGGTCTAGAAGCTTGAAATTTACCATAAGAGTTCCATAAATACCTAAAATTACTAATAAGAAAGGAATTTGAAAATACATAAAGGGTTTAAAATAAAATTAAAAATTTAAATTCATTTACTTCAGACAACAGTGATCCATATTTTTTTAGTATTATAAATTTCTTATATTCTAGTATGTGATACAAAAATTAAAACATTGATATAAAAATAGTATAATTAAGGCAAAGGATGACCAGTCAGGAAGATATGTTTCGTACCTAATCAACCTCTGCTCAAAAAGCCTAATATTTGGAGTGTAACTCTCCACAACAGCTCTCAGGATATAGTTGCGACTACTCCGCACTCTGCACAGCAGCGAAGCAGTATTTTTGCTTTTTGTTTAAAGTGGGATGAAAGTCTATAGTTCATCATTTACACTGATGGGAAATCAGCTCAGGAATAGTCACAAAATAAACTCCCATCACTTACAGAACTGAACAACTAGCGCGCAGTACACAAGCCCTCGTAAACATCAAAGCGACTGGTGTTTGGGAGTCCCATGGGCGTTCCTGCTGCCCTCGCCTGCTGTTCCACTTCCGCCGCGCCCCCACCCCTGTGCGGAAGGTGCCTGCTGCGTTAAAGAGATTGGAACATGCGGTCGAAGACCAGCTGTATTTTATACTGAGGAAGGCTAGGATTATTACTAATGTCTGGTAAGGTGTTTTACTGTTTAATAATTGTCGTCCATTGAAAGCCTTTGCTGACCGCGCCATCTAGTTGTAAAATATTGACATTTAAAAGTGTCGTAATGTTGACTTACAGAAATAAAAGTGGCATCTGTTTATAAGATGTATTAATTGTAGATATGGCGTCATAAACTTTTACTACTATTTATTAGGCTTCTTGAATTATTTTCTGCGTCCACAGAAGCCTTCATTTTAGAAATTATTTCGTAGCTCACAAATGATCAAGTACAAAATACTATACTTACTGCTTATTTGCCTATGCTATCTAATATATAAAATTCTCGTGTCACAGTTTTCGTTGCCATACTCCTCCGAAACGGCTTGACCGATTTTGATGAAATTTTTTGTGCTTATCCGGTATCTATGAGAATCGGCCAACATCTATTTTTCATCCCCCTAAGTGATAAGGGAAAACTTACGCGGGTGAAACCGCGGGGCGCAGCTAGTAATTCTATAAATACCTGTTACTAGAATATCTTTAGAACTACTGCAAGAGAATACCACTTGCTACAACAAAATTACTCTAGCCTAGCCAGTCTGCAAAGCGGTAACGCATTAAAGTGCGTAAGTAAGAAAATCTATGTTTTAATTTTTAGCGCAAAATCCCTCTTCGCGATACCAAAGAACGAAGAGTTTGTATACATGAGTGGTGAAGAAGAAAGCTCAGGTGCACGAGAGGTGAGCGCGTTAGTGCGCGGCCTAGCGGCGCGATGCACGGCTGTGCCTGACGTCACAACGCAGCGGCCATCTTTCCGCCAGTTCCTACAGACACACGTGGACATGGCTTTCGGGGAAGGATTCGATGATAATGTCGGGAAGTATGCTATGAGTACTTCGTTCTTTGAGGTGAGTGTTACCCGTTTAGACTAAGCCTGATTTAATACCAGGCGATGACATCAAATCAAATCTCATGTTAGGTTAGGTTAGGCTAGCCTGCTGGTCTGGGGCCTAGAAATTTAGAATTTCAGAAAAAAGATAACGGATTCTTAAACTCAAAAGTTGTTTCAATTGGTTGTAACTACAAAAATGTAATTGATTTACAAGTTTTGACTACAGATTCAATTGAGCTTTCAGTTGCACACTTACTCCGAAATTTTCAACCATGCTCTCTTGTGTGGTCCAGTTACCAAGCGCATCATCTTGGCGCTCGGCGGCCCAGGCCTTGGCCCCCGTTTACCTGGAGCCCCAACCTCATGCGGATGACGACTCACCCTCCGGAGCTCTATACGACGCGCTTGCTACCGACGTGCGCTTCTCACAGGCAAGATGCGCTAAGGTAAGGAATACAGAAAAAAAAAACAACATACAATCGAACTGAGAACCTCCTCCTTTTTGAAGTTGGTTAAAAATGACAAAATGGGTGCAACACCCGGCCAAATAAAGCCTAAAACTTAACGCCTGTATTCACCGAAGGGTTGCACAGAGGTGTAGACTGTGTGTGTATACACCAACATCTTGCCAGTTATGTTTTAGTCCCATGATAGGGGGAGCCTATTGCCAGCAACCTGGAACAAATCCAGACTCTGGGCTGCTACTGGGAGTATTCCTAAAGCCTCGCACTTATGTGGTTTTTAAGTAGATGGTGATGGCCTGTCGATGGTCGAGGAACGTTCCTCGTGTAAACGGTACTTAGCGCAACCTTCATTAAGTACAAACGCGTAGCGTGACGTCCGTAGACAGGGAAGAAACGAAAGAAAAAATGACAGATTGTAGTAAGATTTAAACATGATGTAAAAACAAAGTAAATAAATATCGCTTTGTATCGAAAGAGATAATTACGACTATTGTGTTAGGTTAGAAGTCAGACTAGGCATGCAGGCTTTGAGCTACAAGAGAATATGTTATAATTTCCCTTTTATTTGCAGGTACTACCTATAGCGCAGGCGTCGTACGCGGAAGGCTTACCCGCACATTATTCAAGCCAACATCATGCACATAAGGTCAGTTATCTGTTTCGTAAAATGTTCTGTTAGAACCTTGTTGCGCATTAGACAAAAACCCTAACTGCGATCATAATATGTCCCGACTATTCAAAATATCTCGAGAACCTTTTATCAAAAAATGTCCCGTGTAAAATCTCTTAGAATTCATATTTTTTTCTCATATTTTTTTTACATACCTATAAACACAAACTCAAAGCATTTATTTCAATTCAACCAGTTACAGGCAATTTTGAATAGTCAAGGAGTCAGTCAGAAAGATGAAGCTAGTTGCCTATTCCAAAGAGTAGGTAGTAGAAGTATGGAGAAGAATGGACAAGAAACTTCACTCTTATAAATAAATCAAAATATTGGTTATATCATTCATTTTGAAATTATGAATATAGGTAAATAATGCTTGTTCCAGATGAGCCTAGCCATGGGCGTACTAGAAAGCATGGCTCGCGGTCCTTTAGCGCGCGGGGCTCGTACGCGCCTGCGCACTGCGTGCGCCGCGATCTGGCGCTCGCGCAGTCTGTGCGAAGCGCTCTCGCTCACCGGCCACGTGTGCATCGAGCCCGACCAGTCAGTATAACTGCATCTACACACAGACACACACACACACAGAGAATACTCTTTCAGCCATCACCATCATCTCCATGCCCTTGTCCTTGTTATTTGGGGTCAGCGCAACACGTTTTCTTCCTCTATTCTCCTTTGTCACCAACCGTCACGCAATAATTCACTCCCGCTCAGCCAAAAAAATAAATATCCTATCAATTCACAATACAGCGTTCTGTAAAATAATGTTTATTTTTGTTATTATTTGCCAATTTTATTTTTGACGTGATAACATCTTATAAATCGATGAACGCCGGCTGCACGCACGAAAAAGCATGACTCATTGTCACGTTACGCCTGAGCCGAGCGTGCAAGCGAGAGCGTGGAAAAAGCGATAGAGAGGCACGATCGGCCTAAGCGTTCGGCTTGTGACGCATCTATCTCTTATGACGTTATCACGTAAAATTATCGTTCGTAAAACGACTTTACAGACAACCAATTTTTTTTATTGGGTAATGATTAACCGGTGGAATGCCGTAATTCCAGAAACAATTAAAAAGCCATTGTGTCTCGCGAAGAGTTAACGGAAAAACAATTAATAAGTACGTCCCAAAGTTCTGTTACGTTTGACCGTAGACTATCAACCACTCCTCTATTACTGTTTACAGTGTCAAATGCACTTATGATTTTCATTTGTAGGGCCTCCAGCAAGTGTTTAATTTCACACAACAAAAAAAAAACAGCGACTGCTTGTACTTTGTTACGTAATTAAGTTTAACCATGAGAACGTTTGGCGCCAACCCCGCTCCCCTCGCACCCTACGCCTAACCTGAGTAACCTGTCCTGTGTGCTTGTGTATGTGAGCGAGCACTATGATCATTTGGGCTAGCATGGACGTAAGCACTTTGCTTAGTATCCAATTTTCTTAGAGTAATCGGGAACTTATTACGACGAAATTATTAATAAAAAACTTTTTCTTCACGAATATTTTAATTTTTTTGTTCAAAACTGGAAGGAAAACGCGCGGGCTCTCGAAAGATGGGAGGAGTGGAGGAAGGCCTTTGTCCAGGACTGGGATAGCGCAGGCTAGAAATTAAAAAAAAAAGATGTTTCTGTTATTGATTTAGGTCCGAGAAAAACTAATACCTAAGGGTTTCCAAATGACATTATAAACACACAACAATTTTTAATATGCGTAACGCATATTCAAAATTTTATAGAGTTAATTAAAAATGAAAACTTGCTTAAACTTGCTTGAGAAAAACAATTTATTTTCGTATTCATTGCTTACAGTGACAGTAACAAGGAACACTCTTCAGGCGTCCGCTACATATCCGCGTGCAACTGTGGGCGCTGCAAGTGTTCCCGAGAGGACCCCTACACTCTACGTAGCGCCAACTACACGTTCTACACGCAGGCGGCCGAGGAGTGCGGCGTGTGTCCCACCTTGCAGACTGTGGAGTTTCCAGTGTTCCAGCCGTCCACACCCACATACAAGTGAGCTAATTTAGCGTATCTTATTGCATAGCATCTTTCAGACCATGTGGCATATGGACTACAAAATCTGCCATCACTTTTATGTTGTGCGTAGGCGACATAAAGTCGCATTTTATGCACTAGTGCATATAAAGTATTTTTTTCTAAGACTGAGGTATTCAGGCCTAACAGCACAATAAAACGTCGCAGATTAATGTCGTTATTTTAAAACAACCGACTTGCAAAAAAAACTACAAAGTGAAAAATAACTTTAATTTCGGAATTCGGTGGCAAACAGTGAAAATGCGAACCTAACGACATCGACTTCTGAAATTAAAGTAATTTTTAACTTTTTGGTGTCTTTTTTGGAAGTCAGTTGTTTTTTTGTAAAAAAAGTTTTTTTTTTATAAAATGTTCGATAACTAGTTATTATCCCGCAGGTGTAAAAACTTGAATACTCTCTTCGGAAATAAAGGTGTCTTCGTCTTGGGTGAGCTTGATTCCCCGGGAGCACTTATACAATTGCACTTGTGACAAAAAACACTGCTTTATCTTTTTAGTGAATAATCTACTTAACTGCTTGAAATCTTCCTCCGCTGACATGCGAGGCGTTTAACGAAGAAAATGAAGTTTATAAGGCCACACTCGCTCCTCCACAGAGCGGCCGCGCTGAAGGCTTCCCCGGAGGAGGCGCAGTGCGGCGCGGCCGGCTCGCCCGGCTCGCCCGGCGCCTGGTCCGCGCCCGACGCGCTGTCGCCCGGCTCCGCGCACGACGACGACGAGCGCTCGCACGCCAGCGACAGGGGATATGTAGTGCCCGTGAGGGGGGACGCGGTTGCTGGTGAGGTTTACCATGGCCTAACTAATATTATAAATGCGAAAGTGAGTTTTTGGTTTGTTTGTTACGCTTTCACGCTAAATCGGCTGAACGGGTTTGGGTGGAAATTGGCACGCAGATAGACCTGATAGATACATAGATGACCGGGCAAGGACATAAGCTACTTTTCATCCGGATAGCAGTGGAAGTCGCCGCCAACAACTAGTATTAAATAAAAAAAGAATTAAAAAAATAGCATTGTATTTCTTACAAAAAATTACACCCTATACTTTATACCAGACAAATAGATGATAGATAAATGTATAATTACATGATTTTAATGTCGTTAATCATAATATTGGTGATTTTTTCATCTTGAGATCTTAAATGTCATGCAGACTGAAAGAAACGCCCGAAAAACAAAAATTTACATACTTTGCATAAGTTTTCTTCCATCTAAAGTGTGTTTTCATTCTGTTCCGAATACGCACATTAAAACGTTTCAATCCTGCATTTCCAGAGAAAGTGATGAGTCGTCAGCCATCTACAACAGAGTACCTCCCAGGCATGCTCCACACGGGCAGCCCTGTAGGCCTCCTGCCGCCCTTCAGCAGCTGGTCCGTGGTGTGCCTCGGCGCCTCGTCGCTGTACTCGCACTCGCTGGGCCTGCCCGAACACCTGCAGCCGGGCTTCCTGCCACACACCAACTATCTGCTGCCTTGGGACTGCGCAGTGCGGTAAGGACAGCTGTTCAAGGATCTATTTACTTGTGGCCAAAATCGAAAATAACGCCGGCATTTTGTTTTTTCAATACATTTCGTTACAAAACAATCGCATAAATGTTTACCAACAGCGCTAACCTATCAACGTAATTTGAGCGCCTAAAGATTCTTGTAGCAATGTTTTTAATGTTTTTTTTTTATTTCCTAAATATTTACACTAGGTACCAAATTAAAAGACTTACTAACTAAAATTATATGATAAAGAATCCGTGCTATGTCGATCTTCACAATATTATCTGCAGGAAAAGTAGCTCTTATGACTAACAAATCCCTGACAATCTTGTTGTGCGCCACGGACTAAATCTATTATCCTTTAGTATAAAGCAAGTTACGTGTTGCCCAAGTATGCAACAATAAATAAGGGACTGCCTATGCACTGCCTAATAAAACCCACTTAATTATTTATCATATTTTTTTATTATCAAACACATGATAACAAAACTAGCAAAGTGCAGACAAAAAAAAGGTAGGATATCTAAACGCAACATAACGCTACGGGTATGGTGTTCCAGCCTGGAGTCGATGAGCGGCTGGCGCGTGTCGGGCCCGTCGCGCGGTCGCGGCAAGGTCACGCCGCACCACCACCTCACTGTCAAGATCTTCATCGGCTTCGAGTACGAGTGCCCGAGGGGACACAGGTTAGTTTACTGTTTCTAAAAACACTACCATAAAATATGAATATCATTCATGGCAGCTGCAGGTACAACTTAGTTAGGTCTGAAGAGCTACAGTGCGACCTCTTGTCGTGTTCTGTGTCTCTGTGCACACCTGCTTTATTTAAGACCATCGCGCAGCCAACGGTGACGCTGTCGAAGTGGCCGAATTCTGGTCGACGACGCTTACTTAAAATATAATAAATGGAATCCTCGATTTAACAAGTAGAAGTAGAAAGTTTTTACTATTTCCATTCATCGTAACGTAAAGCAATTAGGTACGTCACCGACTATAGTTTAATTAAACGATGGAAAATCAAAGAGAGAAAAGCACTAGAAACGATTTGATGATTGGAATCCGCTATCTGGGATTCATATGTGATATTTTTGAGACAAAAGCTCGAGTCGGTGTGGACGCTCGCTACGCTTTTTCATACTTGACGCGTAAGAACGCAAGAGGCGTGCATCGGTCTGAACCCGGCTATTTACGTGGTGTATTCCAGGTATCCTTGTGGCTCGCCATAGGGTTGTCCACATACTGATAGCCCGGTCCCCTTATCGACATATGATTAGTCCCGCACTGCACCTGCAGGTTCATGATGTCGTCCCCGGACACGGTGCTGAGCGGCGGCGGCTGCACGCGCGGCGCGCTGGGCGGGCGCCTGGCCGCGCGCGACATGCCGCTGTATGCCGCGTGTCTGTGCCGGGCTGCGCCCGCGCAGCGTGCCGCGCAGCTCATGCGCGTGCACGTCGTCACGCCCAAGGCGCCCGTGCACGTCACCATGGACCCTAAGGTACACTGATCTAATAATAATACCAGCTTGTTATTGTCCCAATGCAGAGCAAGGCCTCTCATTCAGAGAAGGCACGAGTATTGATCGCCACGCTTGCTCAAGACTTGGCGTTGAGCCGAGCTTTGATAATTCAATCCACGATAAAAAAAACGTCGTGTTCAAAATGCGTCCGTACATAGGTGAGCTAACAATTCCAAAACATTACTTGTTCATTTTGGTGTACAGTCAATTAATTAAAATGTTAGATACCTTTAGATGAATTTATGCCTGCACCCTGCCTGCACCCTATTATTTTTCCGACTATGTATTGTCAACATTTTCAATAAAAATGACAGCTCGAGAAGATGACATAGAACCGCTTTGTAGGAAAGAAAAGTGTTTGAAAACTCCATAACAATTTTGCTCCTTGACCGCACCACAGATAATATAATACTCTACATAACCGCACCTAATATTGAAAATAGTAAAATACAAAGTTTAAAGATATAAGATATTCCAGCCGCCAACATAATGCATTCAAGTCAATTCAACATAATTAAAAACGAGTAAAGTTGAAATTCGTAAAATATGTATTCTTTTGTACTCATAGTTTACAGTCCTTCCACAGATGTTTTACCTGTGATTTTGCATCACAGTGATCTTTATCGTCATTGCTATAAGTTTGCTGTCAGATGTAAGATAACTGTGAAAGCATTGCAATTGTATATAACTGACAGGTGTAAAAAACGCGATTTTTAGTTCATATAGGTGTAATAAAAAATCATTTCTGTTTTCTCAAAACCAAATACTAACTTCCTAACATCAATGAATTCCTGTAATTTTTTTAAAACTGTTGCTAAAACTTCACTTTTTTTAAATTGCAATTTCGTGTGTCACGAACTGTTGCCTAAACAGTATTATTCTTTGTTTCCAGGTCCAACCAATAGCTGGGGGTCCGATCTTCATCCCTCAGCCAGTAGGCTCGCCACCCATCAAGCTGTCGGCCTCGGCCTACTGGGTGCTGCGCCTGCCCTACATGTACAGCGACGAGCGCGGCGTGCTGGCGCGCGCGGGCTCGCCGCAGTCTCCCGGCACTCTCATCGCGCCGCTGTTCGGTCTGCAGGACTAACTCATCGTCTGGTCGTACGTGACCTGCAGACCTGCTGAGCGAAGGCCGCAGAGAATGAAGCACTTGAATCAACAGCTGAAACGTTCAGGAGACTTTATATGGGGAGAGTTTCTAGACCGCTGTTAGAGGATGACATGCAAAATATTGTATCCAGGCGAGACTCGACAAGCGATTGTCACTCTCGAAAAACAAAAACTTGTAAACGAATTATGCCATACGGGATTTGAAGCATCAACTTATTTCATGCCACTATCAATAAAATTACAGTCCTTGCTAGATATTTGACCTCTGATTTTGCATCACTGTCAAAATCACAGTGATCTTTATTGCCGTGACAATAAGGTTGCTATTGGGTTTCTGCCATTGCCAAGTCTGTCAAAATCACAATGATCTTTGTTGTAATGGCAATAAGGTTGCCATTCGGTGGATGCTGTCAGAGGTAAAATAACTATGAAAGTACACCATATAAATAAGACTTTATTTTGACAACACGAAATTTTTGAAAAAAAAGTTAGCCAGGCGATTCTCATCTTTCGGCATGCGAGTCCGTCCTTACAATAATCGCCTATTCGAGGCGAGAAACTTTTCTCGTGTAACTGATCCAATGTTTTGAGACCGGCTTGTTAGCACAGAGTTTTGTTGGACGTTATAATATAGACTTATCTGGCGGATAATGGCATTTATTTCACAATATAAGTGCATTTGGAAAAATGATTGTATTTCTGTAAGTAGGTTTGTACAAACATTTTTACACGTCAATCATATTTTATAAAATAAACTAGATGAGGTCGGCGTTTCCTATCTGACTTCTCTGAGAAGAAATACCAAAACAAACTCAGAAATCACAGTCTATTTTAAAGACCACACATAATCTTGGTCAGATCATGTGAAAACCACGTAGATTGGTGTCTGAAATGGTCTTTTGAGGAAAGTACCAAACAGATCGAGTGGACCAGCCGCGGTAGTACATGACTGCTGTAACATGATTACCCACGTTATTTAGTGTTATATTATGTCGCTGCCAAATGGTTAAATTAGCCGTTTACCCAGTAATGGTAGTTTAAGCTGTTATAAATAAATAAATTTTATATTTATTGATTCCATGCAAATTCCATGTCTATATTATCAGTCGCCGCGTGTCTAACTTACCGTTTAACTTAGCCCGCATACATCGGAAATTCTCAATTCTCATAGGACTTTCAAACAAAATATTGTGTATTAATACGCTGCTGTATCTATATTTAACCAATACTAGGATATCTGTGCGAAGCAATTGCCAACTTCACCACATAAAAAAAAAATGGAAATCAAACGATTATGTCAATCGGCCTAGTTATTGTAAATCAATTACTGACTTACTCTGACGGCTTGTGGCTAAGTAATAACAGCCGATCTGGTCGATCGATCAGGTTAAGCTACGGTTGCCGCGATTAGTCCGTGGATGGGTGACCATCTTTACATACCAAGAGCTCTCCGTGCCTCGGAAAGCACGTTAAGCCGTTGGTCCCGGCTGTCATTCGTGGATCTTTGACAGTCGTTACGGGTCGTCAGAAGCCCGAAAATCTGACAACCAGTCTTACCAAGGGGTTTCGTATTTCCCAGTTACTGGGTTGTGGAGGTCAGATAGGCAGTCGCTCCATGTAAAATACTGGTACTCAGCTGCGTCCAGTTAGACTGGAAGCCGACCCCAACATAGTTGGGAAAAAGCTAGGCAGATGAACTCTCCATCTAAAATTAACCAAAACTATGATTTCTGTGCAAAGTCATTGTATATTTTGCCTAATTAAAAAAAAAGGGTAAGTAAACGATTATGTCAACAATTTATTTTAATTTATTGTTAATAAATTACTATAACAGTCATTAATAAAAAATGCTCCTTATGTGAAGAACATACTGCGATCATCAAGCTGTTTGTCGAAGGAGCTTTTGGCAATATTCCCTTGCGCCTTTATTACAGCATGGAGAGGTTCATGTTGATCAGACATCTTCTGGGTTCGCTCGTTCCATCAAAGACCTTGGTCACCTCATCCATCGTTTTCCATCAAGCGAGATCGCGGTCAAGAGCGGTTCTAAAGAAAAAATGGAACTGAAGTGTACTTTGTGTACAGGCTAATATGCTCGGTACAGATTAGTGAAACGCAAAATGAAATGTAACATAAATTAGCCGTCCTAATTTATGAAATGGGATCAGTGGTTGCTCAGTGATAACAGTTGGTTACGAGTTGTAGGTCGTGGGTTGGAAACCAGGCAGGCGCTTTACTTTTTGTAAATAATTTGATCACTACTGCTCCCAAACGTTGAAGGAAGACATCGTAAGGAAACCGGCATGTCCTAAGACCAAAAAATCTAAGACATGTGGGCGGTGTTACAGCAGCGTTATGACGTTGTTGCAATTTTGCTTACATGGCAGGTGATTTTATTTTATTTTTGTAAAGGAATAGACATTGTGACTTATAACATCGCCTTGGATGATTCTGTAAAGGTGTTATAATTGTGGTGTAAATAAATAAATAATCTACCAACCCGCACTGGGCCCGTGTGGTTGATTACAGCCCACTCATTCTCGAAGAGAGGATGCCTGTGTCCCAGCAGTGGGAACATTATATTAGCTGATTATGATTCATCATCTCATCATCATCATCATGATTGTGAACATGAAATGTAACAACAACAAGGCGAAGTTGTTTCAGCGTTTCTGTCAGAGTTTCTGTACCGTGCATAATAAGACTATAGTTTAGGAATTTATAAATGGAATGTTTGTAACTCTGAATATTTGTAAAGAAATATGATGTGTTATATAAGTGTTTCAAATAAATACTGAAGTAGTATATTTTTGTGACTATTATTTATTATACCGGGTGGCTTGGCAGGGACATCGACAAGTGCAAACTGTAACCATAAATTCAACTGATGATTATATTATAGACCTTCTCGTGTAGAAATTGTAATTATGAACAGACTACGCGACGATGCACCTGCCTCCCTGTATTCGTTTCAGCCGAAACCCTGTATTATTGACATGGAATGTACTCAATATTGATTGCGTCTGTAGAGGGAAACGATCAATTGCAATTTTCAATGCGATACACATTGATGCGCAAATTGATCGTCTACCAAATCAGTATTATAATTATTTGTGACCAAATGCAATTGAAGCGATTGACAATACATATTACTACAATTACAATTGATTGTAATTAATCGTTTCGGGGTCCCTTTATGGAATTATCAAAACTATGGTTTACGGATGGCTATAGGAATAAAGGAATGCCATGGAAACTATAAATGGATTGTGTAAAAGATCGTGTGGTGGGAAAGATATGAATGGTATAAAAAGAAATGCTCACATGACACCAAATAATTTGAGATAACCGCAGGATGGTGATGATAAACAATGTAGAACGCAAAGTACATTGTCTGTCTATCCCAAATAATATTAGTAACTTTTTCCTAATCTGGTTGTTGTTAAATAAAATACAGTCAAATATACATGGTGTTTTATTAATTGTAAGTTTTTATGGTTGGCAACATTTATTTTTCTATTTCCTTATGTTCCCATGGTGCTTCCATTATAGTGTTTCTTTTTTTCCATTGAATTCTAACGAAATCTCCTGATTTTGCCCCAAAAAAAGCATATTTTACACATTAGCCGGTTTAAAGCAATACCTTTTGTACGAAATACGAAATAAAAAACAATCTCAAATCGATCTAGTCGTATCAATATTAATAAATTAACCAAATTTCTTTCGTAGTATTGTTTTAAAAATAAACTCCCATAAATAATTAATTAAACTACACTTGACTTCACCAGCATGCGCATGACGACGCAAACCACGTGCGTACCGCCGCCATCTTGCCCGCGCAAAAACATTCCAAATTCAAAACGTATAAACTTGATTTACAAAAATATTTTCCAAACTATAAACAAAATAAAATAAATACTATAATTTGCAAAGCAATTTTTAATTTACTTTAAATTTTTTTTGCATCGAAATGGGAAAAAAGTAAATGTGGGCGTAGTTTGTGTCGTAGGGTGGGTAGTAGGGGGCAGAGGTGGGATGGGTGCGGCTTCGTGCTTCGAAGCGCGCGCTGTACCGGTTAGTCGTGAGTGCGCCGCCGCCGCGCAAGCAACCCAGCTCGGAACTCTGTTCGACGCGCTCTAGACTACATCGGAACTTTGAAAACTTTTTAGCGGCACTCATGCCGCTTTTACATCAGGTGAGAACCATGTTTTTTTTTTCTTTTTACTTTGTGTATTTGAAATTTATTTAGTTTTGTTTTACGATGACTCTAATATTGAACGTTTCTAAAAATATTTGACCTGTCTGCTTTATATTTTCGCGTTTTGTTCAGCCACGTTGCCTAATTTAAAATTATTTTCTGATCATATTTGCTCGATTCAATACTTTTCGTAGTATACACATTGTGCTAGTCTAAATAAAGTAGTCTTTTTGAAATTACACCGTACTCGCGCGAAGAAAATCCCTTTTAGATTTGAAAATGTACGCATGTTAGACTACCCTCTTCTCGTTTCCTTAACTCTGGGTCCAACTGACAATGTGAGTTGCTAATGTCTACGCGGTAATTTTGAGTTTGAAAGTTATTTACTATATCCACGTGCAGTTCTTTTTTTAAATCTTCCATTTCAATTTGAGCGGTACATGTTGTAGCATTAATTTCTTTTTAGAGTTTAAAACTTGCTCACTATCCACGTGTAGTTTCTATTTTATATTCGTCTATCATAATTTAAGCGACACATGAAAGGAAATCCGATGCATCGGATTTATTTTATGGAGTTTGAAAATTCCTTTCTACCCATCTATCCATGGTGTATTTTTATTTACACACTGGCGACACGCCTCGACGACAACAGTTATAGACCGTTGCCTCTGCCGTCGACGCGTGTTGCTCGTGTGTATACTCTTACCTATTTTAATTTTGTTGCCGCTTCTACCTGCCCGCATGTAGCAAAACCCACGTGCTATATCTATTTTCCTAAACGTTTCTTCTGGTACAGGATAACAGCCCCGGTGGCGGGAGCTCTGGAGACAACCGGCGCTCTCTGGCAGACTTCCTGGGGTTGGATACGACGCACCTCTCAGAGCCGGCTGCCGCGCCCGGCACAACTCTCCGGAATGTAAGTACCTACCGTCTATAGATCTAATTTTGTTTCATTTTGATTATTAATTTTAACTAGGTCCTGAAAAAGTTTTTGCTGATACGACAGTGATATTAAAAAATTTTGGTGTTTATATGCGTCGTGAAAACTTGTTTTGATAGGGTATGGGCAGAGCCGGATAAAATTTTTATTGCAAAAGGGTTTTTCATGTTACCTACTATGTGGGAATAACATTGTCTTGACCCCTTTTTTAAAGTAGCGGGAAAGTTGTTACTATATATTTTCTTATTGGGTCTTAATTGTAGTGATGTTATTTGATGGGTTTGATCCTTGCAGGGTTTTCATGTACATTTTCCGATACATATTATAAGGAATTTTAAGTGCAAACTTCTGTAACGTAAAGGGCGGTAAATTTGATATTTGCCTAAAATAAACTTACAAAAGTAATGTTTTTTCTTGAACCAGATACGAAGCGCTTTCTTCGATTATTACAATGTAAGTACCCAATAGGTACTTGATGCCTCTGAAATAATGTACTGCGTAATTAGATGTAGGCTTTTAGTCTAGTTTACTTGTAGCTTAGAAATGTTGCTAACTATATTGCTTCCAATCTACCCGCCATTTTTTCCTAGTCGTCCTTTACAACTCTACAAAAAAATAAAACTAGTTCTATTCAAGGTTAGTTGCCCTAAAATTCTCATACATTCTTCAGAACTGCAAGTTTGCATACGTAATTTTATGTACTCTTAAACTGTCCTGGGTTGAGGTTTAAAGTCTTTAAACGTGTCCAACTGCCAATTCGAGAGAGAATAAATTAGAATTAAACAAGTACAGAGGCGGCCCCATGTTGGGCGCCAAGGTTTTTATTCTGTAGTATCGCAACATACATCACAATCCTTATATTCATATAGCGCCAAGAGCTTAAATCAAATTTTAAGTACAAAGCACGCCGTAGGTTTTATTGTCCGTTCATAATGTACCGTACGACATCCGGTTTGATGCCAGTTAATGTTAGCCGAGATTGGTGCCAACAGTGGCCCGTATTAATGGGCCGGCCGTGCCAAATAATGCGGGCCGGATCGCTTGGGTTACTGCACTTGCATCAGCCGGCATCGTTGGGTCCCATATCGCCCCCCATCTATATGAGATGCGTACATTTTATGCTTGGCTTAATCGCTTGTATGAACTGTATACAACTTAGAGCTTAGATTTACAGCCCCACTTATTTCAGTAGTCTGCATACTCTGCATGTATTTCATATTTGACCTTTACACTTTCCCCGAACCACCGTTCTATTTACAGTTTATATCAATATGCAGAAGTCCCCTCTAACGTGAAGACTATCGATTTCGCCATGAATATTTCATTTAGCTACTTGGAGCGAAATTTTTCAAGTTTAAAACTATTTTCGCTTCCCGTTATTTATTGAATGCGACGTTAATAGATGCTGAACCTTCTCAATTTAGTAATGTGCCGTTTGGACTCGACGGGTATGACAACGGGTTTAAGTGTAGAATATTTTCCGGTGAATTATCTTATATCGATTCTGGTGAAACGCATTACCATGATTAGAAAGGATTTGTTCGGGGAGGACTATTTACGTTCCCCTATTATGTACAGGTTCAGTTGAGGGAGTTGCAGTTGGGTAAGCTAAATCGAAATAAGACTTCAATATTCGTAGCGATATTATAGGTACTGTCGTTTTTAGTTAGTTATAATCTATATTATGTTCTCTTGGGTTATAATTCTGGTCATTTGTAGAACTGTGACAGACGTTACGGGTAATCAGAAGCCTGAAAGTCTGACAACTAAGTCTTGCCAAGGGGTATCGTGTTACCCAGTAAGTGGGTTGTGGAGGACAGATAGGCAGTCTCTATGTAAAAACTGGTATCCAGCTGCATTCGGTTAGACTGGAAGCCGACCCCAACATACTTAGTTGGGAAAAGGCTAGGCAGATTGATTGACCTTGTGTCGTCCATGTTTATGGCTTTCCAAATGCCCATCATTAACATGTGAACAACATACTTAATTAAAGTTCAACCAACGGTCGCTTGCGGATCAATAAGCACTGTAAAAATGGTGCCCGATTCTTAATTCGCTTCAACATTTTAATTACCAGATCAGGCTCAAATTAAGCGGCGTCTTAAAAGTAATACGCATAGTTTCTGCCAAGAGGTTCGCGTCACAACATACACCCTCCAATATGGCGGAGCAAGTTAGCAATCGCGCACTTGGCAGGCGTCTGCCGGCGTGTCGCCGGCTATTGGCATGCATCTGGCAATATAATATTATTTGTGTAGGCTCATGCCAAGGCCCCCGCGTTTAATCGGCTCGCGCCCGCGACCCGGAAAACTATCTTGGATACAGATACCCGGCTTTTCATGCTTGTTAGCTTTGGGCACTCGCTGCGTTTGACTGCCTTCGATTGCTCTACAATTTTATCTAATATTAGTTCACAACTTTTTGATTGCCTAATGCCACTTACGCTGCAATTCAATTTAGATCCTGTAACTTCAAACTTTTGCGAAGTTCTATTTAAAAAATAAACTAATGTTTGCCTTTTTCTAAAACCTTAGATTTTTAAACAAGTAGCGCATAAATTTAAGCTTTTAGTTGGTCTCTGCATCTATTGAATAAGTTGGTAGTAAAGCAGCGAAAGTTGTTGGAAATACATTGTGAGACAAATCTTATTTTATGGGATTTCCGAATCTGCGGACCTCGTATATTATACGGTTACGGGGCATTAGGTGTTTCGGGAATTGAATTTAATAATTTATATCCTAACTACGACGTTCATATGTTCATAGCTATTTTATTTTACTAGTATATCGGGAAGCATTGGTATGTAGATTACCTTCGGTTTGACCGATTCTGATGTGTTAGGGTTTCGTGATCTCAAGTGGCTTGAAAGTGCTCTTGAATTAGGCCGAATAAACAACAGATTTGGCCGTCAACGAAGTTCAGGCTCAGTAAAATTAAATGTGGTAGTCATTCATTTTACTTACAAAATGTTGACTTGTTACGTTAGAAGCTTCACACATAACTGGTAGAACATTGCTTTGAATTGGATTTTTAAGACTCTATAGAACAGTGGGCTCTTTCTTGGACAATTTTTGACAATACATCAACATTAATTGCGTTATTTGTTTACGTTGTCGAGACAAATTCTTCAAACGTGTAACAATGGAATATCTAACGCAATTGGGGTGCTGTAATGATGGAATGGTGTTTAAAAGAAATAAATATTTCCGCAGGAGTTCGGTGGTGACGGTGACTGGCGCTGGAGCGACGAGCCGGCCAGTCCCGAGGTTGCGCAGACGCCGCGCGCGCTCGTTCCGTCCGCCTGCTTCCCGCCACGGCACCCTACCGCCTTCGCCAGTTATAGGTACGATAATATTGTAATTTATTTTGTGTAGGTACACACAATAGTAGATTGTATCTTAAGGGAGCAAAATAATATTTTTACGGCGAGGGCGCTTTTTCGAATCTAGAGCGGAGTGAGGGATTCCAGAGTAGAATCCCGAACGTAGCGAGGGATTATTTAGTAGAATCCTGAACGTAGCGAGGGATTCAAAGTACGTCGCCCGAGCCAAAAATATATTTTGCGCCCGAGTGATACACTACTTTTATCACCCACTATGAGAAAATAAAAGGCGCCTCATATTTAATTGTAATATTATTATTTAATAAAACAGAGTAACAACTAAATTGAAATTAAATAGTATCTAATAATAAAACAACTATAAGCTTATATTTACATTTGACACATTTTTGCAATTATAAAAATGTATTGTTACAGTTTTACTATGAATAGAGATTGTTGTAGATTTTATATTCAATTCAAACGCGTTCAAACAATATTTGCGTTCGATTTCCAAATTCCAAAAGTGCGCGGCAATGATAATTGCGGCGCACTTACGCACTTATAAAGAAGATTAAAAACTCATTACTGCTCGCTAAAAGTTGCTTATAGAAAACACATTTGGGCGCACCTAAAGGCGAACCAATTTATTTTTCCAATGCAGTTTTTACGATAAGTTTACTTTTCTTGGTCTGTAGCAGTTTTCAGCAGTATTAGAATGGCCCCTCGATTAGATATATTTTGTAAAAGATTGTTTTTATTTAGGGTTTCTCAAAAGGAGAAAATATACTTTTTGTATAATTGGTGTAAAGTATTTTGTGATCTTGAAACTGTTTCATTATTTAAACCTTTATAATATTCAATAATTAACGCATTAAAAATGCCCCGAAACATTTTCACAGCCCCTTAAAAGCACAATTTTTCTTCGCAACTCCGGACGCGTCCATTTTGCTGTCCATTAATACTAATTAAAAACTTGCGTACCTTAATGCGTCGCGTGGGTGAACGTTTTAAGTAACGTTAGTGTACTTTAATGTAGCAATTATCACTAAGTACGCTTGTTGCAGCGAGAGTGCCCAGCCTCGCGCGCAATGGCCCCAAGAATCCACCTCCGGGCGAGGCATTACCGACCTTGTGGCTTCCCTGGTAAGTACTGTTTTTGTTTACATCTGTAATGGACGTTAGGATTTTAAGTTACGTTGCTATAGGAAAGGGTTTCTTGAATAGTTTTTGGGAGCAAATGTTTGAGCTGTTTTTGATGTTAGGATATTTTGCTGATTTTAAATTCAACATTATACCTATTTTAGTTTGCCTAAAGTTCTGCTTATTTTTCATGTTGGGTACTAAGTAATTTCTTAGGAAATGTTTGAATGAAAGTTTGAAGTAGGTATCTTTTTTGATACCTATTTCTGAACTTGAATCTGGCTTGTCTTCAAGTATCATTATGGCAATATTATGCGGTTCAACCAAATTAACACTTACCTATATTGAAATGCAGAACATTGAATGATTCAGTTTTGTTTATATTCAATTTTGACGGCGTAAGTGAACCGTGTAACATTACCCTTACATTCGCTGCATGAAATGTGAATTTTCGTAGTAGGTACTACAATTGTGCATGTTTCAGAAGGCTCTAACGATGCCCTCCACCTCTGTGTCGCTCCCACCTGCGCTGCTCGACTGCGATGGACTCGAGCGCTTCGAGCGAAAGGAGCGCTTCGAGCAGACTGAGCGCTGTGAGCGAGACGAGCCATGGTCCAAGCGGAACAACTCCAAGGATCATCGCAACTCTATGCTGCCTAGGCTTGCTTCTTTTTGTAAGTAACTTTCCTGTTTTGTTTACAGAAATTCGCTCCTAAGACGACCCAAGCTGACCGTTTACAGTATAGGGTTGGTCAAGATGACTGTTGATATAATGTTTCTTGAATGTTTGCCTCGGTCCTATCAATTTTAGTTCAATATTTAGATCTCTATTTATAAAAAATTGTGTGTAGCAAATGATTGCTTCTTGAAATGAACACCTATTTCTGTTCGAAGGTGGCGTGGTGTCGTGCGGACGCAACGGGGGCGAAGTCCTGCGCTGGGGCGGAGAGCTGCCGCCGCGCTGCCCCGACCCCAGCGGGGGCTTCAGCGCCAAGGTGTTCCTGGGGGGCTTGCCCTGGGACATCTCAGAGGAGACTCTTCTGCTCACGCTGAAGCATTTCCAGCCAATAGGGTAAGTGGTTTATTGTATTGCTGTGCTAATCCTTTCTTTATTGTGGCCGACGTTTTTAGTAGATAGGAAAGTCGTTTAACGCGATTTTTTATCTAAATTGACACATTAGTTCGTGTTATTGTCATTTTACATGTTTGTGTCTGCACACAAAGAAAGCAAAGCAAAGGTTGAGCAATGGGCACGGCAGAACTTCCCTGTTTTAATTAATTCCCTTTTTCGTTTCAGCATCGAGTGGCCAGGCCGCGAAGGCCCGGGCGCAGGCTCGAGCGCGGGCACGAGCGCTCCTCGCGGCTACGCGTACGTGACGTTCGAGAGCGAGCGGCGCGTGCGCGCGCTGCTAGCGGCCAGCCGGCGCGACGGGTGCGACTGGTACTACCGCATCGGGACACGCAAGATGAGGAGCAAGGAGGTATGTTTGACCAGTGTTGAAGTATTTTTAGATTTAACTTTGCTTATTACTTTAACTAGCTTGGCAGTGGGGAAATAGTGAAATCTTGTGGCGCAACTTGGGAGAGGACTTCGTCAACTAATGGGCAGTAAGTTGCGCCGTGTTATTCTTCCGCTTTATGATGAAATATGCCTAAATATTTTGTGGTCGCGAGCAGGAGCAGGTAGCCAGGATGCGGCGGTGATCGCTGGCTCCTAAGACAATCCACTGACCTAAAGTTCTTGTTTAGATATTGATACGTTTCACTTTCAAAGAACCGTTATATCTGTACTCGTTTACTAATCCTGCTTGTATCATTCCCCAGGTGCAAGTAATCCCGTGGGCCCTCTCGGACTCCAACTGGGTGGAAGGTGGCTCGGTCCGCCTGGAGCCCAGCCGCACAGTGTTCGTGGGCGCGCTGCACGGCATGCTCAGCGCGTTCGCACTGGCTACCATCATGAACGACCTGTTCCATGGGGTTGTTTATGCAGGTTAGTACAATTGTTGGGTAAATACTAGGGCGTGGTAAAGGACTTTTTGTGGATATTAATAATTTTGGTCACGGTTGACGCAGCAGCTGAGCGATTGTCTGACTGCTCGTTTATGTAAGATTTGTCCAAATGCAAGGCGTAAAATGGCTGTATAACTGCTTCCGAGTCTCGGATCATCCCGCATCATAAGCAAACAAGGCTAGTTGGCTAGAGTGCGAGAGCTTAGACCCTCGGACCTAACGTAAGCAACGTTTATTACTTACCCATTCAAATCTAGCTAATATTTGTGGAGATAACGTTGACTGATAAGGATAAGTAACTTAGGCGGCTAGTAACTTCCTTCAGTCATTCCAAAACAGGCCTAACTTTATTTTCCAGGCATCGACACAGACAAGTATAAGTACCCGATCGGCTCCGGGCGCGTGACGTTCAACAACGTGCACTCGTACGTGCGGGCCATCTCCGCCGCCTACGTGCAGATACACACAGAGAAGTTCACTAAGAAGGTATGTTATATTTTTTACTAATGTTCTTTGCTTAGGTTGTGCTAGTTGTTTTTTCAGTCTCTGACATGAATGAATGGTAAGTTTGTCTATGGTCTATGATAAATGTTTCTAAAACAGATCTACATTTTGTGTAACTAGATAAATAATAATTCAATGATTTAGCTTTAATAGGTTTATGCGTATCTTTATATTTAACACATTCGCTGCCACGCGGTCAAATGGTGAACGCGAACAATAGATTTTCTATTGTCTGGTGTCTGGCAATCAGTGTTAAAATATTTACTCCTCAATTTTCATGATTGCACCTACCATTGTTTGTCTCTGCATCACCCAAAGGTTCACTGGTAGAAAATGCCTATGGCATTAAGTCCGCCTCTGTACATTTTTGTGCTTTGAAGTATTAAATAAATAAATTTCAAATGGTATTTTAAGTCAATTGTAAACAAAATAGACTTACTGTCACTACCACATTCTGATTAGCTCGTTTTATTTTGCAGGTGCAAGTGAACCCGTACCTAGAAGACTCGATGTGTTCGATGTGCAACCTCCAGCAAGGACCCTACTTTTGTCGCGAGCCCACTTGCTTCGGGTAAGTTCGTATTTTACCTCGTTACTACGCAACTTGTTCGTTACCTTGGTTTATATCGTCGTGATGTTTAGATGGAGGTCTAGGTCTAGCAATGGATGTCTTCGGCGGAATGACTATGGTCATTGCAAACTTTAATGGTCAACTTTCTTGGGTGTTACCACACCAATCGATCGATCGTCGATCGATGACATCGATCGACGTTGATCGAGTTTAATTGATCGTGATTGACGTCGACTAATCTATTCTACCTTCGATCGACAATCGATCGATTGGTGTGGTAACACCCTTATGCTTTTAATTCATTTTACTGCATTTTGTTAATTTCGTTTATTGGTTATTCTCGAAGATTTCGGAATACCGTAATTCTTTATAATACTCAATTTTAAAGTAGGTACCTGCAATTTGTTTGGCCCAAACGTTGGGTTGGTAGAGTATGCCTCATGGCAATTACCCTTCTGTACGATCAACGAGTAACCTTCCTAGTATGTTTTAAACCACGCTGTGCGTGAGCTCGGTAGTCAAATGTTATGTACTTAGTCTTGCTTGTTTGTTTCCAGTTACTTTTGTAATCTGATAACACTTTCTACCGTACTAATAATGCTTGCAATTTTCATTACAGCTACTTCTGCCGCTCGTGCTGGTCGTGGCAGCACTCTACGGACGCGCACAAGCCGCTCACGCGCAACTCCAAGAGCGCGCCGACCGCGCACGCGCACGCGCATGTGCACGCGCACGCGCACGCGCATGCGCACGCGCCGCCGGGTGCGCGCGCCCTGGCTCCGCCGTCGCCCAGCGAGCAGCAGGCTGCGCTGTTCAACGGGATGTTTGCTATTGAGGGTGAGTTACTGGATTGACTTCTTTTGACATTACGGTGAAAGTCTCCTAGTTTTTTTATTAACTTTTCAGTGTCTGGGTTTGGCATTTTTGTACGTTTTTACTGTTGTTCAGAATTCTAATTCAGTGTCGGCAGGGTTCATCAGTCAGCCATGTCAAAGCTAACTCCAAAACAATCCAATATGGCCCATTCGTGTTAGTTTCGTTGGGCGTTGGGCCTGTTATTTTTACTATTTTCGTATCTACCTTATGTTTCATAACTCTTCCCCACTGAGAAAATTTATTCAACTGAAACCTTTATTCCTCAGGCACGCAATCTCCGGCGACGAGCGGTACAAGCGGTACGAGCGACGAAGCCAGCGGCGGCGGGTCTGCCCCGGGGGGCGCGGGGGGTGCAGAGGGCGCGGGGGGCGCAGAGGGCGCGGGGGGCGGGGGCGGGTGCGCAGGCGCCAGTTCCTGGTCGCGATAGACGCGCGCGCCACCTGTTGTCGACCCGCTATTAAGTTCGGCGCTTCGCCAACATTTTGCTTTTAAGGTCGATTTTCGAAGATAAGGCACTCGAATGTTGCTAGATTTAGATTTTGACTTTTGTTTTCTTAGCGACTTGTTTGCGCAAGACCCCATTTTGTTACCCAATTGTCTGAAAAAATGACAAAATGAGAACCCTTGAAAATGGTCTTTAATTAAATCTGAGTTGAAGCAATTTTCCGTTTTAAAATAATTAGCTTAGTTTGTAAAAAAAATCACTGTTTTAAATTCGATAAAGTTTTGCCTTATTTTTGGACGTTATCGCACATTCGAGTACTCTTGTCGACCGCTCAATTATTGATCTCTTTTGTTATTCCAGTTGATTTGTTATAAATTTTTAATTATTTTGTTATTCTTTTGTTTTTTTTAATGAATAGTGTTAACTTCGTCAAATTTTTACTCTAGTAAAATTAAATTTTAATGTAATGAAAATGTTTCTAGTTTTTGGCATTTGTCAAGCATTTTTTTGTATAAATTCGGTACATTGTTTACTAAATCATACATTTGACTGTAAAGTATTTGATATTATAATACGCTATCAGCGTAGACATGTTCCTTAGACAATTTTACGTATGTGCCTACTAGACTTAGGTGATTTTAATCGATTCTAATGTGCCTCCTAGTACTAGCCCCCATAGGCCTGTGCGCTATCATTTTAAACATTTTAAATGAGCTTTTAAAATGTATATTGTATAATCATTGTGATTTTAATATTTTAGGAATGTTCATAACCTGAAATGTTATGAGAAGTTGATTTTATCTCTAATAGCTTGTTTGATTTTAAACTATACAAAATATACTGTTATTGCAAATGTTTTGGTATTATTGCTTGAGGCCCTACCCTACCCTATACACATCGCACACAATGACAAGACACAATTTTTAAGGGGGATTACACATCACTAGGAATATTTCAGGTTTAGTCGTAACTATGAAGTGTTGGCCATATAAAAAATATTTAAGGCCAATTCGTGGCTGGCATATTCCTCTTCTGTATTCTAAATTCAAATAAAAAAAAAAATTAGAAGCGGTAAAATTAAAATGTGCGTGTGGTGTGAGGGCCACTTTGTTAAAACTCCTTAAAAATGTGCTTAGGATTTAGTGAACATTCTCAAAGAATTGTGAAAGTTGGAATCGGATTTTGTGAAAATCAAATAACCGAGTTATGGACTGTAAAGTTGGGCCCTCAGTTCTGACATAGAGGATTGAGGGTCCACCTGAACCTGATTAACTATGGACACTACAGAAAGTCTTTATGCCAAAATCTAAGCTAATGCCAAACAAAATTTTTGAACACAAGTTATTATCGCAAAACACTGTCCTACTTTGTATATCTTCGTACAAAATGGGCCCTCAATTCAAATACACGTAAAAATTTATTACGCAAATAAAATTAAATCATTAACTTACTGCTACTGTTTGCAAATCCTATATGCTACTAAATAAATTGTGAAAGCACGAACAGGTCACCACTTTTTGTTTTAAAGTTTATGACCTTGATAACATTCGGGTCCTCAGTCCTCCATTTCTTTTGCTTTCATTTATTACGCTTATCGTATGATAAGACAAAAACAAAATTTTCTCTTTTTGTGAAAAAAATTACTATTGTTTCTCGTAGCAAACTTACACCATGGTTTACCACGATCATAAATATTAAGGTGCATCCAGACCGAAGTTCCAGGGGTAACAAAAAGTTATTCAGTAAACTTAGTATAATATTTATAGGAAAAGTTAAAGTTTTCATGTTGCAAAATGTTGCTCTACAAAAAGTAACTTCCGGCTTGTGAGAACGCGGGTCGGGGGTCTGGAGCTTAATGTAAATACAAAGTGCTATACTTGAATTCAGAACCTTAGATAATTACATTTCATTGCCACTTGACTATTTGCTGTAACGTCGTGTAGTCTAAGGCGATAATGACACTGCACCGCGCTCTGTCGCGAGGCGCGGGAATTAACATTGTATCAATGATTTAAGATTCTGAACACAAGTTTAGTAAATGTCATCGTGTGCATAGTGTCGGTAGGTTCGCATGCTGCAGCTAGTCGAAGCTCATGCTCATGTCGGACGTGTTGGTCGCGTCGGCGGTCGGTGTCGGCGGGGCGATGGCTGGAACCGATATGTTCACAGTCGGGAACGGGAACTGAGGGATCTCCTCCTCTGCAACAATCAAGTTTACTATGTGAATCCTAGCTTCGAAATTAAAAACGTGATATTTGTGCCGATTCTGTTGTTCACAAACTAAACTAAATTTAAGTTCAGTGCATCTTTTTCTTTCTATTTCATTAAGAAAAGGACAGAAGATTAATTTTAGTTTAGTCCTGTCAAATTAATTAGCGCACAGGCGCTGAGGCGCTGTAGATCACTACTCCATACAAGTTTAGACGTTGTCCTTTTCTTAATGAAATAGGAAGAAAAAGATGCACTGAACTTAAATTTAGTTTTGCTTGTACACAAGGGAATCTGTACCTTTATCAAACAAACTAAATAGTAGTGTTGGTCCGACTCCCATAGTCGGACCAACACTACTATTTAGTTTGTTGTTGCCAATCTTTGACTAAACTATTGGATATATTTGATTGAATTTTCGTATGCAGACTGACCGTCATTAGATAAACGAAGTTTAATTTATTGTTTTTTTTTTTTTTTTTCCTCTTTATTTGTTTCGGGGTTTTTATCTAAACAGATATGTCAACCCCATCGTGCCTTTTACCATAGTAACATTAACAATTATAATATTTTAACACAATAAACTATACTAAACAGTTGTACAATCTATGAAACAGTGATATAAAAAGATACAAGTCACCGATGAAGGACTGTTATTAAATGACATAACTTTTTGGCAGCTTCTGAAGTTGGTTGGGATAAAATTGATTGTATTAATCCCACATTAAGCCTATTTAAGTCTAATTCTTTCAAAAGTAATTCCCTTTCGCGCCTGTTGCGGACACAATCCATCAGCAAGTGCTGCACGTCCTCAATCTGATTACATTCTCTGCAATTCGGTGAATCAGTTTTTTTCATAAGGAATGCAAACTTCGCTGATGGATAGTGTCCAGAGCGAAGTCTTAAAATTAATTTAACATAATTCCTGCTAAGTTGTTCAACATCGAACCAAGGCACACGAGAAGGCTCGCCTTGTATGCTCCTATACCATATGCCCTTTTGCTGACTGATACTATCAAAGTGTTGTTTCCAGGATTTATAACAAATTACTTTATATTTAGATATGTATTCCCAATAATCAGGTAAGTAGTCAATTGTTGTACCCTCTAATGCTGCTAATTTAGACAATCGGTCAGCCTCCTCATTACCACGTAGTCCAATATGAGCTGGAACCCATTGCAACTTAATTTCTATATTATTCTTAAAAAATAAAATAATGTTTTCAAGAATATCATATGCTATCGATGCACCTCTGAAACCAGAGGCGCATCGAGCAATATGCTGTAGTGCGCTTTTACTGTCTGAAAGAATAACGACTCTTTTTAAATTCTGATTTCGGCTATAAAAGATCGCTTGATAAATTGCAATGAGTTCCAGTGTCATTATTGATACATTACAGTTTACTTTAAAACCAAGATTAGTTCCTAAACTTTGGTCAACTATTCCCAAACCTAGACCGGAAGTACCCTTTGAACCATCTGTAAAAATTTTGTGCCAATTACAGTACATAGAATTTAATTCAGCTAAAACATCGAAAACTAATAAATTTGGATTATAATTGGATTTGGGTACCTTTACACATTCTAGATCAACATTAATTACATTTTTAGTCTCAATAGCAGTTGTCCAAGTTTCTAAAGTATACATTTTTTGAATATCTGTTGAAAGAACGTCTATGTGCTTTACATCATTATATATTTTAACTAATAGGGGTACTTTTTTGTTTTCCCAATATTTGATACTACAAAGGGCACTCAGATCCGCAATCAAGCTAACTGTCATATTGTTTAACCATGACATTATTTTTAAACAATATTTATAAGCTAAATACTGTCTTCTTAAAAATAAAGGGGGAATACTCAAATCAGATTCCATTACATGGATTGGGGAACTTTTGACATATCCATCTACAATTCTCAGAGCTTGATTCTGTAACTTATCCAGCTTGGAAACATGAGATTTTGCACTACAATCATACATAAAACACCCATAGTCGATTCGACTTCGAATCAGTGAAATATACAACCTACGTATATGCTTTGTGTGTATTCCCCATGAGCTGCCCGATAGAACTTTTAGTAGATTTAGAAATTTTAAACATTTACTAACTGTTTCATTAATATGTTTGCCCCACCGTAGACCGTTATCCAGCCACATACCTAGGTATTTAATGCATTCTGAGAAAACCAACGTTTGATCATTTATCTTTAGGGAAGGAAGTATTCTACGCCAGCCCCTACTGTAAACACAAAAGGTAGATTTACTTGAAGATAATTCCAAACCAAGTTCATCCAAAACCCCCACAATAGAATTCAACGCATTTTGTACATACACTTCACATACTTTTATATCTTTGTGTTTAACATACAGAACAAAATCGTCTGCATATTGAGAAACAACTACATCAAGCGGCAGCTGACACAGTTCGTGTGTTATTAAATTAAAAAGCAATGGGGACAAAGGATCTCCTTGAGCCAATCCTTTATTAGTCCACCTACCTGTTAACTCATCACTATTATCAGATTTGATCTTTAAATATCTTTCACTCAAAAACGCCCATATATAAGAACAAAATTTTGATCCAATTCTAAGCTTATCTAGAATACTAACTGCTACGTCAATCGAAACGTTATTATAGGCGTTTTGAATGTCTAAAAAGCATGCTAATGTAGGGATATTTCTAGAAAATCCAATTTGGATATAGGTGACCAGACGGGCTAATGAATCGACACATGAATAAGATCTTCTAAAACCAACTGTGCATGGTGAAAATATTTTTTTTTTTTCAGCGTACCATTCTAAACGTTTTACTATCATTAAATGAAAAATTTTACATAAACATGAGATTAAAGATATAGGTCTTAATTTAGGATCAGCATTACAATTACTAGCTTTAGGGATTGGAATTATTTGGATATGACGCCACTGTTGCGGTACAATACAGAATTTGAAAATATTGTTGTATATAAAAAGCAGATAAAATTTAACAAAGACTGGTAGATTAAAGATCATAGAATATGATATACCATTATCGCCTGGAGCTGAATCCTTTTTTTTAGACAGTTTTCAAGCTCCTGAATATTGAATTCGCGTTCCAAGACTTCATTGTTAGAAACAAACACAGGTGCTTGGTTTGGAACATAATCAGGTGTTAATGTGTACAGTAATTCCTTTTGTTTCTCAATGGGAGGGTAAGTTCTAAGTTGCTTATAGCCCTTTATCCAACGCATACGTCGCCACATTTCAGACACTGACGTTACTTCATCGATGGAATCACATAATCTATGCCAGCCTACGGATTTTGCTTTTTGGATCAATATTTGAGATTCTCTAGTTTTTTCTTCTAGTTTGGTGAGATTGTCAGGGGTCGGGTTGCGTCGAAAATCGGATAAACATAATCTACGTTGTGCTACTATTTTAGATAATTCCGGATTCCAGTAATTTCTTGGTTTAAAATTACTAGAGGGTTGACAACTACTTTTAATAAACGGAATATATTTATCTGCAGTATTATTAATTTGAAGTAATAAATAATCATACATTTCTTGAACATAGTGGCTTGGGGGGTTAAAATTTTGTGTAAGGTAATTCTGGTATTCCTTCCAATTAGCTTTGGAATAGTTTCTATTTTTTTTTATAATAAAATCGTCAGCTATACTGATTGACATTTTAATAATCATGTGATCGCTACCCAAATTTTCGTTGAATACTTGCCAGTCAAATTTAATCGCAATGTCCGAAGATGTAAATGAAATATCTGGTGAAGTTTCTTGCAAATTTCCACTTACTAGTTTAACCCGTGTAGCCGCACAATCATTAAGAGAAACAAATGAACTTTCAAGTGCCGCGTCCAGTATCTGTGTACCTCTCGTATCTGTTTTAACGGACCAGTTGGTGTGATGACCGTTGAAATCACCTGCTATCAAAGTATTTTTTGAAAACAAAGAAAATATCTGTTCCCAGTCTGAAAGCTGCGTTTGGACAGAAGATGGGCAATAAATAGCTACAACATTTTCTAAATCCTTACAGTTTATCAATTTAACGCATACAATTTCTATTCCACTATTTCGAATACGAACCGAACACAGGTGAGATCGTATGGATTTATGCACTAAAATTGAGACGCCCCCATAGGAATCATATCTATCCGATCTATAGATATTATAGCCACTAATGTGAATATCAGTTTCACTATTTAACCATGTTTCACTGAGAATTGCTATGTGGATATTTTCCTGATTTAGGAGTTCAGAAAAGGTAATTAGTTTAGGACGGAGACTTTGAGAGTTCCATTGAAATAAGTTAATTTTTATATTTTTGCGTGTACTATCCATCTAAAATATCCAACAATTTTCCAAAAATCCCTTTACCTAAGAACCTACCTAGTAACATCTCCTTAATTTCTTCATAAATAATTTTAATTACCAATATAACTTTATCCTCAAAAGTACCTTCTGACTTGTAAATATTTTTAAACTTATTAATAAACTTTTTTAGTTCAAACTTATATCGTGATTGTTCGTTTCTTTCCCTGTGTTCTACATTCAGAGTTTTTCTTACTTCTTTTCCGATCGGTTCTTTTAAAGCATTCTGAATTTTTGTTTTTTTTTTCCCCCCACCTCCGTTTCTCTGAGGTCTATGGCCTCTATGTATTATACTCTCTGTGCTATCTTGTTGCGATATTTCCATCTCTTCCTCTTCTTCCTGAGCTGACTGTTCGAAAAATTCTTCTTGATTTTGTATTGCTCCTGTTTTGTTTCCTGAGACAATATTAGCATAGTTTTCAACTCGGATATCTAAGTTTGTAGGTTTTATAAGGTTTTTAGAGGAATCATTTGATGTGTATTTATTCATTTGCCGTTTTTCAATAACTTTTTGAAGTGCCATTCGATATGTTAGCTGCTCACTACTCATAACATTCCTAATCTCTTTTTCTTTCAAAAAAAAAGGGCAAGTTTTGTCGATGACAATGTGATCGCCCTTACAGTTAAGGCATACGATATTATTAAGATCACAATTCACATGATCACCCCCGCATTTTGGGCATAGTTTCTTCTTTGTAGGACAATATTTTATGACATGTCCAAATTGCCAGCAACCCGAGCATTGAGTCACAGGAAACACGTAAGATTCGACCTTAAAACGGCATTCATACGCATAGATATGGAGCGGTAAATTTTTACTTTTAAAACCAACTCTCACTGACTCACTGTCAATCCATTTACCCTCCGAGTCAACTCGTTTTAATCTTTTTATAGAAACTATTTCAGAGCTAGATTCAAAGATGCCGATGAGCTCCTCCTCGCTTATATCAAGATCAACCCCTTTTACCACACCATAAGATATAGACAACTCATTAATTAATTGGCATCTGCATCCCATTTCCTTAAATTTTATACAATTTAATAGTTTAACAGCATCTTCCTTTTCTTGAAATTGAACAAGTACCTTGTTAAAACTTTTGAATTTAATTCTTATAACGTTTTTTATATTCTCAGATCTTAGTAATTTTGCTAATGCCATTTGCTTGGGCATATTTTCAACCGACGTAATACATACTTCATGTTTATCATGAAAGTTCACATTTTTTTCCACATCTACCCTCATGTTTTCGGTTTCCGATAAAGCGCCTCGAATGAAACGTTTAGGTTTCCTTCTATTAACATTAATAAAGTCATCATCCTCGTTACTCTCATCTTCTCTTTCTTTTCTTTTCTCAGCTAATCTCCTCTCACTTTCATTTGTTATATCATTTTGCGAATTGCTTGCCTCCAACGATTTGTCAACTTGTTGTTGGTTGGTAGGTAAACTCTCTTCATCACCTGAGTCATCATCTTCTTCACTTCCCATTATATAACTAAAAAATTATTATTTCGCTAACGCAAGGCAGCACTAATCGCGTGACGTATAAGAACACCGATATTAAGGTACACGAGCGCACGCTGTAAATGCGCGCGAGCGACTGTGTAATTTATTGTTGTATTGTCTTCTCCACCTTTTATCGTAAGAGTGTTTTAATGCTTCACATGATCATAACGGGAAGTAGTTCATCATCATCTGCCTAGCCATTTCCCGACTATGTTGGGATCGGCTTCCAGTCTAACCGGATGCAGAACCCGGATGTCTAACGGGAAGTAGTTACAAATACATAATAACTTCATACGTCCAAAGACGATTGTTTGGTAGAAGCCGCTATCAGCGATAGAACCACTATTTACAATGTATAAAGTATATTCTATCTCGGTCTGATCGATACAGAGATCGAATTCAAGTTCCTGACTACGTGTTAGAGGTTTACTGCCTATTTTCTGGAACAATAAGCAACACAAAAATAGCCTACGATTACGCAACTCGTGTGTATGTTGTCTATACACGACGATCTGTCTCCTTTATTTTATTTCAAGATAGAGTAAATTACATTTTTAAATTTTAATATTTTTATAAAAATCATATAATATTATTATTACTAGGGCATTGTTTATTATTACGCCCATGTCCCCTGCGACGGAATCCGTCGCACAGACGCGGGCCCCGTTGCCCTCGTTGTAGGCTTCAGAGACCAGAGGAGCAATTCTGGTAATTTTAAGAACGTTCACAGTCTGATCTCAGTTTCAATCTGTCAAAAATACCTCAAATTTCAGTACATTTTGACAAGTTTTTGACATTTGTTTGTCGCTGAGATGAGACTGCAACTAGATTTTGAACGTTTTAAATTACGAGAATTGGCCTTCAGATTCAAATCCATTGTAACAACTAAGATAAAGTCCTCCAAACCGTATTTCGGCCATGGCGCTCAATCTCAACGGAGCCTTCGGCGCGGGAGATAATATAGTGCAGGCGTGTGCGTGCAGACACAGATGCACACTCTTCGCTCACTGTCATAGTGCTCAGAGACGGCAATCCGACACGACCGGAGAGATCAGCCGCAGGACCAATGGCTTAACGTACTTCCCGAGCCACGAAAAACACAGATTTAAAGTAACAACTAACCTGTAAGTTGCGCATCAAGCCTATCCACGATAGCATCAAGCAGCGCCAGTGCCACTACATCATCAGGATCCTTGGCCAGTGCAGCATGCAGGACATCAGCGGCGTCCCTCTCCCGGCCTAGGAGCGCGAGGCAGAGCCCTATAATAATAATTAAACTTTTATTTTAGACAGAGTCCAACCTAATCAATCTGCCTATCCTTTTCCCAACTATTTGGGGTCAGCTTCTAGTCTAAGAGTGAATACCACAATTTTAGATGGAGCGACAGCCTATCTGACCTCTACAACCCAATTATTGGGTAACACAATATCCTTGGTAAGAGGTTGTCCGACCGTTGTCAAGACCGCCCATTGTGTCACCCTTTGTACAGTTTCTATATTTAGGTCTGTTATTTATTATGGTGTGCATAATAAAGAGTATTCTATCTATCTATCTTGTCAGACTTCAGCCTCGGACGACCCGTAACGACTGTCAAAGATCTACGAATGACAGCCGGGACCAACGGCTTAGTGTTTGCCGAGGCACGGAGGGGTCTCGATATGTAACGGATGGTCACTCATCTAAGAACCGTCCGAGACAAGCTTAGCTTAACATTCAATGGACCCGTGTAGCTATTTTTACATATATTGCTACTAGGTATCGGCTCTCTCGTGCCACTGCAGCGCGTATAGTGTAGCTAGTGGGTACCTATGGCCGCGAGCGTGGCGGAGCGCGCGGGGCGGAGCGCCAGGGCTCTCTCGTGCCACTGCAGCGCGTCGGCCGGGCGGCCCAGCGCGCGCGACACGTGTCCCAGCGCGTCCAGGGTCGCGGCCCAGCGGGGACTCACCTGCAATAAAATCGTTATAGCTGTGTTACTTCGGGTCATTGTTTCATAGAATTTATTATAATAATATTTATTTACAAAAAAACTACCAACTGGAATTGTCTTTATAATCAAATTTAAACAAAAATTATAAGCCTAGATACGCACGAACGCGTTTTTCCCGCGGCGATTTTTTTTCGCGCATACTATTTTCAACTGGCTTAGCACCTAGAGTTGAAAATCCAACAGTGTGTTTTTTTGGTGCGCTGGGATGCGCTCTGTTGGATTCTCAATGATTGGCTCCCTAGAGATGAAAATCCAGTGCGCGATAAAACCCCGCCGCGATATGTTTAGGTCCGTGCGAACGTGGGCTTACTGTCATTCATTAACAGTTGTATGAAATGGCTAATGACACGGCAAGTTGACGTAGCGTGTCAATATGATAAACAATTTCAATAACTGTATTTTAATAATGAGTAAGGGCCTTATCACACTGGCGATTTGCAAGCGAGTCCAAAGCGAGGCGAGTGCGCAGCGAGCGCGCGGCGAGCCGCCTATAGCGCCGGCCACGCCGGGCTGCGCGGAGTGGCGAGCGAGCTGTGGGTAGCTGTAGTGTTACAGGGTGCGAGCCTATTGCCATCAACCCAGTCACAAATTCAGCCTCCGGGCTGTTACTGAGACATTCCAAATGGTAAAATCCACTTGCCCAACTAACACCTGGCCAACCTGGGACTTAAACCCAGGATGAATTGACCATAACCGTACATAAGTGATCTGTTTATTATGGGGTTTTATTTACAAACGATGATTAAAGTTAAGTGACGTTTAAACGTCAAAAATTTATGGTCAAACAACTCTGGAGTGCCTAAATAATTAATCATGGTGAATATTGTCAAACGCTTAGGGGTAGGCAACAAGTGCTAAAAAGAGATGGAGATGGATTTTGAATTCTGTACACTTATTCACTGGTTTTTTATACTCGGATTTGCGCAGATTTTGCGTAGTGTCAGTACACTTACTTCCTGCTTGTCAGGCGGGGTAGCAGCTTCTAGCGCCAGTAGCCACAGACTCCTGGCCTCGAACAAGTCTCCGTCCGCGAAGGCCGCGGCACCTGCCTCGTGGGCCACGTGAGGGTCACGGACTAAGGATAGCACGCGGCCCCACTTCACCTTCTCGTTGCATTCTGACTCTTCTACAATCTGGAGACCAAAAGCGGACTAATAAAGAAAAAAACCCATGAAACGTTCTTGATAAACATTTGTGAAATTGTTATATAGAAATTGTATTGACAAAACTAGTTGCCTTCAATAGCCGGTAGTTAGCAGTGATTGTTTTTTTTTTTTTTTTTGCTCACTCCTGTATGGCTAGCGAATCCTAACAATAACATGACAAAGTCCGCGGCTTCGCTCCCGTGGTATGTTGTCTACCACTGTATCCTACAGCCTAGAACAATAGCACAAGTAGGGTAACCGACCTTAGCTTTAGCATCGTTGTGCAGCGCGGCGGCGCGCGCCAGGAAGCGCTCGCACATGGTGAAGTTGTTCAGCAGCGCGCACTGCACGCCCACGTACAGCGGCGGCAGCGGGCAGCCCGGCAGCAGCTGGCTGGCCTGCGTTACACCAACGTTACAGTTAAACCAGAAAAGGTATGCGCTTCGGTAATCATCGTTTTTCCGAATAAACACGACCTTGGCGCCACAGAGGCGCGTTTTATAATAGTACACCTATAATGGCGCGTTTGTATGGAGTTTTCTCTCCGTCGGGTTACCTACTGCAGTCGCAGATCGTCACCTGTCATTCAAAAGTTTTGGAAATGCATAGAGTTGTTAATGACTTAACTTTGTAATCATGGTAATACCAACTAAGCAAGTACTTCTATGGTTAAAACAACTCTATATTAGATCTCTACATCGCGCTTTCGTATTTACGAAAGTAGACTGATCTGTAGTTTATGTTCATGGCACTAAAGCAACAGTCAACATCTGAGGATGTCCCGTGGAGAGACAAAATGAGGTGTACTTGTATCAGTTTGAGTTGCATGTCGCATTATATTAATCGTACCTTCTGCATGTGCATAATATTATACGTCTTTGCGTGTGGGAGGGCGGGTGTCGCATACTGCACCCACTCTTAATGCGGTACGTGTTTAGGTACTTCTTAATGTCTAATCCAAAAGAATCTGATGAAAATGTAACGAGTTAAATTCTTACTAAGATTTCAACTTTATATTATATCTCACATCTTGTTCCAATAATTATTATTTGAATATATGTTATATAAAAATTTTGGTTATATAAAGTTAACCTCAATAGTAAAAAAAATCTTCTAAGGTCAAAAAATCAAATCAAACCACACAATTTGTAAATGGCTTTACAAATTGGCATCCATAGATACGTTTTACGTACGTTTTCTGATCCATATGTTTACATTATCATCTGTTCCTTTTGGAAAAGACCATACATTTGTTTTTATATCGTTAGCATATACCTTGAAGTAAGCCGCCATGGCCTGATCGTGCTCGCTGTCGGCCGCGAAGCTGTGTCCGTACGTGAGCCACACGCAGCCCGCGCTCGGCTCCAAGCTCTTAGCCTTGCTTAAGTAGCGACGCGCCAGCTCGCTTTTACCTAGGAATAGGGAATATTTGACTACTATCAAAAATATACATTACTAGCTGCGCCCCGCGGTTTCACCCGCGTAAGTTTCGATTTAGGGGTATGAAAAATAGATGTTGGCCGATTCTCATAGATACCGGATAAGCACAAAAAATTTCATCAAAATCGGTCAAGCCGTTTCGGAGGAGTATGGCAACGAAAACTGTGACACGAGAATTTTATATATTAGATAAAACACACATGTGCTGTAAATGCTTTATTAACTCACATACAGTGTGGCAGGGATATTGACGCGCAAACTGTAATTATGAATTCAGCACATGTTTCTAGATAGCGTAGAAACTTTTAGTGGTTATAAAAAAAAACTGCCGTTTCATAGATAAATGGTAAATGATAAATGATTTTATTTTGTAAGTAGGTTTGTACAAACACTTTTACACGTCAATCATATTTTTTATAAAACTAGATGAGGTCGGCGTTTCCTATCTGACTACTCTGAGAAGAAAGGCCGAAACAAACTCAGAGGTCACAGTCTCTTTTAAAGTCCAGACATCATAATCTTGGTCAGGTTATATGAAGACCATGTAGATCGATGTCTGAGATGGTCTTTTGAGGAAAGAACCACACAGATTGAGAGGACCTGTCCAGTCAGTGCACGCATTTGTCAGAAATCGTGTAGCTCAACTCAAAACTTAAGGAGCTCAACAATTCGACGAACAATACCAAAGAAAGGACATTTGGGTAGGCCACATAAATTACTCAAACTGCCAGACCTAGACAAAAACTAACACAACAGAGAGAATAATAAAAATTAAAAAAAGTGACCCACATTGTCTTCACATGCACAATAATTAAAATAATATAATACTTTACAAAGTAAGCAAATGTCATTGTTTAAATAAAATTCATTAATGTCAATGTGTACATAGAAAAAAAAAAACTAAAACATTCAAAATGTAAAAAAAAAAAGATTGGAAGCAGCTCAATCCCAAGCCTTTTTGTCCTCAATATAATTTTTAACAGTATAAAAGGCTTTCTGGCACAACTTACGTTTAATGAATGATTTGAATTTATTAAGGCTTAGATCTTGAAAAGTGAAGTGAAGAAAAGTGTATATAAAAATGTATGTGATTCTGAGGGATCGAATCCGCAAAGAGCTGATCCGGCAGAGAACCAAAGTTATCGACATAGCTTACAGAACAAGCTGAAGTGGCAACGGGCCAGCCATACCTATTAGCCGTGGTACCGATGACCGTTGGGGTAGACGTGTTCATGAGTGGAGACCGCGAACCGGCAAACGTAAGTTGTCTGCTGCCATTTCAGGCTAATCAGTCGAGAAGGAGTCTAGATGGTAGAATATATTCAGGAAAAATGCAATAAGCCAACCAAAAAAACTCACCAATAAGATAATAATAGCACCCCACAGCGTACCAAGAGGTCCACGCATTAGGGTAGGCGTCCACCAAGGAGTGCGCGAAGGCGAACAGCTCGGAGCTCCTCCTCAGCTCCACCAGGCACGCCGCGCGCACGTCCAGCGCGCTCCACGCGCCCGCGCCGCCCAGCGCGCGCAGGGCCTCGCGCCAGCGGCACGCGGCCAGCAGGCGGCGCGCCAGGCACACGCCGGCCTCCATCATGCGAGCGCCTACGACTTCGGCTTCTGCTGTTATCTGTCATCATTTTATGTAAAAGGTAGGTAGTAAATCGTACTATATTCCTGGGTATTTAATTTCAATTTCTGCTATGTCGTACTTAAATCTAAGGTTCTGACCTCCACCTCTACTTTCGTAATAAACTGGCGCTGACAAAGTAACAATTACAGAAAACAGTTGCTTACAGGACAGTCAGCATCCGGCTGCGGCAAGTTGACGGGCGCGGGCGAGTACCGGTTGAGTCGCTCGCGGTAGGCCGCGCGCAGCAGCGCTCCCTCCGCCGCGCTCAGCTGACTGTTGATGGGCAGAGATTCTATCAGCTCGCTCTCTGCAACAAATCATCAACCGTCAAGTGTCAAAGCACAATAACAACTCCAAGTTCATGGACTACCCGTAAAGACTATCATAGATCTCGCTAGGCATTACAGGACGGAGGTGTCTCAAATGTGTCGTTTGTGCAGCGTCTACACTATCTTTGTGCAGCGATTACATTGCGTTCATCCGACATACATACCCTGGTGAGGCGTGAGGGCGTGCTGCTCAAGCAGCAGGTCGAGGGCTTCGTAGTGCGCGCAGTCAGCTCGTAGGGCTGCGGACAGTGCCTCGGCCGCTGCCTCGCGACGTTCCAGCGAGCACAGTGCGCGCGCCTGCCATACTAGTACGCCTGCTAAAGCTCGCTGGAAACAGAATATTGGTGTTCAAAACTGATTTACACCCGTTACACTCGTCCAGTTGAAAAGCGTCTGGCACTAATTGTCTGGCATTTTGTTGAACTGGGACTAATGGCTGTTGCAATTTGCATTTGGTATCCCAATTCTTGAGGAAGGCTATAGGCTACAAGAAATTTCACGCTAACGAAGTCGCGGGTATAAGTATAATTGAATATAAATAGAAAAATAAGACAGGAATAATAGAATAACAATAACACACAGTAGAATAGGAAACTCACATTATGTGTCTGATCAGTGTTCCTGGGCTCTAGTAGCATGGGGTCACACTCATCCATCAAGTTTAGTGCAGTGGCCGGCTCACGCGCTGCCAGGTATGCGCGCATCGCCACGCCCAGGCATAGTAGGTGACGTCTAAAGTAATGTACTTCAATTAAGGGGATCAAAATGTTGCTGCTGCTTACAAGTTTGTGGTTTGATAAGTTGCCAGTTTTCTGAATAAATGATTGTACTTCGCCTTGCATGTTGATGGGAATAGTATTCTTGTAATAAAATAAATTAATAATTACATGGATGACTCAGTAAAATTAACAAAATCTCAATTTAACAATAAATAAAGCTTTATCTGCCATTACACCTTGATATAACCACTTACAAAAGTTAAATGAAAAAATAAAAAACGAAAATTAATCAGAAGGCATATGTTCCTTTCTCCCCCCCCCCCCCCCCTTTATGTATGTGTATACTTACTTTTAGGAAGACAGTATAATGAAAGGAATCGTATACATCACCTATGAAGTCCTCTAGAAGATACTGCATGTGCAGCTCTATGCAGCTCTCCTCTGGCAAGCATGGCACCGGCCAGCAGCCACACATCGTCTCCGCTGGCTGAGTCCAGGCCCCCGCCTGCTGCAGCTGCTGCCGCATCTGCCCAGAACAGGGCGCTGGTCCATTGACCCTAGAACAGATTCATTTACAAGTTGTAGCAGTATGTATCTTAAGTAAGTTTAACTTTGATTGGTTTAAAACATCACTATCAAAATTTAATCTAAAATTATCATAATTTAAATTTCCACATTCTTTTAAATTGTATTTATGTGTATTTATATTGTGTGTTTATTATGTGTATTTATGTAAGAAAGACAACTAATGGAGAACTATGGATGAAGAAGACATGCTACATCAACCTCAAATAAATACAGATAAGGGCAGGACCAATAATAGTGTGTATTGAATAGTAATGGTCTTCTTATGGATTGATCTCTATGAGAACATTGTTAAATGTAAGTAATGTTAATATGGTTTTAAAAGGTTCTTAGAGACACTACATCTTAATAAGGTTTATTTTACAGCATAATAATTAGATGACAGATTCCAAGAATAATGTTTAAATGTATTTTTGTTAGTAAAGACAGACTTCAGTTATTTTTGTTTATGTGCAAAATAACCTACTCAAACAGAGTTCCATTACCTATGCCACAGAAAACAATATTTACCAGTTCAGAGTATTGCTTGACAAGTGACCTCATCAAATCGATGTTCATGCACCCTTCTATACTACTTCTATCGCTAGGTTCAGATTTATCCATCACGCTATGTATAAAACTTAACTACTACAAAGTGCACTCTAACATAAAGTTTTCAAGTTGAACACTTGAATGCGGTAACGAAACTTGACAAAGCTAGCACTAATGATTCTAGTGATTTAGCAAAAGAACTGTTTTAACTAAATTATAGCTTTATTTGCTTTTTATTCATTAATTTACTCAATGTTTTCGTTTGTCCCGCCGCCAATTTGACGTTTTATTAACTTTTTTAAAAACATTGATTGACAGTTTGACTTTGACATCTTTAGGGGTGCGTTCCGTATTGGGAACATAATCGATGTAATCGATTTGAGCGTGCTTAAACCCGTACCGAATTGGCGTGAGCGCGATAACGATGTCCCGTCAATCGTCATAGATGACGTCATGACATGCGCCATCTTGCGACAACGCCGACCATTTCTTTTAGTGATATCACCGTGCGCGCTGTCAAAAATGACAGTGTGTGTGTGTGTGAGGATGAGGATGTGTCAGTGTGTGTTTTGTTTTGAGATTCATCATAGCTTTTTAATAACGTGGCATTTTAAAAATTGTGCTTCTGGCTGACAGTCGCCACCTAAACAAAGAAAAAGAAACGTGTGGTGTTTTTATGAAGAAATACTGCTGTAATATCTTTTTGACACCGAGTAAGCACTGTGAGCGCGCTCACGAGTGTTCCGAATTGTTGACAGCCCTCAGCTGTCATAATCGTGATATCCAATAGGGAACGCATGCGAGACGATTTAAGTGCTGTGAGCGATATTAGCCAATTCGGAAGGCGGCCAAGTTGTAAAATAAAATAAATATTGGGCTTCATTTGAATTTCCAAAACTCTTTTACAGTAAGTCTAAACTAATTAAAATTATAAAAGACAAATTGAACATTTTGTAGACTAATAATAATGCATCGTTTCAAATTAATGAAATATGATAGGAACGCAGCTCTTTTTTTGGGCTTCGTACTAAAAATAATACGTCCAAATTCAGAAGAAGCGCTTTATTTTTTTTCTCTTTTGCTCTTTAGTTATGTTGTTATCTCTTTGTCTTGGATATTTTTGACACAAATACATCTCAATTTGGACGAATGTACCCATGCTGTCAATTGACAGATTTGAATTTTGATGACGGAAAGAAAAAGGTTATACACAGTAAAAGAGGGAATAGGCTGAATAAGATTTATTTATTAACCGTCACTAAATATTATTTAATCGTTCCTAGTTTATTATTGAGTAGTGTAATTATAGAATCATAGTTTGAGTATTGTATACATTCTGGTAGTTCAAATAAAGCAACGTGTCCTAGGTTAGGCCGTTAGTGAAACATGTTAGTATCTTTGAAATAACATGACAGAGAGGAAAATGTGCAAGTTTTACAATTTAAACGTGCCTGAACGTCGATCTGGGGAGGGTGGGCAAGGTGGTGGCGCTGCGCAGAACCACGGCAACAATGACGAGGATGACAGGAACTCTGATGAGGCGACGCCGCCGCCCGTACCGGCACACGAGCACAAGCTTGAGTACTCCTACTGGATGTGGTTCTCGCGTCGCCCTCCCGCGCGCGAGCTCTCCGCGTCCACCACTGGTTATGTACAGGTTTGTTGATGTCCATGCTAGAACTGCCATGCTGTCAAGGAGGTGCATCTCAAAAAGTACATATCACAGAAAAATGCACTGTGGCCACAACAAGTTGTTGTTGCAATTGAACTCATGTGATTTGTACTAATAACATAGTACATACATAAAGAAGTATTGTATAGATATGCAAATTATCATAAATTAGCATATGTTTATCAATATGGCACAGTTTTGTTTAAAACTTGAGTTAGTTTTAAGTTAGAACAGGTTTGATAAAAAAAAAAAAACTATTTTCTTATTCTTAAATAAGTTCTCTGACAGAAAGCCTAAATTAGATTTAAGAGGACCAAGTTTTGAATGCCTCATGAACTTTCGGTCAGTGGGTCTTAGGGGCTAAATTCTATTGCTACACATTCTGTTATTCATTCAAACCTGCATATACAAGGTGAAAGAAGCAGAGGTAATTTTAAAATATAAAACAATTGAATAGTCAATTATCTTTCTTACAATGATAATATAAATTATGATGAATAGCATAACATAACATAGATGCCTCCCTTATTCATTCTTTTTAACTCATTATCAGAGTGAAATCTGCACCCCGGGGTTTCACCAGCATAAGTCTCGATCCTGTGGGAATATCAAGATTAAAAGTATCGTATGTCCTAATCCAGGTCATGGTCCACACATGTGCCAAATTCCATTCAAATATGTTCAGCAGTTTTAGCATGAAAGCGTAACAAACATACAGAAAATCAAATATTTTCATAATTTAGATATAAGACAACCTTAGCTCTATTGATTTGCATTTGTTAGCATAACCTACATTCTGTGTTGTTGTAACTTATTTGAGTGTATAGGTATAGCTCTTAGAAATTGAACTCATTTAATACTTATATCTTTATAAATAAAAATGAAATGCTGTTAGTTGATAAATGCATCACTTTAAATGGCCAGACGGATGATTTTATGTAATGATAAATTGGAAAGGTTTCCCAGAAAATTTTCAAATTCAGGAAAAACTTATTGTCGTTTTTTCAGTGGGATTTTTGATAAATTCAAGACCATAATTGAAATTTGGACAGGACCACATTTGTCGGGTCAGCTAGTAAAAAATAAATAAATAAAAGGATTCTTGTAGAATATTTAGAACACAATTTAAACATAATTTTCAGGTATAGTGATTTCATATACCATCTTCTAAAAATGCATTAATTATTTCTGCAGTCTGCACCAAATACATGTACACAAAGGAATGTACTCAAGTGGGTCAACTATTGTCACCCAATTATTTTCTATGTGTGCCAATGTCACGTTTCTCTGTTGCTATTTCTAGTGCCACCCATGTGCACAAATTGTAAAATGTTTAATACTGGAAGTAAAGTCTAGTCTAGACAACCAGCTTTTAGAAATTTGATATTTATTACTGCAATAAACAAGCTATAAATATATTGTAAGTATATGCAAAGTCAACAAAATATTGTAAAACATATTTGTTTGCTAAGTTTTCGGTATTTTATTTTGTACTGCAATTCATAGTCCATAAAGTATAAAATGTATTGCAATTTTTTTTTCTCTATGCTAACAAAAATAATTGCAGGCAAAACTTGTGACTGGCTAGTAGATGCCTACTTGTATAGTATGACTGTCGAGCTTCTTTGAGTTTATTTATTTCTTCATCTCATTAGCTAATTCTGCTAATCTTGATCAGAAAACACAAGAAAGAAACAAGTAGGTAATAAGCAAGTTGTAATCTCTTGGAGCAAGGAGGCCTTTTCTTTTTTTTTCGGCTGAATTGATGATGAATTATAGTGAAGAACTAATTCGCCTGTTGAACTTTCGGTCAAGAACTTTATTCCATTTATAAAGGGTGAAAGGTGGCTAATATACGTAAAATAATAATTATTAATATTTTCTGAATCAATTCCAGGCGTTACGTCTGGTGGGTCGGGTGGCGAGCGTGGAGCAATGGTGGGGTCTGTACACTCACTTGGCTCGGCCGTCCGAGCTGCCACCACTCTCCGACCTGCACCTCTTCAAACTGGGCATCAAGCCCATGTGGGAGGACCCCGCCAATGTCAATGGGGGGAAATGGGTAAGGAAATTTCATGCAGTGTTAATGTAAATCACGTTTCACGAGCGCGCGACATGTGACTTTCATGGCGTTGAGTTAAGGCTAAAATTGTATTGATTGATGCATGCTCGAGAAATGCAATAGGCTTATATCAAGTAATGACATCTTAGATGTTCTAAGTATTGGGAGGTAGAGGATGTTTAGAGGTGTCATAATTGATGTCTTTCTAAAAGTTTTTGCAAATCTAGTTATGAAGATGTTTGTGAAGTTATGGTTCATGTTATGACTCAAAATTGGACTATAAATTAGTATAGTTATATTCTGAGAAGTTGAAGGTACGCTGTCGAAGGCGACACAACTGGTTTCTGTGTAACTCCCCGGTCTTACGTCTGGAACGTATCCAGACGTGAGACCAACCACATTCTAATGTATTTTACTCGTTTCTAAGGTTGTACGGCTACGTAAAACACAGACTGGTCGTGCGTGGGAGGACTTGTGCATGGCGATGCTTGGCGAGCAGTTCATGGTCGGACAGGAGCTCTGCGGGGTCGTGCTCTCCGTACGGTTCCAGGTGAGGACATCTATATTTCTATTGTTCCTATATGTAAATGGTGCACCACAGATAGCCTGCAGTATTGTTTCTCCTTCTCCCTATCACAAAAAAATCATATTTAAAGTGTTTACATAATTTAAAAGCTAAGTCTCCCCCTAATCCATCCAAAGGTTGTTTTTAAAAGATAGCTATTATAGACAAGACGACCCATAGTGTCGTGTCACCCTATGTGTTATGAGTATTGCGGTGTGCGCAGGACGACCACCTAGCGGTGTGGCACCGCACGGCGTCGGACACGCCGGCGGCGGCGCGCGTGCGGGACGCGCTGCGCCGCATCCTGCAGCTGCCGGCCAGCGTGCCCATCGAGTACAAGGCGCACGGCGACTGCCTGCGACTGACTGCCTCGGCCGGCCGCGCCGCGCCCGACGAGCCCGCCGCGCCCGCCAGCCCCGGCACGCCGCCGCCCTCCTAGCGCCCGCGCCCGCCCCGTCTCCTAGCTCCGGCGGCGCCCGACTGTGAGCCCGAGTACCCACGCCCGACTTTTTATCGCGCACCGCATTTTCAACGCACTGTTTAGCGCCGAGAGTTGAAAATCCAGCAGTGTGTTTATTTGACGCGCTGGAATGCACTCTGTTGGATTCTCAATGCTCAGCTAAACATGGGTTGAAAATCGTCGCGTAAAAAATCGCTAGTGATAACCTCGGCTGATGCAATATCGAGTGAAGGATCTATCTTCTCTCTGACTTTCTTATCGTAGCCGTGACGATAGTGGTGCACCGTTCGGTTCGTTCAACCGCCGCGGATATACTTTTGTTTGCTCCGTCGCTCCGACACTGTATAAACGAGACTTGTGACCGTTTATCCCTTTGTTGACTATTAAATCAATACCAACCTAAGAAATACCTTTGTTATAGGCTAAAGTTAACCTTCACCCATACTATACTAGCATGCAGAGTAATGCACGATATTGTAATATTAACTGAATCTGAGTGAGATGACTGCAATAGCTGCGCCGGCGCCTCACGGCCGGCCCGCGCTGCCGATGTACATATAGTGAAATTCGAAGTTAATTAAACAAATTTGTAAAAGCGGCGTCCAGCCGTGAGACCGAGCGCCCCACACGTTACATGTTGTACAGTGAAAAGACCTGGATTTTAAATAAAATAAAGAATCAGAATTTGTATACTTTAAATGTTTGTTTCCTTCTGCCATTACACGATGTTACCATGCATGTCTAATCATAATTCATAATATTTTTAAGACTACAACTGACAGAAGTAAATAAAATATTCAATAGCATTCATTCAGAATACTAAAAAAAAAAAATTTAGAAAAAAAATAATTAAAAATATTGAGGTCAGTGGATGGTGAATAAAATGTAATGTTTGTCTAGAAAATATATTTTAATACATCAAATTTCAACAGACATTCACGTTTGTTACTTTAAAATAAAAAATAAATGATAAACATGGCCATTAAGACATTCGTTATTCGACTAAACACGAGACGACGCATCGACATCAAACGTATGTCTAATAGTGTACACACTACCCAATCTAACATTTCCGCTACTTCTTTTACAATAGTTATATTACACTAGAGCTGCGAACACACTGGAAAATTTACAATGGAATTAGGCCTTTTCTAACATCATTAACATATTATATAGAAAAAGTTTTTCACACAACAGTCACTGTTAAAAGACAACTATGCGATTTACATAAGCTATCGACATGTCTTTTAATATTACCACTTGTATGAAAAATCATCTACAGATCCCATAAAATTCATCTCATATTGGTCTAAAAATTCATTTCGTATCAATTTTTTTCTGGGAAATTGTGTGTCCACAACCTAAAACTCTGACATTCAGACGAAAATATCCTATACTAGACTTACATCTAAGTTATTTACATTTGGCAACATTACTTAGTCTATGTGTGGTGATATGCACACGGCATAGGTAAATCAAATTCGTCATGATTTCCCATTATGATATTTCAATTATGTTCTAAAATCACAATATTTTCAATGATATTTTTTTCAGGGGTCTGATGTCTTGCGTCACTTTGTGAAAAATCCTTAGATATCGAGATATACTTGCTGAGAATCACAAAGTGGCATAAGAGAACAAAATCACAGTTTTCTTTACTAATAAAGTGCGTTCAACATTATTTTTAATTCTAGTTTTTGAGGGAGAGACAGCATCTTTCAAAATTGATCTTGGACTGAAGGACTCTCCTTCGTAACTCGACTATGTGCAGTTAGCATAACCAGTCCGGCGTATGGCACAACATTTACTGTTTACTTACATCGCAACGACATTACGACTAGCCTCAATTAACACTCACACGATCTCTTGATAAATCCTTTTCTTTACATTCAAATGCAAAATTGTCAATGTTTTAAAAACACCGTTTTAGGGCTTGTAGCGCCTTTATATAATACTCCCATAACACCTCGCCCTATACCACAAAACGTTGCATAATTTACAAATTTGTAAATCTTACAAGGGCCATAAGACTCTATGACACATAGTTATAACGGAAAACCTTGAAAATATGTAAACTGTAGTAACAAGTCTACAATTCACATATATTTGTAATTTTTGGTGTTGAGCAATATTTTCTAAATTTTTTTTTTTGTATTATAAAGTTTTTTGATACATGCCCAGGTGTATTGCACATGATACAATTTCCTCAAACCGTTTCACAATGAGAAGGCGTGTGAGTGATAAGCACTAAGAGAAGTATGACCTAAGACTGATTATCGCTAAATAACATTAAAATTAACTTAGCAAATGACATCCACTTACGCAAATACTAACACCTAATTTCATTGCTTCAATTTCCCATTAATTTAGCACTTTAGAACGCCTCACAAATTAAGAGCCAATAAACTAAGTAAATAAAGCCAATTAAAAAAATAATACCAGTCTTACTAAGTAAGAGGTCCCCGTTTATGAGAATCAGGCAAGATTTGTTCTGTCATTTCAATTCCATTTATACTATCAAGCTAGGGAATTCATCTATTCTGGCAGTAGAGTATTTTGGCCAATAAAACCATAAAATACCCATTTACAACGATCAATATATAATTGCCTGAGCCAATGTTTTAATTAAGGTTCCAATTATTGCAGTCAACAAACAATTAAATTATTTCGTGTAAATGAACCTTAAAGCATACATGTTTTATTTTAGTGCATACTAGAATAATTATACAAAATATGGGACCCCATATTGTTAAAAAATATCTAAAAATAAAACACTGATATGACAATGTTATTAAAAATAAACAATAACACGAGTATTAAATAAAATAGCGTGGCCGTGGCCTGATTAAGCTCCCTTTAAATAATATTAATTTTGTTAGTACTTAGAGCGAAGCTACACATTTTATGATCAAATAAATAAGATCGAGAATCGGAGTCGAAATCGAAATGAAATATTTTACTACTGATAGTAAAAAATATCTCTTAATAAATATTTACATTTATCAAAAGTTATTATAAGCAACAGTGTATGATAAAGTCAGTATTGGACATTTTTTTATAAAGTATGTACTGATTGATAATAATTTGATATACTTAGGTAATGCTGTTGTTTATCATGGACACCGTACTACAGCTTGGTGCGACACATTGACGGCGCAAAAGGAAGCGGCGACGGTTCCGGAAAGGGAGCGCGAACGACGACAATTACCATACATTAGATCGTGTTAGGATGTTTATGAAGGAAGCTTATGGATACCTCGGTAAGTTGTTTGTGAGCCTATCAATTTAACGTCTGGTCTGGGTCTGGCCTTTAATAGACATGAGTAGTCGTACAGTATAAGACCGTAATCTTAGAGATTTTGACAGAAAACAAACACTGGGAGTCGTTAGGTTAGGTTAATATATAAAGTAATTATTGTCCGTTTTTAAATACTAGAACCATTGATTTTGATGTGAAACATCTAGACCAGCCTACAGCATCGTCGCTGCGCGCTCGTAACTTTGCGTCTCTTTAGCAGAGTTACGTAGTTTTTTTGGTATTCAATTAATATGTAATTTTTTAAACAATTTTCTACAAAAAAAAAAAAAAACAAAATAGAATATTTAGTTTTTGATTATGCCATATTTATTTCCTTTAATAAACCATCCTTTCTTGCATATTTTCGATACAAAATATTTTCGATGTTTCGCATCTGCCAGGCGTCACGCAGTTCATTTTTGTGGTAATTTTTTTTAAGTTCTACCTCCCTCAGCTTTATTTTGCGTATGGAAGACATAAATTCATAATTGAATTCGCAAAAACAAGGATGTATTCAAAATTTTCGTCCGATGTCTTTGCCCTTTTTAAATATTTAACGGCCAAGCTACCCATTAGGCGTGTCGGAATCACAGTTCTAATTTAGAATTGACCGGATCGCTACGAGAATAGCGATATAAGTTATTACAGCTGGCTCATTTATAACGATATTAAAAAAAAGTGCTTGATTGCTAGACTGATTGTTATAGCACTGTGACCTAAACCAGCACTTAAGTCACGTTTTTCTGTGACTTTTAGGTCACACGAGCTAAAAATTAGTATACGTTACGTGTGACTTATGTAGTCTATTAATGCACGGCTTAGCACTCTCGCTACGCTCAGGCGATAATTTCACGCCGTGCAATAATGTACTATTTCAGGGACCGGTGTTACCATATCATTATTTCGTCGTCGTTCGGTCGTGAATACTAAGGAAACCAGACTTCAAAGCCTACATTTCTACACGACAAGGCGGAACAGGGTATTTGGATACAATTAACTAAACTAGTAGTGACTTTCCATTCCAACATTCAATTCCTATTATTTTGTGCCCATTATAAAATTATTATCGCAGAAAAATTTATTGGACTGTGTATTTTATTAATATTTCGATGATTATGTGCAATAAAAATGTGCGCTTTGTAATCATTGATTTAAGTATAAGAAAAATATTTTACGAATAGAATATACTGCCTTCTAGATTCATAAACCCCTGTGGTCTAAACTTTACCATAATCATTCATAACGGTGCTCAAACATTAAAATCATAATTCAAATCAGTTGATTAATTAATTTACAATGTCTTCTTAATTTTAAGAAATCATGATGAAACTACACTACTTATACGCGATGTAAAAGAGAAAGTATTAGCTTTTCTATAAAACGTAAATATTGGAAGTTTGATAAAATACTTATAATAAAAATAACGTACTTATAGTGTAGTTTCAGAATATGCTGTAAAATAGGGGCTATTTTAAAACCAACCGGACAAAATTTTATGACGTTCCGCTTTTCAATAAGTCTTCGATGTATTTCAGAAATTTTAATTATCCCTTAAGTTTTAAAATAGCCCAGTTTGACATGTCACTATGTTATCATCTTTCGACGGAACATAATTCGAATAAAATTCTTGATACCGAATTTCACAGGACCCTTACGAACGCGAGAATCCTGAAACTGAGCGCGAATCCATTTCGATACACCACGTCAGATTCAATGATACAAATTGTATTTTGATTGTCCAATTCATAACATATACTTTGTACTTTACCTTCGACAATCAATGGCTGCCGCTGTACACTGAACTTAAGACTACGGTAGGTACAGAGAAGATTCGAGTTTCATATACTAGGTCTGCAGTATGAGCGCGGGATGAGTTACTTTTTCTGCCTGCCCTTGTCCCTTATTACTTGTGGTCGCAAAATGTTTTACACTTCCATTCTCCCTTCTTAGTTGTCACGTTATCATTCATCTTACTCTTTCAATGCATCTCATCTCACACAATCCGTCCATCTTTTTTTTTAACCTGGCTCTGACTTCTATACACCAACATTAATATTCATCACTCTTTTATTAACATGCGTTTCATCCCTTCTCATTCAGCGTCAAACTTAAACTACGTCAACCCAGTTACGCCTACTAACCCAACTCTGTACCTACTTTTGTTCACCTGTTCAGAACTGTATGAGCGGCAGCTCAACGTAGTGACGTCAGCAAGGCTGCTGGTCGGCCAACTCGTGGATAAGCAGGGGGGTGGTGTCGGGGGTGAGGGGGGGCACCCCGGTCGCGGGCTGCTGCGCACACACTCGCTCGAGTACGCACGACGCGGAGAGACGGGCTTCCGCGTCGTGATCCCAGCACTCTTCCATAGTGTCGCACAGGACTGTCATACCCTGGGGAGGAATTCGCTTTTAAATAAACTAAAAAAAAAGAAACAACATGTGCGGTCGGCGAACCCCCTTCAGGAACGAAGTTGCTTACGTGATACTCGCATGCGCATATAATAGAAGACAAAGAGAGAGAGAATGTCGCATAGAAGGGACATAACGCTTATCCTTACCTGACAATTTCTATCAATCAATTCCTAGCGCATTTAATTAAAAAAAAAACTTAAATGAGTCTGCTCTTGACACGACGACCACGCCTGGTAGAATGAGGAGCGAGCGTACCCTGAAAGTGCCTGTTTCATTTTGGTATCTAGGTTATATACGAATTGCAAGAATTCGTATATAACCTAGATACCAAAATGCTGCTCATTTGAACTAAAGTCGTTCGCGAGACAATTTGGTTTTACGAAACTCTGGAGTATCTATAGCGTGCTCATCTTAAAAGTTAAAACAAATTAAGCCGCCTTCTAACAGTTACTACTCATAATCAGCATATAACGTTCCTACTGCTGGAACACAGGCCTCCTCTCTGTGGGAGGGAGTGTGGGCCGTGATCCACCACGCGGCAAACGTTTGCTGTTACAAGTATGGACTGTTAAAACTATGGAACGGAGTAGTCTGGGTATCAAACTAACAGACCGGGTTAGGAATACGCCCAGTGTGTGTGTGGTGTAAATAATAAAGAGTATTCTATCGTATTCTATTCCACGGCCCACTCCCTCTCATTTAGAGATTTATGGCAACATTATTATAGGCTGATTATGCTGTGTCAAGTAAGGATTTTCGTGTGATCCCTACAAAATGTGTGGGGATTTCCATTTCAGGAAAGTATAAAACTAAATCATGATTTATACTTATTATTGTTATCTCAAACAGACATGCGTAGAGGAAGGATGTTGCTGCAGCTATCGACTGGCTAGGCCGATGAGCTGTCATTGCATACATAACAAATTGAGTAAATCTGCAATAGCTTTATTTTTTTGAGCAGGTTTTGCCTACGGCTTCGCCCGCGTGGAAGTTGGAAATTATAGGTCTACCTGTTTGCTGAATTTCATAGAAATGCGTTCAGCCGTTAAGGCGTAAAAACACAGACTACATACTTAATTTCGCATTTATAATATTACCCCTTACTAATAAACGTATATCAGATGAATAATTACACACCCATTTCTCCCTTTCAATCGCCAGTAATTTGACTTTCGGAAGAAGACAAAGCGTTATGTAACTATTCAGACGCTATACAACGTTTATTAATAAGGGGGTTAGTATGGATTTTAAGTAATATTTAATAGATTTTATTGTACGCAACTTTTCAGAGCTCTGATTTTCCATAAAGAAGGCAGCCCTGCCGAATCTCCAAGTGAACATAACTAAAATAAATAAATGCCCTGCACAACTTGGACAGTTATACCCGTTACTTTGCTATGCTATTTTTTTTTAAATAACATAATATAATCTGCCTATAATGTTTCCACTGCTGGCAGACAGACCTCCGCTCATTGAGAGGGAGTGAGCCGTAGTCCACCCCGCGGCAAAAGTTTGCTGTTACAAGTATGGACTGTTAAAACTGGAACGGAGTATTCTGGGTATCAAACTAACAGACCGGGTTAGGAATACGACCATCCGTTCCATCACAAAGATAACTGATGTTACTTGGAAAGCTGCTAAAATAGAACTGGGCTGGACACATCTGCCGCAAGTCAGACGAACAATGGGCCAAACTTACGACCCAATGGGGTCCCTCTTAATGGCAAGCGACGTCGTGGCAGGCCAAGACGGAGATGGCGGGATGAGCTGGACTCCTTCAACAAGAACTGGTCCTTAGCAGCTTTAAACAGAGAAGTGGAAAGAGAGTAGAAGCCTTTGCCCTTTTTTTTTTTTTTTTAAGGATGGGAAATCATCAAATGACCCCTCCCGCTCTGGGTGGAGCGGAAGGGAGTGTCAGACTCTTACTGACTAAAACCCATCCGTGTTCCTTCCTTAGCCCTTTATGTTCCGGGGCAGCGGTAACCCTTTAGGACAATCCCGCTGAAACGAAAAGAATGTTAGCACCCGAGATTTGAACTTGAGACTTCTTGTTTACTAACCAAAGACGTTAGCCATTGTGCCAAACCTGTCACAGAGGCCTTTGCCCTGGAGTGGGACATCACAGGCTAATAATAATAACTCGTGACAGCCAATGAGTTAATAGCAAAGAGCCTCGACCAACTCATAAGGAGGCTCTCGTTGGGCAGCTGGATCAAGGGTTTGATTCAGAATACGATACTTCTGGACACGGCCCGCAATGTTTTGAGGTTCCTCTCTCTGGAGCCGTGACCACCGGTTGCTTGAACCATGTTCCCGATACCGGTGGGCTACTATTTTTTATATCATATTTAAAAATATAATTTACTAGCGGCCCACCCCAGCTTCGCACGGGTGCAATTTTTTTTTCGAACAAATTTTTTTTCTCTGCGTAAGAACCATCCTCGTACTTCAAGGAATATTATAAAAAAAGAATTAGGGAAATCGGTCCAGCCGTTCTCGAGATTTGCGCTTAGCAACACATTTAGCGATTAATTTTTATATATAAGATAATATATGTATATAATGAAATAAAGGAAATAATAAATAAAAGTAAGTTATCATATTTCACTGCTCGTCAAAAGCATCCAACTACCAGCAAAGATCTCCATGTGGTTAACAAGAGGGTAGTAGGAATATAACACAAGCGTGACATATTTTACTTACGGGGTGGTTCCGCCAATGCGGCGGTATTTGCGGCCTAAGTTTCCTCTGCACCACAGCTTCCTGCATCTCTTCAAGACTTGGATGGGAGCCTACCTCTTCCTCAAGAGGCAGACGGTATTGTCCTGGTAATTCTGGAGCCGCGTCACTGCATCTACAATATTCAATATAGGTTTCGAGATAGACTGGCGTTCTGGTGACTAGGATATGTCGGAGACAGAATGATAAGGACAATAGTTTCCAAGGATTTATAAAACAAGCTCTGCTTACCTATCTATAGGTAATATCCCTCTTGGGGAAATTAAGAAATCTAAATTATATTTCCCGTAGCTCATGGTCTGTAGACAGGTAGTTACTGGTCATTAACCTTATGTACCTAATTAGTAATGTCGCATCATCGTTCTAGGTAGTGCTAATATTTATTAAATAAAGAAAAGACAATGATAAATACTAGCTCTATACCGTGGATCAACGCACGTCCGCGTCGCTAAGATTACGAAAGGAAGCGAAGACGCCATGCGGCATATAGCGTAGCCACTACGTACCTAACCGCTTTCCCATCTGTTGGACCGTTCCTCAAGGAGACGTCCAGCCAAGAGATTAGCCAAGCCAATGTGTTTCCAAGTTCAGAACCATCAGGTGAAGGTGTAGAAAGGCCTCACTCAAATGCCTTTAATTTCTCAAACACTCATTCCCATCAAGTCACAGAGCGATGTTTAAGACTAAAATAGGTATGGCAGTCGAAATCCCTGGACGAAGGTTCCGACAAACTACTAATCACAATTTTCATTCAAATATGTTCATTAAGTATTATACTAGTACTATAAACACATTCACTTCTCGCAAATGCATTTGCTTTCCAAAATACTTTCGCTGAATCAATCATTCAAGAGCTCAGTGCAGAAATGATGAATTTGACCCAAAAACATAAATAGAGAGCTTCTAGTTCTCTATTCGACAAGTGTGCATTGAAAAGGTCTCCCGATACTAAATGCAACGGTTATTGGTTTTAAGTTTTCATTTGATTTCGTGGCGATATAGAGTAACTCTCGCTATCGAAACCCTAAAAACGGTTTTGTTCGAGGACCTAAAAAAGTTATTTCATTTGTTCGAGGTCCTAAAAAGGTTATTTCAGACTAATGTGTAGTAGTAAAACATGAGTACCTACGTTAAGAGCGTTTACGCCGTGCGGCATTCCATACAAACTTTCAAGCCCTTGTTTTTCGAAATGAATGAACCGATTTTAATGAAACTTCATACCCATAAGCAGGATACAAAGGTCTAAAAAGTTACCCAAGCACATTTTCGAAAAGTAGTGTTACAGCCAAATTAGACAGATTTTAAAGTTTCCATAGAAACAGAGATTTACAGTTATCTTAAACGCTCTTAAGTTATAGTTAAAATACTGCCCGTTTTGTAGACGAAATACGGCCAGCACAGACGGTAATGTTGCTTGTTAAAAAGACATTCGTGATTGGCGATGAGACGGGACAAAGCTTAATACTAACAAACAAATCTATCCGCTTGGCTATTTTTAAAATTGCATTAACATTTTGACACTTTGCAACTCAAATGACAAAACCGACTCACCTTGAAGCGATCTCCCACAGCACAAGAGCGCAGGCATACATATCTATCCTCAGGAAAGCATCTTTCGTGAAGTTAATGGCTCCATCCAGCACTTCAGGGGCCATGTACCGTCTTGTCCCGACCTGACCATGGGCATCACCGCATCCTCTCCCTGCCACAAAGATCAATGCGAGGCCGAAGTCCGCAATACAAGCGCTCAGGTCAGCTTTTAGGAGGACGTTCTTTGATTTGAAGTCTCTATGTGCGAGGGCTGGTTTTCCGCCGCCCTCTTCATGGAGGTGGGCGAGACCTCGCGCCACGCAAGCTGCTATGCGCCAGGCCTCTACCCAAGTTAGCGTGTGACCTTTCAGATAGTCGCATAAGGAACCCTGGTGAAAAAATCAGAATTTCTTACTGCGAAGATTTAATAAAACACAGTAAAAACTCTATACAAAACGACACTTAAAACTTGTAACCTAGTGGCTGTAGGTATTACTAATTCATCATTCTAAATATAGTCACGTTAACTTAGAAACTGTCAGAAAATTCTTTCTTGTTTCGAACATATCGATCTATCAAGATGCAGGCGGATATTTTTAACTTGCCCGTATTGTATTGTATCGTTCTACGCTCAAGACTTATGTAATACTAGCTGTGCCCGCGACTTCGTTCGCGTGGATGTCGGAAAACAATAGGTAATGTGTCGCTTAGGAAAGGTGTAATTGCCACTCCTAGGGTTCGGTACCACGGCCCTTTCGACTGCAATCACTGCGTCTTCATGGTTCATAATGACAATGCGACGAAGTGTCACTTTGATTTTTGAGAATAAATTAAAATAAAAGCGCCTGCTCGAGGCTGATTATCTAACCAAACAGCCATAATTATGTCCATTTTATTTTGCGTCTGTCTTAGAATACCAACTTGTAAAATCATATCACCATTTTATCTAAAGTATATCTGAGATTAGTAGGTGAAGTTTGAAGTTAGTTTTTCTAAGTCTTGGTTTCTTCTCTGTGGTAAATTTAGAATTTCTTAACTTGGTATTGAAGATATCATATATATCTACCAATATTATGCCTTATAAAGCATCGAGATATCTAGATGATAAAAGGAAGAATACATTAATGGTAAGAGCTTCTACATAAAGTTGCCCGTGTAAAAAGCAACCCATTAAACTTTGGTTATATTTGACACCGGCCGCCATTTAAACTACGAAGATGAAACCCATGAAAACTTAAGACATGATTTTGATTTAGACCTTGTACTGCCGAAAACCAGAAAAAAAATTGTAAAGATAATTACAAAAAAATATAAACGACTTCCATAAAAAACCCTACAAAGTGCAAAATAACCTTAGTTTGGGAAGACGTTGCGCGTTGGCAAGAAATTACAGACTTCTGAAACCAAAGGTCTATTGCACTTTGAAGTGTGTTTTTAAGTCGGTTGTATTTTATTTTATTTCACACAAAGCCGTGTAAGTTTATATTGAAAACCATGAAAACGACACACATGATAAAAAAAGAAAAAGAAAATTGCAGCCGCCATCTTCGATTTTCATTTTCACGTCACAATCGGCTTCAGCACTCTCGAAAACCATGAAAACGACACACACTACGAATTTTTCGATTTGCAGCCGCCATCTTGGACTTTCATTTTAACCAGTACTGAAACGGTTTACCAACAGTCGATTGGTCCATGAACCGTTGGTCAACACCATTAACTTTTCATCCAAAGGACTTGTGACCCACGAACGTTTCCCCAACAGAACTCTACGTCAGTGAATGCTTAACCAACAGAATGTTTTGACCAATAACTTTTTACCCAAAGAACATTTGACCCATGTCAAATAGAACTAAGGATGCAAGGGCGAGCGAAGCGAGCTCGGGACTTGGGGCACCCCGACTCGGACAGGTAGGGTTCGAAGGGATGATGGCGGCTCAAGTGAGCGAGCAAAGCGAGCGAAGGGCACCCCGAGGTTAGGCTTGGTTAGGTTACTTTATACCCTTTTCACAGAAATAAAGGACTACGTCTTATTATTATTTTACTTTCACCTTTCCCGGCGTCTGTTGGCCTTGTTCTTTGGGTGAAAAGTTATTGGTCAAAACATTCTGTGAGTAAAGCATTCACTGACGTAGAGTTATGTTGGCAAAACGTTCGTGGGTGAAAAGTCCTTTGGAAAAAAGTTAATGGTTTAAAGATAATGTTCACCAACGGTTCATGGGCCAATCGACGGTGGGTAAGCCATTGGTTTCAGCACTCTCAAAAACCAATAAAACGAAACCCATAAAAAAAAATGCAACCTCCGTCTTGGATTTTCGTTTTGACCTGCCTATCGGCTTCAGCACCTTTGAAATCTATGAAAACGACATCCATGACAAAAAATCAAAACAAAATTGCAGCCGCCATCTTGGATTTTCATTTTGACCTGACTATCGGCTTCAGCACCCTCGAAAACTATCAAAACGACACCCATGACAAAACATTTAAAAAAAATGGAGCCGCCATCTTGGGTTTTCATTTTGTCCTGACTATATCGACTTCAGCACCCTCAAAAACCATGAAAACGACAAACATGATAAAAAAAAATTGCAGCCACCATCTTGGATTTTCATTTTCACCTGACTCTCGACTTCAGCACCCTCGAAAACCATGAAAACGACACCCATGACGAAAAAGTTAAAAATTTAGGCAACCGCCATCTTTGATTTTCTTTTTGACCTCACTTACCGGGGTCAGGATCCTCGGAAACCATGAAAAATAGCTCTCTCTCTCTCTGTGTGTGTGTGTGTCTCTATCTACCTATTACTTTGAAAAATGAGGCATAACGCTTTTTCGTTATTTGTCGATTTCTCCCTTAGAACTCCTACCGCAAGCTCCATATTAAAACGCTCTGCGTTACTCAACTTTCTATATCAATAATTATCTAACTTCTTTATCGCTCAGAACACCACATTAATTACTATTATCTTACATTATCCTCACTTTTTGTTTAAAATTATTTTAGTGCCACAGGCGCCACTAAATAAACCATCAATGGAAAGCGATTTTGTTTAATATTATAATCATTATCATTACTTTTTAAAATAACATAGACATAAGTAGGTATCTGTGTTATTTCGTCATTTAAGTAAGCATAAACTAATAGGACGTGATTATTCACAAATCACATCACACCAACAATATGTTTTCGTTAGTAGGTACTAATCGCGCCAATAGATGTCGTTACGTGTTACTAAAAAACGTAAAAAGTTGTTCTAGAATACTTTAAATTGATTATATCTTTTGATAGAGTGAACCGATTGCGATGAAATAAAAACTAATCACTGCTCCGAGTTCTACACCATATTTGAGTATAAAAAGTAACCGTATTGGTTTGGTACTTTTTACGTTGACCCTGTTCAAATCAATAATCTGTCACATCCAAACAGACAAACAGACAAACCGACAAACCGACAAACAGACAAACAGACAAAAATTCCAAAAATTGATGAAATGGTATCTGTTGGTTATCCTTTAACACCCCAACTATTTTTTTTGGAAATATTTTCAATGTACAGAAACGTCTCGTCTACAGATTTATTATATGTATAGATAGATAGAATAGATAGATAGATTTTACACAATAGGAAGATCGTGTATACTGGATAACTTCGCTTGTTATACAAAACATCCTTTGTTGATTTGACGAGATTTTAAAATAGGCCGAGGTTAACATAATAGCAAAAAGAACTCACCTTCTCATGGTAAGCTGTGACCAGCCAATATTCAGCCTGGAGGTTGTCGCCTTTCTTGTCCACGCCAATATAATGAAGGATATCTGGATGATCCATCCTCGCGAGTCTGAAGATCTCTTGCTCGGCTAGCCACGACTGTTTGTCTTGCAAGGGGAACACCTTCACGGCCACATCTCGCTGGCCGAGCTTAGCCCTCCACACTGCTCCAAATCGTCCTCTTGCCCTGACCTCGCACAATGTCACCTGTCCCACAAGACCGACGGCCTCGTTCTCCATGCCGGCGCCAGCGGATGGAGGTCGGGACAACGACGCTTCACCGTTGGCTAGTTCAGCGAACGACGTTCCTTTACGCTTTCTATACAGAAGGTAACAACCGACAAGGATCGCGAACAGCAGAAACAGAGGAGTTAACGTGTATGCGATGACTGCCTTAGTGTCATCGTCAGCGCTAGGGACCGCCGACGCGGGCACTCTCTCTGGAGGGATCTCAGTCTGCGACGATATTCCAGCTTCTATACCTGGGAATACTACATTCTGGTTACACATGTCGCCTTCACAGCAGCAGTGGAGGAGCGGCAGCTTGGAGTTGTGCAGTCTGCAGTTGGACGTCCTGTCTGTGCACGACACAGTATCTACGAAACATCCTTTTACCTTGGGATATGCCGTATTTGTGACGTTGTCGAACTGCCACAGTACAAAGCAATGGTTGCTTTTGTCTGCTTCGACAGGTTGACACTCTTCTTTGATAACGTTTGGGACGCATGTTGAGTTTTTGGCAGTATCGCATGTGGACGTTTGAGAACCATTGAAGAACTCACATTGACTGGTTGTGACTCGGCCTTCTTTTGGTCGAGGCGGGAAATTCTCGTCAGAAGGCGGGGCTGCTGTTAGTGACGTCACTTGAGTACCTTTAACAAAAGGGTTTTTTCATTAATCTCATATTTACGGCTAGGTTTTACGTGAACAAGGGCAGGCAGAAAATCTCGATACTATCATGCAATCAGCGAGCTGAGCGTTGTTACAATTTTGGTGAACATTAGGTACTATCTATATCATGCAATTAGCATTCTGCTATTATTTGCATTTACCACAGACAGAGTTGACATTTGAACTAATCATATTTTATAGTTATTAGATTTTTCATTTTCCTGTGTCAAAAGATAAATAAATTAAGATTTATCAATGACCCATAAAACAAAGCTGCTTTCCGTGTGTTTTACATTAAATATAATTTTAATGGTGATTCAATAAGCCAGGAATGAGTGCTCTGCCTCTATCTGTAATTACTCATTGGCCTAAATAAGCATAAAATAATATTCTATGAATATTTAGCCTCAATACACCTGTATGACACACATCCTAACAAATATTATAAATGCTAAAGTAAGTTTGTTATCTTTTCACGCCTTATCCACTGAACCGATCATCATAAAATCTTGAGTTTGAGTTTGAGTTTTGAGTTTGAATACTGTTCCCAAGGAAAATACCAACAACTTTCGACAGTCACAATTGCTTTAGGATGCTAGAAGGCTCCACCTTTCTTTCGGATCATGATTAAAATATGACCTGACTTTCTGAGCAGTATTCTAACAAAAAGTACTAGGCTTGCATGAATTCACGATAGTATTTCAATCATTAGTATTATGCTTTTAGGATTTGGATGGAATTTGGCACACAGATAGTTTTAAATTATAACCTGTATTAACACAAAAGATACTTTTTATCCCGGTAATACATTACATTTAACACACAAAAGCTAGTTAGGGATGATGTAAATGTTAGCTTTTAAACCTACAACATTTTATTTACAGACTAACACATTAATTAGGTTCCCATCTTGAATACAAATATCTTAGAAGATGAGGTATATATTTTATTGTTTAATTATACAAGCTGTGCTCGCAACTTCATTTGCATGGATGTCAGAAAACAATAATGTGTCTCTTTACTAATTCTTTTTCCCAAATAGAATAAGTCTTAGTTACTCCTTATAACATCAGCTATCTGCCAGTGAAAGTCCCGTCGAAATCGGTCCAGCCGTTTCGGAGATTAACCGGAACAAACAGATAGACAAAAAATTTTAAAAATTTTGTTTTTTGTTATAGGTACCATATAATTTCATAATTATGCTTTTAGTAAAAAGCTGTTATTTTTTGACATTACAAACACACTTCAATTCCATTTATTTGTATAGATTGGAGTAACAAGCAAACATACAGACCCAAAACAAAAGTATAGTTTTAGGTAAGTACTTGAAAAAAAAAAGAAACCATGCCTTACAAGTGTCTATTTGAAATTAATGATTTGACTTTGATTTCAAATGCTGAAAGAACCGTCAGACAAAAAGATATAGGCTAACTTACAAACCACTATTAAACAATTTTCTGAGCATGTTAAGAAGTCAAATCTTTTACTTGATTCCTATAAGTGTAAAAAGTTATTATTCACACAATAAATTCAACATAACATAACTGACAAAATGTAGCCTTAGTACTACAGGTACATTTCTGCTTAACCCTTCGGGAATACAGGCACAATGTTATGTGTGCTGTAAATATAAATTTTGTCAGTCTTGATGATGAATATTTTTACCTGTATACCAAATTCTTTTGTTAACTGTACATACAACATAGGCATAGCCTTTTGATAAAGCAATGATGGTCAAAATATTCAATTTTTACTGTTGAATCTAGTTCAGTATTCATTTCAAGCTTTTAATCCAACATTGATAGGTAGAGAAACTAATTAATAATATCTATAAGATTCCTAAGAAGTATTAAATATATTAAAATAAATAAATGTTTATCAAAGGTCAACCATGTAATAGGTAGTCATTATACATTTAGTTGCAGATTTAAATATTGCCCTCACAATTAATTAATTAAACACATTAATAAACTTTATGAATTTGCCATATTTCATGAATCTCAAGGATATTATTTTAGTATGCAAATTAACTTTTTGACATACAAAACACTACCTAACAATATTTCTCATCTGAAATTTGTTATAAATTTTAAAGAAATTAACAAAAATATTGTTATAGCTTTTGCTAGTACAGACAAAACTATTGTGTAAATAAATTATTTGTCAACAGACCGATAAGACACAATGGAACATTGAAATACAAACAAGTTGACTGCAAAACCCTAGTTTTTTTGCGCAAAAACATACAAATCACAATAGATAGACGCTAGGCTTACCTAACATTAGCATCGCGGTGAGGTACAATATCCTCGGAGCCATCATCAGAACCATGGCGCAGGCGGGTATAGCCCTCCGGACCCGACGCGACAATCCAATGTTATTTTTATACGCGGCCCCGACATCAAACGTCTAGTCTATTTAGGAAATTCCGACATATGTACATGTCAGATAAACAACGCACATCCCAAAACGGTCAATTAAAACACATCCACAACATACAACTACACAAGGAACGCTGCAATGTGCACGATGATCAATTTAAATTAATCCAATAATCTCAATTGCATTGATTTCAATTAGTATTTCCGAAAATAAAGCATCAAATCGCAGTACGAGGCTTCACTTTTTTTGACGTTTATTTTATAGTGACCATAGTTAAAAAAAACTAGAGTGACCACAGAATATGTCAATGCCACAGAACCAAAACCAATGACTAAATAAACCCCTAAACCTATCTCAATGCCACAGAACACATAATACTCCTAGCAGAATGATAGTGACTGCTGGAAGGCACTGACTTCTATTAAAGAAGATACAGGTCAGTGTTCTTACTCTAAGGCTGGAAGGCTACATGCTCTGTGGCTGGCTGGATGGATGGAATGGATCTCTTCATTTCTAAAATAATATGTATGGTGCACTTAGGGCGTGTACACATAGCGATCCATTGTGCGGGTCCGTTATTTGATGGCGTATGTAGTTGTATGGGCAAGTTCACACACAATACAGTATTCCGGATCCAGTAACCGACAAAGTATGCAGCAGTCCATCCCGTTTTAAAGGATCCTGTAAAAACGGAAGTTCTATGTGGACGCGCCCTTACACATTTAGTAACTTGGTAATAACTCTTTGAAATTATACCAAGATTACATTGAGTGATCGTTAGCGTCAGAATGGCTGGTTGCATATGGCAAGCGGCTCTGAAAGTATATTCAAGATTATTCGTCCGATTTATTTATTTAAAGCTGTATGGGAGATACCCGGGATACCCGTTATTGTATCCTACTTTATTCTGTCTCGGTATGGTGGGCTACTAAAAATTAGAAATTAGGCGCGAAGTGGCACTGGCTACGTATATTTTCAAAGTTTTAAGAGGTAGTATACAAAACTCAGGTATACTATCAGAAATAGGGTTTAATATACCGGATAGGTTGGACATGGCGGACATGGCGCGACGGCGCAAGCCGCAGCTGCTGGTGGTGCCGAGTGCACGTACTAACCTGCTGGGGCGCGCACCGCTGACTCGTGCGCTGCGCACTCTCAACACGGTGGCGGATGCCATAGACATATTCACCTGTACACTGGGTGAGTTCACAAGGGTCACGTACTGTGTAGCATGTAAGTTATAGTTAAGTATATTTTAAGTTACTTTGTCGCATTAGATTTAGTATTATCTGTAATGGCAAAGGAAACATGTCATGTGAATAAATAAATAATAAATAAATATTTGCTACATTTCTGACAGACAGACAGAGTTACTTTCGAATTAATTTTTTTTAAATTTATTATTCTTTTTGAATTGAATTTGATATATCAAATTCATTCGAACTCGAAAAAAAAATTTTGAAAAAGCTGTGACTATTAAAAAAAAAAGAATTTGGCATTGACTTGACAGTGACAGACAGTGACAGCCAGTGACAGATCAGATCTGTCATTTTAGAATTATTATACAGTAAATAATAAAATGATTGGCTGTATATTAAAGCAAAAATGCTATGGGACGTGATAATTTAAAGACAAAATGTCATTCTTCTATTTAACTCCAGTTAAAGGTGACTTGCCTGCACATTTATTAGAAGTTATTGTTGTTAATAGGTTAGGGCATATAAAAACAATTTTTTGCGAAGAGCCCCCTACATACAACGAATATGTTGTAGAAGGAAGTATATACGATAACGTTGGACATTTTATACTGTGCATAATATCGATTTTAAGCGAAAATAAGGAGTTTTCTGAATATATTTTGAAGACTGAATTGGAGCTATTCAAACGACGACTAACATCTCTAACTGCCTATGAAATGAGATCGTTCGCAAAAAAACTACTCAGAAGTATTAAGAAGTATGACAATGTACTAACACTTATTGAATCGCTGCAAGTATTATGTCAGCATTTGATGTTAAAGGATGTAGCTCAGCATATATGTTCAACTCATAGCAATTCCTGCTCTGTGCACACTATTAGTTTGAACTTCAAGCAATGCCTTCGTCTAGTAGCTAGAAGACAAGTTGAAATAACGAATGGTGTAGCTGTCATACCATGTGGAAGATGGAAACAATATTTAATATCACTTTTTAGAGAAAACCTGGTCAACCGAATAAACAAAACTGATGTAGCACCTCTAAAGAGTGACTCAAGGATAATGGAGCTCCTTCATAAGATAAAAAAAGAATTTATATTTTCTAAAGATGTGACTAATGTATTATTGAGTAAAAATGTGGACTCTGCATCTATGTTTTTCCCGCCTTGTATGCTAAACCTGCATCAAAACCTGCGAAGAAGGCATAGACTGACTCATACACAGAGGTTTCACTACAGCTTATTTTTAAAAGATATTGGCATGCCCATAGAGGAAGCTGTAGATTTTTGGAGAGCAGAGTACAGGTTGCATCCAAATGGCAATCACAGTTGTTGTCATAGCTGGGAGATGGATGAAAAGAAGTATATGTATGGCATAAGACACATGTATGGCTTGGAAGGATGTAGGAAAAACTATGCTTCAGTAAACTGCCAGAGAATACAGAGCATAGACAACTCATGCTCTGAAGGAGGATGCCCATTCAAGTCTTTTGACTATAGCAAAATGATTCCACTTTTAAAAAATTGTACAGAACCTCTTTTGTCTCAAATTAATGAATTAAAAAGTAAAGGATTATACACAAATGCTTGCATGTTGTTTATGCAGAATGGTTGTACTAAGTCAGATAATTGTGATAGTTGTAGCTTTAATTTTACTCCTGTTAAATATTATATGACAACTTCCAAAAGAAAGGAGGCCACATTATGAAAAAAAAAATGTAAAAAACAATAAAGTAATTAAATTAACTTTTATCTTTGTATGGTATCCATAGTTGTAAACAAACCCAACTTTGACTACAATGAATTAAACAGTCAATAACTTGGTATTTTAATATTGCTTTTATTACTTTTAACATTTTACTTATTTACATAATATAACTTTAATGTATTATTATCTGTCAACTATTGCTAAAAGCATAAGACTGATATATGAAGACATTGTGTCCAAGCATAATCTGTTTTGTCCTATTACCTATTACCTAACTATTTTGTAAGAAATATTTTATGGTATGTAATACACACAAGCGTTGTTTAATTTATATGCCAAGGACCTCCCTACCCATCACTTACCTCCTCTTTTACAAGCCCTCCCTCATTTACCACCAGCATAGCTATTCACAACCATCCGATAGGCTATCGTATCGAAAATGTCGATGATCCTGATTTGCCTTGATGCCCCCGACAGCAAAAAGCTGTCGGGAGATTAGCGGTCGTCTATTTGATTTAAACTGACAACATTTTCGGGTTCTGGACTTGTCAACAGCGTTTAGAGGACTCCTAAAATAACATGATGTTCGATACAGAACATAAGCGTATCGAGTGGTTGAAATAGCTATGCTGGTACAACAAGACACTCAGTTGTCTGATGACATCAACTCATCTTGCTGCAGTATGAAATTGTTAGGGGTGCTAGTGGTGCTCAGCCACTGACCTCTATTAAACTCAGTGTGCTCAGACTCAGCACACACATATTCGGGTCGGCATGATTCGGCACAGCCGGAAAAAAGCCGGCACATTTCGGCTTAGTTCGAAATGTGTCGAACCGACCCGAACATGATTAAGCAAGAGGCAAAAGTAGATCCCGTACGAAGCTTGCAGGTCGGGCGCGAACCGAATATTATGTGTATTGAATCAAATATCCGATCATGATTGTGTGTAGCCCACCCTTACTTACAAGGTGTGATTGTCATAGGTAATTATAAGCTACTTTTGCAACTAAGTACAGGACAGCGATACCCATAAAGATAGACCATGTCAGAGCATTTAGCCTTCAAGGCTCTGTCTGACTGTACCTAACTGCAAGTGAGAGTCCTTTATAAGTAGATTGATATTATAAAAGACTCATTAATGCCCGTTTTAACTAACATTAGGCGACACATAAATCAATGCCTAAATAAAAGCGCGCTGATAAATTTCAACTTTCGCTGCTGAGTTGAGCGTCGAAAATTCAATAGCGCGGTTAGGCGTGAGAACCTTAGGGCATTATTTCTAAATAGGAATTTTATAGCCAGGAATTTGAGATAATTTTCAAGTTATGGAACAACAAACTGAATGTCATACTTCACAAAGTCCAAATTCCATTGCAACCAAAAATTTATTAGGACCTTTTTGTTACAAATGGTCACTCAAAAATCAACTTTTAAGTGACTCGATGGAAAGTAAATTAGGTAGGTATCTGAGATTATAAACACTACTAATGCTCGGTTCCTAGAAGCAAAAACGAATCGTTTTGCTTACCAATGGTAGCATTTTTGATTGCCAAACTGGCAATATAAATAGATTTGTAAACTAATTTTACCTGTGTTAGCTACTTCCAAAAGGGAGGGTCTACTATGCAAAGCTATGTGGTCATTGCTTCATTATTAGTAAAGATACAAGAGTTTTAATTTTAACCAATAACGGTCCGCAAATTATAGGAATCGGCCATAAATCTGTACGTATCTACGTAGACCTGTGACGTAGACACATCTCTTGCATTCAATTTGCCTTGTTGATGATGTGGTCATACAAAACAGATATGGCTTTTAACACATTGTAAACTCGCTGTGGGCCGCGTGAGCTTTCTCGTCCGCGCTGGTAGAGCATGACCGCGGCGCGGTCGCAGCGTTCGTATTGTGATACCAACCCGTGATACCAACCTAACATTCGCAAGTACGCTTGCCGAACTTGAGGTCTTGCTTCGACTTCTATGTAAGGGCCAAGGTGTTATTGGGTTCACATTAGAATATTTTCAGAAGCTATCTTTAATCTGGACGTTCGGTTAGTAGCACAAGGCATGGGATAACAGGTCCGGCGCAATCTGGGTGTTGGTACAGTTGTAGTACATCTCTACCGATCTCTTCGGGGCATACTGCATGGCGTAAAGTTATACACGATAGGGGATATCTTTCTGTCTCCTACAGGTAGTAGGTAGGTATATTTGTTTGTTCTCTATTTCCTTAGGGATGTACTTCACCTATCTCATCATCTACTGTAAGTATTTGCTTCTGGTGGATTGGAGCACAACTCTCCCATATTATGTCAGTAAGATGAAACAGACACCGTACGATAGTACCTACCTACGGTATCTGCTGAGCTCCTAAAATTTTCTAAACTTGAAGCAACTTGAAACATGATGTTTTAACAGGTTCGTAGTAGGTAGTGTTTTCCAAGGTCTGCTAACTCCCATGGGGTAAAGGCGTGGGTGTGTGTACGTAGGTACTTTATCTTCGTAAAATCATTTCAGCCTAATGTTGTGGACACTTAAACTTGGGTCTTCGGATATGTCTATAGACTTAATGATCTTCGTCTAGGGTTCGGGAGAATGATTTGTTTACCGGTTCTGTAAAAATTTGGAACCGGTAAAAAAAATCATCCGGTATTATTCATGATGGTCTTAGGTGTAGCAACATCCACTGACCTCTATTAAACAAGTACTTGTATAATACAGGTCAGTGAGCAACACCAGTTGTCGCAATCCCTTGCCCGGGAGTCTAGATTGTCTGTGGCCGTCACTTCTGGTTCTGGCGTGTCCATGGGGCCTAAAAATGCCACTTTGGTAGAATCATAAAACAATTCATATCACCCTATTAAATTTTTTCCTCTATGCATATAACGCACGCATAACGCACGTCATCTGTTTGATAGTTTCACACCTATATATCCCTTTTTTTTTAAGGATGGGAAATCATCAAATGACCCCTACCGCTCTGGGTGGATCGGAAGGGAGTGTCAGACTCTTACTGACTAAAACCTATCCGTGTTCCTTCCTTAGCCCTTTATGTTCCGGGGTAGCGGTATTATAACCCTACCCTTTCGGACAATCCCGCTGCCCCGGCAGGCCATATATATACCTGAAGGGTTAGGCAGAGGTGTACCTATAGCATTTTAAAGTGGCCTTTTTAGGCCCCCATGTCTGTGGCCTTTGCTTCCCAGTCTATCAAAAAGTACCTACTCCTATCAAAAAGTACTCTGTGACAATGTCGTCTGAATTAAAATTTTTCCTCTATGCGGCTGGTGAATTTTTTCCTCTATGTGAAAAACGTATGTCTCGTTCAATGATTTCAAATGTAATTATATGTCAGTGGACTCTATCAAAAAGTACTCTGTGGTCAGTGGTCTCGTTATTGTCAAGTTCTTCAGCGGCTCAAAGTATTTTTGAAATTTGGTTTTCACCTCGCCTAGTGTGACTTTGTCCATGTCGAAGGGATTGAAGATAATACATAGAGGAAAAAATTTAAGAGATAATATAACTTTCTTGCCTATCGCACGAAGAAGCATTGCAATCTTCCTTTTTATAGTTGTTCGCCGTAAGGAACAAATCGAAAGCTTGCCACCACCTTTTCCAATTTGTGGCCAGTTCGTTCACTGTTTGTGGCATTGTTTTGACCGATCTGAGGTGTGTCTGTGTCACGGAGCTTTGTTTTTACTCCGTGGTCTGTGTCTGCCATTTTTTCTTTATCAGGTTTTGCGCCTTTATTGTTCTCAGACATCTTGACGTATTTACCTTTCTTGACTGTCTACCTCATGACTTCTGACACTATGTTAGGTCATGGGTTTTATATTGAAAAGACAGGATGCTGCTAAGTCTTGTATATTTCAGTTCTGTGCCTTCGGCTTGGCCTTCCGAGATAACCTAACTTACCTATCTGTACTCACATGCGTCTACTTACGTCCTCTTATCTCTGAGCGTGTTCCAGGGGCGGGGGTGAGGCGCGGCAACGTGCCCTCCACCGCGCGGGAGGCGGCGGCTGCCGCGCGTCGGGAGAGCGCGTTTCTTTTACGTAAATGATTACGATCAAAATATTACGAAAAGTTTAGTGTTTCAACGTTGTTGTAACGTTTTTGTGAGTGATTTACCGTTGGATATTGGGGTAAGTCATTAAAATGTTTTATTTTTGTCTCTGTGTTGTTTTGTTCTAAGGTGCGGGTTGATATTGAAAATAAAATTGGTTTTGAGCGACATATTGTAAGCTTAGCATGCTCTATGGCATTACCGGACATTCCATCCACAAAATATGTATATAGTTGTCGGACATACCATACCTATTACCATCCACATTTTACGTACCTACCTACCTGCATGCCTTACCGCGACGCAACAATGGCGCTCATGCGGCATGTCTGCTGTTCAGCCACAGGCCACAGCCGTCTGGTCAAAGTCATAGCCCGAGAAGTGGGCTGCGCGGCTCGAATATTGAGCAACGCGGCTCAAAAATTGGGCGGCGCGGCCCGAAGACTTAGCAGCACGGCTCAAAATTCGGGCGGCGCGGCTCAGAAATGGTATAATGTTGCTATAATAACCCCTTGAGTACGTGGTACTGCCTGCTGGGGTATCGCTTGACCGCTTTGCTTTTGCTTTAGGTGACGCAACAAGGAAGTCTTGTGACCCTTAGAGAACTGTTGGACGAGCATGCGGGAACGGACCAAGATGAGATTTTGGAGCCGGTGAAGGTTTTGGCACAGGAACATCTCCCGGACGGATGGACTAGCTGGGAAGTTACTACCGCCACAAAGGAGGAAGTATTTGGTGAGGAGATTGAACCGAATATATTAAACAAATTAGTATAAGTTCTGCCTACCGTGGGCCTAGCCCGCGCATTGAACCAAGAGGCGGATCACCTTTCGGAGAAGGGATATCGAGAGATAAGGCGTAAGCTACTGGATTGGGCATTTACGAGGGCTCTTGTTTTTGGGCCACCAGCGGTAGCAAACCGCATTCGGGGCTCGGCAGCGCGCACTGAGCTTTTTAAAGAATCAGTCGAGGCTCTGCGAACACTGTTGCACACTAGGGCTGAAACTGATAAGATTCTCTCCGGTTCTCTTTCTGAAACGGAAGAGACTAGTCGCAAGAGGAAGAATACATCGGCTTCGACATCACAAAGCCATGAACCTTTGGCACGTAGGCGCAAGCGCGACTCAACCTCACCCTCCACATCACAAGATGCTAGATTTAAAGCTATGGAACAAAAATTTGAAGGCATGTTTTCTGTTCTCTTGGAGAAATTCGAGCATCGACAACAGTATGACCCCGAATCCGACAAGGAAAATTACTATTCTGACTGTGAATTTGAGTCAGTTTCGGAGAGTTCTGAGTCTCCTTCATGGAAAGCACCTACTTTGGACCCATATCCGGATTGGCAAGCCGAGGAAGACGAGAAGGAGATTGAATTTCTGCCCGCTAATAAAGAAACGGACCCTCTCATACCCGACCCGTCGGGCATTGAGTGTGCCAAAGATTTTGGCACCCAACATTACAAACTGCCATGGATCTTCCCACCTCCACCTCAAATACCCAGAGTGTTACGACACCTACAACCAGTCCTCAGAAACCTATCTGCTGATGGTTCCGCGCTGGGTAACAGTTTTTTGGAGGGGCGACCTGAAACGAAGAGCTCTGGAGGCCCCCTTTCAGATACCGTAAACCGGGGTTACTTTGATCAATATTGAACCTTCAAGGTCCATATCTTTTGAATCTCAGGTTGTAAAAAAAAAAAAAATCGGTCTAGTAATCGATTCTTTTTAAACTCGCGATTTCTGTAATAATATGTGAAAAAATATGGCTTGCTTCTGAGAAAAAAAAAATAAAAATGTCTAATCAAAGTTATAATGAGAATGGGGTTACTTTGATAGCTTTGGAATTACGCAAGAAAATAGGGCACGTTGCGTATGGGGTAACTTTGATCTAGTAAAAGACAAATGAAACCTAAAAAGTATGCTTAAGCTTACGGTGCTTAAAATAGTTGGTGAATTCCCAGCGTGTCCTCTAGAAAGGATTCAACAGTTCATCAATGATGTCAGAAAAAAAAAAAAAAACAAATTGCGTTTCGTTTTACGTACTTCGCGATTTTATATGAAATAAAAGTTTCAATCAAAATCACCCGGCTGTTCAAAGTAACCCCGGTTTACCGGTACGCAATGTCAGCACAAGTCTGGTCGACCTGTCCACCAATCGCCCTCTGTCGAACGCAGGAGACCTGTTTTTCGAGGTTTGGAAGATACGGGGTGGGGAGAACTCATAGCAGATATGGATCCGGGTGATATCGAACTTGTCCAGTCCGCATGGCGTGATTCCACGTGGCGCACTTATGAGTCTGCCTGGAAACAATGGGTCTCGTGGTGCAGACTAAATGGGAAAAGTCCTAGTAGTCCTCGACCTCAGGATGTCGCCACCTATTTGGGGTTCCTACCCCTTTTAGAAAGCTTGCAGTTTCGACCATGTTGGTCCACAAGTCAGTTGTTGTGACTCCCACGCAGGAAAAAGGGTTGGCCGCTCACCCTTTAATTTCAGTAATAGTCAAAACTATAGGCATTAAAAAGTGTGCATCCTCATTATCCAAGTCACAGATTTGGGATGTTCAGGATCTATTGAAATGGTTGAGATTTCATTGTCCAACTGAAGATAGCATATTTCAGGTTTCTCGGCACGTAGCCTTGCTGTTATTATTGGCTTCAGGTCGTCGTATCCGCGACCTAACTTTGTTATGCATTGACGATCTGCGATAGATTAAGCTCTTCGATAACGTTTTGGCCTAAATTTGGCTCTAAAACCGATAATATCAAGAATCGGCAGCATCGGCATTGTCTGGATGGCTAGCAAAAAAATGCCAGCAGCACGTTTCTATTTCAGCTATTGGTGGTGAGACGGATCTTCAAAATGTCGAGTAAATGACCTGTGCACATTCTCTCAACGCGATTTGGGCGCACTTCTCTCTGCTTTAAGTGATGTAAATATCGTAAGATTATCGCCTGAATAGCCAAATAGTCGAAAGAATATAGAGTAATTGCAACTCGAAGACTCTTTGATCGAGTGAATGCAACCAAGCAGCATTCATAGACCATTTTATTTATCTTCAATCCGGTACGAGCTGTTTGTGAAAATAAATATAGAAATGAAGTATTAAATTTTGCCATATATTTGTGCCATACAATTTTACAGTCATAATGACAATTCGTGACCTAAAGTTAGCTCAAAGGTGTTATTCATATGCGGGGTTAAATTTTTCGTCTATATCTATTCCTAACATCTTAGTTAATATTTTCATGGGCCGTAAGATTTCTTAGTAAATAATGAATAATAAATAATATTAATTTAATAGTTTATCTAATTCGCCATTAAAGCAATTCACTTATCATCACAAAGCATTCACTCGATTTTTAGCTGAGAAATAGAAATGAGGATTCAACTTTACGACTTCTTAGGACCGCCATTGCAGTTAGTTTAGGGTTCCTTAGCGCAAAATGTTAAATCCTTTATATTAGATCAAAATACTGTCATTAATACTCCAGAGGAATTTAAAAGAAAATTAAACATAAACAAAATATTTTAGTGATTTTTATTATATGAGTGACTTTTTCAAAACATTATAATGGCAATTTAAATGGTTTATAACACCATTAGTTATACTAGTACCTAGACGATGAGTCGATGAAACATGCAGAAAATAAAATGATAAACTGCCTACAAAATTAAAGTTTACCGTAAATTAATACTTAAGTAATTTGAATTTGGTTTAGTGATTGGTCGGTGATAGTGTAAGTACATAGGTACCTACAATCTTATACAATGTTTTTTATTATAGGTGATAATAAAGTAGATAAATTCATTACAAAAGTTGACTTAAAGAAGCTTAAGGAATCGCAATTTGTTGAAATTGAGCACGTTCGAGGGGAATTCCCGTGTGCGAAGGGGAGTAACGGTGAAGTGGGGGTAGCACTTTAAATGAACGCGGTGAGAACACACTGAATATCCCTGCCTAATTAATTTTATAAGACCTACGTATGGGAAAGATTTATTGGTATGTAGTGATGATTACGCCGTAAAATAGATTACAACGAGCTGTAAGGTGAATAATAATCGTATTAAATTAGGTATTCTTTTATTAAAAATTGCTGTCAATTTTCTTAAGGCATCATGACAAATATTAAATTGGAGCGCCCACTCTTTAAAATTAAAACGAAACTCATCATTTAAATTTTCACTGTCCTTGGACTCTGAACTATAATTGTCATTATCACTACTATCAGAATCAGAGTCTTGATCAGCGGAGATATTTTCGAAATTAGAACACACTTCACTAGCTGACGGTTCACAAATTTCATAATCAGTAGAAGTGTAAATATTTCCTACAGAACCCGCACTTGTATTATTTGATCGCTCTTCATCTGTGCCAATGTAGATGTTGATTGTTTCAATCGTGTATAATCTTGTTTACTTTCCGTCGGAACCCACCGCTTCTTTTAATTTTTTCCATCTATTGTTTTTGTTTTGTTTACAGTGCTGTAAAAGATTTCATTCAACTTTCATACCACAATTATGCTGAAAGACGGCTTTCAAATGATGTTTAGAGCACCTTTGGGGCTGCAATAGATAATTTTAAAGCGTTTTCTCAACTTAAAAAATTAAGCGGAATGAAAGCCTTGTAAAAAGCTAGTAAATGCGATATGAATTCGTCGAGTACACGTTTACTAGACATGATTATAGAGCCAAAAAGCGTTGAAGGCTAAAATATCTAGACAGCTGCTTTTAAACGGCTTTTTGTAATAAATAATAAGATCTTTCATACGAGTGTTTTTCGATCCATAGTCGTGAGAGCAATTGCTTATACGATCTCTTTGCTGGTTGGGGCAGCTATCTTGTTCAAGAGACCCTGAATTAAATTTGGTCAAATGGGTGAATTACTTGATTGAGCTGTCAGCAAGTAGAAGAAGTGCACGATATAATTTGTTTAGTCTATTTAACACACGTGGTGAAGTGAGGGCTGCCTCAAGAGCACTAATTGCCGGCTGGATTAAGGCTTCTTTTAGTGATTTAGGCATTTAAAACTATATTCCGGGCTCAATCAGATCAGCTGTTGCGTCAAATGATTATCAAAATAATGTACCGTTAGACTCTTATCTTAAAAAGGGGGAACTGGAGAGGTTCCGAAAAAAAATTTAAGGGAGCGCCGATCGCCTAGTGGCGACCTCATCGTTTGTTTAGTTATTTCTTTTATTTTAGAATGAAAATGCAGAAAATAAGCACGCTATGTTGTGCTCCACAAGATTAGACGTAATATTATTACAAACGGTAGTTTTACATTGTTTAGTGTTATTATAATCCGTAAAATGAATAATAGTGGCCACTATTTTCTAAAATAATGATTTACGAAGGTGTTTTTATAAACATGATATTAATCCTTATCAAAATAAATACATTATTCATCACAAGTATTCAATTTTGAACAAAATTGCCCTTGACATCACTTGATTTCAATAAATATCTTAGGAGTTAAGTAAGTATCATAGTTTTAAAATAAATCCGCACGGCCGCCGGTAGCTCAGAGCTCTGCGAGGTTTACTATAGTTCCACTCTTAGCGTCAGCGCACACCAAGAGCAGAGCAGAGCAGAGCATTTTCTGAGACTACTGAAAAATGAATCTTATGACAATTCCATACATACATATATCCAAACTTGATGCTCGACCGGGGGCTCGAGCTTGCAAGATGCGTGTTCGAGTATGCGTTTTAAATGCGCGAGCGCGCGACCGGCATGCGGCATCAGTTGGAAATCATGGACGTTGTCGTATGAAGTTGATTTTATTTACATATTCTTCATGTTCCTCTTAATCTGCTGCCAAAAGGGTGATCATACTAAGTCACAATCAACCAAACAAAGAGCATTTTCAACGGAGTTGCACACGGAGGAGCGAGCATGCCGCCTGAACGGTCGAGCAGTCAAAAATTTTCTCGACCATACGCGAGCATTTTGCAGTTCGGTGTGCGCTGACCCTTACTGATCATAGCGTGATGTACCTAAAATAGCTTCATGTAGTAATGTACTAAGTGTAGCAGTATTTACAACGCCACATGCGAACAACGCGTAATACTGACGTCACGCAAAATCCTGCATCTCGCATGTAGGGTTTGCCGCGCAACTAGCATAGATACAACGACGCGCGACGGCCCGAAATGAATCATCGGGCAATTGCCCGCCAGGCACAACACCCGTCTGGGTGCTTACTCTCGAATATAATTCCGATAGATCGACATTGAAATTGTCAGTCAAACGTCAGGGATTGGCTGGGCTCACTGAGTCTAGCCAAACCCTGACGTTTAACTCAACCAACTGACGTGTGAACAATGTCGATCTATCGGAATTATATTCGAGAGTAAGCACCCTGGTCGGAGGATCCTCCCTTTTCATAGAGTATGAGTGAACTTTATACCCTGTTCCTCATCCATACTTCCATACTAATATTATAAATACGAAAGTAACTCTGTCTGTCTGTACGTTACCTTTCACGCCTAAACTACTGAACGGATTTCGATAAAATTTGGCAGAGAGATAGATTGCATCCCGGGGAAGGACATAGGATAGTTTTTATCGACATACCTCGCGGGCGAAGCCGCGGGCGGAAGCTAGTACCTCTATATAAGTAAATAATCTTAAATAATACACAATATATGTATTTTAGTAGGTTTTTTCCCCACATAAACGCGGGTGAAACCGCGGGGCACTGTTAGTTTACACTTTACAATAAGATAGAGGTAGGTGCTTCTTGGCCGAATTAATTGCTTAGGTTTTTTTTAACTAATTCTACCGTGCTGCTTCTAGACACCGACTAAGACCAGCCCGCTTAGGACCCTGCAGTTTAAGAGACGGGAATAGCGATTGTGCCGAAAGGAACGTCCCAGAATTCGCAACCTCCCTGTGAGCATTTGCACCTAATAACTGTACTCATTTGCTTTTTCTATCGCACTGAGATTTGGTGGTAGAAAACCTAATTCTAACTGAAATCTGTGAAATTTATTTATCGCTAAAGCAGAGGTTCAAGGTTGATTGGGAAAATTAGACAGTTTCGGGTAGCTTGATGCGCTGCCGTCTGTACAGACGCCAGCACATCAACCTACTACAATCTGTCAAATTTCTTTAATAGATTTTCAACTTTATCGCTAAAACATAAGGTTCAAAGTTGATTGGGAAAATTTAACGGATTGTAGTAGGTTGATGTGCTGGCGTCTGTACATGAACTGTCCTTGTAATATTGTCTCTGTAATTTATGTGTAAGAGCACCCATCAATTTGCTAAACGTGGTGAATATAATAGGGTCTCTTGACTATGGACACTAGTTAACATTTTGACAAAAGGACCCTGATCAACCTAAACGAATCCCAAAATTTTGCAATAGTAGTCTTACATTTTGTCTGTAGAACCTATTGCGGAATGATGCTTCTATATGTATGGATGCTTCCATAATAATCTACCTATCAAAATATAGGCAGACCCAGTAACCCAGAATTGAATCATTGATGCTATTGGGCCAAGGTCGAGATGCTCTGTGACCTGTCCGTCGCGTTGCAACCGGCGGCACTCCGGTGCAATCAAACCAATCAATTATTTACGGCGGAAAAACTTATGGGTACTCGAACCGACTTTAAGTTGTGAAACTTTTAACTCGGAACTGGTCCTTCCACCTGAGGACTTCCTAAAAGGTTTATCTTGAAAAGTTTCATTGTCTTTTGCAGCAATAATTGTTTGTTCTTTTGAACACCCTTCGGGAACGATAAGGTGGATCACACTTAAAGCGCCACGACGGGGCGCATATAACGCGCCCCCGCACGTGATTTTCGACATACAAATTCAATAAAAACGCGGGATATTTGGCTCCATTGGCATGACGCGTTGTAGTGTGTGATGCGCCTAACTCATAGCTCCTCTTTTTCAAGACTTGAGTCTATGGCTCTACCAGAGGCACAAATCGTGCCTGTACTGACTTGAATTGAAAGAAAGAAAAAACGTTTATTCGCGGTGAACATGACGCAAAAAAAGAACAAATACAAAAAATAATAAAACGTAGGGGGGAAACATGCGTCACATTCACGCAAAACGGCCATCGCTCAGCATTATGCTGCGACCCTATGCTAGACAGAGCCCCAGCGCTGGTTTTCAGCGACAGCCGGCGCCGACGTAATGACGTCACCCGGTGCAGCAAACAATTAATAAGATACTATACCGAAGAAGTAATTAAAGTACACGGTACGGTACGGTACTAATTGAAGTACACGGTAGCACACACTATACCATCATCATCATCTGCCTAGCCTTTTCCCAACTATGTTGGGGTCGGCGTCCAGTCTAACTGGATGCAGCTGAATACAAGTATTTTACATGGAGCGATTGCCTACATGACTTCGGTTAACAAACGTTAAACAACTGTCCGTGACAGAATTTTGAGGAATCTTACAATTTCTGAGATTGAATTCAGATTATTCAATGATCTTCATTCATGAAATTGTCTTATTGCCAGTCACACTGGGAGTCTAGGATGATAGAGAACGGTTTCTTTGCACGCTGCAGCAACTTGCAGCTGTAGCAGCGGCGTAGGATGCAGGCAGGCGAACAGTCTCATGTGTCCGTAATATGTTTTACCGGACCCTGAACAGGTACACTTCAAATCAGAACCGGTTTTTATAAAAAGGTGAAAATATAACTCCGGCGCTAATGATTTGTATCTCAGGTACTGCAGGGTGGGGCAGCGGGATTGTCCGAAAGGGTTACCGCTACCCCGGAACATAAAGGGCTAAGGAAGGAACACGGATGGGTTTTAGTCAGTAAGAGTCTGACACTCCCTTCTGCTCCACCCAGAGCGGGAGGGGTCATTTGATGATTTCCCATCAATAAAAAAAAAAAAGGTACTGCAGGGTCCTACTCTTACTCTATGAGAGTCATCATTCAAAGGATCTTTTGGCGCTCGAATGACGTTGATAGGACGGCGCTATTATTAGTTTTATCGCTCCACATTCTTAAGTATCTATTTAAAAACTTGTTGACAAGTAAAGTAAGTCAATCAATTTTAATTATGAGACCTTCCTTCATCCCCAATTTTTGTTTTTAGGTAATATCACAGTTAGTCAATGGTTAAACTGCGGAAATAGGTACCTATAAATAAGCTTGTTGACGCAAGTAAGTATTGTCATTCGATATTATTACTAGACCATACTCATAGTAACAGTTTCAGCTGAAAAAAGATGAACAAATGGCCTACCTACTTAGGATTTTTGAATGATTAACTTTATATCTTCACTTTTCTCTCTCCTCACAAAGGTTCAGGTCTTTTGACAAAATGCACAAAATATGTGAGAGACTGGCGTCTATATCCTAGAGCCTGTGTGACGGATCGCCAGCCTCTCACCCCGAATGAAAGCTAAAAATTTTCAAACTCTAGACAAATTATTTATTGATGAAGGGAAAAAAAAGCAGGCAGGTGATTATAAAAAGATTAGTTTGTCAAATGAATGATGTTTTGATGTAATGCGATGTTGTATTTCAAACTATTTGTCAAATGAAAGAATAGTTTGTAAACTAATAACTTTTTTTTAAGGAACAATCTCTAGCCATATGCCCTGGAACCATGGGGAATGAAAATTACCCATGGACCCGGTAATGGGTCGACCCACCGGGACCACGGGTAATGAGTGGTACCTACGTCATCATCATTCTCCTGCCCTTATCCCAATTTATTTGTGGTCGGCGCAACATGTATTTTTCTTCCATACTTCTCTATTAGTCGTCATCACGGTAGTCACCCCCTTTCTAGCCATATCATCGTTCACACAGTCCATCCATCGTTTCTTTGGTCTTCCCCTACTCTTGTAGCCATCGACATTCATACTCAAAACTCTCCTCACGACATTTTTGAGTGGTACCTACGAAATTTCCGATCACCATTTTCACCCGCCGGAAATACTTGGTTTCCTTACAAAAAATAAAAAACAGAAATTTGGGTAATTTTTTTTTTTGTGGTAAATCTAACCTAACCCAATGAAGTCGGATTGTGCCAACTCGGAGTAATACATTGCTATTAATTACTGAATTACATAATTACCTCGATTGTATTTTGACGCACAAATTTGACATTAGCTGCAATCCAAGATGGCGGGTTGCGTTTCGTTTCAAGTTTTTCACATAAAACTTAAAAATTACATTTGAAAAACTGTACTTAAGCATAAAAAATACGTTCCGTTTTGCATAATTATTGCAATAGTATTTAAGAATTTTTGGAAATTGTTTAAAAATTACTTTGAGGGGATGAAGACTAACTCCCTTAAGCCCCCTACACCACCAATACCCTCAAATTCAGGCGACTCGTTTTAAAATCCAACCCCGGAATCGGCTTAAGCCGAGTGCGTATCACCACTCTACTCTACAAACGGCTCGTTTCGCCGTCGGCCGGCGGCGGCATCGCGACGCGTCGTCAGAGCCGAGCCGATGCGAATGGTAGTACTAGTAACACCCATATTACGTAGACATAAAGGCTTTTTTGACCGGTGTTAGCCGATTCCGCGTCGATAAATGTGGGGAGACCCTAACACTACTTTTGTCCGAACCATTTTTGAGATGGAAAATACCGTTTGGTCCCATAGTGCGCCCGCCGCGCCACGCTGCCCGCCGCCCTGCGCCCGCTTCGTGTCCGTACTTCCGTAGCAACTAGCAAGTGAGTCGGAGTCGGGGAAAAACCCCGCGCATTAAACACACAAACACAGTTAGTTAATCTTTCAACAATCATATTTTTAAGGCATTTAAGTAATAGCGTTTGTGCAGCTATACCGTCCAAGCCTGTACTAGTGTTGGTGTCAAGGTGGTCAATAATTTTTGATATTTCGTCAGTGTTACAGGGGGAAAGTTCGTTCAAAGTTATATCATGTGTGTAAACTAATTACTGTCGTATATGAGAATATTACGTGTGTTTATGTGGTACATGTTTGATTTTTCTACGTTACAAACATTACGTGGAGCGGTATGTTGTCGCTTTTCAAATTTAGAATTTGTGCGTCCAGCCGATCCAAAGATATTCACGAAAAACAGATTCCGCTGTAGTAACGTTACCCCAGCGGCATTTTTTTTAACCGGTGGTCGTAGCTAAATACAAACAAGCTAGTTAGATAGATGTCATTTGTGCCTAATTGTGCCCAAAACATGAAATTTGTGCGTCTTGAGGTTTCAGTTAGTCAAGATGCCGCTGCACTGGGATAACGTTTAGCAAATTGCTGTATCTCTTAAACGGCATGAGTTGACATACAATACAACTACGATTTTTTTACGACGGTGGGTCTTTATTTGTGCTTCATTTATTTATTTTTATTTTTACTGCTTTTATTTCTTCTATAATCGACACCGTTGGAAAATCTTTTTTTTTTAAAGCCTAAAATCGTTCCTTACGCTTCAATGAGAAACCCTAGAAACTTACCAAGAATGGTGGATTGTACCTTTTATGACCTCAAAGCATCATGCGAAATTAAATGTTACTGTTCCAACTCCTTGGAGAGTTATTCCATTTTAATTAAAATGTGGCTACGATATATAATTTAACGCTCCAATACATGAGTATTAAGTGACGGTAATTGTGATTCAACTAATAATTAGTACCTTTATTTAATTGTTTATCCTTAAAGTTTCAGCTGAAAACTCCTTGATATTTATAAGAAAAAACCATAGGTAAAGAAATCACACGATAAACCGAACAAATTCGAATGCAGACTGCATAAAAGCGGCCGCACAGTACATTGTGCCAACCTTCTTAAATTTGTAGTATTATAATTGAATTTTGACGGGTACAGGTAGGGTCGCCAACTTTTTTTGAGAAAAATAACGTATCAAATTCTTTGAATAGGAAAAAATAAAGCATTTGGAAAAAAAAAGTATTTTTCAAATTTAAGTATGTTACTATCCCTTAAAACACATATTTTTGGGAGGTTTTAGCAAGTGCTAACATTTTTTTGTTGTCTTTGAAAATTTCAAAGCTCGTTTTACAATCGGAATTATTTCAGATGTATTTTTATGTCTATTTGCTATTTGTCTTCCCTCACAACTATATTTTCTCTGAAAATTCTTTATCTTTATTAATAGATTTTCTTTTTTGGCTTTTAAGGAAGTGCATACTATCGATAAAAAGTTCAGTAATTACCTCACTGACCTCTACTTGTATAATACAGTACAGGTCAGTGAATTACCCATATGAGTCTTTCGTTTTACGCATAACAAAAGATTAGAAATAAAGTATTTTCGCATACTTTATTTTTATGCAAAAGTATAAAGTACATTTATCGAAAATAAAGTAGGATACGTTATTATAAAGTATAGTTGGCAACCCTAGGTACAGGTGCTTAGAAATGGTTTAAAAATAACTATTTACTTATTTATTTTTACATAAATATGTGACGTAGAGAATAGGGACCTTATTGACGAGTTTACTACAAACATAAATGATAAATGATTTATTTTCTTTAAGTAGGTTTGTACAAACACTTTTACACGTCAATCATATTTTTTTAAACTAGATGAGGTCGGCGTTTCCTATCTGACTATTCTGAGAAGAAAGGCCGAAACAAACTCAGAGGTCACAGTCTCTTTTAAAGTCCAGACAAAATCTTGGTCAGATCATGTGAAGACCATGTAGATTAGTGTCTAAAATGGTCTTTTGAGGAAAGAACCACACAGATTGAGCGGACCTGTCCAGTCATAATGTTAAGAACGTGGTTTTACTATCCCGGTCGTTTTGACTGACGGAATAGAATAGCATTTTATATAGGAGTGTGTTATTTCCGATTGACGAATGGGCTGCGATAGACAATGGTCGCTGGACAATATAGACATCCACTTGCCTCAATTTGATTAATTTGTGAATATTTTTAGTAAATCATAAAACAAAATTTAATTTTATTTCAATTCAAAACAATATCTATATATGTATATAAACGGTATTTTTTTCTTTTATTGTTATGTGCCTTATGTTATATTATCTTATTTAGCAATAAAAAAAATCGTATTATTGAAGCTAACTCAAAAACTACTCAAGCAAAGTCAATCAAATTTATATGGGACCACCCCTGATGCCTACCTTATCCATCAAAAACAATACATAAATACACAATTGCATTAGAGACACCGTCTAGAAGAATCATCAAAATTCGCATTGAAATGCCGGAGATGCAGTACATTTATGCATACAACTTCGTACATAAGAATAATTATCTAATGTATTATATACTAAAACCTTCCTAAAAGTATGTAGATCACGTTAGTGAAGGAAACATCAAAATCGGTTCATTAGTTTCTGAGAAATACGCGGACATCACCGACATCACCGTTTAAAAAACATGCCGCTGGGGTAACGTTACTCCAACCGAATCTGTTTTTCGTGAATATCTTTGGATTGGCTGGACTATGAACGATGAGGTACTAATTATCTGTCAAGCCGAAATCCTGAAAAGCGACAACACTCCACTGGGGTAACGCACACAACATTACCGTTTGTTTGACAATAGTTTGGGGGGAGCACTACTACATCTAATTTTATTAGCTGCTAAGTTACCACATATCTTTAGGTTGTTTATAGTTGAATGAAATAAGTCTTGATTAGGTTTTTTACTCTGTCCTGTTAAAATTTCTCCGTACGTCGTCGTCTTGACGTATTCCACATTGGGCACCCGCTTAAATGGCACCTGAGTTAATGCACCTGACACACAGCGGCACATTCACAGCGGTTGATTGAATCTATAATATTTCGGTTTATCCAATCTTTGGTCTTCAGTCGGATTGGGTAGGAGCCGCTTCAAGGCAGCCCCGGCCCGCTCCAGTCTGGGAGCCATCAAACGTCGGAAATGATCCACGAATTTCCACCGGCTGTCGAGGACAAGTCCCAGGTACTTCATCGTCGACTCGACGCCGCGCGCCGATGTGAACCCCTCCTACCGTTATTTGGGAACCCGACACGGCGACGGTGCGGTGGCGTGTTCCGAGGACCATGAAAAGAAACATATGGCCTCGGACTTGTCCAGGGCCACCTCGAGTCCCAGTCCTCACGCAACTACATTTTAGCAGGGGTTTCCCCCGGGCCCGGGGTGAGTTCCGTTTGATTGATTGATCATCCGCTGACGACCGGCGATCATGACATATCTTTTGCGATATAATATGCTATCCTGTTCCTGCTATTGATGAGCAGGCGTCGGCGGGCGATTAAACGGATCTCGGGCACTCAGCTCCGAAGATTCGTTAAAATGTACGTAATGTTGCCATAAAAAAAATTGAGACTAATTTACCGGAAAAATTTAAAAATTCTCGCAATCCCCGCAAGGTTCCTCTTCCCACAAAATACACTTTGGTCTTGAGATTCCCCGCAGTTTGGGAAAATCCCCACAAATTGGCAACGCGTGGGATGGTATATCTTCGTAGGTATCTACTTTTGATGGTTTAGTCCACAGAGCATGTCATTGTAACCTTTTAGTTTAGAATAATGAAATCCCTTTCGCAGTCTTCAATGCGTTTGTTTTACTCCTCTTTTATTTAATAATAAAATTGTAAATAAGTACTGTTTTTGAGCTGGGGTTTGGTCTAAGTCTGTATATCGTCGGCTTAATGCAAAAACCAACTAACTGCCCAAATTATGAGAGGTAGGGCGTTATGAAAGTTTGTATCAATTTCATGTATTATCTTAGATAGTGTTATTATAAGAAACAGCATCTGATTTATAATTAAATCAAGTATGCGTTGATTTATACCAGTTCATAGAAAAGTAACAGGGTTTCACAGACTATTGCATTTTGTGCCCTGAACCCCCTAATTTAGTTGCTTTTAGCTCCCTACAAAATAAAGGCTTTATTTTCGAAATTAAGCGCTAGTGTCGAGTCTCAAAGTTACTGGTCATTAATTCAAGTGTATACATGTATACATCGAACAATAATGTATTGTTCTTAATAATCTTTTTATTTTCGAGAAAAGTGCAAAAAAAAAATTGTTGTTTTACTTCCCGATATTTCTTGAAATTTTGTACTAACCCATGCTGTGTCCCTTAACAAAGCTTCTCGCATCCAACGCGTTTCTGCGGCCTTCACAAGGTCGTCGGTCCACCTTGTTTGAATCCATCCAACGCTTCGTCTTCCGGTACGCGGTCGCCACTCCAGAACCTTTCGGCCCCGTCGGCCATCTGTTCTGCGAGAAATGTGCCCTGCCCATTGTCACTAAAGTTTGGCAATTCTTCGGGCTATGTCGGTTGCCTTGATTCTCCTGCGAATCTCCTCATTTCTGATTCGATAACGCAGGGAAACTCCAAGCATAGCCCTCTCCATTGCCCGTTGGGTGACTTTTATCCTTTTAAAATAAGGCCCCATTGTGAGCGACCACGTTTCAGTACCATATTATGTCATCACATATTATTGCGTTAACGCTGCCCAGCCGAGTCGGATTTGATGATTGACCTCTTTCTCGAAGTTGGACCTACGTAACCAGACTGTTTGTCCTAGGTAAACATACTCGTCCACGACTTCGAGTGTAGCGTCTCCGATCTTTATGAGAGTGGGCATGACATGGGCATTTGCCATGACCTTCGCTTTGTCCATGTTCATCTTAAGACCCACTGTTTCGGAGGCTCTTCTGAGGTCATCGAGCATTGAACTGAGGTCCTCCATAGTCTACGATATAGCCATGACTACGATATCGCCGGCAAACCGAAGGTGAGTTTTGTACTCGCTATTAATGTTAATGCCAGCCCCTTTCCAGTCCAGAACCTTGAAGACATCCTCCAGTGCAGCTGTGAACAGTTTCGGAGAGACAACGTCTCCCTGTCTCACACCACGCTGCAGAAGGATAGGTTTCGAGGTCCGATCCTGGAGTCGGACTGACATAGTGGCGTTTTCGTACAGACACTTCAGCACCTCGATGTACCGATAGTCGATTTGGCACCGTTGAAGAGACTGCAGTACAGCCCATGTCTCGCACGAACACCACAAACCTCTTACTATCACTTGGAACTGAATTTTTCACCGCCACAAAATGAGTCGAGATGTCGTCGGCGCGAGAGCAATAACGCGGTCGGAAACAGCAGAATTTAAACCAACTACCCGCGGTTAATCGGTTTTAATTCTCAATATTTTGTTGGGATCATGATCAAAATTATAGAATTAAAACCTACTAAACCTATTTATTAATAAATAATCAACGGATAATAGCTTTTATCCTTTAATAACTGCTATTATCATTGAATATTATCGCTATTTCCTGTTATTTCCAATTACTAAAACCATATAATAGGATGTGATCGTTTTTCCTTTCCCAAAATTCCGTATATATTTCAGGTTTATTTATTTTGAAAACTGATTAAATTTAAGTATCATGTTTGACTTCGACATAAAACATAATTTTGTTGATTAACAAGGAATATTTCTGTTTTTCGTATAATCGGTATGGTTAGATAGTTGGTTTCACCATTCGTTATCTCCGAAACAAAGCATCGCACAGCTTAGTATGTTTTACACGAATCGGTGTTTTGAATCGGTGGGTATATTTAACTCAATATCCCAAAATCACCGAATTATTTGGCTTTTGAATTAACCCGCCGATATTATCTTGTAGGTTTTTCTTATTTCTTAGTAGGTATTTTGGAACGTCTGAATTGTTGAAACAGATTTTTAATGGTCTGTTTTTGTTTGGGAAATATTTCCCCAGTCTGATGGTTTCAATTGGTGTAGGGCAGTCTTCATACTGTGTTCTAATTATCTTCATGGCTTCATTACATTATTATCGTTTTGGCCTGGAGTTTGTGTTTTTCTCGTTAATTTCCGATATAATACCCACAATTACGATGTTTTTCTCGCGCCACCATTAGGCTTTTAGCTCAAGAATGAGGTTTTGGTGGTATAAGACGGGCGATTTAGGTACTTTCGGTGTGTTGTTGATTTTTTATTTGGGTTACCTATTTCTTTTCTTTAGGTTTGATCTTGTTTTGTGTTGTCTTGTTATTTTTCCACACCATTTATTTGATCGAGTCGTTGCGTAAAGTTTTCAATAGTTGACTTCATGGTTTTTATTCCATTTTTAATCTCGGATATTTTATTATGTCTACTGACTATCATTTTGGGTTTTTCCAAATTTCCCTAGGAAGCTCATCATCGCTGTGCGAACGTTTGTGGAATTCATTTTATATTTAGTTTCCTCAACACGTTGTTTTCGCTTAAATGTGTTAACATTTTCTAAACTCATCATCTTATCGCAGTAGGTAGTAAGTTTGGTACCGATCCGCTAGTGTTTCCGCTCTCGCTTATCACTCTGGTATTCGGTATAGGTGGTGGTGTCCTCTGCACATTCATTGTGTATGGTTTGACTCGAACGTTCTCCGTACAGGTGTGAGTAGGATGAAAAATAGCAGCGGTTCTTGTTACACGCGGGGGTGAGCGGTGCTGCGCACTCGCCGATGAGTGGTGTGGTTTTAACTTATTTTACACTTTGGAGTTTGACTTGTAAGTTCAGAATCACTTTCCAATGTTTTGTATTTATTTAAACGTACTTAACTTTACTTTTCTTAATAATAAATTAACACGTCTGCTTCCAAAAAGCACCAGAGGCGAAGACTATATCCGTATAATATTCGCACTTTCAGGGCAATTAGGCGAACCACTAATTTCTTACCTTGCATTTATAGCCCTGATACTAAACTAATCAACAAGGTAGCAAGGCGCGTCCGTGAATCAGTCGGCACGCACCAGTGGTAGGCGCGCTGAAACATCTGTTCATATCACACGGGACACCGCGGCTGATAACGTGTTTTAGTCGCTTTAAGTTGCTCGCGGGCGCGGCTGCGGCCACAACAGCTCCGCCATGGACGAAGTACACAAACCCCGCGAAATATTCCCGGTCAAATTCAACGGCGACCATTATGACTTAAACAAATTCATGCGCGACCACCCCGGCGGTGTGGACACGCTGAAAAATTTTAAGGGCAAGTCTATACTGCATGCGATGCAGAAGTTCGGACACAGTAGCAGTGCGTATCACATGATGAACGACTTGAAAGTGGACGGTGATCAGTTGAAGGATGTGAACTTGACCGGTGAAGTGAGTGCGAACGGGAGGATCATCACCAATGAGGAGAACACCAGGAATGTGGACGAGATCAAGTTTCTGGAGGAACTTGAGGTTTGTTTATGATTTTTTTGAAGATACCTAAGTGTAGAATTAAAAGCTTTATCCTGGCGATGGCGTATCTGTGTTAAAAATAATAATTAGGCTAATGCACATAGTTCGGCACCGGGAACCAAAAATAATAATCTATAAAATTAATAACTTACCGTCAAGCTGTCCATTAGTTGTTGAATAATGAATGGAATGAAGAAAGTAAGTTCCGTGTCTAGATCATGAGATGGTATCAGCGAATGGTGTCAAGGTGCCAATAACGATGCTTTATTACATAATTTCGCTAATGGTCGGGAATTCAAAGAGAAAATATGAAGCGGAAATATCATTAATTTTGGTAGGTACTTACCTTTTTTTTTTTTTTTTATTTGGAATGGGTTCGCTCTTGACTCTAGTCTAGGTCAGAGGTGACAGAGACAGAGTCGACGATGGAGTGAGCTTACCCAGAAGAAGCCTATTCACTCTCACTTTGAAGAGATTCGGGTTGTATGCGCTCGGAAACACAGACGCAGGTAGAGAGTTCCACTCTTTTGCTATGCGTATTAAAAAAGACATTTGAAAACGCTTAGTTCGAATTTGAAAACCTACCTACGTAAAACATGTTGTAGATTATGATTTTTCTAGTAAAGTACATACGAAACTACCTACATAATATGAAATACCTATCATAGAACACAGCTACGTCACAGGCTAGATGTCAAAGTCCTATTTTATTTCAAAGAACGTAACGGTAGGGGGCCCAGGTATTTAAAAAGTTTCTGCTGCGAGCCCTGTGGTCAGTGATCTTCAGAAGTGTTGATTTTGGCATGATTGGGTGTGGCCTAACGGCCTAACCCATAATGACTTAATTAAGCAAATCTTATGAAGAAATTGTGGGCTTTTCCTAAATGTAACGACTTTGAAAACTCAGTTTTTTACCATTTTTAAAAGGATATTCAGGGCGAATAAAAGTTATTCTGTGTGTATGTGTTACATGTCCTGATATCATATCATAATCAGCCTATAATGTTCCCACTGCTGGGACACAGGCCTCCTCTCGGTGAGAGGAAGTAGGTCGTAGTAAACCACTACGCGGGCCCAATGCGGGTTGGCAGATGTCACATGTCTTCGAATTTTTGGTTCTAGGACATGCCGGTTTCCTCACGATATTTTCCTTCACCATTTTGAGAGAAATGGTGATGAAATAATTTACACAAAGTAAAGCGCCTGTCTGGGTTCGAACCTACGACCTACAACTCGTAAGCCGTTACCACTTGACCACCACTGCTCTCATGTCCTGATAGTGAATATATAAATATCTGACGGATTGATGGAGCCTTTTGGCAAATATGAGGATATTTTATCAACTCAACAAATTACCCAAAAGTAGGCATAATTTTGCATTTATTCCTAATCCTAAATCAAGGAACGAGTCACCTTCCAAAATTCAAACAGTAATCGAAGCTATTGGGAGCTTCGATTACTGTTTGAATTTTGGAAGGTGACACGTTTGTTAAGATAAATATCTCGATATTCAAAAGTTTGAAAATACTACACACTTGAACGTAATGATTAAAAGTTAAGTTATTTTTTAACCGACTTCCAAAAAGGTGGAGGTTATAATATTATGTTCGATTTTGCGTTTTATTTTAATTTTTATTTATTTTCACCGATTTTTATAAAAAAGAGATACTTGTTTAAAGCATTCTCTTATTTTTATAAAGAACAGCCAATATTCTCTAGAAACCGCGCGAAATGAACGCGAAGTTGGCGTGATTAGCTAAGGAGTTGACGTGGTTTACTGGTGGTGTACTTCGGTAAGGAATCATTGAGTGATCATAGTGAAGTGAAATAAAAGAAAAGAAGAAAGAAAAAAAAGAAGAAATGAAGAAATAAGAAAAGATTAAAAGAAAGAAAGAATATTAAAAAAATATAAGTAATATAAATTTATGGGAAGATTAAAATAATTATTTTGGAATAACGCAAAAGCACCGCTTGGCTCAGTGACTAGAGTTCAGCTTTCAACTCCAATGGTCACAGGTTCGTTGTTATAGATTACTAGAGACCCGCCCCTGCTTCGCACGGGTTTTCGAACTACTCTGTAAAAAGATATTAGGCGTGCTCATACATAACGTTTTTTAAAATATTTACGTGTCGAATTCAGAACCCCTCCTTTAGAAGACACAGATAAACACGAAAAGAGACTTCATTAGGGTTCCGGTTTTTCCTTTTGAGGTACAAAAGGAAAAAACGGAACCCTTATGATCACTTTGTTGTCCGTCTGTCTGTCTGTCAAGTAACATCCTTTATCTCGGGAACGCGTGGGGGTATCGAGTTGAAATTAAAACCATATAGATACTCAGGTCTGCGGTCCCTTGAAGCTGTGAAAAAAATCAAACTTCTAAGTTAACGTAAAAACACATAGGATACTTTTTATCCCGATATTCTCGATATGCGGGTGAAACCGCGAGGCGCGGCTTTAAGCGATCCCATAGAAGGATATACTTACAAAATTCTTAGAATGTTTGTCCAAAAACCATGTGCCTGAAGGCTAAATACGGCTATCGGATGGATGGGTTATCAAGTCTAGCTTCGTTTAACTAAGTTTGTTATCAACTTATCACCTATAGGTACATTATGTTATCGATCTACCACGAAATGTACCCTAATTAATGATACGCGATGGCGCTATGTAAGGAAACCGGGAAAATTACACTTATTTTTGCATTAATTACCTTATATTATACATAATTATTATGTAATAGGGAAAATACACATTTTAACATTAGGGAGGTTATTATGATCAGTTGATAAAAATAACGGACAGTCATTTTATTTTTTGGTGGTTGTGGTTGTATTCAAACATGAACAGTAATAAAAAGAAAATTTGTCGGTTAATCCTACAATGTCAGTATACAAACACTCAAGTAGTGTAAATGTAAAACTAATAAATGAATGACCAGTAAAAATGTTGGTATGGGCAGTTAGGTACTTACTTAATTAGTTCGGCAGTTCATAGGTTAGGTTGGTACTGTGATCAACCACGCAAATGCATCGTGCATTTGCGTGATTTTCTGACAAATGCGTGCACTGACTGGACAGATCCTCTCAATCTGTGTGGCTCTTTCCTCAAAAGACCGTCTCAGACATCGATCTACATGGTCTTCATATAACCTGACCAAGATTATGTCTGGACTTTAAAAGAGACCCTGAGTTTGTATCGGCCTTTCTTCTCAGAGTAGTCAGATAGGAAAAGCCGACCTCATCTAGTTTTATAAAAAATATTATTGACGTGTAAAAGTGTTTGTGTAAACCTACTTACAAAAATAAAATCATTTATCATTTAACCACTCGCGAGCCAAATAGGAATAGGTCGTAGTCATGGATATCTATGTTCGTAGTAAATAGGCCAGGCTACCTCGACCGAATGGGCCAAACGCGCGCGTCAAGAATTGCTTCTAGCGACAACAATACCCGAACTGATAACAGTACCCGAATATAACAGGAAACCAGAATAATCTATAACCAATTAAGATAGCGATTATTCCGAATGACTAATGTAACTAACATTTTCTATCCTTAGATACTGATTGTAAAAGTACTATAAAAGGCCTGCGTGCCTTGTAACAATTAGGATTCATAATTCCGATCCAGCCTGTCCCTTGCTGCCCTCCCCCAGCGACGCCCTAAGCCGAGGTCCGCACCCCACAGGGGGGGTGCCCTTAGCGTGTCAGTAGTCCCTTAAAGTTTTTTAGGCCCTGGCTGGCCTAGGCATCCACAGGCAAGCCCGGTTAAGCAAACCTCACAATCTCTTAAGCAACCTCATAAGATGAACTGCGAGAAGCCAATAAAAAAAAAATAGGTATTAGGATTCATTACCTCATTGACTTCAGCTAAGTTACTACTTGTGTATTTCTAACTTGTTTAAATGTAAAATAATAAACAAATATTATTTTTACACTCCTTGTTGATCAGTGTCCGAGCCGGCAGCGGTATATGCGAGCGCAGATACTTCCAAGTTAGGGTCGACGCACATCTAGCGAGGCGCAGCGCATCGCGGTTGTCAGTGTCAAACAAAAATCAACATTGCGTGCCTTAAAATAAAGTCGAAAATAATAACATGAGACGCGCACCCTTTTCCGCTTAGATACGCTCTCTAGCTAATGGAAGTTTATTTAATCTCAACTTTATTATAACTCTTGCAAAGTCAATATTTCTTGCCGACTATTTCCGACTGTCCACACGTAAGTCATTTTACTGCTAAATATTATTTACTAAACTTTACTGCTAAATATTAGTTTACAGCTTAGTTTTTACTGCCGAACTTGTTAATAAACATACAATAAACAACCTGCCGATTTGAGTCAATCACCAATCAATCAATCGGTTAAACGTTATCAATCCAAGTCACTTTGCCTAGCTGTTTTATTGAATGGCTGAATATAATTCAAGCCGAGTTAAAATGCTAGGCAGTGAACTGAATGGCTGATTAAGTTAATTGGCTGCGACATAATATATACAGGGTGAAATTGAAAACATGCGACAAATCGACCAGAAATCGCGAAAAAAAAATCAGCTGTTTCCTACATTTATGTTCGCATAACTCGTCAAAATGTAGGGAACAGCTGTTTTTTTTTTTTGCGATTTCAGGTTTGTTCCCATAGTAAAAGTTGTTCATAATGATGAGTACAATCTCCCATTTCGATTTGTCGCATGTATTCAATTTCAACCTGTATAAGGGGAGGTCATATTTCGTTAAACTTGTTTTTTTGGTTTTTGTAGCGATAGAATTTGGCTCTTTCTGCGGTTTGGTCCGCATTTTATATAATTTTGAAATAAAAGGTTCTATCTGACCCTATCAGAATAACAGCGCTTTGGTATTATGTTTTAAATATAAATTATTTCAGCATTATGGACTTTTGGCTTTATTAGTTTTAAGTGCTCCTTTGTGGCTAAATAATAACAGCCGCACAGGTCGATCGGGCTACGCTTGCCGCGGTTGGTCTGTGGATGGGTGACCACCTTTACATACCGAGACCCCTTCGTGCCTCGGAAAGCACGTTAAGCGGTTGGTCCCGGCTGTCATTCGTGGATTTTTGACAGTCGTTACTGGTAGTTAGGAACTAGGAAGCCCGAAAGTCTGACAACCAGTCTTACCAAGGGGTATCGTATTACCCAGTAACTGTGTTGTGGAGGTCTGATATGATGAATATAAAACAAAGATATTACTATAATACATGCATCTTAATAAGAAAAATTAAAGACAAAAATCTACACTCTGAACTAATTTTTAAAACTAACACCGAAGAAGGGTTAAGACCTCTCCGTAGCGCAAACGATATTTGTCTCGCGAGAACACGTACAAATTACGGAAAGAAAAGTATACAGATGTTCAACAAACTACCACGAGAAATAAAAACCTCTAAAAGTTTACAAATATTTAAAACTCACTTAAAATCTTTTATAATCGACAAAATTTAAATCCGGCCCTGGTTGATGTTTTTAACTTACCCACAAAATTTTGATTTCTGTTTCGCATGAATCTTTTGCTGCTACCTTCAATGTCTTGATAAGTACTTGCGTTAGTTATTGTTGTCTTTTGTTTTTAAATATTTGTGCGTCCATACTAGCTCTGCTCATGAATGTCATCGTTATTATATAGTTAAATATTTCTCATTAAGTGAAATTTGTAGTAAATTTCTTTGAGTAAATAAAGATTCTTTAACCACAAAATACTTGTATTCAGCTGCATCGGATTAGACTGTAAGCCGACCCCAACGTAGTTGGGATAAGGCCAGGCAGATGATGCTCCTTTTTTTACTATTTGTATTTCCTGTGTGTCCCAAATAAAATATTTTTCATTCTTTCTTTAAAAAAACCATGATTTTTTAGGGTTCCGTACCTGAAAAGGAAAAAGGAACCCTTATAAGATCATCGTCCGTCGTTGTCCGTCTGTCCATCGGTCAAGACCCTTTTTCTCAGGAACGCGTGGAGTTATCACGTTGAAATTAATATCAAATACTCACGGCTGCAGTCCCTTGAAGCAGTAAAAAAATCAAACTTCTAAGTCAACGCAATCAAAAGATACGGGCGTTTATGTTCCGGAATCAAAACCTATAGCACAGCCTATAGGGTACTTCCCGTTGACCTAGAATCATGAAATTTGGCAAGAAGCAGTGTCATGATTTGAAGCACAAGCAAAGGAAAAAATCCGAAAACCGTTCATTTAAAGCTAAATTAAAAAAAAAAGCTATTTACATACCTACAAAGTACCTACGGAGTCCTCGGTGCGCGAGTCCAACTTGCCTAATTTCCTGCTTATGTAGGTACCTGGTTTGGTTTTACCCATACTATACTCCGACTTTTATTTAGCTGCAGTAAAATGACACTTCTTAATAACTCATTTCGGACTGCATTTAGAGATATGCATGTCAAATAAGTTTCGTTTGTTACACTATTCTGTACTAGAAAAACAAGGTTTGGTTAATGGCCACGAAAAAACAAAAAAGCCAATTTCAGTAATATACGTAACACATAAGCTGTCATTTTACTGCAGCTAATTAAAAGTCCAACTGTAGAATAATGCGTTCGATAGGTGACTGTGCGATGTGAGTTCGATCCTCGCCTGTTGCATGAATGACATGAAACATTGGGCAGTAAAGACAGCAGAATTTTGTAAGAATCACGCCTCTTTCTTAGTGAACTCGTTTTATGGATTTCATTCTTTTTTTTTCATTTTCTTCTTTGCTTATAAACTACTTTATAATTCTAAAGAAACTCTCCTTTATATCTACGTGAGTACGCTATGTTATGAAACAAACTGCAGGTTTGAAATGTATAGCTACTTATCTGATTAAAAAACTCTGGTGACTCACTTGTTATCCTTGCGATTAGATACTCGTAAATAGCATAATCTATAAAAATAAAAAACCGGACAAGTGCGAGTAGGACTCGCGCACCGAGGGTTCCGTACAAATTTGTAGGTATGTCTTTTACATAGGAATGGATTAGCGTTTTCTCCCTCCCTTTTTAGGCGAATACCTGTTTCTTCATCATAATTTTGCCGAAACATGGCTTTGGTCAACGATCGCCACAACGACAGCTCCTTTGTTTCCCGTATTCAGGGGGGTACCTATTCCATTCATCAATTCATCGGTGCACCTTTGGGGGGGGGGGGGGGTCTATTGACCTACTTACGCTACGCCTTTCGGTTCGCACTTCGCGGTCACCACTCCAAAACTTTTCAGCCCAGTGTTCTTCGAGCGTTGACTTGTTTGACTGGCCTAAATATGAAGTATGTTTCCGCTTTTGGCTGTCTTGTTGTCCTATTATAATAGTACCGTTTATCAGTGATTGCGTTATCTAAACGTTCGGCAGGCTGTGGTATCGGTAGGCTTGCGTGACTGTTAGACCGCGTTACGATATCTAGCGTTTTTTATTGTTTTGTTTTCCGCCTCAAAATATGCTCGCATGACACCTGTAACAAATGTTTGAAAAGGCTTCTCCCAAAATCCCAAAAGATAACTAGTTTAAGTAATTAACTTTAATTGTTAAGTAATACTAGGTACAATAAACAATGTTTTTAAAAGAATTCGGCACTATGGCAATTTTATTTCGTCCTCGACTTTGTCACTTCCACGAGTTAATTTTTTTTTCATAAAATAGTACATTTTTTTGACGTTTCACGACACTTTCCACTTTATACCTAAACGTTGCTTAAAGTTAAGTAGTGGTTACCATAAACGTCACTTAACTTTAATCATCGTTTTTAAATAAACCCCTATAACTTTCAAGTATTATTATAACTTAAACGTTAGAGAGAGACACTTGAACATAAGTGCTATAATAAGAGGCTTATGAATGTTGGTAGGCATACTTAATTACATAGGTACTTATTTCATTCTTATATTTATGTGAATTCCTGAAACATGCAATTTATCAAGCTCAGTCACTGTTGTGACAAATTTATTTGATTCTGTGATGTCCTTGGCACAAATCTACGTAATATTTAATTTATTAATGGACATGGCAAGTTCCCAAGTTGTCTGCCGAGGTGTGAGCTAAGCAAAGCGAAGTATTCTATAAGTAACTGCGTACCTTAATTAACTTAATTATTATTAGAAACTTTAATAATGTGTTCAGTTTTTTTTTATATGTATAAGTGAATACATTTTGTGAGTCTAGGGTGCAATGCGAGAGAAGCCGCGGGCATAAGCTAGTTAGTAAATAGATAAATGTGACTTTATTGTGGATTTTTTCTTTATTCGGGGTGAATAAACAGAATAACGGACGGTGCATATTAACAACGAGGACAGGGTGAATACCTATAAGGATAAAAATAAAACCCTAGGTTCATAGATACCCATGCCTTCAGAAAAATACAAGCAAGTGAGGCACCCTTTCAACTTCCAAGAGCATTCTTTGTAATTAGGTAGACAGTTGAAATGTTCAGTGTGTATTTTTATTGCCGCTAAGTATAACAAAAAATAATAAAAATAAAATAAAGTTGAAAGAAAGTTATAGGGGGTCTCCATACAATAAACGTGTATTTTCGTCATTTTTGCCTTTTGGTACGGAATTCTTTGGGTGCGAGTTCGACTCGCACTTGGCCGGTTTTATAACCATAAGCAATTTATTGTTTCAAAGAAACTCTAAGGCTACTTGAGCCCAATGTTACACCACAGCAAAGAGCCTGATCTTGAAACACTTCTTATAATACACTAACAGCGCCCCGCGGTTTCACCCGCTTAAGTTTCGATCAAGTGGGAATATCGGGATAAAAACTATCTTATGACCTTTCCCGGGACTCAAACTATCTCTATACCAAATTTAATCTAAATCGGTTCAGCGGTTTAAGCGTGAAGAGGTAACAGACAGACACAATTTCGCATTTATAATATTAGTATGGATGGATAATGTTACCGTGACCTAATCACGGTAATGTTATCTGTGGGTAGTTGGCAATATTTAAGGCGCTGGCTTTTAGGCATCACATTTCTTTATGACGGTTAATGTACGTATACCTGTGTATGTATACCTGCTAGAGTGCTAGCTATTGGTTATTATATTATAAGCATACTAGGAACTAATTGAGAAGTTATTTTGCCTTCCTGTTAAGCTTGTTCTGATTATGAATGTGTATTTGTTAACTATTATACCTAAGTCCGTATCGACATTATGGTACGATTAAACTACATAATTGCACTACCTATATAGAGGTATGAGGAACAGGGTGTAAAGTTCTCTCATCCTCTATAGAAAAGGGAGGATCCTCCGACCAGTCGGGTGTTGTGTCTGGCGGGCAACTGCCCAATGATTCGTTTCGGGCTGTTGTATATATGCTAGTTGCGCGGTAAACTCTGCTTGCGAGATGCAGGATTTTTGCGTGACGTCAGTATGACGCGTTGTTCGCATGTGGCGTTGTAGATACCGCTACATCACTCCCCTCCGGAGACCGGAGGTCGATAGTGGGCGGAGTCTTGTATGTTGCGATGCTTGCCAGGCCAGTTGAGGTTCCAGTGAGTCGGAACCGGTTGCCGCATAGTTCACGGTGAGTCGGAACTGTCTGCGAAGATGTCCCCAGTGAGTCGGGGTGGCGCTGCGTTATGCTCCAGTGCGTCGGATGTGGTACAGCGCCGGGTTGAGGCTGACTGCTGGCGTCGACCAGGAGAGGAATTGATAGCTCTTCTTGTTGACCGGCCGAAAGTGCAGTGTGCTGTGCCAAGGTTGCTGATGAGGCTGAGGGTGATGACCAGGTATGCGCGGTCGCTGCATGCTGGTGGTCAGGATACCCGTTGAAGCCGTGGGTGCTGGCTGGCTGGGTGACTCGCCGCTAAAGCTTGCGGGAGTGATGATGATGACGTCACGCTGAAGTATTTGCACGAAGGCTGCGCTGACGTTCATACTCGGGGTCACCAGTATAGAGGTATGAGGAACAGGGTGTAAAGTTCTCTCATCCTCTATAGAAAAGGGAGGATCCTCCGACCAGTCGGGTGTTGTGTCTGGCGGGCAACTGCCCAATGATTCATTTCGGGCTGTTGTATATGTATATGCTAGTTGCGCGGTAAACTCTGTTGCGAGATGCAGGATTTTTGTGTGACGTCAGTATGACGCGTTGTTCGCATGTGGCGTTGTAGATACCGCTACACCTATATTGTATTTTGTGCGATGGGTCGCACAGTGCGCTGGATTGGAGGGTGGAAATACGACAGGACACTAGTCACTGTGAAGATGGACGGTGGACCACGGTACTATATACAATGTGTTAATGAACCCAAAACCTCGGACACCCCAACCGATTTTTATATTAATCAATTGATATGACGTATAATTATTTATTTTCATAAATGATTGTAAAAGATATTTGTAAATGTTGTTGTGGCGCTACAGATTCGTAGCTCTATTGCCGCGCCGCGCCGCTGTCAAACGTTCGTTGACACGGGAGCACTGTCGTTTGAGGTTAATCCCCCCCTCCTTCTGTTATTAAATAATGCGTATGTTTTGCTTTGGAATAGAAAAGTAATTCAAATTTTTCGATCACACTTAAAAAAAACCTTTATTAAAAATTATTGTATTCGATTTTGCTGCCGATTCTAAACAAACTAGTTTCAGGTTTTGGGTTATTTCATTAACACATTGTAGATAGCGCCATCCACGAAGACGCGCCCCACTCTTCTTCCTAATCGCTTGCAATACAAGTGTGCAACATTCTGGTAGTGTTAGTTTTGTCGATACACACTAATTAGGTACTTAATAGTGGGTAATTAGTTTGTATCGAAAAAACTAAAACATTAGCGGAATTAACTGGCGATAAACACTAACGATTAGGAAGAAGAGTGGGGCGCGTCGTTGTGGATGGCACTATCTGTGTTCCACTGTCAGAGGTAGCGACTTAGCCAGTACTGAAGGCTACTCGGTCTTCTACCAGATCTGAATAGGAACTAACTTTGTTATTTTTTTTAGTTAATGGCACATCGAAGTTGACTTTGAGAGGTTGTGACTACTTAACCACACTATCCTGTGGTTGCCTTAAGTAAACTCAAAGCCTCCAGCCAGGGGCGAATATCTAATAGAGTAAGCGACTGCACGCTAAGGGCACCCCCTGTGGGGTACGAACCTCGGCTTAGGGCGTCGCTGGGGAAAGGACAGCAACGTGGGCCGTGTGACAGGCTGGATCAAATTATTATTGTAAAGTTTAAAGCTTGATGAGATCGGCTTTTCTTAAGTATCTAAGTACTCACAACAGTCGAGAATTTAAAGCTACAGGCTCAGCTACGGCGCGAGCTGGCTTTTATGAATTGCACATTTCGGAAGAACCAAGGGGATCCCGTAGCCTTACGGAGGAAACGGTTTTGAAGGGTCTGCATCCTATGGACGTGGTGGGGCTTTGCATGTGCGAAGACTACACAGGCATATTATGTCATTGGACGAATGCACGCTGTGATTTGCTGCGTGCGTACATTGAGAACGGAGTGGAGTCTGCCGAGAGCGAAAGCGGTGCGCGAACACCGGTGTCCGCGGTGGCAGTCAATGCCTTTTTGGAGTAAAATAGCTATAGGCACGTGTTATTTTTATCTTTGGGCAGCAAATAGGTTGGATATATATTATGATAATAATGATTTTTAGAAAGTAGATTATGCCAGATGTTAGAGACCCTACGACGCTCGGGAACTTTGTATTTGCTTATTGTCGAGCGTCGTGTGTCGAAGCAAAATTCATTGTTTTGTTAAGTAGTTGTAATGTAAACAAAGATTATTGCCTGCGCCCATTCGTAGAAATACGCATTTCTTTAGTAACCTTTGTAATAAATTGTAGTTTGTAGTTTTGTGCCGACATTGTTATCCGCACCAAATTTGTTTAAGTACAATATTTTTTAAATAAACAATAGCGTAGCGACTGTTGTGAGGCCCAAAACGAGGAAAATGGGAGGGCATACAAAAGGGCCTTGCTTGAATTGCCAAACAATGTTATGGTCGCGATATATCCGTGGTCGCGATCGACTCATTCACGGAACACGTAGGTATACCGGATTGAATTAATAATGAAAATACCGGATTGAATACCGGATGGAATACCGTATTTTTGCAATATCGGTATTAAGTAACCTAATACCGCGTAGAAAATTTCCAATACCTACTTATCGGGATCCCGGTATTAGACTCTATATTTTTATACAAAGTAGTTAAAAAAATAAATAAAGTAAGTTTCACCAGAAAACAATAAAATACCGTTTTTTTAAATATAACTTTTTTAATATAAGTAGGTAACCATACTAGACCAGTCACAGTAGACACAAAAATCGCGTTAGGTCGCAAAAAACTGCAGTGTAACTAGTTACTGATTTTTAAACGGTTTCATTCTGTTTGTTGTTGTTGTTGTTATTTGGGTCTAATTTACTACTTGATATTTTACCACCTTCCGTTGGCAGATTGATCTGTTTTTTGGTGCACGCCTTTAGTTTTGATAACAATACAATTTAATTTAATCAGTATCATTAAAAATCCAAGATGGCCTCCGCTACAAAATGGCGCATTACATATTTTTTCACAACCCCCTCAATATGGGTATCAAATGAAAGGGCTTGAATAGTAGAATACTGTACTCTATGAAAAATTTCAAAACTAAGATGGCCGCTGGCGGCGCTGGCACAAAATGCGAGATTTCATATATTTGTTTCAATATGGGTAATGGGTACCTAGGTATCAAATGAAAGGGCTTTACAAGTAGAACACAGTGCATGGCAGATTATAGAGTTTAGACAGTCTATACTTACATTAAAATTTAAATCTAGGCATCTAATCAAAACAAAGAACTTCGTCAACTTTTGAAAATAAAAAAGGTACTTTTTTTTAAGTTACACGGTTTTAATGAAAATAATGAGGTAGATAATGTACCAAAAGCTAAATAATAATTCGGTAGGTCCTAGGTTCCAGTCATCACCCCACGTTCCTCATCAATCTAGGACATAGATCAGACAAAAATAATTAATAATTTGAATAGAATCACTTCTAGTGGTCTTAGTTTAAATATTCGCAAATGTATGCATTCCGATGTTAATAAAATAATATGATACCAACACACACAGCGATTTGAAATGAGCTGTTAAGATTATGATTAGTTAGTTATTGTATAACTAGCTTGTGCCCGCGACTTCGTCCGCGTGAAATTTCACCCTGATCCCCCCATTCACCCTCTTAGGAGTGGAATTTCAAAAAACCCTTTCTTAGTGGATACCTACATACACTTCACAAAGACTCCACTGCGGGTGACGTAACCTACGACAAACTTATTATTTGCGGTTGGTACAGTAATCGGGTCTAGGGATCGAATCGCAAAATTAAGTTTGTTTTTTTTTTGTATATACTTTTCCGGGATAAAAAGTACCCAGTGTGGTGCCCATGATATTAAAGAATAATTATACCACGTTTCATCGTAATCGAACCGGTAGTTTTTGCGTGATGCCTGAACAAACAGACAGACAGACAAAAAATTTTTTAATCACATTTTTGGGTTCGGTGTCGGTCTAGTAACACCCCCTGCCATTTATTTTTTTGATATATTCAATGTACAGAATTTTCACTTCTACAGATTCATTATAAGTATAGATAATAAAATACCTATCTAATGACATTATTTGTGTAGTTCATAGACTTATAAAAAAAGATGGACTCCGCGCCACGCATATCGAAAGTGAAGCACAGTAAGTATGCCGGGACCGCTTGTACAAACACGCCTCACGCTCACATTTACATCATAGTATGCCGACCGGCCGCCATTACGTGACACGACAGCGTCACAGTATTGACAATATTTTGTAATACTGTGACAGCGTCAATTGTCAATCACGCACACATAGATCGCAACGGTGCTTCACTTTCGATATGCGTGGCGCGGAGTCCATATTTTTTTATAAGTCTATGGTGTAGACTGTAGTTGTTATTGGTGCCAGGACTAGCTACCATACATTTTTGCCGATTCACCTTTATGGCGGCTCTGAAGTGCATTACTCGCTGCGCAGTACCTCACCCCTCACCCCCGCTGACAGGTGAATTTGTAACTGCACAGCGACTCGCCTCATTCATTGATCCCTTTACTAAAAAAACCATGGGGGCGAGAATCAATGAACTCTTTGAAGGCGGTTTGGACTGCCGCATCGGAGTTGAATTTTTTTCCTTGTAAGAAGTTGTCCAAATTCCGGAAAAAATGGTAATCTGTTGGAGCAAGGTCCGGGGAGTACGGTGGATGTCGCAGTCATTCCAATTGTAGCTCATCTAACTTAGTGGTTGTTTGTTGTGCAGTGTGTGGTCTTGCGTTGTCGTGAAGTAGCAGTGGCGTAGAGCGATTGACCAATCTCGGTTGTTTAGCAGCTAGTTCTTCCTTCATGGTTTGCAGTTGCTGACAATAGATATCTGCCGTAATCGTTTGGCCAGATTTTAGAAAGCTGTAGTGAACGACACCGGCGCTAGTCCACCAAACACTCACAAGTAACTTTTTCTGAGTCAATTTTCGTTTAGGGCAGGATTTGGCTGGTTCTCCAGGGTTCAGCCATTGCGACGAGCGCTTCCGATTATCGTACAGTATCCACTTTTCATTACAAGTAATGATTCGATTTAAAATCCCTTCATTATTGTGTCGGTTGAGCAAAGTAACACAGCAGTCGACGCGTGTTTGCAAGTTCGATTCACTCAATTCATGAGGTACCCATCGTTCAAGTTTTTTTTACTTTCCCGATTTGCTTCAAGTGGATTAATACAGTTTTATCACTTACCCCGAAGCCTGTAGCTACTTCTGCAGTGCTTTGTGATGGATCCGTTTCTACAATATCCTTTAATTCTTCATTTTCCACTTGGGTCTCCGGCCGTCCACGGGGTTGGTTCTGAAGGTCGAAATTTCCAGAACGAAAACGTTGAAACCAAAAACGTACCGTGCTTTCTTTTGCGACACCAGCGCCGTACACATAATTAATCCTTCGAGCTGTTTCTGCAGCACTGGTGCCACGGTAGAACTCGTACTCGTAAATATACCGATATTTCATGTTTTCTATTGTGCGGTAATAAGCGACACAGAAAAAAATAATGAATGACTGTTTTCAAAACTCAAATTTACCAGCTAAATGAATTTATAAATTTGAATTTGGAATTCCTAACCAAAGAGGAGATATTTCTGATCAAAGTGGTCAGTACGACAAAACGCCAATTTCATATGTAAGGACCTAATACTTAGGTACAATTACGTACAGTCGACAAAAAACCGGACACCTGCGAGTTGAACTTGCGTGGAGAGGGTTCCGTACGATGCATATATTTTTACCCGCCAAAAATATTTCATGTAAAGTAGGTTGCCAAGACTTACATAACGCTTTCACTGGTGAAAAGTGTTAACTTAATGTGTGCTTAGATCACCAATTATTAACTGAAACAACTTTAAGTATAGTTTAACAATCTATAATATAAAAATGAATCGCTGAATGTGTTGCTAAGCGCAAATCTCGTGAGCTGAACTGATTTCGCTAATTATTTTTTTGTTGTGTCCGGTATTGTCAGGACAAGGTTTGTATTAAAGAAAATTTAGGAAATTCGAAAAAAAAATTGCACCCTTGCGAAGCTGGGGCGGGCCGCTAGGTTATAATATTTTTACTCAATATAATAACGACATAGGTTAAAACATCAATCGACTGCCTCTTACAAAGGTCTTCGGAAAAGTGCCCTGTAAGTAATATAAAATCTTAATATAACAATGGTCGCAACGCAACGCTGCTCTTGTTTATGTTCCCATGCTGAATTTGGAGCCTATCATATCCATGTTTACGTCTGGCGGCTCAGGATACAGCAGCGCACGCATCTCGCCTCGCCGTGAGCCACCACGCCGGCCGCTCCGGTGAGGTCACTCAATTGTAAAAAGAGCGCGGCGATCGCCAACAAAAGTTATCAATTTAACCCCTTTATTCATAGACTTTAAGTGCTTAAAGTTAAGTTTTGATTAGCGTCTGTAAACCATACATTTTTGAAGTTTAAACGTCACTTAACTTTAATCATCCTTTATAAATAAACCACCTAATGTAGAGCCAAGCCCCTAACTCTACAAAGGCTTAACTTTACTAACCTTACATCTTGGTCAAAATGTACGGCTTGGCTGTTCCAGTGAACTATTCCATGACACAACAACAACAACAACATTAAAAAAACATTTTTCCAAAAAAATACAACCGACTTCCAAAAATAAAAACAAAAAAGTATAAAATAACTTTAATTTCGGAAGTCGGTGTCTTTGGTTCCGAATTTTCGTTTACCGACACCGACTTCCGAAATTAAAGTTATTTTTCACTTTGTTGTTTTTTTTTTTGGAAGTCGGTTGTATTTTTTTGTAAAAAAGTTTTTAATTTTTCACTTTGTAGTTTTTTTTGGAAGCCAGTTGTATTTTTTTGAGAGAGAGTTTGTAATTTATCTAAGTTACAGTAACCTAATGTCAACTGCTCATCACCTTTTACAAAATATGGCTTTTCCCGTTGCTGGGGCGTTAATTGTTGATGGTAAGATCCATGAGAACTCAACAACCACTCACCATACGTATTGAGACGAGCATAAATTGAACCAACCATATTAAAGTAATCGAATCCGTGAAATATTTATCATTAGAGTATAAGTTCCGATGGCCATTTGTGGTCTTTATTCTCAGCTCCACTTTACCAAATGATGATTTCCGAGAGCAAATGCTACTTTAATAATACAAAATACCCAAATCGCTATAGGTTTGCCTATAAAATTTGAGGGTTTCCCTCGATTTCCATGGGATCCTCTCAACAGATTCAAACTTGGTGACAATGGGACCACCGCGAGAGAATACCCTTACAAAAAAAAAAAAAAACAAGTCGATCCACAATTGACGGAGAAATCGATGAACATACATAAAAAAAACATACATAATGTCGAACATTATTTTAACCTCCTCTTTTTTGGAAGTCGGTTAATGAAATATCCATACTAATATTATAAATTCGAAAGTAACTCTGTGTGTCTGTATGTTACCTTTTCACGCCTAAACCACTGAACGGATTTCTATAAAATTTGGCAGAGAGATAGATTGCATCCCGGGGAAGGACATAGGATCGTTTTTATCGAAATACCTCGCGGGCGAAGCCGCGGGCGGAAGCTAGTATTTCATAATTTACATAATCTAGATGAATTTAAGGATAACGAGGACAAACAATATTAATCAAAAACACCTCACAGACATGATTGAGAGATATACAGAGGCAAGGGGGCCGTAATCTACCCCGCGGGCCCCTTGCGCGTTGGTACTCGTAGATGTCTTCGAATTTTTGGGTTTGGGACATGCCGGTTGTCTCACGATGTTTTCCTTCACCGTTTTAAAAGTACCTAGTGGTCATTAAATAATTTACACAAAGCATAGCGCCTGACTGGGTTCGAACCTTTGACCTACAACTCGTATGGCGCGGCTGTTACCGCTGGGCCAGCACTGCACCAACCTGCCTGTTGTATAACATAACATAGCATAATCAGCCTATACTGGGACTAGCGTGGTAATTGCGTTAGCAATGGCTTTCATTTTGACAGTTCAGAAGCAATGGATTAGTAATATGCTTCAAAATGATTCAGATTGTGATTAATTGTGTGGTACGCAATTAGGGTGCTGGCCATAACCCACCACGCGGGTTGGAAGATATTTTAAAACTCGGAATAGATAGTGTCATGCCTTTGCAGGGTTCACAGTAATATTTCTATGCTTATAACCCTCTAACCTACTGATATTTTATTTCCTAACCCTGTAACCTCATGCTATTTTGTTTCCTATCCTTCTAACCTACTGCTTTTTTCTTGTTCCAGGCTCGACTGGATTGGTCTAAGCCTCTGCTTTGCCAGTTGGATGCTATCGCCCCTCATTATGAAACGTGGGTGAACAGTGCAGTGTACCGGAAGTGTAGGCTGTTCGCCAGCCCCTTAATGGAGAGCCTAACATACACGCCCTGGTATCTGGTGCCAATTTTCTGGATACCTATAATTATGTATCTTGGGTTCACACAGTACATCGAGCTGGTTGCTTGTGGAGGTAGGTATTCTTATGTGATGTCTCCGAATATGGGACCTACCTAATCAGAAGGCATCTAGAAGCTCTAGGGCCTTCAGATCGTCGGATAAAAATGTTAAAGATATCTTTTGGACTTTCATGTCTTCTTACTCGTAAGTGCTTTTCAGCAGAGTGCTCAGTGCCTGCTATTAGGTCCTTACATATGAAATTAGCGTTTTGTCGTACTGACCACTTTGATCTGAAATATCTCCTCTGGTTTAGAATTCCAAATTCAAATTTATAAATTCATTTAGCTGGTACATTTGAGTTTCGAAAACAGTCATTCATTTGGTTTTTTCCTCATTATTTTTTTCTTTGGCGTCGCTTATTACCGCTAATGGAAAACATGAAATATCGGTATATTTACGAGTACGAGTTCTACCGTGGCAGCAATGCAGCAGAAACAGCTCGAAGGATTAATGATGTGTACGGCGCTGGTTTCGAAAAGAAAGCACGGTACGTTTTTGGTTTCAACGTTTTCGTTCTGGAAATTTCGACCTTCAGAACCAACCCCGTGGACGGCCGGAGACCAAAGTGGAAAATGAAGAATTAAAGGCTATTGTGGAAGCGGATCCATCACAAAGCACTTCAGAGATAGCTGCAGGCTTCGGGGTAACTGATAAAACTGTATTAATCCAGTTGAAGCAAATCGGGAAAGTAAAAAAACTTGAACGATGGGTACCTCATGAATTGAGTGAATCGAACTTGCAAACACGCGTCGACTGCTGTGTTACTTTGCTCAACCGACACAATAATGAAGGGATTTTAAATCTAATCATTACTTGTGATGAAAAGTGGATACTGTACGATAATCGGAAGCGCTCGTCGCAATGGCTGAAGAAGGAGAACCAGCCAAATCCTGCCCTAAACGAGAATTGACTCAGAAAAAGTTACTTGTGAGTGTTTGGTGGACTAGCGCCGGTGTCGTTCACTACAGCTTTCTAAAATTTGGCCAATCGATTACGGCAGATATCTATTGTCAGCAACTGCAAACCATGAAGGAAGAACTAGCTGCTAAACAACCGAGATTGGTCAATCGCTCTAGGCCACTGCTGCTTCACGACAACGCAAGACCACACAGTGCACAACAAACAACCACTAAGTTAGATGAGCTACAATTGAAATGTCTGCGACATCCACCGTACTCCCTGGACCTTGCTCCAACAGATTACCATTTTTTCCGGAATTTGGACAACTTCCTACAAGGAAAAAAATTCAACTCCGATGCGGCAGTCCAAACCGCCTTCAAAGAGTTCATTGATTCTCGCCCCTATGGTTTTTTTAGTAAAGGGATCAATGAACTACCTATGAGATGGCAAAAGTGCATAGATAACAACGGTGCATACTTTGATTAATTAAATATATTTTACAAAAAAAAAAAAAAAAAATATATTCCTCCTGTACAAAACGCTAATTTCATATGTAAGGACCTAATATTTTTATAGCTTTGTAATTTTAAGCATGTTTCGTTGTAACCATGTGACAGTGAACATTTCCGTCGCAATTCTTGAGACACAATCATGAGCTTTGCAGAGTCAGAACACTTTCTTCAACTCATAAGTAGCTACCTACTTCTGTTTCAAAAACATAATTAGCCTCCACATAGCTGCTAAGATTCCCTAAAACTTTTTTACCTCATCTGTTATTTTTTACAGATTTTTGCCGACAGAGACCCATCACAAACTTCCAGTATGTCTACCATTTATTATTAGGAGTACTGATGTGGACAGCGCTAGAGTACACCCTCCATCGATGGGTGTTCCATCTGAACCCTGGTTCTTCAGTCACCATGATCAAGATACACTTCCTCATACATGGGATGCATCATAAGGTAGGAAACATTGTTCTTTCATCGCGTAAGCAATGATATGGCAGCAAAATAAACAAAACTATCAATACTTACAAAATATTTTCAGCGCATACAAAAAAAAACCTTTAGATTTTCGGCAATTTTCAGTAAAAATATCCATTTTCGGAAAATTAATAAAAAAAAAATAAGTGCAGGCTTTCAATTAATTTATTCAAAGAATACTGACTAACAAATAACTTAGAAAATTCTGAAGAAAATGCATTTTTTTGCACGTTGTACAGACGCCAGCACATCAACCTACTACAATCTGCCAAATTTCTTTTATAGATTTTCAACTTTATCGCTAAAGTATAAGGTTCAAAGTTGATTGGGAAATTTTGACAGTTTCGGGTAGGTTGATGTGCTGGCGTCTGTACATCGGCGCGCAAACTGTAACGATGAATTCAGCAAATGTTTCTAGTCGTAGCATAGAAATTTTCACAAATGTAAAAAACTTCTTTCTTATATCTTATGGTTTTGGCCATGTTTACGCACACACTTGTGCACTATAATATCTCCTGCGTACCTGGCTAATCTCCGTTGAGATTGGCCACCGTGATCTAAATCAGTCGGGAGGCTATTATATTGCGGTGTCTTACGAAATCCAAGCGAACGATGTCGCGGGCAGAAGCTAGTGCTAAAATAACAGCCACGTTTCCCGCCCGCGCTATTTACCTGTCTCGCTTATCGTAATCTGTGCCTGGTCGTACCGTGATGTTAAATAACCTAGTCCTCAGGAATTGGGCAATAAATGCATTTTTTTTTAAATTGTATCTAATTCCAGGGAATAGCCCTTTCGAACAAACAAAAAACTCTTCAGCCTTATCGTATTAGGCACTGTCGAGCTGTCACACGTCTTACTTACCCGTTACTCTGTAGATCAGTTTCAGGCTAGATGTCAATCAATGAATCAATAAGTATATATCGATAGGTACAAAAAAATTTTACGTCATCGATTTCTACCGAATGAATATAATATATATTGCATAATGATTAATAGTAGGTACTTAGTTGGATGCCGTCAACCACACAATAGTTATATTTAAATGAATTAAATGTTGGTTTTGATAATGAATAACGCTATTAACGTTTATGACGCCGTGTGTCATAGCATTATTATATAGCTTATACCCGCGTTAAGATCGGAAAATTATACCACGCGAACGTAACCATTAAGTATTATAAAATAATAAAAAGTATGTGAGTATCCTATGTTGGGACACTTGGGACACAGAATACTTTTTCCTGTGTATGTACCATGCCACCTTTGAACTATGTGTAATTTATTGAAACCCGTTCAGGCGTTTTAAGGCGTGAAAATGTAACAAATAAACAGAAAGACTAGCTTCTGCCCGCGACCTCCCCCCATTCACCCTCTTAGGGGTGGAATTTCGAAAAACTCTCTTAGTGGTGGATACCTACTCTTCACAAAGAACACACCCTCCAAATTCAAAGTTTATTTTTTTTATTAAACAGTGTGTCAGGTTAAACGAGGGACATACTTTAAGGGAGTGTACCTAGTACCTACCCATGAAAATGAACAACTTTTAGTATGTGGCGAACTCAAAAATATTGTATGTATAATAATAATGTGTCCCAGATATTTAAATAATATGGGTACGTATTGTTTACCGCAGGTTCCATTCGACGGTCTCCGCCAGGTGTTCCCACCGATCCCGGCTTTAGTGTTGACCGCCAGTATATACTCATTACTGCAGCCGCTCCTCTACCTTCCTGTCATGAAACTCACAGGGGCACTTATGGGTAAGAATTTTTTTATAAAATCTAACCATCCGAGTGGCGAGTGCAGCGAGTCGCTTACAAACAGGCTCTTTTGTAAAAGGGTATTTTGTAGTATGGACAAAATTCGGAACTAACGTCGCCATCTTGTTTTTTATTTTCGCGGCAACAACGCCTTCTGTCAATCAAGCAAGTGTCAAAAGATTCTTGTAGCACTTTACTAAGCCTCGGTCTGTCAAAGACGCCTAAATATGCACGTATGCAAATATGCATTTATTCTGATTTTAATGTTAATGTTATAGGCAATCACCCAGTTTCTGAATCGAGAATTTGAAGTTGAGAACATCTTAATCTGTACTTAAGTATGACTTAAACATTTTTTCGTTTCTGAATTAAGTTTTTTTAAACTCTAATCAAGATTTGAGTAATTTAACATCATTTACTCAAATTTTAAGGTAAGTATGCTTATCTTGTGCTTAAGGTCTTCAGTTGCGTTTCTGAATTAAGAAAAACGTGTTTGACAACATTCAAAGCATTATCAACGTCAAGTAAGCAGTTGAAAGTTGACACACCAATTTCGGCTACTCAAACTGTAATCAGCTATAGTAACTAGTGATTTTGTAAGTGATTTCTGTTCATAATGAGTGACGACGATACTTCCCTGTCGTCTTTGGAGATGCCTCAACGCAGACAACCACGCAGAAGAATAGCAGGACATCGGCCTAACTTGTTCATCACGCTAAGCGATGAACAATTTAAGAGTCGGTTCCGCTTTACGAAGGAGTCGGTTAGGTTTATTTTTAACAAAATAAAGCCTAAACTGATCTGTCGTATTCAACGGCGGGACTGCATTTCTCCCATGTTGCAGCTACTAATAGCTCTTCTTTTTTCTTCTCTTCTTCTTCTTCTTCTTCTTCTTCTTCTTCTCTTCTTCTTCTTCTTCTTCTTCTCTTCTTCTTCTTCTCTTCTTCTTCTTCTCTTCTCATCTGGACGTATTTGGTCATCTAAGACGGAAAGGATTTGATGATCAGCATCGGTTAATACGGGAGTGAACGACCCACCACCAGTCTTCTTTAAGTTTTTCTAAAAAAGATTGATGCCAAAGATTAAACCAACTTCCAAAATCAACCAGATTTGATAATATCACTGCTGCATGTGTCAGGTAACCTGCTCATTAGACCATTTCTTCTTTAAATCCTTTATTAAATGTTCATTTACGACTATAACCTGGAAACCAAAAAACACAATTAAATAAATAAAAAATGGTTGCATGATGTTTTAATCTTTGTATGAGCAGAAACGTGGTTAAAATAAAATGAAGAAAACATAAAAAGTAATTGACTAGCAGTATTATATTATCACTATTAGGTTCAATACATACATTGTCATTATTTATCTCATCCACATTTAAATGTTGCTCAGTCTGATTGTTTTGTGGTGGATGGGAGACTTCCACAATGTTTGTCTCATCTGAGAGTGTGTTGAGGTATATTTGCTTCTGAAAAATGTTTGATAGTAAAGTACTTATTTTATTTCAACATCTTTGTTGCCTTTAGTTATACACATTCTTTAAAAATATGTCTAGATAGAAGCAAGTGTCAATCTGTGGTGTCTATAGTTAAAGAATGATTTTAAATTTATATCGAATTTCCTTTGAAAGTCATAAAAACATTATGCATATTCACTATATCTACTAGGAATATGACCAATGTAGTTTTAGAGTAAGTACTAAGATGTTGAGCATAAGAATTATCTTAACAGTAAGTAGGTACATGTTATGATATAAGATTTTTCTGCTCACATTCTCATTTGCAGAATCTTTTCTTGCACGATGCTTGATATTATTATAAAAATGTTTTAGCATTGTTTCATCCCTAGGCCCAGTCGTGCATATGCTATTGTACTCTTTAGTAATGGACTTCCAGGCTTCCTGTTTCTTTTGAATATAGTAAGCCCCTGTCCTTTTGCACTCTATTATACTTTGGTATCTGAAGCAATAATAACCACAAACATCTAAATAACTAATTTGGTGAAACGTAAAATTATGTTATGGTAAACATTATAGGTTTTTATGTACTTACTTTGTTATTATTGAAAGAAGATGTTCTTTCTCCTCTAGAGTATAGTTAGGCGATCTCTTTTTCTTATCTTTATCCATTTTATTTGGTACAATAGGTAGTTTAAGTAAAAATACTAACAGAATTACAATAAAACTTGTTTTTATTTACTAGCAGCTGTTTGACATTCACATCACGATTCGGTTCAAGCAAACACGAAATATTAAATTGCTAAAATATGTATTAGCAACTTTAATAACAAAATTTTTTGAAAATAATGCCGTTATTTAAAATTAACTTACGTTTTAAGTCTGTTTTAAATTTATAACAATAAAATGATTTAATATTATGAGTTTTTGAAAAGTACCGGTTTTTTTATGTAAATTGGAACATGCAGTTAGCTTTGATCAGGAATACTTAAGTAAATGATCAGTTGATTATGGTTTAACGAAATTTGATTTTAACTTGTGAAACGCAAAATACTTAAGTACATACTTATGTATTTGAGAATAATCAGTTGAGATTTGCTACTTTCTTCAAATCAGGAACCGGGTGAATGTGTATAATCCGGCATTGTATAGAATGCCTAGGCATTCTATACATTGCCTAAAACGTTCAGGCAATGTGTATAATACGATTCATTTCATACATTGCCTAGGTATTGTATAAAATGCCCGAAGCGCATCAGGCAATGTGTATAATGAACGACCATTGCATCCAATGTCGACGGAGCTCCGCTTCGCGGAGCCCCTATTTCTGTGAAAAGGGTTTAAAGTAACCTAACCAAACCTAACCTCGGGGTGCCCTTCACTCGCTCTTGCATCCTACGTCACGTATCAACCGATCGCAACCATGCAACCGATTTTACCTGAAGTTAGCAAGTATTACTATAGCGGCCGTGTGTTGTAAGCAAGATAGTCCTTACGGTGTATAGATGTTCGTTTCTCCCATGGTACTTACATAACATTGATAAAAACAGACCAAATCTATTTACTTTACATATTGCCGGTGAACCAGCAGGTATTCTATACAATGCCTAGGTATTCCATACATTTCCTAGGTAAAGTGTAAAATAGTTTGAACATTCAATATCATTTCACACATTGCCTGGACGACCCCGGCGGCATTCTATACAATACCTAGGAAATGTATAGAATGCCTGCATTATACACATTGCCTATAACATATATAACACTACTTTAGATACCCCCACAACCCCTGCACCGTTGCACTATAAGCACCATAAGCACAATATTTAGCGTCAACAAACACAGAAACACAGACACACTCACACACACACACTCACACACTCACACACACACACACACACACACACACACACACACACACACACACACACACACACACACACACATCACACACACACACATTCCGCACTACGGCAAACAGCGAAATTATTTTCTCGGCGGCTTTTTGACGGCTACGTGATGTGTATTTTGCGATAGCGGCGGTAAGGCCCCTCTTTGAGGAGTGGCTAGAGAGGCGTCACGGCGCCCTCACCTACAGCCTGACGCAGGTCCTCACCGGACACGGATGTTTCGGGAGGTTCCTGCACATCATCAGGCGGGAGGAAACGCCCGGGTGTCACCACTGCGAGGATCGCCCAGAGGACACGGTGGAGCACACGGTGGAGGTCTGTCCCGCTTGGGCAGAGCACCGCCGTGTCCTCGTAGAGGCGATCGGCAGCGGCGGCGACCTCTCGCGCCCGGCCCTGGTCCAAGCCATGGTCCGGGGCGAGAGGGAGTGGGAGGCAGTCACCTCCTTCTGCGAAGCTGTCATGCTAGCGAAGGAGGTGGCGGGATGGGCGAGGGAGAGAGCTGAGAGAGCCGCCCGTCCCAGCCGCCGCGGTAGACGCTCCGGGCGTCGGGAGCCGCGTGACGACTCCCGGCCACCGTAGGCGCGGGCCTGCGGACGGCGAGTAATGGATAGCTCGCCGTCCGATCAGGACCAGGCCCGTGCCGGACGGCGCGTATGTGTTCCACGCGCGCCTCAAAGAGATGTCAGCATTGAACGGAGGGGCCCGTCAGGGCCGAAGCCTGCCGGGGCAGCGGGATTGTCCGAAAGGGTTACCGCTGCCCCGGAATATAAAGGGCTAAGGAAGGAACACGGATGGGTTTTAGTCAGTAAGAGTCTGACACTCCCTTCCGCTCCACCCAGAGCGGGAGGGGTCATATGATGATTTCCCATCCTTAAAAAAAAAAAAAAACCCTGTATTTTTAAATTAAATAAAGAAAATTAATAACACATAACTTTAAAGAATTGTTTAAATACGATATGAGTAATGTCGGCTATTTAATCCTATTTAAAAAGATACGTTTCTTATCGGTCTTATCAGTCCGATAAGCAATTCCCAAATCTGCCAGAAATAGGTATAATTATCATGTTAATAGTATTAGGTACTACTACAGGCATTTCATTAATCATTTATTAGGTACCTATTTTTATTATCATATAGTCATAAAAAAATATCGCTATATACTTACCTACCTATTGTGTATCGCTCTCATAAAGCTGAAGGTAAACATCGTGAGGAAACCGGCATGTCCTAGAACCAAAAAGTCGAAGATCTATGACATCTACCCACTCGCACTGGGCCCGCGTGGTGGATTACGGCCCACTCCCTCTCACCGAGAGGAGGTCTGTGTCCCAGCAGTGGGAACGTAATGCGCAGATTTTTTTTTTCTAAACCTACCTAATGGCAGCAGCTAATTGCATGTGCAAACGCTTACGCAAATAACATTTGTGCATCGTCCACACGATAGCAAAGCTATGTCAGAGTCAGTAATTTTTCTTTAAAAACAGATCTTTTTTTTTTTTGGTTGGGAATAATATATATCAAATAACTTCTCCCGCTTTGGACGGAGCGGGAGGGCGTGTCAGACTTTTACTGGCTAAAACCCACCCGTGTTCCTTCAGTTGCCTGTGCCAGGGCCACGGTAACTCTTTCGAACAACCCGCGACTTTCTTGCTGCGGTTGTCATAAAAAACAATAACAAGAGTATTATTGCGCAAAGACTCGCCCATTCATGTATTATTAGCATCGTAATCTGAACAGCACAATCATGATGAATTGAGCCGTCTGGTCCAGCGAGAGGACGTCATATAGTTTCATTGGCGCATAATTATTCAGAATGGTCCAAATCAAATGACGTCATAAAATAAAATAGATTCCTCATACCTAGGGTTATCCGAAAATACCCCCATGCATGTTCCACGATTTTTGATAGTTGAGGAGATATAATTTTTTTTTTAAATTTTTGGGTAATTATTCGGGGACTTCTTTGGGGTGAGCCATGAGAACTTCTTATTATTGAATGTCACCATGGCATATAAGACTTGTAAACTTTCGTGACAAACTAGAGGCATGTCTTAATTGATTTAGTAATTTTAGTATAACCGCGGTCCCAGTCTTACATCGACGGACATTCAGGGGGTCTACCAGTTGTACCACCACTTCTTTAAGACAATATTTTCTTTATTTTACTTCAGTTTTTTTTTTAATAGGTTGGCTTGAATGTACACCTTCTATAGATCCGAATAATATTAAGTTACGTTTGTTTACAGGGTACCTGACATACGACATGATTCACTTCTACGTGCACCATGGCTCGCCTCGAGACGGCACCTACTTATACGCCATGAAGAGATACCACTCTAATCATCACTTCATCAACCATGACAAAGGTATGTACTAGACTGGGACCTTAGTTTAGCTTTTCAGGATTTTAAAATAGCGCCGCAAAAAAAAACGTATCTGTCAACAAGGTTCCACAGTGATCCATATAACACTGATGACCGTGCCTACACACGGCGAATAAATCGTAGTTTTTCACGGCAAGAAAAACGTGTGTGTATAAAGGGCCTAGTAAAGTACTAGTAGTAAAGTAATAGTGATAGTGGAAGTCGGTGGCAAATAACGAAAATGCGAACTCAACGACACCGACTTCGGAAATTAAAGTTATTTTTCACTTTGTACATACTTAGTGTCTTTTTTGGAAGTCGGTTGTTTTTTTTTTTTCTTCAGTTTAAGGGATTACTTCGTGTAGTAGGTACTTACCTTTTTGATTTATGCAAGCTTCTTTTATGAAAACTTTCACACTTTGTAATTTTATTGGCTTTCCCTGTTAAAGCAGGAACGTCGCGCAGTTAGCCTCGCCCTTCCGTTGCAAACTTGCATTGTAAGATAAATGGGTTTTCTAATCAGGGTTGTTGTTGAAATTACTGTTTATGACTTACGAGATTATTAAAACAGATAAAATTAGGCAGGTTTAGACTAGGTTTTTCTACCTATCTCGTCATCATCTACCTAGCCTTTTCCCTAAATTAATAAAAGGGAATCACCGAAACGACGAAGAAGAAGACGAAGCCATGTGACCTTGTCCCAGGCCCCAGCTACGTTGGGGTCGACTTCTAGTCTAACCAGATGCAGCTATGCGCTACCAGTATTTAACATGGAGCGACTACCTACTACCCTCCACAATCCAGTAACTGGGTAATACCCCCCCACACTCCTCCTTTGTAAGTCTGGTTGTCAGACTTTCGGACTACTGACGACCCATAATGACTGTCAAAGATCCACGAAAGACAGCCGGGACCAACGGCTTAATGTGCACGGAGGGGTCTCGGTATGTAAAGATCCAGCTACGGACTGACCGCAGCAAGAACAGCTTCACCTGATCGATCGACTCGTGCGGTTGTGAGGCCCTTCCTATCCCTAAGTAAGCCCATAGAATTTAAACCCTGTATTTATTGCCCAATTTTTTTGAAAATAAGTTGTTAGTTTGTACCTACTTAAGTACAACCGCAGTGAAAAGTGGATCCAGCTCACAGCTCACTCGTACATTATTATATATTTTGGATTCATATTTAGGCTGATATTTCGATTTTATCAGTGACTCAGAAAGATAAAACTCTTATACATATAACGATCAAGTATAGATAGGTACGCGTACGTACGTTTGTCATCGAAGTGACAAATCGGAGTATTTAGTACTTACTAATATTTTTATGAATATTCATTCAAAATAACAAATAATAAAGTCGTGAACGGAGCGTCCTTCAAGTCAGTTAGTGAAGATATTCTTTATACTACTTTATAGGTTATAACTAGCTGACCCGGCCACGCGTTGCTGTGGCTAACGTTTTTGTCATATATTTTTTTTTCTATCCTATCTTTCAAGTTGGATCAAACTGCACACGGTGTACAAATTTGATTAAAATCGTAGTTTAGGAGTTCATCGCGGACAAACATCGTGACACGTAATTTATATATATTAAGATTAATGTAGATATTCTTTTGTTTTGTTCCAGCCTTTGGCATCAGCAGCAATATCTGGGATCACGTTTTCAGAACGTTTGTGCGCGTTAAAAACTTAGGTTTTAGCTTACACTGGTAAGAATAACTTATAGGTAGGTATTGAGTTTCATTGTTGATATTTTGCCAAAGTCTAATTGTTTTAATGAAAGTACCGTCATGGATGGATCCAGGGCGAACTTAACTATTGTATGTTGGTATAACTCTATCTATGAGGGCGTGAGGGTAAATTGTTTGTTACTTACATTTTTAAGATAATCATTTTCGAACCACAAAACCAATAAGTACCTACAAAAAAGTTTTTTTTATCAGATATTTCTGTTTAGCTTTTTCCAATTTCTCTCTATTGCAAGTATATTATAGTACGCACGACGACCTAACAAGCTATACATTTCCGGTATAAGCTGACTTTTCATAATTGTACGAAAAGCTTGTTATACAATCAGTCAGCTAAAACTGGAAATGTATAGCTTAATATGTCGTCGTCTGTGAACTAATTTGGAAACGTCTTGAAATATTTTTAGAAATGATTTGGATTTTGAGAAACTGATTTGCATTTTGAGAAACTGATTTGCGTATTTTATTTTCATAATTCTTGCAGTTAAGAGTTTGCATTGATTTACAGAACTCTTTTAAGTCGCATTAGACCATTAATAGCTGTCATAAAAACGCGCGATTACGTGGTAATCTGCTGCACCCTACCTGCGTAACACACTATCAATCACAATCTGAATCATTTTGAAAGTTATTGCTAATACAATGCTTCATATTATTTTAGAAAAAATTGTCTGCTCAGCAACATAAATAACGTGATGTATGTTGTTAAACTGTCAAAATGAAAGCCATTCCTACCGTTACTGTATTACGCAAAATTACTCCGCTGGTCAATTGACAAAATGAAAATTCGACAGCCAGTTGACAAAGTGGAAGTACTTAATAGTCAAAACGTTAACAGTGTGTGTGTCAGGTTAAACGAGGGATATACTTTAACACTCTCCCTGCCGACAATATATAAAACTTTTTAAGTTCTGGAGGCCATGGAGGTTGCCGGCGGGTCCCAAAGTTTCTGCTTGTGAACGCCATGAGTCAAAAGTCAAAATTATTACAAGAGGCCGTGGGATACGCCGGCGGGTCCAAAAAAAAAATCTTTCAGAACGCCGTGGGATCCGCCCTGGCCTCCTGAATTCAAATAATTTTTACAACTACTGGCGTGCTGTTATGGAAAATATGATTAAAAGTATTAAAAAATGTGCTTTGGCCTGCTGAACAAAATTTTTTGGGGGCCGCCGGCGGTTCCCGTGGCAGGAAGACTGTTAAGGGAGTGTAGTACCCATGAAAATGAACAACTTTATATATGGGCGGACTTAAAAACATGAAAAAAAAAAACAGCTGTTCCCTACATTTTGTCCAGTTACGCGAACAAATATGTATAGAGCGGCTGGTTTTATTTTCTCGATTTCAGTGTTGGTGTCTTAGTAAAAGTCGTTCATTTTTATGGGTACTACACTCTCTTAAAGTATGTCACTGAAATATGTGGAATCAGGTTGTTGAATCAATATCAAATGAGGTCTTTTTAACTAATTTGGTTTAATTTCTTTAAACAATTTAATTTCAACACCCAACGTCTTCACACCGTTTCGTCGTTCCCCACAGAACATAATACTCTCTAACGAGAGTCGTTCCCCCATTTTATTTGTGTTCCTGTCTCTCCTAAACATCTCATGCATCCGTCGCGTTCCATTCCTATATAAATATGATTTTAAACTTATTAGTATTTCAATGCTAATATTTCTGACACTGCAAAAATTCTGTTGACCTCACAAACTGGGTCAGATTTCACGGTCAAATGAGTGCAAAAGTAAAAGAATAATGCTAGATATTTAAATACTTTCTAAAATCTAAGTGCAGGCTAGGTGACGACTATTATATTGTCAATGTCTAATACCTTGGGGTGTGTCGGATGACGTTTTAAAGTACAGTCACGAACAAAAATACACAGGCCGGCGACCTTCTCTTGTTTAGTGCCCGACTGTAGAAAAAGAATGGTTGTGTTTGTAATATTTATTTGTTGGTAAAAATATTGAATTAATAATTAAACCCCTTAGCATGTACTTACTTTATTTTTGTTGCAGAAATTAGGTAGTTTAAGATAATTTAGTATTTCTATTTTTGTTTTAATTTCGACTTTATTAGCTGGAGAACTGAGTCAGTTTCTCATTATAGGTACAGACGCCAGCACATCAAGCTACCCGAAACTGTCAAATTTCCCAATCAATTTCCCAATCAACTTTGAAACTTATGTGTTAGCGATAAAGCTGAAAATCTATTAAAGAAATTTGACAGATTGTAGTAGCTTGATGTGCTGGCGTCTGTTCCTACCTGTATTTTCTTATTAAAGGGGACACCCACAATACCTCAAAAAGAGAGAACGATTCCTTACGTAAAAACACTTTTAGTGCACAAATTAATTTGTACCTAATGTATAGAAAGTTACCTATTTATGGATTAAATAAAAGCATTTTGTTAAGCATATTGTATTTATCACAAAGACAATTTAGGCTATGTTCCTAGTACGAATATCGCATAACGTTACTTGTTATTTCCATTTTTCATACATTTAGCGTTCTCTTCTTTAGTACCAAAAACGCTCACATGGCGCTATAGTCGCAACTTGTGACAACAAAAACGGTGTGCACGATGTTCGTGCTAGCACTGCTAGCGCTGTAAGTTAAAACTAAGTTAAAAATGCCGACCTATTTTTAGTCTGTGATATATTGATGATAAAAAATTTTAAAATATAAATAGCCTGGAGCCTGGATTTGTGCCCGGTTGATGGCAATAGGCTCACCCCCTATTACATGTTCATAAAATGTGGGTGTACTATCGGTACACCTCTGCCCAGCCCTTGGGGATACATGGCTTGATGTTATGTATAAATAAACATGTGATATGGAGATGCCCAGTGCCTTTATTGTGCCTATGAGTCTATGGACTAATTATTAAATAGTTTCAAAACTTGTCAAATATTTTGCGGACGCACAGTACCTAATGGCATTCATTATACATTATGTGTCAGGTTAAACGAGGGACATACTTTAAGGGAGTGTAGGACCCATGAAAATGAACAACTTTTACTAAGAGACCAACACTGAAATCGAGAAAATAAAACCAGCCGCTCGCATTTATGTTCGCATAACTAGACAAAATGTAGGGAACATTAGTTTTTTTTTTTCCATATTTTTGAGTCCGCCCCATATTAAAAGTTGTTTATTTTCATGAGTACTACACTCCCTTAAAGTACCTCGTTTAACCTGACACTGTATAATTCCAATAATTAATAATGATTTTTAAACACCTCGCTATTTTTACCCGACTGCGCCAGAAGGAGGGTTATTTTAATTAAGTAGGTACAGTCAACAAAAGAGATTAGTATGCAGGATCGTCGGATATAGTTGAAGTTTAGTAAGAAACCGATGGATGTTGTCGACTGAAATTTAATTTGATAAATGAGCTGTTTGTTTTATATTAATAAAATTAAATTTTATTTTAGAACATTTTCGGTTTCTTACTAAACTTCAACTATATCCTACGATACTGCACACTTATCTCTTTTGTTGACTGTACATATTGTTGCATGCACAGTATTTTTAAGCACCGGTACGTACTATATTTTTGTCTAACTCTTAATAAATTCGAAACGATGTTTTAGTGTAAAATGTTTAATTCATTTAAATGTATCATAATTTTACTGTTCATTTTCATGAGTACTACACTCCCTTAAAGTACCTCGTGTAACCTGACACTGTATAATTCCAATAATTAATAATGATTTTTAAACACCTCGCTATTTTTACCCGACTGCGCCAGAAGGAGGGTTATTTTAATTAAGTAGGTACAGTCAACAAACTAGATTAGTATGCAGGATCGTCGGATATAGTTGAAGTTTAGTAAGAAACCGATGGATGTTGTCGACTGAAATAATTTAATTTCATAAATGAGCTGTTTGTTTTCTATTAATAAAATTAAATTTTATTTTAGAACATCCATCGGTTTCTTACTAAACTTCAACTATATCCTACGATACTGCACACTTATCTCTTTTGTTGACTGTACATATTGTTGCATGCACAGTATTTTTAAGCACCGGTACGTACTATATATTTTCTAACTCTTAATAAATTCGAAACGATGTTTTAGTGTAAAATGTTTAATTCATTTAAATGTATCATAATTTTACTGCGCTCGACTGTACCTCCACATTGAAGCAGGAGAAACTGTGTATTATTAATATCAAAATAAATATTATTAATTCGTGCGTTTGGATTACAATAGAAATTAATTAAAAAGAATTAAAAAAATCGTTTTGTGAAAAGATAAAGCCAGTTTACTTCGTTAAAAGAAGGTTAAGTACCTTTTCAGTTCTTGGAAGTCTATTCCGTATACTGGAATATTCAGTGACGTCAGCAAAGAGAAGGGGGTAGGGAAGTTCAGAGGGGGGTTTTTGTGAAATGGGAATATAACAAAGTGTAGAAGAAATACATTACGTATACTTTGTCTTAATTTATTAATTTTACTAGTTAACAAGAGTACATTACAAGAATGACTCTTTTGTTGACTATTTTGTATTAATTATGGAGTAGTACAATTTGTTGTTAAAACAAAAAGTTACCTCACGAATTTACTACCTAATTAGTATGAAACCGTGCCATTAAGAATTATGAATATATTTTAATAAAAAAGTTTTGTTTAATTTGTTATTTTTATTTATAATTTATTTTGTAAAAAAATAAGAAATAGGAAAGTAACGGGAACATTGGCAATCATACACTTTTGGAAAACTCTCCTGCATAGCTATTCACAACCACTCGATACCCACTTCCGTACCGTATCGAACATCAATTAATGTTATCGTAGGACTCCTATAAACGCTGTTCATAAGTCCAAAATCCGAGATTTTGTCAGTTTAAATCAAAAAGACGACCTCTATTCTGACGGCTGTTTTCTGTAGAGGGTAAGGCAAATCAGGTTATCAAGATGTGTCATTTACGATACGATAGCCTGTCGGATGGTTGTGAATAGCTATGCTGAGCAAGGCAAATAAGGACAAAGAACAATTTATTGCTGTTTTAGGTAAGTATAAAACCATTGCTATAACAAAAAAACATTTATTTTCGAATACTTAGATAAGAATCAATAACATGACATAAATTAGGTAACACGATGAATCATGCAACGAATACCTAAAGAGAATTGTGAAAACAACGTAATACAACACACAATACATGCTTTATCCTTTCAAACTGTAATACATCTACTCAAAATTAACGTAATGTACGTGACATGATTAGATGGGATTTTTAAATTGCATTTTACCAATTTTATTTCCAATTTAGTTTTCATTCATACTTTCGACAAAAACGTCCAGAATTTTGTTCTCGACTGTACCAATTTATAGACATAATATTTGTCTCGCTAACTATTAAATGGTACAAGATTACTGGCTTTAAAAAAAACTGTTCTAACTTCAAAACGCATGTTTTTTTTTATGAAACAGTTTCTTGTTAGCAGAATTACCATTGCTAATCCTATTTCCATTAGTAAAAGTGCCGGTAATTATAACAATGATTAGAGTATTTCGTGAACATAGGAGTGTGTTGCGTGCGTTTGTATTCCTGTGCTTATTATTAAATGCTCGTGGATGTTGTTTGTCTGAGTGGGACTTGGATTTCTTGACGGATGACCTCTTTGCTGTCTCACCCATCCTGGCCAATGTTAAGTCGTTATTGGAAGATTTATTTAAACCTAATAAACATTCTTTGGGTAAGTCTTTGCAGCCTAAGGGGCCGTCTACACGAGCGAGAGAATCGCGGCGATATTATCGTCGCCGCGTCGTGCCACGTATACTATACCTACTATACTTAAAAACGTGTCTCCACACCACGGCGATATCAACGCGGCGAAAATTTTATGGCACCGCGAGACTATCGCTGCGATTCTCTCGCTCGTGGAGACGGCCCGAAGATTCACAGACAACTTTGCTAAGTAATCTAAGCGTAGCAGAAGAAAGTAAATATTATCAGTAAAGCATTAATGTTGATTTTCGAATGAAACGTTTGATCACTTTCGCTTATATGAATATGACAGTACCCGCTTAAAGATTAGGGTTTATATTCGTATAAAACGGTTTTGTAAGTAGGTAGGTATAGGGCTGATTTTTCAATAGTCAGATACCTAAGTTTATCTGAGGAATGAATGACTGTTTAGAAAATAATTATGTCAAATCGATATTTTCATCAGTTAAAAGTTACCTGACTTGGTATTATATCTGTAAATCTTACCCTACGAATCATTGAGTTTTATAAATGCTAAGTCTGATTGTAATCTATAAAATAACAGTTCAAGTCCCATTTATAAATCCGTGCAGAAATGAAAAGGATGACAAAAATGTTATCAAATATTATTTCAAACCATTTATGCATACAAGAAAAACCAGTGCGCAAACTGTAACCGTGAATTCAGCATATGATTCTAGACCCCAGCGTATCTAAATAGTAGATTGTTTGCCAAGGGAGCAAACAACTATTTTGAAGGCGAGAGTATCCAGAGCGGAGCGCAGGATTCTAGATTAGAATCCCAAGCGCAGCGGGGGGTTCTAATGTAAAATCCTGGGCGTAGCGAGGGATTCAAAGTACCTCGAAAATCTAAAATACTCGAAAACCTACTAAGCGAGCGAAGTGATGCAATTACTTTTGAAACGCAAAAGAAGAGTGATGGCTATAAAACGACGTATGTGCCAAAACGAATTTACTCCTTTTTTAACAAAATAAGTGAATTAAATTTAAAACTACTTTGAGTAAACTTTGATAGGTATTAGGTATTAGGCGTTAGGTACCTACGCCGTGATGTCGAAAAAAGTAAAAAAATAGATACCGGTAAACCGGGGTTACTTTGAACCGCCGGGTGACTTTGATTGAAACTTTTATTTCATATAAAATCGCGAAGTACTTAAAACGAAACGCTTTTTTTTCTTGTCTAACATCGTTGATGAACTGTTGAATCCTTTCTAGAGGACACGCTGGGAATTCACCAACTATTTTAAGCACCGTAAGCTTAAGCATTCTTTTTAGGTTTCATTTGTCTTTTACTAGATCAAAGTTACCCCATACGCAACGTGCCCTATTTTCTTGCGTAATTCCAAAGCAATCAAAGTAACCCCATTCTCATTATAACTTTGATTAGACAGTTTTTATTTTGTTTTCTCAGTATCAAGCCATATTTTTTCACATAAGTATTATTACAGAAATCGCGAGTTTAAAAAGAATCGATAACTAGACCGATTATATATTTTTTACAACCAGAGATTCAAAAGATATGGACCTTGAAAATTCAATATTGATCAAAGTAACCCCGGTTTACGGTATCTATAACTTTGCATTTTTTTTTTGTATCGAGAAAAATTCATTCAATCGTGTAAGTATTCCTTTTACATGATACTAGACCAGAGTCAAAACACATTATAACAAATGTTAAATCCCTTTTCCACATACTTATCAAGTTACACACAATAGAAAAGCCACATTTTTTTCAACATATCACACCTGATCCCGAGGTGGACACTACTTTTTATCACCCTCTATGAAAAAATAAGTAAGTACCTAGGTATAAGTGCAACGAATAATACGTTTATTTATTTACATACAATTTTGAGTAAACAATTACGAACGAAGGCAGAATGCTTTTCGCGGGTTTTTTATTTTATCACAAACTTTTTTTGTAATTTGTCTCGCGCGTCTTTTACTTTATCATACAGCCTTTCAATGTTCATACAATGTTCGTGATTGATCTCTTTGGTGATTAGACCTTTTACTAAAAATATCCACATTCCAAATAAAAAAAACCTGTATATTTAAACTACCTATTGTTATCTATAGAAACGGGTTTTTTTTTTAAGTGTCAATTAGCTGCTGCGTTTGTTATCATACGCGGTATCCATGACTGCAATATCAAACAATTAATTAAGGTAGAACGATTTCCATGAAGTTTTCACAGAAATTGTTCCACTAGGGTCGCGTCGTGCCTGTCTGCGGGAGCACTTACTCTTCCGTATAGTCCCCCGGTAGGCAGGTACTACCTACTAATTATGGTGCCAACTCATCGATACTGAATTGATAATAGACACATTTACGTTCAAAGAATTTTACAATCGATACGGCAAACTTCTAGGAATTTTTATTTGTATTAGGTAGGTATAACCTCTTTGAATTATGTAAATCCTTAGAAAAGTGTTAGCTTTAGTAGTACCTAAACTAGAAACTTTATCTATAGTATTAGGTACTAACAACAAAGGTGAAGAGTTTGTTTGTTTGAACGCGCTAATCTCCGGAACTACCAGTGGGATTTGAAAAATAAAAAAGCCAAAACGTAGTAGGTAATAGCACGGGTAGGCGATGCGATGCGCCGGGGTAGGTCGCGGGAACAAGAAAAGTCACGGGCAGAAGCTATCTAGTTTTTCAAGACACAAAAATATCAGTGTATCTTATGAACCGAAAATAGAGAGAGAGAGAGAGAGAAGAGTTCAATTCATAAAGTTACATGAGTTATCGTAGGTAGTTATAACTTCACGAATTTAAAAAGTTAAAGGTATTTCGGCCTTCAAAGGCTACCTATACACAAGAATAAAATAATAATGATATCGGTAGGTAGTAATAATAACAACATTCGCTTATACATGGTCAATTTAAATTTCAAAATTCGAATACAGACTACGACGAAGGACCGATCTCCTCCGATGTAGTAGCCGAATGCATCCGACGTGGTCGCGAACTGGCCCGAGCGGCGGCCCGAAGAGGCAACGAGCTGGTAGGCAACGGCGTCAGTCTAGAAGATTATTCTCCAGGCATGCTGCACTTCTTCTCCGCTGACCTACCTTCAGAAGTCAGGAAAGCGTCTGATACTTCTCATGAGATCCTCACCGCAACGAAGCTACTGCAGATGAAAATGTGTTCAGGGTATATTTAATTTAAACTATATTGTTCAGTAATGCTTTTTGATAGATGGATATTTTCAGTTATAAAAGACCACGGTCGCAGTTTATCATATGTACTCGGGTCCAAAGACCTGAATTTTGTGCTGGACACTATATCTACATTATTTTTTAGAATTTTATACTTGTTTTGTAAAAAAAATACTATAGTAATCCAGTTATCAAAGACTGTTAGTGCGTTACGCAATTTCCCTGCAGACCATAACTTAATAATCGTCATGGTATTAGCGAAGACATTCAAGGTTATTTCAATAACTAAGTAAGTACCTACTGTTGTCCTAGTCTTGTAGAGTTACCTACTTAAGGAAACAAAGAATCATCATCATCATCGGTCAACGCGCAGTTTACAGTCGTATTTCCCCCAGCAGTAGAACTCCGAACACGTTTATCTCGTTCCTGGAGCACCAAGGAGTCCGGCTGAAGGATGCCACGTACTGCCAGCCAGTGAAGATAAGCTGCAGCAGCAGCAGCAGCAAGTACCGCAATATTGACGGCACGTGCAACAATGAAGAGCATCCTGAGTGGGGCCGGAGGGGAGCGCCCTTCACCAGGATCGCGACGCCACGGTATGCTGATGGTGCGTATGTCACATAGTAAACATAATTTTCTGAATAGTCAGTTCGAATCAGATCCGAGCTGTTCGCCGCTGACTGGCTAGATCTTATGACCGATCCTCATAATAAGCCTATAATGATCCCACTGCTGGGACAAAAACCTCCTATCGGTGAGACGGAGTGGGCCTTAATCCACCACGCGGGCCCAGTGCCGGTTACTAGACGACATGTCTTTGAATTTTTGCCTGTTTCCTTTACTGTTTTGAGAGCAAACAGAAAGTAAAGCGTCTATCTACGTTCGAACCTACGACGTACAACTGGTAAGTCACGACCATTATCTATTCCTCTTGACTGCTCAGGATCTTTTATTTCCGTAAGCTTCTCACTTATAAACCAAACTATGCAACATGTCATGGATATTAATGAGCGGAATTGACGCAACCCCGAAATTATGTCTTTCCGTGTAGTTACACTTTCCATTACCGTTTCCGTGATATTTTCCAGGTATCTACGCAATGCCAGTAGCCACAAGTGGTCGTCAGCTGCCCAATCCTCGCGTCCTCTCCACACGGCTGTTTTCAGACCAGCCAATAGGAAGCCGCGTGCTCAGCAATATGAACATGCAGTGGGGGCAGTTCATCACGCATGATATGCTGTTCCAAGTCATGGAAGTGACTGGTAACTAGATCATAAATCAAAAAGTTATAGGTATTGCCGTGCGAGTAGCAGGCCAATATGCTTCCTTGGCATCTTGATTACAAGTGGGTTTTCCGGGGGGATGAAGCGATACTCCTGCCATCTCGGAGGTTTTGCTTGAAATATTTTCTTGGACATGCCAGTCGTTATTCAAACTTGATTCCCAGCTAAATGAGTTTTGTCGAATTACTCGAACAAGAAACAATACAGTCCTTTCAAAAATAATGTTGCTCTCAGAGGTAAAATAATTGTACCCTCTGACAGCAACCTTATTTCAAACAGATCGAATCAGAGGTAAATTAAGTGTGAAGGACTGTAGACTGATGACTCCATAACTTATTCCTTCTCATATTTCTAGACAAAGGCGGCATCCAATGTTGCCTAGGCGACGGTAAGGAGGTCCTTCCTTCTGAGTGGCAGAACGATAAGTGCATTCCTATCTCCGTGCCTGAGGACGACCAGTTCTACCGCTACCACGGCATCAAGTGCCTTAACTTCGTTCGAAGTGTCACCACGCCGAGAGATGACTGTAGCTTGGGACATGCGGAGCAGGTAAATGTTCTGTTTCTTATGCCATAAGTAACAAATGGCAGAGCGGCAAATGTTAATCATTGTTATTAGAGACCAGTCGATTTCAAGCAAAAATGTCAAGACCATATATATTTATATAGATAGCTATATGTATTTATTGTATATGTAAATGGTACACCACTGACTACCTCCAGTATTGTACTCTCTCCCTCCCTCCCGTTAATCCATCCAAAGTATGTCTGTCAAAGATTGCTTTTAGCGATAAGACCGCCCAACCTAAAATGTCTACGTTTATTTATCTCGTAACCATAAGGTGTCCATAGTAAAGAGTATGAATTCTATTCAAGCTCGCTTCACCTAAGTTTTCACGGTTAGATTGTTACAGAATAAATCGGCAGGTTAGTTATTTTAGTTTGCAAGCTTATTAGGCAGAGTCATTCCGATTAAATTAATGATAGATTGTTGATTTGATACTTATTTCCTGCTATTTTTTGTATGAATGAGATACCTAGGTATAATTACATTTAATTGTGGTTTTTACAGATAAGCAAAATGTAGCTTAATAAACCTAATTTATGATAATTACTCACGCAATTATCATGAAATACCTAGGTTTATTTTCGCGCTGTAATAGGCAGTCACGTAGGTATCTATCGGCTTCTATGTTTAATCTAAATTACCGATCGACCTTGTTGCTTAATGAATCATTTCTTTATACCTTATTCATGAAGGCCATTTTTATTTTAAGAAAATCTGTCTGCACTTATTTTCGCAGTACCTAGGAAGTGGGATGGTTTAACCAGAAAATCGACATCAATCTGTTTAAATGGAAAATTATTATGTTCTATAATCTATATTACTTTGTAATTTATAAGTTCGCTATCGAGAGTCAGCACCACCACCACCACCACCACCTCAAAATTTACATTTGCATTTGCGCATTGAATAGCTTACTAGCTGTTTGGCTTCATGGCTTGGGTACGACTCCGTCTGCCTTCCAGGATAAAAAGTAGCCTATGTCCAGGTCATGGTCTACCCATGTGCCAAATTTCATCCAAATCCGTTCAGCCGTTTTAGCGTGAAAGCGTAACAAACTTACATTCGCATTTATATTATTAGTTAGAATGGCAGGCGAAAGAAGGGACATACCTACTGCAAGGGAGTGTAGTACCTACTCATGAAATTATTTTATACTTATCGGCGTTTTAAAGATGAACACAGTGACCAGTTACCTAGACGGCTCTCCGATCTACGGGTCCGACAAGAAGCTAGCCTCGAAGTTACGCAGCAGGTTAGGCGGGCGTCTACGCCAGGAGTCGAGGAAGGACTGCCTGCGAGGGTTCCTGCCCAGCGTCAGCGACAAGTTCGCCGTCTGCGACTTGAGGAACTCGTCGGATCCCTGCTACCTAGCTGGTAATCTTAAACTTTTAGTAGTTTTATTTTTTAGAAGTAGAGGCAGATAAACATGGTCGCTCCATGTATTCAGCTGCATCCGGACTGGAAGCCGACCGCAACATAACTGGGAAAAGGCTCGTCAGATGAGTTCTTAGCACGGGCGTAGGCAGGTGTCAATAATGGTACAAGAAAATGAAAAAGAGCACGAAAATTACATTAATATTCCTGTGAAAAAGAAATAAAAAGTGAGAAAAAAACAGATTTGCATTACAAAATCAAATTATTAATCTTCTGATTAGACAATTTATCTTCTGTTTTTCGTGGAATTACAATATAAATGTAATGTTTTGAACATTTCCCATTAGAAGTGGCACTTAGATTTGATACTGTATAGACTCTAGAAGATCTTTCAACGCTGAAAAATTGTTGACGACAAATGTTTGCAAAACTGTTTGTCGATTTCTAATAGTCGGTACGCGGAAGAAAGACCATCATAATAAGTAATAATCGGTGGTTGGGATGGATGTTCGTTTTATTTGTGCAGAATAATCATTTTTTTATTTCTTACTATCTTTTTCAAGAACTTGCATTCTTCCGCGTGAAGAATAGCAAAATAATCATTTAAAACTAACGATCCCTACATATACCGCCCTCCCTGCCCCTTAAAAAAAACCCACTGCGCGGCGCAAGAACAAAACAGCTCAATTATTAGTAAGCTGAGGCGTAAAAAATTCAAAATGCTATCTTTTCCTTGCAAAGTCACATCTACCACCAGTATCGGCAGTTAAACCCTTATTTTTCCGTATCTACAATACCAGGTGACATAAGAATTAATCAGACGCCGACCCTAGCCATGCTGCACACGTTGCTTCTACGAGAACACAACCGCGTGGCAGACATCTTGAGTGACCTGAATCCTCTGTGGAGCGACGAGAGACTGTACCAGGAGACAAGGAGGATCGTCATCGCAGAGATACAGCATATCACGTACCAGGAGTGGCTGCCGACTAACTTTGGTGAGAGAATAATATTGACATTATAGTCGAAATGGATTTAATTTTTCATAGAGATGGAAGAAAAAATATTATACTGCGCTAAACTCTGATTTGGGTGATGAATATGACGGAGATGTCTCTCGTTATCATCAGCCATATTTTAATTACTGTGGGCGTACTATGGGTAGTGTTGGTTATTGCGCAATAGAAAAACTGTTTACAGTTCAAATCAAATTATAATTTCACGAACAAATTAATCACAATAGCGAATCACACACCATGTAAAGATTCTTTGGTGGAGCTTCGATCTCGCCGGAATACATTACATCTAGGTATCATCTAATATATCTTCATCAAACACAGTATCATCACGAGCCACGAGTCGGTTATAACAATTCCTTACGTCGAATTCTTCATTCAAGTTTTGTTAAGAAGTCCACTGTTTTGGTCCTCAGACCGCGTACATTTTGGTAATAGATAGTGAGATTGAATTTTAATAACAATAGAGGTATTTTAACAAATTTTAAATAAATCTACAGACTTCAAAATTACGTTGTAACACACACCAAAACTCCACCTCCACGGACCCAGACGAACTCGGTAGTTTTTCTCCTTTGCAACAGCTCTCGCTGCAGAATGTAGCTTCTTGTTAGCCAATGAGAGATGCTCTATAACAAATAAGTACCGGTCTTTTTTCTCTCCACCGATACCTAAGAGGCTAGTATTGAATTTAATGTCGTTCAACGCTATTACTCACTTGAACTGACAATACAACACTAGATTTCTGAGCTTTATCGAGAAACCACGCATAAAAACATTTGTTCGCTCCCTAATAATTGTTGTTCCCAGGTGAATACTACCTCCGTTACTACGGCATATCGCCGTCCACCCTGTACACTCGCGACTACAGCTCCGACGTGAACTCTGGCGTGATCAACAGCTTCGCAGCGGCCGCCTTCCGGTTCCTGCACACCGTCATCAGCGATAATATCATGACATGTCCCAATAATTATAATGCTGCTTTTTTGTACAGGTAGATAACACGTTTAACGTCTAACATAACACGTTTTAAATGTTCTAATTCTAAGAATCGGAGTAAAAATTTGGAGTCGAATATCGTTAAAGTGTGAACAAAGCATTTGTGGTTTCAAGAGTATTTTAAGAGCGTTTACGCCGTACGGCATTTCATACAAACTTTGAAGCCCCTGTTTTTCGAAATGAAATGAACCGATTTTAATGAAACTTCATACGCATAAGCAGGATAAAACAGGAGTAAACGCTCTTAACGTATTAATCCAGTTTACTGCAGCAAAAAGTAATACTAGTTAGTAGTATATCCTGAGCTCGCAGAATTTTGCAGGAATAGTTCTATCCGTTACTGGCCTACATCGATTAGATAGATGTCAGGCGTCTCGTTCAGTATCGGTAACTTTCTTACGAGGAAATGGTGTGGGGATATTATGATACCTCATCTTCTATTATAAAGTCTACGAATTAATTCAACCATTCCTGATGCAGTCATCTTGAATTTCCAGATTAAGTGACCATTACTTCAACCCGAGCTTGCTGGAATCAACTCCAGACTCTTTCGACGATGTTGTTCGCGGCATAATAGCGCAGAACGAGGGAGAATCAGACCCTTTCTGTACCGGCGAGATCACCAACCTGCTGTTTAAGTCACACAACCGATGGGGCATGGATCTCATAGCCATGGACATACAAAGAGGCAGGGACCACGGAATTGCCTCTTATAATGATTATAGGTAATTATGGTCCAGCTAAGTGAGCTCTGAATCAAAACATCTAGGTGAGGAATTCATACATTTGATAAGAAGGGGAGATATTTATGAATTCTGTTTTAAATCTTTCAGGGAGATTTGCGGTCTACAAAGAGCAAGATGTTTTCAAGATTTGACAAATGAAATACCACAAGATGTAAGTCAAGAGATGAAATGTATCTATTATGCTGTCACTAATAACCGTGTTCGGTTTGTGTCCTGTTGTCTGCACGTTACATCAGGAAGTGATGGACGGTACTGAAGGCGCCAAACTCGTAGCCAAACTTTAGGCAGACTCTCTATTGCCATCAACACGCGAAGAGGAAGAATGAACCTTTTTTCCGTATTAAGTTTAAGTTTGAAAAGCAGACTTGAGACTAGTATAGATTTGAAGCAAAAACAAAAATATTCTCGACTTCCAATCACAATATTGTCAGATGGTGTCGCTGCTTGGCAAAGGGGCCCGTGGCTAAATAATAACAGCCGCACAGGTCGATCCATCAGGTTAAGCAACGCTTGCCGCGGTGGGTCTGTGGATGGGTGACCATCTTTACATACCGAGACCCCTCCGTGCCTCGGAAAGCATGTTAAGCCGTGGGTCTCGGCTGTCATTCGTGGATCTTTGACAGTCGTTACGGGTAGTCAGAAGCCCGAAAGTCTGACAACCAGTCTTACCAATGGGTATCGTATTACCCAGTAACTGGGTTGTGGAGGTCAGATAGGCAGTCGCTCCATGTAAAATACTGGTATTCAGCTGCATCCGGTTGGACTGGATGCCGACCCCAACATAGTTGGGAAAAGGCTAGGCAGATGACGGTGTCGCTGCTTGGCGTAAACCTATGTCCAGCATTCTTCTTTTTGTACACTCCATTAAATTATTTTACCTCTGATTTTGCATCACTGTCAATAACACAGTGATCTCAAATCTCGTGACAATAAGGTTGATGTTAGGTTGCAGCTGTCAAAGGCAAAATAAAATAACTGAAAGGACTGTAGATGCTGATAATGACATTTATCAGAATGGAAAAACCAAAACCCGCCAGGACAAGAGATGGCAAAAAGACCTTTCTTTTCTTACATTTCAGCGTATAAATGCTCTCCAATACCTGTATGAATGCGTGGATGACATAGACCTGTTCGTGGGAGGTGCTATGGAGCGTGACGTGTATGGCTCTATCCTGGGCCATACGTTCCAGTGCATCGTGGCCGAGCAGTTCTACAGGACCAGGATAGGAGACCGGTTCTTCTATGATAACGGGGAGATGCCACATTCTTTTACTAGTGGTATGATTTTTTTTTTTGTATGGCCGGCAATTCGGGGATTGCTTACTAAAAGGGCAATTTCCGTATTTTTAAGAACGTTCGCATTCTAATCTAAATCTGTCAAAAATACCTCAAATTTTTGACATTGATTGTCGCTGAGATGAGATTGCGATTAGAATTTGAACGTTTTTAATTACGGGAATTGGCCTTCTGATGTTAAGTCGTCAGTGCCGTCTATCATCATATCTGTCATATCATAGACATCTGTCTGTAACTCTAGAGGCATAGACAGCAGATGAACAGTCTCATGCGTCTGTAATTATACCGGACCTTAGACAGGGTGTTTGGTGCAAATGAAATCAGCCGAAAGGACAGGTCATTTGCTATCTCTTAAGGCCCAATAACGTATTCCTTGTTACACCGGGTTTTTAATATGACTTTTTAATTTTTAATTGAAAAAATACAAGAACTCTGCATTTAACCTTAATTTTTTTTTTAAGTTACTAGTAAGTATAGCCTTCAAATTTATTTTTATTTTTATGTTCACTCTTGTATGGTTCTATGAAATTCAAAATTACTTGCTAATAACATCTAGTTCCTTTTAATAACTCACAAAGTTTTTGGAAAAAGGAAAAATACACTTTCCGATTAGTCTCCATAAAATTCCTTCAGATATCTAATCTCGATTGTAAAACGGTGCCTCTGTCTATCCTTCGCTGAATACAGCCTTATGTTAATATTCTCAAATTCAACTAGCACATTTCATTCTCTTTTCAGACCAACTAAAAGAAATAAAGAAAGCTTCGATGGCTCGCCTGATCTGCGACAACACCGATGGTGTGTACTACGTCCAGAGGAAGGCTTTCGAGGTGGAGTCCACACACAATCCGAAGTACCGGTGTGACGATTATAACGCCATTCCCTATGTGGACCTCACCGCTTGGAAGAAACCTACCATTTTTGATTGAGGGAAAAAAATGTAAGTGGAGACTGTGTGAACGAGCTGTAAGGGCGCGTACACATAGCGAATCGTTGTACAGGTCCGTTATTTGATGGCGTATGTAGTTGTATAGGCGAGTTCACACACAATACAGTATTCCGGATCCAGTAACCGCAATATGCAGCAGTCCGTTCCGTTAAAAAGGATCCTGTAAAAACGGACGTTCTATGTGTACGCGTCCTAAGATTGAATGACACTTCATACGATTCACGCATGCACGTCATAAAACGACAAGGTACGTTTGACAAAACATAGTTTTTAAACCTAAGTGAAGATTCAATTAATTAATTGCTCATTCTTTCTACGCCGAAATTAAAGGCAGAGATCTTTGAAATTATATTTAAGAACCATAAGTAGGTACCTCTACCTTATTTACGAAAATAACTGACTTTTCTACCGAGATGACGACTAATAGAGGAGTATGGAAGAAAAAGACATGTTGCACCGACCACAAATAAATTGAGATATTAATTGATGAAATGATTTTGAATTGTTGACAATTGTGCTAAGCATTGACGAAGTTGGTTATACCTACAAAAAAAAACGTACCTACTTTTATAATGTTGCAGTAAGAATTATTAATTAATAATATTTAAGGAGGCGTTTACGAATCTAACAAAAATAAGCCTTTTTTCGGTACATTTTGCGGGAAAATGATACGAAACCAAATCTAACTAATAATTACCACAGATAGATTGCTCCTTCATCTTCAAATATGGCAAATATTTTATTCGAAAAGTTTGGTTTATAATATTGTAAAAAATTATTTCCGTCGCCTCTTCACACAAAATTGGCGATATCGTAATGACTTTAGGTACATTTTTCTTCTATTTATTAACATAAATTTATGTATTTAAAAATATTTTATGTAAGCAGACATGTTCATCTCAAAATGATTGTATAAAGAACTATCAAAATGTTACCAAATGGCTCAGAAAAAAAATAAAAATCGAATCTATTTTTTCACATAATTAGCTGTAACATGTGAATCTTAATGCACTGTATTAAGGGTTATTTTACTGGTCACTGTCTTGCTTTATTACACAAAAATTTGTAATGAAATATTAGTCTGCGCCAAAGAGTACTTTGTATATACGGAAATAGAGAGCCATCTTGCGCGATTTGAACGATAACATTAAAAAAGCGCCCTCTGCGATTAAAATACTAAACTACATCCGTGTCAGTATTATAATCGCGCGACCTAGATCCATTCATGGTCCAACTGTTTACTATAACAGAGATAGTAAAATTATACCGATATAAGTATTCAAGATCTGTTTACTACAACAAATTTAGATATTATTTAAATTACACACCCCCTTACTAATAAACGTATTATATCAGACGAATAGTTACACACCGATTTCTCTCTTTCAGTCGTCAGTAATTTGATTTTCGACAGAAGACAAAGCGTTGTGTAACTATACAGACGATACACAATGTTTATTAGTAAGGGGGATTTAGGTACAACGAACGATCACAGCAGACAACGAACGATCACAGCATTCACAGCAGAACGACATCAAAACAACAACAGCCATTTTTGTTTATTACTTGCCAGTGCTGCCAGGGCATATATTTAAATATCTCTAAATTCTTACCAAAGTATGTAAGATCTTTTTATTTCAAAATTTTTTACAGCAAAAATGACTTAACATCATGGACACGTATGTTTATATTTAATTTATTCTAACGAACCCTATATTTACAATAAACACTCTTTGCTTATCTCCAATAATAGAACTAATCAAACTTCTATGTAGCAAATAATGAATTAATTATGGCAACACATTCTTAACAGTACTACTAATATTATACCATTTATTTAGGGAGAACATTGTAAACCTTAGTGTAGTATTATATTTTGAATATTTTTTATTTTCCTATATTATACGCCACACTAGCGCCTCTGATTTTACAATACTAAACTAACAGATTATTATACTACGAAATTGTAAAGCTAATAACCAGCTGGAAATATATCTTTTGTACATGTCATCTGTAATAAGTTGGGTTATCACAATGCTGTTGCAGGGTTTCTACGAGTAAGATTGTAAGGCATGGTCTGCGCTCAGCCGCCGTCGTGGGTGGACTCTGTGTCGGTTGTAAGCAGCAGCTTGTGCTGAAAAAGATCGCTGTACGGATAGAAAATATTTGACATACCAAACTTGATACTTCACGCATTCTGTATGACTATCGTATGAAAGATTTTATTCACAGTCTTATATTATTTTTTTAGAAGTAAGTAGGGATTATTCATATTTCGTTTCGGTCATGATGGAGTCACCTGAAGGTGTACTTCGAAGACTGCTACTGGAACTAAAAGACGAGCTGAGCTAGGTGTGCCGAGTTTGGGCTCGTCTTGTTAGTTATGTTGAGACCTTACCTCCGGACTAGATGGAGTGACCTGCAGGTGTACTTCGAAGACTGCTACTGGAACTAATAGACGAGCTGAGCTAGGTGTGCCGAGTTTGGGCTCGTTTTGTTAGTTATGTTGAGACCTTACCTCCGGACTTGATGAAGTGACCTGCAGGTGTACTTCGAAGACTGCTACTGGAACTAATAGACGAGCTGAGCTAGGTGTGCCGAGTTTGGGCTCGTTTTGTTAGTTATGTTGAGACCTTACCTCCGGACTAGATGGAGTGACCTGCAGGTATACTTAGAAGACTGCTACTGGAACTAATAGACGAGAAGAGCTAGGTGTGCCGAGTTGGGGCTCGTTTTGTTAGTTATGTTGAGACCTTACCTCCGGACTAGATGGAGTGACCTGCAGGTGTACTTCAAAGACTGCTACTGGAACTAATAGACGAGCTGAGCTAGGTGTGCCGAGTTTGGGCTCGTTTTGTTAGTTATGTTGAGACCTTACCTCCGGACTAGATGGAGTGACCTGCAGGTGTACTTCGAAGACTGCTACTGGAACTAATAGACGAGCTGAGCTAGGTGTGCCGAGTTTGGGCTCGTTTTGTTAGTTATGTTGAGACCTTACCTCCGGACTAGATGGAGTGACCTGCAGGTGTACTTGGAAGACTGCTACTGGAACTAATAGACGAGAAGAGCTAGGTGTGCCGAGTTTGGGCTCGTTTTGTTAGTTATGTTGAGACCTTACCTCCGGACTTGATGAAGTGACCTGCAGGTGTACTTCGAAAACTGCTACTGGAACTAATAGACGAGCTGAGCTAGGTGTGCCGAGTTTGGGCTCGTTTTGTTAGTTATGTTGAGACCTTACCTCCGGACTAGATGGAGTGACCTGCAGGTGTACTTGGAAGACTGCTACTGGAACTAATAGACGAGAAGAGCTAGGTGTGCCGAGTTTGGGCTCGTTTTGTTAGTTATGTTGAGACCTTACCTCCGGACTAGATGGAGTGACCTGCAGGTGTACTTCAAAGACTGCTACTGGAACTAATAGACGAGCTGAGCTAGGTGTGCCGAGTTTGGGCTCGTTTTGTTAGTTATGTTGAGACCTTACCTCCGGACTAGATGGAGTGACCTGCAGGTGTACTTGGAATACTGCTACTGGAACTAATAGACGAGAAGAGCTAGGTGTGCCGAGTTTGGGCTCGTTTTGTTAGTTATGTTGAGACCTTACCTCCGGACTAGATGGAGTGACCTGCAGGTGTACTTCGAAGACTTCTACTGGAACTAATAGACGAGAAGAGCTAGGTGTGTCGAGTTTGGGCTCGTTTTGTTAGTTATGTTGAGACCTTACCTCCGGACGTGATGGAGTGACCTGCAGGTGCACTTCGAAGACTGCTACTGGAACTAATAGACGAGTAGAGGAAGATGTGCCGAGTTTGGGCTCGTTTTGTTAGTTATGTTGAGACCTTACACCCGGACTTGATGAAGTGACCTGAAGGTGTACTTCGAAGACTGCTACTGGAACTAATAGACGAGTAGAGCTAGGTGTTCTGAGTTTGGGCTCGTTTTGTTAGTTATGTTGAGACCTTACCTCCGGATTTGATGGAGTGACCTGAAGGTGCACCTTCCAAAAAGTTATTTTTTACTTTGTAGTGTTTTTTTTTTTGAAAGTCCGATGTTTTTTTTTTTTTTGGAAAACAATTTTTATTTTTCATTTTTTATTTGTACCTGCCCAACACAAATTTAAATTACTTTAAGCAAAATTCATAAAGCTATACCTTATAAAGGTATACCTTATCCTGAGGCATACCAAATATTTATTCCTCATTTTTCATTATTGCACCTACCATTGTTTGTTTCTGCATCACCCAAAGGTTGACTGGTAGAAAATGCCTTTTAAGGATGGGAAATCATCAAATGACCCCTCCCGCTCTGGGTGGAGCGGAAGGGAGTGTCAGACTCTTACTGACTAAAACCCATCCGTGTTCCTTCCTTAGCCCTTTATATTCCGGGGCAGCGGTAACCCTTTCGGACAATCCCGCTGCCCCGGCAGGCTTCGGCCCCTCCGTTCAATGCTGACATCTCTTTGAGGCGCGCGTGGAACACATACGCGCCGTCCGGCACGGGCCTGGTCCTGATCGGACGGCGACCTCCACCGTGTGCTCCACCGTGTCCTCTGGTAGAAAATGCCTATGGCATTAAGTCCGCCTCTGTACATTTTTGTGTTTAAAGTATTAAATAAATAAATAAATACCTTATCCATTAAAAAAATTAGAGAATTTGCAAATCCGTCTATAGAGATATGACGGAGCTATGCCCGAACATTCATAAAAAATCATTACTGATTCTTTTTTGAAGTCGGTTAATTATTACATCAATTCATAAACTTTTGTTTGAGAGAATTTGCAAATCCGTCTATAGAGATATGACGGAGCTATGCCCGAACATACATAAAAAAAATACTCCTTATTTGAAGTCGGTTAATTATTAAATCAATTCATAAACAAAAAGTTATGCCCGAATTTACTTGCAAGATTAGAGGTACTCCAATAACAACTTTGACAGAAATGAGGGTGTACCGTGGTATACTAAACACATCTGCGTACCCCTTTAGAGGGTACAGGCGTGATGTTATATTGTGTGATTGCGTAAACAATGCATACATATGCGATAGCAGCAATCGCGGTTGATTTGCTGGCATTTATTGAAGCCTTCGGTTGTCTGTCTCCGAAACTCTTCAGCACTTTATTCCGGGATGGTCTATTTCGGAATAAAGTTAAACCTCTTTCGAACAAAAAAAGATTTTTGCAAGTCCGTCTATATATTATTATGACGGAGTTATCTAACCTAACACCCTTACATAAAAAAAATATATGTATAAGCATCCGAATTGAGAACCTCCTCCTTTTTTGAAGTCGGTTAAAAATACTAAATAAAACGAATATAAATAAGCTTTTTTTTTAAATTATATGTTTTCGAAAAGCTTGTCGCGCAAATTGTTAATACATAGGTACTTTGGCATGTACTTGCTTACCAATCAAGTAAGTAAATGGTATCTACTTTTATGAACATTTCACGGTACAAACTTTTTGACAACAACGCATAGTAAGCTTAAAAAAATACATGCCTAAAAATTAAATAAAAGTAGGCTCAAGTATCAAGTCGTGTCAGTTTACTCATAATTTCGCCGCTTCGCGCATGTCGCTGTGTGTGTGAGCCGTGCACGTGTAGTAGTAAGACTCAATACCTAAAATTGAAGCGCGTCAATTCGTAAACGCGTCCTTAATGACTTGTAAAAATTATTAATTAATAATATTTAATGACTTGTAAAAATAATGTACTTTTATTTTCATAAGTCATTAAATGCCATATTATACTACTGTTAAGAACAAAGTTTTTGTATTAAAACTAATAAGTAACACGATTACTATTATTTTGTTGATGTTTGTTATTTAAGTAATAAAATATGTGTTTAAAAAACAAGTTTGTATATTTTTTAAAGATTAAAAACGGCACCTACTTCTACAGGAATAAATTTTAACCAGTACGCAAACTGTAACCATGAATTCAGCATTGATTCTCGACGTAGGAACTTTTCGTCGGTTATCAAAAATCTCTGTTTTCTGCGATTTCGAGCCATATTGGCCCCGCAAACATGATTAGATCGTCTCACCACCTTCACCGCGGTCTACCTCGACGGCGATGTCCTCCCAAAGGCGTCCATTGAGTGACGATCTTTGCCCATCTCTCCGGGTGCATTCGTGCGAGGCTGGCGGCCCACTCCTACTTCAGCCGGGCTGTGTTTCTCCAACATCCGCTACTTGAGTTATGGAGTGCAGAACCTTAATTCCGTAACACACTATCAATTTCAATCTGAATCAATTTGAAGGATATTTTTAATCCATTGCTCCATATCTTCGAAAAATGTGTCTGCTCAACAACGTAAATAACGCAATAAATGTTTTTGAACTGTCAAAATGAAACCCATTGATTATTTACCCCGTATTGTGGTGTGGTGTGCTTCAAATATCTATTCAAGTAAATGAACAAAAGAAGATTGTTGTTATTTATGATATCGCTTGGGTCCCGTCCCGACAGTTATTATGTAGACAAGCCGAGTGACCGATGGGACTTCCCACAGAACAGCTTTTAACTGTTCTGTGGGATTTCCCATCGGCAACTTATTAGGAGCCTTAAAATATGGATGTCAACATCAACTTAATCCACTTTGAACGTTAATATCTCGGAAACGTGACACTTGACGGGTTTTGTCAGCTGCTATCGAATATAAAAAGAAAAAAAAAATACGCTGTTTCATAGACCAGGTACATTTTGGTCAAGTATTAAACAGCTGATTTTTTTTCGTGATTTCAGAGTTGGTCCCATAGTGAAAGTTGTTCAGTTTGATGGTATAAAGCACCTCTTAAAGTTTGTCGGGTTAATTTTGTAACACCCATATGGGGCCCCTGAGCTACACGGGCCCCCGATGCGACGTGTGTAAGCAGGAATTCGTAAAAAATATCAAGAACCAAGAGGAACGTAAACGATTCCCCGAACTTGTGGTTGCTTATCACAGCAGATTTTCATCTGGCTTGTGACGTTGCAAAATAGACATTTGTCGCAACAGGTAGCGACGTCTATCGTGGGTCTGTACAGGCTCGTTTAGTGTAGCTTACGCGTCACTAGATGGCGCTAGGTTTATGAAATCGATATGATATTCTTTAGTCTGTGACAGAACATTCCCGAAACTGTCAGATCTATCGGTTTGAAAAAGACAAGAGTGTTTCCGGCCTTTACGATCGAGGACACGAGCCAAGAGGTTGACTTGAAGGGACGTATTCCTGGGAGGATCGGGATGTGCCCTAATAACCCTCTGGGGTATTTATAAGTACAGCAGAAGCTGAACCCTGTGAGTATTCAATCATTTTCCTTGTTACTGTGGGTCAACCTTTGGGTCTTACATTTCTGTTCTGACACAAGGTCGCTGTTACAGGTCTGGCTATATGCTAGCCTTTCTTTATTGTGCGAAGCTACGCGCGAGCGATTCGTGATGTCTCGGTGCGGCCCTGTGATCGGATGATAGGAAATCGATCCGGGTGCAGGCGACTCTAGTCTACCCCCTGTGGTGTGGTCATCCGCAGTAAGGAAGGCCTTACCTAGCCGAATGCAGGTGAAGAGGGAAGTTCGCCACTCGAGGTAACGACAGCGTCACCTTCTATGCCCGTAGGCCACGTTATTCGTGTGTTCACAGGTTTAACCTGTGAACGAAGCCAAGGGACTTAATCCCGCCAACTGAGGGTAACTCAATCGTCAACTGACGGTATTTCGATTGTTAACTGAGAGGTAATTTGTTATACTGAGAGAACGCTGAGTTAATCTATAGTGTCATAATTTATCATATGAGAGAGTTAGGCCTTTGTAGGAACTAGGTGTTAACCCAGTTGTTATAGAGTATTGTGTCTCGGGTATTGCTTTGCATAATCGTTATTTTCCCTTTATGAGCACAATCCTAAAAGGTCAATACTTGAAGGGTTGAGCTAGAAGTTATTAAGTGGTTCATCTCACGGACTCGATATAGCGACTCTAAGAAATTGTAATAAGTCTCATTGCAGGCTTTCACCAATACAAGTAGGAACGGAGACTATTTGTATGGGTGGATGCCCAAGTGTTTGGGAAAGGTATATAGTGTAGTGGCTCGCCACATTATTTGTTTGTGTACCTACCTATTTCTATGTATTAACAATAAACTTTAATTGTTTAAGAAGGTACTTGTTTAATTGAATCTTTCCCTAACAGATTATACCTTATAAATTTACTTTAGCACGGTGGTGAGTAGTGTAATACCAATAGAAACCATCAACATCTTGTTTCTTATTAATTCCTGTAAACTGCTCAAGGGCCGGGTTACAGGCTACGTATACTCCACACAGCTCGCGGTTTGCAGGCTGAACCTAGGCCGTTTTATTGCGAGAAGAGGCCTGAGGCACTCCCGACACTAAAAAAAGGTCCCGACACGATATGTTCGGACAATGGCACTTGTTTTGCGGTGAGAACCGAATACTACGCGATTTCATTCCATTAAAATTCTTTTTTTTACACTGTTCTTTAGTTTTATTTTATTCCACCAACCACTAATACATACAGTCCATTTCCATCGCCTTCAAAACCTATTACAAATAACGACTATAATAATCAGCTGTCTGAGAAACCAAACCAAGGTGGAGAGACAGACCGTAACAGTAAACCAACTGACGAAGACAAGGACTTGCCACTAGACATAAGGATACAAGTAATATAAGCATCAATAAATGTAAAAACAGCAGCTGACCATAATCCACCACGCGGGCCCAGTGCGGGTTGGTCGATGTCACATGTCTTCGAATTTTTTGGTTCTAGGATCCTCACGATATTTTCCTTCACCGTTTTGAGAGCAGTGGTGTTGAAATGAAATACCTACACAAAGTAAAGTGCCTGTCTGGGTTCGAACTTACGACCTACAACTCTTAAGTCGGGGCCGATACTACTGCTCCCATCTCTAGTTTCCCTTTAAAACGCACACATTTTTCGCCTTATTAGCCAAAGCCTCAGATGAATTATTTATTTCATCTGAGGCCAAAGCATTCATTTAAATTATGCGGTGTTGTAATATAATAAATAATAACACATTCTTTGAGAGTTGTATTACACATTAACTGATAGTCTACAATGAATGTGGTCTAACAAAACAGTTACATTTGCCCAGAGCCCTATTATTTTCGAGCGTTCCTCCGGCGTGTGACCGACGACGTGCGCGCCGCGCAGTCAAATGTCACACGCTCGCGCCCGGCGCACGTCTAACGTGGGGTGGGCCTTAGTGGTTTAGGCTGGTGCGCTAACGAGTCAGTGAATGAATGTCAGGACCACACTTGACTTTTTACTATTATGTACTAGCTGCGCCCCGCGGTTTCGCCCGCATAGTCTCGATCCCGTGGGAATATCGGGATCAAAAGTATCCTATATCCTAACCCAGATAATGGTCTACCCCTGTGCCAAATTTCATCTAAATCTGTTCAGCCGTTTTAGAGTGAAAGCGTAACAAACAAACTCATTTTCGCAGTTTATAATGTTGGTTAGGTTGGTAAGTAAGGTAAGTAAAGGTATAAATGGTATACGTATTTGTAGATCAATAAATATACTAAATATTTATTAAAAGTTTAATAAAATATAATCATTAAAAATTTTAACATTTGTCATATTGATTATGTAAACGTTAAACCTTATGATATAAAAACAATATTGGTCGATTATTCGATAAAGACAATGAATGATGACCCATTTCCATTACAGATTGAAGAAGATTTTTTTAAATGTGTAACAATGAAAAATATCAAGGCCCACTGAAATTGATTCAGAATCTTGTAAGTACTGAATCTGTACATGGTAAGGTCATGCCTAAGATCTATTTAAATGTTATTTCAAGTTAAACAAATATCAACTTTATTTTAATGGTTTTTAAGTAGATTTCCGAGTGACTAGCACTATTGAAAAAGTTATAAAAAAACTGAAGTTATAGCGTAAACTGAACTTTATTGTGTAAGCATCAAAGTAATTTTTCCATAAACTCATATTTGTTTACATTTTTGGCAACTATAAATCGCGAACGAGATTAGATGATTTGGTCACGTTGAGAAGATGAATGAAATGCGAATAACAAAAGGTGTTTTACGAGGCAGATGTGAGTAGAAACGCCCGGACCCCGGACGCCCTAGGACATAATACAGCGACCTTATTGGTGATGGTCTTCAGAAAGGTCAGGTGCGTAGTACTCGCAACCGCTATGCGTACACGAAGCAAAAGGAGTATGTAAGGATCGTAGCAGGTAGTGTTCTGTAGTTTCAGCCTACCCCCATGGTAAGGAGTGAGTTTGCGTTTGTATGATGTTTCTCAATTCTATTTATTTTCAAAAATCAATACAGTATATTATTTTTTTCCTTTAGCCTGTACTGTCCCACTGCTGGGCAAAGGCCTCCCCCCATGTTCTTCCACATTTCCTTAAGCTGTATGTTATCTACAGTATATTATATATAATAATTATTATTATAATTTTTTTTTTTTTTTTTTATTAAAAACTCGCGACATTGTTACCGACACCGCGCACATTCGGATGTGTTCGGCTGTCCTCGGGATGTACTCGGTTTTGATGTATATCGGATATTTCAGTGAGTGATGGCAAAGTATTCTGTTTCTGTTTTGTTTTCACTTCTTTCGCACTCCTGGAGTGCCACTGTTTTTTTTAAATAAGCTTCGAATAATTTCAACTCAAGTTTCAGAATCATGTATTGAATCCATCGTAACAGGTTGCGGGTCGATGTCCGTGCCACCCTGTTTATGAGGAATTTTATCTATTTACATACTATCGTAACCTTACTGATCTATATTTCTACAATTTACAAAACTAAATTCAAGTCTATTCCATACACCTAAGGTCTAATTTACAACTAAATCAGCAGGTTCCTGTTACCTCGTTTGTCCTTACCCAGGAAGGTAGTAATCTTGTTCTGGAAGGTGTTCCAGGTCGCGGAGGAGTTGACGATGTGTGAGAGGCCTGCTGGCTTAGCGATTCTCTCGAAGAATGGTCTCTTGTACAGGCGCTGTGCCTCAAGCCTCTGGTCTACCGTCACTCGTCGGTCGTCCAAATGGTTTAAGGACGGGAACTGAGATATTACGAAGAGCCTGGAATTTTGAATTAATGTATGAAATTAGTGGAGGGTGAGGCCGCGATAAAGTTTGAATCGGGCTAGACCACAGGTAAAGCGCGTGTCGCTTCGTAAGATAAAAATAATGTTACAATGCGAGCCGAATCAAGAAGTATCGCTTTCTGAATCAAACCATCAAACCTTAATCCAGGCGCCCAACGAGAGCCTCGAGATCCTCAGGTGTTGGTCGAGGCTCTTGCCTATAAAGCCTTTGACTGTCACGGCTATCGGTACAATGATGGCAGAGTCCATTATTATTATTAATTACCTGTACTGCAGGTACTCGTAAAAGGTGCCTCCGTTGAAGTAGCTGGGTGCAGCTGGGTTGCCCATCAAGGAGAGGTACTGCAGGTTGGGGCACGACTCCTTCAACTTGCCTACCCACGGGTAGAGCGACGCGATCTTACAACGATTCAACCTGGAATGTGAGGTTAGACACACTAGGATCAATCAATACCGTCTCATTACAAAACGAGTTCTAACTTTAGTCCAAGCGCAAACTATCGAGCCAGTTTTTGAATTTTGAACTTTTTTCCGACAATCTTAAAGTTCATAACACTAAAATTGATAACTTTAAACTCGGATTTAAGTTCAGTTTTTTAAACGCCTTAAAAGAGGATGTTTTCAAGTCAACGCGTTTTTTGCCTTTGACTTTGTTGGAACAAAGTTCGAAATTAAATAATGGCTCGATGGTTAAAACCTGTTTTAAAAAAAACTTTGTTTTGTAATGAGGCCTATAATCTCTTCCTCGTTGGTCTAATTGACGCAAGCGGGAGGTCCTGGGTTCGATTCTCAGCTCGGGCATACTGTTATCGGGGAACAACACATTTCACGCAGATGAAGTTGCCGGCAGAAGCTAGTGTCATAATATTCTCACTGCTGGGACACAGGCCTCCTCAGTGTGAGAGTGAGGGAGTGGGCCATAATCCACCACGCGGGCCGACTGTGGGTTGGTGGATGTCACATGTCGACGAATTTTAGTATATGGCATGTCGCTGAAACCACAATTTTTTCCTTCACCGTTTTTTGTGAGCAGTGCTGAATTGCACCAAGTTTTGGTTCAAAATTCTGAAGGATCAGCCATGGAAATACTTTGGCTGTCATCTCTGTTCTAGTCACCCCCTTTCTAGCCATATCATCTGTCACACAGTCCATCCATCGTTTTTTTTGGCCTTCCCCTAATGTTATAGCCGAATATAGCCGAACAAATACATCACACAATAGATCATCTTTTCTCATCTTACATTCATACTCAAAACTTCAGGTACCTAGTACTATATATAAATGCTACGAGAAAGCAGCACTATATTAATACACTAGTAATCAGAGTTGAGATACCGATATTTTTGGGAACCGGTACCATTGGCCTTAGTGTGATACCGGTACCAGTACCAGACGTAGTACCTGTACTATTACTACCAGTACCACACCAATATTTCCGTAAGTTACAATGACAAAACAGATATAGCAAGAAAAGAGGATAGTTAACAGGCATTAAAAAAAACTTCAAGATTGGCAACCGTACGAGGTTCATCGAAATTTGTGATACGCGACAGGTACCTGAATTTGGTGCCGGTAATTGTGTGGATTACCGATACCCGTCTGGAACCGGTACCCAGGTACAGAAATGGCAAGAACCACTAAGTACCAATACAGAAACAGTACTTCTGATACCGGTTCCAAGCCCTGCTAGTATAAAGGTATGAAGAACAGGGTGTAAATCTCACTCATCCTCTATAGAAAAGGGAGGATCATCCGACCAGACGGGTCTCGTATCTGGTGGGAAACTGCCTGACGATTGATGGTGGGATGTTATATTGTATATATGCTAGTTGCGTGGTAAACTCTGCATGCGCGATGCAGGATTTGGCGTGACGTCAGTATGATGCGTAGTTCGCATATGGCGCTGTAGATGCAGCCACAGCTCTAGCCAGTGGCTTCGTGAAAGTAGGTTAACTGTACTATAATAAAGCAGTAAGTACTGTTTGAAAACAAACGGTAAAGGAAAACATCGTGAGGAAACCGGCATGTCCTAGAACCAAAAATTCGAAGACATGTGACATCTACCAACCCGCACTGGGCCCGAGTGGTGGATTATGGCCCACCCGCTCTCACAGAGAGGAGGCCTGTGTCCCAGCAGTGGGAACATTATAGGCTGATTATGTGAGTACTGTTTTTTCAGTGAACATAAATGAAAGGCACTCACCACAAAAGTTCGAGCTTGGGCAAAGGTGGTAGGCAGCAGTTCTCTGCAATGGGGTTGTCATCAGCTATCAGGGATGTGAGGCTCTTGAAGTACACGAGAGCATCTAAGTTTCTGAAAAATATTACGCGCACTTAAATTAACTTACTAACAAAATGCCTACATATCTAGGACATTCATTTATAAAGAAGTATACTGTAAAGGGGCGATCTTATTGCACAAGTCTAACCGGAGGCAGCTGAATACCAGTATTTTACATGGAGCGACTGCCTATCTGACGTCCACAACCCAGTTACTGGTTTGTGGACATTGTGGAAATTACTGTACAAACAACTCTTATAATGCCAAATAGTTATCAAGATTTTAAACAACAATCTCAATGTCTTACTAGACAAAGTTGAAATTCCATTGCAAAACATATTGAGGACATTTTTATTGCTCAAAAATTAACTTGAAGCATAACTTAGTTAGCTTTTGTGCATACAACATGAGATTTCACTAGGAGAAAAAAAAAATAAGTAAAATATTTTAAACTAAGAACAAAAAAAAAACAGGTTTTATACCTTCTTGTTGGCTCTAACACAGGTCATGGTCTACTGTAGACTATGACCTGGGTTATGAACTTATGACATAGGATTTTTACATTTGGTATCCTGGTACCCATGGGATAATTTCTGACTTCCACCTTTACCAAAAGACCGTAGGATCTATTTAAGCCCCATCAAATGATTATCAAGTTTGTTTACTTACGTAATCTTATTGTGACTTATATCCAGATACTTGATGTGGTCTGAAAACCTCTCTACAATAGTTTTAGGTATTTCATACAGCCTCTCATATGCTAGAGTTAGTCTTCCGTTGTCTTCTTCATTCTCAGTTGTTGTCTCTACGGACCTGAAATAAAATCAAGATGAAGATGGTGGACAGGCTTGATTCCTACTGAAAGGACTGGCTGGCACTGCCGGTAGTACATATGATAGAATTGTGTAGAAAAGGGCAAGCGAGGCCTTTGCCCTGCAGAGGGACAATACGGGCTAGTTAGATTAGATTATTATTAAATTGTTGAAGGACATGTGACGAGACACAATATAAATTTTATTGTTAGTTTTCCGCAATGTTTTAAATAATTATCTCTTGTTTCAAATGCTAGACATAATTGTATGGCTGTAAGTTATGCTGGCGAGAAAGTTAAGCATTATGTTAGCAGCAGTTTGCATAGTAGTTTTGTCCCTGCCACCCTGCATATTCCTTTTCTTAAACAATGGGAGAATCTATGAGCTATTCTTTAAAATCAATTTTGCAAATAGTTGTGTGCTTAAAACAGAACACATAAAAAGTCTATGAGAGTTGAAAATCTATTGCCTGTATGCTACTGAATTATAAAGGTGAGTATAATTTACACTAGAGCATTTCCATGTAATGTATAGTTTCTGCTCGATGCTGAGTCCAATGTAATGCTCATGGCAAGTGAGCATTTACCAGCTGTAACATTTCTCTCTAGCTTGCGTTCATTGTTGAAATGTCAGACCTACAGGTACTGCTTGTGCCTTTGATCAATAAAATGATACACCAACATGCTTGTTGGTTTTAAAGTCAGGTTGTATCAATACATCGAGCGTCATATTCAAAGTGCAGTTCAATGAAATTAAAAAATGCAGAATGATCAATGTTGTTACAAGTAAATGCTAATATAAGAGTTGTAACAAAGTTAGCTTACATGATGATATCGGGAGGGATTGGTGTCTCTGACATGTCTGTCATGGAGTCTACTAGCACATCTCGTGAGAAATCCACCGATATGACACCTTCATCTGGTGCAGGCTGTACACTTGAATAGCTGAAAAAAAATAACATTTTGTGTGTATTGCATTGTATTGAGAGCAGTGTTGGCCCAGTGGTAACGGCCGCGTATTACGAGTTGTAGGTCGTAGGTTCGAACCCAGACAGACGCTTTACTTTGTGTAAATTATTTAATCACCACTGCTTTCAAAACGGTAAAGGAAAACATCGTCAGGAAATTGGCATGTCCTAGAACCAGAAATTCGAAGACATGTGACATCTACCAACCCGCACTGGGCCCTCGTGTTGGATTACCGCCCACCCCTTCCACAGAGGGGCCTATGCCTCAGCAGTGGGAACTTATAGGCTGATTATGATGATAATATGATTATGATATATGATGTGTATTTCTGTAGCAATCTAGATACTAAAGCTTAACAGTTTGTTTGTTTGAATGCGCTAATCTCTAAGACTACCAGTACGATTAGAAAAATTATTTTTGTGCTTTCCCTAAAAGTAGGCTATTATTAAAAAAAATACGAGGACGATGTCGCGGGCATGCTGGCCTATTTTTTCTAAAGAACTTGATTTGATGAAAGTGTTGAACTGTTTCCTTTGGACAGGCACTGCTATTATCTATGAAGTAATCTTGCTTTGTTAATATTATAATCAAAAATATTATGTTCAGAATATAATAATCTTTTTTAAATTTTAAATATTCATCACATGCCTAGCCTTTTCCCAACTATTTTGGGGTCGACCTCCAGTCCAACCGGATGCAGCCGAATACCAGTATTTTACATGAAGCGATTGCCTATCTGACCTCCATAACCCAGTACTGGGTAATACGATACCCCTTGGTAAGACTGGACTTTCGGGCTTCTGACTACTCGTAACGACTGCTATCACAGATCCACTAATGACAGCCAGGACCAACGGCTTAACGTGCTTTCCGAGGCACGGAGAGGTCTCGGTATGTAAAACCCATCCACAGACCAACCGCGTAGCTTAACCTGATCGATCGACCTGCGCGGCTGTTTTTTTTTAAATAGATAGGTAAATAAAATAAATGTAAGTATTTGTACTTTTAAGTTTGGAAACTTGGAACCACAACAACCTTGGACTTTTTATTTGGTCTGAGACAACAACAAATTAATACCAAGAAAAGTTTTTTACGAAAACTTGTTTACAAACAAATGAGCATCATACCGCAATTACCCTGCAAAATATTTATTTATTTTTAAATCAAAATACTTACCACACTGCTACTTCAAAAACACGTTGATTTAAAGATTTTGATTAAAGAGTTAGTAAATTAATTTAACAATTATTACAAAAAAAAAACAAAGAACAAACTTATTTTTTTGACACCGAACTTGAGCCAGTGTTTCCATCACCAAAAAATAAATAATACAATACAGTACAGCAGCAACAGCAAAATTAGGAATGGCAGTATTTGATTTGTACGCGTTTGATTTAAAAATCACAGAGCACTTTTACTAAATGGGCAATTTAAATAGGACACGCCACACGTTATGGATTAGTAGCAAATGATACTAAATTATAAATCCGATCCGAGTGCTAAAAATGAATCCCATAGGAATTGGGATCAGTGTTGCCAGTGCCCTTTTGTCAAAGTAACATAACATGAGTTAAAAAACATTTTGATGACAAAAGTACTATTTTATTTTATAGGGGGTATATTTAATTATGTAGCTCAAAAAACAGTTTTCGTACTTTGTAAGTATGTACCAAACTTTTGGATCGGCTGAAAAAAATACATTTTAAAATAAAATATCAAATCAATTCTTAGTCTGTAATATAATTTAAACACAAAGTCATAATTAAACATTAAACGGGTGGTTAAATAATCATCACATAGAACTTAGAACCTAGAATATACTTTTTTTAATAAAATATACTCGTTCTGCAATTGCGCAAAACGGCGAAAGAGATAAAATCATCGGTACGCATGGCTACACATCCAGCTATACATAACCAGTAAAAGCTAACTGATTGTACGAAAAACCTATACAATGCGAGTTCTGTTAAAACTAGAAACGTATAGCTCGATGTGTCGCCGTGTGTACAGACAAACTGTCAAACTTTAATAGAGTTACAACTTTATCGCCAAACTCAAACTCAAAGCATTTATTTCAATTAAACCATTTACAGGCACTTTTGAATTGTCAAGAAGTCGGTCAGTCAGAAAATATGAAGCTAGTTCCAAAACATAAGGTTCAAGATTGATTGGGAAAATTTTACAGTTTCAGGTAGCTTGATGTGTTGGCGTCTGTACATGTAGAGATATTTTCATCATTTGATAAACAAGGTATCTGTTATTGTCGTTCTTAAAATTTGAAATATTATTCAAGTAGGTACGAAATGTAACGTAAAAGTAGCATCTTGCGTGATGCGTCGTGTAACATGGAAGTAACATAGCAGGGCCAAAAGTAACGTAAAGTGTTACAAAAGGAACATTCTGGCAAAGCTGATTGAGATGTTTTTAAAACGGCAGGAAACATAAAAGCTACATTTAAAATTTTGCATTCCTGGAAGAACATAATAAAAAAACTTGTAATTACACTATAATTAAGGTCATGCACGTAGAGGCCTACATACCTGTTTATATATGATTGATCGTCTTCCATTTTAAGTTTAATAGTAAGTATTTTTATTTTCTTTCTTATCACAATGAAGGTTTACAAATTGACTAGACCCACTGTTTGAAAAAGATCATAGAAACTACTTGACGAACATTTTGATTCGTGACACAATTACACATTCTCAATAATAAATAGCGTTCGTTATTTACTGCGTCCATGTGCGCGGTTATCTATCGACTCGGTAAAGCAATAGCGTGGGCAGAGATAAGTAAGTAATATTATTTATTTGTACTTATAGGTAGACTGATAGATAAGGCATCGAGGTTCGACACTTCTTGATAATTATTTCACTTCTGTGAGATTTAGAGCATACCCCGTTGACGTACTTAATTAAACATAATGAAGGAGTAGGAGTTTCATCCGGCTTAGAACATAAGCTGCCTATAATGTTCCCACTGCTGGGACATAGGCTTCCTCTCGGTGAGAGGTACTGACCTGTAATGCACTACGCGGGCCCAGTGCGGGTTGATCTTCGAATTTTTGGTCATAGGACACGCCGATTTCCGCATGTTGTTTTCCTTCATCGTTTTGAGAGTATTATAGATCTTGGTAATTTAAATTACCTAAGAGTAATGCCTGTTTTAGCTCAACTGTAGACGCAGGTCACAGAGTACCTACGATAAGAGCAGTGGTGGTCCAGTGGTAGCGGCCGCGACTAACGAAATGTATGTCGTACGTTCGAACCCGGAACCGTGCGATCCGACGATAAACCAAAATAACGATTCGTACGTACGAGCTCTAGTTTTCTAAATGTTTCTTTCTTACATTTCTCATGTTTGTTTTTCTTATTTCACTCTTTCAGATAACTTTTCTTAGCTAAAATTAATGCTGGTATTAACTGGTATACATGAAATTGATAAACTCCAACACCGATACCGATCACCATGATTCATGGTGATCGATCAATCAATAAATAAATAAATTTGGATGTGCCAACTTTCACGTTCAGCACATTCACATTTATGTATTTTTTCGTCCTTTATGGAGAAGGTTTTTATAGCGAGCGAATCCGCGGGATAAACCTAGTTTTGTATAAAGTCTATGTATAACTATGGAAGGAACTTTACATCACCAAGCTTCTACCTGTAATGTCCCAGGATCATGTCCTTTGCTTTTTCGGACATATTATCTGGAATAGCATTGTTTGGAAAGTTTTTACGATATTGAGCCGGTTATAAGGGAACGTGCTCAAGCACGACCAGGGTATGAGACGTATTTATTAGAGGTAGTATGCGCACTAGGCCGCATCTAGAACGATGTGTGAAGTACGATGTAACATCGAGCTTGCGAGGTTGCGAAGTGCAAAGCGACTTCGAATAATGTTACCTTTACTCTCACCCTGGCTGCCCTGCGATATATTTGCCCTGCCCTGCGATTTAACTTAATGATAATGGTAGGTATAAGACGGGCCAAGGTCGAGACAGTCAAGTTTGACTTTAAGGGTAGACCTGACATTTTCAATTTTAACATGTAAGCATAGCTGCAGGTTTCTTATGATTTATTTTGAATATAGTGTTTCATAGTATTCTATTCATTAATAGAATTTTTTATTTTAAAAAGAAAAGTTAAAGTTTTTTTTAACATCAAGTATATTATTTTGGTAAGGTTTTCACACTGACCTCTATTATGCGTTCTTGTATAATACAGGGTCAGTGGGTTCTCATTACAACGATGGCAACCCGTTAGGGTATTTATGTTCTGTGATGGCAACATCATTCTTATCTCTAAAACGTCATTCGTTTGTTGACACGTCATACATAACAACAACAGCTGCTGTAGGCAAAATAAATTCAAAAACAAGTTAATTTTTTAAATTATCACATAATTGTAAATTAGAGCTTATTGTAACATGGACGTAAGTACTTTTGAACTTATAATAATTGCTTAAAACGCCAAAAAAACAGCTATTTTCATTCATAACCTGTTTCTAGGAGAGCAATATTCCCATAGACATTAACATTGGGAAGTTACAAGACTGGTTGGTAAGTCGTCGTCATGTGAACAAGGAATGGCAGAAGAGCGTGCCGGCTGTGAGGGAGAAGATCAACAATGCGTTACAGGACATGCCCAAACATGACGACATAGCTAGCTTGTTGGCTGGCAGCTATATCAACTACTTCCACTGCCTGAAGATCGTTGACATATTGAAGGAGACTGAGGCAGATAGTAAAAACCTCTTTGGAAGGTGATTATTTATTTGTTTTTATTCTTTGTCTTGAATACAAGTTGAATGGTAATTGTTATTAGCTGCTGCTTTCTTTCTGATTTGAATAGATTTTAAAGGTGGCATTATGGAACATCCTAATTAGGTTATGTTATTATAGTAATGTGCTGCTGTGGCTTTCACAGTTTACTGCTAAAATTTTAATACTGTGATCATCATCACCATCAGTCTACAGCAGTTCACTGCTGCACATAGGCCTCTCCAATAACACGCCATTTTAATACCATAACTGGGGTTACCAGGTTCTAGTGTGGTAAACAAGACACAATAAAAGTTTAATTGCTAAGACGGCTTTAGCCATATAGTGTCCTTGGAAGTGTTAATCAATTAAACCACTCATAGTGCCAGTTCAATAGCTATTAACACTTTCATTTATCTCATTTTTTTTATCACAATTTCTTTGTAGGTATGGATCACAAAGAATGAAGGACTGGCAAGACATAGCTCGTAACTATGAGAAAGAGAACCTGTATTTGGCTGAGGCAGCACAGATCCTGGTCAGGAACATTAACTACGAGATCCCAGGGCTCAAGAAACAGATTGCTAAAGAAGACCAGTTGCAAGTTGTTAGTATTAGTTATCTTTTGTTGAGTTTAATTTGTTTCGTAATTGTTTTTTATTCTCCCTTGCCTTTTCGGATGCAGCTGAATACTAGTATTTTACATGGAAAGAAAGAAGAAAGAAAATACGTTTATTCGTGGTGAACATGACGCAAAAAAAAGAACAAATACAAAAAATAATAAGAGGGGGGAAACATGCGTCGCATTCACGCAAAACGGCCATCGCTCAGCATGGAGTGACTATCTGACCTCCAAGACCCAGTTACTGAGTAACATGGTACCCCTTGGTAAGACTGGTTGTCACACTTTTGGGCTTCTTATGACCCGTAACAACTGTCAAAGATCCAAGAATCCAATGGAAACCAATGGTTTAACTTGCTTTCCAAGGCATAGACGGTTCTCGGTATGTAAAGATGGTCACTCATCCACGGACCGACCGCATCAAGCTTAGCTTAACATTATCGATGGACCTGTGCGGCTGTTATTACTAAGCCTCAAGCCCCTCCAATAAATTTAACTTGTTTAATCATTAGTTGAAATTATGCTGAGAATCTATATTTTTGAATGTCAAAAGTGCATAAGATGGTTTCCCAAAACAAAGCTGGGAAGAAGAAGTGGCGCAACAAACTCCCCAGCAGCACATCTGTCTGGTAAGGGGGATGCGCTGGGCAGCCCGCGAAATTCAAATCTTACTTTTATTGTAATTTGCAGGTCAGTGTCAAGTTGTATGTTGATTAAAATTCGACTAAAACATTTTTGTTTCCTTTTTTACAGGAATGTGAGAAGAAGCACACAGATTTCCTGAAGAATGAAGCATCAAGCAAGTCAGAATTCCTGACGCTTTGCAAACAGCTCGGCATTCAGGGTGACAAGATTAAAAAGGAGCTGGTGGATAGACTTCAGGAACTACCTGATATTTATGACCAGGTCAGGCATTCATTGAATCTCCGCAATATTACTATTAGTAGTAGTTATTAGCATTACTACTATCTATAGTTTATTAAAAACTAGCTGTCTCATAGAAAAAAAAAGTTTTAGTTTTGTTCTGAATTTGAAATTTTTTCGGAAAGCTTTTCAAATTTTTCTTCCCATAAAAACCTAATTCGCTCTATTACGAACATTTTAAAACAAAAACTAGCCAAATCGGTCCAGTCGTTCTCAAGTGATGCGCTTTCTTGTAATTATTAGATACTAGCTTCTGCCCGCGGCTTCGCCCGCGTAGATATCGGAAATTATCCACGGGACAGTACCGGTGAAGTAGCCCATGTCCTTCCCTAGGATGCTATCTATCTCCTTGCCAAAGATACTAAGCATGCTGTTGACGCTGATCTTGGGACTATTCCGGTGACTCCGCTGCCCTTTGAGACACCACTATACTCAGCATGCTGTTGACGCCGATCTTGGGGCTGTTCCGGTGTTTCTGCAGCCCGTTGAGACACCAGATACTAAGCACGCTGTTGACGCTGATCTTGGAACTATTCCGGTGACTCCGCTGCCCTTTGAGACATCAGATACTCAGCATGCTATTGATGCCGATCTTGGGACTGTTCCGGTGTTTATGCAGCCTGTTGAGACACCAGATGCTCAGCATGCTATTGATGCCGATCTTGGGACTGTTCTGGTGTTTCTGCAGCCCGTTGAGATACCAGATACTCAGAATGCCGTTGACGTCTAGGTTGACACTGTTCTGAAGTTTCAGCAGCTCGTTGAAATGCCAGATACTCAGCATGTTGTTGACGACGATCTTGGAACTGTTCTGGTGTCTGTCTCAGTAGCTCTGTGTGCGCCTGACGCACCGCCTGCTCAAACCTTCGCAGCTCAGTTTGTTGAGACGTCTCGTTAAGTCTAGCTTTATTAGAGCTTTATGAAATATTAGACTTACGCTTTCGAGTCATTATTGTAAGTACTATTTAAAAAATCACAAAATCCGTAGTAATTTTCAAACTAACTAAAACAATTCCAACAGCTAATTATGAGGAAAACGAATCTATGTTCTTCCTACTTACAACACAACCTAAACCTATACGTTAATCTTAAACTAACAAAAAAAAAACAATTGTAATAATCTAAGTAATGAAATGTGATTTGATTTGATTTGATATTTCTTTTTAAAATATCATCTGCATAGCCTTTTCCCAACTATGTTGGGATCGGCTTACACTTAACGTGCTTTCCGAGGCACGGAGGGGTCTCGGTATGTAAAGATGGTCCATCCACAGACCAACCGCGGCAAGCGTAGCTTAACCTGACCGATCGACCTGTGCGGCTGTTATTATTTAGCCACGGGCCATCATTACAATGTTTCATAAATGAAGCGAGATTAAGTAGGTACTCCAAAAATAAATCATCTTTCACATTTCCTCGACCAAGATATGAAGTACTTTCTAATAATATATTAGATAAATACAGTTTCAGATTTGAGAATGGTACAAAATATAAAATATAAGAAGAGCCAGAGGGGCCCCCTCTGGCTCTTCTTAAAATATACTACCTAAAAATTATAATTCTGCCTACTCATTCATTTCATTTTGGCAGTTCAACAACATTCATTACGTTATTTATTTACGTTGTTGAGCAGACAAATTTTTCGAACATATACAGGTAAAGCGATGGATTAGCGATATCCTTCAAAATGATTCAGATTGAGCGTATTATAAAAGTGCTCTGTGCCTTACGCGTCTACATGCCCGCGTTCGGGACTTCGGGTCCCCCCCCCCTTCCCCGCTCTGTGCGCCGCCGCGCCGCTAATTCCTATGGCGCTCTACCTCAGGTCAATCTTATCGTGATAACTTTTAAAGAATTTGTCCAAATTGCTTGGTGTAAAAGACAAAGTTTATCTACATTAAATACCGAAAGCGATAAATGTATTAATTTTCATAAGAATTAACTAAGTACTCTAAAATGTGCATTGTAAAAAAAGTATCCGATTTAAATGTATTTATGGATCACTATTTTGGATATAATGGCTTCCACATAAAAGGTAGATATATGCTGTCGCGGACTTTTATTTAGAACTATTTAAGACAAACAGTCCCACGATACATTATCTTCGTGTAGCTGTAACGGTTTAGGCAGCGCACGCCAAGATAGCTCTCAGAGGGCAGGAATTTTTCCGACTTACTTGATACTTATCGTATAGGCAAAAAAAAATTACACAAAATCTTTATAAATTGTAGCCTATGTGTTATTCTGATGTATAAGCTATATTACTGTGAAGTTTCATCGAAATCCGTTCAGTAGTTTTTGCGTGAAAGAGTAACAAACATCCTTACAAACTTTCGCGTTTATAATATTAGTAGGATTACCAACAAACAGTACCTACTCCGCGTTTTTCTTTTAAACTACGCAACGGATTTTGATGCGGCTTTATGTATCATTTAGATAATTTATTCCGGAGGGTTTATGTGTAAAATATAATATTAAACTCACATAAAATGAAGAAATCTCGATATTTTGACAAGTCGTATAAACCGTAGTGTAGTATTGCCACTTGTGCAGGGTATTTCAATGTCACCATTTAATAATAGGTCTCATCTTATTATTTTAGCATTAATACATTATGATACTAAACACAGATAAAGAAATATCTTTTATTTGTTTACTTTTACAGATAGGAAAATCACTAAAACCTCTACAGCCAGGCATTGACCTTTACTCAGCATTCTCAAAGTATATTCTGGGTGACAAAGCGTCAGAGGTGTTGCCATTATTACAATATGTGGTGGAGCATGGCAACACCACGGTGTATGAGTGGAGTTACGGGGAAGCCCCGTTAAGTGTGGAGCATGATCCGTTGCATATTGAGCTTGATGATGAAGATCAGGGGGCGGGAGATCAGGTAATTTTGCCAATTGATTTTAGCCCGTATAAAAAGTTCATCTTTCACTGAAATCGGTGAATGAAAACATCGTGAGGACACCAGCAAAACTTTTAACAACCACTCGATTCGCTTCCGTACCGTATCGAACATCAATCAATGTTATCGTAGGAGTCCTCTAAACGCTGTTTACAACTCCAAAACCTGTTTGCTGTCGGGGCAAGGCAAATCAGGTCATCGAAACGTCATTTTCGATACGATAGCCTTTCGGATGGTTGTGACTAGCTAGTATTAATTAAACCCAGGAAATGAAATAATAAACTCTAAATGAAAATCCGTTACTTAAATGCCACAAACAAATAGTTCATGGCAATATAAACAAACAGTTTAGGGCATTATAGTAACGGAGTTAAAATAAAATTATATTACTTATTAATGTTATATATGTCTCATATTTCATTATGACATGTTTTTCAAGACCTCTCCCCTACATAATTATTCTTTATTATTTATAGATAGACTTTGGCGACAGCGCGGAGATAGACTTCGGTTCAATAGACGCGGCGGCCGCCGACATAGACTTCGGTGACGGAGACGCGGGCGCAGAGATCGACTGGGGGAACATTGACGTCGCTGCGCCTGAGAATGTTGTAAGTAAGCACGTAGGAGTTCACACAACAGGCGGCTTTGACACTCAAACGCAAACTTTTCGACCAAAAGCGCAATTTTTAAATAACGCAACACATTTATTTATTTTTACCGTGGGGTTATCCTCATGGATAAGTACCCTCTGTCTGGGGAGAACGGAGTACATTCCCGTGGGATAATTTCCGACCTGCACGCGGGCGAAGCCTCAGACAGATGCTAGTATAGATAATTATTGATGATATTCTCTTTCCAGGACATATCAGCTGACTTAGCACAAGTGTCCCTCGAGGAATCTGGCATAGTGGTGGAGGAGCAAGGAGTATGCGGTGGAGTGGCTCGCGGGAAGGACGCGCTGACTCTGTTGGACAACCCAGCCAGCAGGAGCCAGGTCATCGACCAGCTTGTCGAGGTATGTGTGAAGAGTAGTAGCTATTTAAGTATTTAAGAAGATCGAGTAAAAACGCAGCTTAAACAAAAACTGGCTCAAATGTTATAAAAAACTTCTATTTCATTAGTGCCAGTTTTTTTTTTTCGAACTTTGTTTTGATTTAGGTGAAGCGGAAACCAGAAGAGCAAGTCTCGTAATTTTAAGAATGTTCAAAGTCTGATCTCAGTCTCAATCTGTCAAAAATACTTACCTCTAATTTCCATACATTTTTGACTTGACATTGGTTGTCGCTGAGATGAGATTGCGACTAGTTTTTAATTACGGAAATTGGCCTTCTGGACTTCTGAAGTAATTGCTTTCTTAATATATTGACAATTTTGTAAGTACCAAGAACTGAACTCTCGGCGGAATAAACTTCAAAGTAACTGGCCTGAAGTTAGAACTTGTTTTGTAATGACGGCTAATGAATTTTACTCACAAGAAAACTGGAAACAATATCTTAGACTTATCCAAAGTCAACTTCCCCAGTTGGAATCATTCCTGAAGATGCGCCTCTACGAGACCAACACATCAGGAGACAGTCACTCCTTCAGCTTGCTGCAGCAGCTGCCCACAGAGAGCACGGCGGCCCTGACCGCCATGCTGGACGCCGTGCAGATCGCCACCGCCAAGATGACCGCGCCCGAGATCAATCACCTGCACAATGTCAAACACTCGCCTAGGTTTGTGTTGTATAACTGAGATTAATCACACTCATGTGCTTAAGAATCATTTCCACGATGAGTGTAAACACTTAAGTGCGATAATCGCCTGGCAACTCTCGCGTTCTTGCCTGTCGACGGTCGAAAACTCTTCTCGTGTGAATAAGGCTTTAAGCAACTCTCACATAGTTACCAATTAAAATATTAAGCTGGACATATTTTACTTTAATTTTCTTTTTTGAAAACCCAATAAACTTTTTTATTTGCTGAAAAGTCGGGACTAAGACAAGATCGCACAAATCCGGACGGTAACCCTTCGCACGCCAAATTCTTCCAACACAATTAAATTTGGTGTTTGTTTGTTTCACATATCTTTCTAACGATTGCTTCTCTAACAGATACGTAGACATGCTGACTGCCCAACTGAAGCAGAAGCTGACCCTGTGCGACAAGCTGACCCGCCTGGCTGCGCGCGCGGCCGACCAGAGCCGCGCCGCCGCCACCCGCGCCGCCGAGCTGCGGCCCGTGCTCACGCGCATCGTGAGCCGGACCAAGGAGCTGCAGGCGCAGGTACAGGAATACTTATACCTGTAGTCTGTTCCAGAAGTATTTAATTAAAGTGTAAACAAAGTCTGTTCAAATTAAACTATAAAGCAAACACTCACTAAAAGGAACTAGTAACACATTCATCTGTATTTCGAAGGTTTCAACTTTATATTTCACAACTTCTTCCAACAATTATTGTTTGAATAACCTTATTAAATTGTAATTGAAAAATCATCGACGAAAATTTAAGTTACAAATGTAAAACATCTGGTGATTTAAAATTAGAATTTCGGGTTTAACTATTCAAATAATCAAATCAAAGCACAAATTGACATCCACCAGAATCGTCTTCTGAACCGTTTGTTTACAATTTCATCAGCAACTTTTGGAACCATATTAAGATTTAAGACCAAAAATTAAAAATTTAAATGTAAACATAGCTTAATCCATAATAATATTATAAATGCGAGTGTGTCTGTCTGTCTGTTACCTCTTCTCGCTTAAACCGCTGAACCGATTTAGATGAAATTTGGTAGGTAAGTATAGAGGTAGTTTGAGTCCCGGGAAAGGACATAGGATAGTTTTTATCCCGATATTCCCACGAGAAACTTATGCGGGTGAAACAGCGGGGCGCTGCTGGTGCCTAAATAAAAGCCTCCAGGCATAAACGGCATGACAGCTTACATATGCAATGCTGGATTATGTCCACATAGCTGTAACTACTGGTTACTGTTAGCCTGCATCATCCCACTGCTGGGCAAAGGCCTCTCCCCATGACTTCCAGCTCCTTCGATCCAGGGCTAAAGTGGACCACTGATCGTTTGTTTTCTTCAGCCTTTCCCGCCATCTTCTACGGGATCTGCCGCGACGCCTTCTGTAATGCCAAGCTGTAACTAATCAATCAATCAACTTTATTTTCTCGTAATAGCTATTTTTTGTTCACAGATCGAGAGCGACATATCGAAGAAGTACAAGGGGCGGCCAGTGAACATCATAGGCGGCGTCAAGTTCTTATAGAACAGTGTGTTTTATTGTAAATATTGTTGAATATATTCAGTAATATAATATTATTATATTGTAAATGGTACATTTGATATAAGCTTGGATATTTAATTTAAACCCCTTTTTTCCCAAAGATTAGGCTTCTTCTGGCTGCGTTATGCCCCCTCCATGCGCCTTCTCTCTCTCTTTCTATTATTATAGTGTGCGTGTGCGTGTGAGTATCGCGCAAGGAACTTCATTCCTGACGGGACTCCCCCGGTTGCACACGATTTTTTAAAATGTATTTTTTTACATGAGGCTTATAGCGGAAATGCGAATGTTGAGTGTTCTATAGATAACTACACCCCTGCCTACTGTTTTAGGGAATACAGGCGTGATGTTATGCGTACGGAACAAGAAGATACTAACATACTGAGAAGCACAACGCCAAAGATTTGACTACTCAGCAGCACACACAACATCATCATCTGCCTGCCCTTTCCCAACTATGATGCTGGATGCAGCTGAATACTAGTATTTTACATGGAGCGACTGCCTATCTGGCCTCCACAACCCGGTTACTGGGTAATACGATACCCCTTGGTAAGACTGGTTGTCAGATTTCGGGCTTCTGACTACCCGTAACGACTGTCAAAGATCCACGAATGACAGCCGGGACCAAGGCTTTACGTGCTTTTCGAGGCACGGAGGGGTCTCGGTATGGTATGTAAAGATGGTCACCCATCCACGGACCAACCGCGGCAAGCGTAGCTTAACCTGATCGATCGACCCGTGCGGCTGATATTACAAGCCCCTCCCAGCAGCACACACAACATGAGTTAAAAAAAAATGGTTCTCAAGCTGCCTGCATAGGTATGCAGGCAGCTTCTTGTGACACACCGATTCTTGTGACACGGAGGCTTCAGAAAGTTATTGACCTAAGACAAACATTAGACGATGTAAGTATGTAGTTTTATTACTATTTACCTTGTAGGTTTGCGAAGTGGCGTAGATGTGAACAAATTCTTAAGCCTAGGTAACAAACAGCCACAACTGACAAGTTTTTGGAGTGTACAGCATCAAGCGTAAATTCATTCAGCCTACATGCATGTAGGTAGGTGAAAACATACGCGGTCAAAATGTAAGGAGCAGGTTGGATATACTTACGCGGTAAAAATGTAAGGAGCAGGTATTTTTTTCTGTATTATTTTTAATTAGATATCTATTAAATAGCCACTATTCTGTTCAGCTACAGAATCCGAGTGCCATAACAAAAATGTACTTGAAAAAAATACAACAAGAAAAAACAAATCAACTTTAATACCAACTACACAAAATTTAACCAACTGGGTAATAATAATAGAAAGGGTAATAGGGGTAATAGTAATAGTAAGGCCAGTAGACGACGGGGGGGCAGTCATGTTTCTTATCCCCGTCCCTGCTAATATGATGAGTTTGTGGAGCACAGTTCCGTTTCTTCGACGAGACACATTCTTTTATAATAAGGAATGTGATAAACAAAACGAAGATATGGAATGGCATCTGAAAAAAGAAGAAAAACATTTTAAACATCAAACATTACTACTTACAAAAAATTTTACTACTATTTATAGGGATAATTATTATTAAAGCTAGGGAGTCTAGCTATTATCACTATTACACTATGTATTACCCTGGCGTTAATTATTTTACTACTAGCAGCGCCCCGCGGTTTCACCTGCATAAGTGTCGATCCCGTGGCAATATCGGAATAAAAACTATCTCTATGCCAAATTTCATCTAAATCGGTTCAGCGGTTTGAGCATGAAGAGATAACAGACACACAGACACACTTTGGCATTTATAATACTAGCCCCGCGGTTTTACCCGCACAAGTCTCGATCAGACGACCTTGTGAAGGCCGCAGGAACCCGTTGGATGCGAGAACTGGTTGAAGTGGAGGTGCTTGGGGGAGGCCTATGTCCAGCAGTGGACGTCTTTTGGCTGAAATGATGAAGTCTCGATCCCGTGGGAATATCGGGATTTATCCAAGGATAAGAATACAAGGACAGGATACTTTTTAAAGTATCCTGTCCTTTTCCGGGACTTAAAATATCTCTACCAAATTTCATCTAAATCGGTTCAGCGGTTTAAGCGTGAAGAGGTAACAGACAGACAGACAGACACAGTTTCGCATTTATAATATTAGTATGGATGGATTTAATCGAAGAAAGATTATGTAGCAAATTTTATTTATAAAACCAATTAATTTATAATAAAAAAAATGTTTATCTAATTATTGTTAAAATGCATGTTTAAATTTATTATGAATGAATTACTTAACTAGTTTTTAATTAGAAAAAAATTAGGGAAATAAAAGACTTAATTAAAATAAAAAGTTGCACTCCGGGAGTGCCGACAGAGTGCAAACAGAATACTTTGCCATTACTCACTGATATATCGGATATACATTAAAACCGAGTATATCCCGAACACATCCGAAGCGGTGCCGCTGGTTCAGTGGCGCGAGTTCAATGGTTTTTTCCATCTCAAGAAATGCCCAACGCGCTTAAAGAAGTTTTCACTTCAAATAAATACCATGGCGTAGGGTAATAGTAATATTAATATGGGTAGTAGTTAGCAGGGCTTGTGTTCTTATTGTCGTTGTTGGCGCGGCAAATTGCTCACAGAACGCATGGCCATTGGGGCCGAAAGATTTTGGATTGGTGTCCGCCGCGTGCCAAAAAGGACACATGACCTTTTGAAGATCGCATGGCAGGAATTTGCTGGATGTGAAAAGCACAGGAGCCATGGCGACTTGAGGGAGGCAAATGTCCAGCGTTGGACGTCATTCTTTTGCCTGCTAGAACCTGCGGTAATTGTGTAACACACTATCAGTACCTAATGAATTTCATTTTTAACCGACTTCCAAAAAGGAGGAGGTTATATGTTCGATTTTATGTATGTTTTTTTTTTTACAGTTCAATAACATTCATTGCGTTATTTACGTGGTTGAGCAGACACATTTTTCGAACATAATGAAGCAATGGATTAGCATTATTTTAAAAAAATTATTCAGATTGAGATTGATAGTGTCTTATGCAATTAGGGTGCTGAATGAGGCTGGCACAGGAGCGTGGAGATTGGCAGAAGAAAAGAAAGGTATATGCCCAGCATTGGGTAAGGTCGGCCTGTGGATGTGATGATGTTGATGAAGTGTCGTTTTACACTCACTCACTTTGAAATCCAACATTGTCCATCCAAGATTGAAGAGTAGCAGTGTCACTACGGTAACTGCAGAGCTTGTACCGTTACGTGAACACAAACACACAATAATCAATTCAGGAAACATCACTTGCTAATTGAGTATTGATCCACCGTGACTTCTCTTTATAATGAGTTTGTCGTATCTACTATAAAGTAGAATGTACCTTTTAGCATTGTTCAGTTGCCTATAATGATTAGGTACGGCGCATGTCAAAACGGTGAAGGAAAACATCGTGAAAAAAAATGTTCTAGGAGAAAAATTCGAAGAAATGTGACATCTACCAACCCGCAATTGGCCCGCGTGGTGGATTACGGCCCACTCCCTCTCACAGAGAGGAGCCTTGTGTCCCAGCAGCGAGAAAGTTATAGGCTGAAAATACGGCGCATAGTTGTTTAAAAAGTTAGGCTTTGTAGAACTAAGTGAAGTGTGTGTGCGTGTGTGAGTTATGTGCTGACGCTACTCGTCTTCACGCACACGTTCACAGCATGTTTATACACTTGGTTAACACAAGTAAAGCGCGCGTCGCTTCGTGAGATAAAGATACTGTACCTAAGTAGGTACCCGGGGGTAAATATTGCACATCAGTCACATCATCCGGGATACGCAGGATACCTACCTACATTACTCAGTCGTCTTCTTCAAAATCTGCCTTGTTGTGACTATGGGTCTTATTAGTCTTATAATAAAGTCCTGTGAAATTATAAATGAAGATAGGTACCTAATAATAATAAATTGTACTAACCGACCCGCATGCGGCGTTCACGAGGTTCTCATACCTCGTGGTTCTCGTCCTCGTCGTTCTCGTGAAGATAAACAAATCAAGTATCTTGACTTGGCTCGCGAGGTTGTCGACATGTGGGATGTGGACTCAGCGATCATTGTGCTGATAGTCGTGACGGCAAGAGCCTCGACCAACATCTGAGGAGGCTCTCGTTGGGCAGCTGGGTCGAGGGCTTGATTTAGAAAGCGGTACTTCTGGACACGGTCCGGATTGTTGGGAGGTTCCTGTCTCTGGCTGGATTCCTGATCGCCGGTAGCTTGGACCCTGTCCCCGATACCGGTGGGCTACTATTTTTTTTACATTTTTAAATGTTTTATATTCTAATATTTAAAAATAGAATTTATATAATGTCTAAAATGAAATAAAGGAAATAAATTATACTTAAATCATTATTGCTACACTGATATGCAATCTGAAACCTTACAATGGATTAATGGATATATGCGGGCACCCAAACTCGTTCGCAAACGGCGAACCAAAGCTGTATGATTAGATGATAGATGGTTGGTGTCGATCAAAGATCAAATTAACTTTCAATAAGGTATTAATCAAGCCGGCCTAAAATACTTTCTGAAATAGTTTTTCTCTAGCTGTAGGTAAGTTGTCGATAAGTCATCAAAATGTTAGACAGGCCTACACTTCACTTATTCATGATTTTAAACCAAGTCAGACAGGTACCTTCATGAATAGCTTGTTTTTTATCATTGGGAATCATAGACTTATAAAAAAGATAGACTCCGCGCCACGCATATCGAAAGTGAAGCACAGTAAGTATGCCGGGACCGCTTGTACAAACACGGCTTCAAGCTCACATTTACATCATAGTATGCCGCCGACATTGCCGACCGGCCGCCATTACGTGACACGGCAGCGTCAATCGTCAATCACGCACACATAGATCTGTACGGTGCTTCACTTTCGATATGCGTGGCGCGGAGTCCATCTTTTTTTAAGTCTAGGTATGTTGGGAACATTGTTTTTTTCGAAACTCAAGGATTTAGGATACAGCGGGATACCATCTAACAGTAGCAATGGCTTTCATTTTGACAGTTCAACCTGTTCAACCATGTTCATTGCATTTATTTACCTTGTTGAGCAGATAATTTTTCTGAACATAGTTATGAAGCAATGGATTCGCCTTAAAAATGATTGAAAGTGTGTTAGGTACGCAATTAGGGTGAAGATATCTATACCTATTCACTGATCTAGGTACGCAGTAATGGATGTTTCTATAGAGATAACTCTGTGATTATCACAGAAGGCATTTCTGAGTTAGGTCACGCATAGTCCCCGGGTGCTAACGAAGAGGTCGACATGTCAGGAGACGAGGCGATTTATTGAGTCAGGAGTTGACGATGCAACTGGTTATTTTTCTATCTAATATTTAAAAATACAAGGTGGTACAGGGACCATCGACGAGCAAACTGAAACCATGAATTCAGCTCATGATTCTAGACCCGTAGAGTAGAAATTTTTCGTCGGTTATCATAAAAAAAAATCTGCTGTTTCATAGCGGTCAATGTATGGAACAGCTAATATTAGTCGTCGATCAAAGAATCATCGAAACTTTTTAATGCAGGGGTTTCAGAATCATGTTATATAATAGTGGTATGAGGAACAAGGTGTAAAGTTCGCTCATATTCTACAGAAAAGGGAGGATCCTCCGACCAGACGGGTGTCGTGTCTGGCGGGCAACTGCCCGATGTTTCATGTCGGGCCGTTGTATCTATGCTAGTTGTGCGGTAAATTCTGTTTGCGAGATGCAGGATTTTGCGTGACGTCAGTATGACGCGTTGTTCGCATGTGGCGTTGTAGATACCGCTACAATGTATTGAATCCATGGTCAGGTTGCACGTCGATGTCCCAGCCATCCTGTACATAAATATGGAAGATATAATATGTTGCTTTATAAAGCAAGCAGCATTGTTTATCTACATCTTATTTGAATCCTATCAAATTCTCATCAGTGTCTGCTTTTCACTTCAGTAAACCGCTAAACCTGCACAGATCATTGATAGAGTGCTGTGACTTTGAATAGCCGAGCAGATTAAAATGAAGGGCCTTTCTTGGCCAATCAGCCAGAAAAGGTTGGGTTTTGTATCAAGATCAATGTTTATAAATAAATATGTTCTTGTATACGGAATCAGTTCTATTTTTGGATATATTTTATTGTATAGGATACATTGTGATAAATACAAGTAACACAACCCTTATGCTGTCGTATTTCTATGTAGGTACTGTAAAGGTTGTCTGCAAAAGTCGACCTATGTTGTGCAGGCTGGCAGAAAGTAACTGTGGTTGCATTCGAACAATCAAGCGAATTTAGAATGAGCTTTCAAATGATTTCTGGTGGGTTTTTTGTTTCGAAAAACAGTGATAGAATTGACGCGTTGATGTAAACATGCTCGTTTGGAATAATCGTAATAATTATAACGTATTATTTGAACGCCCCACACTATACTAATTACAGTACCTAAGTACATACTTTTTTTTGTTTGTTCTGCTACATGGCAATCTGTTGCTGGAACAATAAGCCATTTTTCTGGCTGATAAAGATCTTTTAGAATGTTATCGCAGATCAAGAATCATAAAGTTTTGAAAATTTTCTTTCCAACATACTCTCTCTATATCTCATTGTGGGAGTCTTTTAGTGAGACTAGAGATGTCATGTCTCTTTAGTCTGGTATATTAAAGTCCTCTTGTTCCGCTCAGTGTCTGGGCAAGTTAATTAACGTGGGTCGTTAGCTTCTCCTGGTATTTCAGGCTGCTTTTGGCTATTTCTTGCCGGACAGTTTTTATGCTGATGCACTGGGGGATACCGAACATTGTCCTTAGTGTTTGGTTTGGAATCTTTCTAGAATGTCGATGTTGCTATTACTAGCGTATCTACCTACTAACTACCGCTAGAGTGGATAGGGGCCGGCCATATTAGCCGTAGAACCGATGACCGTTGAGCTTGGGGTCGACGTGTTCTAAAGTGGAGACCGCGAATCTGCAAGCGTAAGGTAGGACGCCCTCAGGCTAGGAGGAGCGACGATCTTCTCAGGGCAGGTAGCTGCTTGATGAGAGTTGCCGAGGATCGAGCTGAATGGCGTGCAATTGGAGAGCAGCAGCATAGATATAGATTGCTGTAGGCTGGTGATGATGAGCTACTTCTTTTTTGTCTGTAACTTCTAAAGGAGAATAGCTCATGCCATGATAAAGGATATTTGAAAGGGTAGACGCAGGGCTGACAGCTAAGTAGCTTAGTTTAAGAGCGTTTACGACGTATGGCATTTCATACAAACATTCATGCCCTTGTTTTTCGAAATGAATGAACCGATTTTAATGAGACTTCATTCGTCAAAAAAGTTAGTAAAGAACATTTTAATGGTTTTCGTACAAACCGAACTGTGACTGCACCGTGAGACTCATTGTGCGGCTGCTACAATAGTTGGGTGTAATTCGGCTAGATGCAGAGATAGGGCGCCACTCGATGCGTTCATTCCATTATAATATTGAAATTAAAACAGACTCATACGTATTTCTGCAATTTTTGGAAAGTGTCACGATGATTTTAATCAAATTCTTTTGTGTTTTACATAGGTACTCGTGTGAATGTAATACGTTTTCTGTATTACAAAAATTTGGTAGTTACGCTATTTTTGTTTTTGCGTGTAACTTTAATTCAAGTGCGCAAAATGGAACGTTATGAAAATGTGTCGATTTCTTTTATTTTGACTTATTTGTGCTGAAAAGTTTTTAAAATAAGTAGGTACTTATTATTATTTTAACTTTATGGGACGCCGTTTTAAAGTTATTTCACATGAATCATACGAGTATTATAGTGGACGTGTACGTGACGACGTACGTAAATTAAACAACATTCAAATTTAAATTATATTATTTATTTACATTTATTGAATTAATTAAGTTTACCTGAATATGGTAACCATTCCATAGGAATGACTTGGTAACTATTATATTCATAGACAACAAAAAGTCTACTGACATACCACTTTGTATAACACTTTCGTTATACGTAGATAACCTAACCATTGTCACCAAATATTACCTAACATAACAAAGCAAACTTTTTAATGGCTAGCGAGAAATTCTTTTTTATCGCGAAAAAAATATCAACTGTCCCATACGAAACTTCAATACCTACTCGACAGGCTTCAGGTAGTCACAAAAATGTAAAAACTTTTACATATCTCTTGCTCTGTAAGTACACCCTTACACCCCTGAATGCCGGGGTGTATGACTATCATTACAGCATAGGTTTTGGAATTTGAAAAAAGAACTGTCATACTCATGCTGCACGAAGAATATTTTTAAAAAGTTAATTTTTTTTTCTCGGTATCGATTAATTACTCGAATCGGAATCTAGACAAAATTTTTGGGATATCGGGAGCCTGCAGAACCGTGGAATTGACAAACTTGACAATAGAAAATGTAGAAAAACATAACAAATTACTACTCATAAAACTGCCTAACACGAAAACTAAAATTGACCGGTCATTTGTTGTGCATGAAGAATTTGCAAATTATGTTGAAAAATATCAAGCTCTTCGGCCTGAAAACGTGGATACAAATCGTTTTTTTCTTAATTACAGTAAAGGAAAATGCCACAGACAAGTAATAGGAAAAAAAAATTTACAGGCATGCCAAAGCAAATAGCCACATATTTAAAACTGAGTAACGTAGAGTTATACACCGGGCATTGCTTTCGCAGAACATCAGCGACTCTATTGGCTGATTCGGGAGCCAACCTCACTCTGTTAAAAAGGCACGGCGGCTGGAAGTCCAGCAAAGTGGCCGAAGGTTATATCGAAGATTCGATGGCAAACAAAAGCAAAATTACTTCTAAAATAACAGAAAATATAAACTTAAAATCACCACGTCAAAGCACATCATCTGAGCCATTTTTTAATGAAGAAAATAGTATCAGTCAACTGCCGCCATTTACGATGCAAGAACCTCAAGTCACTCAAACTCAAGTCTTATCATCACAAACTCATATTCAAACTATAAATATACCTAAAAAGAACGTGACCATATCTCTTACAAATTGTAATAATTTTACTATTAATTTTAATTAAATACACATTTTTTTCTTCTTAATAAATGTTCATTGAAACCTGCTGTCTTGTTGTTTACTTACCTCACAATCGATATGTAAAGCAGAGTATTTATCTCGGGCGTAAGCATCAATTGCATACTCGGGTTAATTAGCGCCTTCGCTTCGCTCAGGCGCCAAAAACCTCGTATGCAATTGATGTCATACAGCCCTTGTTTAATAATCTACTATAAATACATAAAGAGAGACTGGAAGCCGACCCCAACTCAGTTGGGAAAGGCTAGGCATATGATGTTGATGACGTAAAAAGAGACCTAAGCTCTCCTATATTTATAACTCTGCCGGCCAACTCTATTGCGTTAGTTGTTGTGATCGGGTGTTTAAAACAAAATTCAGTCTGGCGAGTCACATTAGGGTACTCGCTAGGAAATAAGGGCACACGTTTCTGATACACGCTGTAGATGTTCGTACTGTACAAAGTTTAGTATTCATTTCAAAATCTAGGTATGGCTCATTTCGTCTCAAAAGCCAGTTGAGTTATCGTAAATGGTAGTCTGGTAGATTCGTCACCGGAACATCAGTAAGTTCTGTAGTAGTCGAATCGGCGATGAACGGCATAGAGCTCGCTTCCTTGGACACCGGTATCTTCTGACGCACATCGCGAATTGTCTGGAGTGAGAAAACTTAATAAGTTGAGGTTTTGTTTCAAAATCAAGAAGTTGTGTCATGAAAAGAAATCATGAGAAGCAGTTTACAATATACATAATCTTATCATTAATTTACTGACGACGCACAGCTTAAACTGCTGGATCTAGAATGCCCGTTAATTAATATTAGTCATTTATTAATGATGCAACATGGCTGGCATGGGTTTGGCATGGCTTTAATAATTGGCATGATTATTAATATTAATTAACAGGCGTTCTAAAAAAGAAGGACAGTACTACGGAAGGATTTTTGATAATTTATCTCCAATAAAAGGGGAAAAATAGTGGGTGAATGTTTTTATGGAAGTTTGTCACCTTTGCCGATGAGAAATCTTGTCTTGCGCACGGCTTGTTGTACCTGTCGCAGCCAACTGGTTAAATTAGCCGTTTAGTTAACCGCCTGGCCTATAGAGGTAGTGCTCGCCTCGCTTAGCTCTCTCGGCTCGCACGCGGTTGATCACAGTTCTAGCCTAACCTAACCCATTTGGTCGGGGTGCCCTGGCTTAGTTACTGCGACCAATTTGGCTCGCGCGTGATTGGTTACAGACTTCTAACCTAAACTGTAATTGAATATCATTCAGGCCGTTAGTTGAACGGCCGCCGTTTAGTTAAAAGGCTAGGCGGTTAACTGAACGGCTAATTTAACCAGTTGGCTGCGACATACCTACTTTATTTTATCATGACATTGTCATCTTCTTCTTCACTTTTGGTAGAACTTGTCTTGTTTCAAATACCTGAAAACTTAGATGAACTAGGTGCTCATAATATTACTTCATACCTGTCACACTCGCACAGTCTGCCGGCACAGCCGTTAACGAACTGGTACTGCGAGTCGAAGTTTTCGAGCGCGCACAGCGGCTGTCCGTGGTAGCACTTCCAGAAGTAAGGCTGCAGGTACACCGTGTAGAATGGACAGTAGATGTTCTCGTAGCATTCGTCGTGCTGCTTGCAACACCTGCAGGATGAAAAGACTTTGTACTGTAGACTAAAAAGCTATATTGTTGGTGGCAATTAAAAGAAGCCGATACTTGAACACTTGCATGTCTGTGTGCAGAAACCAAAATCGTATTCTTAATTTTCTGTGGTAGGCACAGACACCAGCACATCAAGCTACTATAATCTGTCAAATTTCTTTAATAGATTTTCAACTTTATCGCTTAAACATAAGGTTCAAAGTTGATTTGGAGAATTTGAAAGTTTCGGGTAGCTTGATGAGCTGGTGTCTGTACAATTCATAAGCCAAAACTCCTTAGGTAATTTTTGTGTGCTTAGGCCATCATTTACTATTGAACCGAAGAAGTAGGACGGCTTCATCACGTAATGAAAACGGAGACTCATCCTGTGTAATCCTCATGACCTATGAGTATTTCCACACGCAAGAAGAAAAAATCCATGAAAAAAAAAGTTCAAGGAGAACAGGCTTTTATAAAGAGTTTTTTTTCTCACCTATCTATACCGTCGGTAGGCCTTCCTGAGCCGAGGAACCCGCAGTAGCACCCGTAACCCTTGTAAGAGAGAGGGTCACAGCCGGTGGCGCAGTACATCATATTGTACAGGTGGAAGACGCCACGCTTGCCGCGGTTCTCAGACTTGCTCATGTACACTTGAGGGTCTATGTTTCTGAAAGCAGGTAAACAATGTGATGGTAAAGGCCTTCGGTTTTGAAAAAGAAGAGGATTGAGCAGCGTATGTTGAATGGTGAATTAAGAGAAAGGTTAGCTGGTCAAGGAGCTTTCACCCTCCCTATGAGGTAAATTTGTAAGACTATGAGATATTTGTAATAGAAGGAAAAAAACAATTAAGTCTGTCTAAAAGAGCCTCCGGGTGAACTTGCACTGGGCCATAAACCTTGCTGATTTTTTTTGGGCACAACATGAACTATTTTTTATTTTACTTTTATATAAAACGTTCATCGGCCAATTCCATTTATTCTTCATAATTATTTAAGCCGAAAGACGTCCACTGCTGGACATAGGCCTTTCGAAGCACTGCCACTTCGACCGGTTCTGTGCTTCTCGCATCCAGTGGATTCCTGCGGCCTTCACCAGGTCATCGGTCCCGGCCTTATATTAGTTGAAAGACAATAAATATTATTAGACCAAATTCATACACTTCATCTTACAGAACTTCAGACTTACTGACATGATCGTCTTCCATTCATCAGCAAACACGTCACAGACGATCTACTAATATTAATACTTTTTGAAGACTTACCTGACTCCTTTCCTATAATCCTCCTCCGGCACAGAATATCTAAAAGGGTCTCTTGCAAACCCAACCAGTAGGGGACCACTGGCATCCTTATAATGTGGTCGATCATCCACCTCATTGACCCTGGTGTCATTGTTACTATACTTATTGCTATGGCGATGGCTGTTAATGCTACTGACTGGGTTGTATGGCCTGTGTATGGGCTGCAACTGGGCGTAGTGTGTGTTGTTGTAGATGTGGTCGTAGGTTAGGTGGCTTGGCCAGTCTGGAACAAAAGATAATTGATTTTTAGAATATTTGGGGTTTTTGAAGGAGCAGCAAAGTCGGTTGTTCCGTCAGTCAGTGACTGGTGAGTGGTAGACGGTGGTACTCCCACCACTTCTTGTCTTTACCAAGTGTAAGTACGGCAAGTGAAGTTTTAGTTGTTTTAAAATGTTTGCATCATGGATTTCATTTTTCACCTGAATCAATTCATTATAGGTTGACACTCAGATCTTCCTCAAGCATTGCCACAGCATCCATTTATTGGAAATAAATAGTTTGCATGTATACATGGTTTCAGTTTGCGCGTCGAAATCCCCTGTTTATAGTTGGCGATGATATCGAGTCGTTTCAGCACTCATACATAGTTTTCAAATACACTTATTTCCCGTACCAAACTACTCGTACCACCATTTGTACCATTTGTGCCATTATCATCATCTGCCTAGCCTTTTCCCAACTACGTAGTGCAATGTTTGTGCCATATGCATATGAAATGAGTTAGTCAAACGATCAATTCAGATCATAATCCACGTATTTTGTGGCAAAACAAAAATACTATTTCATTGGTCACGGCCTGATTGTCATAGGACCATGACTAATAATTGAATAGATTTGTTTACAATGAAGATACTGCGATACGGATACAATATACAATAGTGATGGATCTAACGGACGATGAAAATGTACACATATTTGGGACATTGAAAGGATAATAGTAGATAAACCATAATAATAATAATAAAGCAAGTAGATAGTCTAGTTTTAGAGAGTGTGGCTCAGTGGTAAAGGCCGCGAAAAATAAATTTTTCAATTACATGTTAATATGCCTGCTTGGGTTTTAACCCTAATTATAATGTAACTGAAGTTTGTGTCGGTGAAGGAAAACAGCTTGAGGAAACCGGCATGTTCTAGAACCAAAAGTTCGAAGACATGTGACAACTCTGGGCCCGCATGGCGAGGTGGATTATGGTCCACTCCCTCTTAGAGAAAGTCTGTGTCCCAGCAGTGAGAAGAGAGAGAGAGAGATCAAGACTGTATGCTGACCCCAACATTGTTGGGAAAAGGCTAGGTAGATGATGATGATGAGGTAGTTCAGATAGGTAAAACTCCATGTAAGTTACTCAGGTACTCCATGTAAAATACTGGTATTCAGTTGCATCCGGTTAGAATGGAAGCCGATCCCAATATAGCGAGGTGATAAAAGGCAGGCAGATGACATTGATGATGATGATTTATGGAAGTAGGAATTGAATTACAAGATTCAATCAGAAGATATGATATTCTGTTGTAGCGTAATGCAAGGGTCCATTGTCCCTCAGTGTGACAGATACAGGCTGGTTATTATTATAGATGCTACAGTGCGGCCGTTGAGAGAACGCGTTCCTGCGAATAAAGATAAAATTCGCAAAACACGTATTCGTTTCTATGAAACTGATAGGTGTCAAAAACGCATTCTCTTGTCGACCGGACTGTACTTGACATCATGAGAACCATCAGTCAATATTAATTATCTGATGATGACATAGTGATGTCTGTATTTCGTAAAGACAGAGTTGTAGCATTTAACACAACAAAAGATCCTATGTGGGTGACATATTGACCTTTGCATTACATTCTTGTGTAATGTAATTTTTAACGACACTTCTTGCAATATTTCTGGTCATAGGTATTTGGTTTCGATTGATATATGGATTCGATATAGATGTTAAACGATTATATTTCATAATGACAGCTATTCCATAAGCTGCAACGTTTAGTTTGCTATTTAAAAAGGATATCATTCAGTTTCCAGTTTCCAATGTATTTCTTACTAGTTGTTGCCCGCGACTTCGTCTGCGATTCAGGATAAAAAGTAGCCGATATAAATGTCCTTACCCAAATCATGGCCTCCTATCTGTGTCTGTAATATTAATTAATACATATAGTTAGGAATCGTTACTGTTCGGATTATTGCGATGTTCGGTATTAAATAAATTTAAAATAAATAACGCATCAGGAGTGTTCTCTGATTTAGGTTTATTACCTACTTTGAATTGCAATGCATCTAAATTGAAAAGGTATCTTATCAATTATGCCTAAGATAAAATAATGAAATTTTAGGCTAAGCGAGCACTACGAATTTTAATCGTAGCGGATAATAATCGCCAATCTGTGAATAATACCAATATTCTAGAAACCGCGCACTGCGATTGAAAATCGCTTCAGAATTCGCTTAAAAATAAAGCTTCAACACAGGTCATAACTATTTCTTTGATTTATCATCATCTGCCTAGCCTTTTCCCAACTATGTTGGGGTCGGCTTCCAGTCTAACCGGATGCAGCTGAATACCAGTATTTTACATGGAGCGACTGCCTATCTGACCTCCACAATCCAGTTACTGGGTAATACGATACCCCTTGGTAAGACTGGTTGTCAGACTTTCGGGCTTCTGACGACCCGTAACGACTGTCAAAGATCCACGAATGACAGCCGGGACCAACGGCTTAACGTGCTTTCCGAGGCACGGAGGGGTCTCGATATGTAAAGATGGTCACCCATCCACAGACCAACCGCGGCAAGCGTAGCTTAACCTGATCGATCGACCTGTGCGGCTGCTATTATTTAGCCACGGGCCCCTTATTTCTTTGATTTATATAGTAGGTATAATAAAACAGTAACGAAGAATTTTTATCTGTTTGTCTTGGATGTGTATGTTTTGGATTTGGCACACAGATACTACAAAACCCGGACTAACACATAGGGTACTTTTAATCACGTCACGGTAATACATACCCGTGGAATATTTTACGACATCCATGCGGGTGAAGCCGCGGGCTAAAGCTAGTTATTAAATATAAATTACATCAATTTAGGTATTATTCTCAATTTCTGACCTCTTATAATCTGATGACGTTAAAGGGCCATCGTACGGTGCCCTATTGCCAAATCATTGGTGGAAATAATAATGGCAAATCGAAGACAAAGTACGCTATACAGTTAATCAAAATCACACCTTGTTTAAAGGAGATAGAGTTGATTATTAAACATTTGAGAACGAATACGCCAATGATAGGGCTCTCCACAGCGAAATGTTACGCATCATGGTGATTTACAAAGGCGAGTTGATTTAAATCTGCTGGTACTCATTTGTTATTAGTTGTTTTGCTGAATGTGTCCATTTAGGGCGAATTTCACCAATATTGAAAGCGGTCAGCACAACTAAACTGCGTTCAAGAGCTGTCAGTCCCTTAGAGTTTCTGAATGTGGATTCATTGAGTAATAAACTTGCATGGACTGAATAAGGACATCTTTTTTTCTGGGAAAAATTAACTTTATTAAGGCATTTCGCATTCGTCTAACCAGCGTTTGATAGTTTGGTTGCAATGCTATATTACCTAATTGGCAATTCCATCATTGTTGTGAAATATTGATGCTGACACGTCTTGAACATAGTTTAGATGTGCTGATCGCGTTCAGTTTCATTGGTGAAGTCTGCCCTTAGAGTTTCTGAATGTGGATCAATTGAATAATACCATGTAGATGTCTTTTTTTGTGGAAAAAAATAACTTGAGGCATTTAGAATTCGTCTATTTGGTCGTTTGATAGTTTGGTTCCATTGCGATATTACCTATTATGCAATTCCGGGAGAATACAAGCAAAATAAAAAAAATACTCTTTGGTAAACTATAAATAATTCATCTTCGACGCCTGTTATTTTGTTTTTTTTTGTATAGTTAGTTATTAAATACATAATTTTAATAGTTGTATAATATATAATAATTATTAAAGAAAAAGGAAGGAAGTCTACCTATGAGATTCATTATTTTATTTTACATTTTAGTCAAAATAACCTAATATTTTCGATAAAGCAGTAGATAAGTGTTGTGTCAATAAACACATAAATACTTAGGTACTTAAGATTATTGTCATAAGCACTTATAAACAAGTAGTAAATTAGATAGGTAGTCTGTTAAAATAATGCTAATTTATTTATTTAAGGTCGTTACTGACAAATGATACCTCAGTTCTCGCTAGCGTGAGTTGCGATAGACGAGAAATTTCAAAGTTAATTTTGGAAAATACAGGGTTTTTTTTATAACCGATTATAAATTTCTATACTAGAGGGGGGGGGGGGGTCTAGAATCTTGTGCTAAATCGAAAGGATTGCATCTTTTGAACCGTAATAGATACTTGGTTAGGTTGTTTACACAGAGTGTGAAAATGAAAGGGGCTTCCCCGAACAAGAAAGGCGTTTAAAAAAATTTGTTAAATATTGTTCAGTGGCCGGCTTTTCAAAGTCACGATGTTGTCAAATAAATAAGTACCCAAAATTATCAATTGTAAATTAAATTGTATTAGGTCCTATTCCCTCAATTGCAGATCGTCTGTTAGCAACAGAAATTAGTGAAATGTGATACAGTTAATTATACAAAAATTAACATTTTACATAGATATAAGACATTTCGCTTCCCGTGATAAAAAGTACACCAATTTACATGAAAAATTCACGTTATTTAAATTTAATTACGTAGCTTACTTACATAATTTAGTTAGATTTTTTCGTATAATTTAACTTACTTGCTTCTGTTCGCGACGCTGTCCGTGTGAAATGTCTTCTTTCTCTGATCCACCCCTATCATATCGCATCACCTGCCCGCGCTGTCACTTCATTTTCGCTTAGCGAACTTTCTGACAATTTTTTTTTTCTCGGCTACTAATGGTCATAGCATGATGTTAAATAGCCTAAAGCCTTTCTCAAAAATTGGGAACACATCGTGAGGAAACCGGCATGTCCTAGAACTAAAGATTCTAAGACATGTGGCATCTATCAACCCGCACTGGGCCCGCGTGGTGGTGAACGGCCCACTCCCTCTCACCGAGAGGCCTGTGTCCCAGTAGTGGGAACATTGTAGGCTGATTATATATTTTGTAAAAATCTCACCCCAAAAACTGAGATGAAGTTAGCTGTCATTCCACCTAATGTTAGCTATTGACACTATTGACAGCTTACTTCACCTAAGTTGTCACGGTGAGATTATTGCAGAATATATACCTTCGTACTCTATCTAACCTAACTCTGAAGGGCAATCCTCGTAATTCTAAGAACGTTCAGTCTGATCTGAAAAGAAACGATGGATAGACTGTGTGAATGAGGATATGGTTAGAAAGGGAGCGACTACCGAGATGACGACTAATAGAGAAGTACGAGTACTTATAGAAGAAAAAGACATGTGCACCGACCCCAAATAAATTGCGATTAGTACGGGCAGGAGAATCATAATGATTGAGAGCTTATCTGATGATCTCGAAAACCGGGTAAGTATCTGCAGTGCTCGGAAATCTTTTAAGCTTAACATAACCTCACGTCTGTAATCCCCAAAGGGTTAGCAGAAATGTACCTATATATACATTTCGTCTTTTAATTATGTCCCATGTACCCAGGGGTTAGCCTATTGCCATCAACCGGGCACAAACAAGAATCCGGGCTGCAAATGAAAAATTCCAGATGGGAAAACCCAATAACACTTTGCCCGACCTGTGAATCGAACCGGGTTCCTCATGCTCAGCAGTAGCGCTTGCGACTATACCAACGAGCCAGTCAGTCTTTCAGGATCTTAAGTACTTATTATTTAATCTTCAATTTTAATTGCACTGTTATTACATAACAATGTTATTAATAACGTGCGGCATGCGACTCTATCCATAAATAAATAAATTATACTTGATGATAAAGCTACAATTTTAATAAGATTTGCATTAAAATATTGTTGTTTAGCTAGTAATTATAATGAATAAGTGATGTTGTATCTCATTGTACTTCTTAGTATTGTCTAAGATTACTGTTTCGACCCGACCTTGCCCTATGTTCGCGATATGTTAATCTTTAATGAAACCTTTGTTCTTTGTTACTTGTTTGTTAAGATGTAAGAATGCTTGATTAAGAGCGAGAACAATAAGGAGATTAGGCTTTGATATCAATCAGCTGGTATTGTGTAAAAAACTTATACCGTGAAAACTTAGGTTGTGAAGATTGCTTGAAGCGAGCTGTCATTCCACTATTGACACTTCACCCAAGTTTTCATGGTGAAATCAGCTGGTCATATTGAATTAAAAACCGGCCAAGCTAGGGAGGGTATCGTTGATCGAAACACTATGTAATCTGCACATAACATTCGATTTATCTTGATTGCCTAGAAGTTTGAAATTATGCAAACTATAATATAGCCAAAATTACTAACGTTAGTTTAAACTGCTTTGTCGTAACCGCATCTAATTTATTACAAGTTATTTCACATTTTTATAACTTTAATCTATAGGTACTAATAATAAAGCTGAAGAGTTTGCTTGTTTTTTTGTTTGTTCAAAGCGCCAATCTCTGGAACCACCCGTCCCATTTGAAAAAATCTTTGGCCTTCTTTGAGGAGCTGGGGTGGATCGAATCGATTTTCCCGCCCGTACGCAAAATACGCGCATTGACATGGAGTTGCGGACAACAGCCAGTATTACCTATTACATTGAAAAATACTTTTTTTTTTGCTTTTAATAGTCCAATCTTTGAAAAGGTTAAAGGCAGGTTTACGTCACGCTCCAGCCCTTAGGAGCCGGCCAAAAAGAAAAAGTCAGAAGGAACGCGATGCGAAAACGAAGTTATTAGCGGCCGGGTGATGCGATGTGACGGGGAGGGACGAGGAACACGAAATATTACGCGGACGAAGTCACGGGCAGAAGCTAGTTTTACATAAAAATAGTGTTACACAATTGAATTTTAGTGGTAATAAATACATGATTTGACATTAACAGTTATTTATCAATCAATTTGACTTTTGAAAGAGATCAGTGCAATGACCGTGTTTGATGAGATTTAGCAAGAAAGCCATGTGGTGAGTATGTGTGGTGAGGAAACATGAATTCCAAAGCAACGATTTAGCGTTTTGAAAGTAAGGATTTGAGAAGAAAGCAATCATCATCTGCCTAGCCTTTTTCCAACTATGTTGGGGTTAACATAGTTGGAAAAAGGCTCCGGTCTCTGACTGGAAGCCAACCCCGACATAGTTGGGAAAAGGCTAGACAGAAGTTTATAGTGGATAAGACAGAGATTAAAACAGAAGAAGAATTAGCAGGGGATCGAGGGGATCTTCGGTTTCAGGGGATCAGATCGGAATAACACAATGATTCACTACTTCACACGTATCTAATCGCGAGCCACTGAGTTCCATCTCTGTGTGTATTTCGTATAAACAATCGGGTTTAGGCAACATCTCCTTGACCAGTGTTTGCCTTTTTAAAGTGTCAAGGTACTCTGTGTGTATGGTAACATGATTAAATATATATAATTAACTTGGCTGTTAAAATTGGTCTAGGTTTTAACGAATATGGTTTAGACGTGGGCGATCTATGTTAGTCCCTTGGCATTTATGTTTTGGTCAACAACTTTCCTTACGGTATTACTACCTATTTTAAATCTATTAGCCTCTGTTTCTATAACACAATTGTCTAAATTAAAATTTTGTTTTTGGTGAGGCAAGTCAGGTCATTTTATTTTAATAAAGCTTCTGCCCGCGACTTCATCCGCGTTAAATTTCTTATTCACTTCTTTTAAGTTTAGCGTTCTTTTTACTTGGCTCCTAAGGGTCATAGCACGATTTTTAATAGTTTATAGCCTTCGTCAAGAATTGACTATCAAATACAAAAATATTTTTTTCAAATCCGACCGATGGTTCCAGAGATTAGCGTATTCAAACAAACAAACTCTTCAGCTTTATTATTTGTACAGATTTAAGCTCTTTAATTCTGAACATTTTGCGTTGTGCTATTTCAGTAGTAGTTTACAGAATGTTCAGAGTGCCTTTTGACAACGGCCACCTTTAACCACTTCTACTGATTCCTATCTCTCGCAACTCTTCTATGTGGACCCGCTGGGAGCTTTAACTCGTCTTCCCATCTTTTGTATTGTCATCCCCTGTTCCTTTTGTCATCTTTGGGGTACCATTCTGACACAACTTTACTCCACTTGTCTCTTAACATGTGGTCTGTCCATCTCCACATTTTATTTTAGTCTCCTGAACGATACAGTACATTTTAATTAAGGAAAAACATCGTATTGTGCTCCTCATCTTTACATGTCGATGCTCTAAAGTCCACGATCTCATTACTTAACCTTATAGTTGCAATCCACTTAAAAACTAGTACCACGGACAGATTGGCTAACAGTTATTGCACAGTGTTCCGAACAAGTGGTATCGGTCCAAATCTGGATCATATCCCATTGTAACGTACCGGTTTTCTCAGATTCAGTTCTTATGTAATGGAAGATTTTATGGACAGTGGGCTGTGTTGTTCGTACATGATCATTATTATTATTGTATGCAATGGAATTGTGGTCCTTAGTATACATACATACATGCATACAATGTTATTATTGTGATGTGAACCTGTCTAAAAATTTTAAATAATTATATTGTTTAGGCCGGTATCGGTTGTCGATGGTTTTGTTTACATTTGAAATTATATGTATGTGTTTTCTAAGCAGAATGATGTATTTTTTTAGATAAGCCTCGGTTTTGTTTTGGATTAGTGACCTTTCTTTGTGAATTCATTACATTTATTTGGACGGGTGGCCGTTCCTTGAGCTTAAATTTGCTCAATGAGCTTCTGTTTACCGAACTACTTGACTCCTACATTTACACATGACACAATATTGATGACCATACTTTTGGCTCTTGACCCAAATGGTTTAATTCCAATAAATATTCGGTCAGTTACTGAGAATTTCTGAAGATATTCATCTTACGACGTTCCAGGGTCGGCAGCTGTCTAATGCAATTTATATTGCGTGAAAGTCAATGTCAGTGAGTCAGCGTTCTGTAGACTATATTGTTTTACACGGTTCGTGTCCTTTCATCGTTTTAATCCAATTGATTGCGATGGTCCATCTTTTAAGCTGTCTTTGTCTTGTTTAATTAGATATTGACTTAAATAGTGGTTTTATGACACTTCGTCGTGGTTATATGTCTTACGTTACGGGTATGGGATTGGTTTCCGCACTTAGTCCTTTAAGTGGACCATTGTACGTAAGCAATTGCCGGCCCTCGCTGGCCATCCCAACTAGCTCACCTCCCTCCAGAAGTAAGAACTAATCTAGATTAGTTGTCTTTTATTAAGTTAGAAAGTCTTATTTTCTTATGCGTAAAATGCAAACTTTTTGCATACGACATTCGAATCTTTATTTCACACTCGGAATACTGTGTTGGTCTTACTGAAATAATAAATTGAATTCTTGGGTAATATCAATCGATGTGCGCAGATAACATTGTCGCAACGATTTGAACACTTAACAAAATTTCGTCCTGCGTAGGTACACTTGTATTACTGGTAATTTAATCAGTTATTTAGATCGGTTATAATTTAGTTGCATAAGTGAAAGCGCGATTATGTCGGCCGAGACGTAATTCTTCACATTTTGGCGGTTGACCGCCAACGAAAGTGGTCTGGTGCGTTTCCATTTTGCCGCGGTAATTTGAGAATTGAGTTACTTTTTTACTTGGTGCAGGTTTAAAGCAAAGTGGACACAGCATTAAGCTTAAAACGGAGATTTCTTGAAAACGGTCAAAATGTTGTTTTTTTAAGTTTTTGTAAATAGATAATTGCTTCATATTTTGCAATAATTACCAGCGTTGTATCAACGCGCTTCTCTTTCTTTTCTATGCATTCCAACAGTGACCGCGGTTTAGATCATGGCCGACTGGATGATCTATGCGTTGCATGAACTTTTAGAGAGCTCTTCGAGTTATTTTGCGATAACCGACGTATGAGCATCGCAAAAAAAAACTCCAAATTAGGAGCTTGTGTAAAGCAAATAGTTGGGGAAATGCTAGGCAGATTGATTTTGAGTCCGAATAGATAATATTTATTTATTTATTTCAGGTGACACGCAGGCCCATATAAATACATTTTTTTTTATAAAACAGTACTTCACTAGCTTATGATAACAACGATTTCTGGTTGTGTATCTTGTGAGTCAGGACTACCAAGATAAAGGCAAATATGCCTGTTTGGGGATCACCGTCTATTCTAAGTATTCTTGTAGGTACAAATTGTAATTAATAAATAAATTTGAAAATTATGATTTGAATTTTAAGTAATGGAACCGCGCAGTGAATTAAATTAAATAAAAGAGGCTGTTACATTTTGTGTAGAATGTGGTTCTGTGGAATGTGTAGCTGCCGTCAAAAAAATGTGCAGCGCTTTCGACTGCAGATGTGCAGTTCAAGGACCAATTTGCAGACCAAGTCAAAGTCAAAGTCAAAACGTTTATTGCGAACTAAGTGTACAATGTTGGTGTTATGTTATGTTAGTACTTATGACTTAGCAGCCTTTTACAAGCATTGCAATTATCATTCGCCTGCTCATAACACCATAAATTAGCATGCATTGAACATTATTATCACTCAATATTTTTTTCTAAACTGCTTTCTACTTTTTGATTAACTTACAAATTAATTATTAGGCAATTCTTTCGCTATTTGGTTCATATTATTTTGTAAAGGTTTTTTGACAATGTACCTAATGTGTTTCGTAAACATTTTAGCGATTCTGGAACTAGAAAAATATGCAGTATTTCTGCACTGGTGGTGAAACCGAAGTTGCAACAAATGGCAATACTTAGTGACATTTCGGCGTTAGAGCGGTTTTGCACTAGGTACATTCGATCCGTGAAATGCCGGTCCGTAGTGACCATAGTCCTACTGGTTGCGCACTAGATCCGAACTCTATTCGTCCGAATTAAGAACATTCCCAATTCGGATTGAAATCGGATCTTTAATTCGGATTCGGATCGGATGTAGTGCGAAACCGCTCTTAGTGTGTGGTGTACGAACAATTTCTACGTCAGTAGAAAGTGAAGGTGTGTATTACTTTAACATGATGTTGCGCTTTTAAGTGAAACCATTATCAAAGAATGGCTGATATAGTAAATATCTGTTTACGTTTTCTATAAAGTTTTCTATAAATCATCAGACGTACATACACCTACTCAATACCTTCTCGTCATGATTGTAGTCGAAAGGTTGGGGAAAAGTTCGTGTAGCTTAAATTAAGTTTTTTTTTATTATCCCCAAGTTATTTACTTTCGAGTACATCTTACGTATTTAGAGAAGAGACGATTTAAAAAAAAAGTGACCCTAATAAATTCTGAATTCTAGAATTCTAAACATAAGTCTTGAATTCATGAATAGGTTCAACCTCTGTTTCGGTATAGAATACACCTGACTAAAACGCACTAATAGCACAGTTCCTATTTATTTTAACTCACCATAATTATTAATATAGCAAATTCTTTAACAACTAGGAAATAGCGCTTCAAATCCACTTGTAAACAAATTGTAAGACAAATGATTGCAAAGTTAGTACAAAATCTTCATCTACTACATTATTATCATCAGTACATCTATGCTATAAAAACATTACGATGCCTTATTTACCATACAGTGCATTTATATGTATTCAAAAGATTAGCAACCAAAACCAAGTACTTATGTTTTTTGCGAGTGCCCGCATGTTACATAGGCAAATGTCGGTGGATAATGTTAGAATACGATTATTTTTTTAATTTGAATTCAAGTGGTGATTAAATAACATAAGGAATATGGGTCAGTGTCATACGGTAATGGGTGCTTAAGGCTAAACAAAACACAAATTACGACTTTGGGTGCTAACAACCTCGAATGGATGCACTTTTGTTTTTGTGATCGTGTGTGGGAAGTAGGGCGTTAGTATAATTATTATTTTTAGTCTATGTTGTCCCACTCCTGGGCAAAGGCCTCCCTTTCTTCTTTCCACTTCTCTCTGTCTTGAGCTAGTGTGGACCGATCATGTCTGTAGGCGTCAAGCTCAGCTCATCCAGCCATTTTCTACTGGGTAGCCTTCGATTTCGCCAGACGTTAAATGTTAGCGAGTGAAAAAATTAATCGAAAAAAAAAAACAAATCTGAAAAGTGAAATTAGGGAAATATCACTAAATTCATGCACATCCTAATAAATTTTTAGAAATTATTCAATATGTTTAATTTTATTTTGTAGTTATTTCTTCAGATTGTGTAGTTGTCTTGTTTAAAATAAATAAGTAATCAGTTATCTTCGAAAGGGATAGCTTAAATTAATGAATAAAGTTTTGCAAACTGATATCCACAGTATAAGATTAGGTCTCTATCAGACAGTTCCTTTATTGGTATTACGAAAATTAATTTAGTTTGGAATATTGGATAGCTTTTATGGTAGACTTGGCGAGTATTTTCGCAAGCCTTGTTACTGGTGATAATAATTTTAACAAAATAATGGCTATACCTTTTACATATCTCTATCTTTGACAACAAGGTTGGCGCAGTGGTTGAGCGATTGACTGCTGCGCAGCATGTCGCGGGTTCGATTCCCGCACGGAACAAATATTTATACGACCTACAAGTATTTGTTCCGGGTCTGGGTGTTTTATCTATAATATGTATGTATTTAAAAAAAAAAGTAAGTATAATAAGTAGTTTATCAGCCATCTCGTTACCATAACACAAGCATTAGGTTGCTTAGCTTGGGACTACATGGCGTTGTGTGAAATGCCAAGGATATTATTATTATATCTAGTACGTATTTATAATTTTGATTCAAAATTACATAATATGCTATTTAATTGTAGGTATATGTCAGTGTGGGGAGCAGAGAGCCTACTGTGAAGCTGATGAGAGAAAGCGGTTTTGACACTCTAGTCAGTTAACAAACGAATACGTGTTTTGCGAATTTGATCTTTATTAGCTATTAGAATTGTCGCACTGGCAAAATTGAGTTGTAGGTCGTATTCTCGAACCCTGACAGACGCTTTACTTTGTGTAAATTATTTCATCACCACTGCTCTCAAAACGGTGAAGAAAAATATCGCGACTTTACACACACATTCTTATTTTGAATTTTACTGAAGTGTTTTATATAAACATGACCATAAGATTAATAGACATTACTTTAACTATCCGTTATCCGTGTTTTTTTTTAATAAGATTGAATGTTCTTTGTTTGAATAACCATGTACGGATTTATGGTATATTTCCTGGTGTGACCCAAAGAGGAAGTGCAATGAATGCCATGACAGTCGTCACATAGACATTTTTACTGTCTTGCATTGTAATTGTCTAATTTATGGTACAGTAGACCTACTGCCTTGGGTCCAACAAAAAGATTACATGCGTAATGGTAATGATCATAGACTATATATTTATTTGTGGGCATGGGAAAGACACATGCTTGTTTTGAAAAGCAGCTTTTGTTTGGACTTTACGTGTTTATTGTGTCATACTGGCTGACACAGAGCATGTAACCTTTTACTGGCTGACATGTTTATTGTACTAGCTACTTATATTTTGTATCTAGCTAGAAGGTTTTTTGTTATTTAAGTAGTTAATTTGATATTTTTATTGGTTTACTTATAACTTTTAAAATATTCAGTACAACTAACAAACATGAAAACAACAACTAATAAACATGACCGTGATCCTTTCTGCAATGTACTTAACGTCTTGCATGCTTTGTGTGTGCATACCTCATACTCATGTTTCTGACAAATAAATGAACTCTGAACTCTAACTATTTACAATGGGTACAAATCTGGGTTTAAATTAAATGAATAACTAACTGATTATTCAAATACAAAAGTATAAGTACACGTCTTAGGCGTCGAAGTACTCGTCCGCATCGCTGTCATCCGGAAACGTGCCCAGAAGACTGGCAGCATTGCCATTTTGTTGTTGTTATTGTTGATTGATATTAAAGCTTTACGTGGTTTGGTTAAACAACCCTTGCCCCAACAGTAAAATTGAAACACGAAATCGCCATAACAAGAGTTCCTAAAAGTTGTTTATTAGCAAAAAAGTCTCATTTTATTCCAACAAGATAAGAACGTTACGATTCATGAGAACACAGATCTGTTACGACTATTAAATAAGTCAATCGGTGTAGTACGACGTCTGTTACGAACAATCGCATCGGTAATGCATTGTGTAATCGAGTTAATGGTAGAATCGATTATTGGAATCGCTGTTCCGTTGCGTTCGCGCGGCACTGCTCGCGGAAAAGTTCACCTCACTATTTGACATTATTTTTATGCAATAGTGCGGTGCTTTGTAGTTTCACGGTTACTACAATTGCGTTACTACGCATTGTTGTTCCATTCCGTACGCAAAATACGTGCATTGACGTGGACTTGCGGACACCAGCCCGAATTACTAGTTACCTATTGTTGTTCTATAATTGTTGGCATTCCTACATTGTGACACCCAGATTATCTCTTCAATTTTCAAGCAAAGTTATTTCCTTTTATCTCTAGAAAATTACTGGGAATTCTGGCAAAAACTGTATTTTTGTACAAAAAAGGATTAAAAATTCAATTACTGGTCCTAACTTTTTTCTATAGATGTTAAAGTTGAATAGATCCCATAATTAATTACAAATCCCAAAAAGGAGTATGTTAAAGTAAATTGGACTTGACATTTAAAGGTTTTTGTAACGGTCGCCGGTCGGGCGGTTAATGGCTGACCACATCTTTGAAAATGGAATAATTTCGGTATTTTAAATTGAGAGGGGGTGATTACATGCAAACCGATGGGTTATTTTATTTTTACTCATGAACAAATTATTGGTAAAATGAATGTTAAAGATGTTCAGCCCATTACCAAATACGTAGTTTTAAAGTTTTATTCTCACAAAGGGCCAGATAAATGATAAATGATTTTATTTCTGTACCTAAGTAGGTTTGTACAAACACGTCAATCATATTTTAAAAACTAGATGAGGTCGGCGTTTCCTATCTGACTACTCTGAGAAGAAAGGCCGAAACAAACTCAGAGGTCACAGTCCCTTTTAAAGTCCAAACATAATTTTGGTCAGATCATGTGAAGACCATGTAGATTGCACGCATTTGTCAAACTCATAGTTATGATACTCAGTACAAATTGAGCCACACGTTGTCTCAGCCCTTTAGTGTTTGGTTGAAGGACTTAACTTGGTAGTACCTATCTACTTCTAGTTACTTAACTAGTACCTAAGCATTGACAAGTGTCATTGTCTGGAACTCATAAGGAATGTGAATGCTGCATACTCAGCCCAAGATCAGAACAATGCTAGCTATTATTTGGAAATTACTTGGCCTTATATATAGATCGAGATGTCTCAAATAGATATTTTAATAATGCAAGGTCAACATAATTGCCTCTCACTGGATTTTTTTAAGATTGTATCTTTAGGATGATTTCGTAATAATTATTCTAGGTTTTTTCTTTTGTTCGGCGTTGTATAGTTAGACTGTCTTTACTTAATTTATATTATTAGCCTAGTTGTTCAGGAAAAGCCTTTTCTATTGCTGAACGACCCGCTCTTGACCTCGATCACGCCTGATGGAAAGCGATGCAAGAGGTCCAGGCTTTCCTTTTTCCTATCACATGTTTGTGTCTGCTGTTGTTGTGCTGCATTTGAGGCAATTCCTTTAGGGAAGAATCCACCTCTGTCAGGGTACCCCACGATATTAAAAATTTCTTAAGTTTTTGCAATTTGCAAGTCAGTGCCCAGGTTGTATGTTGATGTGAATATGATTCGCGGTCATAGCAAATATTTATTTATATAAGTTCATATTAACCTATTGAATGAGTAGTCTTAGAATTATTTCACTACTCCTACGTTTTAATTAAATTAACCAATCTATTCGTAATGCTGACCACAGCATATCCTATTTAGGTTAAGTATTTCGGGAATCTAAGTAGGTACCTACTTACAAAAGTCGTTCGACCATATTAGAAAAGAGGTAATTAATACTAAAATATTTGTTTATCAGCAGATCGGCTCAGCATCCGTCTTACTCTTAAATTTATAAGAGAGTCACCATGTGGGTATTTTTTTTTCATTTAACAATTTTGAGATAACTTAAAATTTTTTACAGCCAGACAGCAGTCGCTAACCAATTCGGAATTATGATTTAAGAAACTCAATAATGTTTTAAATGTATCATAACTCCTACAACACCTACATTCAATTATGTAAATGTTGCAAATAATTAGGTACTTACAGTTCATTTGTACAAAGTTTTCATTCATAAATCTATCCCAAGAGGATAGTAGTCATTTGTCTCTGACAGTGACTGTGCACTTACTAAATAACTTTTTTTTTTTACTTTACAAATAGGTAACATTTTCCTCTCACCTGTTTCACTCAACACTGATGGCACAAACAACACAACCAGACCCGCATAAACGGTCTCAAAACTAGTTAATTTTCGACACGCACTGATAAAACATTTCACCATTCTTTTAACACTCGTGTTTTTACTATTTTTGGTCAAATTTGAACAGGCTAACACCATTTTTGTTGATTTTTTTATTGTATCGGTACCGTACTAATAATCAGATCACATCACTAATGTTAATTAATTATTTATTTAGGGTTTTCGATAAAGCATTTAGCATTATTATTCAAATATTTATGTCTCCAGCAATAGGACTGGTATTAAATAAAGTTGAATAACCTAATTATTTTGTAGGAAATAGACAAAATGCGTAGTATTTTTCTTTTCAAATTTCGTGAATGTTCTGTTTACAAATCTCGCGCTCAAAAAGCGCGGGAAGACGCGCGCGGAGCATGCGCGGTGTGCGTACAATGATCTGTCATTTTTTCAACGGGCACAGACCTCCCGCTATAGAGCCTTCTGATGCGAGTGATTTTTTGTTGAGATCGTGAGCAATTTTCTGGTCTGCATACATACGTTAATTTTGCGGAAGCAATATGTCATATGTTTGTTTTGAAGATAATGTAATTTTTTTGCTTTAGTCAGAGAAATTGGGTAATTTTTATATAGCAAGTAGGTAAACATTTTATACAAATGGTTCTTGAAGTTTTTTCACTTTTGTTATGTAAAAGCTAAAATAGTAAAAAAGAGACATTATTTATAATCTAGATTAAATCGTATGGAAAGACCATAAATTAAAACTTAGTAGGTTAAGGTATTTTCCAGCGGTTGATGACACCAACCAAGGTAACTGTAGGTAGGTACTATAGTTCTTACTTATGCATATTTTTGTGTTTTTTGTATATATTTTTAGCTCAAACGTTACTTTATGCATCAGTCAATTTAGGAACAGCCCATTTTTATTATTAAAATCAAGAAGTTATTGACCCAAACGGGGTCAACAAATCCTTTATTATTCTAAAAGATCAATACTCTGAGTTAGTCTTGTGTTTATTTGACATTTAATTTATTAAACATATTGTATCGTATCTGTAAAATATACAACCAGTGAATTTAAAATGAGTAGGTATATTGATATTAGGTATCAATATACCTACTCATTCATTCTTCACATTTAAAGTGGGATTTGCAGAATTGTCAAAATAGCCACGGTTATCATCGAAATTGACATTCCTAGACAAACAATATTTTTTTTATATCTGAAGTCGAAAATTTGTTAAAAAACACCTGCTTACCTCATTCTCCCAGTTCTGAAAACGGTAACCATATTATGTATACGTTAAGGTATTAATTGTATACAGGTGGTATTAATAAAATATAAATATTTCACAGTATGACGAATAGAAACTGGTCTCCCTCGTGGTCCTACTATTTTGTCCTACTACAAAATAGTTGGACCACAAGAAAACAGCGGTTTTCAATCTTCAAATCAAACGCAACGAAATAGGTAGGAATCGAATTTCTACATAATGTTCAATGAATTGCGTAAAGGCTTCAGACATTTATCGTTATCGATAAAATTGTACACACTTTACAACATCCGAGAGTTGTAAAAGTATTTTTGGTATGGGCTCTTGAAAAAACGCAAGGACACCTATCACATTATTGCCTTTCATTTGTTGTTTCTACTTATATCAATTACCTACGTCCCGTGCCTACGTCATATACGAAGAAACTGGTGTGACATTTTGATTTGACAACAAGGCTGTATTAACGTTGACCTTTGTCTGTGCTATCTAAAATAAAAACAACAGTTTAGACTGAAATCATGTCTAAGGTAGGTTACCTACGCCGTGTCCTCGTAGAGGCGATCGGCAGCGGCGGCGAACTCTCGCGCCCGGCCCTGGTCCAAGCCATGGTCCGGGGCGAGAGGGAGTGGGAGGCAGTCACCTCCTTCTGCGAAGCAGTCATGCTAGCGAAGGAGGTGGCGGGATGGGCGAGGGAGAGAGCGGTGAGAGCCGCCCGTCCCAGCCGCCGCGGTAGACGCCCCGGGCGCCGGGAGCCGCGTGACGACTCCCGGCCACCGTAGGCGCGGGCCTGCGGACGGCGAGTAATGGGTAGCTCGCCGTCCGATCAGGACCAGGCCCGTGCCGGACGGCGCGTATGTGTTCCACGCGTGCCTCAAAGAGATGTCAGCAGACAAGGAGGGGCCCGTCAGGGCCGAAGCCTGCCGGGGCAGCGGGATTGTCCGAAAGGGTTACCGCTGCCCCGGAACATAAAGGGCTAAGGAAGGAACACGGATGGGTTTTAGTCAGTAAGAGTCTGACACTCCCTTCCGCTCCACCCAGAGCGGGAGGGGTCATTTGATGATTTCCCATCCTTAAAAAAAAAAAAAAAAAGGTGGGTTACCTATCGATAATTTACCGCTGAAAGCACCTCGTCATTTTAATGTATTTATTGCGGTTTAATGGAACGGCCGTAAATTTAATAATGATTGCCAATTATAATTACGAGATGTTGAACGTTTTAGGACACTTAAAAATTATGCCTCGTGGTTCGTGGGACTTTCGTTTTAGTGTTTGATAACGTCGTCGACCTTACGAGGATGAAGAAAACCTGATTACTTATCTAATTAAAATTCAGATAGGTATATTTTTAAAAGTAAGTTTTATGTGTTTGGTTTTCTTTACGCACGATAATTATAATTTATGACCCTTATTAAACCAGTAGGTATTCCGTAGTATGCACCGCATCCTAGAGCTGGTTGATTAAAAGCCTCATGCTTTTATTAAAAGGTCACAATATTGTCTAGGAATATGTAGGCAAATATACGCCTTTGCTCCAATGAAATAAGGAAAAAAAAAACAGTTGTTTCTTACCTGCATAGCGTCTAGAAGGTGCCTTACATTGAATCTATTGTTGCAAACTAAGCATTGTCATAGCAAAAATGTGCACAACCTTCTTCATTTTTGAGAATAGATGAATAAGGAATTAATTAATTTTAAGTAAGGAGGTCGTGGTCGTGGCTTTTATCATTTAGATAACAGCCGCACGGGTCCATGCATCAGGTTTAGCTACGCTTACTGCAGTTGGTCCGTGGATGAGAGAACATCTTTGCATGCCAAAATCTCTCCGTGTCTCGGAAAGCCGTTAAGCCGTTGCTATGGTCCCGGGTGTCATTCGTGGATCTTTGACAGTCGGTTTGGGTCGTCAGAAACCCGAAAGTCTAACAACCAGTCTTACCCAGGGGTGTCATATTACCCAGTAATTGGGTTTTGGAGATCAGATAGGCAGTCGCTCCATGTAAAAGACTGATATTCAGCTGCATCCGGTTAGATCCAAACATAGCTAAAGGCTAGCCAGATGATGACTGGCAGTCATCATCATCATCATTTCAGCCGAAAGACGTCCACTGCTGGCCATAGGCCACCCCCAAGCACTTCCATTTCGACCGGTTCTGTGCTTCTTGCATCTAGCGGATTCCTGCGGCCTTCACAAGGTCTTCCTAGCAGTAATTTTATGAAAATCTCTTCTTTTTTTCAGAAATGCTGCTGACAGCCAAAGTTTTGTTGACATTGTTGATTTTGCAGTCAATGTATACGGTCACAATGGCCCTGCCTGATGATAAATGTGAAGACAAGAACAAAGTCAAGAAAATTATCCCTTTCCCCGTTTTCTATCCAGCTTTTTACTATCCAGTCTTTTACTATCCCGTGGTAGTTTACCCTTCTGTATTTTTAGTCGGATAATACCTATGTATTAATAAATAAATACAAAAAAAATTGTGACATTATGCAAAACGGTGAAGAAAAATATAGTGAGGAAACTCCTAGAACCAAAAAATCGAAGATCCGCACTGAGCCCGCGTGGTGGGGTACAGCCCACTCCCTCTCGCCGAGAGGAGGCCTATGTCCCAGCAGTGGGAACATTATAAGCTGATTATGCATTATATAGTAAGTAAAAAAAATAATTTAATTCTATAATATATTTTTTTGTATACATATAAATGAGTTTCATATTGAAACGTTTAGTTTGTTGGCGCCAAATACTTTAATTTTAGAATTAGTTAACGAATACTTTTTATATAAAATAAAAAGTTATGTTACTTTTAACACGAAGTTTTAATTTATAACAAAGTTTTGTAACATGTCGATATAAAAGTTTATTGATATTAAAATTTTATCGATATGCTAGGCGTATACTTAGGCTGTGAATACACGCACTGCTTTGAACATTGTGAATACTGACTACATTAATCTGTTTGATTTATGTATAATATATTAAATACTCACAATCTACATAATTATACGTGATATAATTTCTTACAGAATGGGTAAGAGAAACAATATAGTATGTAGATGGTTACAGCTACTTAGGTATATTTGATAATTTTCAAGTTATGGGTCAACAAGCTGAATATCAAACAACAAAATTAAATTCCATTGCAAGCAAAAGCTTATTAGGACTTTTTGTTGCAAATGGTCACACAAAAATCAACCTAGAATACATTTCACTAAGGTAGATAACTGATTATGTGGCGGTGGAATGTAAATTACATCGCAGAATCGCGTCGCATCACGTAGTGCCTGTCTGCAGGAGCCTTAACACAGTGTTTCTTTGAATAAAAGGTGTAACATATTGAGCTACTTCTGAACATTATGAACGAGTTATGTAAGATGTTTATACAAGGTGATAAAATTACCTATAAGATGCGAATAAATGAAAAGTCAGTAGGTATTACGTAGTTTAAGTACGTTGATTTTTTTTGTAGTTAAAGTTAGTACACAATAATAGTTTATTACTACTATCGTTAATTATTACTAGGATCTGCAGAAAATCAAAATAAAATAAAATATTATGTATTGACTATCTGTGACCTAAAATCCGACCTTAGCCTTTGTGTCACGGGAGGAAACGCCCGGGTGTCGCCACTGCGAGGATCGCCCCGAGGACACGGTGGAGCACACGGTGGAGGTCTGTCCCGCTTGGGCAGAGCACCGCCGTGTCCTCGTAGAGGCGATCGGCAACGGCGGCGACCTCTCGCGCCCGGCCCTGGTCCAAGCCATGGTCCGGGGCGAGAGGGAGTGGGAGGCAGTCACCTCCTTCTGCGAAGCAGTCATGCTAGCGAAGGAGGTGGCGGGATGGGCGAGGGAGAGAGCGGAGAGAGCCGCCCGTCCCAGCCGCCGCGGTAGACGCCCCGGGCGTCGGGAGCCGCGTGACGACTCCCGGCCACCGCAGGCGCGGGCCTGCGGACGGCGAGTAATGGGTAGCTCGCCGTCCGATCAGGACCAGGCCCGTGCCGGACGGCGCGTATGTGTTCCACGCGCGCCTCAAAGAGATGTCAGCAGACAAGGAGGGGCCCGTCAGGGCCGAAGCCTGCCGGGGCAGCGGGATTGTCCGAAAGGGTTACCGCTGCCCCGGAATATAAAGGGCTAAGGAAGGAACACGGATGGGTTTTAGTCAGTAAGAGTCTGACACTCCCTTCCGCTCCACCCAGAGCGGGAGGGGTCATTTGATGATTACCCATCCTTAAAAAAAAAAAAAAGCCTTTGTGTCAACTGTATTTTTTGTCATGGATTTTTTATATGGCAATTTCTTAAGTACCTACCTGAGAGTTGTGGGATCATGTTAAAGTCGGGTAATGGAGACCCCTAACCAAGGAAGGCTTCACTGCCAGTCCCCAAGGCACCTTATGTTTAAGACTACTGATAAATTAATGACAAAAAACCATAACAGCGGAGCTTGGAAGAGGTTTGTATGTTAACCAATGGTCTGCCATAAACAAATATTTAACAGGAAGGCGTCGTAACAAATCTATAAGAATATATACATATAACAGTAATCAATCATCAATACCATCAATACCGTCGGCCCCTTCAAAACTCAACCATAACTTTCTAAGACAAACAAACAGTCCTCGCAAAGGCGGGCAAACACGCTCGAAACACTGAGGATATTTTAGAAGTTCCGTAAGTTTCACATAGTTCTATTTTCACTGAAATGGCAACTGTCATTCAACTGTCAATGTTCCTCACAGAGACACTTCGGCGGCCGCTACAAAAGGTTACATGCTCTGTGGCCGCTACAACATGTTCTGTGGCCACTACTTGAGCTATTGTCAACACTTTCAATACACACCGAGCGTGTTACTTGAAGAAACTGACGGCTTAGTCTGGTGGGCGGCGAAAGAATGCTCTCAACGCATTTTCAGTGCCGCGAATTTTATTAGTCCAGCCGTCTCTAGACGCTGCAGGTGCAGCGATTACGTGCTCTCAATTTTTCAGGGTTTTGTTATCACCGCGAGTACGGCCCAGTAATTAAAAAAGATTTACGAATAAACGATTTTCTTTCTTTCATCATCAGCTACATGTAGTTTAATATATTCAAAATAACACCAAATTTAGGTTCACTCTTCTGTCCATTGCTGAATCAGCTACATGACAACAAATGTTTATACATACGAGTACAACATAAATAAAACGTTTTTACCTGTGCTTGATATTTATCTCCATACAATCCAGTACCTAGCGACTACTTTCAAATCATTTTAATGTAAATGTAAACAATTGTCAGAGCACTACGCTGGATCAATGCATATTTCTCATCACAATAATGGGTGCATTACTATAAACAAAGACAAATAATACGCCGTAGAGCCTTTTGTACGCCGCGTTATAAGTAGGCAGTCGTCGCAGAAGGTAGAAAGAACAGAAGAATCACAAACGTCGTATAATCTTATTCTATATTCTATACTAATATTAAAGCTGAGAGTTTGTTTGTACGCGCTTATCTCTGGAACTACAAGTCAGATTTGCAAATTATTTTTGCATTTGATAGCCCAATTCTTAAGGAAGGCTTGAGGTAGGTTATATTTAACATCACGCTAGGCGCTAAACAAAATGAAAAAGATAAAAAAGAACGCTAAGCGAAGACGAAGTAATAGCGTGGGTAGGCGATGCGATGCGACGGGGCGAGTAAAAATAGCAATGGTATGGGATATAAGCTGCCGAACCGAAGGCCGTTGTAGCAGACAGGCAAGAAGCCGAAGGCAGTTGTGTGTTGTTGTTGTTGTGGTGTTGTAGCGTGTTTAGTAATAGTATCAAAGACTACACGAGTCACAATAAATATTTTTTCTTTCTTTCTTTCTTTTCAGACGTTTTCTTGGGTGGAGACCGCGGTCTGTGTAAGCTTAAGCTGCCCTTGGGCCGGAGATCGAGGTCTGGTCCGCGCAACCGGAGAGGCGTATGCCCAGCAGTGTAGACTAATATATACCTAATATAAAATGACGGTATTGGAATAAATAGGCCGGAAATGCCACGACTTTGTGACCGCCTGAGAACGAGAATACTTTTGGATTCATTCTGCGGCGGCATCTACATCGCCTCATGCGAACTACGCATCACACTGACGTCACGCAAATCCTGCATCGCGCAAGCAGAGTTTGCCGCGCGACTAGACATCCCGAAATCCCGACGTCAATCATCAGGCAGTTGCCCGCCAGACACAACACCCGTCTGGTCGGAGGATCCTCCCTTTCCTATAGAGGATGAGTGAACTTTACACCCTGTTCCTCATACATCTATAACTCTCCTAAAATCTAAATAAGTCCCCACATAATTACGTTCTGCTATTGCACGACAAAGGATGTTAAGAGTAAAGCTTCTTTACCTTCTTATCTTATGTCTCGGCTGTTACAAGTAGGCTAAAAATGTAAAAGGTTAAGGAATTACCGCAGTGAGAGGTCTAGCGGGCGTTGTTGGAATCTTTGTATGTATTCTTATGTCAGATTATTGTTAAGAGCGTTTACGGCGTACGGCATTTCATACAAACTTTCAAGCCCTTGTTATTCGAAATGAATGAAGAAACTTGGTACGCATAAGCGGATACAAAGGTCTAAAAAGTTAGTTATGAACATTTTGGAAAAATCGGGAAAAATAGTATCCAAACTAGACCGATTTTAAATTGTCCATAGAAACATAGTTTTCCAGTTATTTTTTTTATTAACCTTTTTAGACCTTTGTATCCTGATGCGTATGAAGTTTCATTTAAATCGATTCATTCATTTCGAAAAACAAGGGCTTGAAAGTTTGTATGAAATGCAGTACGTCGTAAACGCTCTTAAAAAGCATATGTATAGACCGGTTTTTTAATTTAAGTCGGTATTTGACATAATACAACTATCTCTTTTTGATATGGAGTGTTAAAGGGTACTTGTACTAAATAAAAACTGGGGTTTTCCACTTCCTGGACCTATATAACCTGTACCTATACTAATAATATAGCTGAAGAGTTTGTTTGTCTGAACGCGCTAATCTCAGACCAGTCAGATTTGGAAAATTCTTTTTGCATTTGATAGCTTAATTGTTGAGGAAGATTATAAGCTATTTACATCACACTACAGCCCTTGGGAGCCGAGCAAAAACAAGAAAAGTTAGAAACAACGCTGTGGGAAATCCAAGTAATAGCGCGGTCGGGACCGAAATTAAACGCGGCCGCAGTCGCGGGCAAAAGTTAGTTTTATTTATAAATATTGTTTTAATTAATAAAAAAAATGATTAGTGACTGTTCAACCATACATTGTGCCTTGAAGCAACGTTTATAAATATAACACATAATAGTACTTGACTACATTATTGTTTAACTAAGTTTTTATCACAGGACACGTATAGAGACGACTAAAACAAAAGAACTGGGGGCCTAAAAAGGCCACTTTGGCAGAATCATAAAACAATTCATATCACGCAATTCATCTGTTTGACAGTGTCACAGCTATATATCCCTGAAGAGTTAGGCAGAGGTGTACCTATAGCATTTTATGAATCTCCATGCTAAACTGATAAACAGATGAAATTGCGTGATATGAATTGTTTTATGATTCTGCCAAAGTGGCCTTTTTAGGCCCCCTGTGCTACTAAATAATATTGGAGAACACGATTTTTGGTTTTAATCAGCAGAAACGATACAATAACAATTACCACAGTCAGGTGACCAGACGTGGGAACATTGCGAAAAGAAAGATGCGCGATGACACAACGCTGGTAATTTATTGCAAAATATGAAACAATCATCTATTGTTGATTTATCAAACACCAAACAAATAAAAACCGTATACTAAAATTCGGGGAATTTAATTGTCTTTTATATGGTGAAAGTTTTATGAAAATACACCCAATAGTGTTTGCGTGATTATCGTTTTTATGTCCGCGGTAGACATTACTTTACAAATTAATTACACTATGTTAAAAAAATATAATTGCAAATATTCACATATCAAATTACGAAGCAAATAGTCTAGTATAACATTTATTTTTTTCAAAGAAATCAGTAAGGTCGATTAGACGTGATGTTGAATTTGAAATCATTAGAAGTCGTATATCTGCGCCTTAATTAGACCTACTATGTTTGGTATGGTCATGTGACTCGGAGGAATCAATAAAAACTACTTACGTAAGAAAAGTTTTGATTATGAATGTGGATGGCTAGATTAAAGGAACGATGGATGGACTGTGTGAAACATATCATCTTTAGAAAGGGGGTGACTACGGAGACGACGACTAATAGAGAAGTATTGAAGAAAAAGACGTGTTGCCGACTCCAAATAAATTGGGTTATGGGTGGGAGAATGATGTGATCTACTGAGATTAATCTTATCAATTAGGTAATTATTCACGACATGCCGTAGTTAATAATAGAAGTAACATTAGAGCGGCAATGTCAGCATCTTGGAGGAGTAACCCCCGAGGGCTGCCGCAAATTATCAAATTGATAAATTATTGACGTGTGACCTTTCGTCTAATGGTGACGCGCAAATAAATAATTATCAGCTAGAATCATCATAGATCAGTTATTAGTTTAGTTGAAGTAATTTGTTTGTATAATTTACCCCAAATCAAATCGATCGATCATTCGATTAATGTGTGTTGTCTTTGGCCCTGCATCACGCAATGGACAAAATTGTCAACCTTTTATTGCTGGAGTAGGTACAAGGCTTATGGCTACTTTGTACGTGTATAATTTTTATTTTTTGTAATTTGCCTTTTGTTTGTGAAGAATAAACAAATACACATCACACAACGCACATCAAGCTACCCGAAACTACACAATTTTCAAAAATACCTACTTTGAACCTTATGGTTTAGCGATAAAGTTGAAAATCTATTAAAGAAATTTGACAGATTGTAGTAGCTTGATGTACATATTAATATCACGCCAGTATTCAGTATTGCCAGTATTCTGAGGGTAAGGCAGATGTATATCTATAGTACACCCACATTTCACCAGTTATGTTTGTGTCCCATGTAATAGGTTGCAAACCTATTGCCATCAACTGGGCACAAATCTAGACTCCCACCTGAGAAATTCCAGACACTTAGACCCAGTTTCACTTTTGCCCGACCCGGGAATCGAACTCAGGGCCTCATGCTCAGCAGTAGAGCTTGCGACCACTAATCCAACTAGGCAGTCTCGGGCAGAAAGCTATTAGTATAAAATAGAGAAGCGACTTCATGATTTATTATCATAACACAATACAACACGCAGCATAATATTGCGTGTAATCAATACTGACGAAAGAAGATGAGGGATTAGAAGCTCATAAGAGTGCCTTTCCCTCGATACATAAATATTTTTAATACAGCCACGCGCACGTCAGAGTAACACTTTCATTACGAAAACAGTAGGCGCTATCATAGTCAAATTGTTATCTACCAGGAATATGCAGTTGACTTTACGTCGAAACTTTTATGTAGTCTTACGTTTGCGCTAAAGTGAACCCTCGAGGAGGGTCGTCGGCATTAGGTTTGAAACCGTATTATAAAACACTATAAAAAGAAGTAAATTAGTGTTTTCAGAACGTCTTGTTGCTTTAATTAGTATCTCTGGGGGTATTTACATGTGCTAGTGGCGTGAAGACGTGAAATATAAAAAATAAAAAAAATGAAGAAAAAGTATAATCGCTCGCTTTGATCCCGTGACAGGGGTGTCCAACCTCTTCTGAAATTTTCATGCTATGTAATATTGTTTTAAACAGTTACATTATGCAATATTAATATTTTTTTAGGTAATAAAACGTTATTATTTTGTAACAGCTTATTAACTTACGTATGTGTGCCTCGGCTTCGCCTCGGCCCACATTTACACGTTCGTCCATCAATGCCTAGTTGTGGCCAAGGCTTGTAGTATAGTACTTTTCTCAAATAATGCGCGGAAATAAAAATACAATTACTTTCAAAATCAATGACGAACAACGCACAACAATAATTTTTCCCGCGTTAAACGGATAATTTGTTTTTTTTTTTTTTTACTTCCTTGGTTGCCATGTTTTGGAGTAAAAGATCGTTCCATTTTTAAATAACACGACATATATGAGTTTACCTACTATGTTTATTTGGCCGCTAAACCAGGACAGATATGGATTTTCATACAACTTTTGCCGGCCGCTGCTCGCATTTATGTGGCCAGGGGGCCTAAAACGGCCACTTTGGCAGTATCATAAAACAATTCTTATCACGCAATTCATCAGTTTGACAGTTTCACACCTATATATCCCTGAAGGGTTAGGCAAAGGTGTACCTATAGCATTTTACGAATCTCCATACAAAACTGTCATACAGATGAAATTGCGTGATATGAATTATTTCATGATTCTGCCAAAGTAGCCTTTTAGGCCCCCTGTACAGCATTTTCGATGTATCTCAAAAAAGGTTGTCAAAATAATGCTCAAATTTCCAAGCATTTTTGAGAAAAGACATTTTTTTTTAATTATGTAATTTGCCCACTGACCAGGTATTATACAAGCTTGTTTATTAGAGGTCAGTGATTTTGCCATACTGACAGGTGATTGAGCTAAAGAAAATTAAATGTTATTTCAAAGCAATAAGACTATATTTTAAATGCATAAAATAGTGTTACGGTCAACACGATTTTCTTAATAATAATAGAAGTTAGCTTTAAAAAAAATTTTTTGTTCATTGTATTGTGCTTTCAACTCAATACCTACTCTAATTGGGGTGTAGGTGAGGTCTTGCGTTAATTATGTTACACATTGTACATGTCGCAGCCAACTGGTTAAATTAGCCGTTCAGTTAACTGCCTGGCCTTTAGAAGTAGTGCTCGCCTCGCTTCCTCCCTCGGCTCGCACGCGGTTGATCACAGTTCTAACCTAACCTAACCCACTTGTTCGGGGTGCAATGCCTTAATTACTGCGACCAATTCGGCTCGCGCGTGATTGGTTACAGACTTACAACCTAAACTGTAATTGAATATCATTCAGGCCGTTAGTTGAACGGCCGCCGTTTAGTTGAAAGGCTAGGCGGTTAACTGAACGGCTAATTTAACCAGTTGGCTGCGACATATACATGACCACAGATAATATAATACTCTAATAACAAAACCAAACGACTTGTATGTAGCGAAATATGCTCCTGAAATGAGCAGCTGTACAAACGAACGGACTGACAGTCAAACGAAGTTGCACCATGGGTGTTCGTTTTTACCCTTTTGATACGGAACCCTGAAAAGCTTCTATTTATAAACTCATCCTCTTAATTTATAATCTCAAAATAAATATGTTTATTTTTAGTGAATATTTGTACCTAAACGTAAAACGGTTTACCATCCCTGAAATATGGGCATCCTAGCGCCCAATTATTTTTGAAAATAAAAATGCTGGTATTTGAAAACCAACGATTATACTAATAAATCTTGTTAAAATATACGACTAATTTTATTTTCATAGTTTATAATGCTATATTCGCTAAGAAAAACGTACATTTAAAATGAGCCCTCCGCGAGGGCTCCCGGCATTCCATATGCGATTTGAGTGAACCCTCCAGGAGGGCTCCCGGCACTGAACGTGTTAAAAAATAAAGAAGAAAGAATCTTATTTTGATTAATTAATTGGATAATTACTCATTATAAAAAAGAAAATTACACGTAATTCCCTTTATTTACAAACGTTGCTTCAATCAACTCAGCGTATCGCAGTCCACTGCTCGATATAGGCCTCTCTCATGCTGCGCCACAAAATGCTGTCCTCGGCCTTGTATTTGGACCGATATTGTTTTACAATTTTCACTACTATGGTGGTATGGTTCAGTCCCACCTTAACCCCAGGGGTATGGCCAGGGGTATGGTGGGTCCGGAGTGTTCCGCACCCAGTCTATCCCAGCCATCTTCATAAGGTCGTCGGTCCATCTCCCTGGAGAGGGGTCCCACACTACGCTTGCCAAAGGTTGCTTAAAGTTAAGAAATGATTAGCGAAATGACTCCTAACTTCAAGTAACGTTTATAAATAAATCCCTATATGTTTAAGGTGTAGGGTAACGCTGTAAACAGGCGCAGAAACAAACAATATTCATGTTTTTTTCCCGCACCAAACCAAACCAAATGGGCGCGAAAACAAAAAGCCTCGCGTTACGAGGGAGCCCTGTAAAAATACACAGAAACCTTTGCAGTCGCAATCATAGACTATACACTATATGGTCGCAATAACGCATCTTCGCCGTACGCACGTACTATTTATATTAAATTTCTTCAATATCTGTGAACAAAATGTGTTTTGGCACGTCATATTGCCTCCTGCTTAGTAACAGGCGGTAGAAAGGAGAATTTAAGTTGCAATATTTTTCTTCTATAAAAGTTTCTTACCGTGCTAAAATAACCAGGTACTAATATGTTTTGTTCATATTTTACGTAGATAGGACTAGGATGGTAAAAGGTAACAGTCTTCTCGCACAAGGAGGCTGTGGAAAGGGAGAGGGAGATCTCGGCCGCTCACCCGGCCCGCAGCAGGCGCACCGTGCTTCGGCGGAGGGCGGGCAACGTCCTCTTCCAGCCCCCTAAATGGGTCCAAGGGCGACGGACGTCCGTCGTCCCCCACACATTAGGACCCGAGGTGGTGGCGCGTAGTATTCCACACGCATCCCTCTTAAGCTTCAGGAGGGAGTGAAACACCTCACTCCCCCCCTTTTGTCATCAAATGACTCCTCCCGCTCTGGGTGGAGCGGAAGAGAGTGTCAGACAGTTTAAGACTGCAAATGATGTCAATCCTCGGAACCGACGAGATCCATATAAACTGGTGTTGAATGATTTGCCTAGACTGTCTAAATACAATAGTAACTGCTTGGCAATGTGTGTGTGCATTTATAATAAAATACCAAGGCATTTCAAAGCTTTAAATACAAAATTATTTAAAATTAAATTTCATAAGTGGTTACTCGAGTGTAGTTTTTATAGTTTAAAAGAATTTATAGATAAAAAATACGATTTTGATGCTTAACTTGCTTTAAAATTTTGCATGCTATGTTTTGTCCTAGCTAAACATGTTTGTGCCTCAATTTGTATTTAACACCCTTATATACCATGTTTTACGCAAATAAATATTCTATTCTATTCTATTCTATTCAGACTCTTACTGATTAAAACCCATCCATGTTCCTTCCTTTTATGTTCCGGGGTAGCAGTAACCCTTTTGGACAATCTCACTTACCTCACTCCCCCCTGACCCGAGGAGGCCCGCACCGGTGGGCGCCGCACCAGTCGGGGGTTGCGGGAGGATCGTATATTCCCGCGACCCCCGGCGTAGGTGTGAGATAGAACACCGGGGTAGATTTTAGTCAGCAAGAGTCTGACAGACCCCTCCACCCGCTCCAGGGCAGCAGACATCCATGAGGGCTTTCCACCCCAAAAAAAAAGTATAGTATAAGGTAAAATATCCTACTTTTCGTTTCCTTCATTACTGAAGGTTCGTACCCGTATTGAAAAGATTTGAGTTGCTGACGAGCTGCTTCAAGGCCAGACTGTCTCGTCTCATCTCAGAGCAGTGCCATCGTTGAGACCCGTTAGCATCTTGATCAGCATATGGCATTACGACCGCCTCAGTACATTTGTGTGCTTAAAGTATTAAACGAAAGAAAGAAGAAAGATAATACTTTATTCGTGATAAAAATAACAAGTTGTGGGAAAACATGCATCACATCCACGCAAAACGGCCATTGCTAAGCATAATGCTAAGCCCCTAGGATACTAGACAGAGCCTCAGCGCTGGTTTTCAGCGTCAGCCGTAAATAAATAAATAATGTATGTAAAAAAAAAATACTACACCATGAAGTAAACGTGCACTAAGTAAAAAAAAAGTTTTGCTAAGGATGTACCAGTTCATTAGAGTCTGGGTTTTGAAGAAAGCAAGTATGATTGTAGGTGTAGAAAGTCGAGGTTTCGATTTTTAGGTCAGGCAAGGTGTTATTATCAGGAATTTCTCATTAGCAACCTGGAGTCTGAATTTGTGCCCGGTTGATCGAAATAGGCTTGTTCTATTACATAGGACTTAAACATAACTGGTGACTTAATGTGGGTGTACACGGCCTGCCTAACACTTCGGGCATTATAGGTGTGATGTTATGTGTATAGATAGATTACAATACTAGCTGTTGCCCGCGACTTCGTTTGCGATCCAGGATGATAGGTAGCCTATGTCCTTCTCCAGGTCATGGTCTACCCATGTGCCAAATTTCATCCAAATCCTTTCAGTCGTTTTAGCGTGAAAGCGTAACAAACAAACAATAAACATAATATCGCATTTATAATATTAAATATAAATAGGATACTTAGGAAGATGAAAAATCGGTCTATCGACACTCTAGACTCATGAAATTTATTAATCTTAAATAATAAAGAAAAAAAAGTTTCTAGTGTACTTATAGGTAATTAGCTTGCGCCCGCGGCTCCTCCAGCGAGGTATTGCGATAAAAGCTATCCTATATTATATCCTTCCCCGGGATGCAATCTATCTCTCTGCCAAATTTTATCGAAATCCGTTCAGTGGTTTAGGCGTGAAAAGGTAAAATACAGACAGACAGACAGAGTTACTTTCGAATTGATTAAAAACATACCTAATTACACACTCGAATGCATGACGACACATGCAAAATATAATTTAACAGACCGTTAATTACGTACTAATGGTTTCCTTATATAATTAATTATTATTTGATTACAAGATCCCGTAAAGCGTTATTTGTTAATAGAAATTATTCACAGCACCTTCGTTCTAGATGACATTAATGTTGGTACGTTTTTACATAAATACCAAAAATTAAAAAAAAAGTTTAGTTAAGTTTAGTTAGTTTTTTAGTTTTTTTTATTGTAATTAAAAATATATTTTGAAACACTCGGGCCATGGGGCCCGAGTGCCCACTTAGTATTTCGAGACATCACCAAGCAGTTGGTCGACTCTTCACGTGACCAGACGGCTGGCCTATTTTTTGGCCAAAGAATCAGCATTGCCATACAACGTGGTAATGCTGCCAGATGTTTTTTGATGAGATTTGATGCCCTTTAATTATTTCCCCTCCCCTTTTTATATACTTGTACATATTATTATTTTAAGACTGTTAGCTTTTAAATTATGTATATATTTCAAAGTAAATTAAAATATCTTAAAAAATTAGCAAAAGTTCAAAACATTAAATTAAACATCATAAATAATAATTTTGTTTAAAAATATTTAAAACAAGGTCATTTCGTCTCGAAAAGCCACATTTTGTCCCAAGTTTTTTTTTACCTATTTATATACCTATTTAGTGGTAATTTACTCTTTGGGCCTCACAAGGTGGCCTATGTTTGTGGCCTGTGCTCTGTGATGCTATAAATAATTTCAAAATATTCAATTGCAGTTTTTATTGATGAAATTCGTTTTGTTGCTTAATAATGGGTCCTGATTTAATCCAAAACCCGTATTGAATTCTTTATTTACATTAATTATGTTTATACAAATGCACCTCAGATCGAAAAAATTCGGCTTTTGTACGGAATGGAATCGAATCACTACATGCGCCATTCCGTACGGATATTCGAAGTCCTGACTAAATTATAAGCACAGACTCAAACGGTTACAAGTTGGTACTCGTACTGCGTCTTCTTCACTACAATTTGGTACTGAAACGGTCTGAATCTACGTACTTACTTGTATAATGAGAATACATGTAAACTGACTTGAAAACAGGAAGCAGTGGTGCCCCTGTGGTAACGGACGCGACATACGAGTTGTAGGCTGTAGGTTCCAACCCTAACAGCCGCTTTACTTTGTATCAATTATTTTCATCAACACTGCTCTCAAAACGGGGAAGGAAAACTTCGTGATGAAACCAACATGCCCTAGAACCAAATATTGGAAGACGTGACGTCTACCAACCCGCACTGGGCCCGCGTGGTGGATTACAGCCTGCTCTCTCTCGAAGAGAGGGGGCCTGTGTCCCAGCAGTGAGAACATTATAGGATGATTAGCTTATGCTACATGAAATACTTGTTTAACACACCATAACCTTGTTCCCAGCGACTATGTCTTTTCACCTTCATTTACTTATCGGTAACCGACTGCCGTCTACTGCCCGTCACCAAATCACCAGCCCGACGAGCGTTTGAAAAAAAGCACCCACGGCTCCCACAAGACTTCTTGGAAAATGGCAAGGCCCTTGTAAATAACTTAAAGGTTCCTAACAGCGAGTTCTGCTCCGAAATGATCCTTAGGCCCGAAGACCACTACTTGGTCCTTCCCTGGTGGTACAACTACTGCCAGGACCTAAGGGAAAAGAATTCGAAAGGTATTCAAGGAAATCTCAACTATAATGAAGTACATAAATATATGCTAGCTGAAGTAAAACTGTATAACAAGAGACTGAATGACAAAAATTTCAAGTTGTCGGAATTGGAGAAGGAATTAATGGACTATAATAGAGCTACGTAGGTTTACATCACTTTGTAACACAATAAATGTCTTCTTGAAATAGCATGACTGTTGTATTTTTATTTACTTCACTTCCATACCCAAAATAGTATAAGTCAGCCAGTCTTACCAAGGGTACGTAGAGTATTATAATTATATAGTACGTAGAGTATGACACAGTAAGTGGGTTGTGGAGGTCAGATAGGCAGTCGCTCCATGTAAAATACTGGTATTCAGCTGCATCCGTTTAGACTGAAAGCCTACCTCAGCATAGTTGGGAAAAGGCTAGGCAGATGATGATGATAATGATCCAAAATAGTATAAGTAATTATATACGTGGAGTTGCGGACATCACCCCAATACAGGCAGAGTCATCGACGAGCAAATTGTAACAAATGGATTCAGTAGATACGAGTACCTACATGATTCTGAACTGCGCTGAGTTAAAATTTGTCGCCAGTTATCAAAAAAATAAAATAAAATTGCGGTTCCATACATTTTGACCGCGTAGGCATTGCACTTTTCTATGAAATAGGAGACTATAATTTTCTACGATACCCCTATCGTAAAAAAATATTGTCTATCTATTCTAGTACCCCCGGACTAGAATAGATAGATAGAAAAACAATCGATTTTTTGTAAATAGATAATTGCTCCATATTTTGCAATAAATTACCAGCGTTGTGTCACAGCGCTTCTCTTTCTTTTCTATGCAGTCCGACAGTGACCGCGCTTTAGGTCATGTAGTCCCCTAATAAGGTACAGCTCTGTGTTATCAGACAGATGACGTAGACCTACCAATAGGGTTCCGCTGTCATACTTTTGATATGGAACCCTGAAAATATTGTATCGTACATTGCGAAAACAACATCTAAACGAGTTTACGTACAAAAACATCATGATATCATGAAAGCAGTGTAATTAATACATTTCAAGTGGCTACTTACACTGGAGTGAGGAATAATGAGGTTGATAAGCTAAGTTTATCATTTTTATTGTACGCTGATAAGGTTGTGTTGTTATTTGTATTTCACCGAGGACTTAACATCACTATTGTTCGATTAACTGTGCCATAAACTAATAAACGTTGTATAGCGTCTGTATAGTTACACAACGCTTTGTCTTCTTCTTTCGAAAGTTAAATTACTGACGACTGAAAGAGAAATCGGTGTGTAACACAGCTATAGACACACCTAGATAACGCAAGAGCAACTACTTCGCGTGCCAAAAATCACACCAGCTTACGTTAAAAAATCGTAAAGCGCCACTTTCGCGCTCAGTCCTGTGTAGGTACTGCTGACTGGGTTTGAATCGATTTGATTTTCCCATCACTAAATAGTACTTGTGACGTCATAGTTGGTAGTCAAACAATGGCACGCTTGATTTTCATACAGATCGTAATACTTGCGTTATCTAGGTCTATCTATAACTGTGGTGTGTAACTATTCATCTGATATAATACGTTTATTAGTAAGGGTTAGTGCATGATATGGCCCGGAAATTCAGACACATGCATCATGCTTTTTTCCAGGGACTTGAAAACGAAATGAATTTCGTTCCGTTACCACTAATGTTATCGTATAAAGTTCCAAAATTTGTAACGATACTAAAAATTTAAAACATCGGTAACGTTACAAAACAAAAACGTTATAGAATATCATTTTTGTAGAACAATATTAAAAGTAAAGGTATCAGAAACATTAAGTTTATCCGCTTGTAATAACGTTACAGGTAAAACGATACCGATTCATTTCTAACGTTATTCTTCATATTTTTTCGTCTTTTCCTTCATCCTAAAAGTTATGAAGCTGGCAAAGTTGAGTATCGAAATGAATAACGTTATTATCGTCACGTAACGTCGTAACGATTTACTAATAACGAAAAAAAAAAAACGAAATATTGATAATATGGTTAGTGAACAGTTTAAGATTTCGTTCCGTTTGTCAGTATCGTTATAGCCAAGGAATTAAATTTGTTGCGGTCTTGGTGGCACGGTACAAATTATCGGTACCGGAACTACGCGTAACGTTATTTTGAGTAACGTTTCAAGTCCCCGCTTTTTTCAGCCATTTCCTTTTGTCAACATTAAATTAGTTAGCGAAACTCCGCAAACGTGATGGGTCGACACCGATCACGTCTGCGAAGTAAGAATTTATTTTTGTTCTAATGTTCTGTAGAATTTTATTAGACTTAGGTTTTCTACATCAAAATGTCACACAGCACAAAAAAGTGGTACAAATTCGGAGAAAAACGTAATAAAACTTCAGTAAAATGAAAAGTCGTTTGTAAAATTTCTAAGAAAAAAAAAAGTTTTTGGCCGTTTATTCGCTGATTCCTGACAATAGAGCAGTTCAATTTTACGATCGATTGTTAGAGAAAAAACGTTTAAAAAAATTACTTCTTTACTAACCGAAAATGAAAATGTACGTAGGTACTAGAGATGGTTTTCCTCCTTCTCCTTTTAAAATCAGTTACCGTACCTCTCCGAGTTACCTCTAGCCCCCTCCTGTATCACTTTTTACAGCTTTATACTAGTTTTAAAAATTATCTTAAAATATAAAATAATTAAAAACGTAACTTCTACCTTTAAAAAATATCAAAATACAAAAATTACAATAAAAAATCAAAATTAAACCAAGTTCATTCTGTCTAGAAAGGTCACATTTGTCCAAGTATTCACAGGCCTATACGCGGAGCACGTAAGAGTAATAGGCGACCTTACAAATAGGCAGTTATGTTTACAAAACACGGCGAGCACGATTTCCTCCGATCACCAGTGTGTCGACAAAACATGAGGTAGATAGAGCCTGCATCAATGTGTACCGGGAGAACAATGGATTTTTTACAACTTGTGAGTACCTTGAAGACGTTTTCATATTTATTAGGTATTTACAGCATATTTTATAGAAACTATTATCTTTATTTATGTATTGTATAATTTGGTGCCTGTCTACTTCGTAGAATTTGATTTTGTGTTTCGTTGTAAATTGTGAGACAATATATTGTGTGATAGTAGCAATAAAACATCATAAATGAAAAAAACATTTTGCTTTCCTAAAGATGATGATTGATGACTGCTGCAGGGCCCAGTTATAAAAATGTCAATCAATATTATCTGGAAACGTTGTTACAAGATGTGATCTTTGAGCAATGATGACTACAGTTATTTTTTAATTTTGTAACAGTACGTTTAAATAATGGTTATACAGGACTAAATCGAAATAGAAGGTGCAGTAGGTAACTGTTATACAATCATTATAAATTGTCACTTCCCAAATCTAAATTCTTGAAAGAAATCGTGTAATTATCGTCTTAGATAGTGCAAACTAAGTTATTGCCTTCAAGTAGTCAAGAAATATAGTGGTTGAAATAAAAAAAAAATTATCAAAACAAATAGAGTATCAATTTTAGCGCGCGCCCGATAAGCAATCCATTCATCGTAGAGTTCACAACATGAAGCAAATTGGCAACGTGTTGAACTAGAGGTATTTAGGTACCTAATTATGACAGTTCCTACGAAAAAAAGGGCGCGCGTCGACGTTGCCAAATCGCTCGCCTACACGCATCCCGTTCCTTAATGACATGCTCTAAATATACTAAAGAACACGTTGAATACGATATTTTAATTTGGCGCACCTATTAAATTTCATCCTGTATATTATTGTTTCAGTTAGTATTAACACTTTACATCACACAATCATGCACAAAGTCGAGGTCGAGGAAACATAAAGCATCGTCATCAGACGAAGGAAGCATAGAAAATCTTCTATACTATAAAGATTGCCAGCGCAATTCCAAACCGGAGGTAAAACAGGAAGAGGTACCTCTGATGTACCCGGAGCCCCCCCCGCCGCCGCCCCCGAAGCAGCCCGAGTGCCCCTTCCCGAAGATGTGCTGCGCCTTGACCTGCGGGAACGAATGCGGTGGCAACCAGCCAGCTATGTCACACATGCAGAACGGGCCATCCAACAACATCCAGCGACTCCAGCCCATGCAACCCCCTACAGACCTCAACCCCCCCAGAATGGGAGGAGTTCAACCACAACTAATACAAAGAAGAAAGAAGAAGCTAAGGTTGACACAAAACCATATGGAAGGTCTTATGCAGCCTCCTCTCCCAACCAGAAGAGACTTCTCAGGGTTCACAAAAGAAAAGATTAAAGGCCTGATAGCCCAGGATGATGACATTAGAAAGATATTGAAGGATCTAGTGAGGGTCACCATGCAGAAGGTGGATCTGCTAGACATTATCAATGCCAACCAGAAGAATAGCTATGGTGACGTCAACACGGTGCGATCTGTGACAACAACGGTATATGATATGGATGATTACGTCGAATAAATTAAAGTTTTATTATATTGTAGGCACATGCCTTAGTTTTTCCAACCATTGACTGTTTATTTATTAAAACTAAATTTAATAAAAAAAAAAAACTGTACAAAGGCGCACTTATTGCCTGCGGCATTTTCTATTCAACCTCTGAGGTGATGCAGAGACAAACCATAACTATTGAATCATTATGTCTTTAGGTTTGAATAAATATTTAGATAAAATTTAGATACATTCGCACCTACCTAATGGGGTTATTACAAAAAATCCAAGGTATTAATTTTCAGTCGCATGCCATTGACATTTATAAGTTAGAAAATGTTGTTGCTAAATTTCAATGGTATAAAATATTTTAGACTTTCGTTACGAATCAGTTTGAAACTCGGAATTCTCACGTGGAATTAGCACAAAAATGGCCGCCAACGAAACTTTTGTTAACAATTATTATGCATTATCCTGTAACGAGTCGTCCGTTTGGTAATGCGATGCAAATTACCAACAAAATACAGAGGAAGCCGAAATTATTTAGAAATTCATTCTTGCTATTGTATTATTAAGATTAAAAACACTTACAGTCTTATTTTCCTTTCCTACAACTACGTGCTGATTTCAATAAAACCAATCTGCGTTATGAGATCAACACGACCTGCCAATTATGCAATTAAAAGCAGTGTTCATTCAATTCTACCTCTCTGTGATTATTATTTGTCTACTTTTACTAAAGAAAAATTCAAAACTAGCTGCGAAGCACGTTTCTGGGCGAAAAAGAAAACAAAATGGCGCGATTCTTTATTGTTCGATTTTTAAATAGCCGATGAGGTTTGCAATCAATGAGGTTGGAATTTTCTTGTGAAATGAATTAGTTAATTGGCATACAATTGTAGGGAATAGTTGTATTGTCATGGTCAGGAAATAAATGTTTTGGGATCTGAAAAAAGGAGGATGTGAATGTCAGCAAACGAAACGTATGGTTGCGGAGACAAAATGTTTTACACTGCATTTTCTGAGTTCAACTGTTACGCCAACTCGCCAAACTTACATAAACTAACATTTAAGTTACAACTTAGGACATTTTAACATGGTGTTAAGCCACCTGTACTTGGACGGCGGGCAGGAAACAGAAAATAAATATAACCCATTTTCCCAGGACTTATACTTACTAAGTGTACAGGTGAAGTGAACACAGAGTTCAGCTTTCATTTTGCAATTAATTTGGGTTTAACAGCTACAATATAATGTGGGTAAATTAACCATGGGTTTGTCATGGGTTAAAAATATTAATAAATTCTATGGCAGCGCTAGAAGCCAACTTGCCTTCTGTACGTTACGACTGTTACGAGTCACTGGTCCCGACTTCAAAGGTCCATAGAGACATGGAAACTAATCTTGGACAAAGGTTCAAGTTGAAAAAAAAACATTCATTTTAATAAACGATTGAAATTTAAAAAGTTTATTTTTTATTTATTTAACACAACACTTCTAAACATTACAGGATATCCCAAAGCGATAGGGTCCTTTAGGCGACTTCATTGAGTGTACGTATGGAGCGAGTAACTGGCGCTCATAGAAGCAAGTAAGTTCTGCCGCGCGGCACTGCCAGCAGCTGCGGCCGTCTCCGCCTCAGCACGTAGTTGCACACACCATCCCTCATTACCTTACTACCTAGATACCATATACTATTGAATTCGCCCAAAACAATAACTAAAGGTAATTTGCAGACATTCTTAAAGATCCTGCTGAAGATAAGCATCTTACACAGAATTATGTCCTCTGATTGAAACTTTAGGCTTGAACAGTATTTTAACAAGTCCGGTAGGTATATTCATAAACTTTGCAAAGTGCAGTGATTAGCGACTGTTTTTACCATAAATTTTTTCGTTTGAACGTCACTGGATTTTATTCATGATTTATTATTAAATAAACCCCTAGGTATATGCCTGAAAAAAAGGTCAATGTAACTACAATATTGACGTTCAGCGCAAAGAATCAAATAATCTTTGCTTACCCCCAAGAGGCATGAGCGTAATGGCTATACGAAAACTGAAATAAGACCTAAAATGAAAATGGCGGACAGTGAAAATACTTTTTTTTTTTTTTTTTTTTTTAAGGATGGGAAATCATCCAATGACCCCTCCCGCTCTGGGTGGAGCGGAAGGGAGTGTCAGACTCTTACTGACTAAAACCCATCCGTGTTCCTTCCTTAGCCCTTTATGTTCCGGGGCAGCGGTAACCCTTTCGGACAATCCCGCTGCCCCGGCAGGCTTCGGCCCTAACGGGCCCCTCTATGTCTGCTGACATCTCTTTGAGGCGCGCGTGGAACACATACGCGCCGTCCGGCACGGGCCTGGTCCTGATCGGACGGCGAGCTACCCATTACTCGCCGTCCGCAGGCCCGCGCCTACGGTGGCCGGGAGTCGTCACGCGGCTCCCGACGCCCGGAGCGTCTACCGCGGCGGCTGGGACGGGCGGCCCTCTCGGCTCTCTCCCTCTCCCATCCCGCCACCTCCTTCGCTAGCATGACTGCTTCGCAGAAGGAGGTGACTGCCTCCCACTCCCTCTCATCCCGGACCATGGCTTGGACCAGGGCCGGGCGCGAGAGGTCGCCGCCGCTGCCGATCGCCTCTACGAGGACACGGCGGTGCTCTGCCCAAGCGGGACAGACCTCCACCGTGTGCACCACCGTGTCCTCTGGGCACAGTGAAAATACTTACTGAGTATTACTTATGTAAATGTTAACAGTTTCTGACGCGCCACATGAAAGGAAATGTGTACATATTCGTGTGTTTTTGTAAGAAAAACTTTCATATTGGTTTCCGTTTTGGTGCCCTTTATGAAATCTTTACGCTTTTCGCTGGACCGAATGACTTGGCGAGAGATTCGTTTATAGTTTAAGTTTACGGCGATAGATGGCGTTGTAGGTATGAATATTTAATGTAAACTCACATGCTAAGTTTAGGTTCTGTAATGTCACAGTGTAGCTACATAAAACACATCACTCGTCCATCAAGACAGTAGTACAAAAACAAGCAGTTCATAGGAGTTATTATAAATGACGGTAGACAGACAGTGTACCCACTCTGCGTGATAAATGATGACGTCATAATAGTAACATCTAGTTTCCTTTGTGTTGCGGTTAGAATACATTCGTTCTATGTTGTTTCCTATCTAACTATAGCATTTGCCCGTGATTTTGTCTGCCTGTGTTACGAATATAGGTAACTTTGCATTAAGTATGTACGTTTTACAGGGGCTCAATTTGAATACAATCGGTGATCTTTCAGAATCTGAAACTATTGTACTCATGAAAATAATCCTTCACAACTTCGAGAAGCGACCCTTCGATGTGGATTGGGTTCGGAAAGACGTGCGAACTGTACATCGAGTGGTCTCGATATGTAATGGATAGTCACCCATCCACGGACCAACCTTGGCAAGCGTAGCTTACTCTTCCATCAACCCACATAATGAGCTTATAATGTTCCCATTGCTGGGACACAGCCTCCTCTCTGTGAGAGGGAGTGGGCAATCAACCCGTGTGGCTGTTATTACTTAGCCACGAGCCCCCCACTATAGATTTACACTTGACTATACATACGTACAACCGGAAGTTTACCAGGATCTGTTATTGTTGTATGTTTAACCAATTAATGTTGTGGTTACTTCAACAATCAACAACAACTTGAATTGTAATATTGTTGGTACGAGTAGATGAGTGCCGTACAGTTGAGTACAGTTTTACTCACGTGCATGCTTCAGGATTGCCTGACCGTAGTCGTAACGTAATGTTTTTTGCGGTATAATTTTTTTAAAATATCGTAGCATTATGCTGAGATGGAGTTTTTTTGGCGTCGCACAGATCTTTTTAGGCTTCCGTACCTCAAAAGGAAAAACGTTGTCTGTCCGTCTGCCAAGACCTTTTTTCTAAGGAACGCGTGGACCACTCACCGTACGCATTGTGACGAGCATAAATTGCTTAGCAACTATATTAAAGTAATCGAATCGCAACTCGTGAAATATTTATCATTGAGTAGTTCCGATGGCCGTCTGTGGTCTTCATCATCAGCTCCACTTTACCAAATGATGATTTACGAGAGCAAATGCTCAAGTTACTCTTAAAAATGTCCAAATCGCTATTGGTTTGCCAATAAAATTTGAGGGTTTCCCTCGATTTCTATGGGATCCTCTCATCAGATTCTAACTTGCTGACAATGGAACCACCTTGGGAGAATACCCTTTCAAACAAAAAAATAATTTTCAAAATCGATCCACAATTGACGGAGAAATCGGTGAACATACAAAAAAAAAACATACATATAAAGTCGAACATATAACCTCCTCCTTTTTGGAAGTTTGTGTTTCTAAACATTTGAATATTTATTATAACGAATATTATGTTAGCAGATTCACAAATGCACGTAGAAAAATCAGGAAAAAGCAGTATTTACAGAAACTCTTACTGTTCTTAATATTTTGGCGTAATCTGAAACGTATCTCAGTAGTAACCTGTGTACAGTGCGGATGAACAATAAAAATAAATGCTTTTAACATTCTACAATTTTCTTTTCCAAATTTTTAAGCGTTAATACCAGGATAGTTCACTTCACTTAATAAGCCAAAGTTGATGCTCATTGTAAACTAGACAGTTTACCGGCGTTCCCAAACATACATAATCAGCCTATAATGTTCCCACTGCTGGGACACAGGCCTCCTCTCTGTGAGAGGGAGTGGGCCGTAATCGACTACGCGGGCCCAGTGCGGGTTGGTAGATGTCACATGTCTTCGAATTTTTGGTTTTAGGACATGCCGGTTTCCTCACGATATTTTCCTTCACCGTTTGGAGAGCAATGGTGATGAAATAATTTACACAAAGTAAAGTGCTGGACAGTCTGCTTGACAAACACCTGGATAGGCACATAAAACTTCATGATGCTCAATTTGGATTTAGACCTGGCCTCTCGACTGAGAGTGCCATCCTGTGCCTCAAGCAGACTGTGCAGTATTATACAGCCAGGAATACGCCGGTCTATGCTTGTTACCTGGACTTGTCCAGGGCATTCGATTTGGTATCATATGATGTGTTGTGGCAAAAGATGAAAGATGAAACAGATTTGCCACGTGATGTTGTTGCAATGTTAAGATATTGGTACTCGAGTCAAAGAAATGTTGTGCGGTGGGCAGGCTCACACTCGGACGTGTTTGGGTTGGAGTGCGGGGTGAGGCAGGGGGGGTTAACCTCTCCTCGTCTCTTTAGCTTATACATGAACGAGCTGATCGGCGAGCTCAGCAGAACAAGCATAGGGTGCCATATAGGTGGACAGTGCGTCAATAATATCAGCTACGCGGACGATATGGTGCTGCTGAGCCCGTCGATCAGTGCCATGCGCAGACTGCTAGGTATTTGTGAAAAGTATGCACGAACCCATGGACTCAGATATAATGTGAAGAAGAGTGAATGGATGGTGTTTAAGGCTGGTAATAAATCATTCGCTAATGTACCTCCCTTATATCTTTGCGATGCCAGCTTAAACAGAGTGTCAAATTTTAAATATCTGGGTCACTGGGTCTCAGAGGATCTAAGTGACAACATTGATTTGGAGAGGGAGCGCAGGGCGCTGTCTGTGCGCTGTAACATGCTGGCCCGCAGGTTTGCACGGTGTACCGAGCAAGTCAAAGTGACATTATTTAGGGCCTTCTGTCAATCTTTTTACACCTGCAGCCTGTGGACTAAGTACACGCAGCGTACATACAGTGCTCTGCGCGTACAGTATAATAACGCGTTCAGGGTGCTGTTCGGGCTACCGCGCCACTGCAGCGCTTCAGCAATGTTTGCGGTGAAAAGCGTGGATGGTTTTCATGCCATCATGCGGAAGCGTTGTGCGTCTCTTATGAAGAGCATGCGGGCCAGCTCGAACAGTCTTCTGAGCGTGTTCGTGGGCCGATGGGATTCGCCGATGTGGCGGCACTGGATGAGACTACACACTGCGGGTGGTCGCGTCCAGGGCTTTTCATAAACTGGCGGCCCTGTGCGGTGCCACATTGTGATTTTTATTTCTTTATGTTGTGTATGTACTAACAATAGTTTTATAAGGTTTTTTGTGCTACTAACAGTATATGGACTACGTCTGAAATAAATGTCTTATTATTATTATATTATTATTATAAAGCGCCTGTCTTTTTTTTTTATTATTAAGGATGGGAAATCATCAAATGACCCCTCCCGCTCTGGGTGGAGCGGAACGGAGTGTCAGACTCTTACTGACTAAAACCCATCCGTGTTCCTTCCTTAGCCCTTTATATTCCGGGGTAGCGGTAGGTGAGGACGCCGTGACGCCTCTCTAGCCACTCCTCAAAGAGGGGCCTTATCGCCACTATCGTGGCGTGCCCTGCGCTGGGTTGCGACAGTCGCTCTTTTCATGTCGCCATGAGATCGCGCCGGAGGTCCGTCCGCTCCGCAGCGATTTGCCGCGGAAGCGGGTTTTCCCCCCGGCGTAGTGTCTCCGCGCGCCACTCATACAGGCGCGCGAGGTCTATCGCCTCCAGATCCCATGGCGGCAGTCCGGCAAGGAGGCTTGCCGCCTAGCCCCCGTACCCCCGTATAAGCCGTATGGCTACCACCTTTTGGGGCGCGTTCAAATAGTGGGCGGCTCGTAGCCGCAGTGAACGCGCCCACACCGGGGCGCCATATACGGCCATGGACCGCACGACCCCCGCGTAAAGCCTCCGGCAGGAGGCGTTTGGCCCCCTCAGGTTGGGCAAGAGCCGCTTGAAAACGGCCCCGGCCCGTTCCAGTTTGGGGGCCAAACGTCGGAAATGCTCGACGAAGTTCCACCGGCTGTCGAGGACGAGACCCAGGTATTTCATCGTCGTCTCGACGCCGATGTGAACCCCTCCTACCGTTAGTTGGGATCCCGATGGTGACCCGTTCCGAAGCCCATGAAAAGACATGGCCTCGGACTTGTGCAGAGCCACCTCGAGACTCAACTGCCGGATCCTCTCCACGACTATCGCAACCCCGCGTGTCATCGTGTCGGCCGCCGCCTGAAAGCGCCTGTCTGGGTTCGAACCTACGACCTACAACTTGTAAGTCGCGGCCGTTACCACTGAGCCACCACTGATCTCTCCCAAACATGATTGATTTCAATTTAAAAGGTTCGGTTCCTGTGTGTGTGTCTTTTGCTATCTTCCGCATAAATCCGGATTCAGAGCCCTAAATCCGGATTTATGCGGAATTTCTCATTAGCAGCAGCTAATATGAAATTCCTATTATAAAAACCCTAGGTAACTCTTTTCCTGAGTATCGAAACTAGAGGGTCCAGACAAGTTGCAATCGTTTTCAAAGCATTTCGAAGTTCTACAACGACTTTCAACAGGATGTACATACTTGCATACTTGAACTTTTCGGTATTGTCAGCCAGCGATAACGATTATGGAAAAGTAGCACTCGCCGATATAGATAGATTTCTGATTTTGCCGAAGATGTCAAAGTCAAAGTCAAAGCAAAGCATTTATTTCAAATAGGCACCTTTATGGCACTTTTGAACAAAACAGAATTGATTCTAGTCGCCCCTTCCAAAAGGTAGTTTTCGTATGGAGAAAAATGGGCAAGGAACTCGACCGTTACTCTTTTAAAATGTTTTACAATATTTTGCATACATTTATTATAAAATAAATAATATGTGAAGACGATGCAGCTAAAAATAAAATTACTATACCGCAATAGGTAAAAGAATTAAAAATGAAACCATGACATATAAATTAATAATCTGATAGATACACGGTGCTCACATATTTTCAAATACCTATGGTAAAAGTAAACGATTTTCATTTTTAAAACATATATAAAACGAAGATCAGAACAAAGTTTAGTGAAAAAATATTAAGTTTTTAAGGAGCACAATTCTGCAACAAAATACCCTCATGATTAAAAAAAGATACACTCATTAAATACATTTAAAACTCAATTAACTGAATATAATATCACTCATTTGGAGAAACATCGTCTTAATGTATTTTTCCAAAAATGAGTTAAATCTGACAAAGCACTTAAAAAGAATATTTACGTTAGGAGAAATCAAGACGAAGAAATTCGTAACGGAAAATTTATTAATAACAAATTACTCGACCTGAGGATCAAACCCAGAATCTCTATGAGGGAGTCTAGTTAAAAGAACCAGCATGTATATGCTAATCTTGTAACTTCATTCGACGGCCATAACCCGAAGTATCGCTGGGCAAAAACAAGAAACTACTGATTAGTATCCAGTAGAATGTGGGAACTGAATGATACATACGAATTATTCTAACTTCGCCTTTTCTGTGTATGATTATTTTAGTTTTCTATATGTGTATGCTACAATTTCTACGGATGTTTATAATCAATATCCATGAATCAAATAAACTCAAAGGTTTCATTGCCTAATGTTTAAGCTGCAAAATATCCTCCGCGTATTTTAATCCCTGACATTAGTAAGCGAATTTTTAATTTGTACTTAACAAAAATGTTATTTTCATATTGTCTTCAAACTCTTATTTAGTATTGGCCCGTGGGTAAATGTTAACAGCCGCACAGTTCGATCGATCAGGTTAAGCTAAGCTTGCCGCGGTTCGTCTCTGGATGGGTGACCAACTTTACATACCGAGACCCTTCCGTATCTCGGAAAGCTCGTTAAGCCATTGGTCCCGGCTGTCATTCGTGGATCTTTGATAGTCATTACGGGTAGTCAGAAGCCCGAAAGTCTGACAACCAGTCTTACCAAGGGGTATCGTATTACCCAGTAACTGGGTTGTAGAGGTCAGATAGGCAGTCGCTCCATGTAAAATACTGCTATTCAGCTGCATCCGGTTAGACTGGAAGCCGACCCCAACATAGTTGGGAAAAAGGCTAGACAGATGATGATGAAGATTAATTGCTTAATTTATTATTATAACTTACCAAATCACACATTGCATTGTCATAACTAAATGCTTCCCTAACTTAAAAAAAAAACAAGTGAACCCGCGCTACGCACTACACGTAAACACATCGCCTTCATAATTAAAATGCTGCTTGAGTGCTTCCTAGTCTAATAAAGTGGTAAAAACTACCCACAATCAACTGATTGCACGTTTTAATAACCAGGCGTCAAGTTTGGGTGTAAGGGGGACGGGCATAGAGTGACGTAGTGCCGTCTCTCTCGCTCGCTGAGGTTGAAATCTGTGTTGCGAGTGGCCGACGAACGTTGGGCGGGAACGTAGACCGCGGCATAGTATAGATGTGATATTTTTTAATATTTATGGTTTTTCGAAGTTAATTATGCGATTTTTTATTTTATTCGCAAGTTACTGTTTAGCGTTTGGATTTAAGAACCATTTTCGTGTTTAGGTATGATAGCTGGAATGTAGTTGAAATTTTTTATTAAGTATAAAGTCTTTGAATATGAATATTTGTTTATTAAAGAAATCTGTATAGAATAACGAATAGAAATGCTTGATTTAGTTTTGAATACAATTTCTTGAAACTTAGAGTTATTTAATTAAATAGGTAGGTCTGTGGTATAATTCTATAGTTTTTTTTAGTACCTATTATTTTCAATTCGCTAAGTCCACATTGGTTAGTTTAAATGACATCTATAATAAAATGTAACGTTTAATTATTCTATTCTGTTTGTTCTGTTGTTTTGTCTGTTTTAACAACGCCATTTTGTGAACTTACTTACTTAGATACTTTTATATTACTAAGTTACATAATTACCTAATGTTTAACTGTGGGCGTTGACAAATCTAGGTGGTACAAATGAGCTTTGAAAGAAATTTATAAGATTGAGTATTTAACTAAATAATGTTATGATCTCTTTTTTTTTTATAACCGACGAAAAATTTTTACTTCCAGAATCATGTACTGAATCCATTTTAACAGGTTATGCGCCGATGTCCCTCATGTCATCGATGCTATTCTGTTCAAAAATATCAAACCACAATTTTTTTTCTGAAAAAAAAAACAAAAAAATACACCTTCAAAAATGAGTCACACACCACCACACAGTAATCACATTACGTCTTCATTCATAAGTATAATAAAAAAAACAAAAACCTACCCGAAAATAATTACTCAGACTTACACCAACACACATTATCATCAAGAATACAATACAAACAAATGTTTTAATGCCCTTCTCTGACGTCACTCATCCCACGCAGCGCCGCTCTATGCAGCCAAAGGTCTATGGTAGCTGTTTAAAAGCACGGCTCTTTCCCGCCCAAGCACACTCGCTAGCTACACCTTAAGGGCACTGGCCATGCACTGATCATTTACAAGTACCAGTGGTGAAATAACGAAGTCAAGTCAAACTTTCATTCAGTTAAAGGTAAGATTTTATAATATTTTTAGAAGGTTTTTTAGAAAAACTTTACGATTTTTGAGGTTTTTTTTTTTTGCGTGTTTTTTCCCGATTGATTGCTGTCTTTTGATTGGGTTATTCGCGTTATTTGTGATAAAAGAAACAAATATATGATTTATTTAAAAATTCGTAAAATATTTGTGTCTCGATAAAAGTTTTAAAAGTTACTTTAAGATTTAAATTACGGATCCAAATCTTTTTCTAATGTAAAAGATTCGCTAAAAATGGTTTTTAGGTGCCGAATTACCTGTATGAAAGTGTTTGAAACAAATAATATTTCGTAATTCAAACGTTCACGCTCATACCAAGTCATGTATTCACAAATTGCTTACTTTTACTAAATAATATAATAAATAATTAAACTAACGCCCTTTTCACGAATCCTTGTTCTAATGATAATTTAAAATTGAAGATTGATTGATATAAATAGTTTATTTAGCCAGATAGGCGATCGCTCCATATAAAATACTAGTATTCAGCTGTATCCGGTCAGACTGGAAGCCGACCCTAACATAGTTGGAAAACGCAAGGCAGATTTTATGAAAGTTCAGAATAAAATCATCAAATTTAAAGAAGCTATATACCTTTCATAAATAAAAAAAACACTCGTTTGTCTTCTCTATCGATTATTAATTTCATCACAAAATAACGAAAGGTTTAATAAAACATTTGCTTCAGGAAAACTCAAGCAAATACGATAAACGGAATACTTGTGAGCACCCGCATTTTATGAACTAATCCATCTATTCACGTATTTAGTTCAATAAGTTTATTCTTAATTGACGTATTACATTCTTTTGCCAAAAACGAATAAATATTGTGTGAAAATTCGTGATAAAATATGCATTTCATGACCACAAAGGATTAGGCTGTACGACTACATATACCAAAACATAATACTAAGTGAAAACACCACTTAAACTAGTTTATATTAAGTAGGTAACTAAGTTGTTTTAGTGTTGCAAAATCCAATGAGTTTTTGTTACCTCCGTTTTTAAGCCACAACAAGCTAAACTACTAAAATGACAAAAACATACTAAAAACTCTTGCCAAAGCTGCACTATGACCTAAAATAATAAGGCATGCAAATTAGCTGACGAATTTAATACAAACATTTATGCGAGAAGCAACAGTTGTAGGGAATAAGCGATGTGTTTTGGCATATAGTTTATTTTAGTATCGATAAACTTAACTTGGGGGGAAGGGAGCAGCGGTGGCCCAGTGGCCACGGCCATGACTTACGAGTTGTAGGTCGTGAGTTTGAACCCAAGCAGGTACTTTACTTTGTGTAAATTATTTCATCACCACTGTTTTCAAAATGGCAAAGGAAAACATCGTGATGAAACCATCACGTCCTAGAACCAAAACTTCGAAGACATGTGACATCCACCAATCCGCACTGGGCCCGCGGGATTGTGGCTGTCTCTCACAGAGAGGAGGCCTGTGTCCCAGCAGTGGGAACATTATAGGCTGATTATACTAAAATTACCTGAATTTGTCGCTTATTTATCTATCTATATCTATATATATAAAACAAAGTCGGGTTAGTCATTTATAACTCAAGAACAGCTGCACCGATTTTAATGATATTTTATTTGTTGGATTTGTCTTTACCCCAAATAGCAGAATAATTATAAAACGAAAAAAAAAAACAAAAAAATCTGAGGCCGTATGAAGTTTGCCGGGTCAGCTAGTTTACAAATATTTTTATTTTTTTTTTAAATTTATTTAGGCACATAAAGGTTTTGTACAGAGGAAGTACATGAGGGAACTACTAACAAAATATCTATTATTAATTACATGGTGTACAATTATTGTTGGATGAAGCGCTGCTCTGCTAGCTAGATCACTGAGTAATCTGTATTTAGCGGGGAGAAATATTTAAAATCATAATAGCAATTATCGTAACTATCTTACTCTAGCTAATATAATAATTTTTGGGAAAAAGCCCGCGATTTCCACGTTATTGGCACATTGAAAGCGAAAATCGGGGAATATAGGAGTGAGGTTACGTTATGTTATAAAGTCTATTCAAACTTATGTTTCAAATTGATATTATTTCAAGTTAAACAAATATCAACTTTATTTGAATGGTAATTAAGTTGATTTCGAGTGACAAGCACTATTGAAAAAGTTATGAAAATGTTTGAAGTTGTAGCGTAATTTAAAAATATTTTTAATTCTACAATAAAGTACAAAACTTTATTTTGTGTAGAATTAAAGATATTTTTCCATAATTAAACTCATATTTGTTTGCATTTTTGTCAAATAAGTCGCAAATGCAGATTAGTTACGTTCAGTTCAATAAAAAAGTAACAGAAAATCACAGTGATAAATCCGCACGTTGTTCCGATTTTTTAGACTTTCCACACGTGAAACAATGCTTTTTTGATCAAACTACCCATTTTGTAAACGAAGCAAAATGAGTATGTAAGGATTGTAGGAGGTGGCGTTCTATAGTTTCAGCCTACCCACATAGAAAAAAGCCGTGAATTTATACCATTTTTTGTACAATCATATACCTTACATAATCAATGTAATATTATATATAATGTTCCCACTGCTGGGACACAGGCCTCCTCTCTGTGTAAGGGAGTGGGCCGTAATCCACCACGCGGGCCCAGTGCGGGTTGGTAGATGACACATGTCTTCGAATTTTTGGTTCTAGGACATGCCGGTTTCCTCACGATGTTTTCCTTCACCGCTTGGAGAGCAATGGTGATGAAATAATTTATACAAAGTAAAGCGCCTGTTTGAGTTCGAACCTACGACCTACAACTCGTAAGTCGCGGCCGTTACCACTGGGCTACCCCTGCTCTCACTGTATACTCTCATCATATACCTTACATTTAACTAAATAAACAAGAAGAGAGGGCCTCCGTGCCTCGGAAAGCACGTTAAGTCGTTGGTCCCGGCTGTCATTTGTGGATCTTTGACAGTCGTTACGGGACGCCAGAAGCCCGAAAGTCTGACAAACAGTCTTACCAAGGGGTTTCATATTAACTTAGTAATTGGATTGTGGAGGTCAGATAGGCAGTCGCTCCATGTAAAATACTGGTACTCAACTGCATCTGGTTAGACTGAAAGCCGACCCCAACATAGTTGGAAAAAGGCTAGGCGGATGATGATGAAACAAAGGAGTAAATGATAACATCCCTGGCATCTGGTTACATCTGTAGAGGAGGTAAAATTTACCGTCGCTATCCGTGTGCTTATGACAACGACAAGCAACTATTAACATGACCATATCATGGTCTGAGGTTTAGAAACATCTGCTGGTTTGTGCTAAGAATTAAATGTTGAGTTTACATGGCTCAGACAAGTAAAAAAACCAAGACAGAGGGCTGTCAACAGTAAAGTGTGCACATAGTGAGGTGTAGTTTGATTGTAAATGGTTGTAAATGTGTGCGTGCGAGCGTATATACACAGAGCGGAGGTGTAGTTTTGGCATACTTCACTGTGTCGTTCTCAGCGCTGTCTTTGTGTTTCATTTGGTGTGAGTTACATGGTTCTAGTCACACTAGAAATATCTACTTTGTAATAATGTTTAAAAAAATATGTGTAAACCTGGAGGCCTAAAAAGGCCACTTTGTCAGAATCATAAAAGGAAAACATTATGAATCATAATAATAAAAGTCGTAAATTGGCCACAAATTGACAATTCATAATATTATTTGCGTACAATTCATATCACGCAAGTCATCTGTATGACAGTTTTGTATGGAAATTCGTAAAATGCTATAGGTACACCTCTGCCTAACCCTCCAGGGATATATAACCTAACTACCTACTTAAGTGGTTAATTCTCTAAATTATGTCGTCGATGATTTTCGTGCACGGTAAAACTCTAATGAGTTTATGTTGGCACCAACTTAAATGTATTAAATGTAAGTGTACTACTGAATAAATAAATAATAATATAGGTGTGAAACTGTCAAACAGATGAATTGCGTGCTATGAAATGTACGCAAATAATATTATGAATTGTCAATTTGTGACCATACCATTTTTACGACTTTTATTATTATGATTCATAATCATAATGTTATCCTTTAATGATTCTGCCAAAGTGGCCTTTTTAGGCCCCCAGGTTTACACATATTTTTCATCTCCTCATTTGTCGTCGACAAGCAGCGTGCGAGTAACAAGAATATGTAATTAGGACGTCCGTATCGCAAGCCGTAACATGTCACGCGTAATAGAACTGTGTAACTTGCAACACGATATGGCACGCAGCTGCATTTTATGTTACACTCCCGTTTATTATACATACTAGCGACCCGCCCCTGCTTCGCACGGTTTTCATCATCACATCGAGATTTTTTTGTTATAAGCAAAGAGATTTTAAATATTTTAATGTTTTTGATTTTATGTAACTTTAATATTGCTGTTTTATACAATTTACATAAATAAACCTTCCAAAATAAATTCTCTAAACGATGGTGAAACCCGTATCCAAATTCGTTGTGTAGTTTAGATGAACAACGCGGTTATACAGACAGACACGAAAAGCGGCTTCGGTATTCTACATTATTATGTATTGGATATGGACAGATTATCAACTATCAAAAATTAATATACGTTATAATAATTATTTTAAGCAGTATATATCATAAAGTCACGGTGTTCATAATTATACGGTGACAGATGCACTCGTTACCCGTGGTCCCGGTGGGTTGACCCATTACCAGGTCCATGGGTAAATTTCATTCCCCGTGGTTCCATGGCATACCTACGGCATTAAGGACACTATATATACAGAACAATACATTGACTCCCTTTCCGGAAATCAACAGTCTCAAGCATCGTTGTATGTAAATGTGATGTCATCACACATTTTCCAGTATTCCTCACTCGTGTCGTACGAGATGATTAGATCAAGGAGCATTGTAAAATGATTATCCAGTCACTTGCATTTCTATTGCGTTACATACTTTCTTTCACAATAGAATACTATAAATTCAACACTAATCCATTGCTTCATAATGTCTAAGAAATTCGTCTGCTCGACTACGTTAGTAATGCAATTTTTTGCATAATCAGCCTATAATGTTCCCACTGCTGGGACACAAGCTTCCTCTCTGTGAGAGGGCCATAATCCACCACGCAGGCCCAGTGCGGGTTGGTGGATGTCACATGTCTCCGAATTTTTGGTTCTAGGACATGCCGGTTTCCTCGATGTTTTCCTTCACCGTTATGAGAGCAGTGGTGATAAATTTACTCCGCAAGTTGTCAGCCAGGGTGCACTGGATAAACGCTTAGTAACTACTGGGATTCCAGTAATCCTGGGGACTGTTTAATTGCTCCCTATTCTCCGGAATAGGGTTAGTTAGGACCGTCTTCAAGTTTCAACTGATGTCTCTCCCGAAAATCATAGTGACTAGTTTAGTTCTAATACTACTGGTAGAATAGTGCTTAGATGCTCTCTGCATTGCGGTCGGCGCCCAGTCTAACTGGATGCATGTGCATTTACCAGTATTATAAATGGAGCGACTGTGAATGTTTATTATATCTAAGTACCCAATAGATATAGATAAACGTTTTTAATCAACAAGTACAACATTTGACGCAGTTGTAAGTTTCATAATATTTCAAGTAACGTCTTCTACGTATATTTCATGATTTTGTGTTCTCCCAGGTGATTACAAGTTGAGGGAACTAATCTTGCTTATGAGTTCGTAATTTTCTTAGTTGAGATATAGAGGTATGAGGAACAGGGTGTAAAGTTCACTCAACCTTCATGGAAAAGGGAGGATTCTCTGACCAGACGGGTGATGTGCCTGGCGGGCAGCTGCCCGATGATTCATGTCGGGCCGTTGTAATGCTAGTTGCGCGGTAAACTTTGCTTGCGAGATGCAGGATTTTGCGTGACGTCAGTAGACTCTTGGAGGAGAGAGAAATGAGACTCAGAACTTAATCTACAAGCTCTATTGTCATACCTTAACATAAAATCATTCCTGTACACTCTGAAGGGTTACGCAGTGATGCACCTATAAGTATATCCACATTATTCAAGTCCCAAGTAATATATGGGCGAGCCTTTAGCTTTCAACCGGGCTCAAATCTAGACTCCGGGCTACTAAGAAATTCCAGAGAAAAAAACCCAATAACGTTTTGCCCGATCCGGGAATCGGACCCCGGACCTCACACTAAGCAAGCAGGACTCGTTGGTCTAGCAACGAACCAGTCCCTGTAATGTCATTCCATTGCAATCCATATCCATACTTAATATTATAAATGCGAATCCATACTTATCCATACTAATATTATAAATTCGAAAGTAACTCTGTCTGTCTGTATGTTACCTTTTCACGCCTAAACCACTGAACGGATTTCGATAAAATTTGGCAGAGAGATAGATTGCATCCAGGGGAAGGACACAGGATAGTTTTTATCGACATACTTCGCGGGCGAAGCCACGGGCGGAAGCTAGTAATATTATAAATGCGAAAGTGTGTCTGTCGACTGTCTGTTACCTCTTCACGCTTAAACCGCTGAACCGATTTGGATGAAATTTGGCAAAGACACAGTTTGAATTCCGGAAAAGGACATAGGATAGTTTTTATCCCGATATTCCCACGGGACCGAAACTTACGCATAATCTTAACGCCAGGGGTTGCGTTACTTAGTGCAAAACGAGACTTTTCTGTAGGTACACCAGTCGCACCTAGATAAAAAACTTTATATACCAAAGGCTGATAGTGGGATGCTATACATTAAGTAGTAAGTTTCCATGGTTTGAGTAAGTAACAAATAATATCTGAACAACCGAGATGTAATTTATGTCTGTCACACTTGTGTATCACTAAATTAACAATATATCACGGCTAATATATACACTTTGTCGAACAAATATGTCAGACAAATCAATACTTATAGAAATATTTCAATAATTTCCGTAGAGCTTCCAGTTTACAATGTTTTGATAGGTGAGCTAAAGTTTTGAAGTGGGCCCGTCAAAACTTTCTAGTGATAAATGGCTTGAAATTGTAATCATTGTAATTGATAAACGTCATCGATATTAGCTCACCAGTTACTAATTTAATCAATGTTTTTTGTTGATATACTGACTGCATTTGCTAAAATAGGTAGACAAAATGTTTGATCATTTTAATAATATTTAGGTTGTCATTTTAATAACAAATATTTTCTTAATTATTATAATTTCTAATATTTATGATATCTAAATGTTACTGCAGGAAAAGAGACCAAGTTACAAAGGAGTAAGAACGTAGTACTTTTTAAATTTTTCCTAATATCTGTTAATTATAATAACAAAATGGTCCGAAACTATAGTTTATGTATTAGGAGGTTATTTATAAACGTTGCGATTAGCGACTATTTTGACGTTTAAACGTCTCTTAACTTTAAGCAAAGTTTTTTTAAGAAAGGGAGTAAATCCTTAGTCTTTTTAGAATTTAAATAATTAACGCCATGATTAATAGATAAATCAGGCAAGCAAATTAAGGCAAGCAGTAAATTGAGCGATTCAAAAATACTACAAAGAGGTATGTGACCAACCAGAGCAACACTACTTGTCGTATTTGTAGTTCCATTAGTTGTACCTAGCTGTTTGCTTTCACTCTGCAATTCGTGATACTTGTTCCAAAACCCCGCTTTAAAGCTTTAGTTCCCCAAGAAAGCGGTTAATGGTGACACAGTATTTATTTAAGATATAACACAATGCGGTAAATGCGCTTATCCTAACTTAAATTATACTAAAATCTACAACTTATTATAAATAATGCATGCCTTGTGAATTTATTCAGAGAACAACAGAATAAGTCCGTCAATCTCGCCATGAGGTTGAACGTGCGGAGTGCTATTCAACATGTCATTCAGAGTGTCCACTGTGCAGAGCCATAACTCTTTTAAACCCGGTCAGCGCAGTTTCCGTGTAAAATCCTCGTCCTGTACCTGCCTAGCTGCAAAATACAAATAGCCTCTTCCTTTTTTTTAAATCGGTTAAAAACAGGCAATATACGTTCACAGTTCGTTCACAGTCTGATCCCAGACTCAATCTGTCAAAAATAACTCTAATTTCTCTACATTTATGACAAGTTTTTGACATTGATTGTCGCTGAGATGAGATTGCGATAAGGTTTTGAACGTTTTTGATTACGGGAATTGTCCTTCTGCTTGTAGCTGTAGTGAAACAGTCTATTTTCCATAAAAATAAAGTAAACTTACAAGTCCATCATCTACCTAAAAATAACTGAATTTCATGTAAACAGATTGCGTCGCGTTTCTCAACAACACCTGTAAGTGCCGCGCCGAACGTAATCATAAATTGATGAATGTTTTTACGAGAACATAAAACTGATTGAAGCTCTTGTTTTTCTATAATGATGTTTATTTGTTATTGATGTTTTTTTTATGGATTTTAGTACCTAACTCATAGTGAAGTTGGTTGCTTGAGACAAATATATTCCCATTTTTTTAAATACTTTGTCATTTTATTATTATATCTGGCTTTCAATAAAAATATTTGAATTGGCTTACGTTAAACTGAACCATGGTATATCCCGTTTTCCAACCCAACATAGGTTAGGTAACATAATCACAGACAACCTGTCTGCAGTGATGCGCGTCATGCACACAAAATCAACTCCACTTAATACAGATTTTCTGTAGAAGCAAATCGTACCCAAAGGGTAAAAACGGGACCCTTTTACTAAGACTCCACTGTCTGTCTGTCTGTCACCAGGCTGTATCTCATGAACCGTGATAGCTAGACAATTGAAATTTTCACAGAATGTGTATTTCTATTGCCGCTGTAACAACAAATACTGAAAACAGAATAAAATAAATATTTAAGGGTTCCCATACAACAAACGTTTTTTTTTTGCCGTTATTTTGTATGTAGTGTTAAAATATTGTATGGCGGTACGGAACCCTTCGTGTGCGAGTCCAACTCGCACTTGGCCGGTTTTCTATAAAACAATAATTCATCATCTTCATCATCGTTCTCTTGGGCTTTATCCCAATTTATTAGGGCACTATCTCTATAAAATATTTCTTGGTGGCCTTATTTATTTTTCTGTTAATCAGTGTTTGTCTTCCACCCTTTTAACGAAACAGTTAATTAATTGTATTATGGCACTCAATGTATTAATCATGCATTAATGCATGCAAACATTATTCATTAAAATAACGAACTCAACAATAAGTTCGCATGTTGATTTAGTCTTGAGCTTTTAAAAAAAGTGCATATTTATTGTACAAGTAAATAATGCCTGAGGCATTTTCTACCAGTCAACAGAGACAAAACATGGCGGGTGCAAAATAAGTAATTTTCAATTTCAATTTTTCCAATTGAAATTTAAAATTACTTTAAATGAATAAATACTAATAATACATACATATAACCAAAATATACGTTGTTAAGAGAAATAACGATCGCTAGAGGAGAAAACGAATCCAGCAAATTATCGTTGGGATGTTTTCCAACTTTTGACGAATATGTTCATGTGCCATCACTCACAAGACAACCGACTGATTGTCATTCTGATGTTCAGATGGAGCGCACTCCAAAGAAGGACCGCTGGCTTATTCCGCTCGCATATTCCTAGATTAAATAAATGAATCATAAATGCATACATAAACTCACGCGTTCTTCCCAATGGGGATAGGCACCTGACCTGTCTGAAGAACATAATCAATGGGGTCACTATCATCATCTGCCTAGCCTTTTCCCAACTATGTTGGGGTCGGCTTCCAGTCTAACCGGATGATGCAATACCAGTATTTTACATGGTGCGACTGCCTATCTGACCTCCACAACCCAGTTACTAGGTAATACGATACCCCTCGGTAAGAATGGTTGTCAGACTTTCGGGCTTCTGACTACCCGTAACGACTGTCAAAGATCCACGAAAGACAGCTGGGACGAACGGCTTAATGTGCTTTCCGAGGCAGGGAGGGGTCTCGGTATGTAAAAATGGTCACCCGTCCACAACCAACCGCGGCAAGCGTAGCTTAACCTGATCGATCGACATGTCCGGCTGTTATTATTCCCCTCAACTACTCGTAATAATATGCCATAAATATTTCTTATGATTTCTACTCACTATATTCAGGGTGATAAATCACAAAAAAAGTGGGTTCTTGTGTTAGTATTGTAGGATTTAGATGTGTAGTTAGGTTATTTAATAAATTCACGCGATATAATAACACATTACAAAACATCACGCCCCTACTCTCCAATGGTTAAGGCAGATGTATATCAATCAGTGCGTACATTACGCCAGTTATGTTTATGTTCCATGTCATAGGGGGCGAGCCTATTGCCATCGACCGGGCACGAGCCTCGACTCCAGGTTGCTACTAAAAAATTCCTAAAGAAAAACCCAATAACACTGTGCAGGACCTGGGAATCGGACCCGGGACCTCACTTCACGGGCTTCACAAAATATTAAAACTTTTGAAAATCAATGGATACTAGAAATGCATCTGTACTTCAAACAGACTTCTCTTTACTTTAAACTTATCGTTTGAACTTCATTCTATAAATGAGTTAAAGTCCAATACTCTGCCAGGTTTATTATCTACCTTATTAGCGTAGTCACTTACCATGTAGATAACTAAGTTCTGCAATTCAAATAAAATCTTCCGTCAAACTTTCAAGAAAAATGTACCTAATTGCTTAGAAGCAAGTACCTAAGACATTCTCTTGAATGTCACTAAGTAACCGCTTGCAACATAAATATTTTAATTATTAACGTGTCTCTGAAAATTTCACAAGGAAAAAGAACGATGTCTAAAAAATCGTTTAGTTTAAGTACTTAAATTGTAATATAAGCTGGCCTGAATAACATAAAGAAAAAAACCTCCAGTCAATATATAGAAAAAAAATTGGAAAGTTCAAAAGTGCACGACTCATAATGCTAATTTGATCGCATAAAGAACCATAGATATAGATAATTATTATAATTTAGTTAGTTTTTTATTAATTATAATTTAACTACTTTGAATAAAAGAGCCATTTTCAATAGGGTTCCTCCTATGGGTAAAAGAAATCTAAAAAAAAGGTTTTTTTTTGGTAATTTTTCATTGTTTTCGTTTTTCCTGCATTAAATCAATTTTTGAAAAGTAAAGAATTAATCTCCATTAAATTATCTATACAATGGTATTTACATTAATTAGGGTCTCTGTACCAGCAGGAGTATAAAATAGAAGCAGTTGCAGAAACAAGGCAAAAAAAAACTGACGTAAAGCAGTGATGAGTCGTGCAATAGAAGTTCCCAAAACCTTATTTTCAGACTTCATGTCGCTCCCCCCCTCTGCCTAACCTTTCTGGGAATACAGGCATGATCTTGTGTGTGTGTCAAATAAAATAAATATAATCCGGTCGGATATTGTGAAAATCCGGTTCTAATGCTGATCGGATTGTCGGCAGTTTTTCCATTCGTCCGAAAATCTCCCAAACTTTTGGGAATCAAAGGGACGCGAGGAACGATGGCTGCAAATCTCGTTAAATTTACCGTGTCTAATCAGCACCTGGGTATAGAGCTGGAAAAATGTGTTATTGTAAACAAGTTTAAGTTTTTACACTGGAGTAGAGTTTAGAACTTGTCTAGACGTCATTTGTTTTGAGGCAACTAGGTACTTATATTTTGTTAAAAAATCGAAAGTTAAAGTTAAAGTTCTGTCGAAAATGGAAGGAAGGCACGCGGGTTCGTGAAAGATGGAAAGAGTGGGGGAAGGACTTCGCCCAGGAGTGGAACAGAGAAGGCTAAGAAAAATAAAAGTGCCTTATCCAAGCCTTACCCACAATTAATTATACAAACAGTGAATCATCCACAATGATAGATAAATAGTCTGGTCGGTCGTCAGAACATGCTTAAATTGCATGCGCTCACCGTTTTTTTTACGTCTAATTTTTTATGTATTTACTGCATTCAAAAGGAAGAAATGCAAAGCACCTGCCATCTAATCTTCACCACCCTTGGTTGACTGGTAGAGAATGCCCTTTGTAAAGGAGCTCATGGCTAAGTGAAAACAGCCGCATGGGTGCATCGAAATTTAAGTTCCGGTTGTCATTCGTAGATCTTTGAGACTTGTTACGGGTAGTCAAAAGCTCAAAAGTCTGACAAGACATTGTATAGTCTTTATCTAGGGGTATCGTTTTACCCAGTAACTGAGTTGTGGAGGTCAGATAGGCAGTCGCTCCATGTAACACTGGTGTTCAGCGACATCCGGTTAGACTGGAAGCCGACCCCAACATAGTTGGAAAAAGGCTAGGCAGAAATGACAGTTTAGCCAGTTCTCAGTGACAGTCATTATCTATTTTAACTGAAACTTTAAATAAGCGAAGACAAGTTCAAACGAGCGACACTATTAAACCATACCTAACGAGGACTAAGCATAAAATATTTGAAGTTAACTAGAGGAGTTTAGATTGTTCATTACTAAGTTTTAGTCCAATATTCTAAAGTCATGGTAACGACATAAGATCAGTTAATAACTTTTGAAGATGTACCTACTAATATACTCGTCAACAAGTTTCACACATTAAATTCAACGATTTATTAATGAACTATTTTTTTAGGGTTCCGTACCTCAAAAGGAAAAAACGGAACCCTTATAGGATCACTCGTGTGTCAGTATGTCTGTCCGTCTGTCACAGCCAATTTGCTCCGAATCTTATGGATCGGTTAAATTGAAATTTGGTACACATTATGAATCTCTGTGACCCAAATACAGACGTGTAACGTAATTTAAAAAAAAAGTTTCGCAATCTGTAGGTACCGTGTGACATATCAAATGAAAGGGCTTACCGTGAGAATCTCAAATATATTTTTTTCATAATTTTAATCTAAATTGTATTAAAGTTATTTAAGACAATAGACGGAAATTTACCATCCCCCCCCCCCTTATCTCCGAAACTACTAAGCCTAAAATTTTGAAAAAAAAAAAAATACAGAAAATAGTTCTATACCTATAGATTACAGGAAAATTAATAAGAAGTCTATGATCTTGAAACAACACGGTAAATCTCTCAATATTGTGCGAACAAACTTACATTTTCAGTTGGAATATCGGTGTCACGTTCTTTAAAAAAACATGGTAGATAAAATATTCATCGTACGGAACCCTCTCCACGCGAGTTCAACTCGCACTTGACCGGTTTTTTTTATTCTTGAAAACTTTAATAAGATAATAGAAGATCACTTAGATACAAAACTAAATTGTATTTACATACTTAAAAAGTAAATAGTCTAGTGTTGTATAGATAATGAACTAGTACTGGTTTTTTTTTTCTCGCACATTTTCTCAAATCACATGACGTTGTTGGCAGAATTGTGAACATCGACACCATTGCCATGGAGAAAATAGAATAGAATAGAGCTTTTGAAGATGTAATTTATATCGTTGCTAACGTAAGTGTAGACTGTAGACAATGTCAGTCGTCAGGTCCAAATGATTAAAAAATAATGTTTAGTTTTCGTCACTTTGTGAATTTTTATTGAGATTCAAACGGCAGTAAAATTTACAAAATTGTCATCTTTAACACAAAACAAAGATTTTTCGTGTACATGTTCGTTGAGCATACTCTTTATTCTGTACACCATACATATTACAGCTATGAATATAAATTTTTTATATAGGTTGACAAAATGAGCGGCCTTATGGCAATATTAAAAGCGATGTTTTAAAGACCTTGGGATGGATTTTATTTGGATGTGATCTTCACCATACTTTGTAGGATTTCTTTAAAGGCATTAAAATAAAATCGTTTCATAATTCACTCGTTTGAAGGAGAGGTGGCTAAAGTAACCTTAAAATAGCTTTAATACCAACACACTATGAACCAATTACTTGTATATGGAGGGGAACAGACCCCATAATAAAGTTACCAGGAAACATGTCAAGAACTACCACCGGTGGTCAGAAACGCTTTAAGTGAGCGTGCTAAACTGCCTTTAACTTAATTAATAACTTAACGCCTTGCTAACTTCCGGATCTATTGGGTTTCATGTAGTTTGCTTGATAAAATTGTGTTAAAAGTTCGAAATAATGTTGCATTTTGGTACGATTTTTTGTAAGTAAATCTTGGAAGCATAAAATGAACGGGGGAATCGAAGTACCCTGTCTCAAATTAAAAGTTTAATAATTCAAATTTGATTCGAGTTAGCAATTGTCCTCGAAACGCTCATCCTTACATAATCAGCCTATAACACACAGGCCACAGGCCTCCAAACTGGCTTATTTTTAGAACAATCGACCCTCCCAACACTAGAACAATTTACCCAAAAATTTGCGAAATGCCAACTCAGCTGTACTCAAATTGAATTGCAACACGAACGTTCGCAATTAAAGTCGCCAAACTCGCCTGAACAGGTACGCAAACGATAAAATCAATCCTACGGCAAAATGCATCGAGGTACTCGAGAATTCAGGACAGACGCACTGCCACAAATCACATTGTCGCCAGTGGCCACTGGCCATTACATCCTGACCTCTCATTCAAGTGATTGTGGGAACTTTGTGGAGGCGGGCAGGTATCAAGGGAGTTCAAGTTACAGTGGTCACAATAACGGTGTCTCCGGACGTCCGGTTATGTGTAGCTAAGTTGTTTTCCCGTTGGGAGTGTTCTGATTACGTTTCGCTGCGGATCGGTTGGTCGGTATTTGTCGGCTTGCTGCTCGTTATGTGCAGGAAATATCTTTAATTTGTACTGAATGTGGGCTGTTTGGTTTCAACACGAATAATTAGACTTTTCTAGGACACCGACAGGTGCTTGAATATAAATTACTTTAACACCACTGCTCTCAAAAAGGTGAAGAAAAATTCGTGAGGAAACCGACATGTCCTAGAACCAAAAATTCGAAGACATGTGACATCTACCAACCCGCACTGGGCCCGCCTATTGGATTACGGCCCACTTCCTCTCACAGAGGGGAGACCTGTGTCCCAACAGTGGGAACATTATAGGTTGATTATGTAATGAAACTTTTTGCAATCTTTTATTATTCTGCAAAAATTAAGCTTGAATTTGTAAAACCATTTTTGAATAGAAGAGTGACTATAGAGATACCTATTTCACTAAATATTCCTGCAAAATCCGTACGACCATTTGAAATGAAAACATTTTAAAACAGCTGAATAACCCTCAACAAAACACGATTGGATATTAATGCTATTCTATTTGTATTTGAATATTTAAGTTAGTGTTCCTATTTCAAAATGCGTCAGGTTGTTCAATAGTATCCACCTTTCCGTATTTATATAGAGTTGATTGTACAACTAGTGCATAAAATGGCTCGTTTATCGAGTTATACACTCTGCTTTTCACTTCGACTGCATGAAACAGGCATTTATAAAGTATATAACAGTATTTTCACCGTTCAAAATGTTGCAAAATTGAAGAAGAGAATAGCTAATCCCCCCACGAAACTTTTTAAAGCTTTTTTTGTTTTATTTTCAACATTTTTGGCATTCGACTTGGGTACGTTTTATTGTGCGTGTGGCTGTTGGGCTTGATTATATTAGTCTTGGAAAAAAAACCGGCCCGATACGTGTCGGACCACGCACAATGAAGGGTTCCGTAATTGGAATGAATTTAACAAACTTAAGATTGTAGTTGAAAAACATGTTCTCCCATACATTCCAACTGAAAATGTAAGTTTGTACGCACAATATTGACAGATTTACCATGTTGTTTCAAGATCATAGACTTCTTATTAATTTTCCTGTAATCTATAGGTATAGAACTATTTTCTGTATTTTTTTTTAAATTTTAGGCTGAGTAGTTTCGGAGATAAGGGGGGGGGGGAATGATAAATTTCCGTCTATTGTCTTAAGTAACTTTAATACAATTTATTTTAAAATTATGAAAAAAATATATTTGAAATCCTCACGGTAAGCCCTTTCATATGTCACACGGTACAGATTACGAAACTTTTTTTAAAAATTGTCTATTTACCCCTCAAAAATGACTCCCATTTTCAAAACTCATTTATTTACGTTACACGTCTGTGTTTGGGTCACAGAGATTCATATGTGTACCAAATTTCAACTTAATCGGTCCATAAGATTCGGAGCAAATTGGCTGTGACAGACGGACAGACAGACAGACAAACACACGAGTGATCCTATAAGAGTTCCGTTTTTTCCAAAAAAATACTTTGTGCACTAGAACATAAAAAGCGACTTTATGTCGCCTACGCACAACATAAAGATGAACTTTAAGCATGCTCATGCAAATTTATATCACTTCTGTGTTTTCTATCGTTAATTTAATAAATTTAAGTCATTATACTGAATTTCTTTATGACTCGCTGGTCACTAACCAGTTTTGAATTTGGAACGTCAACTGAGGAAATCGTATGGAAACATTAACCAAAAAAGGTCGACCAGAGTTCTCAGTTCATAGGTTTGAGTCTCCGTCGACGAACAATAATATGATCGGTTGCTGTGGCGCGGATATCAGATTTGATTTGAGATGAGATTAAATTGAAAAATAAAAAATAGATAAGCATTGTCATTTTAGTTCAATCTCAGATTTGACGCCCCCAACTGCATCAGACTGCTTGAAAGTGAGCTAGTACAGTCGGATTTTGACTTTGTCTTTTTATTTTATTCGTTTTAGTGTGTTATATTTCTGGAATCGTCTCCTCAAGCCCTTTATTTTGATACCCCACATAGTAACGGTACTAAACATTTTTTTAAAGACCCGACTTTGCCGTCGTTTAAAATCCGCCATTTTGATTTTATAAAAACAAAATCTAGCCTACCTTAGCGTGACCCAAACGAGCGCGCGACCAAAACATTTTTTTTATTATTAGCATTAATATCATGTCACGATCTGTAGCTTTGAAAGGTAAATATAATTGATTCAACCTCCGTTATGTAAAAAAGTCTCAGATAATACAACAACAATTGGTAAATTAAATACCAATTTTCTTTGATGATTATTAGTTATTATTTGACGAAACCAGTAGCTTCAAAGCTAAAGTGAAAGTATTTGTAAAGATTCCACGAAACCAACAAATAAAACAAAAGAAGTACTGTTTTGTGAATAATTGGCGTCATTGAATGTTTAAAAAATAATTGTTTTCATAAATCCCCATTGACTTGCCTTATGAATAAGGTGGATATTGTGAAAGTCGAAATACACTGTAGCTAAAAACCATTCGTTCTACCAGTGAATTTTTGGTATTTTTTATTGAAATAATTTAATTATAAAGTCTATTCAAACTTATGTTTCCAATTAATATTATTTCAAGTTAAACAAATATCAACTTTATTTTAATGGTTTATAAGTGGTTTCAGAGCGACTAGCCCTATTGAAAAAGTTATGAATATGTTTGAAGTTGTAGCGTAAACTGAACTTTCCTGTGTAGGAATTAAAGTTATTTTTCCATAAACTTTTGTTTGCTTACATTTATGGCAAATACATCGCGAATGTAGATTAGGTGCCAGGGACATCGACGCCCAACCTATGTTATTATAGATTCTGTACATGATTGTGAACATCCCTCCCAGTGGTCAATAAAAAAAAAAGCTTTTTCATACATTTTGACTGCATGCACTTTTTATGGAACAGCAGATTGAAACAAAATAATAACGTTACAATTTATTTGTCGCAGTCAAGTTTCATCTCTCACAAAATAATAATGTCTTAAAAACATGAGAATTGAAACTTAAGGCTTGATTGAAGTAAAGTTTTGTTAAAATACTTACTAATAAATAACAGTAGATTAAAGTGCTATTTTAGTCCCTGTTTACGAAAAATACACTAGCTCTTTTTGATAAAAACAATATTTAGTTGTTTTATAAAACTTCGTAGCTTCGTAGCGCCTACGTCGTAGGCCGAGCTACACCGCGTAGGCAATAGAAAGATGTTGGTGTATTCTGTAAAAATATCCGTGAAAACTTACGTGAAGCGAGCTAGAGAAGACGAGAAGTAAGCTCTCTATCCACCTGATGCTAAGAATTGACACTGTTGACAGCTCACTTTAAGCTCATTTCAGAAATAGGTCGGCAGTTCAAATAAAATTATTCTTTTTAGCATTCTTTTAGGAAGGTGTCTTAGCCTAGCGACTTCTATTTGCGATTACGACGCCATTTTTAATGTTAATAGCTATTTCTGTCTTGACTTGTATGTTCCAATTGTAAGAAAACCTACCGTTAAACTGAAGTTACTATTCTAATTATTTGGCCTACTATAATATTATAAACGTGAAAGTTTGTGAAGATGTTTGATGTTTGTTACTTAATCACGCAAAAACTGCTAAACGGATTTGGATGAAATTTATTACACAGATAGCTTATAGCCAGGATTAACACATAGGATATTTTTATCCCGATATTTCCACGGGATCGAAACTAACGCGGGTGAAACCGCGGTTCGCTGCTAGTTGTATAATATTATTTTATGTTTGTTACAGAAATAAAAATGGCCCAGATGTACTTAGCTGTCACCATATTCGCGCTGCTTGCGATCTCACACGGCGTCAGCGCGAAACGTGAGTACTATTGCGAAATAAGGTTCTATTATTTATAATTAAGGCCTAGGTACTGGCTAGAAATTGTCAATTTCTAGAGACAACGAATTTTATTAGTTAAAGCGCCACAATGTTATTTTGGCGCGTGACCAAATCCGGAACAAATTTATCGCCATCTTGTTTTTGATGTGAAACATCTTTCGGCGCGCCTTGGGGGTATGACCAACTCGTATGACAGAATGCCGCCACTGGAAACATTTCGATGATTCACATCTGCGTCCCGTGACGGCTACATTTTTTAAAAATATATTTCAAGTGACATTTCACAAAACAATTGCAAAACTGTTTAACAACAACGCACCCCTTATAAATCCTTTATTAAAAACAACCAGGTTCTTAATAATTAATTACAATCTAGTCTATACAAGACTACAATTTTAATATAAGTTAATTTTTTACGTGATAATTATTTTGAAGCTTAGAATAGTGTTGATTGTACTTTACACAAGTCCGTTCCACTTTCTTAGTCTGATATCTACTATACAAAATTCAAAGTCCTGACTGACTGATATATCAACGCACAGCCTAAACCGCTAGTCCTAGAGACATGAAATTTGGAGGGTGTGTTCTTTGTGAAGAGTATCCACGAAGAAAGGTTTTTTTTTTAATTCCACCTCTAAGAGAGTGAATGGGAGAGGGTGAAATTTCACGCGGACGAAATCGCGGGCAGAAGCTAGTGATGATATAAACACTTTGTTCATGTGTTGTTATGTGTGTCATTGCCACTATTATTTCTACACTTTTAACACTACACTAACTCAAAAGGTTTTGTCCGTTTTAGTCTTTGTTGAATATTTTTATTGCCTCGAGCCTGCCCTTGTCAACGTCATTCGAGCACCAAAGGATCCCCTGCAGCCTTAGAGTAAGAAAGCTACTATAGCATTGTACATAGGCCAGCACATCAAGCTACCCCAATCTGTCAAATTTTCCCAATTGAATAAGAACCTTATTCCTTTGTAATAAAGTTGAAAATCTATCAAAGAAATTTGACAGATTGGGGTAACTTGATGTGCTGGCCTCTGTACTTACTTTTTTCTTTTAGCTCGGCTCCTAGCGTGATGTTAAATAGCCTATAGCCTTTTAGCCTACAAAATGCAAAAATAATTTTTCAAATCCGGCTGTTAATTCCAGAGATTAGCATGTTCGAACAAGCTAACTATTCAGCTTTATACATTATCAGCCTACTTATAATGTTCCCACTGCTGGGACACAGGTCTCCTCTCTTCGAGAGGGAGTGGGCTAATAAAATCGCAAGCCCAGTGCGGGCTAACCGTAAAACAATATTTAACATACATAATCCTTTTACGGTTTTCCTAAATACCTTCAGTTGCCCTTTAGGCACCTCTAAACTACAAAATACACCTACGTATGATTACTTAATAATAGTATAATAAAACCTTTTCCAAACTCTGAATCTACATTCTCTGTTTATTCCTACCTACCGATCACCTCTGAAAGTAAACTGAACTGTTTAACTTGGCTACAACTTGGCCTAACTTGCTTTAACTTAACACCCTGAACAAATGTGCAAAACTTGTGAAGAAACACGCCCCGCCGTGGCATGTAATGTTTGTAAAAGTTATGTTTATGATCACGTTTATGTTGATATAGACAATATTTATTATTATTATTATTTAGTGTTTAGTTAAGTATAGTTAGACTTAAAGTTTCAAGAAAAGTTGGCCCAGTGGTAGCGGTCCCGACTTACGAGTTGTAAGTCGTGGGTTCGAACCCATGCAGGCGCTTTACTTTTTGTAAATAATTTCATCACCTCAGCTCTCAAAACGGAGAAGGAAAACATCGTGAGGAAACCGGCATGTCCTAGAACCAAACATTCGAAGACATGTGACATCTACCAACCCGCACTGGGCACGCGTGGTGGATTCGAAGAGAGGACGCCTGTGTCCCAGCAGTGCTGTTCTAAATTATGGGAATAAATTCGGCAATATTGTATTTAATGTCTTTTAAATATTAAAATGATTGATGATTTTCTACACATCTGGGTAAGTCAGTTCAATCCTCATTCAAGTCTAATCAATAAATATTAAACGTAAATTAAATGTTATAAACGATTTGTTAATAAAATTAAATGGAACAGAAGCCTTAACACAATATATGATCAAACGAACTTCCAAGTGAAGTTCGATCATTATTCTGATGAGTTGCTTCATTTGAAGATATGATTATAACAATGTAGTTTCCCTACTTACTTGGTAACTTCGCACATATTTTAAAGATTTTTAAAACTAATTGACGTAATTCCGGTCTGACTGTACCTCGGTTGACACTGCTGTGACGGTTAGCTCATTTTTTAGAGTCCTGTAACTTTATGAGTATGATATAAAACTTTCTCTATATCTGGGAATCTTCAAGCGTCGGGGAGGGAGGGTGATCATATCTTCAAATGAAGCAACTCATCATAATAATGATCGAACTTCACTTGGAAGTTCGTTTGATCATATATTATAACTCGTTGCTTCATTTTTCAGATATGATTATAACAATGTAGATGTTAAGAGTCAGAAAGTTTTGAAATGGAAAATAAACAATAAGGTTTTAAACATTATGGTTTTATTTAAAGACAAATCAGCTTTATAGTAATACTTATGTTTCCGTAACGGTACGTTACATTTACTTATTTCGAATTAACTTCAACGAATTAAACGTAAAGATCTTATCGATAACATGAACACATAAATAAACATTTCTGTAGTGTAATTGTATAATCTTATAATTAATTAATAGGAATTAATAATCAGTCTGGATGTCTGAGCGTAGGTAGGCAAACAGATCTGGCAAATTCGCCTTAAAACGAGCAAATGAGTTAGATGAACTAGTCCACCCTACGGTTTTGCGAATGGTTTCTATATTAACTCCTGCTAAGTTTGCGGCCGAGGTTGACGCGTGCCGTGTACTGTGTGCGGCGAATACACTGGTGTCAATGCCGCTTTCTGAAAAGACTTGTTTGATCCATCTACTGATGGTTTGCGTGGTGGCAGGTTTGTGTGGCCGTTTATACGTCAACAACAGATTATTTGTATTCTCAGGTCTTATGTTTTTAGTTATAGAAATATAATCTGAGAGCACCGTAGCTGGACATATACGCGTATTTTCCCTGAAGTATGGCAGGAACAATATTGGCTGGTCTCTGCCAGGTGCGGATGTCTTTATGATGTCTGTTATGACGATTTTGATGCCACTATCAGAGAAAAGTATGTTCTCGAGTTTAATTAAAGACAGCGTCTGTACCCTGTGAGCTGTGCAAATTGCAAGTAGGATCACCAATTTTTTTGTAATTTTTTCGAATGATAGTTCGCTATTAGGGAACCATGTTGAAACATGGTTTAAAACCAATTGGGGATTCCAGGTGGTGGAATACTTGGGTTTTATGGGTCTCAATTTATACGCCCCTTTAAGGAGCCGTTATATAGATTCATTTGAACCAATATTATTGCCTACAAAGGTTGACAGGGCAGAACGATGAGAATTTAGACTGCCATATGCACACCCGTTATTAAATTGTGACGCTAAGAATGACATTAAAGCAGATTTCGAAGGGTCAAATACATTCATGCTGTTGATTGTACAATATTGCCACCACAGCTTAAGTGAGGTATTGTGCAAAGGGTGGTACTCCCTGAAATGAGATTGCAAGAGGTTTTTATTGGGGTTTAAGTAAACGACGTCGGAAACTATAAGATCTTGCAATAGTGGAAACCATGGCTGTGATGGCCAGTTGGGATAAACTAATATGCCGTGTGCATTGTCATCGATAATTTTTCTAAGACATTTTAATACCAAAGAAAATGGAGGAAAAGCGTAGAAGAAATATCTTTGCCAGTCTACCGTAAATGCGTCTACGGATACTGCGTCAGGGTCTTGTTTCCATGAGATGAATGTGGCTTACTTCGCATTATCGCGAGACGCGAATAAGTCTACTTCAGGTTGACCAAAATATTTTATAATGTCTTGGAATGCTTCATCGGAAAGTGACCATTCAGTATCCGGATTGACTACTCTAGACGCGGCGTCTGCTCGGTTTTCTTTGGTATTTACGTATGATGCATAAACCCAAAGGTTGCGCTGTTCACACCATTTCCAAAGGGACCTAGCCAAGTCGTTTAAGTGGGGGTATTGAATACTCCCCATACGATTTACATAACTGATCGCAGTGGTGTTGTCCATGCGCAGTAATATTGTGCCGTTGGTTGCATTACTGGCGAAGGACTTCAAACCCAAGAAAGCTGCCATCAGCTCTAAGTAATTGATATGACGATCATTTTCTGAAGACTTCCATTTGCCATGTACTTGAGCGTTGTTGCAAACAGAACCCCAGCCTGACCTCGACGCATCGGTTTAGATTTCAATATCAAAATTTGGCTGCCGCATAAAGTTGCGAGCTGTATTAACGGTTGCTAGCCACCAGTTTAGATCCTCTAATATAATATTAGGTAGTTTAATTTTAGCTTCGTAATTATTGTTATGCTTAAGTAACGCTAGAAACTTCTGACGGTCTAAAATCTTAGTGTATACCCAAGCGTACTTAACGGCTGGGCTAGCGGCGACTAGAATACCGATAAAGCGAGCTAATTCACGGATGGAACATGACTGTAGTTTAGTAAATTTTATAACTAATTCGATAATGTTACGTCGCTTATCGGCTGGCAATTCTATACTGAGACTCCTGGTATCGTAACAAAATCCTAAATACTTGCAGAATTGTCACGGTTTTAACATACTTTTATCGTAATTGACAACAAACCCTAGAAACTCGAGTAGTTTCAAAGTTTCATTTACATTATTAAGACAATTTTCGTAAGTATTTCCAATACATAAAATATCATCTAAATAACAAACTGACTGATAACCGCGATGTCTGAGGTAAGCTATGACTTCCTTCATAACCTTAGTGAATACCCGTGGGGCAACGCATAATCCAAACGGCATGCAATTAAAGCCATATGTGTGAGTCTTTGCGTGCTGTTCGGTAGTCCTCTATTTTAAAATGTTCGCTCTTGATTAGCTTGTTTAAGGTTTTTAGGTTTAATATAAAGCGGCTTTCGCCATTAGGTTTTAGTGTGAGGAATATTTTAGAAATAAATTGATCTTTAGTCACATTGCACTCTGAGATAGCCCCTAAAGATTTGAGTTTCATAATGGTTTTCATCATATCTGATTTCTCAGTATATGATAGGTTGTTTTTAGGTATTATTGATTGTTTTACATCTGTATGAAAAGGTATTGGATAACCATTTTTTAACCAATCAAGAACAACATTGTTATTTGTTATTTTTAGCCATCGGTCATAAAAGTGGGTAAGTCTACCCGCATGTACCTGCGTTAACGGTGACTGAGCGGGAGCCCGAGGTTTGTCCTGCGAGGCCGGGCGTTGTGACGGCTGTGCTGACGTCGTATATGGACGGCGATTCCCCGTCGTCGTTGGCCTTCTGTATGCACCCCCCCCCCCCCCTGTTCGCCGGGTATCGAGGAGGCGGGTTCCAGTTTCCCTGGTAGGACTGACGGGTACTAGGGAGTTGAGGCGGTTTCGAAACCTTTGCCGTCTTTTTTATGGAAAGACCTTGCTTTTCAATGGCCTTGGCGGCTTTAATTTTTTCTGATAAGGACGAGCCAAACAGTGATTCATCCTGTTCCGACTCGTTGATGATGTTTATGAATGCCTTGTCCAAGCTAGGAGTGATTAATTTCACTCGAGCCTGCGTTGCCAAGTAGTGCGAGTCGCAAAGTAAACGGCAACCATTGCTCAAGTGTTTCATAGCTTGAACCTTGTTTTCACTTTTTAGCACACATGCCCCTGTTGATGGCAGTGATTCCCGTACCTAACTGTTGTTGATACGCTGTGAGTGTCATGTCGCGGTTGCGAACCATGTCCGGTACTGCTGCCGAGATTTCAGCATTCAACTTGGGCGCTTGAAGGAGCCTACAATTGTCTGGTACAAGGTACTCTTTCAGTACCTTGTCCTTGTTTTCTTTAGGCATTCCTTTTCTTAGCAAAGGAAGCCACAATTGCGATAGATTATCGTGAATGTTATCGCCGTAGTCAGGCGAGTCTAACGAGGATTCACCGAGTGCCGACAGTAGATCAGGGTCTAACTCAGGTTCCGTGCTGATAGTGGTTTCCTCGAGGGGGCAGGGTTCCGCCTGGCCATAGTGTTGGTCAGCATTGTAGCCAGATTCCGGTACCGCGTCTTGTGGTATATCGGTTGGCACGGGTACTGGCTCCATAATGGCTTCATTATCATTGCCTGGGACCACATCAGGATCTTCGCTACCTAAAATTACAATTTGTAATCAAGGTTGTGAAGATAACAATTTTGAGGGTAGTGTAAAAATATAATTAATTGATTTTGCACGTTAACGTTAAATCTGTTTTAGATTGTACGTATTTTGTGCTTGTTTGTCATCGTTAAAGACTCGCAGTCAATCCCGATGCAATATTAAAGTTTAAGTTTTATAATTTAGATATAAAAATATAATTAATTGATTTTGCACGTTAACGTTACATCTGTTTTAGATTGTACGTATTTTGTGCTTGTTTGTCATCGTTAAAGACTCGCAGTCAATCCCGATGCAATATTGAAGTTTAAGTTTTATAATTTAGTTTTGAACAATGTCAAAGTTATTGACTCGCAGTCAATCCCAGAGCATTAACAAAACTGATATTTTCACTATTCACTTCTAGATCACCAACGAATTAAATATACCTTTGCTTACCTTCATCATCCGATGACGATTGTAACGGTCTTATTATTCGTCTTCGTCTTTCTTTCTCTTCAATTTTCTAATTTTCTTGGCGTAGTGATAAATTTTTGATTGCGCGCTTCTTTTTGGCATGTTTGCTGAAAGGGCGCGTGCGATAGTTACCGCGCACGAAAAAGGAATGAGCTAACCGTCACAGCAGTGTCAACCGAGGTACAGTCAGACCGGAATTACGTCAATTAGTTTTAAAAATCTTTAAAATATGTGCGAAGTTACCAAGTAAGTAGGGAAACTACATTGTTATAATCATATCTGAAAAATGAAGCAACGAGTTATAATCATCATTTGTGTAGGAGTGGCTTCCACGAACTAACAACTATTGCATAAAATGTAACTTATGAAGTATACGAAAGAATCTACGAATACTTAAGTACAGAGGCCAGCACATCAAGCTACTATAATCTGTCAAATTGTCCCAATTGAATATGAACCTTATTCCTTTGATATAAAGTTGAAAATCTATCAAAGAAATTTGACAGATTGGGGTAGGTTGATGTGCTGTCCTCTGTACCTAATAATTTATTCGTAGGAAAGAACTAAATTATTTAAAATATGAATTGAAATAAAAACTCTTTGTTGTAATAACTACGTTAATAGCGCACTGCACTGGCCGTTAATAGCGAAAAAAAAGTGAGGCCATAAAAAAAAAACAATAATTTATTTCTTTTTAGTGGCGTTCTTTAATTTTTTTGACATAAAGTGGCCTGTACTGTGTAGTTGCAGTCATGTTGCAGTCGTTGCAGTACGCTGATTTGAAAACTTTTTACACTATAACTTTTAATACGTAGGACCGCGAATTTAAATCTATGCGATATAAAAAATATTCTGAACTAACAGATTTTTTTTTAAGTACAGCAATTTATTGACTCAACTTTGTACACATAAAAAACAAAGTACCCAAACACATAAAAAATAAAGAAAAACAAACCATAACAAGATCAAATATTATGAAAAAGTAGCTAAAAATATGACAGTCATGTGTCAATGTCAGTGACGCAATTTCAAGCAAAAGGGATTCCACAATAAATGAGGTAAGTTCCTCACTCCTCATGGGACCCAAGAGACCAGAGCCTAGGAAATAACTTTAGACGAAAAAGAGAAAGATTTTCGGCAAAATATTACGTTGATGAAGTCAGTTTTCATGGAGCAGTGTTTTCGACGTATAAGATACTTTTAGGAGAACTAAAACATATTTCGTACTACGTGTTCTAAAGGAAAAAAAAGACGTTTGTTACTCAAACAAATACTGATTCGTATAAGTTTCTGTTGAGACAATTTAGTCCAATCTGCAATCGTTATTAAATTATATTAAACTAGCGTTCGCCCCTGCTTCACACGGTTTTTACGACTCGAAAAAACATAAAGATGTCTTTATTATATGTAACTTTAAATTAATCATAAACATCAATCTTCCGGTATACATTCCTTAAATGGTGAAAACCGCACAAAATCCGTTGTGGAGTTTAGAATAAAAACGCGGTCACACAGCAGACACGAAAAGTGACTTTATTAAGTAGATATAATGTATTCGTTACGTTATTTTTTTTATCTCTTTTGTATTTTTTTCAATCTTATACATATTATGAAGCGCCGTGGGGCCCTGGTGACTTGTACTACAGGCGTTGCTTGCAATGCCTAATTCAAGCACCAGTCTTTCTCAAATGTAAACTTATCCTTAAGCTAGGTTTAAGCTTACTTTAAACTACTATTGTACATTTGTGAAGAGAAAATAAAAAATAAACTTTATTCGTTTCTATTCTAGTAACAATAATATTTTCCCAATTAAAATACAACCCTTTTGAATGACAGACTGAAACAATTTCATTACGTATTATACCTAATGTAATTTTGAGAGGCGATATTAAAAGTTTTTGAGAAAACCTTTTTACATTTTTATAAAAGAATTTAAAAAAGTGGGATTGTTGAAACACCACCTACGTTAATTAAACGAGTTAATTTGGTTGATATTAGAAAAAATGTGGAAACAAAAGTGTGGCAAATTTTTATCTAATATATAAAATTCTCGTGTCACAGTTTTCGTTGCCATACTCCTCCGAAACGGCTTGACCGATTTTGATGAAATTTTTTGTGCTTATCCGGTATCTATGAGAATCGGCCAACATCTATTTTTCATCCCCCTAAGTGATAAGGGAAAACTTACGCGGGTGAAACCGCGGGGCGCAGCTAGTAAATTAATAAAAACTTGTTTAATGTATGTACGTTAGGAGATTATTATTAAAATAAAATACTACGTGCCTAAAACATAATTATATTTATATTCATAGAGCGTACACTTATGTACTGTATTAATATTACCTACGTATATTAAGAAGACCAATCCGAAAAATGATAGCAATACCAAAGAGTTACTACAAATCAATGATGATTGGCAGTCTCCTAAAATAACTTTATCCTCTACCGTCACTCATGTCATTGAGAGAAATCGATGAGCTCATTTATCAAAATTAGATGGATAGTTTGACAACACAAGGGGGGGACATTAAGAGCAGAAACTTCATAGGTATGTCAAAGTATAGTACTTCTGAAGGCCAATTGCCGTAATTAAAAACGTTCATAATCTAATCGCAATCTCATCTCAGCGACAATCAATATCAAAAACTTCTCAAAAATGTAGGGAAATTAGCGGTATTTTTGACAGATTGAGGCTGAGATCAGACTGTGAACGTTCTTAAAATTACGAGAATAGAATCTGAATCTACTTTACCAAACCCTATAAATGAAGTAGCTAGGTTTGCTAACAATCCTATAAGGTAAAAATCGTGGTTGAGTGCAACCTCTTTCTTCCTAACAAAAGTTATACCTATTGTTATTTTTTTAGAAATTTTAAGTATTCAGGTAAGTAATAAAGTGTTTTAGAGGTTGCTGAATTATCATTTATACTTTCAAAAAGTTGTCGTTTTAGATCATCTACCTAAGTAAATAAAAATGAAATTTAATGCTGTTCGTTAGGAAGTGCAACGCTTGAGAACGGCTGGACCGATTTGGTTTTATGTTTTTTAAACTTTTATTACAGTTCGAATAAGGTATTTAGGAAAAAAAAAACGAAAACGTTAGTACTTTAGGATGCACTAAGTGCTTTTTTTTCCATAAGTTTCTGTATTTATTAAATTTGAACAGGACAACGTCTTTCGGGCCAGTTAGTTCTAACTAAAATTTATAAATGCGAAAGTGAGTTTGTTTGTTGCGGTTTCACGCTAAACCAGGCGAACGGATTTGGACGACATTTGGCACATGGTCAAAGTCAAAGCATTTATTTAAAATAGGCACATAAAAGGCACTTTTGAACGTCAAAAATTACAATGAAATAGAATTTATTCTACTCGCTCCTTCCAAAAGGTAGTTTTCGTATGGAGAAGAAGGGGCAAGAAACTCCACCGTTACTTTTTTAAAATGTTTTACAATATTTTTCATACATTAATTATAAATAATATGTAAAGACGCTGCACCTAAAATAAAATTAGTATACCACAATAGGTAAAATAATTAAAAATGAAACCATGACATATAAATTAATTATCTGATAGATACATGGTGCTCACATATTTATAAACGTAGTAAAACTAAACGATTTAAAAAAAATAATAACAAGTAATAAGTCAGGGTGTGAGTTGAGAGTAATTACAGAATGTTAATTAATGTAAAAAAAAATAATAATGGGTAGACCATGACCTGGATTAGGATACTTTTTATCTCGGTAGTACGTTCCCGTGGTATAATTTCCGACCTCCGCGCAGCTGAAGCTCGTTTTGTGATCTTATTTGTAAATATTGATTTGATCTAGCGAAGAACCAATTGTTTTTTCTATGTCATGTAAAACTAATAAGGATCAAACAACTTTGCAACCTAATTCGTCTCACAACTCTTAATACATCTTACATAATTCTCAAGTACTTATCACTGTTCGTAAGTTTATTGGTAACATCAAAGCGTGGGCAATCTTCATCTTTCCATACGCAATGTTTGGTAAGAGGAATAAGGTTTACTTTTCGTCACGCACTCCGGAAAGTTCCAAGCGCTATGTTTTTACATCGTAGATAACAATCGTGGGGTACACTGTACACGTGTATTTAAACGTAGGATAGAAACAACTTTTATGTTCTTTGAGAGTCTGAAGGACTGGTTAATTCTGAAAGTCTCTGAGCCGACTTTTTTGGAAATGCCTAATGCCTGGCTTGTGACGTATTCTTAACAAATATTCAGCAAAATTTATGTTTTAACGTGATAACGTCTTATAAATCGATGAACGCCGGCTGCACACACGAAAAAGCATGACTCATTGTCACGTTCCACCTGAGCCGAGCGTGTAAACGAGAGCGCGGTACAAGCGATAGAGAGGCACGATCGGCGTAAGCGTTCGGCTTGTGACGCATCCATCTCTTATGACGTTATCACGTAAAATTATCGTCCGTAAACCGACTTTACAGATAACCAATTTAAAAAAAAAAAACAGTGGGATTAGTGGAGTAAAGGGCAGGGCTACTCTCCAATCGAAAAATTTAATTCACTGGGCGGTATTAAATAATATTGAAATCTTAAATGTATCCTATCTTAACCCGGAGTCTGGATTTGTGCCCGGGTGAAGGCAATAGGTTTGCCTTGTGACGAAATGTAGGTGAACTGCAGGTACACCTCTGTTAGCCTTTCGGGGATTATAGGCGCCATATTATGTTTATGTTATGTAAAATCTTAAAAGGTTAAGTTTAATCTACCCAAATTCTAAAAAAAAACAAATTTTAGATCATGCCATAAGTACCAGCTTAATGCTCATTATAATATCTGAATTCATTTGGAAACTAGTATAAAAACAACACAACACGTAAAAATACATGCGTGCGGACATAGAACCTCCTCCTTTTTGAAGTCGATTAGAAAAAAAAAACGCCACCATGTAACGACAATTTCATACCTTTAAAAATAATTTTTTAAACAAATGTACCTATTCGTTATTATTTTTGCTCTAAACCTATTGATAAATAAAATACGGCACGAGTATTATATGAAAATAATAGACAGAAAGTATTAATAATTTAAATACTTTCATTTGTTTCGAATGCTCAAAGAGAATAGAAAAGTTGTAATTTCAACCGCAAAGTTGAAACGAAAGTTAGGGGACACCATGACAGATTTAACGAAACCTTTGATGGAAACAAAAGGTTTAAAACATAATTGTATTTATTAAAAGTTTAATAAATTTTTGAGAATTTGTGAGTGAGTTTCAAAGATTTGAATACAGTTCGATTGTTTCCATCGATTTTACACCGAACAACAATTTTGTAAGTAGGTAGTTGCTTAATACTCAATAACCATAAATAACCGTAATAGTAAAGAACGAATTGAATTTAATTGCGCAAAAAACTATGAATGCTATTTTCATTTCGGGTCATGACAATTTTATACGAATTCTGTAGCAAACAAATATTTCCGATTCAAAATCAACTTACCTTAAATACATAAACTACGATACAGTCGGGCACACGGAACTTGGCAAGAGTTGTTAGTCGTTCTTCTCAGATATGCTTAAAAAGAAATTATGACAATAACACATACATAGAATGGGGCTAATAGTTCAGTTCAGTTCAATATATAGGAATACATGGGGCTGGTCACGTCTGCCGTATGCCTATTGCCCAATGAGCTGTGGGCCAAAATAACCACCACGTGAAGCCCTGACACATCTAGAAGGCGTCGCGGCGGACCCCGTAAAAATGGCGGGACTAGCTAGAGAAAACAAACGACCAGTAGTCCACTTTAGCCCTGGATCGAAAGAGCTGGAAGTCATAGGGAGAGGCCTTTGCCCAGCAGTGGGATGATGCAGGCTAACAGTAACCATAGAATCATGACAAACAATAAAAGTGAACATTTTTTTTTCGTACATGCTTGAATCTACTTCCACAAATCCGTGCCGGCGACTGTACTTAAACGACACGTAACGTCAACATTATTAGTGCTATAGTCTTTTCACGTACAGTAATGACGCAAAATATCTCCTAATGAGCTTCAAAACTAGCCGCTTATGTACCTAATAATCCAGTCTAAACCCTGCTTTAGTGCTACTTATGATCCAGTGAAAACCAAGCTTTAGTTCGAGTGTTCGACTTGCGTAACCGTGGTTGCAAGGGTATTTGATCGGGGCCTACCACGTACTCGTACAAACATTTTCTGTACCAACCGTAGGTAACTAATATTATTATTGACAATCTGTTACTGCTAATTAATTTCGAATACTATTTTGAAGCCGAAATATTGCTTTGGTATTCTAGTAAGTATTATGTTGATGTTGTTCTGAACCTTAAAACAGACCTTTGTCCATTGCTTTTTATTGTTTTTCCCATTGTGTCACCCTTTGTAAAATTTATATATATTTATGTCATAATCATAATAAAGAGTATTCTGTTCTATTCTTAAGCTTTAGTCATCATCTGCCTAGCCTTTTTCCATCTATGTTGGGGTTGGCTTCCAGTCTAATCGGATGCAGCTGAGTACCAGTATTTTACATGGAGCGATTGCTTATCCGACTTCCACAACCCAGTTACTGGGTATTACGAGACCCCATACTAAGACCGGCTGCCAGACTTTTGGGTACTACCCGTAACCTCTGTCAATGGTTTACGAATGACAGCCAGAACTAACGAATAACGAACGAAACGTGCTTTCCGAAGCGCGGAGGGCTGACCACGACAATCATCTCGTGCGGCTGTTATCTTTTAGCCACGAGCCCTTTCAGCCTTGATAATTGAGTACCGTACGTACAATGAGTACCTGAATGCAGCCATCAGCCCATACAGCGAATAAAATAGTTTGTGAATTGGTGAAGTAAAGTTTAAATTCTCATAAATTATTATCGAAACTATGAGAAGTGGGGTACAAATTCTTCGCAAGAACTTTTTGAGCATATTACGGATGTAAACGTAGGCTGCAGAATATGTTCGCGTAGTTTTCTGAGTTAAAAGTCAAACGGCTCGGGTCTTTTATGTAAAACTTATATTTCAGGAGTATGTGACATGTAAGATGGAATTATGTGCTGAATCTGTGAAGTGCTATTAATTTTCGTGACTTAAATGTTTTAAGATTGTTTTCAAAGTGGTATTGCCTTTATCTGAAACTACAGTAAAATTGTCGTAATCTTTCCGTTTTTTTTTTTGGAAACTGAAAGCTGTGTGTTTTATTGCGTTTCTAAAACAGTTTTTTTTGTGAACAGTCAACCTCTGCTTTTTGGATGCTTTAGCGGAGTTTATAAAAATCTAACATACCTAAAACTTACAAGCTCAAAAAGAGAGATCGCATTGAAGAGCATTTGAAGTACCTAATGAGTATCCCTGAAATATCTCCAAGTCCCTCGTTATTTTGGGATAAGGAACTCGTATGCATAAAAAATTACATGTAGTTAACCCTGTGGTAGACGTTCCTACCTACCAAAGTATATAAAAAGTCACTTTGGAACAAAAGTTTATTCAAAACTGCGTCAAGAGAATTCATATCTAGAATGTCGTTGAATTTTACTATTCAAAGTTATTCTTTCAAATAATATCTTTACCGTATGCAAACTTAAAGTATTCACTATAGAACAAACGACGCTACCCTTGCATCATAATATAAACTTTTTAAAAAGTAAAGTTACGTAGTTCCTATTGTTGTAAACTTAAGTTAAATACTTTTAATTCCAGTACTAATGGGTCTCCTAGCTAATACTGTGCAGAATCTGAGATGAAAAAGACCTGAAGTTGTAACGGGGTGGAGAAGTTTAGAAGTTGGTTTAGGGTTTGTTTCCTATACCAAAGAGAAGAAAAGAAGTAACCCCTGGTATTCAGCTGCATCTGGTTCAACTGGAAGCCGACCCCAACATAGTTGGGAAAACGCTAGGCAGATCGTTCTAACTTGTTTAATAAAAAAAAAACTGTGTTTACTTTTGTCGTATCATTGTTTACTATTTGAACATCTGTACGTGTAAGTGCAAACTATCATAAATCCACACTAAAAGTATTGTAAAAGATAAAAGATATCTTCCGTGTTCTACATCTTAAATCAACTTTTATGAAGCTTAGGTCCCTTGTTCCTTTCAAAATGCATTGCACGTATGCTCTAGAGGTTTTAAGTTGTCTCTTGCTATTACTACTACTTTTTTTATTATAGTTCACTCTCTCTCACTGAGAGGAAGCCTGTGTCCCAGCAGTGGGAACGTTATAGGCTGAATAAGAAAGTGGTTCATTAGCTAGTACCTCCTTTTTTTTTTGGCTTACTCGTTAACTTTGTGTATAGAAAAATAGAAATTGCTATGAATTTAATTCGCGTGAGTTAATCTTGAACATGACTGACATCGGTGAAGGCAAACGTCGTGAGGAAACCTGGACATACAGTTAAGATGCATAATGAAATCACCACCCCGTCTTGAGTAAGCGTGGCGATCAATGCCCGTGCCGTCTCTGTTTGAGAAGTGGCCTTTTCCTTACAGTGGGACATTAATGGACTGGCACTATTATATTATTTTTATTCAATCTGATTTCTACACTTAGCAGGCAGTGAGACATTTCGTTTAAAACAGGAAAAGGATTGGAATTAATTTACATCTTTCATTGTCCATTGTGAACTGCTTTGTATCTGCATTTGTCCATTCAGATAGCGTTGGAATAAGATGCTTTCGTGCTCCCTCAAGCAATTTAATGCATTTAAAGATGCTAATTGCGCATAATGTCGCGACAGCGGTGCTTTTTGCATTTGATTTTAAAGTTCGTTTATAGAAAATATTTATTAACATTTTCTGGATTATAAAAAAGCACGTACAGTCAACAAAAGAGATAAGTATGCAGGATCGTCGGATATAGTTGAAGTTTACTAAGAAACCGGTGGATGTTGTCAACTGAAATTTAATTTGATAAATGAGTAGTTTGTTTTTTATTAATAAAATTTAATTTTGTTCGAGAACATCAATCGGTTTCTGACTAAACTTCAACTATATCCGACAATCCTGCATACTTATCTCTTTTGTTGACTGTACACAAAGAGCAGTGGTGGCCCAGAGGTTACGGCTGTGACTTACGAGCTAGGTCGTAGGTTCGAACCCAGATAGTCCCTTTATTTTGTATAATTTATTTCATCACCTCTGCTCTCAAAACGGTGAAGGAAAACATCGTGAGGAAACCGGCATGTCCTCGAACAAATAATTCGAAGACATAAAATATCAATCCGCACAGAGTTCGCGTGGTGGATTATGGCCCACCTCTCTCTCTCACCAAGAGGAGGCCTGTGTGTCCCAGCAGTGGGAGCATTATAGGCTGATTATGCTATGCTTACGCTTGATATGCTACGTATACAAATCAGTTTTTTTGAGATGTGACGTTATTAAGAGCCAAATAAGAATCATTATTCTAGCAATCCAAACGAATTGTTCTTTTATGTATTTACTCAGTCAAATGATAACGTAACCAATATTTTGTATTAATATTGAGTTATTGCGGTCTGATCCCCTAAACCCCTCCACCCCCCCCCCCTCAATCTCCTGCTAGTTCTTTTGTCTATAAAATATGTAAAAGAGTGTCCGTGGAGTTCTTGCCGGTAGCTCCATACGAACCAACCACGCTTTGGAATGGGCAACTAGCTTCATCATTGTAACTGACCGACTCCTCGACAATTCAAAAGGGCCTGTAATTGGTATAATTGAAAAAAAAAAAATGCTGTAAGTTTGAATCAGTAATAAAAGCAACTGTTTTCAACAGAATCCAACATTATTCCACTACAGTTCTATATCAAAACTATCTGACAGCACTATCAATTTGGCCTGCATTCCTTATAAGACAGACATCTCCGTTTGTCCATTAATTAGTGCAGGGCAAGATTGCCTTAGTTTGTCATTCATGGAGATTGGAGACGAGACGTAGTCAAGGAGGTAGGTAGTCATAATTATTAAATAACAGTGCACCGAGGTCCGGGAATTAAGAAAACACGTAAATGACAGACTTGCTTGTAGTCTAAAAGGTAGGCCACATTATGTAAAGTTTCCTGTAGGTAACTGATGGGGACCCATTTTGAATTAAAATACCTTAGAAAAGGGGGTTAATAATAACAATAACTAGGGTCTCGAGGCTAATCAGTAATAACAACCGCACGGGTCGAACGATCAAGTTAAGCTACGCTTCCCGCGGTCGGCTTGTGGATGGGTGTCTATCTTTACATACGTGGCTCGGAAAATAAGTTTAGCCGTTGGTCCAGGCTGTCATTGACATTCGATCTTTGACAGTCGTCACAGTTCGTCAGAAGTCCGAAAGTCGGACAACCAATTACCAAGGGATACCTAGTAACTGGGTCGTGGAGATTAGATACGCAGTAGTTCTATGTAATATTGGAATTCAGCTGCGTCCGGTTAGACTGGAAGCCGACCCCAACATAGTTCCTAATAAGGCATCTTAATTTCGCCAATATAGTGACTTAGAAGGCGAGTAATAGTGATAATAAAATACTCTAGGTTATTAGTATTGAAACCATAGATATTTTTTTTACATTTCTATGATTGAAACAGTTACTAATAATAAGTGGGCACCACCCACCTTGTTTGTCTCACGGTTGAGAATATATCAGTGCAATCGTCACACTTATTCGCGTTCCCTTATAAAATTACCATAAATATCACATAGAAATGATTGCCTCATAAAATGGGTCTTCATATTCATTATTTACTGAAAAACAATATAATAATGAAAATTTGCATAATATGGTTTCATTTTCGCGTGTGTGCATTAATTGTTCGGTTGTGAATATACTGGCAGGCGGGGGCGATTTGCTAATAAAACCTAAGTATAGAAAAAAGGATTGCATAAATAGTTTGTAGCGGTATCTATAACGCCACATGCGAACAACGCGTCATACTGACGTCACGCAAAATCCTGCATCTCGCAAGCAGAGTTTACCGCGCAACTAGCATAGATACAACGATTTCGGGTAGTTGCCCGCCAGACAACACCCGTCTGGTCGGAGGATGAGTGAACTTTACACCCTGTTCCTCATACCTCAAAAAAGTAATTGATTTTGTGTCTGTTCTACTCTCTCATCATAATCAGCATATAATGTTCCCACTGTTGAGACCGTGGGCCGTTAGGGTACTAACATAAAGCAGCGGGTTTTCTGGTACAGATTGCTGCAGGTTGATCTAGGGAAAGAAACGGTCACAATGTTAACCTGTTTCTTTATGTGTAAGCGCATAAGTTAATACGGGGATATTTTACCCGCACCGATCGGTACCGGCTTGTCTTTTGGTAAGCACCCTAATCCACCACGCGGGCCCAGTGCGAATTGGTAGATTCCACATGATTTCGTACTCTCCCATATGTTTAAACTATTGGTAAGAATGTTATAAGATTAACCTAGCGTAACCATACCAGCCAGTCAGCGTGGTAGCGGCTGATTGCTCAGGATACGCCAGACTATTATGGCAGCATTACCTAGTTCAGTGATGGCGAACCTTGCATCTACGTGCCATTTAATCCAAATAAATATTTGATGCGGCCATGACGTGCCAACAAACAATCTTGGCTTAGTGATTACTGGAAAAAAACTATAAATACTTTCGCATTATTTTTATAATTTTTAATCTCTCTAGATATTTCTCGGAACCTGGGGTCCCAGACCTTTCTTTGAATGGCGTACGAGGGGCCGAAATCAACTCGCTTAATTAAATGAGACAGCAACCTATGTTCCTGTTCGCACTATGCAAGTGCACCCAAGGACAACCCCCGGTCGGTGTAGGACTAATGTTAATATTAACAGTTTTATATTTGTGTAAATAAAATGACAAATTAGTGCAAAGTCTGCTGTTATACACTAGATGACTTAGGTACCATCACGGCCTTTTCCGCCTGATCACTTAAAAGTTTTTTCGCCTAAATCTTGCGGTGACGCCAAGCCACGCCCCCTTAAAGTTTTTGCCTATTAGGAAAATGATAACGCAATTAGTTGCAACCTGCACTGCGATGCTTAGTGACGTATCACGTGCACTCCTTTTATGAGTTTTACGGACGAACTATTTGACCTTGGCACGCTAACTAGAGAAGCGCTTCTATTTTTTGAGTACAAGCAGAAATTAATTTAGTTGTGGTCAGGCGGGAGTGTCCGCGATAGTACCTAAATACCTGAAATGATGCCTTGCCTAAATTATTTTGTTACGTGCCACCAACGGCATGCGTGCCATTGGTTCGCCATCCCTGACCTAGTTCATCATCATCCTCATTACGATCGGCAGCGTCGTCCAACCCACTGCTGAGTATACCCGCCTCCTTTTTGTGCCAAACTTCCCTGTTCTGTGCGAGTCTTATCCAGATCTTCCCCTGCGATCTACCTAGATAAAGAAGCACACCCTTTTCAACCCAAACTATAGAATGAAAACGGGAAAGCACTTAACCATGGCGCTAGCTGTTGAAACTTGGTCACTGGCAAGAACTTTATTTTTTTGTAATTTTCTCATATCGCTTAGAAAGTAATTGAATACCTGACCATCTTTTCTAGTTATTCTAAATATCTTTATTTTGACAATACTATCAAAAGCTGTTTCTAAATTAAATTTTCTATTGAGTCAAAACATTGTTCTTAGGGCTGATTTTTGAACAGACAGCTTTTGTATAGAAGTTTATGTCAAACTGTCATATTTATTCTTCAGATAAAAGTTATAAAAGTTAAGACTATTGAAAAATCAGCCTTAAGTCTCCATAACCGCCTTTACGCTCTCATGGTTGCGGCTTAAGCAGTAAGCATGTACATATTACTTAGAAATCCAGTTTGTTATCGTGGCTACATGCATGTCGAAACGTTGGCAACTTGTTTACCTGCTGACACGTATATTTGATGGATACCACATTGTATTATTATTGTTTCAGCAAGTAGTTAAAAGTTTATGTTTGCATCTGAACCATTTAATTAAGTCCTGGAGTCCTACCATGATCTATTTAAAAACGATTCAAAAGCAAGACATTTCAGTTTAGGTTCTTAAACTGCATCGCTCACAGTCGTACCATGACGTCCAATACGCACAGCGGCATTTGGATCGTGAAAGTGAATGAGCGTTAAGAGCTCGTGGTAGGTATCCAGATGGCACGGCCTAAATTGAACCGCTAAACTGACGTCATGGTACGAATTACAAGAACAGTTCAGTTTAGGTCCTAAAGTGGATCGCGTTAAGAGCTCGTGGTAGGTATCCAGGTTGGTTAAATCAATCAATCTGCCTAGCCTTTTCCCAAATATGTGAGGTTCAGCTTCTTGTTAAACCATTTGCAGATGAATACCGGTTTTAAGTGGAGCGCTTGCCTTTCTGACCTTACAATCCAGTTACTGGGTAACACGATACCTCTTGGTAAGACTATATATTCTGACTGATTATTCGCGCCACTTTGAATAAGTTAGTAGACACAATTGAGAGCATCGCGCTCGCTCGCTCGCTTCCATTTGGGCAGTAAATTGTGCCTCCTATTCATAAAAAAAACACCTAAGCCAATAATGTCCACTATTACTGGACACAGGCCTCACCCAAGATCTGCCACTACACCTGACTTCTCGCTTCCCGAAGTCCAGTCTGTCCGAGCCACCTTCTGAGACCGTCGTCCATTTTGTTTCATAACCTGTTGCGGTAAATCTTACATTTAACTTTGGGGCATGAGTCCCAGCATCTAGCATCGTCGGCGAGGCTGGCCTCAGTGGAGACTTTAAATTAAAATTAAAGATGTACTAGAAGATAAACAATGTAATTTTATTAATTTCGATAAAGGGCGTTACTCCGTAACACAAATAAATAACGAAACAGTAATAATTAGATCGGAACTCGCAAAACAGACAAACGAAGGTTTTTGCGAAATTCTGAATCGGTATTACTGAAACAAATCGTACTTAATACGAAAACTTTATTCAGGATTCTTGTTTTTACTCAACAGTTCTCAATTTTAATTGAATGCTTGTTGGTAACTCCAATCTCTAATAATGATAATCTACATTATCTATTACATATTATAAATTAAAGTCGCTTTTTATTATTTCTGCTTTTTATTTTATTATCTATGTATTTAGATAATTTAATCCGAAAGGTTTATGTGTACCTATATAATACCTACATTAATATTAAAGTTACATAATTAAATCTATAATTATTTTGTCAAATCGTTGAAACCGTACGGAGCAGGGGCACGCTAGTTGGTACTTAAATATTATGATAAACTGTATATTATATACGAATAAACGAGTGATATGCTAAAACATATGTACAAATAAAAACATTGTAGAAAGCGCATAGAAAATCTCTTCTATTTTTATGTTCAGACTTAATATTAGCTGACCCGGCGAACTTCGTACCGCCCCAGTTTTTTCTTATTGTTAATTTTTTTCCATGTTTTAATAGTTTAAGTGGAAATAACAATTAATATTAACATATAAACATTCTATGCTCATATATACAAAGTAAGATATATACTTGTGTGGGTGTTAGGAACACTTTTGTTTAATTGTCTCCAAGCCGCCCCTAATAGGATATAATTACATTTATGAAGCAAATTACTATGTAAAATGGATTAAGTACCAAGTCACATGGAAATATTCCAATGTTTTAAGATAATCGATTTATTACCTTAAGAGGGGTTCGCTGACCGTGGTTAAGTGCTCACAAGATTTGTCAAGGTCAAAGACATAAACTCCCCTTGTTTGTGTAAATAATAATTAATAAAAAAACAATTGTGTTTTTTTTTTAGTATTTCACGTATTTAGCAATATAATATTGTTGCAAATTTTTAGTCTTAGCCTTTTGACCGCCACACGTCAAAAAATCAAAAACGTGCCCTCGGCGTCAAAGTCTGTCATGTAGTCGAACCGTGCCGTGCTGGGCACGTCTTGGTTTGTCATCTATACATGACTGTGGAGGTCAATTAGCATTCAACTCAGCCTATCGCAGTCTACTGCTGGACATAGGCCTTTCCCAGGCTGCGCCATACCACCCTGTCCTCCGCCTTCCGCATCCAGTCCGTCCTAGCCACCTTCTTTAGGTCGTCCGTCCATCTAGCACGGGGCGTCCCATACCGCGCTTGCCGATACTCCAAGACTCGTCTGCTCCATAGGCCGTCGGTCCTTTGACAAACATGGCCAGCCCAATGCCACTTTAGTTTGCTTACTCTGCAAGCTATTTCGGTAACTCCGGTTCTTTTATACTTATTAAGTAAGTATCGATATTAGGTAACTTTGCTTATTGTTAATTGTTAACGAAGAATATGAAAACTTATATGAAAACCCTGATAAATACTAAAACATTAATGTTCGAGTATAAAAATGGCGAGCAATTTATTGTTACCATATCGCTAGAAAATCATCATTTTCGTAATATTTCTCCAAAATATTGACGTTGTATTATTTGGCAAAATTAAGCTATTTTTAATAAAAATAGCCTACTTTGAGGAAAACTAACTCCAAATGTCAAGCTGGCTAACCTAATCAGTTGTATGCCATCATTAGCAGTTAACTAACAACCCGGTTCTCTAATCGGATAGTGACCGATTCGGCAGAGTTATGCAACGGTACGAAATGTTGGGACAAAGAGAATTTTAGGACGACGAGTGATGATCGCGTGGGATAGTCACGTGTGAAGATATTTATGAAAGGTTTGTGCACGTGGAGTGGGTAGTAAGTATTTGTAGTACGTTACTGTATATCTGTCACATAGTGCATGTGCTTTCTAGAGTCATGGTACATTCCGCGTTCTAGACTCATGGTATTAGGAAGACAACGCGAGGTTTTCGTTCAAAGAGTGCTGAATCTCAGCCTAGTTTGAATAAATGACTTTTGAAAGACAGAAAGTAAATAGGTTTATTTGCGGTAAACGTGACGCAATAAAGAACATAAACACAAAAAAAAGGGTTGGAGAAAACATGCGTCACATCCACGCAAAACGGCTTTCGCTCAGAATTACGCTGGTTTTCAGAGACAGCCGACGTAATGATGTCGTCCGGTGCAGCAAACAATTATTAAGACGCTGTACTGGTTTCCGTGTACACATTATCATCATCATCATCATCATTTCAGTCGAAAGACGTCCACTGCTGGACATAGGCCTCCCCCAAGCACCTCCACTTCGACCGGTTCTGTGCTTCTCGCATCCAACAGGGTTCCTGCAGCTTTCACAAGGTCGTCAGTCCACCTTGTGGGAGGCCTTCCAACGCTTCGTCTTCCGGTACGCGGTCGCCACTCCAGAACCTTTCGGCTCCATCGGCCATAATTAACGCAGATCATTTAAGAGTGTTTACGACGTACCTACGGCATTTCATACAAACTTTCAAGCCCTTGTTTTTCGAAATGAATGAACCGATTTTAATGAAACTTCTTATGCATAAACTTCTCGAAAAATAGTGTTACAGACAAATTAGACCGATTTAAAATTTTCAATAGAAACAGAGATTGCCAGTTATCTTTTTTTAAATAAGACATTTCGAAAATGTTGTTAACTAACTTTTTAGAACTTTGTATCCTGCATATGCGTATGAAGTTTCATTAAAATCGGTTCATTCATTTCGAAAAACAAGGTCTTGAAAGTTTGTATGGACGTAAATGCTCATAAATCTAAAACATTAGCTTCATGTTTGTACCTACGGCTCACACGGGTACTTTAGATCACCCGAATAGGATTTTTGAGGTAATCCAGGCCGGTTCCGGTCAGTTACGTCACGTGTTGTCCGGTGCATTCTGACATCATTCCGATATAGAAGCTCTCTAATCCGTGGACGACCTATTTCGATTTTATTTTTGACGTGTTACGATGCAGTGTCGTGTTTTTTTGTTGAAGAGGGGTGTTTATTTTTTTATTTATTTGCTTTTGGAATTTATTCTTATGCATCAGTGTTCACTAACAATATCACCTAATCCATTATTTATTTATCTTCCCTCTGGAACGCCATACTTTTTTTTTTCTTGCTAATTGGGCCCGCTCTTGACCTCGATCACGCCTATGATGGAACGAGCGTGCCCAGAAGATGCCTGTTCACTCTTGATTTGAAGGCAGACGGGTTAAATGCAAGTACACCATACATTTTGTTTTGGTCTGCCTCTTCTTTTATTGTCAAATAACACTATTATTATAATCTTTAATATTTATCTTGTAAAGTTTCTATGAAGTTCCCAGGTATTGACGTGAAAAAAAAAACGTAATCACCCTGCTTCTCGGCTTCGTTAAGGTGGATGTTTCGATGGGCCGTCCATACATTTTTCTTCCGGATTATACGCTAAACATAGACGCTCTTTGTTGAAAACGTATCATTTTATCACTTTTCTATAATGAAATGTCACCGCGATCGACCTTTTTAAGAAATATCTTACATTATTTACTGAGGAAAACGATCGTGAAATCCAGACCAAATTTGACATTTGCGCACTAGTGTGCGTGAGTTTTGACAGGCAAACTAACGCGCCATGATTGCGATAGCTTAGAAATAAGAACGCTAGATGGCGTGCATGCGTTATTATAATTCTGTTATATCAATATAATACGTAAAATAATTGATTTATTTCCCTTCCTAACTTTCATGAATAGGTTCACCAAAAAAAACTTTCTAATTAATAATATAACTGACGACCTTACCAACGTAAATAACTTACATACATAATATTGTTGTGTGGCAATATAAATATCATTATTCGTAGATAGGATTTATGCGACGTTGCCGTACTTCTGTGCTGTGTTCGCAACCTTGCTTGACCTACCGTCATTGAAAGAATTACGAAGAAAACGTTGCCAATCTTCTTTCGCTTGATCGACATTTGATAAAATACAATTTTGAAGCTCGCTTGTATGCAATAGTATTGGCACGCGGAATTTCTCGCGTGTTATTTTTATTTTGTATGCGTTGTATTCTCATTGATTCAAATTGCAATATTTCTAGTATGTTATTGCAATTTATTGTAGGTACCTATAGTAATAATGATTCAAAATTCGCAATTTTATTTTAAAAGTAGGTAAGTAGGTAGGTACCTCTCTTTCGGCGGTTTTAGAAACAGCAAGTTGGCCCGTGAGTTAGGTTTTAGACGCTGAAATCCCGTCACAATACTAATTACTTACCTATGTCTCAATTATATAAGTACAAAGTCAGTGGTTATTAAAACTTAATTGTGTTTGTACCTGTATTTTTTGGTCAACAATAAATTAATTAAGTAAGTACATATTATAATTCGGTAACCTAAAGAGTTTGCAAACATTTGCAAAATCGAAGTAGGTACCTACAAAATAAAATACCTTTTACGCATTATTGTAAACAGTTTCAGACAAACAAACATTATTTTAGTTTGATAGATAAGTCGCATCGGCGCGGCGCAAGGTCCCGCACAGTGGACTGAAAAACAAGCTTCCCTATCATAGGATTTATGAAAAATAAAATGTTTTCAAGTATAAAGTTTTGTCGAGTACATTAACACGTTGGCTGCCAGGCAACAGACACAATAGAAAATCTATTGTTCGCGGTCACCGGTGACCGCGTTGGCAGTCAATGCCTTAAACATTGAAAAACATAATAGTTACGGTTTTTTTAGAATCTACACCTACCCTAACCAATGATTGTCAATGACCCTAATAAAATTACTTCATATATTTGAAATGTATGAAAAATGGAATTTGTTTTCCTCATAACTTTTTTTGTCTTGGATTCTAAAGCTGAAACTTAGGTATTGTTGCCGAGCCCTATACCAACGCCACCTGACATTTGACCTTGACCCCCAACTTCCCCGTTCAAAAGATATGAATGAATTAAAAATGCTTATTTGGACGATGTTGTAATAGGCGATAGGCGGTAATAGTACCTCAAATAATCAATTTGTTATTATTATTTTACCCAGTATGATAGGTACCTGAAAGACAACAAACCTATATGACGATCTTGACGAAAAGCGTACTTATTTATAACGTACCTATGAATAAATTAATAATTGGTATAAATTTAAAAAAAAATGTAAATCCTATTGGGCAGCTTGTTTTTCCGTCCACTGTGCGGCGTAGGTACATCCCAGTGCCTAGCTAGCTAGCTAGACCTCCCTCAGCGGCAGCGATGCATGGACCTACCTTGTGGGTGCGTTCAGAACCTTGACTTTTGTTTTGAAATCATTGATTCAGAAACAAACAAATGATTGAGTTACTTACATCAAATTAATAAACGTGATTTATTGTTTGTAAGTAAAAGTTTATCTAATCTGTTTTTTTTTCTTATTCGTCGAGCAAAATTCTAACAGGAATGTATATCTTTACATTCCTGTTAGAATTTTACATTTATTTTTATTGTTCTAATTTCTGTAACGAGTTCAGAACGTAACCCTTTCATAGATCTGTAATAATAATCTCATTACATACGGTTGTGAAATTCGATACTATTCAATTTTATTCAAATACTGAGTGTATAAAAGTAACATTCATTTGTTTTTCTTTATTTTTTAGGATTTCATAAAATACGTTGTGTGTTGACAAAAGTTTAGGTACATTCGTAAATCGTATTACACTTACAGGCTTACAGCCGTTTGAAAGTTTGGCGTTCTGAAGAAACCACGATGTCAGTGAATGAAGAAATCCTCATAATTGATTTAGTGCATCATGCTCTGTGATTTAGTGTATGTATCAAATAAACATGATTGTACTTGCTGAATACTGCGCGTAAAAGTGACACTACATGTGCTCGTAAGTATGGTCATTACATTTTGATTTGTTTCTTTCAGTACACAGAGTACCTACACAGCCAAAAACATCACATGTAAAACCAAAATACAGAACGCCACCTGCTACGATACCTTACATACTCCGTTACTAAACACATTTGGTTCTGTATGAACTTTTATTATGTGCAATATTTACAAGTGTTGCTTTTCACTTCCAGGCCTTTATTGGTAATGAAACTAAAAAATTTCTATTTCTTGGTGTTCGAAACAAATATTGTTTTACATGTCAATATTATGAAAAAAGAAACATGGACATGAAAGCACATAATTGCTGCAAAAAATTTACTGGACCGTCTATAGCAATGGAATCACACATTATTATGGAAAGGCTTTCAAAAGAGTGAAGAAATGCATCAACTTCACTATTTGAGTTTTATTGGAGACGGAGAATCCCCTGTGTTTGTAAACTTGAAAGAGAAAGTGACATAATATGGGAACATAATAAAAAATATAGAATGCAAGAATCATGTAATCAAAAACTATAGCAGTGCATTATACAAGGTAAATAAATAAATCAAATTTGTTTAGACATCTCAAGATCAGTGAAGCATATTCTGTATTCATATTTGTACTTGGTTTAGATCTTGGACAACACTAAGCTCCCACTTTATGGGTGAAATATTTTGAAGCCAAAGGTGATGAAGCTTACACTAGTGGCACGGAGAATTATAATGTGTAGCAGTGAGAGTGCTGCTATGGCAGCAGATTTGAGAAATGGCCCGCTTCATGTATTTGGAGTACATGAAACTGCAAGGATTATTACTGCAATGTCAATAAAACAGCTGCAAATGGAAGTAAAAACAAGGAAGAAAATCTCGTAGAAAGTCTGAAAAATACTGCTCCAGAGGTGTGGGCTCTAATTTATGCAGCCAATTGAAAAAATTGCTTTTCAAATTGTTGTTTGTCAAACGAGACAACAAATGCGGCAGAAAACTATGAGCATAATAAATAAATTCAACTGTGGAAAACGAATTAGTTTAGGAAGAGGGGGGTTTATACAAGCGTTGTGTTTGTACCAGTAAAAAATGCTTTGATTATCATGGTACAGTATTGTTTCTTTGTATGTTACATAATCATCTGTTTATATTTTATTGATATTTTCTAGTAAAAATTATTTTATTTTCAGGATTATCGCTTTCTACTGGACACAAATGGCATGAAGTTGCATGGAAAAAGCAGACCATACAGAGCCCAGGGACACATTTTAAACATTACATACTTCGACAGGAACAAAGCAGAATACAACAGAAGTTGTCGACACGCAAACGATTGTTTGCTCCAAGAGAGAAAACCCAGCTGGACAAGCACTATGGAAATGATGCTTGTGACCCAATTGATATACAGTGTGAAGAACGGTTAGCAGAATTCCAAAATTCACCAGAAAACATAGCTTTGATTGAAATGTCTACTGAAGGACAGCATGAAAATGGTTTATATATTACTCATAGGAGTGACCGTTTGACTGCTAGTCAAATTGAAATGGTTAGTTGTGTGGTATAATTTTGTTAGCAGAAATGTACTTATACACATGTATACATTTGCTGGTAACATTGCGGTATTTTATTGAATACCTACATAGACAATGCTGTATTTAAAAATTACCCATAATTTATTTTTATTTTATCTGGACTTTTATGTTTACAGATTTGCAAACGCCGTATTACCACTCCATGTCACAATCATGTAAAGGATATTCTTTAGTAAAATAATATTTGTACAAAAAACATGTTATATGGGCAACAAAATGAGAATGTGGCAAAAAGTATGTTCATGCAACAATATAATAAAATTGTGAGGCCTTCCGGTCTTTTTATTGATGAAGAATTTGGATGTTTAGCTGGTAGTCCAGATGGTAAGTTTTTCTTTATCAACATTTAATTTTATCTATTTATTTAGCAATTGTGTAAAATTATAATGCTAGCTATAATCGCAAGAGACCAAGAATTACGAGCACGATAGGCGATTGAATTTCTTGTATCAAATCATAAAAAGAGCTCCATTGTTTTATATTTTCTTTCAATTTGTTACAGGTATAATTGAAAATGAGAAAGCTGTTATTGAGATCAAGTGCTTTCCATCATTGGCGAGGGGAAATCAAAGCCTAGAGGCAGCTGCACTAGAAAAGAAAAACTTTGCTCTAAAATTACAAAATAATGTTTTAGTTATGAATAAAGTATGGTTATTACTATCAAGTAAATTGATAATTTCTATTGCATGTCCACTTTATAATTTATTTCAGTATCTTGTTTTCTCTTTATATTACTTTTTATTTGTATTTACTATAAAATCAAAAGGCGTATTTTTGTAGTAGTTTGTTTAGAATCAACATTATCATTGTACATTATTACTTTTATTTGTAAGTATTTACTATAAAATGAAAAGGTGAAATAATACTTAATTATGTAAGTATAACCACCTGGTGAAGTCAATAAGCTGGTATTTAGATTTTTATTTTTCTAAAAACCTTGGTTGATTACTTTGACATTATAAAATATTTTTTCCTGGTTATGATCGCATACTAAATTGTATTTTCTTTATTTCTTGTTATCTTTTGTTTTTTTCTTGTATGTTATGTGTAATGTCTGTAATTATTGTAATAATTGGGCTATAAATTTAATCATTTATCAAGCATCATTTGTGTCACTTCAAATACTTTCATTTGATAATTAATTATTGTAAGGTAATAAAATAAAACTATCTTTATGAACTGTATGCTCAAGTTTTTGTAACTGAACAGACAGCTGTGCTGCTGGGGAGTTTGTTGCGCCACTTCTTTTCTCCAGCTAGAGCCAGGAAGTGGTGAAGGGCGGGCGTTTTGGGGGGACTGCCTTATTGTAATTTGACAGTCGAAAAGTGCTGATTCTCAGCCTAGTTTGAATAAATTACATGATTTTATATAAATATATCTTTTATTACCCTATCATCATACTCACGCCTTCTTCCCATGGGGGTAGGCAGAAACTATAGAACGTCACCTGCTACGATCCTTACATACTCCTATTGTCTCGTTTACGTTCATAAATTGGTCATACACGCACGCCGGTTGCGAGTACTACGCACGCAGAGTATTCACACCATACACGCTTGAAAGGAACGCATTTCATTTTTAATTTTTTTCCTATTATAATCATAAACCGTAGCAGGTGGCGCATTTTTTTTAATACACGCCACCTAGTGGTCAATTATTGTAACGTACTAGCTTACGTCTGTGTGTGTAAACGACCTGTATTCAATGGCAGATTTTATTTTCGGATTATGTGTCGAATTGGGTGGGTTTTGAGGCAATGTTATGACCAAATTCAATAAAGTGTAATGTCCGATAACCGCGTCTACTACTTCTACGACTTATTAATGTGGCAATTACACATAAAATCAAATAAACTAAAAATATGGACTTCAGCGCCATCTAGCGGGAAAATGGCCAAGAGCAGATCGCATGATCCGCCTTAAGCGTCTTTTTAAATCCAATCTATTAGAGCTCAACGCAAAACATCATAACTAAAATAAAATATATTCACAAAAGGTCTTGACAGTCCTGTCTTGGCAATTACAAACAGTAAATCTTCTTACGGAGAGAATATTTAATATACTTGTGTCAATTATTAATTTGGATTTATAGCGCTCGAAAAGTGGCTATTTACTTACCGTTAGCCTTCTCGTATTTATTGACTTTACTTCATAAAGACTCATTAGTTATCATTCTTTTAGACGTTCCTGAAAACGACATGAAAAGTACTTAATAACTTTTTGTGTAATTATTTTTATTGTTAAATTAATATAAATTCCTAGATTATTTTCCCACTTGCTGGAGTGTCCTAAGTGCTCGTTCACCTGCAACTCGGTTGACCTAAAGAATGCCACTGATGCCGCAATCAACGTGGCCACAAACGGTTTTCGGCCCTTTGCCCTTTGACTACTTACTTGTACACACACGTTTTTCTTGCCGTGAAAAACTACGGTTTATTCGCCGCGTGTAGGCACGGTCATCAGTATTGTATGGATCACTGTGGAAGCTTGTTGGAGAACACGTTTTTTCTACGGCGCTGTTTATACGCCTTGCCGTAAAGCAACCGTGCCGTGTGCAAGGGGCCTCAAGATTTGGGTCAATAACAAGTAAACAAAAATGACACCGATCATCATAATCACCCTATAATGTTCCCACTGCTGGGACACAGGCCTCCTCTCGGTGAGAGCGGTGGGCCGTAATCCACCACGCAGGCCCAGTGAGAGTTGGTAGATATCACATGTCTTAAATTTTTTGGTACTAGGACGTGCCGGTTTCCTCACTATGTTTTCCTTCGCCGTTTTGAGAGCAGTGGTGAAGAAATAATTAAAACAAATTAAAGAGCCTGTCTGCGTGTGAACCTACGACCTATAACACGTTAATCGCGGCCGTTGTCACTGAGCCACTGCTGCTCATGACACCGATAACTCGACCTAATTCTACAAATGGATAAGCAATTACAGAAAAAACTGCAAAATAAATCAACACACACATTTTCTAATACAATTCATACAATAGTTTGAATAAACTCTTTGTATTTCAAAGTAGCATGAACGTCATTCAGTACTGCCTTTTGAGCGAGTTCCACGAATTTATTTTTTGTGTTCTGCAAGGTATGTTTTGAAAGTCATTGATAATTTGGTTAATTGATAATTTTATCAATCAATTAACTCAGCCTATCGCAGTGTTGCACTGTTGGACATAATCCTCTCCCAGGCCGCGCCACAACACTCTGTTCTGCCCCTTCCGCATCCAGTCTGTCACAGCCACCTTTTTAAGGTCGTCCGTCCATCTAGATGGGGGCCGCCTACAATACGCTGGCTGATACGCGGTCTCCACTCCAGGCCTCGTATGCTCCACCGGCCATCGACAAATCTTGGCCAGTCCACTGCCACTTCAGCTTGATGATTTTATTCGAACCGGTGGAAGTGGCAGTGTCTAGCACTGGCTTTCGGCAGAAAGAAAAGGAGAAAACACTTTTAAAATATTTTCTAACACACCACAAAACAATATAATAATCGGGAATCTATAATTGTATTCTATACCTACATAAAGTCGCTTTTCGAGTCTGTTTGTATGACCACGTCTTTCTTTTAAACTACGCAACGGATTTTCATGCGGGTTTCACCATAATTTAGAGAATTTATCTCAGAAGGTATAATACTCGTATAATAAGGAAAGATGGTGGTAGGATATGTGTATACTTAATACGATGTTTTGGCAAGTCGTAAAAACAGTGCGAAGCAGGGTCGGGCTGCTAGTTCATAATAAAGGTAAAATAAAACGGCTACGATGCTACGCTGCTACGAGCTACGTGCTACGAAAACGCTACGAGTTTAAAACATGTTCAATACAAAAACTTTTTTTACAAAAAAAAAAAAACGACTACAAAAAAAATACACTACAAAGTGAAAAATAACTTTAATTTCGGAACTCGGTGTCGTTGGTTCTGAATTTTCGTTTTTTGACACCGAAATCCGAAAAAAAACTTATGGATTAAGGTTCGAAAATTATTAGTTTAAAACAACGGTTCGTATTTATTTTCAGTTGTAAAGTTTTACTTTCATCAATCAACAGTACCTAATTATGAAGATATTTTTAAGGATTGTGTAGGAATATGAATAGCTTTTGTTTTTGTCATTACTTTTACTAAAATAACATAATAATATTACACTTTCACACCAAAAACACGGGGTATTCCTCAACTATACACATTTCGTCATTTATAATAGGAGGCGAGCGGATTCCATAAACCGGGCACAAATAATCTAGATTACTAATGATAAAATTTCCAACATTGGCATTGAACCTAAGACCTCCGGCTCGGAAGTCGCACCTGCGACCACTAGACCACCAATGCAATCGAGAAAGATAATTAAGGTCTTTTTTCTGTTTATTTTTTGTGTAATTATTTCATCACCACTGCTCTCAAAACGGTGAAGGAAAATATCGTGAGGAAACCGGCATGTCCTAAAACCAAAAATTCGGGGACATGTGACATCTACCAACCCGCACTGGGCCCGCGTGATGGATTACGGACCACTCCCTCTCACTGAGAGGAGGCCTGTGTCCCAGCAGTGGGAACATTATAGGCTGATTATATTATGTATGTTAATAATACTGGTAATATATTGTTCCCAGGTGGCTGCTCTGCTTTCGGGCATTCGTGCTTCGGCGGCCACGGCAAGAGATCGGGCGACGCTTCGGCTATGGATGTAAGTTATCAGATAAATGATTAAGTATGTACAATTCTTTCACAGTTATTTCACCTCTAACAGCAACCTTATCGCAATGAGAATACAGATCACTTAGATTTTGACAGCGATGCAAATGCAACCCCTCAGCAATCTTATTGCAATGAGAACAAAGATCACTTTGATTTTGACATTGATGCAAAGTCAGAGGTAAAATTAATATGAAGAAACGAAAGGCAAAAGATACTGGATATTTCAAGAGCAGCATAAATGTTCTATACTCAAACAGTTACTCACACATTATTATTGTATGTATTTTACACAAACACAAAATAAAAATACGGGGACGGTAAAAAAAAAACATTTTATAATGTGCTAAGCTGAGGTTTAAAGGCTGCACTGATGTTATAGGGCATACAATTACAGAAAAAACTGATGAAAATCTTCATTCAATTTATAACCTGGCTCGTGTATCTTCAATTGAATTCGAAAATTAAAACCACACAAAATAATGATTAAAATAAATTGTAAGCGAAATCAAAATTTTAACACGTTCGCAAGCAACAGTTTTTTTAAAAAATCCTGAAGAGTAAAATAATTGAACGCCATTTCAGGAACTCCCCCTTAAAGCAGAGACGAATCGTGAAAGCTTAATTGCATCGCAATAATTATCCTTTCAAAAATATATTTTGTGCGACTTAAAATGTCGGCAAGTTTGAAAATGTTATAATTGTCACCGAAAAATGTAGGTGGTGTGTTTTTGTTGAATGTATTTTACACTGAAGTGCTTGTTAAATATAATTAATATTTTGGCACTAAAGAGGTGGCCTTGTTGAATTATAAATCGAGAGGTAAACTTTTATAGTCAGACGACCAGCATACCTACCACGAGCTCTTAACGCGATCCACTTTAGGACCTAAACTGAACTGTTCTGCTAATTCGTACCATGACGTCAGTTTAACGATTCAATTTAGGCCGTCTCATCTGGATACCTACCACGAGCTCTTAAAGCTCATTCACTTTCAACGATCCAAATTCCGCTGAGCGTATTGGACGTCATGGTACGACTGTGAACGATGCAGTTTAAGAACCTAAACTGAAATGTCTTGCTTTTGAATCGTTTTTAAATAGATCATGGTAGGCCTCCTGATAATGTAAGTCATTGGATGCAAGTAGCCTTAAAAACGATGCTGATAACTAAGACCTCTATTTGATATCTTCCAGCTGACGTGCTGATGATGTTTACCAGTAGATAGTTCTGAGTTTCAAGGATTGCTTGAAAAGTGGAAAGATCTGCCAAAAACGTGGAATATCAAAACTAAGTTAGGACTAAGTTAAACCCATACTATCTATACTTATTAGTAACTAACTTATGCCCGCGACTTCGTCCGCTTAAAATTTCGGCCCCCAACCACAGATTACTAAATAGTTACTTCGTCCCCAACCCACCGCGTCGCATCGTATCGCCCGCCCGCGCTATACTTTCGTTTTCGCTTAGCGTTCTTTTTGAGTTTTATATTTTTGCTCGGCTCCCTAGCCGTAGCGTGATGTTAATACCCTTCTTCATATACCTTCCTCAAGAACTGGGCTATCCAATGCAAATGGATTCTTCAAATCCAACTAACTGGTAGTTCTAGATATTAGCGCTTTCAAACAAATAAACTCTTATTTTGTTTTTTTATCTTGCTCTAATGTAAGGAAGAATTTTTTTTTATACATGAAGGGTATTTCGTGATAGATCCATCGCAAAAAAAAAAACATAAAAAGAGCTTGGCGAAAAAAACCTAACTATAAACTTTTAAAGATGTCCCCAAAGAATTTCAAAAAAAAAAAAAATTTACATCTCCTAAATTATCAAAAATCGTGAAACATGCATGGGGGTATTTTCGGATACCCCTAGATATGAGGAATCTAATTTTTTTTATTGACGTTACTATTTGGACCACCCTTTATTATGAACCTGTCTTTTCATGCCTAAACCACTGAACTGATCGTTATGAAATTTGAGAGACAGGTACCCTGGGACCTGGAAAAGGAAGTAGGCCTGTTTTCATCTTGGATCGCAGATAAAGTGTCGGGGAACAGCTAGTAGAATATAAAAAACGTGTGGGGTCGGAGGACCTCCTACAGGAACAAATTTCAAAATAACCATGCCATCTTGGATTTTCATTTTGACCTCACTATCGGCTTCAGCACCCTCGAAAACCAAGAAAACCACACCCATGACGAAAAAAAAGAAAAATTCAACAGCCATCTTGGATTTTCTTTTTGATTTCACTATCGGCTTCAGCATCCTCGGAAACCATGAAAGCGATACCTATGACGAAAACATTTAAAATTTTAGCAAACCTCCATCTTGGATTTTCTTTTTGACCTCAATATTGGCTTCAGTATCCTCGAAAACCATGTAAACTATCTCTCTTTCTCTGTGTCTTTTTCTATCAAATAAATGAAAAGACTTTTTCGTTATGTGACCATTTTTCCCATTTTACTCCTACCACAAGCTGCGTAAAAGAACTGCGTTCCAAAAAAAAACATACCAGAGTACTTTAGTACCCTCAAACTTTTTTAATGGAACACAGAATAAATATGCAAACTTAAAAGAGGAAGTATGGAGGGTCCTTAGCCTTCTCCTAAATATACAGTTTCTTATAGTTTTCGCATAATGGAAGAAAAACATTGACCGGCAGTGTTTTAGAGAACGAACAAGGCGTGAATTACAACAGTTTAATGCAATAACAACATCATGACTTTAATCTTAAAAAGGGTAGGCTGAAGAATACACCTCTTTTGTTGTCTGTCTCATGTAATCGGGCAGGAGTTTATTGCCATTGTCAAATAGAGATAGACAATACAAGATACACTTTGCCCGAATCTAGAACCCCAAGTTAGACAAACAAGTCAGTTCATTACAACACCTAATATTATATAATATACAACATAAAAGGTCCTTACATTAGGTGAAATTTGCGTTTTGTCAAACTGGCCACTTTGACACGGACTTTGATCTCAAATATCTGGCGTTTCTCAAATATCTGGCGTTTGGTTAGGAATTCCAAAATCAAATTTGTTTCTAATTTGGGCTTGTGTAAATAATCGAATTTAGTGATTCATTTGTTTATTTTTTTTCCATTTAATTTTTCTTTAACGTCGTTCTGTTCATCCTGTTGTTCACCATATGGAAAACTTAAAAATCGCGCTATTTACGAATACAAGTTACACCGTTTCACCAGCGCTGCAGAAACAGCTCGAAGGATAATTGAGTAAGGAAGATTAAGTGTTAAGTAAATTGACTACCAACTTTTGAAAATGTTGTTTTACAATAATTTTTATACATTTTTTTTTTAATTCAATATATTAATCATATTTATTCACAAAGACACAACAATTACAATTTACAAGCTAACATCATCGTCATCCTAGCCTTCTATGTTCTATGTTATGGGTTCATCTTAGCCTTTTCCCAACTATGTTGAGGTCGGCAAACAACAGCTGTTCCCTACATTTTATGTTCGCATAACTCGTCAAAATGTAGGGAACAGCTGATTTTTTTTCGCGATTTTAGATTTGGTCACATAGTAAAAGTTGTTCGTAATGGTGAATACAATGACCCCTTATGTGATTTCGTATATATGTTACCGGTAATCTGTATAATTCAGGTATTCTATACAATACCTAGGCAATGTATAGAATACCTGAGGCGTCCAGGCAACGTATGAAATATTATGAATATTAGTGTCCGTTACATACTTTACCTAGGTAATGTATACATTTCCCAGGGATTGTATAGAATACCTGCTGGTTCACCGGCAATATGTAAAGTAAATAGATTTGGTCTGTTTTTATCAATGTTATGTAAGTACCATGGGAGAAACGAACATCTACACACCGTAAGGACTATCTTGCTTACAACACACGGCCGCTATAGTAATACTTGCTAACTTCAGGTAAAATCGGTTGCATGGTTGCGATCGGTTGATACGTGACGTAGGATGCAAGAGCGAGTGAAGGGCACCCCGAGGTTAGGTTTGGTTAGGTTACTTTAAACCCTTTTCACAGAAATAGGGGCTCCGCGAAGCGGAGCTCCGTCGACATTGGATGCAATGGTCGTTCATTATACACATTGCCTGATGCGCTTCGGGCATTTTATACAATACCTAGGCAATGTATGAAATGAATCGTATTATACACATTGCCTGAACGTTTTAGGCAATGTATAGAATGCCTAGGCATTCTATACAATGCCGGATTATACACATTGCCTATAACATATACACGTTTCGTTTCGTACACTAGCAACCCGCCCTTGCATCGCACGGCTTTTACGACTTAACAAATTATCGAGTTTTCCTTATTACTCGCGACTTTGTTTGTATCCTCAGTCTAAACACTTATTTTGAAAAGGTTAATTACTATTTCGCACTTCGTTGAAACAATGCCCTTTAGGAGTAAACGATAGTGCTATTATAGTTACGACCACAAATTAAATTCGCCGTTCCATCGCGTGCCTACGACACTGTAAATAAAACGGGACCACACAGTGACCACTAACGACCAAATACGTGCGTAATAGTTGTGGACTGATATTGGTTTTAAGCTTTTGCGAATTATTTTGGCTTAATATTGAGTTGTGTCATATTACACCACACAGCGGTTTCCAATGATCAAAGATGGTTGATTTTACGAATTTTCGATTAAATGAGAGATACTGGATGTGAAAAGACCCATCACAAAGCTGTCATCTACGCATCCTGTACATCAAATTAAGTAACACGGTACAAAAAAAAAATGCTAGGAAACGATTTATTTTGGTGAAATTTTTAATTGTCGTGGGACATTTGAAATTAAGTTATTAAGTTCTCCAAAAAAAAAAAAAATTCGGAGAGAACAAGTAACGAAGCAGAAAGCTTCGTTACGCGTCTTTTTACACCCGTTATAATAATACTATCTAGGCATTACACAGTGCCACAGTTCACAGTTCCTTTTCGAACTGTCATTTCGCTATGTAGGTAAGGAATTCATTTGAAACTGTTCGTTCCGTGGGTGTGCATCACTAGTGATTATATGGCTAGTACATCACTAGTAGCTAATGCCGGTCCTTCTAACCTCCATATTGTCTAATTACTAACTCACGTTGCTTTTAGTAAAACTTTTGTAATTGAGGCATGTCCGTCAAGGGGCTTTTAAGTTGGACATTACCTACCTACAACTATTAGCTGCCCTCGTTTGAGAAATTGTTTAAGGTTAAACTTTGTTAAATATACATGGGAAAATTGTTTTTAGGAGTTTTATTAATTGACTAGCTCCTACCTGGGACTACGTCCGTGTGAAATTTATTATTCCTCTGGCCCACCTCATCGCATCGCATCGCCTGGGCGTGTTAATACTTCGTTTTCGCTTGGCGTTCGAAAGAACGCTCATCATCTGTCATTTTTTTCTTTTTACTAGGTTTCTAAGGATCCTAGCGTGATTTTATAGCCTTCTTCAAGAATTAGGCTATCAAATGCTAAATTATCAAATCCGTAAGTATATGCAGAGTAATTTCTAAGGTATATATCTCTTTTTAATGCTCAAAATAATGCAAAGTAGAATAAAATACTATTTACCTATTATGTACGAGTACCTACACCAACTAACCAAGTTTGTTGTGTATGTTGTTTAATACGTTGCAACATCTATAAAACATAATTCTACATCCAGAAATTTGTAACACCTACAGCTAATTTCAACGGAAATTCTTTCTTAATCAATTCAAAGCGTTACATCAAAGTCTTCCAATTTTGATGCAAACGTGAATGCAGTGCCCGAGTTTAGTTTTAACTGTGAGAGCGATGCCAAAGGACAGACTGTAGTGAGTGCAGTGATCCAACATTCACGAATTAGGGACTGAAAAGTCAAAAGATACTGGAATCTGTTACTAGGTGACGTATTGGGAATTCAGACTGTGCGCACACTAGTGTCAAAATGGTTTTGTCCGTCGTCGACAAAACGATTTTTCAGTATATATTAGTGAACTACGAATAAAGTTAATAGTCTTGTGCATTCACTACTTTAGATAGGTACTGTTTTGTTGCGTGTGTGCTCCTCATCATTATTTTCATATAGAGATAGTCTGTGTGAAAGCTTGACATAGAACTGTGCCTTATTAGTCAAAATCTCAACGCCCTATTTATGTCTGTCAACTTTTGAGATGAATGTGTCATTTCCACGTCGAGTAGAAAACTGTGAATAAAAAACTTAAGTACAAAATTGTGAGTCTGTGTTGTAGGAGGGTACTTTATTTTCTCACTACAAAGTAATATCATTTACGTACCAAGAACTTGCAAACGAGAATGCAGCAAAAGGAGTAGGTAGAAGTCGTTGTACATAAACTGTCGAATTCTATCCAGAATATCCATATTTGTGCAACAAACAATCGGCATTTAATCTGAGTATGTGCAGCCGTTTGAGTGTATACGAAAGGAGTATGACTTTTACACATATGGAGAGCACTATTTACTGGCAAACAAGCATGCTTTATAATAGCATGTCTAGGTATTTCAGTCCGACGTGGCCGTCCCCTCGGGTGATTTTGCCAGCGGCGATTTTTTATCGCGCACTGGATTTTCAACGCACCTGCTTAGCTCCGAGAGTTGAAAGTCCAACAGTGTGTTTTTTTAACGCGCTGGGATGCGCTCTGTTGGACTCTCAATGCTCCGCTTAACACCGAGAGTTGAGAATTCAGTGCGCGACAAAAAAAAAACTGTCCCGGGAAAAAATCGCCCGTGGACTTAATTTCATAATCTTAAAGAGTTCCGACGTGTTAATTGGAATTTGAACTTGTAAACTGACCAAATAAATATTCTAAAATCAGTGTCATTATTCCTTGTTTAGCAGCTATCAAGTCAGGACCTGATGGTGCGACACCAGCTCGGTCAGGAAGAGACTCCCCCTCATCCCGTATACCCCCACTCAGGCTACAACGTGCTGCCATCTGGTGACGACATCATACCCATCAGGGATGGAGGTGAGGAGGACAGTACGTAGTGATCATAGTACATTGTTATAGTAAGACATGGGGTCCCCCGCAACCACCCGCGAACCCTGAATGTCCCGTTTTTTTAATTAAATATTTTCAAAGTATAATTGAGTATTAAAACCCTGGGCAGTGAGCCTCTAGCCATTTACGTTGTTGAGCAGACAACTTTTTCAAACATAGATATGATGCAGTGGATTAGCAATATCCTTTAAAATCATTGAGATTACGATTGAATACGTACCTATGTATTAGGTAATTAGGGTGCTGACAGATAACTTGCACAGGAATCATTTTCCTTGACTGTATATAAAGCCGAAAAATTACGGCGCTCAAAAACAAAACAAAAGCGCACCGACTTTACCACCCTTTACCCGGTGTGCAAAACTCCTCAGTCTCGTCTAGCTTAATTTTATTATAAAGTTTATTAAAAATACATCATTGTCTATGGCTGCAGGTGTCTACGATCGCGAAGACGGTGGCGCCGCCCGGGAGGTCATGAAAATGAAACTTCGAAACATCTTCAAACATTGGGTGAGAATTATGAATAGAATAAAGTTAATTACGGGCATACTAGCTATGCAGTGTGCATCGTTAAGTAAAAACTTTTGTTGTTTGTGGAGTTTGACTTACACGTGGGAAATGTATGAAAGTTGTGTTTAGTTTTTGACATTCAATTATTACATGAGATACATGCATGGGTCTGTTATCTTTGCCACGAAACGTATTCAGGATTTATTAAAAAGTTGCAAGAGAGAAACAGTGGGTTCGTTGAGAAAATTAAACAGATTTTTGTTTAAAAAAATATAATTATCATGAAACAATAAAAAAAAAATCATACACTTGGCAAATGAGAGCTAGACGGAAAAAAGTGTAGCATTTTGATCGTCACGACCATGACAGTTTTTTGTCGTATGACAAAAATGTTGTGATGGTCAAAATGTTTCACGCGTCAAACGTGCAAAAGGAACTTCGTCCCAAAGTGGGCAAAAGCGAATGGAACTTCGTCCCAACCTTGTGTCCCACGACACCTCTCGACTGTTTTGTACTTATTTTTGTGCAGAGAATAACGTATAATCATAGACTTATAAAAAAAGATGGACTCCGCGCCACGCATATCGAAAGTGAAGCATCGTACCGATCTATGAGTGCGTGATTGACGATTGACGCTATCGTGTCACGTAATGGCGGCCGGTCGGCATACTATGATGTAAATGTGAGCGTGAGGCGCGTTTGTACAAACGGTTCGGCATACATACTGTGCTTCACTTTCGTTATGCGTGGCGCGGAGTCCATCTTTTTTTATAAGTTTATGCGTATAATACGGAATTTCGTTCAAATATGTGAAGGTTAAACTGGGGAAGAACCAATGTTAGCGAGATGTTTATTAAAACCTTCTTTTATATTATTTTTTTGCAGGTGGACAACTACAGGCGGTCACAGCAAAACCCAGACGACGCCGGTTACTACATTGGATCCTTGTAAATTATCTAAAAAACGTAATATATTTGACACATTACCCTGTATCTAAAAAATCTTTCAAATACCTATCTGGAAGTAAGCTTGATTTTCAAATATAACAAAAAAAAAAAGAAAAAACAATTAAGTAGTACCTATACTTACCACAACAAAAAAAAAAACTGTAAAAGATTTATTTTCAAAACCAAAAAAGAAGGAAAAAATCTATAATTTCATTTCTTGATAATATGTAGTAGTTTTTTAAAATAAAATATTATATTAATGTCATATGAATATGAAAATAAAGCTTATTTCAATTTATTCCATTAAAAATCGTGTTATCTTTTATGGTAGGTACATTATAAATGTAAAAAAAATATCTTGTCAATTAAATATTTTCACGAAATATAAAAAAAAAACATGTTATTTAGAAAAATTATACCAATATATATCTGATGAACTGTTTCTGTGAAAAAGGCTGGCATCTTTTTTCTATAAATTATCATCTCTATGTAATAAAAAAACTATATAAATCTATCAAACATTGCAAAAAAAAAAAATTGTATTCTCTTCATTCTTTCCAAATTTTCTTCTCATGGTACCTGAAAACTTACTAAAACTAATAACTAAAATGAACGTTTGGCTAGCATAAGTTTACCATCGAGAAAAAGGATTATAAATAATTAATAACTTAATAATGTAGAAATTGACTGTCTTGTAATAAGAATGTTATGTGCATTTATTAAATGGTTAGATACATACAATGGGCTGGCAACACTGTTTTATTTAATTTACCCTGTTCCTAAGATTTCCATGACAGCCGTTACAGTATGACGGAACCGCTTTCCTAGGACACCAAAACATTACACTGTTTTGGCAAAAGGACAAACATGAGCATCCGGATTGAGAAATTCCAGACGGAAAACCCAATGACGCTTTACCCGCCCCGGGAATCAAACTCAGTACCTACCTCATAGCTTAGCAGCAGCGCTTGCGACCACACATAAAAAAACCGTACAAAATAAAAAGATCGATAATATTTAAATTTTAAAGGATAAAATAATCAAGTGTGTGTCTATGCGTGGTTGACAGAAAGCCATTGAAATATCGTCGCTTCTCAGGAATAGTGTCAAGTCTTTAAAAACTAGTTTTATACATAAAACCCGTACGTAATTTCGGTTTTAAGTATAAAACTAATTTTAAAGACTTGACACTTAAAGATTTTTGTTACCAAACTGTTGATGTTACCACACTATTCCTGAGAAGCGACGTTATGTAGTTTTATACTATTCAAAGGAAATCATTGAACAATTTCAAAACAAACATTTCACCAAGACATGCATGCCCTACGCAAAACATATCTACAAATATACACAGAGATCCGTAGTAACATACAAAAAGTTCTAAAAATACGTGATGATGCCGCACTTACAGAGTGTATGGGAGCTATTTACCAAATGACACTCAGCTTGCCGTAGAAAGAATTTTCCCCGAATAATATCGCACGCAACGAGCATTGTTTGCGAACTGTATGATACAGAATGAATTTAGAAAAGGAGGTTTAATAGGTACGTGGCAATGCTGTCAGCCTTTTGGGCAATGTGGACGAAGTTTTTGAAGTCCCCTCGCCTCCTTTTTATTTAAAAAAATATGTAAATTAAATTGCTGTAAGTAAAAGTATCTCAGGTAGCGCACTTATTATTAGAAAACATTATAATCTAGTGCAGTGGTAATGGCCCCGATTTACGACGTTGTAGATCGTAGGTTCGAACCCAGGCAGGCGCATAACTTTGTATAAATAATTTCATCACCACTGCTCTCAAACCGGTGAAGGAAAACATGCGGCATGTCCTAGACCCAAAATTTCGAAGACATGTGACATCCACCAACCTGCACTGGCAAAGAGAGGAGGCCTGTGTCCCAGCAGTGGGAACATTGTAGGCTGATTATGTTTTGTTGTTGTTGTTGTTGTTGTTGTTGTTCTTGAGTTGCTCTGACTGTGTTTTTTTGTTTCAAAGAAAAGAAGCAAACCGTATTAAAGATGGAAGGATTTGATTTATTTTCGTTGGATCCCACTTTTGAATCCCAGTTTAATATTTTTGGCGTTGGATCCCACAAAAAATTATTATGTTGGACGATGATAAATGGTAAGGATTTTAATACTTGAGATGATGGCTAATATAAATGTGCATAGAAGAAAAATCTTCTGATTGACGGAAACAGTGAATGGTACATCGCTGCATCGATATATCTCTGCCATATCAAAAAAAAAAAAATGTAACTTATCAGTAATGCCTTTTCGAGGAATATAGTCGTGATGAAAAATAAAGTGGAAACTTTAAACTATGAAATAACTGCAGCACGTCATACTCATAGCTACTGTTTTGCATATTAGCATTTCGGTGAAGCAAACTTATGTCTCGATGACGGACGCTGTTAAATGCGGTTTAAATGTTGTTGGGATGTAATGCCCGAGGGGTTCGTGGCTAAATAATAACAGCAGCACAGGTAGATCGATCAGGTTAAGCTGCGCTTGCCGCGGTTGGTCTGTGGATGGGTGACCATCATTACATACCGATACCCTTCCGTGCCTCCAAGAGCACGTTAAGCCGTTGGTCCCGGCTGTCTTTCGCGGATCTTTGACAGTCATTATGGGCTGGTTTCCTTGACGGGCGAAGCGAGTCAGAAATCCGAAACTCTGACAACCAGTCTTACCAAGGGGTATCGTATTACCCAGTAACTGGGTTGTGGAGGTCAGATAGGCATAGAGCGACTGCTCTATGTACAATACTGGTATTCAACTGCATCCGGTTAAACTGGAAGCCGACCCCAACATAGTTGAGAACAGGCTAAGCAGATTTTGGGATGTATTGCATGCCCGACAGTGTAAATGTTCTGAACTTGTTATGTAAACTTGTAAGGTATGTTATATACGAAGATAATATAAGACAGGGTTTAAGTACAAAAGTGGTTTAAGTGTTCGCGTATCTAAGTAAATAATGGTAGTGCTTAGCCCGTAATATCAAACATAATACATCAGAGTATTAAATCTGGATGAGGATTGAGCATGAGAACGTTTTCTTAAGTATATCTAAGTAGTTTCTCTTTTAGAATAAAATAAAGAATCTTGTAACACGAAAAAAAACTAGAGTAGGTATATACTCGTGTATGTAAGATTCTTTCGGGTATATACCCGAACATAACCCTGAGTAAGTGAGTAGGTAATAAGGGTTATAACTCATAGTGTTAACCCATAATACTCACGTCTTTTTACTATTGATTTCGTCTTAGATAAATTTGACCTAACATCATTTCAGCTTTATCATCATAATATTTTTTTTTTTTTATTTTTTTTTTTGTTTCACCATCGTCGTCGGCAGCCTTGCCCCCCCCACCCACTGCTATCTATACGCCTCCTCCTTTCTGTGCCATGCCTCCCTGGTCTGTGCAAGTCTCAACTAGGTCTCCCTCGCGAAGTAGACCTTACTTATCTTCTTCTTCTGCTTCTTCTTCTTCTGCTTCTTCTGCTTCTTCTTCTTCTCTAATATATAAAATTCTCGTGTCACAATGTTACTTACCATACTCCTCCGAAACGGCTTGACCGATTTTTATGAAATTTTATATGCATATTCAGAATCGGCTACTATCTATTTTTCATACCCCTAAGTGATAAGGGTGGCCCTCTCCAGATTTTTTTTGGAATCGAAACTTACGCGGGTAAAACCACGGGGCGCAGCTAGTAATATATAAAATTCTCGTGTCAGTGTTTGTAACAAAACTCCTCCAAAACGGTTTTACCGATTCTTATAAAATTTTGTATGTACGAGTATATTCAGTAGGTCTGAGAATAGGATGTACACAATTTTTTTAGTTTTTTCGTTTGCGGGGTCACTAGTTAACATAAAAAAAATCTATAGGTACCTATCAAGCAGTCAATGGACATTTGCAATACCAGACGTGGTTTACCCCACAGATGAAGTTAAGTACAGAGGCCAGCACATTAAGTTACCCCAATCTGTCAAATTTCTTTGATAGATTTTCAACTTTACCACAAACGAATAAGGTTCATATTCAATTGGGAAAATTTGACAGATTGGGGTAGGTTGATGTGCTGGCGTCTGTACCTAAGTAAAAAGTTACATTTTCTCTAAATAAACAGAGCCTAAATAAAAAAAAAATAGATGTTAAATTATATATATATATAACTATATATATTTCAAATAACTACAATAACAGCGATCAATGACCCCAAAGCAATAAATCATCAGTTGAAATGTATCATGAGCCTGTAGGTAATTAATCTGGCACCCATAGGTACCCTTCGAACTGAAATACAGTAATACAATCTCAATCTGAATCATTTTGAAGGATATTGCTAATCCATTCCTCCATATGTTCGAAAAATGTGTCTGCGCAACAACGTAAATAACGCAATGAATGTTGTTGAACTGTCAAAATTAAACCCATTGCTAACTGTTAGTGTGTTAAGCAATTACCCCGTGCTTTACGGCAAAAATGGTTTCACAAACATCAGGGGGCCTAAAAAGGCCACTTTGGCAGAATCGTAAAAAAATTCCATATCAAGCAATTCATCTGTTTGACAGTTTCACACCTATATATCCCTGAAAGGTTAGGCAGAGGTGTACCTATAGCATTTTACGAATCTCCATACAAAACTGTCATATAGGTACATGAATTGCGTGATATGAATTGTTATGATTCTGCCAAAGTGACCTTTTAAGGCCCCGGATTATTGAAATTGATTACTAAAAAGCATCTACCTACAGATTTTGAGAAAAAATGGCACGTGTCGCTTTTAAGTACCTGATTTAATCGTAGTTACCCGTTTTTCCCACAAAATTCCTTCAATCAATCTGCCTAGCAAAATAAAAATAAAAAGTAATTTGTGCTAGCTAGGCTGAGAGTCAGCACTTTATAAAAGTCGAAATTACTTGAGGCAGTTTCACAAAACGCCCGGCTTTCATCACTTCCAGCTGGGAAGAAGAAGTGGCGCGGGATTAGCTTCCAGTCTTACCAGATGCAGCTGTACAAAAGAACTTATTTTACATGGAGCGACTGCCTATCTGATCACCACAACCCAGTTACTTACTGGTTAACACGATACACTTACTTAAGACTGGTCAGACTTTTGGGCTTCTGACTACTCGTAACGACTGCTTACGAATGACAGCCGAGACTTTGGGACGCCCAGAGGGGCATCGATATGTAACGGATGGTCACGCATCTACGAACCAACAGCGGCAAGCGCAGCTTAACTTTCGATCAACCCGTGCAGCCGTTATTATTTAGCCATGAGCCCCTCAAAATTCTTTCAAAACAATAACAAACCACGTCAACAGCCGTCACTCTCATAATTATGTTTGCTTCGCGTCACCAATTAACAACTTTTAATGAGAATTTAATTCATATTCATAAAATAAATATAAAGAACTCTTTAAACTTTTCACGCCGACGGAAATTAACGTAGGTACATACTTACGCCTGTTAACTTTTTAATTTGCGACTAAGTCACGGGAACAATGAGAGGTAGACAGTTGTATGTACTAAATCTCGGTGTTTTTTTTTTCATTTTTAAAGCAAATTTATCTTGTTTATGCTGAGTCGTAGTTTCTTCTCTCTCGTGAGTACGTATACACTTTACAAGGGTGATAATTAAACACTTGATTGTACTCATCATAATAAACAACTTTCCCAAAGACGCGTTTTTTTTTAAATTTACGTGACTATGACTTCAATCACCCAAGTTGAATATTGAGTATCTAACAAGAATAATACACCATCAGCTGTAATTTTGTGTCCTTTGTTGTTGGTCACCAGATAATCAAATTGACAAAAAAAATATAATAATTTTCTGCATAATATTACGAAGCGTAAAAAGCTAAAAATATTACATACAGGGGGCCTAAAAAGGCCACTTTAAGCAATTCCTCTAAAAGCAATTCATTTCCAGAATTGCCAGCAGATCATTAGCAATTCCTCCAATTTTCGTAAAATGGTGACACTTATTAGCAGATTCATCTACAATTCAATTCATATCAGAATCATATTTGGTGTAAATATTGCCGCATGTAAAAAATAAAGACCGTAACTTTATCGGTAAATTTTTATTTACAGTTTTTATAAATCAAATTGGTTTTAAATTTTTTATTTCTGCAGTATAAATGTTATTACATTATAATATACCTTCTAACTGTTAAAAATACCGCAGATAAGCCCTGAAAAGGGAAATTAGAAACAATAAAAACTTTTTAGGCTGGCAACGCGTACAAAAGAGTTTTTAGGACGCATTCCGAATTAAGCGCATACATTATTCAATTTGTGGGAAATCGAAAGATAAGACAAAGACATTTATTTATTTTATTCGTCGGATATGGTAGGTACAAAGTTGGTTGGTATATATGGATACGCTCAACAAATCCGCCGTTTAGCTTTTTAAAAATTGGTCTACAGCCAGCTCTCTTAAGGAGGCGCCGCAGTTATTGCTCGCAAGCATTTTTTTTGCGCTAGGAAGGCGCTTTGTATGTGTGATGAGTTACCCCATCCCATAGGAGTAAGCCGTAACTCAATACAGACGCTACGTACCTGTGATAGACGTTGAGTGCAGCTTCTTCTTAGATGTAATTGAAGTTAGAAAAGTTAGATTCCGATTAGTGCGAATTCCCGACCGCACTAATTCCTAAATTGTTTACGATTTAGGTAAGTGTATTGCATCGCTTTGATTTAGAGCGACTACTTTAGTGTTTACTTTTTAACACGCTCAAATCGATTACATCATTTACATCCCAACTCGGAACGCACCCTTAGTTTCGTAAGTCAAAAACAAACTGTCAATTATCAACACAACGACGTTTGTTTGTAGTTTTTAAAACAAGTATTTATTTGGAGTAAGATCGTTTTTATTACAAAGTAAGTGTATAATTGTTTGACTTAAATCATTATTTAATTTTATTGCTGTCCAAAAGTATTCAAATGTACGTAATATTTTGTAGGAATGGAAAGGCGTGCAGCTAGTGTCTGAGATACAATGGAACAATCTGCTCGACTTTCTACAGTCAAACTGGAAGCGCTGTTGGTGTTGAGCCCCTTTTCGAGATCACTGCAGCCCCATGTTCTGGCCAGACTCGTGCGTCAGCACCAAGCCCTACCCCTGCCGATGCTACAACATTGCCTCTGCCTCGTCGAACTCGGCAAGCGAGATACCGCAGTAAGTGGATTTTTCTAACCCTACTGCTATTCATAATGCGGTTAAGACTTATGATGACTATTGAAAACGATTAAGTATGGTATTTTTATTACGTTTTTAGGTCGCCCTCTGGCTGCACTAGATGAGGCTCGGAGAATTTTACCACAGATGGAGATGCAACATGCTACAGCTGATATGGTACATTAATAGTGCAGAACCTTGGGAGGCTTGCTGATGCAGTCGAAAGACTATTTATTGGTGTCCTATAGAGGTAAAGTATGATTTTTTTGTACATGCAATAAAATAAGTATAACATTCATAAGTACCTACTTAATATAATTATAAAGAAATAAGTACAAAGGAAACCATACTATATTTTAACAATTAAATAACACATAAACTTTGCATAAAGGGAAAAAGGTATTGGGGCTCTGTGTCCACTTGTGGTGTCTTCAGTGTTGATTTTAAGGGATAGTCTGCATCACCTGAAATATAATTATTATAATATGTACTCAAATTAAACAATGATGTATGCAATTTTTATAAAGTTATTTTAATTATTGAGTGATGATTACTAGTCAGAAACCCGAAAGTCTGACAACCAGTCTTACCAAGTGATATTGTATTACCCAGTAACTGGGTTGTGGAGGTCAGATAGGCAATACTGGTATTCAGCTGCTTCCGGTTAGACTGGAAACCGACCCCAACATAGTACATAGTTGGGAAAAGGCTAGACAAATGATGATGATGATTTGACTTACTAAAAACCACAAACTTTCCTTTTCAGCCTGGTGGAGTTGTTCCAAGTGAGTCTTAAGTGGATGGTGATTCCATAAAAAGGAGACATGGTTTGCCCCTCTGCAGCTAGCATCAACACAAATCAGAGTTGCAAACCTAAATGAATGAATGAAAAAAGCCTAATTAATTATTATATTTGTATTAGTTTTTTAATAATATAAGATGAGAATTGTTAATATAGGTAATAAAATATTTTTCCTATCACCATTGTTTTATTTTAGTAAAAAGTATAAGGTATCCTCTTCTACGGTCCTCTTATATTTACTACTTAATAAAAATGAAGTAAAGTATGATAATATAACAATATCACACCTATTATATATCCATAAAGGGTTAGCCAGAGGTGTACCTATAGTACACCTAAAATGTGACTAGAAGATTGTAGTAAGTAGGTAGGTACTAATTTAAGCATATGATCAATTTATTTAATTGAGGGGTACAGAGTACCTAAACCTCTAAAATAATAGATGATAGTGTCTATCTAGAACTACTTAGTTAAAACACACTACTTTTATCACAATACTTTTACTTGCCTTGGGGATAGTACTTATGCCATCGCGGCGGGTACATATGTATGGCTCCGCCATAAATATGTACCTACTTACCCGCCGCGATGGCTAATAATAAGGTCATTAAACACACTTATCTATTCTGTATAAGCAAACAATCTCGAGGTCCGGCATTTCGAAGGCTATGTCCAATCTTCAGAGGAGCCACACTTCGACGGCGCTAAAAAATGGTTTGCACCCGCGCGTGCTCAAGAAAATTTTCATAAATGGCAAAATCTGCCATTAGTAGAATATTTCTTCAGAAAATCCTCAATATGAATTGTAAGATGTTGCTATTGACTAACTTCTTATGAATCTGCTATTTGACATTAAAGCAATTCTTCTTTTGTGGACCATTTTACGAATCTCCATACAGAACTGTCAAACAGATGAATTGCGTTATATTAATTGTAAGCAATTCATATTATGAATTGTCAGTTTGTGACCATTTTACGAATTTTGATATGATCCATAATGTGATCCTTTTATGATTCTGCCAAAGTGGCCTTTTTAGCCCCCCTGGGGGCCTAAAAAGGCCACTTTAAGCAATTCCTCTAAAAACAATTCATTTCCAGAATTGCCAGCAGATCATTAGCAATTCCTCCAATTTTCGTAAAATGGTGACACTTATTAGCAGATTCATCTACAATTCAATTCATATCAGAATCATATTTGGTGTAAATATTACCGCATGTAAAAAATAAAGACCGTAACTTTATCGGTAAATTTTTCTTTACAGTTTTTATAAATCAAATTGGTTTTAAATTTTTTATTTCTGCAGTATAAATGTTATTACATTATAATATACCTTCTAACTGCTAAAAATACCGCAGATAAGCCCTGAAAAGTGAAATTAGAAACAATAAAAACTTTTTAGGCTGGCAACGCGTACAAAAGAGTTTTTAGGACGCATTCCGAATTAAGCGCATACATTATTCAATTTGTGGGAAATCGAAAGATAAGACAAAGACATTTATTTATTTTATTCGTCGGATATGGTAGGTACAAAGTTGGTTGGTATATATGGATACGCTCAACAAATCCGCCGTTTAGCTTTTTAAAAATTGGTCTACAGCCAGCTCTCTTAAGGAGGCGCCGCGCCGCAGTTATTGCTCGCAAGCATTTTTTTTGCGCTAGGAAGGCGCTTTGTATGTGTGATGAGTTACCCCATCCCATAGGAGGAAGCCGTAACTCAATACAGACGCTACGTACCTGTGATAGACGTTGAGTACAGCTTCTTCTTAGATGTAATTGAAGATAGAAAAGTTAGATTCCGATTAGTGCGAATTCCCGACCGCACTAATTCCTAAATTAAGTAAGTGTAATTGCATCGCTTTGATTTAGAGCGACTACTTTAGTGTTTACTTTTTAACACGCTCAAATCGATTACATCATTTACATCCCAACTCGGAACGCACCCTTAGTTTCGTAAGTCAAAAACAAACTGTCAATTATCAACACAACGACGTTTGTTTGTAGTTTTTAAAACAAGTATTTATTTGGAGTAAGATCGTTTTTATTACAAAGTAAGTGTATAATTGTTTGACTTAAATCATTATTTAATTTTATTGCTGTCCAAAAGTATTCAAATGTACGTAATATTTTGTAGGAATGGAAAGGCGTGCAGCTAGTGTCTGAGATACAATGGAACAATCTGCTCGACTTTCTACAGTCAAACTGGAAGCGCTGTTGGTGTTGAGCCCCTTTTCGAGATCACTGCAGCCCCATGTTCTGGCCAGACTCGTGCGTCAGCACCAAGCCCTACCCCTGCCGATGCTACAACATTGCCTCTGCCTCGTCGAACTCGGCAAGCGAGATACCGCAGTAAGTGGATTTTTCTAACCCTACTGCTATTCATAATGCGGTTAAGACTTATGATGACTATTGAAAACGATTAAGTATGGTATTTTTATTACGTTTTTAGGTCGCCCTCTGGCTGCACTAGATGAGGCTCGGAGAATTTTACCACAGATGGAGATGCAACATGCTACAGCTGATATGGTACATTAATAGTGCAGAACCTTGGGAGGCTTGCTGATGCAGTCGAAAGACTATTTATTGGTGTCCTATAGAGGTAAAGTATGATTTTTTTGTACATGCAATAAAATAAGTATAACATTCATAAGTACCTACTTAATATAATTATAAAGAAATAAGTACAAAGGAAACCATACTATATTTTAACAATTAAATAACACATAAACTTTGCATAAAGGGAAAAAGGTATTGGGGCTCTGTGTCCACTTGTGGTGTCTTCAGTGTTGATTTTAAGGGATAGTCTGCATCACCTGAAATATAATTATTATAATATGTACTCAAATTAAACAATGATGTATGCAATTTTTATAAAGTTATTTTAATTATTGAGTGATGATTACTAGTCAGAAACCCGAAAGTCTGACAACCAGTCTTACCAAGTGATATTGTATTACCCAGTAACTGGGTTGTGGAGGTCAGATAGGCAATACTGGTATTCAGCTGCTTCCGGTTAGACTGGAAACCGACCCCAACATAGTACATAGTTGGGAAAAGGCTAGACAAATGATGATGATGATTTGACTTACTAAAAACCACAAACTTTCCTTTTCAGCCTGGTGGAGTTGTTCCAAGTGAGTCTTAAGTGGATGGTGATTCCATAAAAAGGAGACATGGTTTGCCCCTCTGCAGCTAGCATCGACACAAATCAGAGTTGCAAACCTAAATGAATGAATGAAAAAAGCCTAATTAATTATTATGTTTGTATTAGTTTTTTAATAATATAAGATGAGAATTGTTAATATAGGTAATAAAATATTTTTCCTATCACCATTGTTTTATTTTAGTAAGTATAAGGTATCCTCTTCTACGGTCCTCTTATATTTACTACTTAATAAAAATGATAAAGTATGATAATATAACAATATCACACCTATTATATATCCCTAAAGGGTTAGGCAGAGGTGTACCTATAGTACACCTAAAATGTGACTAGAAGATTGTAGTAAGTAGGTAGGTACTAATTTAAGCACATGATCAATTTATTTAATTGAGGGGTACAGAGTACCTATACCTCTAAAATAATAGATGATAGTGTCTATCTAGAACTACTTAGTTAAAACACACTACTTTTATCACAATACTTTTACTTGCCTTGGGGATAGTACTTATGCCATCGCGGCGGGTACATATGTATGGCTCCAGGCCATAAATATGTACCTACTTACCCGCCGCGATGGCTAAGGAATAAGGTCATTAAACACACTTATCTATTCTGTATAAGCAAACAATCTCGAGGTCCGGCATTTCGAAGGCTATGTCCAATCTTCAGAGTACACTTCGACGGCGGTAAAAAATGGTTTGCACCCGCGCGTGCCCAAGAAAATTTTCATAAATGGCAAAATCTGCCATTAGTAGAATATTTCTTCAGAAAATCCTCAATATGAATTGTAAGATGTTGCTGTTGACTAACTTCTTATGAATCTGCTATTTGACATTAAAGCAATTCTTCTTTTGTGGACCATTTTACGAATCTCCATACAAAACTGTCAAACAGATGAATTGCGTGATATTAATTGTAAGCAATTCATATTATGAATTGTCAGTTTGTGACCATTTTACGAATTTTAATATGATCCATAATGTGATCATTTTATGATTCTGCCAAAGTGGCCTTTTTAGCCCCCCTGTCCTACCGTTTAATTCACAAAGCGAGGCAAAACTCCCGGGAGTCTCCCTACAAAATATACTCATTAGATCGATTTGCGAGTCGTTATATATTCCTTAAAATATTAATGCACATATTAAGCATAGAACACCAAACACAGCCTCTTAAGCCGGCTAAATAAAGACGTATGAAACAATGCAAATCTAATGAAGCGTATCCATTATCATTATTGAAACAATGAGATTATGTTGGAGTGTTTACTAAACCGTATTTGTCTAGCTTCAGTTGATAAGTTACAAGTGTTAGTGAATTGTTTGGATTTCAATTAGGAAAAGCTCCTTGTGAAAGGGTGACCAAGTACAACTTACTATGGCCATTTTTTCGACTCTACTACGGCTTGTGGGGTAACTGCGACTAAAAGTGTATTACACAATTAACACCTGTACTACTGGTAACATCCAGTTGTATTTTTTTACTAGGTACTACTTTGCCAGCGACTTCGTCCATCCTATATTCCATATCTCATGGGAATTTCGCAAAATCCTCATTACTGCCCTAGATCGTAAAAGGAATCTCTGAGCAAAATTTGAGCTTTCTACGTCTAAGCATTGTTGAGTCTGAGATGATTAAGTTAGGAGTTTTCTTTTTCGAAGATGTTGAAGTTTAATTGTATTTGCCTTCATTATTAAAAGTCCTTGTTTAGTCGGGTAAATTATTTTTGGAGTTTGGCGTCATGTAATAAGTTCAAGTTTTCGTCTCATGCCAATTGTCCCACAGCAAAACCATCAGGATTTGTGTCCAGAAGGCCAATTCTCGTAATTTAAAACGTTCAAAATCTAGTCGCAGTCTCATCAGGGCGACAAACAAATGTCAAAAACTTGCAAATGTAGGGAAATTCGAGGTTTATTTGACAGATTGAGAGTGAGATCAGCCTCTGAACGTTTTTTAAAATTACGAGAATTGCCCGTCTGGTAACCACAAGCGATATTGTAAAGATTTGGGCCAGCAAGTTTTAAAATACAGTCGTGCCAGCGACACGGAGAAGAAGAAAAAGTTTGGAATTTAGAAGTATTACAATAGACAGAATACGCTTTATATATCATAAAAATTACAAATATAAAATGTAGAAAATTTACATGGACTCAAAGGGCGGTCTTGTCGCTAAAAGTGATCTTTTAAAGACAACCTTTGGATGAATTAAGGGAGACAATACAACAATTAGTTTGTGGAGTACCGTACATAATCATTTCGGTTCATTTTCAACATTATAATAAAACCAAACCTGTGTCAGTTAACTTACCTACAGTTTTATTGTCAGTTGCAAAACGTTGAAACATAGCATAAATTGTTTTCATGTTAAAATAAATACCTGATGTGTGTACTTAATTATTTAACTGTTAAAGTTCTTCTTAGTGTTTTAAGGGGGACGCGTCAGGGTAGCCCGCGAAATTAAATTTTTCTTGCAATTTTCTGCAATAGGTATGTAGGTCAGTGTCAGATTGTATTTAATATGTTAATATGTACAAAATGATTCATGTGATTCATATGATTAATATTTCATAAAATATGAATCAATAGGGTTATATGAACTTGGAGGGTGGTATTTATGATAATAATGATTATAATTCTGTAAATACATACTGCGGGGTAATTGCGCAACACACTATCAGTAGCAGTGGCGTTAATTTTGACAGTTAAACAACATTCATTGCGTTATTTACGTTATAAAGCAGACTAATTTTCCGAACATATGAAGCAATGAAGATTGATAGTGTTAGGGTGCTGGCTCGGGCAGGATTTTGGATTAATCCATATTTTGTTCAACATACAACTTGACACTGACCTGCATATTGCAAAAAAAAACGTAAGAAAATTTGGATTTCGTGGGCTACCCTGACGCTTCCCCCTTCAGAAAACGTAGAAACTATTAAAATACAGAAGTTTTGTTTCGTAACAAAACTTTACTTATCAACACCAAACACAATTTATATGTGAATGTAAATTCAATTCGTTTACGCTTGTCTTAGAATTTAAAATGATGGACATGCAATCAACTTGGTGACATTTTATTTAGATTGCTTTCTTGCTTGATACCTAATATTGATTTTACTTGTGTTCTAGCATTTTATGTAGCAGATTTTTTTGGTAGAATCTATATCTTCTATCTTCTATATACAATAAATAAGTATAATACAGGGTCCCTTTAAAATAGATGGACAAATTTTAACACAGCGCGTCTAACCAAAGATATCCAAGTAAAAAAAAAACACTGATTAAAAGTGATTTTATTTTGACCTAAAATTATAAATTGCAATACATGAGTGTATTTTCATTAGCTGATTATTTTCCTAGTAAGTACCTGTCTAATGCGTTTTTCTTATATATTTTTTACCATCGTCCTTATTTCGGTGGTGTGAATCATTTCTAAAAGTATGTACATCTATTTTAATGGGACCTAGTTTTAGAATGATACTACCCGATGGATTCGGTTCAAATTTTTCATCAATATTCCCTATAAGTTTGGTCAGTCTATACGCTATAGATTATCACGCTATTTGCGATGGGGGGATGTCGAGCAACTCAAACTCAAAGCATTTATTTCAATTAAACCTTTTACAGGCACTTTTGAATTGTCAAGAAGTCGGTCAGTCAGAAAATATGAAGCTAGTTGCCCATTCCAAAGCGTAGGTACCTATGGAGAAGAACGGGAAAAGAACTCCATGGTCACTTTTTTAAATTATGTTTTTACAATTAGTTGAATTTATAATTATATGTGAGAACGATGTAATTAAATAAAAAAGACGTACGTGTTAAAAGCGTCCAGAGTACAGCAAATAGTACCTACTTAACAAAGCAACAATCCAAAAATAAAATAATTAAAAATAAGCCGAGGCAGCCAAGTGATGACCAGCCCCAACTAACGGCGCCCGTTCACGAACATGACGCATAGATCAGCACCATTCAGCTCAACCATTTTGAAGGGAGCTAAATGATCCAACACACACGCCAACGTCATCGAGACATTTTAGTGAGCATGACAACTAGACACAACGAAGACACAACAACATTGCTTTATGTTCGTATTCTTCAACAGTTAACCGCAAATTTAGTTATAGATTAACCTTTTAAATGATTATTATCACGCTGTACCCTGATGCGTCACCAGTCCTGACTCACTTCATATTTTGGTCGCTGAGACCAAACTACAAACGATAAGTTTTATAAAAATGTGACTGTTACATAAGTAAATTGGTTTCTTAAGACCCACGCGCATGAAGTCGCGGGCAGGGGCTAGTAACAAAATGAACGTTACAGCCGCCTTGTGTTAGATAACTCAACATTCCGGATTGATCGACCACTTGAGGATAATAAAGGGATCCTTAGCTCAGCGAAGACTAGCAATAGTTTCTTCGAGTAATTTATTGGAAAAGATTGTGTTTACTTATAAATAAACCAAACTTAGATACTTATTTTGAATGTATGTATTCAATTCTTCAAGAGATATACAGGGTCAAATTAAGTTAGCTAGCGAAACGCCGCATACGTGATAGGTATTGAAATCTAAACACAATAAAACAAAAAAAAATGTGTTTGTGTGTGTGTGTGTGTGCGTCAAATTTTTTTTTCGATGAATCGACCGATTCACTTCAAAATCAGTTTTTTTTGTGTAAGCTTCACAGATGTGATTAGTAGCTATCGATATCTAAACATGATAAATCATTTAATAATTTTTTCAACTCATACTTCAAGTAACAACACTACTAGCGGACTTTGACCCCTAAAAACATCAAATCTTTTATATTTTAAATTTATTCTGTTAGAGATCGATTCTCATTAAATTCTGCAGAGTTTCGCTAGATAATTTAATTTCACCCAGTATACTTAAATGGATTGTTTAAAAAGATGAACAAGTTGAACATTGATTTACATTTCATGGGAAATTGCTATTAAATATGGCCTAAACAAAATGTTTATAATTTAACATTGATGACAACTGAACCACCTGAAACGCGCCTTTAAACTTAAAACGCAAACGGTTACATTCAAGTGCTCAAAGTGTGTAAGTGATAAAATAAAGTCAAAAACAATCTGCCCAGTCTTTTTCCAAATATGCTGGGGTCAGCTTCCAGTATAACGGAATGCTACTAAATACCAGTATTTTATACAGGATAATTTTTTAACCAGTGCGCAAACTGTAACTTCATTAGATTTTTCGTCGGTGTTTTATAAAAAGTGCAATACCTACAACGGGCAAATTGTATGGAACATTTTTTTTATGTTACCTGCAAAAAAATTCAATTGTTACAGTTTGCGCACTGGTTACATTTTTTTTCCTTGTATATAGTGACTGCTTATTTGACCTCAAATGAAATAAAATCATCCATACTAATATTATAAATTCTAAAGTTACTCTGTCTGTCTGTCTGACTGTATGTTACCTTTTCACGATTAAACCACTGAACGAATTCAGATAAAATTTGGCACAGAGATAGATTGCATCCCGGGAAAGGACATAGGATAGTTTTTATCGACATACCTCGCGGGCTAGCTAGTACAAAATAAAGGTTTCCACATTAATATACTCCGGTACCAACACTGTCGTAGCAGCAATTAAAAGTTACTTACTACCGAACAGTCGTTCCACAAAGTTATATTTGAATTACTTTGTATGAATAAAAATTGTTTAGCGCCCCTGTTGTAATTGAAGAACGAGGTGGAGCTACAGGCTACAGTGTAGGTTGACTCTCGAATATCGTGATTTTCCACAGATGTAAGTGTTTTTATAAAGGCCCTGCAGACAAGTACGACGCGACGTTGCAACGCGATTCTGGTAGAACAATTCCCATGAAATTGTTTTATTAGAGTCATCTTGTGCTGTCGCGTCGCGCCAGTCTGCCTTAATGCTTTTTGTACACTTTGAATCGGATACAAAGGTGCATAAATAAAATAAATAACAAATAATGTAAACAAAAAGACACTGTACTTATATTTATGACTAGCTGTGCCCGCGACTTCGTTCGCGTGGATGTCGGAAAACAATAGGTAATATGTCGCTTAGGAAAGGTGTAATTGCCACTCCTTCATTGAAAAGGAAGAATCATCAGATCTTGCCTGGTAACGCTTTCCTTACCTAGGGTTCTCTACCACGGCCCTTTCGACTGCAATCACTGCGTCTTTATGGTTCATAATGACAATGCGACGAAGTCACTTTGATTTTTGAGAATAAATTAAAATAAAAGCGCCTGCATGCTCGAAGCTGATTATCTAACCAAACAGCCATAATTATGTCCATTTTATTTTGCGTCTGTCTTAGAATACCAACTTGTAAAATCATATCACTATTTTATCTAAAGTATATCTGAGATTAGTAGGTGAAGTTTGAAGTTAGTTTTTCTAAGTCTTGTTTTCTTCTCTGTGGTAAATTTAGAATTTCTTAACTTGGTATTGAAGGTATCATATATACCTGCCAATATTATGCCTTATAAAGCATCGAGATATATAGATGATAAAAGGAAGAATACATTAATGGTAAGAGCTTCTACATAAAGTTGCCCGTGTAAAAAGCAACCCATTAAACTTTGGTTATATTTGACACAGGCCGCCATTTAAACTACGAAGATGAAACCCATGAAAACTTTAGACATGATTTTGATTTAGATCTTATACTGCCGAAAACCAGAAAAAGAATTGTAAAGCTAATTACAAAAAAATATAACCGACTTCCATAAAAAACCCTACAAAGTGCAAAATAACCTTAGTTTGGGAAGACGTTGCGCATTGGCAAGAAATTACAGACTTCTGAAACCAAAGGTCTATTGCATTTTGAAGTGTGTTTTTAAGTCGATTGTATTTTATTTTATTTCACACAAAGTCGTGTAAGTTTATATTGAAAACCATGAAAACGACACACATGATAAAAAAAGAAAAAGAAAATTGCAGCCGCCATCTTCGATTTTCATTTTGACGTCACAATCGGCTTCAGCACTCTCGAAAACCATGAAAACGACACACACTACGAATTTTTCGATTTGCAACCGCCATCTTGGACTTTCATTTTAACCAGTACTGAAACGGTTTACCAACAGTCGATTGGTCCATGAACCGTTGGTCAACACCATTAACTTTTCATCCAAAGGACTTGTGACCCACGAACGTTTCCCCAACAGAACTCTACGTCAGTTAATGCTTAACCAACAGAATGTTTTGACCAATAACTTTTCACCCAAAGAACATTTGACCCATGTCAAATAGAACTAAGGATGCAAGGGCGAGCGAAGCGAGCTCGGGACTTGGGGCACCCCGACTCGGACAGGTAGGGTTCGAGGGGATGATGGCGGCTCAAGTGAGTGAGCAAAGCGAGCGAAGGGCACCCCGAGGTTAGGCTTGGTTAGGTTACTTTATACCCTTTTCACAGAAATAAAGGACTACGTCTTATTATTATTTTACTTTCACCTTTCCCGGCTTCTGTTGGCCTTGTTTTTTGGGTGAAAAGTTATTGGTCAAAACATTCTGTTGGTAAAGCATTCACTGACCTAGAGTTTTGTTGGCAAAACGATCGTGGGTGAAAAGTCCTTTGGAAAAAAGTTAATGGTTTAAAGATAATGTTCACCATCGGTTCATGGGCCAATCGACGGTGGGTAAGCCGTTACAGTTTCATTTTAACCTCACTATTGGCTTCAGCACTCTCAAAAACCAATAAAACGAAACCCATAAAAAATAATTGCAACCTCCATCTTGGATTTTCGTTTTGACCTGCCTATCGGCTTCAGCACCTTTGAAATCTATGAAAACGACATCCATGACAAAAAATCAAAACAAAATTGCAGCCGCCATCTTGGATTTTCATTTTGACCTGACTATCGACTTCAGCACCCTCAAAAACCATGAAAACGACAAACATGACAAAAAAAAATTGCAGCCACCATCTTGGATTTTCATTTTGACCTGACTATCGACTTCAGCACCCTCGAAAACCATGAAAACGACACCCATGACGAAAAAGTTAAAAATTTAGGCAACCGCCATCTTTGATTTTCTTTTTGACCTCACTTACCGGGGTCAGGGTCCATGAAAAATAGCTCTCTCTCTCTCTCTGTGTGTGTGTCTCTATCTATCTATTACTATGAAAAATGAGGCATAATGCTTTTTCGTAATTTGACGATTTCTCCCTTAGAACTCCTACCGCAAGCTCCATATAAGAAATTCGTTAAAAAACGCTCTGCGTTACTCAACTTTCTATATCAATAATTATCTAACTTCTTTATCGTTTAGAACACCACATTAATTATTATTATCTTACATTATCCTCACTTTTTGTTTAAAATTCTTTTAGCGCCACAGGCGCCACTAAATAAACCATCAATGGAAAACGATTTTTTTAATATCATTAATATCATTATCATTACTTTTTAAAATAACATAGACATAAGTAGGTATCTGTGTTATTTCGTCATTTATGTAAGCATAAACTAATAGGACGTGATTATTCACATCACAACAACAATATGTTTTCGTTAGTAGGTACTATATCGCGCCAATAGATGTCGTTACGTGTTACTAAAAACGTAAAAAGTTGTTCCTAGAATACTTTAAATTGATTATATCTTTTGATAGAGTGAACCGATTGCGATGAAACAAAAACTAATCACTGCTCCGAGTTCTACACCATATTTGAGTATAAAAAGTAACCGTATTGGTTTGGTACTTTTTACGTTGACCCTGTTCAAATCAATAATCTGTCACATCCAAACAGACAAACAGACAAACCGACAAACCGACAAACAGACAAACAGACAAAAATTCCAAAAATTGATGAAATGCCATCTGTTGGTTATCCTTTAACACCCCAACTATTTTTTTTGGAAATATTTTCAATGTACAGAAACGTCTCGTCTACAGATTTATTATATGTATAGATAGAAGAAGATATAGATAGATAGATATGTAATCGACATACCTACCAACATCATGATTTGTTTCACTTTTATTTGAGTACCACTGACTGCTCTCAAAATGGTGAAGGAAAATATCGTGAAGAAACCGGCACGTCCTAGAACTAAAAATTCGAAGATATGTGACATCTTGCAACTCGCACTGGGCCCGCTTGGTGGATTATGGCCCACTCCCTCTTACAGAAAGAGGACACCTGTGTCCCAGAAGTGCGAAGATAACCAACTACTTAATTATGCTAGAATATTAAGACTTCTGGCTACTGGGATACTCCTAATAGATTAATCGAATAACGCTTTTGCCCGACCAGGCGGATCGAACTCAAGACCTTACACTCGACAGCCAACGAAGGAGTTATTGTTATGAACGCCCTCGTTTTAATAAAAGTTCACTTTAGACTTCAGGAATGAGGTCTTCCACTTTAAATGACGTGCTGTCAAATATTCTATACCAGCGTAACGAAGAGCATTGATAGGTATTTCAATATTGCATTTTTGACATGAAAACTGCAACTTTTCAGTGATGGAGCCCCCTGGCCCCATCCAGTTTAGATCTTTACCCAAATAGGTATTTTTGGTATAAGTAGGTATATAGTTCCCCAGACCGTATTTCGGCAATGACGGCATATTAAAATTGAGACTAGCCTTCGGCGCGGGAGATATTATCGCGTACAGTCACGAGCATAAGTATGTAAGCACTTGGCTTTATTCAAAGACGATTTTCTCCTTTATTTTTAAATGAAATTTTACGTTATTATATATACCAAAATAGTATTTTCGAACCCATAGGTTTATGTAAAGTGTCGTATTTCAACATTGCATTCGTTATTTCACGAAAAAGTTGCAATTGTAAGTTGCCAAGTGTTGACATATTAGTGCTCGTGACTGTACAAGTGTGTGCGCAGACACAGGTGCACTCTCTCTTTCCCCACTCTCATAATCCGATGAGACGAAGCGTAATCGTCCGGAGAGAGATCTGGCGCAGGGCCAATGGCTTAACATTCTTTTCGAGGCATTCTCACACAGCCAACTTCAAAATTCCTTTTGGAAAAACCCAATAGCACTATACCCGACTTGGGAATCGAACCGCGCTCAGGGGGCCTAAAAAGGCCACTTTGGCAGAATCATAAAACAATTAATTTCACGCAATTCATCTGTATGACAGTTTTGTCTGTATGACAGTATGGAGATTCGTAAAATGCAATAGGTACACCTCTGCCTAACCCTTCAGGGATATACAGGAAGATTTTTTTATCACCATCCAAATTTTTACAAGGTGTTCTACCCATGAATACGAACAACTTTCACTATGGGACCAAATCTGAAATCACGAAAAAAAAAAACAGCTGTTTCATACATTTTGGTCAAGTAGGTATTGAACTTTTGTATGAAACAGCTGATTTTTTTTTGAGATTTCAGATTTGGTCCCATAGTGAAAGTTTTTCATAATCATGGGTAGAACACACTGTAAAAATTTGGATGGTGATTAAAAAATCTCCCTGTAGGTATAGGTGTGAAACTGTCAAACAGATGAATTGCGTGATATGAATTGTTTTATGATTCTGCCATAGTGGCCTTTTTAGGTTTCCAGTAGTCTCTGAGACCACCGGGGTACTCAATGTTACTATACCTACAGCTGTGTTGGTATATTTTTTAAATTTTGTATTACTCGTCTATAACTAGACAGGCTTAAACTACCTTTTTACTATAGGTACTCATTTATTTTACCGTAACATCTAATTCTTACTCTAAACAAAACTTTCAGGAACGTAGCAGTTAAAATGTAGTGAAAACATGTCCAAGTTAGAGTTAAACTGAAAAGAACTGAAGTTTAATTATGAAGTGCAATATACGTGACCGAAATGAATTGTTGTAACGAGTATGTTGTAATGGCGGTGACAGACAAGCGATGACTGTCGTGCGGTTTTCAGCTTATAAATTGTTACCTTAACATTTAATAACATCTGAGCCCCAATTCTGTGTGGTAATTATTATTCCCTGCGTAATCTTACCACGTGCAAACCACATTTTTCAGTTCAAAACAACCCCAACTTCGCGTTCATTTCGCGCGGTTTCGTTTATTGTGCCATAGAGAATACGTTATTAGCAGATGTCGTGATTAGCTAAGGTATTGACGTGATTTCGAAATAAGGAGTCATTAAGTAGTCATAGTGAATTAGGGCCTCATTACTTAACTCCTGTGTTCCCCAAAGGGCTAAGCAGAGGATTGATTGCGCCAGTTTTGTTTTTTGAAGCAGAATTTGGAAAGGTACATGGTCCATATTTTCAATATTGCCCACCAACATAAAACGTACAGAAATCTAAAAGAGCAGCTTGAAGATAACGAAGTAGTTTGTCATTGTGATTTCTCTGAGAATTACGCATTGCAAAACTTCGCTGTACACTGAAAGAAATTCTAGCTGTACACTTTGGCGCTTCACAGTACCTATAGTGACATATTTTTATATGTCACTGGGTGTTAGCCTATTTTTACTAACAAGGCAGAAATCCTAAATCCGGGTTCCTACAGAGATTTTGGTGTAAAAACTCAAAAAAATTGCAAGTCTTGGGAATTAAAACAAAGACCCCACACTTAGCAGTTGCACATGCAACAACATTCTACCTCTAGACTATAAGGCAGGGAAACTGCATTTAAGAGCGTTTACGCCGTACGGCATTTCATACAAACTTTCAAGCCCTTTTTTTATTAAAGAACTTATTCGAAATGGAAATCTCTGTTTCTATGGAAAATTTAAAATCGGTCTAATTTGGCTGTAACACTATCTTTCGAAAATGTTATTAACAAATTTTTTTGACCTTTGTATCCTGCTTATGCGTACAAAGTTTTATTAAAATCGGTTCATTAATTTCGAAAAACAAGGGCTTGAAAGTTTGTATGAAATGCCGTACGGCGTAAACGCTCTTATAATATTTAAATTGTCTTCCTAGCTACCAGGCAACGGACTTTGTCAGCTGCAGCAGAGTATATAAAAAAGGTCGACTTGATTCACTTTTTAAATGCATGCATTCGTATTCATTAGTTCGTCTGGCAGGGCGTAATGTTCCTGTTTCACATGGGAATAATATATAATAACAACATACCTTTATTATATCTGTACGCTTTTCAATTTAATCATGTTATATTTCAGTGAGTGTAGTTGTAAATTAAAATTTTAAATGTAGACTCCTATTTGCTGTACCTACTCAGGAGAGGCTCGTGGCTGAATAATAACAGCCACGCGGCTCGATCTTCAAGGTTCAGCAACGATTGTTGGGGGTGGTCCATGGATAGGTGACCTTTCCTTAGGATACGGAGACCCCTCCGTGCCTCGGAAAGCACGTTACCCGTTGGACCCGGCTGTCTTTGTAGATCTTTGACAATCGTTACGGGTTGTCAGACACTCGGTTGTCTGACGACCAGTCTTGCCAAGGGGTATATCGTGTTTACCAGTAACTGGGTTGTTCAAGTCAGATAAGCAATAGCTTCATGATGCTGGTTTAGTTTTGGTTCAAAAAGTACAACATAATCTGATAACTTTAATGTTATTCTCTGCAATTACTGGATTATGTTTTAGGAGATAATACAAGTAATAACACTTGTTATACCCAAAAACATAGAGTGAGATATTTTATGTGTGCCACAGACTATAAATACTAATTTCCATTCGTCACTGGTAAGGAGAAAATGCTAAAGCGCCATTTGGGCTAAAATGAGTTATATTATATAATTATTATCGTTGGATTAGTTTTTTTTTTTGTCTTGAAACCTAATCAGACAGACGCAGAAAAAAAATCTAATCGAACGATATATTATATACCTAACTCATTTTGGCCTAAATGGCGCTTTAGCTTTTTCTCCTTTCCAGTGACGATTATGCTGAATGTGCTAGCTTCTTTCTCCTATTTACCATATTAAAAAAAACTTTGTTAAAAACGCCACATAGCTTCACAACTCAATTACTTGTATACGTATGCATGTCTTGTATGTGTTCCGTCGCTTCATTTTCCGGTATTTACGGGCGGGACGGTTACACGCCCGAATAAGGAAATGAGCTCGCTAACGATACGACTAACTTGTCCTTATGGGCTCCTGGTACTTTCAGTTCGGGGTACCTAACTTTAAAATAGTGGTTTAGGTTGATAAGTTTAAATATTGGGTACAAGTTATTTACTATTTAATGTACGTAAGTAACAACTAATACTTGCCGATTTAATTCATCATCATCTGCTTAGCCTTTTCCCAACTATGTTGGGGTTGGCTTCCAGTCTAACAGGATGCAGCTGAATACCAGTAGGTATATTACATGGAGCGAATGCCTATCTGACCTCGACAACCCAGTTATTGGGTAATACGATACCCCTTGGTAAGACTGGTTGTCAGACTTTCGGGCTTCTGACTACCCGTAACGACTGTCAAAGATCCACGAATGACAGCCGGGACCAACGGCTTAACGTGCTTTCCGAGGCACGGAGGGGTCTCGATATGTAAAGATGGTCACCCATCCACAGACCAACCGCGGCAAGCGTAGCTTAACCTGATCGATCGACCTGTGCGGCTGTTATTATTTAGCCACGGTCCCCTCTCCCCTCCAGGAAGTATCTACATATGAATTTAAAATGTCATATTGGTACTTGCCCAGATTAGAACCCGTGCATGAGAGGCAACGCCATACCTAAACGCTGGGCCATCACGACATATTCTTGATTTAATAAAACTCTGTATATCAATATCCACAGATCATCCCACATTACATTAACTACCCACACATTATCCTTACCAATAGGATCAAATTGGCAATCAAGTTTTATAGAAAATCTAGTTAAAAAGCTATAATTTTCTTGCAGTTAACGTTAGTTAGAGTCAAGTATTAGTCTTTCCATCCACCGTTTAGACGCAAAGGTAATCCAGCAACACATGAAAAATTCAATTTGTTCGAGTGGTTCATAGCTGTGATGATTAATCCGTGCTGGATGTGACTGATGGACGCGCTCTGTACCTTTTTACATATTGTGTTAAATTTAGTAATTTTAGTTCAGGTGCATCGTCTTCACATATAATTAATTAGCTGCGCCTCGCCGTTTCACCCGCATTAGTCTCGATTCCGTGGGAATATCGGGATAAAAAGTCCTAGTTCCTAATTCAGGTTTTAATATAAAATAATATTAATTTAGATTTGTATAGAAATTATTGTAAACTATTTTAAAAGAGTGACGGCAGGTTCTTGCTCATTCTCCTCCAATCGAAACTACCTTTTGGAAGGGCCACATAGAATCAAAAAATTATAATATTTTCTTTAAAAAAATTACGTTCAAAAGTGCCTTTTATGTGCTTTGAAATAAATGCTTTTTTGACTTTGAGTAGCTTAGTGTACGCATGGTCTTTGGGTACGAACAGCACCATTTTTCCTTTTTTTTTAAGGATGGGAAATCATCAAATGACCTCTCCCGCTCTGGGTGGAGCGGAGGGGAGTGTCAGACTCCCCTTCCGACTGTCTAAAACCCATCCGTGTTCCTTCCTTAGCCCTTTATGTTCCGGGGTAGCGGTGACCCTTTCGGACAATCCCGCTGCAGTACCATTTTTCCTGGGGGACGTTTCGTGTCTGTGTGTTCGTATAAAACATGGTTTAATTTGAGCGCACTCATTTTATTAAATTGAAAAGGACATTGTTTTAAAGTAATTTAGTATGTTATGGTAATAAGGGGCTCGTGGCGAAATGATAACAGCCGCACGGGCCCATGCTGCGGTCGGTTCTTGGATGGGTTGACTTGACCATCCAATGCATATCGAGACTTCTACGTGCCTCGGAAAGCACGTTAAGTTGTTCATTGATTTAGAGATCACTTTACTTTGGGCCCTTTTTTTTTAAATCTGAAAGTGAGCTCCTTACCACAGGGCTCCTATATGAAACTTTTCAAATATATTTTCAGTGTTCTCTCATCATGCCGCACCTACTCAGCTATCAACTTTTCAGCTTGCGTATGGTTGCTCGCAAACACCCCCCCTCCCCCACAAATAAACCCCCTACCAATAAACTAAAATATAAATTTTACATCTTCGTTAAAACCAAATCGGTCGACTCAAGTCCTCGCATTCTGCAATTCAAATCGTTCGGATGTATCGATATTGTGCGACGCGAAGAGTGTCTTGCGTCTATCGATGTCGATACTAGAGTGCACCGCACGACACTCGATACTTTCTCATCTAAGAGATGTGAACTTTTGTGTCGAAAATATTTTTATAAGTCAGCCCAAAACCTACTCTGAAGAAACTTTTTTGAAAAAGTACCCAACTACCCAAGGTTCAGAAAATTCCTTGTAGCATTAAGTACGCCTTATGTATAGTCTTATCATATTATTATGTTTGCGGATGAATGGAGTCAAATTATGCGTCTATTATGTCAAGTGTTCTGTGAAAGAAAGTATTCAAGGGAGTCCACTGTCTCTTGTCAATTTAAATTCAATTATAAACCACATTGTTGTCAATATTAAGTAGGTATATGGTTTATGTTTCAATTCGAATTAATGTAATTGGTGCTGTACCGTTTTAATTAACTGTAAATAAATCAGGCAAGTACGTGAAGTTAAAAAAAAAGTTTCTCGGGATGGGGCCGTAGGTACCTACCTACCTACGCCCCCATACCGAGGAACTTTTTTTTTGGGACGTGGGACATTGCTGTACCTACCTAGGTACAGCAATTTATGCCCCACGTGCATTTAAAAGAGACATAATTATTTATTTCAAATGATGTATTTACACCTTACAAGTGGTGGAAGTTTAATAAACTTATCGGTAGTTATATTTTCGAGCCGTTTGGCGTTGAAAGCCTCGGGCCGTGGAGCCAGAGTGCTCATGGCTTGTTCAACGACATCACCAAACGGCTGGTTGGCACTGCCCATGACAAAGGCTGGTTTTTACCTTGGCCAAAGAATCAGTATTGCCATACAACGTGGCAATGCCACCAGTCTCTTGGGTACTTTACTTGAAAACCGTCATGTATTCATTGAGTTTCCTTAAATCTGTAATTCAATTGTAAAGAAAACACTTGGGAGTTATTTACTAGTTATTAAATAATATTCTGGCGACGCACATTGGGTTACGAAGACATAGATCTACTAAGTTTTGTTTCCCGTGTGTCACTCTGCAAGTCGTGTCACGAGTAACTAATCTCATTTATTTTCTCCGCAACCCCTTTACTAATAAACGTTGTATAGCGTCTGTATAGTTACACAACGCTTTTTCTTCTTCTTTCGAAAGTCAAATTAGGTACTGACGACTGAAATCGGTGTGTAACTATTCATCTGATATAACACTTTTATTCGGGCTTATGATCATAATTACTTACCTACTTACACACGTACAAAATATTCCATCATTGCTTTGTCCACCTCCTATTGTCCACTGTCCAGTAAAAAATCACCGCGTAATTCTACCACAAATAGTGTCTACACAAGAATGAGAGATAAATGGTATTTTATTAAAATGTAACTCACTATTATTTACGAAAACTAGACACAATAAGGAGGAATGGCGATGTTTCTATAAACTTTTTTCCTTTCAAAAGGACGTGGTAGGTACTTATAGGCGTTTGTACTTATGGTCTGTTCAAAAAGTATCTGATGTAAAAGTAAAACAAATGGATCAGAAAACGTACCTACCTGTGGATGCCAATTTGTAGTCAATCTGCCTAGCCTTTTCCGAACTATTAATCATCCATCCATCCATCCATCCTCACAAAATTTCGCGTTTATAATATTATTAGTAGGTACAACAGTAAAGTGAAGCCGGTTTCGTAAACATGTGTGCACTTACTGATCTGTAGTTTGATTGTAAATATTGTCTTAGGTAGGAAGTAGGATAGGATAAAGATTAATTATTTATTAGATTGTTTTATAGCACTAGGTACCTAGTAACAAGTGACAAAAAACTCTTTTGAATAATGTATTTATACCCGAAAATGTTGTAACGCTAGAATACTATAAAGCTGTTAGGAATATTAGTACGAGTACATCATCATCTGCCTAGCCTTTTCCCAACTATGTTGGGGTCGGCTTCCAGTCTAACCGGATGCAGCTGAATACCAGTATTTTACATGGAGCGACTGCCTATCTGACCTCCACAACCCAGTTACTGGGTAATACGATACCCCTTGGTAAGACTGGTTGTCAGACTTTCGGGCTTCTGATAACCCGTAACGACTGTCAAAGATCTACGAATGACAGCCGGGACCAACGGCTTAACGTGTTTATTAGTACGAGGACATACTTAGTCGTATCGAAATAGACGTTTTTTGCGGCTTAAATTTTTTACGTTAACTTAGAAGTTTGATTTTCTCACAACTTCAAAGGACTGTACCCGAGTATGTGGTTTTAATTTAAATTCGATACATCTACGCGTTCCCAAGATTAAGGGTCACAGACAGACAGACGGACAACAAAGTGATTCTATAAGGGTTCCGTTTTTTCCTTTTGAGGTACGGAACCCTAAACACCCTGTTCCATAAATATTGACAGCAAAGGTAATTGCATTTTTGTATGAAACAGTTGATTTATTTTTTGTTGTGTTGAAAATTTTTTACGGTTTAGAATCATCTGCTGAAGTTGTGGTTATACAGTCAGCGCGTCGATGTAACAAAACTTGTGTTAATAAATACTTAAAAAGTAAAACTATGTTAGTAGCACTTCACTAGCTTGTCCTTATGCTGTCACCATGGCAATTAACTCGCACGGTGTAAATCAGACTTTAGTCTTCTCTTACTGAAATCTCGAATCACTAGTTTGTAGTTTTTTTCAGTTCGAATCACGTCTTTTTTTCAAGGTTCTCCGACTGTTTTCAGAGCTCATTCAGTCCGTAAAAATACTTCGTGAAACATGAAAAAAACACATAAGCGGGAATGGTCCTGACGGAACTCGGAACTAAGTAACAAGGAAATGAGAGTTGATTAATTACAAAATATCATTAGTGTGCTAGGTCATTAACTTGTGTAGGTGCCTATCAACATAATATGGGTGCTCAATGAGCATTAATGCCTTGTAAAGGTAGGTAAGATTAGGGAGATGTGGTGCAGCCTGGGAAAGGCCTATGTCGAGCAGTAGATTGCGATAGGCTGAATTGATTGATTGATAAATAAGATTTAATATTATCCAGGCTAATGCCCACACTAGAATTCGAACAAATAAGAAGCATTCGATGACTGTTCAGGGGGCCTAAAAAGGCCACTTTGGCAGAATCATAAAACTTCTCAACTATGTTTAGGTCGGCTTCCAGTCTAACCGGATGCAGCTGAATACCAGTATTTTATATGGATCGACTGCTTATCTGACCTCCACAACCCAGTTTCTGGGTAATACGGTACCCCTTGGTAAGACTGGTTGTCAGACTTTCGGGCTTCTGACTACCCTAACGACTTTCAAAGATCTACTAATGAAAGCCGGTACCAACGGCTTAACGTGCTTTCCGAGGCACGGAGGGGTCTCGGTATGTAAAGATGGTCACCCATCCACAGACCAACCGCGGCAAGCGTAGCTTAACCTGTTATTATTTAGCACGTCCCTTTCTTCCACCTGAATCCTCATTATTTACATGACATAGATACATCGGTATAATGATACAAATTAAAATTGATGCAACAGACTTGCAAGTAATGACCAGCTATCATCGTTGTTCTAAATAGGTCTGTTTCTACCTTTCATTGTTTGAATAGCACAAGGTAGGAGCGGTAAGCGGGAAGTACCTATAAACTGGGGGACTAATAAGGCCACTTTGGCAGAATCATAAAACAATTCATATCACGCAATTCATCTGTTTGACAGTTTCACACCTATATATCCCTGAAGGGTTAGACAGAGGTGTACCTATAGCATTTTACGAATCTCCATACAAAACTGTCATACAGATGAAATTGCGTGAAATGAACTGTTTTATGATTCTGCCATTAGGCCCCCTGTTCTTGCTTAGGAGAAAGAGTTGAAACGGAGTAATGCACACCACACTCGTTTCTTTCCACACCTCACGATAGAAGGGAAAACTTACGACTGGAGCCGAGTAGGTATACGCGATTCAGCGTCACCGACCGACTGGAGCTGAGTGACTGTTCAGAAAGAGCGTGACTGTTCAGAAAGAGCGCACAGTGCGCCTTGTATCCGGTCAACGGCAAAGTGTCGCTCTATAGATACAAAAAGGAGGTGTACTGTATTAACACACCTCTGCCTACCACTTTACGAAATATAATATAAATATCACACCTTCTGGCGCGGTAAAGGCTATAACCGTATTTTAAAAGTTCATGGAATGACAGTACGGCAACAGCCGTGTAATTTGGTACTTTCTTTACGTCAAACACGGTTATCGCAGTGTAAATAGACTTTATGCTTAAATCAATAAGACAGATATCATGTTAAATTACTATAAAAAACCAGTGGTGTACGAGCTCACAATATGTGCCATACCTACACGTCAACAGATTTCATCCACAACGGTCTATACGGATAGGTACGGTTATAGCCGTCTATCGCTCTAGGTAAACGATTTAACTTTCAGTGATATAGTTGATACCTACGGTTGTGACAGTATTGAGATTTTGTATGAAAAATTCGACTGTCTTTCTCTATTATAGGGCCGCGCCGGAAAGTGTTAATAAACTATGTCCCGTAGATATCATACGTTGTGTGAAATACTAGAAAAACCTCCTGCTTAAAGATTAGGTTTAAATGTCAAAAAACGTATGGTTAAGCAGAAGGTAATCGTTAACTCTAAGCAACGTCTGTAGCGCTAAGGAAGGGGGGCTATGTATTGTACAATTATTTTTTTTTGTTTTGAGTTCTCTTCTATTAAGGCTGAATAAGAATTTGACTGCGTTGATCCCTCCAACCTCTTAAGACTTGTACCTCTCTAGAGCTGGTAAGTAGGCACAATTATACTGTACCTTTATCCCTACGAGACTGTTCCAACAATGCTTTTAGTGCAAACTTACATTTGTGCGTCCAAAACTAAGAGTTTGGAGCTATTTTCGTAACGATCTTTTGAATGGGTTGTAATTACTGAATGAACTCTACTGTTTGATTCCTTTACCAGAATGAACGCTTTCTACGAAGAAAGTATTCATACAAAGGCAACCATGCGAATGGTTGCCTTTCATAGTCAACTCATTTATGATATACCTACGTAGTAGGATGAGAGAGGCATCTTGCCATCTTTGAGATGATCAGACTCACCGCGCGAATTCCACATCCATACTTATTTATAAATACGAAAGTAACTCTGTCTGTCTGTATGTTACCTTTTCACGCCTAAACCACTGAACGGATTCCGATAAAATTTGGCTGAGAGATAGATTGCATCCCGGGGCCCTCCCCGTCCCTACATAGGATAGTTTTTATCGACATACCTCGCGGGCGAAGCTGCGGGCGGAAGTTAGTTAGATATAAATTAGAAAGTAAGTAATGTAGCGGAGACGCCCCTCAGCTAGATGGAAAGATAACCTTAAAAAGGTGGCTGGGACAGACTCGATACGGAAGGTGGAGGATAGGGTGGTGTGGCACAACCTGGAATAGACCTATGTCTAGCAATGGACTCAATAGGCTGAGTTGAAAGTAATGTAAGTAGATATACATAGTATGATTCTATTTAGAACTATTTATAACGACTAAGTACAACTCGGTATCTAAAAGTACGTGATTTGGTACTTTATATAATGTCAATTCTCTTCATTATCATATGGTTGGTCAACTAATCAAATAAGTTGACTTTGACATCTAAGGCCTGAGTTCACCAACATTCTAACCATCGGTTAGGTATTTAAACAGTTGATTTCCTTAGGGAATTTGACATAAATCAACTGTTTAAATACCTAACCGATGGTTAGAATGTTGGTGAACTCAGGCCTATAGATATCTAAACTAATATATAAAAATCTAAACTGGAGTGTTCTAGAACCAACAATTCGAAGACATCTACCGACATGCACTGGGCCTGCGTGGTAGATTACAGCCCACTCCCTCTCGAAGAGAGGAGGCCTGTGTCCCAGCAGTGGGAACATCATAGGATGATTATGCAATTGCTTCATACGTTCGAAAAATATGTCTGTTCAAAAACGTAAGTAAATAACGCAATTGTTGTTAAGCCGTCAAAATTAAAGCCATTGCTACTTACGTGTTACGCAATTATCCTGCTGTTTTGATAAGGATTTCAAAATAAAATAGCCCAATCCAAGATGAATCTGCCTTATATTTTACAGTTTCATTTTATATAATAACACCAACAATTATGAACATTTGCATCGCTACTATAATAATTATACAAATAATGGGGTATACATATTAAATACATTTAAGAACTTGCGTTTTTTCTTCGTATACCCACAAGGTTTTTATATTGATATTTTAACAAGTTTTGTACGTAGGTACTTAATTGAATTTGTAGGATAGAACAGTGGCAACATCTATTGGTAAAATCATTCATATCAGGCAATTGACATTTTAAATTGTAATTTTTTTATTTGACGCTGCTATTTTTTTATTATAGTGACATCTATCGGTGATCACATAAATCAAATACAGTTTTTTCGTGGAAAGAATGACAATAAATCGCTAACATTAACAATGTATTTATTAGATTAAGAGCTTTACACTGCTGGCTTTTGGATGAGATACATAATACATTGATTAGGGTCCTTTATCATTTTGCAATTACAATAATAAAATTATAAATGCAGCATTAGTATCAGGTATTACAAAAATATAGTTGGTCGTGTAAATATTTGTTTTTTTTTAAAGTGAAGATAGAACAGATTGTCAATTTACTTGGCTTTAACAAACTAAATTACATATTGAATAATAGGTAAATAATGTATTCTATGAATGCTACATAAATAATGAACTTTCAGTTTGCTATACACAATAACTTTGAATAGAAACCTATACAATGTGAAATTATTTTCAGATGCTGAATAAATAATAAATATATTGTAAACGATGAGTGATGTATCAATATTTAGTATGTGTGTAACGTAGATTTTTAAGGATACATAATAACACCTTATATTTTTATAAATGGCACATTTTATCTTAAAGTCTATTCTATACAACTATTTGCCAATTGCAACCCAACCTTACAATTGACGTTTTTAAATACAATAATTAAAATTAGAGTATTACATTAAAACATATGGAACGAATGTACTGAATTAGAATAATAATACCTATAAATACAAGAAAACAAATTTTGAAATTAATAACGTCAGTCAATCTTTGGTATAATTTGTTTATAGTTTATTTTATTTATTTCTCTTCGGGTGATGATGCTCTCTGAAAAGAAAAACAAATAATGTGTTATTAGATAAAAATGTTAAAGATTAACACCGCATAAAAATTTGAAATGCATACCTACGTTTTCTCTATAAAAATTCAACGGCGAGATTACAACGGTGATAATTTTTGCTCGTATATCGAAACTATAGTTTAAATTTCTTCTCCATCAGACCATTATTTTATGAAATATAATTCTGCTTAGATTTTTAGAACATAAAATATTTATAATAAAACAATAGAGAGTGCAACCAGTTCGGTCAATCGACGTCGGTCATCTCCTCAGAATGTTTCACTTCATACATCGCAGGTACATTAGGCCACACGTTAGTAGGTAGTAACAAAAACAGTATATCCTGGACACTTATTCTAACGAAACTCCATACTACTCTAGGCCAGGTCAAAGCCAATGTTATTACCCAATGTGCGGTCAGCTCTACGATTCAAAATATGTCACGGTGTCGTCAATCGACCGCGGTCTGTTTGCACCCTAAGAACCCTAAGAAGTACTTATTATCGTACCATGATTTGCCAGATCTTCATCTTAGATAACAGGTCGTCGTCCAGCATGGGTTTGGCTTCAAAATTCCTGCTGAGTGGCAGTTCTACGGGACCCTCGTCGTTATCAACCCTGAAAACGAAAAGAATAAGGTTATCGTAAATAGAAATGGATACTTAGTCTAGATCGGAAAATCGAGTACAAAAAGTTAGTGAGCACTAGAATTTAACATAAAAAGTATTAGGTAGTTTTTAGTCTCAAAAATAAATGGCATTTATCCATCCAAAAGGCGTTAATTATTCAAAATGGACCTTAGGAAATGTTTACACAACAATGCGAATAGGATTTTTAAATCTAATTTATGTCTCATATCGCCAGTCTTGAACATTTTTTGTTTGAAAGCTTTTTGTAAAATTCTATCCATTCACAGGACGCAAAATATTGGAAAATCGACTTAAGAACCTTGAATAATTTTTTTTTAGGTCTTTAGCCTATCTAGGCACATCATTCACAATACAGTGGAAGGAAATCTGGTCATTCCTTCAACCTACTTGAATATTGACCCTATCCCGACATTACGTCACAAAATAATATTGTAATGTAATGTAGACTAGCAAAGAAGTAGTGACTAGCCATAACTATTCGGTTTTGGTCAGTAAGTAAAGAACGGGTTTACCGAATAGGTATTGAAATATTGCTTAGGTATTATGGGGTATTAACTAACCTGAGAGATCTAATCTTGAATCTACCAGTTATTTTATTGTAACCGACTCTTATCTTCTATACTTATAATAAATCTGTAGAGAGGTCAATTCTGTACATGATATATATTTTCAAAATAACTATCAGGGGGTAATAAGTGATCGATACTGATGCCAAAAATGCAATCAGTAAAATTTTTGTCTGTCTGTCTGTCTGTCTGTATGTTCCTTATACAAACAAAAACTACTCGACGGATTTTAACGAAACTTGGTACAATTATTCTTCATACTCCTGGGGAGGTTATAGTATACTTTTCATCACGCTACAATGAATAGGAGCAGAGCAGTGAAAGGAAATGTTGGGAAAACGGGAGAAGTTGCTCCATTTTTTAAGCTTCCGTCGCGTGTGCAGCCTTAATGGTTAAAGCTACATAGAAATCATTTATGACGGAAATGTTCTACATAAAATTATCTAAAAAATATCCTACTACAGCATATGTCTATCTTTTATGGTTGACTCACAATAACACGTGTAATTCCCGATACCTTAGCAGTTCGGAGCTTTCTGATTATATTTGTTTACTCTTACGTTTATAATACTCTCACTCATCCCTAATTAAAAGAAGTTAATATTATTACCTATTCAATAAAAAAAGAATCATAGTAATCGGTATAGAAACACCAAACTTCGTCGCGCGTGAATACTGAATCATGCCATAAGGATTATTTTTGTGTAACGGTTGCCGCGCTCGACGCGGGTCGCGGCGGTAGGGTAAGGGAGGTCCGAGCGCGAGCTTCATTCAATATTTGGCTGTTGATGCGTTCAGAGCGTTCGACCTTATTGACAGACGATAATTGATATTAACAAACCGTGCTTATCAGCGCGACTTTTAGTCTTTAAATAGTTTATTTGAATTTATTTTGTTGTTTTTTATAAAATAGGTATTAGTTGTTGTGTTATTAGACCGACACAGAACCCAAAAATGTGATTAAAAAAAAATTCTGTCTGTCTGTCTGTTTGTTCAGGCATCACGCAAAAACTACCGGTTCGATTACGATGACACTTGGTATAATTATTCTTTAATATCCTGGGCACCACACTGGGTACTTTTTATCCCGGAAAAAAATATACAATAAAAAACAAACTTAATTTTGCGGTTCGATCCCTAGACCCGATTACTGTACCAACCGCAAATAATAAGTTTGTCGTAGTACACGACGAAGATAATAATAATAGGCGAGCGTTCGTTCATATTAGCATTCTATAAATTGTATGTTATAACTGCTACTTGCAATTCCAAAACGTGCTTCTCAGTGCGACATTTTTATTCCTTTTAGTTTTTACTAAGTACAGTTTAAGGTAGACTTATTTAGGTTTATTTTTATAAGTCGTTTTTATAAGTAAGTATAGATTTTAATTTTAAAGTATGGGTAGTATATTTGATAGTGTACGTAGTGACCGTAGGTTATTTTATAAAACTGTTAGGTAGGATAAGTCATTCGTATAGATATTAGTTTTTAGGGATTTTGCTTATTTATTGAGTTTAGATTAGTTCATCATCTGCCTCATCTGCCTAGCCTTTTCCCAACTATGTTGGGGTTGGCTTCCAGTCTAACCGGATGCAGCTGAATACCAGTATTTTACATGGAGCGACTGCCTATCTGACCTCCACAACCCAGTTACTGGGTAATACGATACCCCTTGGTAAGACTGGTTGTCAGACTTTCGGGCTTCTGACTACCCGTAACGACTGTCAAAGATCCACGAATGACAGCCGGGACCAACGGCTTAACGTGCTTTCCGAGGCACGGAGGGGTCTCCATATGTAAAGATGGTCACCCATCCACAGACCAACCGCGGCAAGCGTAGCTTAACCTGATCGATCGACCTGTGCGGCTGTTATTATTTAGCCACGTATCATCAGAAATAGGTTTATTTAGGTAGGTAGGTATTTTATATTCTGTTATTGAGTTTTTTTTTTATTAGGTAGGTACTTAGGTTTACTTTTATAATTTAATATAAAATTCAAAGTCCTGTGATCCTGTCTGACTGATTATATCAATGCACAGCCTAAACCGCTGGTCATAGAGACATAAAATTTGGAGTGTGTTCTTTGTGAAGTGTATATAGGTATCCACTAAGAAAGGGTTTTTTGAAATTCCACTCCTAAGAGGGTGAAATTTCTCGCGGACGAAGTCGCGGGCAGAAGCTAGTAATAAATAAAGAGGAAGTACATACTTAATTTTATAATCCCTCCATCTATACAAAGTCACTAAACAAATACTTACATCAGTTTGTTAGTCGCGGGCGAGTCGTCTTGCATATTCATCTGGTAGATGGCGTCAATGTCGTCGTTCTTTGTAGTCAACTGGTTCGCGTGATTCTGGAATTTAAAGATAGATGGCGGTGATATAAATTTTACACAAGCATTGAAGGTTAGTGCCTAGTGTTTAATTTTCTACCGGTCTATGAAAAAAGCCGAAATTATACGTTCTTATGAAGGGTCTCTTCTACCTATTTCAGCCTCCACGAAGCATTACCGTGTACAGTTAGAAGGATATGTGTGCTGGTGTAATTACAGGCACAAGAGATTTAATTTTGTCCCTATTATGGCAATTCAGGTGTACCTGTGGTAATTTACAGATGTCGTTGGTGGTGGCAAACATTTAACATCAAGCGGGCCGACGGCTTCTTTGCTACCCATTAACATAAAAAAACGGTGCTTACCAGCTCTGCATTGGCGGCCATGCGTCGGAGCAGCCTGGTGAGGTACCAGTCAGGGGCTGACGCTGGAGGCTTGCCGGACCTCTTGCCGTGCGCTGGAAGAGAAAAAAAAAAATTATGCAAAGAGTTAAAGCTTTAGAGTAGCCCTCACCGCTAAAAAAGTGTCCGCACTGACAAGAGTGAACTCATACAACCGGTATTTCATGCAATGCATATGTCGCAGCCAACTGGTTAAATTAGCCGTTCAGTTAACCGCCTAGCCTTTCAACTAAACGGCGGCCGTTCAACTAACGGCCTGAATGATATTCAATTACAGTTTAGGTTGTAAGTCTGTAACCAATCACGCGCGAGCCGAATTGGTCGCAGTAATTAAGGCATTGCACCCCGACCAAGTGGGTTAGGTTAGGTTAGAACTGTGAAAACCGCGTGCGAGCCGAGGGAGGAAGCGAGGCGAGCACTAATTCTAAAGGCCAGGCAGTCAACTGAACGGCTAATTTAACCAGTTGGCTGCGACACATATACAGGACGTCTCACGGATATGCCACATGGAGGGAAAGTACCTTGAATATTGTAGATAGAACATTTTACTGAAAGAAGACTTTATATGAATTTAAAAAAACAATTTAAACTGCATTCATAGATATTTAAATAATTACATAGTTGAACTGGAAATCGAACCCGTTACACGAGAAAAATAATCACCTGTAGCGGCTGTAGCTTTATCATACCGATCGAAAGGCTTCATCATAAGAATTATTTTTTGCTAAATAACATAGTGTCAAAAATAAAAGGAAGACTATGAATTTTACCATCCCGTACTGCAAAATTATAGGTACTCCGACTTTTAATTAACTGCAGTAAAATGACACTTCGTAATAAATCATTTCGGACTGCGTTTAGAGATAAGCATGTCAAATAAGTTTCGTTTGTTACACTATTCTGTACTAGAAAAAGAAGATTTCTTGATGGCTCGAAAAAACAAAAAGACGCCAGTTTCAGTCATTTAGGTTACACATAAGCTGTCAATTTAGCTGAAGCTAATAATAAGTCCGACTATAGTATGTACCTAACCAAAAACAAGTGCTAAAAATTATAGAAGCTACCTCTGGCGCTTGCTTTAATTCTACATTCAAACCTTTGAACATGTTCGACCGGACATGACATGTCCCTTTCAATCCTTTAATATCCTGCCAATCCTGTGTTGGAAGTTTTGTTGCCCACAGTTATGTTCAGTCCTTGTCAGTTTGCTCACGAGTGAAAGAGATAGACTGATAACCTATTCTATCATACTGATTTTGACACATCGTTAATTTTAATAGAAGTTCTGTGCTGGTAGAACGTACTTATCTACTTAAGTAACAAGTAAGTAGTAAGCACAGCCTAGTCATTTGGTAGTTTTACCTGGAAAGGTTTCCGGGAGTTTTGAAGCTGGGTAATTTTATAGATGTGCTCTTTCCGAATTTCAACTTTGCCACCTCATATCTTTGCCGCTCGCGCCGCAATATTGGAAAAATGGCGCATAATAGCAGGAAATAAATGATATATGGGAAGCTCTAGTTTATTTGGTATAATACACATATTTCTATCGTAAAATGAGTCAGAATCGAGATATTGGCAAAAAACTGCTACTAGGCGCCATTTTTTCAATATGGCAGCACGAGCTGCAAAGATAACCCTACGCGTTCTCCAAAGTCCCAACAGAGACCCAAATTCCCATCTCTTTAAAATTCTGTCGATAAACATTCGATTATTTTCATTGTATCCCTCAAATTAATATTCATCCCTAAACGTGCAGTGTTTTCCCTAAACACTAACCCTATAAAGCTGCGTCCACATTTGACAACAGAGGGGCAATTCTCGAAACTTTAAGAACGTTCACAGTTTGATAAAAATATATTTTTCCAAACAGTGTTGTAAAATATATATTTTCCGATACATCGAAGGGCCTATGTCATGGTGCTTTTTATACGCACTTTTAATGTAACACGAGTCAGCTGAGCGTCGTCTGAACATTTTCTTGCCTTATTAAACATGAAAAATTATTTTTGCAGAACGTATACCACTCGTCGACGGCGCGTTAAAAAAAGAAATGTGTAGGGGCCCTAAACGTCAGCACAATTTATCATAGAGTGATGATAGCTCGTCATCTACACGACAACCATTCGCAAAAAAAATACAACAATTTTGTCTCAAGACGCTGTTTTTATCAACTAAGCCCGCGCAATTTTCTGTACCTAGCCTTGTACGGACGAAGCCTTAGCAATAACAGGGTGCCCTGATTATGCTCATTACGGTCTGATGTCAGATTAAAACGTCGACAGGTGACTTGTATTAGAGATTAAAACATAACGGAGATTAATATACCTAATGTTATTGTTCTTCAGGGATCTTTCGGGATTCTGGTGTGTCGTAACATTTGCTCGGAAAAGCCAGAAAGCTATGTTGAAATAGAAAAAAATAGGTATGTAATTTGCATTCGCGATTTATTTGCCAAAAATATAAACAAATATGAGTTTATGGAAAAAATAACTTTAAATCCTATACAACAAAGTTCAGTTTCCGCTACAACTACAAACTTTTTTATAACTATTTCAATAGTGCTAGTCACTCTGAAATCAACTTAATTTTCTCTAAGATAAAGTTGATACTTGTTTAACTTGAAATAATATTAAATGAAGCATAAAGTTTGAATAGACTTTATGTAAGAAGGTATTCACACAAACATAACATTTTACATCACGGCCCACGGCCGTTTTCGCTGAAGGGTTAGACAGAGGAGTAGGTACCTTAGTATCGACACCCACATTTCACCAGTCCCATAAAATAAGGGGCCAGCTGTCTTATTTTATTTTGATGTTCAAAAAGTGGTGTTCTCAGCCTAATTTGAATAGGTACTTAAATTACTTTTCATTTTTTTTTAATTCTATTTGCCAAATGTAAAGTTGATCTCAAATTGTAAGTAAGTAAGATCTAAAGGAAGATTTAGCTCGTCTTAAAATGAACAACACCCTAATTTTGTTAAACACTTTTAATCGCAATCTGTATAATTTTGAAGGATATTGCTCCATGTGTTCCAAAAATGTGTCTGCTCAACAAAGTAAATACCGCAATGAACATTGTTGAACTGTCAAAATGAATTCTGTTGCTTCTGTTAGTGAGTTACGCAATTAGACGCGAAGCCTGCCGAAAAAAAAAGAGGCTCACAAGAGTAGATTTATTGGTTTCGTTATATTTATTACTAGCTTCTGCCCGCGACTTCGTCCGCGTGTTATTTCACCCTCCCCTCATTCACCCTCTTAGGGGTGGAATTTCGAAAAATCCTTAGCGGATACCTACTCTTCACAAAGAACACACCCTCCAAATTTCATGTAGCTTTCTTTGATATATCAGTCAGTTTTGAATTTCATATAAGTCACGGCTTTAATAGCCGAATTGCGGCTACACCACAGCACAAGGGCTACAAGTTTTAGCCGCGTACAACTAGGTGCAGCCGGCCACGTGCAGTTCGTGTGCACTTCGGGTGACATCGGTTGCATGGCTGCTGTCGGTCGTAGGATGCAAGAGCGAGCGAAGGGCACCCCGAGGTTAGGTTTGGTTAAGTTACTTTCCCGAGGTGGCGGCGCGTAGTGTTCCACGCGCGCCCCTCTTAGTCAAACACCTCACTCCCCCCCCTGACCCGACGAGGCCCGCAGTGGCTTGCGGAAGGATCGTGCGTTCCCGCGACCCCCGCCGTAGGTGTGAGATGGAATGGAACACCGAGGTGGTCTTTAGTCAGTAAGAGTCTGACAGACCCCTCCGCCCGCCCCAGGGCGGAGGACATCTATGAGGATTTTACATCAAGGAAACAAAAAAAATATGGTTAGGTTACTTTAAACCCTTTACACAGAAATAGGAGAATAGGAATAGGAGAATAGGGGAATAGGGGAATAGGAGCCCTTAATACCTATAAGCTTTTTTTTTACGAGTCGATGACAAAAGTGAAAATATTTTATTATGAGTTGGAGAGCTGTGGTGGCCCAGTGGCAACGTCCCCGAGTTGTAGGTCGTGGGTTCGAACCACACGCTTTACTTTGTGTCATTTATATATTTCACAAGCTGCGCCCTGCGGTTTCACCCCCATAAGTGTCGATCCCATGGGAATATCGCGATAAAAAGTAGCTTATATGTTAATCCAGGGTGTCAGCTACCTCCATACAAAATTTTATCAAAAATGGTCTAAGGGCCGTTTGAGCGTGAAGAAGTAACAAACATATAAACACACACACACATACACTCACAAACTTTCGCCTTTATAATATTATATAGTATGATCACCATCATTAGGCTACCTATCCTCAAATGCAGCAAAAAGATTATGACTATACATTACCTACATTGCCTATTTTCGTGGTAATGGTTTGATGGCATCACGAGCGTTCCCCTTTTCAATTATTGAATGACAGTTCAGGAACTTCTGTAAGTTCTTTGGAGTATGCTATTGACCTTTCCAATGGTAGTGCCCAATACCCAAAGGACACCTTTCTTGGAATATGAAGAGAAACGTTTATAGTTTCGGTAGGAAAATATTGTTTCACCTTGGTGACGGGATACAATATAAATATACCTACATGTGGTCGCAAGCGCAAGTTACTTCTTTGGCACAATTATTAGATACTATAGGTAATGTTAAATTTTGATTTTTCATTACTACACGCATGATTGACATCGTTCTGCGAAAACACAACCCTTCTTCAGGTAAACAGTTAGTACTTACAACCGACGGCCTCCAAAAGTTAGTTGACAATTTTCCAGTTTAAATTAGCTGTGACACACACATTGTGATTTAAAATTCTAGTTTCAAATATTTAAACTGCTATAACGTTTTTATTGACTAATTCAACTACCTTTGACTTATCATAAAAATAATCAAGATTCTGAACTTGTTTTTTTTTGTTATTTATATAAAGAGGGTTTTAATATAGACAGATTATACCACCCTCATCGTTACAAATCAACTTTACATACTGCTAAATAACTAATAAAAATTATCTTACACTACCTCTGCGACGAAAACCAATATTTACGAGCCTTTACAGCATCCTGGCTGCTTCTGAAGCAGGAGCAGCAAGGACGGTGTTACCCAGTCTCGCACATACTATTAAATACTATAAAAAATCTCGTCTTTCTGGCTCATTCCGGACACACTCCATGATGATATGATAAACGTCTTCAATCAAGTTGCATTCCACACAATTTGGTGACTCAATATTTAAAATCATAACAATGGCATCACAGTTGAAGTAGAAAGATGTCAACTAACTTCGGGACCACTGTATTTACTTTTTTATAACACAAATTATTTGGCTAACGACAAGGATCTCCAAAACTTTGGCATCAGACGTCACAATAGTCTCAAAAAATCCATATTCAAATACAAATTCCCCGATAGAGATCCAGAGATACTATTTGAAAATACATAAGTGCCAATAAAATGGACATAAGCGCCCTTAATATCATCGGAGTGTGGGAGTGTCCGGTAATATTACGTGCAATAAGCCGTAGGATTAAAATGGAACCAATATTCATGATAATAGTTAGCCGGTTAGCGTTTTATAAACGACGGCACCCATTGTTGGTGATATTCGATTGAGCCTCGAATTGGATAGCGTTGTTTTATCTCGGTTATAGAGATTGTGAAGTTAACCGCCGAATTCTCAAACGCAATTATTTCAAGTCGCTGAAATCTCACGTTTAGTTTTTTTTAACGTCTTTATGTTAAGTGACTTTTGAGAATTGGCGTATATTTTTTTGGATATATTTTATTTAAAAAGATTACTAATAAAAAAAAAAAAAACTTTTTTAAAACAAGCTTAATCATTATTTTAGTTCTACTAAAATGAATTGGTCCGTCATATTTGGAAGTCCACTATATTGGATTTAGAATGATATCACTTAGCTAACCGAACATAGTGGATACATACCTACTATGTTCTGTGTCTTGTAATGTTAATTACTTTGCATACCTAGTATTTTATACAATCAAGTATATTCTAACTGAACAGACAGCTGCGCTGCTGGGGAGTTTGTTGCGCCACTTCTTCCCAGCAAAAGCACTAGGAAGTGGTGATGGGCGGAACTCCCACGCATCAGGCTCACACAGCAGGCCGGACTCCGGTGTGAGGGTGGTCGCAAACCAGACGGGCGTTAGCCCTACCACCGCAAGGGAAGAATGAGCCAGTCAAATAAAGTGTTGGGTGTGACTGTCCAGGGTGCGCCGAGTGCTCGGTTCAGTTGAGTAACTGGCGGAACAAACTACGCTACACGAGGAGTCTTCTTCATGCATCCCAAAATGTCTACATTATGTATGTCTCTCGTTTAACCTAACACTCTGAATTAGATTAGTTATTACGAGTATTATACCACCGATATTAATAACATAATACTGGCGTAGTTATTACGCACGTAGGTACCATTAATGAATGTTTTCGACGTAACGCAAAATTATAGGTAACTTATTTTTCTTCTGCCCTAAATATCAAGTCCTTTGTTAACTTACTGTACCTGCATAGCTACCCTGCCACCCTGGGCAGTCAGCTGTGCTGCCAACATTTCTTACTAGTTAATCATGTCATCACAACACGAGCTGTAGGTATATTAGAATATAGCTAAAGCCGTAAAAACAACCCACAGCAGAAGTGGTCTTTACAGAATGATTTATTTGGAAATCTAGCACAATAAAGCTGAAGAGTTCGTTTTTAGGGTTCTGTACCCAAAGGGTAAAAACGGGACCCTATTACTAAGACTCCACTGTCCATCTGTCTGTCTGTCACCAGGCTGTATCTCATGAGCAGTGATAGACAGTTGAAATTTTCACAGAATGTGTATTTCTGTTGCCGCTAAAACAACAAATACTAAAAACAGAAGAAAGTAAATATTTAAGGGTCCCATACAACAAAAGTGATTTTTTTGCAATTATTTTATATGTAGTGTTAAAAATTTTATGGTGGTACGGAACCCTTCGTGCGCGAGTCCATCTCGCTCTTGGCCGGTTTTTTTTGTTTGAATGCGCTGATCTCACGACCAGTCGGATTTAAAAAATCTTTCTCCATTTGATAACCCAATTCTTCAGGAAGGTTAAAAGCTATTTAACTTCACACTACGATCCTTAAAAACCGAGCTAAAAGAAAAAAAAGTCAGAAAGGACGCTATGCGAAAACAATGTAAGAGCGCGGCCGACGCGGTGGATCAGAGGAACAAGAAATTACACGGAGTAAGTGGGGGCAGTTTTTTCACCTACAATAAATTGACGATGTGGTACCATAGAACTTTCTCTAACTCTATGTAGGTATTACAGACATTTCCATGCTGACCTATTTCAATTAATAACCCTGAACAAACGCCAGCACATCAAGCTACTACAGTCTGTCAAATTTCTTTAATAGATTTTCAACTTTATCGCTAAGTTTCAAGGTTCAAAGTTGATTGGGAAAATTTGACAGTTTCGGGTAGCTTGATGTGCTGGCATCTGCACCTATAGTAAAATCGTGTTACTTGATACTTCGCTTGTAGTTAGAAAATACGTAAGGTCATTGAACTTACCTCCCCAGCATGAATGCCCGTAGCTGAGGCACGAACCTGAAATATAAAAAAAGCAATAGTAAGTAACCTAATATTAATCAGATTCTATTAATTATTTTAATATGGAATTTATTTTTTGCGTGGCTAAGGGCTGATTTTTCAATCGACAGATATTATTTTTTCGTCGAATAAAATTGACGTCTGACAGTTTTTGTATGGAAAAACTGTCAAAAATTCAAAATTATTCCTCGGATAAAATTATCTGGCGTTTTCAAAATCAGCCCTAAGTCTGAAAGGTGAAACCGTTATTAAAATAGAAGTCCCATTTAGTGCTGATTTTTCTATCGCCAGATAAATTTTATTCAAGGAATAAAACAACATAATGGGGACCATTATGTCCCATCACTAGCAGCACTTTGATGCTCTGTCTTTACAAACTAGAGATGCATTAGCAGTGAGTGTCCCGCTGATACAATCATAGTGGCATCGACTTGTCCTATAAGTGAATACCTGACCTCAAATCGGGAAATTCACGTCATAGTGTAGATAAATGGAGGTGTTATCAGTTTCACAATACCTAGTGTACATTGAGGAATAAAAGTGGGAAGTATACCTAAATAAGACCATCTCACATCACAGTACATACATCACAGTCAACAAAAGAAATAAGTATGCAGGATCGTCGGATATAGTTGAAGTTTAGTAAGAAACCGATGGATGTTGTCGACTGAATTTTTTTTTATAAATGAGCTGTTTGTTTTCTATCAATAAAATAAAATTATATTCGAGAACATCCATCGGTTTCTTACTAAACTTCAACAATTTCTGACGACTGTACTTTGAGTGTACAATTCATCATCATCTGCCTAGCCTTTTCCCAACTATGTTGGGGTCGGCTTCCAGTCTGACCGGATGCAGCTGAATACCAGTATTTTACACGGAGCGACTGCCTATCTGACCTCCACAACCCAGTTACTGGGTAATACGATACCCCTTGGTAAGACTGGTTGTCAGACTTTCGGGCTTCTGACTACACGTAACGACTGTCAAAGATTCACGAATGACAGCCGGGACCAACGGCTTAACGTGCTTTCCGAGGCACGGAGGGGTCTCGTTATGTAAAGATGGTCACCCATCCACAGACCAACCGCGGCAAGCGTAGCTTAACCTGACCGATCGACCTGTGCGGCTGTTAATAATTAGCCACGGGCCCCTCTCCTTTGAGTGTACAGTTGGGGGGTGTAAAAAGTTTCGATTTGTTTTTTATTTTAACTGCAATATACCACCATTTTGAATGCAAATGACAGTTCGAAAAGGTTGCCATACCCGGATTGCTGAATGTAGAAAGTGTTTAAAAAGTTCTTAGCCTATGGATTTGTCGACTGCGCGTGCGGTTTTGGTGCAAAAAAGATTTTTCACAATCAAGAAAGACACAAGAATATTACATAGAATAGAGCTAGAAACTAACTACATACAAATACTAACTACAAGACAAGAATCTAACTAACTAACTACATGAAACAATAAAAGCTACGTAATAAAGAATACCATAAAATTAAATATCGTTGGTAGAGGATTTTCGGTTAGACTGGAAGCTGACCCCAACTTAGTTGGGAAAAGGTTAGGCAGATAATGAGAGGATTTTCGTACTGAAAATTTGGTAAGTATTTCAAAATTGTGTACTCAGATCAAATAAAAAACCAAGACAGCGCTGAGAACGATATAGTGAAGCCAAAACTACACCTCCGCTCAGGGCATACACGCTCACACGCACACATTTACAACCATTTACAATCAAACTACACTTCACTAAGTGCACACATGTTTGAGTCCGGCTTCACTTTACTGTTGACAGCCCTCTGTCTTGGTTTTTTATTTGGTATGTGATTGTGTATTTATATAATTTTTTAATTGTTATTTATATCTGATTGTATACTACTGGTGCACCGGTCGACTTCAACGACGGCTGTCGCTGAAACCCAGCGCTCGCTGAGGCTGTCTTGCGTAGGACAGCAGCATTAACTTTGTCGGATTATAGTTCGAAATTTAAAAATGGCTCGATCATTTAAGCCTGGGTCTAAAGAGAAACCTTGTTTTGTAATAAGGCCGTTTAAATTCGATGTCAGAATTAATTTGATAGTTCCAAAATAAATAAATAAAAAATAATAAATACATGCATTAGTATTCCCAGTGTTTTCATTTATTGTCATATCTACATTGTTTATTAATAACTGAAAGTCACAATCACTGGTCCAATCCAATCGGTTTGGAACACAGATATAGATACACCTAGATAACGCAAGAGCAACTACATCGCGTGCCAAAAATCATACTAGATTACATACAAAAATCGTAAGCCGAAACTTTCGCGGTCAGTCCTGTGTACTGTTAGCTGGGTGAGCGTGAGCGTCGTCGCTAGGCCCCGGGGGTGGGGCGAGATGAATGCTCACGCGGCGGCGGCTTTGAATCGATATTTTGATTTTCCCATCACTAAATAGTGCTTGTGACGTCATAGTAAGTAGTCAAACAATGGCACGCTTGGCTTTCATACAGATCGTCATACTTGCGTTATCTAGGTCTATCTATATCTTTGGTTTGGAACATATGTAGATAAATCTGTGAGTGCAAAAGATTTCCCCATGGCCCTCTAATCAGAGTTCCCTTTGAATGAGAACGCCTCTCCTCAGTGGAAACAATTTGTTCATTGGGCTTTATAAAGACAATTTGATAAATTTAAATTGTTGTTTTCTGTTAGCTTGGATTCAGCTTGAAGTGAAAGTGTGTTACAATAAATATTTATATTTTGTATTTCTTTGTGTTAATGTTAAACTAAGTTCTTTGTTTTTTAAACTTTGTTGTCCATGCAAAGGTTGTCAGAGATTAACTCCTTTATTCATTCATAAACGTTGCTTAAAGTTAATTAGTGATTTTTTACTTTATACGGATTATTATGTTGGTTGTCAATTTGATAAACAGTAAATTTTCCCTACTACCTATTGTAAATTTTAAGTTTCGTCAACCGTATATTATTGCAGTAGATATCGCTGAAGAATAGCTACTACCAACTGCAATTCTGTGCAACTGATCTGTCGTTTTGGTAATATTTCGAACCCTATTCTACAACAACTTTGCAATAACAACGTTCCCATTGCTGAGACACATTCCTCATCTCTGTGAGAGGGAGTGGGCCATAATGCACCTGGCGGGAACGGTACAGATTGGTGGATGAGTACTGTAAAGGTTGTCTGCTAAAGTCGACCTTATGTAGCGCAGGCTGGCAATAAAATAACTCTCGTTGCATTCGAGCAGTCAAGCCAGTTTAGAATGAGCTTTCAAATATACAGTGTGTCAGGTTAAACGAGACATACTTTAAGGGAGTGTAGTACCCATGAAAATGAACAACTTTTACTAAGAGACCAACACTGAAATCGAGAAAATAAAACCAGCCGCTCGCATTTATGTTCGCATAACTGGACAAAATGTTTAATTTTTTCATATTTTTGAGTCCGCGCCTTATTAAAAATTGATCATTTTTATGAGTACTATTCTCCCTTAAAGTATGTCCCTCGTTTAACCTGACACACTGTATAATTATATATTTGGATAATTTGGTTTTTGTTTAGAAGAAAACAGTGATAATATAGCCGGATTGATGTAAAGACGTTCGCTTGAAATATACGAAGTAAAATCATAACGTTTGTTTGTCACAGTACCTACCCTTACTTATTTTCTATCGTTTTTATCAAAATCTAAACTTTCCATAAAAGCTTACATTAATAATTTTACAATAAATAATCTACTACTACGAAATGAGCCTTGACAAACTTCGGTAAACTTTACTGGCAAGCGTTAATTACAATTAAGTTAAAAAAATGAAAAAATACTCGATTTCATGGAAAGCGTGATGGAAATGAAGGAATCAGTATGCAAACGCATGCTAACTAACATGCTTGTGCTTGGTAACAGCAAACCATGGCGTGTTTCCAATAAAACTAAAATTGACAATACACATGTGACTTCTTAGAATATTGTTATGTTTTACAGAGTAGAGAATGAACACAGAGGCAGCAGATTTTTTCTTTTTATTATTTAAATCAACTTGATATTTTTGGCCAAAGAATTAGCATTGCCATTCAACGTGGCGAAGTAGAATAATAAATCAGTCTTAACATGAAGGTAAGTAAGCTGCACCTACATTTCTTTTTGGAAACTATACAGTACTATCTATGAAGACAAAACGTTAAGTTCTACTTAAAATGTTATTATAGATATTCAACTGGCTGGCTCGTTCTTTGGCCAAAGAATTAAAATTGCCGTTCACCGTGGCAATGCAATGGTAATTGCAATGCAATGGCAATTCCCCGTCTTCTGGGCACGTTTCAGGGATGAGTAGGTACTTCGACGCCTAAGTGTGTGTTTTTATACTTATTTCTATAGTCAGTCATTTAATTTAGTAAGTACCTAATGTAAATTTATGTAGATAGTTGTGTAAAATATTGTAAAAATTAAGTGTGTTAAGTAATCCAATTATTTAAGAAAAACTTGTTATATTGTAGGTAGGTACTGTTTGAGAATAATCCAAACATATAAGTTTTATTGCATTAGCAACATTTTTAATTTTTGTAATTACTAGTTTTTATACACTGGCAATATTTGTCGACTAATTCTGCTGTGTGCGCCATGAACGTTTCTTTTTGTGCTCTTGTAGTTACAATTTAAACCTATTCAAGAAATACAGTTCTATTGCTTAAAATCAACCAGCATTTTATTGTACATGCTGGCTGTGGTCCTTCGAGCCGGATACCTGGTTATTCTCCGTAGTGATAATACTGCTCCAATGACTTGGCCCATGGCAAGGATTGTGAAGACAATAACTGGACCAGATGGCATTGTCAGAGTGGCAGAAATTAAACTGCCAAACAATAAAACATATGTTAGATCTTTAAGAAAACTATGTCCGTTACCAATAAATTAAATGTTTAATTAATTTTATTCAAATTTAACTTTTCTTAATCATATGTAGTACAGCATTTATAATAACATGGCCCCGGCCCAACTATGTTTGAGAATAATCCAAACATATAAGTTTTATTGCATTAGCAACATTTTTAATTTTTGTAATTACTAGTTTTTATACACTGGCAATATTTGTCGACTAATTCTGCTGTGTGCGCCATGAACGTTTCTTTTTGTGCTCTTGTAGTTACAATTTAAACCTATTCAAGAAATACAGTTCTATTGCTTAAAATCAACCAGCATTTTATTGTACAGGTACTAAAGATGTGTGAGCGGGGACCTATAAAAAACATGTTTCAGAAATTTCTATCTCCACCTATCTATCTCATTTTTCTACCAGTAAAGCGAATACTCAATTATTTAAAAAACCCTTTTTTTTAATTCAAGGTTTCACGAAATCAAATTAAGACAAGGATCGAAATCTTATGATTTCTGCACAATGTTACCTTTTATTACTCAGCCTCACTTAGTCTATTATCAAAGTTTTGATAAAATAGAAACAAAGGTGTCATTAATTTCGAAGAATGGCCGTTTGGTCCTTCATTTCTATTACAATAAAGCATTTATTTTGGACTTATTATTCGAGTAACACTCAATCATTTATATTCTACTCGACACACAAAACAACGCCTACATTTCATGGTGCCTAACTCTTGAAAATCCCCTAAAAATAGGACAAAATCATTACAATTAAATGTACACAACAGAAAACAGTACGTGCACCAAACAACTTCATTAATTTTTTCGATCGGCCTGTTCTACGAGTGATGCATTATGTACAGCGAAAGCGCATGCGTTTCGTTCACAGTGGATTCATTTCGTTCATTCCTCACATACCTCCTCGTTGACTGCGCCAACCGCCGACTTTCTCTAAAAGGGACGACGCTTTGCTACCTCTATTGTTAATTCTCTGCTCTGTGGATGAAATAGACGATATTAGTTTAGGGTAAGAACGGGGAAATATGTTAACACCAAGGCCCCGTGTCATTATCCTGTGCAGGGCAGGTTAACATATGTTACAAAATCGCTTGACACTTCGCGTTATATAGCCAGTATCGGCGTTAGGGTAGGACGCGGTTGGGTGATCACCCAGAGCGCCTGATTTGAACAGTCCCAAATAACTATTAACATAGACCAAAACAGATCCAACTTGCAATCCTACATCTTTTCTCATCATTTCTCATTTCTCCATTTCCCTACCCATTTCAACCCTGAAACGCCGCATTAGCAACCTACAGACACTTCTAAACAATTTTTAATCAACGGATAAACAGCGTTTAATATGAAAAGTGACATTTATGCTCGTATTGTTGGTCGTTGCGATCGGAAGTGCGCAGTCCCCAGCGTGTTAGACAACGAGACGCGCTTTCATGCGGCTATATTGCCTTTAAAACGTTTCACGCCATTGACAGATTAAAAATGGTGTCTAAATGTATTGTTTTATTGGAATTTTATTGTTTATGGTCGAATGGATCGGCTGATTAAAGGGTTGGTTGTATTATTGGGATTCTGTTTTGAAGAAAGACGTTTTGATGGGCTTAGTGGTTTTGTTTTTATATACGCTTTTTTGAAATCATTATTTTTGTGTGATGTTATACAGTATCTGGGTTCTATTGAGAGGTCATTATAAATGTCTACTCTGACCAAAAAAGTGTATATTCGGGTCAGTTATATTATAATATTTCTTGTATGCAACGCGTGCTGCTCTAAACGAGAAATATATTGCTTTTACAAACAATTCGTGGGTATAGACCGCGACTTACGAGTTGTAAGGTCGTGGGTTCGAAGCCAAGCAGGCACTTTACTTCGTAAAATATTTCAGTGAAGGAAACCGGCATGTCCGAGAACCAAACATACCGACATGTGACAACCGCCAACCCGCACTGGGCCCGCGTGGTGGATTGGTCCACTCCCTCTCACCGAGAGGAGGCAGTGCAAAGATTATAGGCTGATTATGCTAGTTTTTCCGGCATGATTATTATCAAAGCTCTGAATAACTAGACTGAATAAAAATAATCGAGGCATGAAACGAAAAATAAATACCTACTTCTGACATTTTTACCTAATTACTCTGTGCAGTATTCGTGCAGACCTACCTCAATACTGTGCACGTCACACGATGTACCTACTTGCGACTAATTGATGAATAATAAATGTTATTACATGGAAGTTCACGACCTTTGTCACCGATTACCCGCAATTCCTTCATTTAACTATGTGTCATTAGAAATACTAGTAATTAGTTATACAGGTTGTTTTTTTTTTTAATTTCTGTAATGTTGTTTGGTAATTTTGAGGTGAGTGTGTTTTTTTTTTAGTGGAAAGGCGGGGAGAGGACTCCCTAGAAGAACAGATAGTGACCTTATTGGCGATGTTCTTCAGAAAGGTGTGGTCCTATACTCGCAACAGGCGTGCGTGTATGAAAGTAAACGAATCAAAAGGAGTGTGTTACGATGGTAAAGGTGGCATTCTGTAGTTTATGCCTGCACCCATGGGATGATGGCGTGAGGTTAGCTATGTATGCACTTAGTTTTGTTTTTTTTGTTATAAATTAACTGGTGATGGCGGGATGAGCTGGACTCCTTCAACAAGAACTGGTCCTCAGAAGCTTTACGCAGAGAGAAGTGGAAAGAGAGTAGGGTGGCCTTTGCCCTGCAGTGGGATACCACAGGCTAATTATAATCCTACTATAATATAATATTTGCGAAAGTTTGCGAGGATAGATTGATGGATGGATGGATGTTTGTTACGCTTTCACGCAAAAACTACTGAACGGATTTGGATGAAACTTGGCATCAGATAGTTTATAACCAGGATTAACACATAGGATACTTATTATCCCGTTATTACCACGGGATCGTGACTTATGCGGGTGAAACCGCGGGGCGTAGCTAGCAATTATACCTAGATTCACCTGCAAACGAAGGTTACCTTCAACGGAGAATAAAAAGGAGAATTCTTACAGCATAAATCGAAATATCTAGTTCATCATCATCATTTCAACCGAAAGACGCCCGCTGCTGGACAAAAGTCTCCCCCAAGTACCGCCACTTCGACAGTGCTATGCTTTTAGCATCCAGCGGATTTCGGCGGCCTTCACAAGGTCATCCGTCCATCTTGTGAGGCCTTCCAACGCTACGTCTTCGGGTACGCGATGACCACTACAGAACCTTTCAGCCCCATCGCCTATTTGTTCTGTGAGTCTTGCCCACTGCCACTTAAGATTGACAATTTTTCGGGCTATGTCGGTTACCTTGGTTCTTTAACGTGATCGAATCAGTGAAGAAGAAATTAAGAGTTATATCTGATTCGTTCACGTAGGGAAACTCCAATATCTAGGTACTGTACTATATAAATGATTGGCCAGACCCATAATAATATCTTAATATATATAAATTACGTGTCACGATGTTTGTCCGCGATGGACTCCTAAACTACTTAACCGATTTTAATAAAATTTGTACACCGTGTGCAGTTTGATCCAAATTGAAAGATAGGATGGAAAAAAAAATTACAAAAATGTTAGCCACAGCAACGCGTGGCCGGGTCAGCTAGTTTCCTATATATTTTATGACACCATTATAAGAGACATTTCATATGTTTGACAAACATTCTCCTGATTTACGACCGCCAATACGTTATTCGTTAAACTAACCAATGGCTCAATATGAGATAACATAACATCAAGAATGTATTCCTGGAAGGTTTAAGCAGAGGTGTGCCTATAGTAGGTACACTCACATTTCAGGTATGTTTAAGTCCCATGTGATAGAGGGCGAGCCTATTGCCATCAACCGAGCACGAATCCAGACTCTGGGCTGCTACTGAGAAACTTCTGATAATAAAAATCTATAAAAACATATTTTATGCGAAAGTGTCTCGGTGGGCCTAGCATGAAAGCGTGGAGTACCTAAACGTAACAAAATTTTTAGAACGATTTTGAAATTAAAAATACTCTTTTTTTCTCTCAACATTTATTAGGTATTTAGTTTGAAGACTTTTTTAGACTTTATTTATTGTAGGTCGTAGGTTCGAACCCAGACAGGCGCTTTATTTTGTGTAAATTATTTCATCACCATTGCTCTCCAAACTGTGAAGTATCTTGAGGAAACCGGCATGTCCTAGAACCAAAAATTCGAAGACATGTGACATCTACCAACCAGCACTGGGCCCGCGTGGTGGATTACGGCTCACTCCCTCTCACAGAGAGGAGGCCTGGGTCCCAGCGGTGGGAACATTATAGGCTGATTATGTTCCGAAATAATTAATACCAGTCTACTACAGACTGCCCATTGCAGGGCAAAGGTTCTTCTCATACCGAGAAGGCACGAGCAATGATCACCACTCTTGCTCAAGACAGGTTGGGGATTTCAGACTTATTATAGACTATGTTGTCCAGGTTTCCTCACGATATTTTTGCTACACCAATGTCAGTAAATTACAAGAAAAAAGCTCAGAAAATTCATGGATTTTCCGAAACAAAATGACTATTATTAATATTAGAGCTAGTCGTTTCAAAAATCAAAAGTAATTTATTCAAATTAGGCTGAGAATCAGCACAGCACAAGGTGTTCTATTTTCAAAATAATTATTTTAATACTGTTTCCATTGAATCTTTGAAACTGAATGATTAATATATTTGTTTTGAATAATTTACTCAAATTACCTACTGTTGTTTAAATTCAAATACAATGACGAGTTATTTGAAGATGTTTATTTGTTTAGATATAGAGGTTATTTTAAGTGTCTACGAGTATTGTTATATTCCATGAATTAATTGGTCTTAATGATAATTTGAAGTTTCTTGGTATTTAAAATAACGTAAGTAATAAACAAAAAGGTTTTAGGCACGAGCTTGAAACAAATTGGTACGTGGTTTTGTTAATTAAATAACTGTTAAATTCCCACTAGAGCCCATGGTGTTGTAACAAAGGAAACTATAATAGACTTTACTTGGGTGTACTATAGGCTCTGCTTAACCTCTCGGGGATTACAGGCTTGCAGTTATGTTACTTACTACAGAAATTAATTTAAACTTTAGATTGTACTCCTAAAAAAGTTTGAGGAAGAAGACAGATCTGCGAAAATTAATAATTTTAAAAACCAACTTTCGGTTTATTTTAGAATAGTTTTGTGACATTAAAACACCATTACGGTAATCACATGCCGAAGATAAGCATCTTCGGTATCGCAGTGGCCTCACTGCGTCGCGGTTTATCTCGATACCTCGATGTCACTTCCATGTAAAACAAATGCATGCTAATAGACACGCACGCACATGACAGGCATCGAGGTAAACCTCCAAGCAGCCCGCGATGTATCGCAGTGAGGTTTCCTTCGGCATGTGCGTACGTAGGTACGTACCTACCTATCTATTAGCTTACATTTGTTTTACATGGAAGTAACATCTAGGTAGCGAGCTGAACCGCGATCTTCAGCATGTAATTACTCTAAAAATACTTCGCTGAACATAATATTAAAAACAAAAACAGTTACTCGAAAATAAAAATAAAAAATAATTTTGTCAAATCATACTAAATCGAATCATTCGACAAGTGTCAAGCGTGAACTCGTAACTTTGTCGAAAAGTAAATATCGTAGTTATTGTGACAGTTATAAATGTAATATTGTTACGCATTCTTTTCGTAGGTACGTGATTGGACTATTTTTATTGTTTTTATTCGCGTCAAAATTAACTTACCTAACTGTTCACGTGACCAAGAGGGCCTTTTTAGACCAAAGAATCATGTTGTCAGCCTTTTGGGAACTTTATCCATTAACAGCGATGCGGAACATTTTTTTATGCCCAATGATTTCTTCCCTCTTTGATGTGAAGTGAAGTGTCTCTCTCGCAGAATAACGAAATTAATTTTGGTACCTATGTATTTTTCAATTAAAGAATAATTTATTTATTTTCTTAAAAAAAAAAAACTGAATATTTTGTTTTTGATTATGCCATATTTATTACTTTTAATCATCATCAGCCTATAGCAGTCCACTGCTGGACATAGGCCTCTCCTATTGCACGCCATTCAACTCGATTTTTGGCAACTCTCATCCAACTGCTACCAGCCATCCTGCGAAGATCGTCGCTCCACCTAACCTGAGGTCCCAGGCACCGTGTATTGAAATTATTTTGTAACGATGGTGATGACGTTTCATAAACCTACGATTATCCAACTTCAAAATATAATTGAACTAGCAGCGCCCCGTGGTTTCAACAGCATAAGTTTCGATTCCGTGGGAATATCGGGATAAAAACTATCCTGTCCTATTCCGGGACTCAAACTTTAATTTCGGAAGTCGGTTTTTTTTGTATAAACGTTTTTATTTTTCACTTTTTAGTTGTACCCCACACGAATTCATATATTTAACACTACTTGCTATATGAATATCAGTGACAGGAATAAGCTATTGAACACAAATGCCTACCTCTTTTAAGGGTACAGGCGTGATGTTATGTTGTGTGATTGCGTAAACAATGCATAGGTACATAATAATATGCGATAGGAGCAATCGCGGTTGATTTGCTGGCATTTATTGAAGAGTTCCGTTGTCTGTCTCCGAAACTCATCATCAGATCTTTACGAAATTTAAATGGGACCATTTCGGAATATAAAATAATTAATTGATAAATAAAAAATAGAAAATAATTTTGTTAAATAACATAATTTTAATTTTGTAAATCCGTCTATATGACGGAGTTATAATTAATTAACATAAATAAAAACAAATATAAACAACCGAATTGAGAACCTCCTCCTTTTTAGAAGTCGGTTAAAAATATATACATCAAGTTATTTCATTTCGCCACAAAGTATATTCATCAAGTTATTTCATTTCGCCACAAATTGGCATAGGGATAAACTTTATAATATTAAAGTCATAATCATCATGCTCCAGCCCAATTTATTTAGGGTAGGCGTAACATGTCTTTTTCTTATATTACTACTTTATAAAATTATTTAAGTAACACCTACATTTTTTGTTTAATATTTTGTCAAGATTTTTTTTGCGATGTTTTTAGTTGTAAGCCATTTGCAGGAAATATAGGAGTTTATGAGATTCGGCGAGGATTTCGTGGATAAGCCTTCTTATACTGTATGTGTTATTGTGATTTATTTTCTCTACTGTTGGCAGAAACATTAGTGGGTTCATAAAGGGGATTGAAGCTTTTCCTAAGAAGTCTGGCATACGTAATGTCGCGCAATTTTGTTTTTTTTTTTAAAATGGCGACCACGCCTGTAATCTGTTTACATCGATAGCTGACATCAATGCAAACAGAAAATATTACAGGACCAAACCTCGTAAAGCGCCATGTTTCCGAGATAATAACGATCAAAGTTGATCACGTAACATCCATATTTTTTTGAACTTGCGTAAGTACATCTTGTTGCATAAATGTTTGAAATAATCACACTGAATGTTTAAAAAGAATCATCTATATTTTTTGAACTTGCTTAAAGTTAAAAGAAATAGAATTTTGAAATCAAAATGGCGATGGCGTGGCGGTATGCCACGGACAATCAAAGCATTTCGTGATATTTGAAAACACAATGTACAATCATTTAACAACCGCAAGGCCCATCGTCCACGCAACCTAATCACAAACGCCTTAAAAGCTTTAGTTTCCTAGAGGAGCGCATTAAGGTGTCAAAAAACGATCTGAATTTGGACAGCCATTATTGTGTGATCGTTCACCGCTTTCGTATGCTAAAGCTACATTGTAGTGATAACGCGAACTTCACTTCGCATGCTCTCTGTTGTACAGAGCGCGTGAAATGCAGTTCGCGTTATCGCGACAATATGCTACGGGCATTAGGAGACCATAGCTTCATGGGGGATTTACACTAGGTCGATTTTCACCGTGCGGATGATCGCTTAAATCGCAGTCGATAAAAATCGCAGGTGATTAGTTCATTTTGCATCAAAATGTCGACCTTCATGCGGCTGAGCATTTTCACTCTACTCTGGAACATGCGATTTTAGTCACCTGCGGCCTGGCCGAATTGCCGTATAAACAGTTGATTTTGTAAGTAAAGCCCACATTAATAATTCGTGTCGTGTACTACTATTGAAATACTATAGGTAGTGCTGTGACGTTGTGACTACTAATTAGTGATTTCAGTTTGTAACTAACTTTTAAGTAGCATCATGGATGATGAGCTTTATCAACTCAGCCTATCGCAGTCCAGGCCTCGCCCAGGCCAGGCAACAACACCTTGTCCTCCCCTTTCCGCACCCAGTCTGTCCCAGCCACCTTCTTAAGGTCTTCGGTCCATCTAGCTGGGGGGCGTCCCACACTACGCTTGTCGATATGCGGTCTCCACTCCAGGACTCGTCTTGCTCCACCAGCCATCGGTCCTTCAACAGTTTGCTTTCTCAGCTAGCTATGTCAGTTAGTAAACCTTCTTGTTGATTTTCTTCAGAAAATTCAGGTGCGTAGTACTAGCAACCGTGTGTGTGTATGACCAGAAGCCCAATTCTCGTAATTCAAAATGTTCAAAATCTAGTCGCAGTCTCATATCAGCGAAAAACAAATGTCAAAAACTTGTCAAAATGTAAGGACATTAGAGGTATTTTTGACAGATTAAGACTGAGACCAGACTGTGAACGTTCTTAAAATTACGAGAACGCGAATTGCCCCTCTGATGTTTGAACGTAAATAAAGAAAAAAGATAATAAAAGGATCGTAGCAGACGGCGTTCTGTTTTTTCGGCCTAGCCCCAAGAAGAAGACGTTAATTCATTAGTAAAACAGAGTGAACAATATAGGTACTATTAGATTGCCTAGGTAGGTACCTAAGTACCTAAAGGAAAATATGGTCATTATTAGGGTTCCGTACCCAAAGGGTAAAAACGGGACCTTGTTACTAAGGCTCCACTGTCCGTCTGTCTGTCTGTCTGTCACCAGGCTGTGTCTCATGAACCGTGATAGCAAGACAGTTGAAATTTTCACAGAATGTGTATTTCTATTGCCGCTATAACAACAAATAATAAAAACAGAATTCAATAAATATTTAACTGGGGCTCCTATAGAACAAACGTGATTTTTTGCCATTATTATTATGTAACGTTAAATATTGTATGGTGGTACGGAACCCTACGTGTGTCCAATTAGCACTTGGCCGATTTTTCTATATTCAGCAGTAAGTTCCGTGTAAACATAGCATGGAATATTGGAGGTCGCTTCTCTTCAATGTAATAAAAGAATAACAGAGCGCGGTTCTCGGAAATATAATTTTTCTTTAAAGCAATGTAAACATGTAGTAATCGTGTGCTTTTAAAAGAATGGCCATTTTGCTTGCGGTATCAACAGGAAGCCATATTATCTACTAGCTTTCGCCCACGGCTTCGCCCGAGAGGTATGTCGATAAAAACAATCCTATGTCCTTCCCCGGGATGCAATCTATCTCTCTGCCAAATTTTATCGAAATCCGTTCAGTGGTTTAGGCGAGAAAAGGTAACATACAGACATACAGACAAAGTTACTTGTGAATTTATAATATTAGTATGGACATTAGAATTGTATACCTAGTTAACGGTTAAAGTTCTCCAAATTAAAAGTAAATAGCGATTAGATTTTCAGAGTATGGTTTTTTTCTGTTACGAAATCCTTTTGGCCTCTTTCTTTTTAATAAGTTTTTTTTTTCTTTTTGGGTTCCGTACCAAAATTGTAAAAAGGAATCCTTATGGTGCGACTCAGTCTGTCTTTCTGTCTGTCTGTTCCTCTGCCTGTCCGTCTATCACAGCTGGATATCTCGAGAACTACTAATGCTATCACCTTGAAATTTATAATAGTTTTAGATGATGTTTGCCCAACTATTATGCAAATAAGAAAGAAATAAAACTATTTACTTTTTTTTTGTAACAGAGACTGATAAGGCTGTAAGGGAGCCTTGTAAGGGGCTCTGAAAAATTCGAAGTGGGGCTACTATATGACATGTGGGATATCATATTATAGAGCGCAGTTTGCATATTCTCAAATACTTTTTCTCTTTTTTTAGGCCGCATAGTTTTCGACTTTTGATTTAAAAAAAAAATACCGTTCCCCCCCCCCCTTAGTGTTAACGACGGGGTATTTACGAGCGGGAACGACCCTTAGACTCTAGTATAGAGAAAAATCTGAAATTATTCTATATAAGTTACATTAGTTCCACTATCTCAATCAATATCACTATAAGACTGCAATATTCTACTACAGCGTGCAGTGTTAAAATTCTCTGATGAATATAGGCCTAGCCGATGAAAATTTAAAAACATTTATGGTGGTACGGAACACCCGGTGCGCGAGTCCGACTCGCTCTTGTCCGGTTTTTTTTTTATTATGTTTAGTTTAGTACGTAATCTTCCTGTGCGAGTCCCGATTACAAATACTTTTTCTGTCTTTTAAAGCAGCGGATGGATAACATATCCGACATTGTGTGAAATTGGCAAATTGATGGCACTACTTAATAAAAACGAAAAGATTTTTTTCATAAGTTCACGATTTCATAGTGTCTGATGAACTTTATCATGACAGACATATTTTAAAAAACCGGTCAAGTGCGAGTTGGACTCGCACACGAAGGGTTCCGTACCACCATACAATATTTAACACTACATATAAAAAAAAATCACGTTTGTTGTATGGGAGGCCCTCTTAAATATTTATTTTATTCTGTATTTGTTGTTATAGCGGCAACAGAAATACACATTCTGTGAAAATTTCACCTGTCTTGCTATCACGGTTCATGAGATACAGCCTGGTGACAGACGGACAGACGGACAGGGGAGTATTAGTAATAGGGTTCCGTTTTACCCTTTGGGTACAGAACCCTAAAAACCAACATTTCTGTCCCTTAATTTTCAAGATCATTTGAGAGACAACAACTGCTTGCATTTAAATGTGACTTTTTATCTTATGAAAATATGCATGAATTATTTGTCTCTATGTAGCTACTTAGTCAGTCAAATGTATCTAAACAAGTTCGTTATACCTATCTGCAGTTATCATAACCTCACCTTTTATTTTGAATAATATCTCTTATAAAAGCAACATCGCTTACGTTGTTTTGATAAAATATTTAAGGTGAGTCTATACTTAGGTCGAATTTCACCAATAAAACTGAACATGATCAGCACGTCTTAACCGAGTTCCAAGACTTTATTGTTTTAAAATTTTAGAATATTGACACTGACAGATCTTGAACTCGGTTTAAATGCGCTGATCACGTTCCGTTTCACTGGTGAAACCAGCTCTTAGTAAGAAGTTCGTCACTTGCCCGTTATTGCAAGGGAAATAGTCTAAATGTGCGGAACTGCGCATTTGAAAGGGGTGATGTCCTGCATATGTGTTTCCGAACGCATACAACACGAATCTCTTCAAAGTGTCTTTAGACTTTATCTCTGTCACCTCTGATCTAGACCAGAGGGCAAGAGCAAAACAGTTCAAATAAAAAAAAAAGATTAGCTTATAAAATCAAAAGTCATTTTTTAAAATAATTCTGAGAACCAGCACTTTATGAATGTCAAAATGACATAAGACAGTTCTCCACAACGCTCGCCCTTCTGCACATCCTAGTGCTTTTGCTGGGAAGAAGAAGTGGCGCAACAAACTGCAGCACAGCTGTCTGTTCATTTAGAAACACACCTACTATCTATAGTTAGGTACAGTCTAACAAATGATGCGTTTAGCACTAAGCGCGAAACCGCTGGGCACTCAGTAAGACATAATAACAGACGTTTTAGTCCCAGTGGTACTTACTGGGCTTTTACACGCTTTGCGATCTACTGTGGTACACACGGCTACACATCAAGCTACACATTTCCAGTTTTAGCTGACTTCGCATTAATAATAATGAATCGTTTATTTCGACCAACACATGATCATAGTAGGCAAAAAAATTACAAAATTTAAAAATAAAATAAAGCACGTACCTACTTACAATATTAAAAAGAAAGACCATATTTAATTACATACTTCAATTGCCCAGTAATGGCTCAGGTACTGGCAATCAAACCTCTGCGCGAATGCCCTCAGGATGCCGCTGGAGCTGGCGCATTATGTAAGTTTTTCGTACAATCAGAAGTCAGCTATAATGGTTATGTATAGCTTGATGTGTAGCCGTGTGTACCTTTTCTGACACTTGCTTATGTCCAATATCTCAAAGTTCATTTTGTACCAGCATATGCAGCGTGAATAATTAAATTAATATACCTGGCTTGTAATTTATTGCGGCACTTTCTTACGCGGCCGCAAATGGATAATCGAAGGAGGGTTATTTATTTGGTCTCAGTGAAAGTCATCTTGTCACACAGAAAAACACAAAAAGAAAAAAATATTGCACTAAAAGTACCCTTTTAGTGTTAATTTCGGTGCCTTCAAATCTTCGATCAACAATACCAACTTCAAATATAACCACCGTCAGCAGGTAGCGAGAAACACCCAATGCCACTCACAGACAGCCAAACAGTCTTACTCGTCATGGGATCTGCTATGGTACTTTTAAAGACAGTTCACATTTTGTTTTGTTGAGTCTTTTTAGATTAAAATTGCTTATTAGTATTTTAAGCTAGATTATAATGAATTATAAATAGTCTGGTTTTTATAAGGATTAAAAGTAAACTTCAAACATACCTGTAGCACATTCCACGAGGCATATGATGAGGAGCAGCGCGAACACTTTAGTGACAGCGGTGGTGCCCATAGAGCTGGTCTTGATTGATTTGCGATCCATAGTGGTACTTTTTCTGCTGGTTACTGCAACAAAAAGTTCGAATGTAGGTACTAGTGGTGTAGTTTATGATACTAATAATAATGTTGGGGAAAAAGATTGAGAAAGAAACAATAATTTGAGGCTAAATGACAGTTTCACAGACTCCTGATGGACTCTACATATTGTATTGTATTATTTTTGTCTCATTTTAATTATTCCAAAATATTAATTTACAAAATGATTAGCTAACAATTTTTTTTAATTTTATTTTTTGAAACTTTACCGGAGGTGGAAAGACAAACCGTTAATAGCAGAGCCCCGCAGTTTCACCCGCATAAGTTTCGATCCCGTGTAAATATCGGGGTAAAAGTATTTTATGAGTTAATCCTGGATATAAACTGTCTGTCAAATTTCATCCAAATTCGTTCATTAGTTTTTGCGTAAAGAGTAACAAATATCCATCCATCCATCCTCACAAACATTCGCGTTTATAATATTATTAGTAGTAGGTGATTTGACTTTATTAAGGACAGTATTTTTAATTTTATGTATTTTATTTAGGTATTTGATTTAATACAGTCGTATTTAAACATATATAAATTATTGACTTTAGGACTAACATAGTATCTATTAAGTAACTGTGGAGTTTCTTGCCGGCTCTTCTCCATTGGAAACAATGGAACCGTGCACCTAGCTTCTGACGTTTCAAAAGACGCTTCGTAATGTTTATGTGAAATAAAATATTTTGATTTTGAGATGACGACTTATAGAGAAGTATGGAAGAAAAAGACATTGCGCCGACCTCAAATAAATTGTTACAAAGGCAGGAGAATAATCAGCCTATAATGTTCCCACTGCTGGGACACAGGCCTCCTTTTGGTGAGAGTGAGTGGGCTGTAATCCACCACGCGGGCCCAGTGCGGGTTGGTAGATGTCACGTGTCTTTGAAGTTTTGGTTCTAGGACATGCCGGTTTCCTCACGATGTTTTCTTTCACCGGTTGAGAGCAGTGGTGATGAAATAATTTAGACAAAGTAAAGCGCCAGTCTGAGTTCAAACCTACGACCTACAATTCGTAAGTCGCGGCTGTTTCCATTTGCCACACCCGCACTCAAAGGAGGAGAATGATGAAAAGGAATTAATGCAGTGCACTCTGAATTGTTTCAACGCGTTCTTTATTAACAAATTATTTATTCTGAAAGTAAGAGCGAATGCCTTCCAAATGAAACAGCAAATTCTAAGCTCATCTCGGTTCGTTGTACCGATGGCAAAACAAAACGTCAGAGCAATTTGTAAATGAGTAAACAAAGCTTCTACTGACGTTTATAATAATTAAATTGCATTCACTGACGTAGATACTGAAGAGATTATGATCTGCATGGTTTGTGGCATGCGACCTTTTTGGTAATCCATACTTTAATATTATAAATGCGAAAGTGTGTCTGTCTGTTACCTCTTCACGCTTAAACCGCTGAACCGATTTAGATGAAATTTGGTATAGAGATAGTTTGAGTCCCGGGAGAGGACATAGTTTTTATCTCGATATACCTACGGGTAACTTATAATAAATAATAATTGTTATTTATTTCAGATTAAAATCCATATGTTGTTAATAAAAGTCTTAATGTTAGTAAAAACACAAAATTGAAACGACTGACACCTATGTGTGCTATGTGTGTGTGTGTTATGCGGGTGAAACCGCGGTGCGCTGCTAGTTGTAAGATAATGGCATAAAATTATACTGCGAGCAATAGTGAGAAAAGGCTACAAAGTTAGAAAGAGTCTCAATTATTTTTTTAAAAGTGTTCATCTTTAGAAGCGCAAAAAGTTTTAATAGGACGAATTTATTATTTCCCATAACAATTAGTAACAGTTCACTGCCTGCATACTTATTTACCTCTTTTGTCTACGTTCCTTCTGCGTGCTATTAAGGCTACTTTCAATGTAAGGTAAGCTACAAACTTAGCCAGTTTGCGGTTTGCGGACTAATTAAGTCAATCCGGAACAACCTGCTTTACTCCCATCTGGCAAGTTTTGTAATAATATTATTGTAATCTAACTGCAGGAACTGATTAACTTCGCAGAAACTTAGCCCGTTTCAACCAATAATAATAATAATTAAAAACAAAATATGTTTCTTGTAATGTTTAGTTTTACGGGCCGTCGTCGGGCCTCGTGGTGGTTTTTTATTTTATTTTCACCCTATAATTCGTGGTTTTAATTTTTTTTTGCTTTTTGCACACTGAAAATCATTTTGGGGTAATGATCCTTTTTTTTTTTTAAATTCGTTCGGGTCAATGATTTTTGATGGTGAAATGCTGCTTCATACATAATTGTGTATTTTTGATATCTTTCAACACCCTTGCATTAAAAATATCGTAACGTTTGAACTTAGAAACTTCACTTAAATTATGTAAAAACTCAACTTTATAAATCTTCATAAGGTAAGCCTTTTAATCGAGGATGTGTTTCTGCAGAAAAATGCAGGAGATCGTAATCGGCGCTTAGCGTCCAGTACAATGCATGCGGTGAAGCGATTTATGTCTTTGCAACCTATTTTTAATTATTAATGACGTGTTCAACCGGGCTATTCTGTAAAAATCTCACGGTTAACATTTATGTGCAGTGAGCTCGAAGTGAGCTCAAAGTGAGCTGTCGTTCCACCTGATGCTAGGGATTGACACTACTGACAGCTCACCGGTCTCTACACCTAAGTTTTGGCGGTGAGATTTTTACAGAATAGATCGGTTGAACACATTATTAAAAAAAGTTTACAGGCACCTGTCTATTAGCTTTATTTCTATGTGGATGGTGGCACCAAGAACTTATATTTAATTTTTTAATACAAAAGCTACTTGTCTCTGAAGAAAATAAAAAGTAAAAACATTTATTTTTTCCAGATAAAGTGAAAAAGTACAATCTAAAAAATATATTAATATCTGCATATTATATGTTACCTATTATGATTAACATTCAAATAAAATCATCATCTGCCTAGCCTTATCTCAACTATGTTGGGGTCAGCTTCCAGTCTAACCGGATGTAGCTGAATATACATGAAGCGACTGCCTATCTGACCTCCACAACCCAGTTACTGGGTAATACGATACTCCTTGGTAAGACTGGTTGTCAGACTTTCAGGCTTCTGAAACCAATAGCTTAAGCTATTGGTTTCACAATCGTGCTTTTCGAGAAACGGAGAAATATTATTAAAATTCTTATACAATATTAATTTTTATTCCTTATATTGTTTTATTAATAACTAGCTTCTGCCCGCGACTTCGTCCGCGTGAAATTTCACCCTCTTAGGAGTGGAATTTCAAAAAACCCTTTCTTAGTGGATACCTATATACACTTCACAAAGAACACACTCCAAATTTTATGTCTCTATGACCAGCGGTTTAGGCTGTGCATTGATATAATCAGTCAGACAGGATCACAGGACTTTGAATTTTATATTAGATTATAAAAGTACCTAAGAACCTAAGGACCTACCTAATAAAAAAAAACTCAATAACAGAAAATAAAATACCTACCTACCTAAATAAACCTATTTCTGATGATACGTGGCTAAATAATAACAGCCGCACAGGTCGATCGATCAGGTTAAGCTACGCTTGCCGCGGTTGGTCTGTGGATGGGTGACCATCTTTACATATGGAGACCCCTCCGTGCCTCGGAAAGCACGTTAAGCCGTTGGTCCCGGCTGTCATTCGTGGATCTTTGACAGTCGTTACGGGTAGTCAGAAGCCCGAAAGTCTGACAACCAGTCTTACCAAGGGGTATCGTATTACCCAGTAACTGGGTTGTGGAGGTCAGATAGGCAGTCGCTCCATGTAAAATACTGGTATTCAGCTGCATCCGGTTAGACTGGAAGCCAACCCCAACATAGTTGGGAAAAGGCTAGGCAGATGAGGCAGATGATGAACTAATCTAAACTCAATAAATAAGCAAAATCCCTAAAAACTAATATCTATACGAATGACTAATCCTACCTAACAGTTTTATAAAATAACCTACGGTCACTACGTACACTATCAAATATACTACCCATACTTTAAAATTAAAATCTATACTTACTTATAAAAACGACTTATAAAAATAAACCTAAATAAGTCTACCTTAAACTGTACTTAGTAAAAACTAAAAGGAATAAAAAGGTCGCACTGAAAAGCACGTTTTGGAATTGCAAGTAGCAGTTAAAACATACAATTTATAGAATGCTAATATGAACGAACGCTCGCCTATTATTATTATCTTCGTCGTGTACTACGACAAACTTATTTTTTGCGGTTGGTACAGTAATCGGGTCTAGGGATCGAACCTCAAAATTAAGTTTGTTTTTATTGTATATTTTTTTCCGGGATAAAAAGTACCCAGTGTGGTGCCCAGGATATTAAAGAATAATTATACCAAGTTTCATCGTAATCGAACCGGTAGTTTTTGCGTGATGCCTGAACAAACAGACAGACAGACAGAATTTTTTTTTAATCACATTTTTGGGTTCTGTGTCGGTCTAATAACACAACAACTAATACCTATTTTATAAAAAACAACAAAATAAATTCAAATAAACTATTTAAAGACTAAAAGTCGCGCTGATAAGCACGGTTTGTTAATATCAATTATCGTCTGTCAATAAGGTCGAACGCTCTGAACGCATCAACAGCCAAATATTGAATGATGCTCGCGCTCGGACCTCCCTTACCCTACCGCCGCGACCCGCGTCGAGCGCGGCAACCGTTACACAAAAATAATCCTTATGGCATGATTCAGTATTCACGCGCGACGGCGCGATGGCTTATTAGCGTATTTCATGTATAAGTTTGGTGTTTCTATACCGATTACTATGATTCTTTTTTTATTGAATAGGTAATAATATTAACTTCTTTTAATTAGGGATGAGTGAGAGTATTATAAACGTAAGAGTAAACAAATATAATCAGAAAGCTCCGAACTGCTAAGGTATCGGGAGTTACACGTGTTATTGTGAGTCAACCATAAAAGATAGATATATGCTGTAGTAGGATATTTTTTAGATAATTTTATGTAGAACATTTCCGTCATAAATGATTTCTATGTAGCTTTAACCATTAAGGCTGCACACGCGACGGAAGCTTAAAAAATGGAGCAACTTCTCCCGTTTTCCCAACATTTCCTTTCACTGCTCTGCTCCTATTCATTGTAGCGTGATGAAAAGTATACTATAACCTCCCCAGGAGTATGAAGAATAATTGTACCAAGTTTCGTTAAAATCCGTCGAGTAGTTTTTGTTTCTATAAGGAACATACAGACAGACAGACAGACAGACAGACAGACAGACAGACAGACAAAAATTTTACTGATTGCATTTTTGGCATCAGTATCGATCACTTATTACCCCCTGATAGTTATTTTGAAAATATATATCATGTACAGAATTGACCTCTCTACAGATTTATTATAAGTATAGATTTCTTTTACCGGTTATTTAATAAAAAGAAAAACTGTTTTATTAAAACTGCACCCTAATTGCGTAACTTTCAATAACAATCTGAATCATATTGAAAGGTATTGCTAAACCATTGCTTTATATGTTGAAAGAAATGTGTCTTCTCAACAACATAAATAACACAACGAATGTTTTTGAACTGTCAAAATTAAAGCCATTGGTTACTGTTAGTGTTTTTTTGGAGTAGGTTATTACTATCACCAAAGTTCAAACAACTTTCCTAGTATCCTGCCGCTCCCGTTTATAACTTGCACCTCTTCTTTTAGAAGTATAAAGTTTATCTAAACAATACATTTGCATGTCGCCCACCGTCGAGACAGCCATATCTTGCAACTGAATGGCTTTTATTTTAATACGTGTGTTTTTAAAGCATTATATACGACTTCTATGACAAGATTGCCTCTGGCAGCTACTGAACTGACGTGGGCATCTTTGTTAGTTATGTACTTGTACTCGTATTCGTAGTATGAGAGAAAACTAAAAAATAAAAATCTAAAATCTGTTTTTTAAATGCTGGTCGTACCTACCCATTGTCGCAGCATCATGCTAAGAGCCTTTTAGCCTCGTACAAGACTTTCTGTTTTTTATTTTCTTTTTGTCTACGTAATTTTGTTTTTACAATTTTATGATTGTGTTTAGATTAATTTGTGAGCTTCCCGTGCGAGTCACAATAACTGCGTATTCTTTATAAGAATATTTTTTTTCTACAACCTCAATTTTATTTTATTCCGTCACAAGGGCATGCAAATAATATTTAATTTACACAAAAGATGTGAAGTGCGGCTGTTATTATTTAGCCACGGACCCCATATGAATTGTTTTAGGATAGAAAGGAGAAGAACAGAAGAAGAAGGAGATAATACTAAGTTAGTATTTTATAATTAAAAAATATGTATGTTTAGGTTAAGGTAATTTATCTATGGGCCTGCGTCGCCTGAAATAAATGGATTATTATTATTATTTATTATATCATTTTGTTATTTTTATTAATTTAGTTATCAAGTTTCGTGTGACCGCGTTGTTTCATGCGGTTTTCAACATCCTTTGGAGAATTTATTACGGAAGGTTAATGTGTAGGTATCTCTCTCTCCTTGCCTAGCCATATCCCATTTCATTTGGGGTCGGCTCTCCTCGTAATTCTTCGCCAGATGTTTCGGTTCTGAGTCGTCGAGTCATTTCGTTAATGTGTATGATAAATTAATATTAAACTTAGACATCCATACTAATATTATAAATGCGAAAGTATGTCTGTCTGTTACCTCTTATTTGTTATAGATATAGATTGAGTCCCGGGAAAGGACATAGGATAGTTTTTATTCCGATACTCCCACGGGATCGAAACTTATGTGGGTGAAACCACGGGGCGCTGCTAGTAGTAAACAAATCTTCATGTTTTTGAATTAAAAATATGAAGATTTGTTTGTCGTAAAAACCTTGCGATGCAGGGGCGGATCGCTAGTTTAAAATAACCACAAGTAAGGAAACTAATTATAATAATCTATTAAAGTTCTTTGGATAAGAACCAAGTTTGTTCCAACAAAACTGCCAACGTTTGCGTACCTACTCGTACTAGCAAAAATATTAACATTTCTACTTCCTTTATTTTTAATTAAATTACCTACTCGTTTCCAAGTCGGTCTACTTTGTTGGAGAGTGCAAGTTTCAATATTTGATATCATTTATTATCTAACTAGCTTACGCCCGCGGCTTCGCCCGCGAGGTATGTCGATAAAAACTGTTATATGTTCTTTCCCGGGTGCAATCTATCTCTCTGCCAAATTTTATCGAAATCCGTTCAGTGGTTTAGGCGTGAAAAGGTAACATACAGACAGTCAAACAGACAGACAGACAGAGTTACTTTCAAATTTATAATATTAGTATGGACTAGCTGCGCCCCCGTGGTTTCACCCGCATGAGTGTCGATCGCGTGGGAATTTCGGGATAAAAAGTAGCCTATATGTTAATCTGGGGTGTCAGTTACCTCCGTACAAAATTTTATTAAAATTGGTCCAGCCGTTTGCGCGTGTAGAAGTAACAAACATATAAACACACACTCACAAACTTTCGCCTTAATAATATTAGTGTGATTGGTAGACCTGAGGAGAGATATAGGATATCGGAATTACTTTAAAACGTGATATTGAATTGAATCCTGTAGACAGCACAGTATTCTTGGGCATAACTTTGGATGCTAAGCTTCAGTGGGGACCACATGTAGATAAATTGTCAAAAAAGCTAAGTTCCGCAGCATACGCGGTTAGAAAAATTCGTAATTTAACTGATATAGAGACTGCCCGTTTAGTGTACTTTAGCTATTTTCATAGTGTAATGTCGTACGGTATTTTATTGTGGGGAAATGCCGCCGATATTCAGACCATCTTTGTTTTGCAGAAGCGAGCTGTTCGATCAATTTATAAATTAAGTCCGAGACACTCTCTCAGAGACAAATTTAAAGAGATTAATGTAATGACTGTGCCTTGTCAGTATATTTATGAAAATCTTTTATATGCCCATAAACATATAAAATTGTTTAAAAAATACAGTGATGTCCATAATATAAATACACACATCAAAAGTGTCTAGGGATCAACATATATTTTTGCAATAACTTTTCTCCTGATTGATATTAATTAAAATTTTCTTTAAGGATTCATCAAATAAAGTGTTTTCGTTTGTCACAGTAACGATAAACCAAGTCACCTTTGCATTAATAAAGAAATTTGCCATTTTCCTAATAAAGGGATTTTTGACATTTGAACCACTAACACAAAAGTTCGAAAAAAAGACTGAAATAACAGTTTTCTTTAAAATTTTATTGGGTAACTTAAACAATTAATAATCCGTGTTTCTACCGAGAACACTAACAACACAAGAACATCGGTTTGGCATACTCAAAATGAGTTCATCCAAATCACGCTGTGGAATGGCCGCCTATGTTCGTTGCAACAACAAAAAAAGGTCTTCTTGCGACTGGATACCCTCCATATTCGGCAGAGCTCTTCTCTGTAGCATATCCCATGCATGCTCAATCGGGTTCAAGTCTGGCGACTGAGCAGGCCAGGGCAGGACATTGATGTTAGCTGCGGCGAGAGTCTGTCTTACAACTCTTGCGGTGTGCGGTCGTGCATTATCATGCATTAACTGAAATAAGGAACCGATTTGCACTTGTAGAGGAACGATGACGTCTGATACAATCGTCTCAGCATAAATTTGAGCGTTGAGGTTGCCTCTGATCCAAATCAACTCAGTTCTTCCGCCGATCCAAATACCCGCCCATACCATGATGGTTCTACCACTATAAGGATGGACTTCCTGGCAGGATTTTAATCGCTGTTGGCGTCCAGGGGTTCTCCAGTGTCGTATACGTCTTGTATCCGGTCTCATACCAAAACGAGACTCATCAGAAAAGCACACGAAACGCCATTGTTCTTCTGCCCAATTTCTGTGTTCAAGAGCCCATTGATATCGAATCCTACGATTGTGCATTGCTATAGGTGGTACCCGTAGCGGTCTTCGGGAATGAAGGTTCACTTCATGCAAGCGGTTTCTGACTGTTTGGTCGCTAATTAAGTTCCCTGAAGAGTGATGAAGCCTCACGGCTAACATCATGGCGGTTATTGTTGGAGCTCTTCGAGTTAAGATTTGAATGTATCGGTCTTGTCTCCGTGTGGTGCAGCGATACCGTCCTCCATGGCGCTCAGCCACGGTACCAGTGCTTCGGTAACGTGTCCAAAGTTGACTGATAACACTCTGACTTGTATTCAGAGCTAAAGCCACAGTACGTTGCCGGGAACCAGCTTCTATCATTCCCACGGCTCTGAGCATTTCTTCCCTGCTTAAATGACGTCGCCGCTCCATAATAACGTTGGTTTTAATCAGTAGTAGGGAAACAGTAGCACTAATAATGTCTTCAATGCGTTGTATGTTTTTATAGGGAAAATATTGACAGCTGATTTTCATCTTTTACTCGAATTTGATTCACAGTTCCTGATTCAAATTATGAAATGCACCAAAAAGGATCCATATAAATTTATAAAATCATAAATTTATTACAAAGCCACATCTCAATCTCGAGAAATCCGCATAAAAATGCTTGATCCCTAGACACTTTTGATGTGTGTACTAGGAACAAACACAAATTTGTTATCCCTACAACAAGGCTCAAGAAAATAGGTAGCTCGTTCAGATGCCAATGTATACGCTTTTATAATAAACTACCAAGCCACGTTCAAGATCTAAGCCTTAATAAATTCAAATCATTCATTAAACGTAAGTTGTGCCAGAAAGCTTTTTATACCGTTAAAGATTATATTGAGGACAAAAAGGCTTGGGATTGAGCTGCTTCCAATTTTTTTTTTTTAACATTTTGAATGTTTTAATTATTTTTTTTTTGTTTCTATGTACACATTGACATTAATGAATTTTATTTAAACAATGACATTTGCTTACTTTGTAAAGTATTATATTATTTTAATTATTGTGCATGTGAAGACAATGTGGGTCACATTTTTTAATTTTTATTATTCTCTCTGTTGTGTTAGTTTTTGTCTAGGTCTGGCAGTTTGAGTAATTTATGTGGCCTACCCAAATGTCCTTTCTTTGGTATTGTTCGTCGAATCGTTGAGCTCCTTAAGTTTTGAGTTGAGCTACACGATTTCTGACAAATGCGTGCACTGACTGGACAGGTCCTCTCAATCTGTGTGGTTCTTTCCTCAAAAGACCATCTCAGACATCGATCTACATGGTCTTCATATAACCTGACCAAGATTATGATGTCTGGACTTTAAAAGAGACTGTGACCTCTGAGTTTGTTTCGGCCTTTCTTCTCAGAGTAGTCAGATAGGAAACGCCGACCTCATCTAGTTTTTTTTATAAAAAATATGATTGACGTGTAAAAGTGTTTGTACAAACCTACTTACAAAATAAAATCATTTATCATTTATCATTTATCATTGAAAAAAAGAAAGTTAAATGAAGTGGGACAGCGCAGGCTAGAGAAAAAAAAAATGAAGTCGACATTTCGTATCTAGTCAGTTACGAAATGTCGACTTCATCTAGTCTAGGGTAGTTACCCCCGAGAAGAAACGGCGCAACAAACTCAGGGGTCAGTCTCTTAGAAAATAGATTATGTGTAGTCTTGGACACCTACCACGAGCTCTTAACGCGATCCACTTTAAGACCTAAACTGAACTTCTAATTCGTACCATGACGTCAGTTTAACGATTCAATTTAGGCCATGCCATCTGGATCCCTACCATGAGCTCTTAACGCTCATTCACTTTCAACGATTCAAATGCCGCTGAGCGTATTCAACGTCATGGTACGACTGTGAGCGATGCAGTTTAAGAATATAAACTGTAATGTCTTGCTTTTGAATCGTTTTTAAATAGATCATGGTAGGCCTCCTGGTCAGATCATGTAAGGACCATGTAGATTAGTGATGTTGGAGGAACCTCCATCATTTACTCCATCATTTACATCATTTTTCTAGCCCGACTTACCAAAATAGTTATTTTTAAAACTGACTGAACTGATCAACTCGCTTACTCAAGACGGGATGCCGATTTCAGACTTATAATTAACTATGTATAAAATCCAGGTTCCTCACGATGTTTTGCCTTCACCAATAACAGTAATATCCAAGATAAACTCAAAAAGTACAAATGAATTAAAAAAGTGACTTTGGTCATTAATTTTGTACTTATGGCAAATGCACTTGGTCGGTTTTTAGGGTTCCGTACCTCGAAAGGAAAAAACGGAACCCTTATAGGATCACTTTGTTGTCCGTCCATCTGTCTGTCTGTCAAGACCCTTTACCCCTTTGACCCTTTTTCTCAGGAACCTGTGAAGGTATCAAGCTGGAATTTATATCAAATACTCAGGTCTGCTGTCCCTTGGAGCTGTGAAGTGACTTCTAAGCCAACGCAATCAAAAGATACAGCCATTTATGCCGCAAATTTCCACAAATTTTCGACACTCGCAAGGGAATCAAAACCAGGGTACTTTCCGTGAACTCAGAATCTTGAAATTTGGTAAGACGTTGCGTCTTATAGCACAGATAAAGGAAAAATTGCGAAAACCGTAATTTTTTTGTTAAATCATATAATACAAATATTTTTACTTATATACCTACACGTTTGTACGGAACCCTTGGTGCGCGAGTCCGACTCGCACTTTTCCGGTTTTTTTGACATGATCCGGTACTTTTTTCGTATGTAAGTGTCTAAAGACACTGCCGATGTTACGCGACCGAAGTTCGGCGTGATTCCGCCTGCAATGCTATTAGAATTATTGACGACACATTATGCCGAAATTACGTTGCGTTAATAGCGTACATTAAAATCGGCGGCGGAACTTCGTTCGCGTACCTTCGGCATAGTGTGTTTTGACACTAAGATATTTTAGCGAAATTTTACGCTCGATCGGCTAAACGTATTTAGATCAATTACTGGACAATAATATTTAAATACTAATATTATAAAGAGGTAAAGTTTGCGAGGTTATTGGGGGTAATCTCTGGATCTACTGAACCGATTTTGAAAATTCTTTTAAAAAAAGAAAGCTTATTTGTGAGTGTCATAGGGTATATTTTATGTTAAAATAAGAAATTTTACGTGGACGAATTCGCGGGCAGAAGCTAGTATTTGAATAAACGGAGAGCAGTGATGGCTCCGTCGTAACGGCCGCAAATTACGAGTTGTAGGTCGTAGGTTCGAACCCAGACAGGTGCTTTACTTTGTGTAAATTATTTCATCACGACTGCTCTCAAAACGGTGTAGGAAACAGTGTGAGGACACCGGCGTGTCCTTATGCCAAAAATTCGAAGACATGTGACATCTACCAGCCCGCACTGGGCCCGCGTGGTGGATTACGGCCCACTCCTTCTCACCGAGAGGAGGCCTGTGTCCCAGCAGTGGGATCATTATGTGCTGTTTATGTATGTTATGTTAACGTAAACCTCAGAACTCCTTGTTACATAAACTGGGTAGTTAGTTAGTAAATAATATTTATTCAATGTGAAGTTAAACCTAACAAATCATGCTTACATTTATATTATTATGGTGAATATATATCTGTTCTCAATTTGGGTAGACTTCAAATAAACATGCCAAAGTGCCTACAACAATTAACTTACTAAGGAAAATTGTTTACCAATACCAAAATGTAAGTTGTACAGACGCCAGCACATCAAGTTACTACGAGTACAATCTGTCAAATTAATAGATTTTCAACTTTATTGCTAAAGTGTAAGGTTCAAAGTTGATTGGGAAAATATTACAGTTTCGGATAGCTTGATGTGCTGGCGTCTGTACCTAGCTAAAGGACAGGTGCCCTGACAACAACTGAAAGAATTACAACGAAACTACTTTTCGTCCCGTCCTGCATATAGTTACTTATTTCTAAGAATTAGCTTGGTGTACCTACTACCAATAACCAGGTGCTAAACGAAAAAAAAAGAAAGCGAAAGTAACTCTATGTTTAGACAAACATAGAGTTACTTTCACATTTATAATTTAAACCGTTCAGTCTGGGCGGATTTTGGTGAAATTGGCATCCGTCCAGTCTGGTCGGATTTTGGTGAAATTGGCATCCGTCCAGTTTGCACGGATTTTGGCGCACAGCTATACTATAACCTGGGTAAGTTCTCATGGGGTAATTACTAACCTCTACGCGAGCGAACGGTTGGCTGTATAATATCCATATCGACGATTTATCAGCTATACAACTCATAAACTGTCAGCGCTGACGATAATAATAATTTATTTATCAGCTACAATGATCGACAGTGAATTAAGTATTGCTTACTCATGAAAGGTCGTCGTGAATCATTAATAATACACATTAAATTGTAAAAAAAACAATTATTTTTAAAAGGAGTTTCTTGCCGGCTCTTCTTCATAGGAAACGACCAATTGGAACCGTGCACCTAGCCTGACGTTTCATAAGTGCCCATGTAGGTTTTAGTGAAATAAATTATTTTTATTTTGATTAGATATCATTTACCTGTGAAATAAAGGGCTAGAGAAAACTCATTTTGTGTCTATTGATATTTGACTTTTTTTTTATTTGACTTTTAATAGTGGGTTTATCATCTAATAGGTAATGGTGTCAACAATTGCGCGTGCTTGTCAAGAAGTGAACTATTCACTCGGTACTTTACGAAACGGAGGGCGCGGGGCGTCTACAAGTGACAACCGCTTTCAAAGCGTTTCGTATTTCTACGACGACTTTCAATGGAATTGACATAAGTTTATCGGTAGCTTATGTCAATACATTGTCATGTCATTTTTTACTTTTTCGTCACCGTTTCCCTGATAGATAATCAGTAGTATTAAAAGTGGTCCATTAGTCCATCAAACAGGGATACTTACGTCTTTGATTGACTATTGGACCAATTGTAATAATTATGAAAAAAAATTGAAAATGAGGTACCTTTATTATCAATATTGCCAGTTAATAAACAACGTTTTACCCTAACTAAGTAGGTAGGAAACATCTAAAATATATTAATAGACATATAAAAGAATTGGAGTGTATTAATTAATTAATGTCATGATCGATGGACTGTAAGCCTCTAAAAATACGAGTACAGTATGTTTTTAAACAAACACGTTTGACGTAATTATTATTAATTATGAGTAGGCCGGTGTCGGTTTTGAGAGTAGCCATTTGGTAAAGGATGATGCGGCAAAATGAATGGAAGCTGGTACCTGCTCAAATAGAAATCAATAATATATAATTGAAAGGTATTAAAATTTTGTACAATAATTCCAATGGGCTTTGTCTTGATTCCTTGTCCGATCGGAGTAATGTATTACTCCGATCGGACAAGGAATCAACTTCCACGCTGTAGCGTGGAAGTTGAGACGAGGCAGAAAGGTAAGCCACCTTAACTGTTGTAGCTACAGAAAAACGTTCTTATGAGACTATCCTTAACTTCTTTAGTAATTGCTACTACATTAACAGATTTTGTTAAAATGGTACGGTCAGAGGGTAGTGGTGGCCCTGCAGTGGTATCGCCCGCGACTTACGAGTTTTAGGTCGTAGGTTCGAACCCAGACAGGCGCTTTACTTTGTGTAAATTATTTTATCACCACTGCACTCAAAACGGTGAAGGAAAACATCGTGAGGAAACCGGCATGTCCTAGAACCAAAAATTCGAAGACATGTGACATCCACCAACCCACACTGGGCCCGCATGGTGGATTACGGCCCACTCCCTCTCACAGAGAGGAGGCTTGTGTCCCAGCAGTGGGAACATTATAGGCTGATTATGATTATGATGGTACGGTCAGCTAGAAAAACGTTAATTCTAAATTTTTATTATGCCAATAGACGCAATTTCGTATAAGAATTCAAAAACTCTGGGTCAAAACGAGGTTAGAGAACTAGAAAAGTCACAAATCGCAAAAAACTTTTGTCATACCTGTGTTTTGCTAAAATTGACATGTTTTTCACAGTATAATTCTGAACGGACAAGGATTTGGAATTAGGCGCCTAAGTACCTACCTTCTATTCAGTTTCAAAAGAGCTTTCCGACAATGTATAACACATGGCTATTGGCGGGGTACCAAAGTGGGCATCACCCTTTCCCTTCTTGGTGAATTTTGAGTGTCAGTTTACTTCTGAAACCTATTTCGAAAAACTGAAAGTACTTACCTACAATTATTTTACTCTGATTTTACATCACTGGCAAAATAATATTAAACTTTATTTACGCTGTTTTTGGGCTGTTAATAGGTTGCAGCTGTTAGAGGTAACATAACTGAAGGGACTTATACTTGCACCCTAATTGCGTAAGACACTATCAACCACAATCTGAATCATTTTGAAGAATATTGCTAATACATTGCTTCATATGTTCTAAAAATTTGTCTCCTCAACAACGTAAACAACGCAATGAATGTTAGGTATTGAACTGTCAAAATGCAAGCCATTCCTACTGTTATGTCGAGTTTCATTTATTAAACAGTTCATCACTCGGCTGATTTCATAAACCCAAACCGTAGCTTGAGTACGTCAATTATTATGTTTATTAATACGATCATGACCTCAAGATCGATATCAAGTGCGAGCTCTTGGGCTGAGCTGAGTAACGTTTATTAATACGGGCCTTAGTGTGTTGCTCAATTACCCCGCACATTTCCGCTTTCATATTTAACTACAGAGCTGTCGTTCCTAATTGAACGGGAAATATTTTGTACAGGGTGGCAAGGACATCACATCACATTATAATAAACTAGCTTCTGCCCGCGGCTTCGCCCGCGTGGATGTCGGAAATTCATGGGTTATAATTATTTACGCGGTAATAAAATAACCTACGGTCATTACGTACACTATCAAATCGACAAACTTATTATTTGCGGTTGGTACAGTAATCGGGTCTAGGGATCGAACCGCAAAATTAAGTTTGTTTTTTATTGTATGCCCCCCGGCCCCCCGGCCGTACCGCCCGCCGCCGATGCAACCGCTATGTCCCTGCATTTTAAATCTGTAATATCTTCGAAAATATTCATTTAAATTACATGCTGTAAAGGGCCATACTAATCTATATTACATGCACAATTTATTTAAGGTACTTAATTGTATAAGGATTAATGCTGTATTGCTTAAAATCGCTTTTTCGTAAATAAGTAAAGGATAAAAAATGGTTATTGTGGGTTATCCGAGATAGACATATACCATCGCGGACTCTTTTGTTGACCTTTTTAAGGTGTACAATACTGTAGTACATTATTTTGATCTATCTCGTAGGGTTCAGCCAGCGTTTGCAATGTAAGCGCAAAAAATGTGTTTATTTACGACCTTATATTAAAAACCTCTAAAATGATCAGTGTTTCTCTACTACCTTATGCATGTATTATATATATAAACCATCCTCTTGAATCTCTCTATCTATTAAAAAAAACCGCATCAAAACCCGTTCGGTAGTTTTAAAGATTTAAGCATACATAGGGACAGACAGACGCTTTTTTTTTTTTTTTTTTAACTATGGCATCTCGCAGTTCATCCTTTATGAGGATGGCTACTGCTTAACCGGACTTTCCTGTGGATGCCTCGAATTAAGGCCTCCAGCCAGGGCATACAATAACTTAAAAACTAAGCGACAGCGCTAAGGGTAACCCCCTGCGGGGTTCGGACCTCGGCTCAGGGCGTCGCTGGAAGAGGACAGCAAGGGACAGGCTGGATCGGTATTATTATTGGTGTTTAGGGGCGAATTTAAAACTACAGGCTCAGCTGCGCGGGCTGGCTCGAGCAAGGGTCGGGGGGGGCACGGTGATGGTGCGGGGCGTCGCGACGGGCCTCGGCGGCGAGGACGGAAGGACGGATGTCTGAGCTTGTTTTTGTGTTGTCGACTGAGAGTACTCGTGGCCTTACTGCTCTCCTGGAGGAGGGTAGTGGCGTCGTCGGGGATGGTGAGGGTATGCCTTGGTCGGCGAATCCTACTTATGCGGGAGGGAGTGTATCGGGAGGCCGCCGCAATCAGGGGATTGGGGTGCTTTATGGCAGAGTCAAAGAAGCGCTTGGAGAGGCGTTTCATGAACTGCTGGATGGTGGGGAGTCTGAGATCTAGATGCAGATTCACATTTCGGACATAGAAGGGGGCTCCCGTGACCTTTCGGAGGAAACGGTTCTGGAGGGTTTGCATTTTATGCAGAAATCGCGGCTTGGCGTGTGCGAAGACTACGCAAGCATAGGTCATGATGGGACGGATGACCGCGGTGTAGAGGCGCAATTTGCACTTGAGTGACAATTTGCTGCGGGCAGTTATCATGGAGTGGAGCCTACCGAGAGCGAAAGAGGCGCGCGAACGCGCCGTCTTTATGTGCTCGTTGAAGGTGAGGTTGTGGTCTAGGATGACACCTAAGTATTTGGCTCGCTTTCCCCAGGGGATCGGCTTGCCATACATAGAGATCGGGCGCGGGAGGGGGGGGGGTAGTTTACGCGGTTTCGAGAAGATGACCGCCTGACTCTTATCGGGGTTGACCTCGATTCTCCATTTCCGGAACCAGTCGCTCAAGGCGCTTGCGGAGGTTTGGAGGTTTCGAGCTATGGATGACTGGTTGACACCCGAACAGTATATGGCAGTGTCGTCGGCGAAGAGCGCCAACTGTGCCTTTTTACTGTTCGGGATGTCACTAGTGAACAGGGTGAAAATGAGGGGAGACAGAACGGAACCCTGGGGGACTCCGGCGCGGATGGGGTGAGGGGGAGAGAGAGCGCCCTCGATACGGTAGCGGAAAGTGCGGTCCGACAGAAAATCTCGTAAGATGAGCACGAGACGGTCTGGCACACCTAGCAGGTACAGCTTATATAATAAGCCATTGTGCCAGACCTTGTCGAACGCCTTCGCTATATCGAAGAACAGGACGCCTGTCGAAGCACCTCGCTGAAAGGCAGCGCTAATGTGCTCGACTATGCGGTGGAGCTGGTGGATGCATGAATGCTTCGTGCGAAAACCGAACTGTTCGGGGGGGATGAGGCTCTTTGCTTCGGCATAGTCTTTGAGGCGCTTATAAATAAGCCTCTCGTAGACTTTGCCGAAAACATTGAGCAGACTGATGGGGCGGTAGCTGGAGGGCTCAGACTTGGGCTTGCCTGGCTTAGGGATGCCTATGACTGTGGCTTCTTTCCACATTTGGGGGAAGATGTTGTTGCTCAGGGCGCCATTGAAGATGGCGGTCATGAGCAGTATGAGGGGGGCGGGGAGGAGTTTGTACACCCTATTGGTGATACCGTCCGAACCGGGGGCTTTGCGGGTTGCGAGCCCTTTTATGATGTCTTGCACTTCGTCGGGAGTGACGGGAGGCAGAGGATCATCAGGGTCTTCGACTGGCGGGAGGGAGGCTCTCCGTTCGACTTCAGCGTTCACCTCGTCGAGGTGCGCTCTGTCTACTGGTTGAGAGCTGGGAGTGCATTGAGCCTCTAGGCTGTCGGCTAGGCATTCGGCCTTTTCGAGGTTTTCGAAAGCGACCGTTTTGTCGGGGCGTGTGAGGGGAGGAACTGTGGCCTCTTCAGAGGAGCGGAGCTTCCTCTGGAGTTGCCAGAAGGCGTGGTGGGTGGGCTCGAGTTCGCCGATCAACTTATCCCAACCCTCGGAGCGCCACTCCCCTATGCGTTTCTTTACAGCACGCTGTAAATGGCGCATGTGGGATTTGTTCGCGTCGCAGGGAAAAGAGTCGTAGGCACGAATGGCAGCGTTCTTCTCGGTCACCAGTTCACGTACGTCATCGGGCAGTTTCCAGCGATGGTCTTCCATCACTGGAACTTCCCGTGAGCAATCCGTCAGTACGGATTGAACGTGCTCTGTGAACGAGTCGATCGCCCCAGTCGTGTCTGCGACTGAGATAATTTGCTCGGGGATGGAGTCTAGGTGGGGAGACGTGGTGGATTTCAGTCTTTCGCTTACTTTCCTCCAGTCGGTGACTGTTTTGGTCGGGGGGGGCTGGTTGGGGTCGTGCGGGGGGCCCGAATAGGGGGCCAGGTGCAAGATGACCGGGCGGTGGTCAGAGTTAAGCTCTTGTACCGTCTCGATAGACTGCAAACGGAGGTTTACATTCTTGAGAAGCGCTACATCGAGAACGTCAGGAAGTTGGGCGGGGTCGCCCGGGAAATGAGTGGGATACATCGGAGCGATGATATCGAAATTGAGGGAGTCGCCTAGTTTGAACACGATCCTACCTCTGGTAGAGGTCGTGCTGCTATTCCAAGCGGGATGTTTGGCATTGAGATCCCCCGCCATGATGACGGAGTCACTCATACCGAAGAGGGTAGTGAAATCGGTAGTGAGAGAGATGGGATCCTCCGCACCATTGGTGGGCGGGATATAGGCGGAGATGATGGTGATTGCGGGGTGACCGGTCATGCCGAGCCGACAGATAGAGATCTCTAGCTGAGAGATAAGGGCGGGCGGGTCTATCGGGATGCAATGGAGGGACTTCCTATAGTAGATGAGGGTACCGCCCTTGTGGCAGCGAGCCCTGTCATTGCGAACTATCTTGTAGTTGGCAATGTTCGGGTTCCGCAGATGGGGTTTCAGGAAGGTTTCCTGGACTAAGAGGACATCGAGCTGGTGATCGCGGAGGAACGCGGCGATCTCATCGCGTTGATTTTTAATGCCGTTTGCATTAAAAAACCCTAGTCTAAGGGATCGGGGTTTGGTAACGCTCATTCTTTGTAAAGCCATTGGAGCTTTTTAGAAGTTGAGGGTTTGCATGACTTGCGTAATCTGAGGATACGCATTGAAAATCTCGGCGATGCGCCGAGGATTGCCGTTACAGGCTTGGATTTCCGCTGCCATGGCATTTGCGGGGGCAATAAAAGCTGCGTAAGCACCGATTATTACCTCCATGCTGCTAGGCTGGGGGCGGGAGGCGGGGGTCGGGGGGGACCTACTGGGACCAGCGGGAGCCCTGGGCGCGGCGGCGGGAAGGGCTACCGGTGGGGCTACTGGGACCGAGGGGCCTACTGATGGCGCGGGGATGACAGTTGCCATCAGCGCTGGGATAGTCGGGGGTGGGGGGGGCACCGAAGCTGCGGGAGCTTTGAGGTGGTTGAGGTTCGCCCATGGGGAGGGCCTTTGGGGACTGAGCCTATCGGGCATCTGGGAGGAAGGGATCGGGATCCTCACAGAGGGGCTTTCCCTTTGCTGACGGTCGCTAGCGCGCTTCGTCAGTTTGGGAGAAGAAGACTTGGGAGCCTTGGGGCAGCCACGGTAGTTAGCCGGGTGCCCGGATTGGCCGCAAAGAACGCAGCTCGGTGGCTCTGTGCACTGAGAGCGGTCTTTGGGGCGGGGACAGTCTGACGTGCCGTGGGCACCTAGACACTTGACGCATCTAGGTGTCGCGTAGCAGTGGGATTGGGAATGGCCATACAGTTGACACCTGTGGCATTGTCCGATGAGGTTGGACTTCCTGGGTTTCTCGATAGAGATACCCGAGAGGGAGCAGACTGACTTCACCTTGAAGATGGGGTGATGTCCTTCAGTAGGGTCGCAGATGACCAGGACCATGTCGTAGACTAGGCCCTTCCATGCTTTGTGCAAGCGATGGACTGCTGAGACGGGGATGCCTTGTGAAGCAAGGTCTTCTTTGATCTCCTCGGTGGGGATTTCTTTGGGGACGCGCCTGATGATTACGCGGGTGGGGACTTCCTCCGGAAGGGAGTACGTATGGAAGGAGTAAGCCCTTGTCTGGAGGAGACGGGTAAGGTCCCTGTAGTCCGAGGACGAGGCGACCGTTACCTTAATACCCTGTTGGGTTGAGCGGGCGTTCGTGTAGTTGATCTTTTGATCAACACACGCTTTGGAGATTTCTGTCCATTTGGACTTATCCTGGACATAGATGGGGGGCGGGGGTCGTGGCTTCTTTGCGTTCGAAGCGGGAGGGGTAGCCGAGAGGCTAGACGCGGGATTGGCCTGCGGTGCGGCGGGGGTTGGGGTGGGGGGGCGGGGGTTAGAGGGGATTACCGCGACCGACTTTTTGGCCTTGTTGGCGTGAGAGGAGGCGTTCTTCTTTCTCTTGCCACCCTTTCCGACGACTATATAGTCGTCTTCCGAGGAGGACGAAGAGTCAGAGAGGGCTTCCTCTGAGTCGGATTGAGATTGGGGTACGGACGTGTCCATACTCTCTGGAGTATCTGCTGCGGTAGCGGCTGGCACGGAAGGTGCGGGATCGCGGACTGGCACGGACGGTGCGGGTTTCGGGGCGGACACGGAGGGAGCGGGTGATGGGGCTGGCACAGAGGGTGCGGGTTTTGGGGCGGGCACAGAGGGTGCGGGTTTAGGGGCTGGCACGGATGGTGCGGGTTTTGGGGCTGGCACGGAGGGTGCGGGTTTTGGGGCTGACGCGGGGGGTGCGGGTTTGGGGGCTGGCACGGAGGGTGCGGGTTTGGGGGCTGGCACGGAAGGTGCTGGTTTGGGGGCGGCGGCTGGCACAGAAGGTGCAGGCGAGGGGGCTGGCACGGAGGGTGCGGGAGGGGAGGCGGCGGCGGCCTCGGGGATTTCGCCTGAGTTTGGCGGAAAGAGGGGGCTGACTAGCGCGTCGCTAAAGTCAATGTCGATGACCGAACCGGGAGGGCGTCTAAAATTTATAAGACGTTGGGCATACTGGTTAACGAAAGAGGGGTCCTTGAAGAGGACCTCTTTAACGAACGCCAATATGACCGCGTCTGCCATGATCGGGATGGGGGCGGAGAGAGGGAAGAACCATAGGGGGCATGAATCCCTAACAACCTAGCACCCCGGGTGGATGGGCCCGGGGGTGTGAGATCCTACCCTCCCTGTCAGGTGTGAGACAGGGAGGTGAGTACCTGAAGTGAGCCCTAAGCTTGTGACCCGTCGCCGATCTTATTGTGCGAACGGGGCCCTAACCAGTCTGTGCGATGGGTGTAGAGACACCCTAGACCGGCTTCTAGTACGAAGGGGTTGACACACCCAACCGTACTAGACGCGAGCTGTGGACAAGGGATTAGTTACGAAGCTAGAGCTGACTAGGAGCCACCCCCAAGGCCAAGCTTCTAGCTCCCGATTCCAATTGACAGCCTCGCCCTGATGGGGCTCGGCGGGTGAGATTGGGGCACCACCCCCTTGGCTTCGTTGGCACCGTGAGGTATCCACCAAGGACCACGAAACTGTGGTTTTTACCCGGAAGGGGCCAAAAACCTCGACGACACGTGTGATGACGAATCTATCTTAAAGAAACAACTTCTATCAACCACGCCTTGAAAAAGGCGGCTATTGACAGGGTGCGGGCGTAGTCCGGAGACTACTGACAGACAGACGCGGGAAGCGACTTTGCTTTATACTATGTAGTGACGCATCAAACTAGAACCTTATCCTAATCGTAATAGTTCGCCATCCCTTCGGGTTACGCTCGCCACAATTGTCAGAATTCTGCATAATTTTGATGTATTTCAACAAACCACCAACACGAGACTTTGATCTAATTGCATTTTACTTTGCATATTAGTTTAGACTAGCGACCCGCCCCTGCTTCGCACGGTTTCTACGACTGGACGAAACATCGAGATTTGTCTATTATAAGTAACTTTAATATAAGATTAACACACATGAACCTTATAACCATGAATCAGAATAAACTCTCTAAATAATGGTGAATACCTCACCAAAATCCGTTGCGAAGTTTAGGAGAACAACGCGGTCACATAGACACGAAAAGCGACTTTAATTTATTTTTAACTGTCTTCAAAATAGGCGGAGGTTCTCAATACGACTGTATGTTTTTTTATGTTTGTTACGCAATATCTCCGGCAATTTAATTTTTTTTTTTTTTTTTTATGGATAGTATATGCCTCAGGGGTGGTCCCATATACATTTTATTAACTTTGCTTGGGTAGTTTTCTAAATTAGCTTCAGTAATACGTATTTTTGACACTTAGTTTATATTGATGATTTTATAATAACTTCTTGTCACTGATATTTACATAGCAAGTAGTGGTATACGAATTTGTGTGGGGTACGTACAACTTAACCCTGAAAAATAAAAGCATTTTTACAACAACAAAAAAACCGACTTCCAAATAAGACACTACAAAGTGAAAAATAACTTTAATTTCGGAAGTCGGTGGCACACAACGAAAATGCGAACCTAACCACACCGACTGCCGAAGTTAGTTATTTTTCACTTTGTAGCGTCTTATTTGGAAGTCGGCTGTTTTTTTTTTTTGTATAAAAGTTTTTTGTACTTAATATGTACACATGCCAGCACATCAAGCTACTACAATCTGTCAAATTTCTTTAATGGATTTTCAACTTTATCGCTAAAGCATATTAAGGTTCAAAGGTGATTGGATAAATTTAATAGTTTCGGGTAGCTTGATGTGCTGTCGTCTATACTTAGACGGATAGTCATAAGATATCGTACAGATATTTCACGGATTTTACTATGCTCATACATAATCAGCCTATAATGTTCCCACTGCTGGGACACAAGCCTCCTCTCTGTGAGAGGGTCATGCTCAAAGTCGGGCATAATTTTATCAGGATTTTCTGTCTGGAATTTGTCAGTAGCAGCCCCGAGTTTGGATATATGCCCGATTGATGGCAACAGGCTCACTTAAACATAATTGTCGTCTCGTGGGAGTACATAGGTGTGGGGGTGTAAAACAGGTCTGATATGAATACTGTCCTACGGCACAACGTAGAACTACCAGAACATTATCAAGCTGTTATTCCATCCAAAGGTTGTCTTTAAAAGATCGCTATTAGCGATAAGACCGCCCATTGTGTCACCCTTTGTACCCATTTATGTCTGTAATTTATATGGTGTGCATAATAAAGAGTATTCTATCTATCTTATTCCCTGAAATGAGGCAGAGATGCTCACCCTTCATTTTGCCAGGTAAGTAGATATATTTACATTTGTCCAAGTTGACTTGACTAAATGTAAATATCAATCAATCTGAAATCTGTCTAGTCTTTCCCTAATTACCGGTCTCTCTAGATGTAGCTGAATGCCAGTATGTTACATGGAGCGACTGCCTATCTGACCTCCACAACCTAGTGATTATATAATACGATACCGTTGGTGAGACTGGTTGTCAAACTTTCGGGCTACTGACGACCCATAACGACTGCCAAAGATCCACAAATGACAGCCGGTATGGTCTTGAATAGTCTTGATATGTAAAGATGGTCAGCCATCCATGGATCAACCGCGGCAAGCGTAGCTTAACCTGATCGATCGACCCGTGCGGCTGTTATTACTTAGCCACAAGCTCCTGTTCAAGTCAATTATTAGGGAAATAACTATTTTGCAGAATGTTAGTATTTGCGAAGTAATCACACTAATATTTAAAGCGTGAAGAAGTAACAATGTTTGTTACTTCTTCACGCTGGCTGGCTGGCTGGACCAATAACAATAATTTTGATAAAATTTTGTATGGACGTAGGTGACACCCTGGATTAATATATAGGCTTTTTATCCCTATATTCCCACGGGATCGATATTAACCCAGCTGAAACCGCGGGGCGCAGCTAGTAAATTTATAAATATAGTTACATGAAACTTTTGCAATCGTTCAGTTCCACTGTGGTAGACAGTTGGACACCCATTTAAAAGTTTTTGTGGATCTACAATGATGTAGACAAGCTATGTGTGGATTAGATATACAATTACCTATATATACTTATATAACATGCATCAAACACCCCAATTAGAATATTATGTTTTAATCATAATATATACACTGAATTTATATTATTTTATTTATTAAATTATCTAAACTAATTGTGGGAGAAAATGGTGTTCACATAAAAAAAATATACGCACGCACACATTCCCACACGTAACAGGTAGGTTCATCCATTTTGATTTATTTTGACTGTAGAGCGGAAGGGTGACTGTAATTTACGTAGTTTTAATTATTTTTGGGGAAAAAATACCTAATTTAAAAATGACAGAAATCAATTCGTTAAATGATTCTGAACAAACACTTTCATAAAGAACATTAATTCAGTTACACATTATATAGGTACATGCCGTGATGAAACAGGTTGGCAGTGACAAGGACTCATCACCGAATAATAACCCACGAATAATTTCAACTCAGAGGGGTTCAGGAATCTTGTACTGAATCGGCTGAATTCACGGTAACAGGTTGCGCATCGACGTCCCTGTCACTCAGTGGAATAAATAGTTTGTTTTTTGTTTGAACGCGCTTATCTCAAGAACTACCACAGAATAAAAAAAAAAAAACTTGCCGAAAGCGATTTGGACTCGCGCACGGTGGGTTACGAACCACCATTATAATATTTAACACTACATATAAAATAACGGCAAAAAAATCAGATTTGTTGTATGGGAGCCCCCTTAAATATTTATTTTATTCTTTTTTAGTATTTTTTGTTATAGCGTCAACAGAAATACACATTCTGTGAAAATTTCAACTATCACGGTTCATGAGATACAGCCTGATGACAGACGGACAGACGGACAGTGGAGTCTTAGTAATAGGGTCCCGTTTTTACACTTTAGGTACGGAACCCTAAGAACTATGTATTTGCATTTGATAGCTCCATTCATGAGGAAGGTTAGCTAGTGAACATCATGATATGACCCTTAGGATCCGATCAAAAACAATCACAATCAGCTGTTATGAAAAAAAAAAACCATCCGAATTGAGAACCTGCTCTTTTCTTGAAGTCGGTTAAAAAACAAGGTTACGGGAGCAAATTATTTTTGGCTGCTTTTTTAAATATTTTGGTAAATACTTATAGGATTTTTTTTATCTTCCCTATGGCGTCTTCTGGTAGAAATAGAACAACAAAACAGACCCCAGTCTGTTTTCTACAAAGTGTAAGAATGGCTAAACTTTGAACATTAGTTAACTTCCAGTTTGAAACATAGCGACGATAATATTAGGACACCCAACCGCTACAAACGATTAATATAAGAATTCCTTTATTTAATTATTTACACTTAAAATGTATTTAAAAATTTTAGAATATAAAAACATTTGAAAATATTAAAAAGTAGTACCCCGCCGGTATCGAGAACAGGGTCCAAGGTCAGGGCTCCAGAGAGAGGAACCTCCTAACAATGCGGGCCGTGTCCAGAAGTGGCGCTTTCTGAATCAAGCCCTTGATCGAGCTGCCCAACAAGAGCCTGCTCAGGTTTTGGTCGAGGATCTTGGCTATTAGCTCATTGGCTGTCACGACTGTCGGCACAATGATCGCTGAGTCCACATCCCACATGTTGACAACCTCGCGAGCCAAGTCAAAATACTTTGTCAAGTATCTATCTTAATAATAATTATTAAAGTGTAAGAAATAAGAGCAGTGGTGGCTCAGTAATAACTGCCGCGACTTACGAGTCGTAGGTTGTAGGTTCAAACCCAGACAGGCGCTTTACTTTGTGTAAATTATTTCACGCCACTGTTCTCAAAACGGTGAAGGAAAACATCGTGAGGAAATTGACATGTCCTAGAACCAAAAGTTCGAAGACATGTGACATCTACCAACCCGGTGAATTATGGCCCACTCCTCACAGAGAGGAGGCGTGAGTCCCAACAGTGGGAACATTATAGGCTGATTATGGTATGTAAGAAATAATAGCGTTTATAGCGAATTCATAGTTATTCTGTGGGCCATGGGAAAGGGTTTCTTGTTTCCATAAATAATAAATGGCCAAGTTATAAATAGATATTATATCAAGAATGATTGATTTAACCGTTCATTTGAAAAACGTCGGAAAGTACACTATGCAGAAATAGCACTAACATTCGACATAAACTCAACGGAAATTAAAACGATTTTTTAATCGAAAATACAATTTTTCTAAAGTATTGTGGTATTATGTTTTTACGACTAGAACATTTACCTAATAGGTATGACCCATAGATATGAAAAAAGTCTTAAAAGTAAGTAAATGTTAAGTGCGAAATTAATATTTTCACTGTTTAGATCGGTAGAATTTACGTTGTTTCCCTACACCGTATGTACCTAGACCGGATACAAGTCATAACATATCGTACAGATATTTCACGGATTGTACTGAGTGAAAATGGGTCTATTTTCTGTCAGTAGATACATATTTTTTGTCTTGCTTAATTCATTGTGAAGCCCTACGTTCGTATTCGTTTGTGTAACAGCTGTAAAAAAAAAACAAGGGGTCAAAATCCCTCTGAGCTGGTCAATTTAAAAAGTTTCCAAACATCAGGCTGTTACTGAAAAATTACACGACTTGAGAATCGAAAAACCGACCGGTCTTGTAGTTGGAATGAATTTATTCCAAAAATAAACCTTACCTACCGTAGTTAAAAAATTTTTTTAGAGTTCCAAGGGATTGTACACCGGTAACTACAAATTTACAGTTTTCGGATTTTTTCCTTTACTTCCATGACATTGCTTCTTGCCATCAACGGGAACTACCCTATCAGTTTTGATTTCCTTTGCGAGTTTCCAAATATGCGGCATAAACGGAACAGAAACGCGAAACGAAGTTTGATTTTTTCACTGCTTCAAGGAATTGCAGCCCGAGTTATTTGATATTAATTTCAACTTGACACATCCACGCATTTCTGAGAAAAAGAGTTTCGACCGACTGACAGACAGACGGATAACAAAGTGATCTATAAGCGTTCCGTTTTTCCTGTTGAGGTACGGAACCCTGAAAAGGAACACCTCTGCCCAACCCTACGGGGAATACAGGCTTGATGTTATGTTACATTAATACAGTCGTTTTACTTCTAAACTAATGAGATTACTTAATTTATCACAAGTAGGCTGAAATATATAAAAAAGACGCTACATGAAACTAGATATTTCTTTCAACCGGAAGACTTCAACGCTTTTAACTTTATTTTATTTAACTTTATAACTTTATTCAGTAAAGAAAGATAGTTGTCTTGGTTTTATAACGAATACATATATTATTATTTTTAACTGTATATATTTTCTTAAGTATTTTTTTCCAAAATTATTTAACCACGCAAATATGAATTAGAATAAAATTAATGTTCCGTATAGTTGGCACATCGACAACGACGAAATTAGGTGTAAGTGAAATATTCCAACAATCAGTGAATCTGCCTAGTCTTTTCCAACTATGTTGGGGTCGGCTTCCAGTCTAACCAGATGCAGCTGAATAGTATTTTACATGGAGCGACTGCCTATCTAACTTCTACAACTCAGTTACCGGGTAACATGATAATAATCTAACAAAAATTTATCAACAACATATATTTACTTAAGATGTAAAGGCTTTTTTAATAAAGAGAGAATCGAACGCTAACTAGTACCTGAAATATTAGTCACTTAGTTTTCTTGTTAAACTTTGTCAAAGAATATTGGCCAGCATCTTACCGTTCCATTTTTAATGCACTGGAGATTTTTCTGAGCTAATAAAGTCTTTGAGAAATTCTCCAGTAGCTCTTTGACATAGATTAAAATTACCGTCAACACAGAAAATATATGTAGCACTATTTATTAAAAAGTTCAAATAACATAAAACTTATTATTACTTATTATTATATACTTATTATTATTTTTGTTACGGAGCGTTCTGAGAAAATTATTTTAAAGCGTTTTTGAAGTACCTAAAAGTTTTATTTTTAGTAGGTAGGTAGTAGGTAATGAAAATAGAAATGTAACCACGTTTAAAACTAATTTTCAGATTTAATTTTTTTTAAATGTAAAATACATTAAAAAAAAAGTAAATCTGAAAATTAGTTTTTAGACTTTTAATCAATTTTTATTTGCATTTAAATAGCGCCCTAAAAATAGTTTAACTCAATACAAATCACCCCAATTCCATACGACACTGACAGTATTTAAAAAATAAACCTAATAAAAATTTATGAAATAGTGTTGTACTCACATTCGTCCGTAAGTTCCGTCCGCACAGTCGACGATGAACAGGTGTCTACTCCGCGGCACTACATCGCCTCCCTTTATATACTGCCAGCTATACTGCCAGCGACCAACACTCGTAAACGGCCGACGCCAGATTAAAAAGCATTATGTGTTTTATAACGACTTGTGACATCATAATACGTCATATAACTTAGATATTATTTGATGTCAATTAGGGATAAGATTTAAGGGTTCAAGTCGAAGAAAATAAATGATTCGTCGTGTTTTTAAGACTGGATTTCGGATTCGTGGGGTATCAAATTTGGGTAAAAAAAAATGCTAAGGATTCAAAAACAAAGAATGGTTTGTAAAAATAAAATCTACGTAAAGCTACCATTTATTTGAATTCATTGCCATTATCTATAATTGAATGTTGATTTCGGTTAAAACTTTAGTTATTTATTTTAATGCTATTTTAATAAAAATTAAAAATACAGTGTGCACGGGTTTTTTACTCACGACTTCTCACCATGAGGGTAGGATCCTCTTATACTCATTTTGCTTCGAATTGGCAAAATATGGGTGTTTATTATATTTGGTGGACTTTTGCTTCTGGGAAGTCAGATGTGTTTGTTATGTTGCTATTTTAATATTGAGTGAAAGCTTGACAAATAGCAAACTGGGTATAACAATTAATTAATTCCAATATAAGTATTTACAAGATACAAGTTTCTCGCCTGTGGCATATAATAAATCATTCAAATTTAATTGTCAAGGACAATAAATTAACGAAGTTAGTGAATACAAATTTCTTGGACTTATTCTAGACCAGCATTTTAACTGAAAACTACATAATTATAGAGCATGTATGCAAGAAACTAAATCAATTTGTATTTGGTCTTAAACGTTTATGTACCGCGAGTGAAGCTGTTGTACTTACTGCTTACCATGGGTATGTTTCCTGATATGAATTGCTACTCTGGGGGAACTCGACGAATATTAATGATGCTTTCCTAGTACAGAAAAAATGCCTAAGAGCAATCTGCGTATTTAGTCCTTTAACAACCTGCAGACTTCATCATAAAAAAAAAAATCTAACCTTAACAGGTCCTTTCACAATGCAAGCTGGTGTATTTGTTAAAGAGAACACGGCTAAGAATTCCTTAACATCAAAGCACATTCTGTCATAAGATTTTACTTTATCACAGCAATTAAAATTTTCAACTATATTCCGAAAAAGAAATAAGGGAACTCCCTCTAACATAATCAGCCTATAATGTTCCCACTGCTGGGACACAGGCTTCCTCTCTGTGAGAGGGAGTGGGCCGAAATCCACCACGCGGGCCCAGTGCGGGTTGGTAGATGTCACGTCTTCGAATTTTTGGTTCTAGAACATGCCGGTTTCCTCACGATGTTTTCCTTCACCGTTTGGAGAGCAATGGTAATGAAATAATTTACAAAAAGTAAGCGCCTGTCTAGGTTCGAACCTACGACCTACAACTCGTAAGTCGCGGCCGTTACCACTGGGCCACCACTGTTCTCCAGGAACTCCCTCTAAAACGCTTTAAATCAAAACTACACAAATGGCTTATTGGTAATTGGTTTTATAGTGTAAAAGTATTTTTGATACATGGACAAACACATGGACAAGCACGAAAAACGAATTTGTTATATACATAATATGTGTAGATGTAGATGGATAACAATACAATCATTCACCTCACTTGGTATAATTGCCTCATTGGTGAAATTGTCTTTGAGGTTTACCGGTAAAGCGTGATTGGTTATTACTAGCGGTATAATGAAGTAGCTCTATAGGACTAGTGGTTGCAAGTGCAAGCTCCTGGGTGCGAGGCCCGGGTCTGTAACAGTGTTACAGGGTTTTAGATAAGGAATTCTAAATTGCAGCATAATTTCTGGGTTTGTTTTTACTCAGTTATAGGCAATGTATCCCATATTGCCCCCCCTATTACATAAGGTATACAATACTTAACTGAAGAAATGTAGTTATGTATTATGGATTTTGTCCGCCTTTGTTTACCGCTTGTGGAATATGTCATCATCATCATCAGCCTAACCTAACTATGTTGGGGTCGGCTTCAAGTCTAACCTGATGCAGCTAGGTACCAGTATTTTACATGGAGCGACTGCGTATCTCACCTCCACAACCCACTTACCTACTGGGTAATACGAAACCCCTCGGTAAGACTGGTTATCAGACTTTTGGGCTTCTGACGACCCATAACGACTGTCAAAAATCCATGAATAACAGCCGAGACCAACGGCTTAACGTGCTTTCCGAGGCACGGAGGGGTCTTGGTACGTAAAGATGGTCACCTATCCACGGACCAATCGCGGCATGCGTAGCTTAACCTGATCGATCGACCCGTACGGCTGTTTGTAATATGTGTGGAATATAGGTGCAGGTAACATCACATATTTCTGTGTGGAATATGGGATGTTATAAATGGCACCTATGAGTTTACGTTTTATATGTCAAATAATAATAACTGTTTCTCGCTGCACACTCATAATTACACTCACCCACACTCTTCATTTACACATGGGTGTGGAGTTACATACATTGACACACACTCTCCTACATTCTTGAATTGCACTCAATTCTCCTCCTTTTTACCATCATAAATGTTTAGGACAAAATAAATACAATATATAAGCATGATACATACAAAAGTAAGATATTATATAAACACAAACATGGCAAACTGACACACATTTCACAAGTTTTGTTTATTTTATAACTTACCTTATAGCTGATCATTGTCTCTCAAGATACTAACAGGTCACATACCCAATAGACCTTGTGGTTACAGCATAATTACCTTACCTTAATTAGTAGGTACCTACCTGTCTTTACTCTTAGGCCAACTAGTTGTAATACCCCGATCTTTTACCATAAACACTACAATTCGCTCATTTGGAGAAACATCGACGTAAATGTATTTTTTCCCAAAAATTAGTTAAATTATGCCAAAGCACTTAGAAAGCGTATTTACGTTAGGAAAATAAAGTAGCAGTTAAGTCGATGTTTTGTCCAAATGAGCGATATGTATGTTTTCTCGTTTGTAACTTATTTGAAATAACTAAATAAAATTATTATTATTATTTATTATGGATGTATAAGAGAGAGATATGAAGATCTGCTGGTGTACCTGGATGACAAGTTCTTAAGTTTCCGACCTAAAAAGATTTTTTTATTTAATTTCGTTCGTTTGTCGTAGAGGTTTTTTTGTTTAATAGAAATATGTTTATTAATCAAACATCGAAAAGAAAACCTTAACAATCTTGTAATAAAGTTCACATAAGTATCAAAATCCCTTACTTAACCAACCAGCCTTTACGAGACCTGTTTTTAACAGATAAACTTTTAACATACAGTTATAAGTTCTCTTAGTGGGCGGAGTGACGTACACATTGCGTAGGCGCGCGCCGGCCCACGAAACTTCGTAGCAAATGCGCGTAGCGCTCGTACCGCGTAGGCCGCCGTAGGCATACATGCTTAGAATTTTAATACCTCCCCTTTTTTATTATAGAATGATGGGCGTTTTGGCCGCTGTGTCCAATAAACATCACATATACATCAAATGAAAGTTTATAATATCATAAGCATCAATTTTCATTATGAACAGAAGGCTGTGAAATACCGGGTTGCAGAGATATCACAGTCTGCATACCTACCACGAGCTCTTAACGCGATCCACTTTAGGACCTAAACTGAACTGTTCTTCTAATTCGTACCATGACGTCAGTTTAACGGTTCAATTTAGGCCGTGCCATCTGACAGCGATTAACCCAAACTGAGTCGCAAGTTTTGGTTTCATTCATTTCATTTTGTACTGTATTTGGTACCATGACGTCCTTATAGCAGCTCAACTGAAACGCTAACTGTCAAAATAAGCGATTCAATAAAAGTTGCTATGTCTCTAACAACTGAAACGTTTGGTGAATTATTGATGAAAATAAAGATTTTTAGTGGAATTTTACTGTAAAGTAATGATATTGAGATATGAACAAATAAAATGTTACTTGTTTCTGAACGTGTCTAACACTAAAATGTGCGCAAAACAAACTTATTTAATAATAATAGCGTTGTCTCTTTTTCACCAGAAACGTTTCAAACGCGGTTCAGCAACGAATTGCGATCTTTCATTCACTTTCAACGATCCAAATGCCGCTGAGCGTATTGGACGTTATGGTACGACTGTGAGCGATACAGTTTAAGAACCTAAACTTAAATGTCTTGCTTTTGAATCGTTTTTAAATAGTTCATGGTAGGCCTCCAGATCTCAGTCTCAATCTGTCAAAAATACCTCTAATTTCCCTACATTTTGACAAGTTTTTGACATTTGTTTGTCGCTGAGATGAGATTGCGACTAGATTTTGAATGTTTTAAATTACGAGCATTGGCCTTCAGGTACCATGGTAAACGCATTAGTTTATGACGCTAATGTTCAATGCAGTTCTCAATAATATTAGTTAATGACGCATAACATTGAGGGGGCTTATGGCTAAGTAATAACAGCCGTACGGGTACGATCGATCAGGTTAAGCTGCACTTGCCGCGGTTGGTACCAGGATGAATGACTATTTTTTTCATACCAAGACCTCTCCGTGCCTCAGAAAGCACGTTAAGCCGTTGGTCCCGGCTGTATTTAACAAAACAACAATCCAATAATAAGATAATTAAAAATAAGCCAAGGCTGATAAAGAAAGGAAGATGAAACAAACCCACAATACACATAATACATATGTCGCAGCCAACTGGTTAAATTAGCCGTTCAGTTAACTGCCTAGCCTTTCAACTAAACGGCGGCCGTTCAACTAACGGCCTGAATGATATTCAATTACAGTTTAGGTTGGAAGTCTGTAACCAATCACGCGCGAGCCGAATTGGTTGCAGTAATTAAGGCATTGCACCCCGACAAAGTGGGTTAGGTTAGGTTAGAACTGTGATCAACCGCGTTCGAGCCGAGGGAGGAAGCGAGGCGAACACTACTTCTATAGGCCAGGCAGTTAACTGAACGGCTAATTTAACCAGTTGGCTGCGACACATACACCAGATAAACACAAAACATAAAGATCAAATAAAAAGTGTAAAGTCCGATGTAAGAAATTAGCAGGAAAGTGTGCCTCACGGCTGCGCCAATAAGGCCCAGTTCAGCAAAAATGCCAGACAACTAGTGCCTGACGCTGGTTTTCAACTGGACCTGGTGTGTGACGTGACGGATGTAAATCAGTTCTATACTGCAACGTGACGTGTGTATACCTACATATTTAAATGGATAAATAAAATAAATTTGTGTCAGATAAAACAGTAACGAATTTGTATAAATATTGTGATTATTGAGTAAACATTGCAAAAATAAACAAAATATACTATAAGTAAATAAGTGAGATTGCCGCATGATAGACTTTCATAAATAAAGAAATTCTTCGAAACGAGTCAGAACAAAAACCTGTTTTATACGATGCCTTTTTTTTTTTTTTTTTTTAAGGATGGGAAATCATCCAATGACCCCTCCCGCTCTGGGTGGAGCGGAAGGGAGTGTCAGACTCTTACTGACTAAAACCCATCCGTGTTCCTTCCTTAGCCTTTTATGTTCCGGGGCAGCGGTAACCCTTTCGGACAATCCCGCTGCCCCGGCAGGCTTCGGCCCTGACGGGCCCCTCCTTGTCTGCTGACATCTCTGAACTCTGAACACATACGCGCCGTCCGGCACGGGCCTGGTCCTGATCGGACGGCGAGCTACCCATTACTCTCCGTCCGCAGGCCCGCGCCTACGGTGGCCGGGAGTCGTCACGCGGCTCCCGACGCCCGGAGCGTCTACCGCGGCGGCTGGGACGGGCGGCCCTCTCGGCTCTCTCCCTCGCCCATCCCGCCACCTCCTTCGCCAGCATGACTGCTTCGCAGAAGGAGGTGACTGCCTCCCACTCCCTCTCGCCCCGGACCATGGCTTGGACCAGGGCCGGGCGCGAGAGGTCGCCGCCGCTGCCGATCGCCTCTACGAGGACACGGCGGTGCTCTGCCCAAGCGGGACAGACCTCCACCGTGTGCACCACCGTGTCCTCTGGGCGATCCTCGCAGTGGTGACACCCGGGCGTTTCCTCCCGCCTGATGATGTGCAGGAACCTCCCGAAACATCCGTGTCCGGTGAGGACCTGCGTCAGGCGGTAGGTGAGGGCGCCGTGACGCCTCTCTAGCCACTCCTCAAAGAGGGGCCTTACCGCCGCTATCGCGGCGTGCCCTTTTATACGATGCCTGACTTCCATGTTTCAACACATTGTCATTGTAACAATTTATTATTTTATTGATATTGCTGGACATAGGCTTCTCTCAGGCTGTGGCAGAACACCCTGTCCTTCGCCTTCCGCATCCAGTCTGTCACAGCCACCTATTTAAGGTCGTCGCTCCATCTAGCTCGTCTTACACTACTCTTGGTTATGTGAAAACAATCCATCATTTACTTTAATTAACAAGTACACTGCTAGAAATATAATAAACCGGCCAAGTGCGTGTCGGACAACGCACAATGAAGGGTTCCGTAGTTGGGATGAATTTATCCCAAAAACAAACTTGACATTGTCGCTGAAAAACATGTTATACGTTTTTCAACCCATACATCGATATACGTCACGGTAAATTCTCACTTTTTCTGCGATTACAAATTACTTTTATTTGAAGTTTGTAATCGCAAAAAAATGTGATATAACTACAAGTTAACAATTTTCCAACTTTTTCAGGAAAATTGTTTTTTTTAACTGTTGTTTAACTGTGCTGTGAAACTTTGCTTCTTGGCAAATTTTATGATTCTAGGTGTTGCCTAGAATCATGAAATTCAGGAAGCAGGTACTGGTATTGATTTATTTGGGAGTATAAAAATATGTCGCATAAATGGCCGTATTTTGTTGCGTCGACTTAGAAGCTTGACTTTTTTAGAGCTCCAAGGGACCGTATTTGATGTTCATGTTAAATTAATAACGTACGCGTTCCTGAGAAAAAGGGTCTTGACAGACTGACAGACGGACGGGTGCAATGGACAACAAAGTGATCCTAAATTTTTCCTTTTGAAGTTATACGGAAACGGATCGTTTCCCTAAAAATAAAAGGCTTGTGTTTCAACGCCTACCAGAAAAGTGCCTATTTACTACCAACAAATTCGAAATACCGCTCAGGGGATCAGACCGGTATAAATCATATATATTTGTGTTTGAATTTCAATCTTTTGTAATAAGTATACGCAAAATAATCAGATGAAACAGCTCTATTCAATGTACCTAAGTATGATAGCAGGCTGTGCAAGTAGATATCTTAATATGGCAATATTATTGTATGTCCCGCAAAATAATCAGATGAAACGGCTCTATTCGATGTACCTAAGTATAATAGCAGGCTGTGCAAGTAGATATCTTGATATGGCAATATTATTGTATGTCCCTGAATCTGTTCCGATGCTGGTAACAGATTCACGGACATACAAGTAGCCTATCTATAAATTTCCAATTCTGGATTGAATGACTAACTTTACTATACAGTTTCTTATATTGGAGAGCAAACCGAGTTGAATGCCTATACATTTTCGATTCCGAATAAAATTGCAAATGAACAATTTTTGGACATTTTCCTGTACCTATTTATGCTGTGAGACCTTGCTTCTTGCCAATTTTCATTATTCTAGGTCAACGGGAATAATTAAAACCTATAAGGTACACCCGAGGGTTTAAATTTCAAAACACGCGACATGAATGGCAATCTGTGCCAGCTTCTAAGTCAACGTCTTAGAGGCTTGATATTTCTACAGCTCCAAGAAACCGTAGATCTAAGTATTTGATATAAATTGCAACTTGATACGTATTCCTGAGAAAAAGGGACAGACGGATGGACAACGAAGTTATCCTGTATCTAAGGATTTCGATTTTTCCTTTTGAGGTACGGAACCCTAAACAGCAAAAGCACTTTCATCAAAGTATTATATTACATACTCCTAATCATAAAATTAGAACGTTGTTCTTTAGGCTCCCCGGTATAGAGTGGGTTTATTTTATTTGAAGTTAACATATTTTACTTGGTACTTAGTCTTAGGGTCTAAAAATTATTTTGGTGAGCATTTAAATTGTACCCAAAATAAAATGAAATTATTTTTTTATTGCCCAGATATAAGTCTATATTTGAATAAATACACATAAAGCACACAGCTAAGTTCTAAGGATATTTTAACAATCAAATGATTTTGACAGGGAAACGCGGTTGGTAAACATTTGTGAAATGTATTGACAAAAAAAAAAACAACCGACTACAAAAAAAAAAACACTACAAAGTAAAAAAATTAATGTCTTAATTTCGGAAGTCGGTGTCGTTGGTTTTGTATTCTGTTTTTTTATGGAAGTCAGTTGTTTTTTTTTGTAAAAAAGTTAATATTTTCACTATTTAGTTGTTTGTACCTACCTACCCCACACAAATTCATATAAAACTACTTTTTATAATGAATATCAGTAACAAGAAGCTATTGAACACATCTGCCTACCCCTTTAAAGGGTACAGGCGTGATGTTATGTTATGTGACTGCGTAAACAATGCATAAATATGCGATAGCAGCAATCGCGGTTGATTTGCTGGCATTTATTGAAGAGTTCCGTTGTCTGTCTCCGAAACTCATTATCAGATCTTTACGAAATTTAAATGGGACCATTTCGCAATAAACCTCTTTCAAAAAAAATATTTTGCAAATCCGTCCATAATATAAATGAAAGAGTTATGCCCTAACAAATTTAAAAAAAATATATATCTGAATTGAGAACCTCCTCCTTTTTAGAAATCAATAAAAAAAAGAAGATGGCGCCGTTAGTTCTGATATTGGCCAGGCGCCTGAAGAACCTGGAAGCGCTATATTTTGGAACGGTGTCAGTTCAAACTATGAGAGATTGAGATCATTTCAGTTTTGTTGTAGTTTGCTGTAAAATATCAATTCGTATGCACGTGTTTCAGTGACAAATAAATTTATTTTTCCTGCTTTACCTGCTTTATTATTATGCTGATCAATTAAAGTAATATTGATTTTTAAGCAACGTCTCTGAGTGGAGCTGTAAGTTAATGTTCCGACACAAAGAAAAAATTATTAGCTTCGCCCATCTGTATTTTTTAAATCTGTGCAGACTAGTAGAGTCAGAAAAAAAAATGTATACGCAAAACCTTTTTAATAAAACCTGCAAGCGTCCAGGCATATAACGAACTGCTTTTAAAAAACATGCCAAGAGTACGTCAAAGAAGTCCCTGGTTAGAGCCTGATTACATCCTTCTCTCCGAAGCGGTCTTGTTAGCCACATAAGTTTTATTTGCCTTTAGCGAATGAAGTTTCTCGATACATATCGGCTTTGAGTTTATTTTGAGATTGGCAGTACAGGAAAAAAGGATTTTTAATTAATAATTTCTTAAAATGGACTATGTAATTTCTAGGAATAGTGGATGGAAACGCTGATTAATTAGTTAATTATTTTGATCTGAGAAAATCTTAGAAAGAAACTAACTCTCAAAGGGATGGGAAATTAAATAATATTAAAAGGTACCTGCTATTTAGAAAACCATCAAAGTAGGACGTTTTCGATGGGCAGGATATGTCACAAGAATGGATGAGACCAGAGCACCCATCGTTTACTAAATAGTAAGTCGGATGGCCGGAGAAGTCGAGAGCGGCACAAGCTCAGATCGTTGGATGGCGTGGACCAAGATTTAAGAACTGTTTGAGTGAGAAATTGGAGAGAAAAACAAGGAAATAGGTCATGTTGGGGAAATATGCTCGAGCAGTAAGTCAGTGATCAACATACACGAACGGCTCGAGCAGTAAGCCAGTGATCAACATACACAGACTGCTCGGGCAGTGGGCCAGTGATCAACATACACGGACTGCTCGGGCAGTAAGCCAGTGATCAACATACACGGACTGCTAGAGCAGTAAGCCAGTGATCAACATACACAGACTGCTCGGGCAGTGGGCCAGTGATCAACATACACGGACTGCTCCGGCAGTAAGCCAGTGATCAACATACACGGACTGCTTGGGCAGTCAACCGCTGCTTGACCGCACGATGAAATTTCACCGCGCTGCCGACTGCGCGAAGCGGGCGAGCGGTTCCGTGTATGTGTGTACGTAGAAGTCTGTAGTCTGCTATGCAGTCGCAGCTTGAAGCAGTCGTTACTGGCTGCTTTAAGCTGTCTGTGTAAGGCCGGCCTAAAGCCCACCCGCGGCTGCAAAGCCTTAGAAGATGACTATTCAAAAATCTTATTAGTTGAATTTGTTATTGACAGAATGTAAAATATTTATAATCTAAAGTTATACGGGCTTTATAAAATGTGTCCCACACTATGTGATTTTTTAAATTATAATTAATGCTTCCAATATTACCTCACTAGTAATAGTTAAAATTTAAAGATTTCAATTTTTTTTTCGATTTCAGTAGTTTTTTTATTGTAAGGTACTTTTTGCATGCTGAAAGAAGTACCTAAGCAAAGTAAGTGGAACTATTTATGTTTAAGGAACACTTTTTCTGTATAATTTTTATGCTAAATAAAGATATTCTATTCTGTATCTGGAATAACTATCCAGAATATGTATCTAAAAATACCTCAAAAGTTACAGACTTAAAACAAAAAATGGGAGATAAAACTCGGGTATCAGAGGGCGGCAATCCTCGTATTTTTAAGAACGTTCACAGTCAGATCTCAGTCTCGATCTGCTAAAAAATGCCTCTAATTTCACTACATTTTGAAAAGTTTTTGACATTTTGTTTGTAGCTGAGATGAGATTGCGACTAGATTTTGAACGTTTTAATTACGAGAATTGGCCTTCTGATGTAAGTTTCCAACCCTCTCATTACAACTGTATATCCGAAAACAAATAATCAGTGCGCGGTGTCATCTAGTACGGTCAGACACGCGTCAGAAGTAACTCTTGAACTGCAAAAATCGCCCTTATTTCTATGAAATAAAGACACTGTCGCCGTCAAATTGTTACAATGGGCGTGCGTTTGGCTGTACCGTGGTAATTTCGCGCACTACCGCTCTGTGCAGATGAAACACTAACAGATGTTGCGGTGGTGTTCAACATTTTTGAACTAAGTACCCAAATTAACAAAGGATTTAGATTATGAAAAATTAAAAACTTTTGAAAACTACAGTTTCTCAGTAAACTCACATAATTGTGTGACTTACTTAATTCGGCGATAAAACGTTTGGACTCTTCCATAGCGTTATCGCGTTACAGGAGTAAAATCCAATACATTAAAATAAACCCTGTGGTATGGAAGTAAAGCTTCTTTTTGTGTACAAATTTTTGTTAAGATCGTGTGAGTGAGACAATCACGTGATTTCTCATTGCGCCCGCCATGTTTAGCGTTTAACCATTATTTAATTAATTTTAAATAGAAAAGGTGAGTGTAAGTTCATGATACTTTGACAATTAGTTGTTAAAAACATATACTTGTTGATACCGACAAAGGTTTAAAAAGGTGTAAAAGTATAAAAGTTAGAGAATTAGGTAACTATCACCGAATTATAGTGTTTGTCGCAGAATTAGACAAGTCATCGCGGTTTGATTAAGCTCATTTTACGCTGAGTTAATTCATTTATGTTAAGATTACACTTGCTCATATGATAAATAAAAGTTTAACCTTGTTTTTTTTTCACATTCTGTTTTGTCACAGAATTAGATGAGTTTACCCTACCCTACCTACTCATTAGTTTGACATATGTAATACATATTATAAAAACAAAAAATACAAAAATTATAATTATTCAAATATGTGAGTGAGTGTTAGTTGTTTAAGTTGTGCTCCACAAGATTACACGTTAATATTATTAAATGATTATAAATGATTTTTATTTTGTAAGTAGGTTTGCACAAACACTTTTACACGTCAATCATATTTTTTATAAAACTAGATGAGGTCGGCGTTTCCTATCTGACTACTCTGAGAACCTTAATATCTGATTATTTTTTTTTTTTTTTTTTTTTTTGTTTTTTTTTTTTTTTTTTTTTTAAGGATGGGAAATCATCCAATAATCCCTCCCGCTCTGGGTGGAGCGGAAGGGAGTGTCAGACTCTTACTGACTAAAACCCATCCGTGTTCCTTCCTTAGCCCTTTGTATTCCGGGGCAGCGGTAACCCTTTCGGACAATCCCGCTGCCCCGGATAGTTGTACCCCTAACCCTGTGTATATGCAGGTACACCTCTGCATAGCCTTCCGGGATTACAGATGTGACGTGTGTTAATATATAAAATTCTCGTGTCACAGTGTTCGTAACAAAACTCCTCCGAAACGGCTAGACCGATTCGTATGAAATTTTGTGTGTATATTCAGTAGGTCTGAGATTATGACGTAAACTATTTTTTTTTTTTGCAAAACTACTTTTTCGGGGTCAGCTAGTACTGATATACTATGGATGTAAAGTTTGATATCCGCAGAATATTTGCGAAAACGAAAACACAATCCGACGTTACATATTAGTTTTGACAACAGCTTCCCTATTCAAGATTACATAGTCTGAAGTTCAAACTGAAAACTGTGAGTACACTGTAATGTGATTAGATAAGTTGACATAAATTTCTGTTTTGGTTGATGAACTTCCTCGAGTAAATACCTGCCATTGTGTTTGCATCTGAAATTAAATTTTAACCAACAGGGGGACTTGATCTCAGCTTGGGCATAACACTTTTCATTATAACTCATCATCTGCCTAGCCTTTTCCCAACTGTGTTGGGGTCGGCTTCCAGTCTAACCGGATGCAGCTGAATACCAGTATTTTACATGGAGCGACTGCCTATCTGACCTCCACAACCCAGTTACTGGGTAATACGATACCCCTTGGTAAGACTGGTTGTCAGGCTTTCGGGCTTCTGACTACCCGTAACGACTGTCAAAGATCCACGAATGGCAGCCGGGACCAACGGCTTAGCGTGCTTTCCGAGGCACGGAGGGGTCTCGATATGTAAAGATGGTCACCCATCCACAGACCAACCGCGGCAAGCGTAGCTTAACCTGATCGATCGACCTGTGCGGCTGTTATTATTTAGCCACGGGCCCCTCACTTCACTCCTCACTTTTCATTATAACTATATAGAATAAACAATTCCAAATACATATGTGTTTGGATAAACCGTCACGTAACCAACATTACTGGTATTTAAATTAATTTTCAATACAGGGGTCGAATATCAATTATTATGTGGTTTAGAATTATTACTAGAAAACTATAGAAATTACATTCATAAAATTGTTCCTCTTCAAAACGGTGAAGGAAATCATCGTGAGGAAACCGGCATGTCCTAGAACCAAAAAAATCGAAAACATATGACATGTCTTCAGTTACTTTTTAGACCTTTGTACCCTATTTATGTGTATGAAGTTTCATTAAAATCGATTCATTCATTTCAAAAAACAAGGACTTGAAAGTTTGTATGAAATGCCTTATGGCGTAAACGCTCATATATGGACAATACCGCCCATATATGGCTTAAATAAAACCTTTTAACTACCAGTTTATACGACCACATAACTCAATGGTGCTAAAACAAAATGGCGGTGGAACTAACTTCTATTCAAATATAATATTTAAGGCTGTTCTAAAAGGGTCATAGGTACAGATTCCAGCACATCAACCTACCCCAATCTGTCAAATTTTCCCAATTGAATATGAACCTTATTTGTTTGTGGTAAAGTTGAAAATCTGTCAAAGAAATTTGACAGATTGGGGTAACTTGATGTGCTGGCCTCTGTACATGGAATTTGTTTATTTTTAAATAATCATAATTATTAAATAGTTCCAAAACTGAGATAGATCGCACTGACTAAACCATTAAAGATAGAAGACATAGTTGTTTCAGGCATACACATTACTATTTAAAAATACAAAATATTACAGGTAGTGTAGTATATTAGACTGTCAAAGTCAAAACATTTATTTAAATTCACTTATAAGGCACTTTTGAACGTCAAAATTGACAACAAAATAGAATTGATTCTACGAGTAGTTGTCCCTTCAAAAAGGTATTTTCGTATGAAGAAGAATGGGCGAGAATTCGCGGGACTTTGATCGTTAGTTGTTTCGTGTCCCGAGACTTTGAAACTGTCAAAACTAAATACTCGAAAACATAAGTTCAATGTCATTTTCTTCCATTCGAACATTAATTTATTTGTTAATTAAGATTTAACTTCTTACTGAAAACGGTCTTCTATTGAGTCAATAAGTAATTATTTAAATCGGCATTCATTGATGAGTTACAAATTGATTGTGGTAATTATAAGACAAGATAAATAAGGCTTTCATTTAGTTGCCTATGGCCTTTTAGCACCTGCGTTTCTACAATTATTGTGGTTTATTTCTATTGAGAGCTAAATATACTGGCTGATTTTCTTACAGTCTAGACAAAAATAGGGTTTAAAAGGTGAACGAAGTAGAAGCTATCAGCATCCGAAATCTCAACTTTTTTCAGAAACCTAATTAACCCATAATTATAATATACTATTACTTATTTATTTATTAAGGTACATAGCTTCTATGTATAATATAACTTAAGTACAATAGATCACAATAGTCTCGATCTTACACAGTCGCCAATTAAAAGTTAATTAATAACTATTACTTAATAATTAATAGTTAATTATTATTAATAATTAATTATTACTTATTTGAAATAAACTTTTACACTTAAAAAAAATCAAATAAATCGACAAATAATATAAAATTCAACTTAAAGGCCACACAAGAATGAGAAAGTTTGTGAAGATATTTGGATGTTTATTACACAATCACGCAGAAACTACCGAACGATTTGGATGAAATTTTGTACACAGATAGTTTATAACAAGGATTAACAAATAGGATACTTTTTATCCCAATATTCTCACGGGATCGAAACTAACGCGGGTGAAACCGCGGGACGCTGCTAGTTATCAATATATCCTAATGGCTAATGGCCGGCTTAAATCAAAATATTGAAAGGTAAAAGAGATTTTTTTTATTTATTGTGAAGAAAAAAATAAGAAATTTCTGTGCTGAAATATTTTACACCAGCAGTCTGTGGGCTAATCATACCCAAAAAACCGGTCAAGAGCAAGTCGGACTCGCGCACTGAGGGTAGTTTATCACGGTTTTTGTTAACGTAACTACAAATTTATGGCTTTCGGATTTTTTCCTTTATTTGTCCTACATGACCTTGCTTCTCGCCAAATTTCATGATCCTAGGTCAGCGGGAAGTACCCTATACATATTGATTCAATTGAATTATCTTTTTTTACGTTAAACTTAGAAGTTTGATTTTTTCACAGCGTCATGGAACCGCAGACCTGAGTATAATATGGTCTTGACAGACAGACAGACGGACGGAAGAAAAAGTGATCATATAAGGGTTCCGTTTTTTCCTTTTGAGGTACGGAACCCTAAAAACAGACAACACCCTGCGCATTCAAAACCTCCTCTTTACTGTAGTGCATCACTGATGTTCGCTGATGCACACATTGATGATTATTTCGCAATCATGCGCAAGAAAGTGGCGTCAATAATACGCAGAGTGAGAGGAAGCAACAATAGCACTCTGAAGGTATTTTCTGAAAGGTACAACAGCTAGGTTTAGCTAGGTACATGTCAGACATGGGGCTTGATAAACTTTCCTGTAATTAGATGCTTTTCTTTTTGTTTTGTTTTATAATGTTTTAATATTGTATTTGTGTGCCTAATGTGTTAACGCTAACTTTTTTAAGTTACTTGTAATAATAAGACGTTATTAAGAATTTAATTAGTTTGTCTCTGTGTGTGATCCAATCAAAACTACACGACACTAACTCCTGACTCTGTCTGGCAATAAAGTGCCAGATAAAATGGCATATCAAACACTCTATCGTAACGATGTGTCAATTTATTGGGCATACATACGTTTTACGATCTACGTCTGTACCCGAGTCTATGGGTAAAGGGTTGCCAGTTCTATCGATTAAGTTTTCATACGTTTTTAAAATGTTTTGAGTCGGTTAAAATGATAAAAATCCCAGCACTGATTGGCTGGATTCGTTTTCTCCTCCACCGATAGTTATTTCAGATATGTATCTGCGTATTAGTATTTATTCTTTTATTTTATAGTTATTTCCGACCAATTTTTCCTGTATGTTGCACCTGCCATGTTTTTTCTCTGCATCAGCCTTAGGTTGGAAGAAAATGTCTCAGGCATTAAGTCCGCCATTGCATAGTATTTTTTTACTTATGCATAAAGTTTTGGTAAAAATAGTAAATAAATAAAAACCTGGCCAAGTTATTTATAACGGATTGAGGTGGATGCACCACAACAAACAAAGCATATCACAAAAGAGTCTCCGAGTAAATAAATTGCTGTTTAAATTCCGGACAGATGAACATGACGAAATACATATTATAAACATTACTCACATATTTATTTTTGCCGTTTGGCTGCGGGACACTAGCGTCGTAATGTTCGAAACCACGTCAATTCCTTACCATATCACGACATCTGCTATTACCGTATTCTCTTTGACGCAATGGCGTAGTTTGAACTGTCAAAAATGTTGTCCGTACGGGTGACATTTCGATTCCTTGTCGTATAAACAAGAGACGACATTGACGTGGTTTGCATGTGGTAAGAATTCACGGGGAATAATACTGAATTGGGGCCCAGCAGTTATTTTCGTGTTTCATTCCGTGTTAGTTGTTATGTCATCTTTTCTTTGTATTGACTTTTTTATTTTCCGATAAAATACAAACTTTAACATAACATAACCTCACGTTTGTATTTCTGCAAGGGTTAGGCAGAAGTGTACCTAAAGTGCACCCAGTTTTTGTCACGTTTAACTCCCATGTAACCACCTATTGCCAACCTATTAAATTGCAAGCACACACATACACAAAACTGACACATTCACACAAAACACAGCAAACACGCACACGCACACGTACACAAACCACTCAAGAGGATGCATGCACTAAATTCCTTTAATTTTACGTTATTTTAATGTTATAGCATAAATTGATAATGTTCCAAAAAATTGGTGAAGAAACTGACCCTGTAACACAGGTACCGCCAAGCAGGAGCCAGGGCTTCAATTTAAAATGTAACACCTTTTTTATGACAATGAAACTTTTATAATTAATAAAATGTATCATTGTCATCAACCGGGAATAAAGTATATCCAGACTTCCGGCTGCAACTGAGACATATGAACCCAATAACACTTTGCCCGCCCCAGGAATTGAACCCAAGACCTCATTATGAGCTCAGCACTAGCAAGTTGCAACCAATAACCCAACGAGACAGTTTAAGCACGCAGCAGCAGTGCGCGGGCAATGTTCGTATGCGTTAGTTTTTAGTGTAATTATAATGTTGTATGTATTTATAGTATTTTTAAATTATATTAATATTGTATTGTATGTGTTTATATGGGCCTTGATACCTGAAATAAACGGATAAATAAATAAATTAAACAAAACACAAACAATAAAAATATTAACTTTGTTCTTTAAAAACCTTTAACTTGGCAACACATAGAAACTTCGTAACTAATTTACGACTGTTTGCACAAGGAGTAGGTACAGGGCGTTCAAAATATTTGTCACTCGTTTTTAATGGTCTTAGGTGGGTACTAAAACGACCATGGAAAGGTCACATTCGAAGATAATAAATACATACTGCCGTAAATAGTTTTTATGATTTTAGTTCGACAAGCTTGCATTTTTTTATTGTCTGTAATAAAAATATCTAAGAACAATCAACATGCCCAGCCTTTTCTTTTTTATTTTCAAGAAAAAAAAAAAACCCTGGTTCCGAATATGTTGGGGTCGGCTTCCAGTCTGACCGGATGCAGCTGAATACCACTATCTATTTTATATGGTTATATGGAGCGACTGCCTAATAGACCTCTACAACCCAGTTACTGGGTACCACGATACCTCTTGGTTAGACTGGTTGTCAGACTTGTGGGCTTCCGACAACCCGTAACAACTGTAGCGGCATCTACAACGCCACATGCAAACTCTGCATCACACCGACGTCACGCAAAATCCTGCACCGCGCAAGCAGAATTTACCGCGTAACTAGCATACATATATATAATACAACGTCCCGACATCAATTCGTCGGTTAGTTGCCCACAAGTCACAGCAACAGTTTGGTCAGAGAATTCTCCTTTTTAAATGAAGGATGACAGAACTTTACTCCCTGTTGCTCATACCTCCAAACGACTGCACAAGATCTACGAATGACAGCCAGGACCAATGGCTTAACGTGCTTTCCGAGGTATGGAAGGGTTTCGTTAAGTAATGTATGCTGGTAACCTATCCACGAACCAACCGTGGCAAGCGCAGCTTAGCCTTCTATCGAACAGTGCGGCCGCTATTATTTATACACAAGCCCCAACCCCACTTTTTCGTAAACAAAAATGTTTAAGAAAGATACTTAAAATCACTACATGAATGAATATAAATAAAGTTTAAGGAATAGATTTAAAGTTACTTTTCTATTTACTCATGTTTGTTTACATTTTTGGCTAATAAATCGCGAATGCAGATTAGATGCTTGTCTTTAAGTTATCCTAGCTCCATCTATGTTGTTTCGAATGCTGCTACGAAATTGTCTACAACGCGCTACGCGGCTACGAAATGGTTCTGCGTAGCTCTCGTAGCAAGTCGTCGGTTTTCTTAGTAAAGCGACATCTTGTAAAAGTTTAATCAACTAATACGATGGAGAATTTTATCAGCAAAGAAAGACATATTATTCCATCAGGTAAAAGGATGTTGTATAGATGGCGCCACTCAACTGTGAATTAATTAATTGCGGTGAAAGAATTTAATTAAACTTAGAGCACGCCACCATCGCGTTCTTTTTATTTGACGGAACCGAATGGGTCGCACCGACAGAGGGCGCTTTCCGAATAAAAAAGTGAAAAATGAACGCCACGATGATCATTTTGGTTAGGACGCGGGGTACAAGTCTGATCCTGTATGTATCCCATCCGAAAGCGAATGTCGCGCGAATAAGCGATTCGTTAACATGAATTATGACGTAGGGACACACGGAACAGACACCGACAGTTTAGATAATAACCTAGACCACACTAACCAACAGCTTTAAATAACTATGAAAATTCTACAATAATTAATCGGACTAAGAACTTGCCCTCGTTAAAATTGCATCAGTTGTGACGGCGGGGCGGGGCTACCACAAACTGGCCTGAATTTCGAGCGTCTGCATTTACAATATAATTAGGTTACAATTTATTTTAGGTTTAGTTTAGTTGTATGTCACTAAATTAGGGTGCGGGTCTCACAATGTAAAATAAACCGATACATAACCTTTATTTTTAGGGCTGTTTTTGCCAAAGTCAGAAATCTTTTATCCGTCGAATAAAATTGACGTCTGACAGTTCTAGTATGGATAATCTGTCAAAAATTCAAAATTTGTTCTCAGGATAAGACCTACTCTAGGTATAAAAGTTTGGTGTGAAGATAGAAAATGTCTACTTCAGATTAGCTTTTAAACTGACGTGTAGTATCAAATTTAATTTCATTACAGATTAATGCGGATGAGTTTTTTCGACGCCATATTTAAGTTCGTTAATAATTTTAGGTTAGGATGTAATATTGTTCTTGTTATTATTTATTAATTAGGTATATGTTGCTAGCAACTGTTCCGTTGGTCTCGTGGTTTAGGGTTTGATTCCCAGGTCGGACAAAGTGTTATTGGGTTTTCCCTTAGGATCTTCTTAGTAACAATCCAGAGTTTGGAAGTTGGCGGTTTAATACCCCCGTGCTTCGGAAAGCACGTAAAGCCGTTGGTCCTGCGCCTGATCTCTCCCCGGTCGTGTCGGATTGCCGTCCCATCGGACTATGAGAGTAAAGGAACAGAGAGTGTACCTGTGTTTACGCACACACTTGTGCACTATAATATCTCCTGCGTATTGGCTAATCTCCGTTGAGATTGGCCAACGTGACCGAAATCGGTCGGGAGGTTATTATAAATTGCTATTTATGTACATCTCAATTTAATTCAGAATAAACTGCGGTTTCGTATTTCTTGCAATAACTTTTAACGGACTCGCGGAGGTTTCATGTGAGCACCAAAAAGGCTATAATCTTTACATTACATACTTGCAACAACGGGAAAGGGTTCCCGATGACGTCACCACGAAATGCCGCCATATTTCACCACGTCATTAACACTCCACACACGTACACATTTTAATTTAGCCGCCTGTACGTACTTTATCGGCTGTTTTATTTGTGTTCGTTGTGTGAGCGTGGTGATAACTTTGAAGAGGACGATGAAGGGATAAATTAGCAAAATGTTAATAAATTGTGCGGTTGAATTTCAGTCGATTTATTGTTCACTAGGGGTTTAAAGTTTGTCTGGACATTACCAACATCGGTGAAGAAAAACACCGAGAGGACACCTAGACTTATAGTTAAAAAGCTGAAATCGCCAACCCGTCTTGAACAAGTCATGATCAATGCTCGTGCCTTCTCTCTATGAGAAGAGGTTTTTGCCCTGAACACTCTATTTTTGTTGTTAAAGTTATTTGTGGCTAATCAAAAACAGCCGCTCGATCAAAGGCTTGCTGAGGTCGGTCCGTGAATGGATGACTGTCTACTACATATCGAGACATCCCGTCGTTGGTCCCGGCTCTCATTCGTGGATCTTTGACAGTCGTTACGGATCTTCAGAAGCCCCAAAGTCTAACAACTAGTCTTACCAAGGGGTATCGTATTACCCAGTCACTGAGTTGTGGAGGTTAGACTGGAAGCCGACCCCAACATAGTTGGGAAAAGGCTAGGTAGATAATGATACAGTTCATTAACATAATAAAGGTGTAAAAAAACTGTCTTCACTAGATTCGATGTTAACGTCCCGTTTTTTTCGTTTTTCATGTAAATTTTATTCAAAGCACCTTCTCAAAGGAACAATTTCCTTCAACAATTTTTTTTTCGTAGTTTTTTACATGCTCTGTAAATTGAGTAAAACACGTATTCAGGTAAGACAGGTTTATACAATGTGTAACTTAATTAATGCACATATTATGGAAGTAGTTTGTTTAGAATCGTTTACTGAATCGATTTCTGCCATTTTCGATATAGGCAATTTTTTCGCCCAAGTATACTTTTTTTAAATAATATTGCACCCGCAGTGCAGTGGGATTTCCAGGAATTGTGCAGCATTATTGCGTGTGTTAAAATAATATATATGTATCCTGAGGCGGTAGTAAAAAACCTCTTCAATAGATGAATTGTTAAAAATCCTTCCTTAGTGCTGACTTTGGTCATAACCAAAGTCAAAATCCTTTTTTTTTTCTTCATGCTTCTGCAACTTCATGCTTTTAGACCCAGCGGTTTAGGCTGTGCGTTGTCCGTCAGTGAATTAAAGATTTAAGATTATAGATTTTTGTTAAGCATATATTTTACATTAGTTGTGTCACTGCAGGACAAAGGCATCCCTTGCTCCTTTTTAATCCTTTCTATCTTGAACTAGAGCGGAACAATCCTGCCTGTAGGTGAAAGCTCGTCCTGCCATTTTGCGCCTGGGTCTTCCTCGAGTGTTTTAATCTTAGAATAAATATGCGGGCGCGCCATCATTTCTTTCGTAACGGTATCTACAACGCCACATGCGAACAACGCGTCATACTGACATCACACAAAATCCTGCATCTCGCAAGCAGAGTTTACACAACGGCCTGATATGAATCATGGGGCAGTTGCCCGCCAGACACAACACCCGTCTTTTTGAAGGATCCTCCCTTTTCTATGGAGGATGAGTGAACTTCACCGTGTGCCATAATAACTTCTGATTAGTGAATACCATAATGGCATGCAAGTTACTTGAATACTTTTGAGCAGGTTACAGGCATGTGTATTCCAGGCTTAAAAGGTATACGGTCTTGACTTCGACTTATCATTTAATTTTTCCCAAGTTAACTCGGAATGATAAAAACAACCCCTCCTGGCTTGTCTAAGCCACCGGAGCGTGAAGTGACAGTGAAATGGCAGTTGTAGCACAAATGCCAACAATTACCGGCTAGCTACTGGCACTTCGCCATGGCTACGGGCATGCCAAAACCTGGCACAATGCTCTGTTAATGCCATTTGAGCGTTTATTTTGTGGTAAATTGACGTTTATGTAGGGAAGTTTGCCCTTCATGGATTGTGAAAGATAAAGAAAGTGATTTATTGTACTTCGTTGTGAAAGGGTTTTATTGAACGTTCTCTGAGACTAAGGTTTCTTGGGTCTTTGTAATCTAATCCCAAAAGTATATCACCTATCTCCCTAGCCTTTTCTTTGAGTCGACTTCCAGTCTAAACGGATGCAGCTGAATACCAATACAGATGGAGCGGACCTACACAACCCAGTTATTGGTAAGACTGGTTGTCAGACTTTCAGGCTTCTGATTACCCAAGGTAGCAATTATTCTCGGTAGTGAAAACGTGTTACAAGATACGTGGTGCAACATGGAGGGAGGGCCATTGTTTGTAGAGAGACGCCGTATAGATACCGGAGATCTAAAACATAGTACCTATACAACGCAAACGCAACATCACTCTATCTGTTCGTGTGATAATTACTCCAGAACAACTGGAGCAGATCTCTGTATTTTATTTTTCTACCTACCTGTACGTAACTGCATCCTCATAAAAATAAGCATTAAGTATACAAAATCATCATTACACATCCGACATTTGGCATCCGTTGCATTGTCGAAAACTTAAAAGCACATGCCAAAATCATTTAGTGTTTTATTGCATATTACTTCGTGATTGTTGGCCATCTGTGGTTGTGGCCTAACATGCAGTGTTTGAAGACTAAGGTCTTCAACCAGTGCGTTCTGCCCGTCATGACATACGGTGCTGAAACGTGGACACTGACGGTCGAGCTGGTCCACAGATTCAAGGTCGCTCAGCGCGCTTTGGAGCTAGTTATGCTCGGAGTCTCAAATTCTGTGTTTGTATTATGATTATAATATAATATTCTAATTGAGGTTTTAGTGGTGTGCGTTTATACAAGGCATGTTGTTTATATTGAATTATATTTGTTATCCATTGAAAAATCGGCCCTAGATAGTGAGGTATCTACAGGTTTAATTTTAATTTATGTTCAAATAAACACAGAACAATATAACAATGTTTATTTTGCTTTTATTCGCCTCTCAACGTGAAATTTATAGGGTACCTACCTACTATACTAAAACCTTCAAATTGATTTGTTTGCATAGTTCGACTCGCTTGCAGACTATACTTTCAAGCATTTAGTATGGACAGGTTAATAGTCCATTAACTATTTCAAATAACCTTTGTTGTAAAAGTACATCGATTTAATATTTCATAGTTACTGCTGCAATGGATAATTTTCAGGGTTATGTACCCTAATGATGCCAACGGGACCATGTTTCTAAGGTTCCGCTGTCCGTCCTTCCGTCTGTCACAGGATTGAATCTTTTGAACCGTAATAGGGTATACCTACAGCTGTTTATGAGATTTACATAGGTATCTTGTAACAGAGGTGCTACTATGTCCACTATAACAACAAATAATAATCACTCTAATATTTAAAAGGCGAAAGTGTGTGTGTGTGTGTGTGTTTATATGTTTGATACTTCTTCACGCTCAAACGGCTGGACTAATTTTGATAAAATTTTGTATGGAGGTAGCTGACACCCTGGATTAACATATACGCTTTTTATCCTGACATTCCTACGGGATCGACACTTATGCGGGTGAAACCACGGGGCGCAGCTAGAAATAAGATAAAGTAAAAAATTATAGGGGTGCCCATTCTGCTCATACAAGAAATGTATTATTTTTGTCAAGTATTAAAAAACTCACTCCCTTTACAAAGAAAAGCCCGTGTCCCACCAGTGGGAACATTATAGGCTGATTCAAGTAGCTACAGCTGAGCACTTGAAATTATGAATTAATAAAAAAACAGTTTTTTTTTAATAGTTATCTTCTTTATTATGATATTGATACCATCACGTGTGAAGTTTCGCAAGCTAATTAAAATTGGCCTTGAATTGTAGCCCAACACAAGAACTAAAAAATACGGAACCTATATTATAAAGCCATGAATAGGACATCGTTAACATAATCGTTCTCTTGTCGCTAATCTTATCGCTGAACCCTGAAACATTTGGTGCAATTGTTATAGGCCTATAAAAGGAAAATAAAAACAGTGGGACGATAATAGCGGTTACAGGGTTACTTATAGGCAGTATACGTGATTGTCCTTCCCTTAGTATGTACCTATTTTTGGTGAGGTACAGACGCCAGCACATCAACCTATTACAATCTGTCAAATTTCTTTAATAGATTTTCAACTTTATCGCTAAAGCATAAGATTCAAAGTTGATTGGGAAAATTTGACAGTTTCGGGTAGGTTGACGTGCTGGCGTCTGTACAATACATCTTATGATCTTTTATCTCATCTTATCTTATTCTGATCTTCTCTTCATATATTGAATTCACTGACAGACAACGCGCAGCCTTTTCCGCTGGGACTAGCAAGGAGGACGCGTGGGGCTCGCGAAAGGTGAAAGGAATGGAGATAGGCCTTCGCCCCGGAGTGAAACAGCGCAGACCAATAAAAACGATTTATCACACTAATATTATAAAGGCGAAACTTTGTGAATGTGTGTGTTTATACGGCAGGACCACTTTATATAAAATTTTGTATGGAGGTAGCTGACACCCTGGATTAACATATAGGCTACTTTTTATCCCGATATTCCCAGGTGATCGAAACTTATGTGGGTGAAACGGCGGGGCGCAGCTAGTGTAAAATATTCGAACCTCACATTAAGCAGTAGATAGAGCTTGTGACCACAACCAACCAGTCTTACCAAGGGGTTTCGTATTGCCCAGTAACTGGTTTGTGTGTAAAGTTGTAGCGTAAACTTAACTTTATTGTGTAGGAATTAAAGTTATTTTTCCATTAATTCATATTTGTTTACATATTTGTGCAAATAAATCGCGAACGCAGATTAGATAGTTGTCCATCCATTACATATCCCTACCCCTCCTCATCCCGGAAAGCACGATAAGCCGTTGGTGCCAGCTGTCGTTTGTAGATCCTTGATAGTGGTTACGAGAAGTCAGAAAGCCCAGAAATCTGACAACCAGTCTTACCAAGGGGTATCATATTACCCAGTAAATGGCTCTTGGAGGTCAGATAGGCAGTCGCTCCATGTAAAATACTGGTACTCAGCTGCATCCGGTTAGACTAAAAGCCGACCCCAACATAGTTGAGAAAAAGCTAGGTAGATGATGAGTGTTTATTATTACATCAATGAGGTAGTCACGACAGCAGTAAAACGGGTTGGGTTCGTACCTTTGGCTCGCCAATTCGCACCTCAACATTTTATTGTAAAAAAGGAAGGATCGAATAATTTAATTTTTCAGGGCTTCTTGCTTATTGTGTGTTAAAACCTTATTCAAAATGCTATAAGGGAAATATTTATTTGATCCTCTAAAAACTTATTGACCTTCTAATGATGTAGGTACGCTTTTTTTTAAATAAATGTGACTGTGTGTAATTTTCTGGCCTTTTCTCAAAGTTGGTCGCAGATATTCAGCTAAGGCACCCCGAAAAAATGGGTTAGGTTAGAAACGTGTGCGAGCCGACCGAGCGAAGCGAGCGATGCCGCTGTGCTACAGCGGCATCGGCAAGCTACATTCAAGTTGGTCGCAGTTACTTGGTTATTTAGCATTTTTAAGACACATAAATGGGAATTATTGCAGCTCACAAAAACTGGAATATTTATTATGTGTCCATTCATATATTTAGGAAATCATAAATTTTGGGTATGATTAAAAACAAGACATGCTAAACAAGGTATAATATTATGCTCTCACAGTAACATAGCTGGATCACTGGTATAATATTATGCACTCACAGTAACACAGCTGGATCCCGGATGTGGTATCCGATAAATAATTCCGTGGATAGCACTTTAAGAAGCTCATTCGCGAAGCAACGCGTGCCCAATTTGCTAGTTATCTAAAATATTGAAAGTGTTCAATCTTAGTAGGTACACCAGAAGGCCAATTCTCGTAATTTAAAACATTCAAAATCTAGTCGCAGTCTCATCTCGGCGACAAACAAATGTTAATTTTTCAATATGTAGAGAAACCAGGGGAATTTTTGACAGATTGAGACTGAGATCACACTGCAGTGAACGTTGTTAAAATTACGAGAATTGCCCCTCAGATTTCCGCAGCGCTGTGAACTTTAAATATGTATTAATGGAAGCTCAGATTTCTTATCTTGTTGGAATTCAAAACATAGTTGGGTGTCCATCCAACCGGTGTCGGTGGGCGCAATATGCCAAATTAAATCATTTTAATTTTAGTAATAAGTAGTTATAATTTAAGTAATAATAGTACAAAAATCAATCCTCTAACTAAAATAACATATTTTATTTTGAAAACAGTTTACCTACTAACTGAGTAGCGATTCGTAATTTTATGAACGTTCTAACAAACTGAAGGCCAATTCTCGTAATTTAAAACGTTCAAAATCTAGTCGCAGTCTCATCTCAGCGACAAACAAATGTCAAACACTTGTCAAAATGTATGGAAATTAGAGGTATTTTTGACAGATTGAGACTGAGATCAGACTGTGAACGTTCTTAAAATTACGAGAATTGCCCCTCAGATCTCAGTCAAAATTTGTCAAAAATACTTCTACTTTCCCTACATTTTTGACATTGATTGTCGCTAAGATGAGATTTTAAATGTTTTTATTTATGGAAATTGGCCATCAGATGTAAATGTAAATGATGCCTTCTTGCAAGTGATTGAGTGAAGATGTTTTTATATCTATAAGTACTCAACATATCGCTCATTTGGAGAAACATCGACGTAACTGCAACTTTTTATTTACATATCTATGCTTTCCTAATATAAATACGCTTTAAAAGTGCTTTTGACATATACAATTTTTTTTGGGAAAAAATAAATGTACGTCGATGTTTCTTCAAATGAGCGATATAATAAAAAAGTAGCGAAGCCAAAACTGAACATTGAATATTTTTGGAAAAAAGTATAGTTGCTGCGAGGTGTGGGAACGATTCTGATGCCGGAAATAAACCGTTGCTGTTTGTCTGGAATAAAATTTAATTTTATTATTAAAAAACAAACAGTTCATTTATCAAACTAAATTTCAGTCGACAACATTCACCGGTTTCTTACTAAACTTCAACTATATCCGACGATCCTGCATACTTATCTCTTTTGTTGACTGTACATAACATTCCTTCCGGATTGACGCAAATACGACTGAATAGATTCTGTTTTTTTTTTCTTGATAAATTCCCAATAGAATCCACAGTCACGTGACCGAAGCCGTGGTCACAGCTAGTGTTAAAATGAAACAAGTGTCATGAAGATCGAAATGTTACACTATTTTCTGTCTATTTCTCATTTGCCAAAGCCCCCGAGATTATAACGTACGGTAAAGCATTTCTTTCCAAAAATGCTGTTAACACCACCAAAACAATGTGTTGCATATTATTTACCGCAACCCGTAATTTGGAGCCGTTCATTAATCAAATCAACTCTTCATTAATCAAAATGGGTACAGGGTACAGCTCGCGATAAAAGGGACCATCCATATGTACCTGCAGTGTTAAGATTAGAGGGGCTCGTGGCTAAATAATAACAGCCGCACGGGTCGATAGAAGGTTACGCTACGCTTGCAGTGGTTGGTCCATATAGTAAAAGTGCGCAATGCTGCACACCCCCACCCTATTTCAAGTTAAACAAATATCAACTTTATTTCAACGACAATTAAGTTGATTTCAGAGTGACTAGCACTATTGAAAAAGTTATAAAAATGTTTAAAGTTGTAGCGTAAACTTAACTTTATTGTGTAGGAATTAAAGTTATTTTTCCATTAATTCATATTTGTTTACATATTTGTGCAAATAAATCGCGAACGCAGATTAGATAGTTGTCCATCCATTACATATCCCTACCCCTCCTCATCCCGGAAAGCACGATAAGCCGTTGGTGCCAGCTGTCGTTTGTAGATCCTTGAACTATCAAGGATCACCACCAGGAACCACTAGGTTACGAGAAGTCAGAAAGCCCAGAAATCTGACAACCAGTCTTACCAAGGGGTATCATATTACCCAGTAAATGGCTTGTGGAGGTCAGATAGACAGTCGCTCCATGTAAAATACTGGTATTCAGCTGCATCCAGTTAGACTGGAAGCAGACCCTAACATCGTTGGGAAAAGGCAACATCTGCCAGGCAGATGATGATGATTTAGAATTTAGAAACTTCACAGGCGTGATCTGTGAAGTTTACACACAAAAACAGATTTAAACTGATACTTCAAGTACCTCACAACAAAAATCCTCAATTATTTTTTCGCATGTTTTCTCCGAAATTGTTATTTTGTTTATTTGTTTGTGTTTTTTTCTTTTGATGCGTCATGTTTGCCGCAAATAAACATATTTTCTTTCTTTCTTTCAAATTCATTTCGTGTTTATTTTATCATGTTTGTTATCCACACCAATCACGTCTGCGGAGTTTCACTAGCTAATTTAATTTAAACCTGTACAAAGATTTTCTACAGGAACTATAATAGAAAATCATGAAATAAATGAAAGGGTTTTTTTTTCTGAAGGTATATTAACTGTATTCTGGCATCAAATAGAGCATGGACAGTTGGTTCATGGTCAGGTAAGACTAACCTCGAAAATCTAAAATCCTCGAAAACCTAAGCGGGCGAAAGTGATGCAATTACTTTTGAAAAGCAAAAGAAGAGAGATGGCTATAATGTGCGTGCGCTCGGAATAAAACAACGTATGTGCCAAAACTAATTTGCTCCTTTTTAACAAAATAAATGAATTAAATTTACAACTACTTTGAGTAAACTTTGTTATGATAATTTCCTATATTTTAAAGTAAATTCCATTGAATAACTCTTAAACGTTACGCTGTGATGTCGAAAAAAGTAAAAAAATAGATATAACTGCATTTTTTTTTTTCGAGAACTACTCATTGAATCGTGTATTCCTCTTGCACGATACTAAACCAAAGAGTCAAAAAACATAATATACCAAAATGTTAAATCCCTATTCCACATACCGGTTAACTGGGGTTACTTTGAATAGCGAGGTGACTTTGATTGAAACTTTCATTTCATATAAAATCGCAAAGTGCGTAAAACGAAACGCATTTTTTTTTTCTTGGCTAACCACATTGATTAACTGTTGAATCCTTCTAGAGGGACACGCTGGGAATTCACCAACGATTTTAAGCACCGTAAGTTTAAGCATTCTTTTTAGGTTTAATTTGTCTTTTACTACTAGATCAAAGTTACGCCATACGCAACATGCATATTTTCTTGCGTAATTCCAAAGCTATCAAAGTAACCCCATTCTCATTATAACTTTGATTAGACAGTTTATATATTTTTTCTCAAAATCAAGCCATATTTTTTCACATATTATTACAGAAATCGCGAGTTTAAAAAGAACCGATTACTAGACCGATTATATATTTTTTACAACCAGAGATTCAAAAGATATGGACCTTGAAAGTTCAATATTGATCAAAGTAACCCCGGTATACTTAACAAGTTACACGAACACATTTTTTTAATCATATCGCCTTTAGTCTAGTCTGATTGTCCAACGAGTAGCCACTTATCTAGAACGGAATCGAATCGCCGACATCTCTGTTGGTGCCATGCCAGAACAATCCAGCCAAACTTACAACCAGCCACACTAATATTAGCCATTTGAACTTTACCTCTATCTGAATAAAGCTGAAATTTGTGTGATCAGATGAAATAAATTATGGTAAATACTACGTTTTAAACTCTATTGCTTTACAATAACGCTGAAGAGCCTGTTATCAGGTTGTACGACGACGTCATGAAACTTTGTTTACCATTTTGAACTTTATCATTTAGGTCTACGGTTGAAAATGGAGGTTGTTAGGACGGAGTTCAATGCAATGCAATCAATTCCTTTATTCTTTAGAGTTTCCGGCCAAAATCAACTGTACACGCCCCGTACAATCAGAATAGAATTTTTGGAATGAAAATTTGCATGTACGGCTTTGGCATACTAAGAAATATCTTATCTTATTACTTACTAGCGTCTGCCCGCGACATCGCCCGTGTGAAAATCACTTGAAACGATTGAAAAAAAAACAAAATAGCCTATAATTTTTCTCAAGAATTGGGCTATCAAATTATAAAAGAATTCAATCTAATCGCTAGATCCAGAGATAGCGCGTTCAAGCAAAAAAATAACTATCTTTATTAATAATATAACTAGATAGTACTTATTAGAATGTCAGCATCTCTACCTACCTACTAGGTACATAAAATTTTATAGAACAGTTACTTATTTGACTCCTACATTTTCCCTTTAGGCCCACATGCTTTTAGCCTTTATAAAATCCAACCAAATCGTTCTATAGCTAATAAAATTTGATTTTAAGACCGTCCATATAATCTAAGAAAAGAATCCTGAATTCTGTATAAAAAGCAGATAGCGTACCTTGTGTGGAGTTGGTAATAAAGATTAATTTTATACTTTAGGCCTAGCTCAGACCGTTATGTCGTCTCGTGCCCCTGACTATCTCTCTGACGTTATGACCACACAGGTCTGAAATGCAAAACCGCTTCAAAAAAAGTTGCGTTCGACCAAAGTTGTGTTAACGTAATGAAAAAAAAAATACTAGCGGTACTCATAAGGCCGAAATTACGAAAAAAATTGCTTGATGAGCTGATAGGTTACGTGTATAGCCATAGTTTTAAGGTTTTTAATATGTAGGTATTACCTAGTTTATTATTGTATAAGATTAAGTATTTCGTGTATTTTATATATGGGCCTTAGCTGCCTAGCTGATAATAAAATGATTATTATTATGTCGTTTATTTATATAGTTAACAAATTTTATCACATTTTTAAATATTTCATAAAATATAAAAATCTAAAATCAAAATATAAAAATAAGTATAAAAAACATTTAAACATAAAAAAATAGCGATCCGCCGGTGTCGGGAGCAGGGTCTAAGGTACCGGTGGTTAGGGCTCCAGAGACAGGAACCTCCTCCCAATGCGAGCCGTATTATTATTATATATAAAAATAATTGCAGGCTTAACGCCTAGCTTCATAATCACCCCATAAAGTTCCCACTGCTGGGACACAGGCCTAATCTCGGTGAGAGGGAGTGAACCATAATCAATCACACGGGTGCAGTATGGGTTGGTAGATGTCACATATCTTCGAATTTTTGGTTCTAGAACATGCCCGTGTCCTCCTGATGTTTCCCTTCATCGTTTTTGAGAGCAGGACGTAGCTTTATGACACGTAATTTCGGATGGCGATGGCGTGGCACTGAATTAAAATCTTTTTGGTGTTTTTCGAACGAAAACAAATAAATTCGTGGGTTCTTACTTAAATAATAACAGGCAGTTACTATTGATGACTAACACTTGCGTGAAATGACAAGTCTAATGTATGTTTTGCTTTAACTGCCGACACGGAAAACGAACATTAAGGTTAATGCATTATACTTTCTGATTTTATGCGAATATTATTCATTGTTTATTTTGGACAAACGTCTGACTTCCATAATCAGCCTATAGTATTCCCACGGGCCCAGTGTGGGTTGGTAGACGTCTCCTGTCTTCGAATTTTTGGTTCTAGGACATATTGGTTTCCTTACTATGTTTTCCCACGCGAAACTTAACTTACGTTCAAATGACCTTCACAACAAAACAAACCCTGTCCAGGCTGACTAGACTCTGACCAATGAAAGCTGTCCAAGAAAAAAAGCGGCAATAAAAAAAAATCTAGAGCTGTTACCCTAGCTATACACTGCGTAAACGCAATTGATACTATTTATTATTCATTGCGAATTTATTAATTTAAAGACTTTGAAAATTAGGACTAACAGTCCTAAAATGTCTCAATGCTAAAAGTTCAGAAAAATAATCAGAAAATAATACAGGTCTGTGTTATATAGATATAGGCCTGTGTTTGGCACTTTGATTTTTTTGAATTTTATGCATGGAATTAACCACTCAACCGTCCAATGCCGAAAATCGACACTGGAAAGTAGTGTCGTCGAACAAGGAGTCTATGTTTGACGACGGTAGTGCATGAAGCCAGATGAAGACAAGACAGACAAGTAAATTGTTCTGTACTACTCTGCAGAGCGGCTCATACAAATTAATTGAATTACTGATAACAATTTTACTTACTTACATTTGACGCTTACAATAAAATGTTGAAAAGACTCAATTACCTACGTAAAACGATCGACATGAATCTTTCATGTCAAATTAAATTAATTACATGATTTTCCTTTATTTTCTATCACGCGTAGAAATATGGAGCAATCGATAAAGGACATGTGATGTCGTTCTCACGTTGTTACGCGTTGTAATGCCATCATGATTCAAGTGCGAGAGGGAGACGGAGCTATACATAACCGATAGCACCATCCCTTTTTAACCCCCGACGGAAACCGAGGAGTGTTATAAGTTTTACGGGTGTATCTGTGCCTGCGCCATCGTAGCTCCTAAATGGCTGAACCAATTTTGTTTTTTTTTTGTATTCAAGAAAACCTTTGCCTCTTGAAACGGCTGAAGCCGTTTGAAGATCATTAGCTCTGTGACTTTAATGAATAAAATTCTGTGAAGCCATATTTGTTATGGGCGCGAACCATATTTAAACCAACATACAACCATACAACCTGACACTGACCTGCAAACATTGACATAATATCATAGCATAGTATATAATTTATTACTTTGCCTGCGAATTGCAAAATACGTCGTCCCCCGATTGTATGACGTTGTAGTAAGAGAAAATTCGGCATTATTTCAGCAGGCAATATATTCATGAACTCGTATAAAAATAAATACAAATCATAAAAAAACTTAAAACCACTGAGTTAAAGTACTACGTAAGTAATAATAGTTCTATGCTTTTTTTTTTTTTTTTAAGGATGGGAAATCATCCAATGACCCCTCCCGCTCTGGGTGGAGCGGAAGGGAGTGTCAGACTCTTACTGACTAAAACCCATCCGTGTTCCTTCCTTAGCCCTTTATATTCCGGGGCAGCGGTAACCCTTTCGGACAATCCCGCTGCCCCGGCAGGCTTCGGCCCTAACGGGCCCCTCCATGTCTGCTGACATCTCTTTGAGGCGCGCGTGGAACACATACGCGCCGTCCGGCACGGGCCTGGTCCTGATCGGACGGCGAGCTACCCATTACTCGCCGGCCGCAGGCCCGCGCCTACGGTGGCCGGGAGTCGTCACGCGGCTCCCGACGCCCGGAGCGTCTACCGCGGCGGCTGGGACGGGCGGCTCTCTCCGCTCTCTCCCTCGCCCATCCCGCCACCTCCTTCGCTAACATGACTGCTTCGCAGAAGGAGGTGACTGCCTCCCACTCCCTCTCGCCCCGGACCATGGCTTGGACCAGGGCCGGGCGCGAAAGGTCGCCGCCGCTGCCGATCGCCTCTACGAGGACACGGCGGTGCTCTGCCCAAGCGGGACAGACCTCCACCGTGTGCACCACCGTGTCCTCTGGGCGATCCTCGCAGTGGTGACACCCGGGCGTTTCCTCCCGCCTGATATAGTTCTATGCTTAAAACATATTTTTCCTTACGTTTTCGTCAATCAATAAACTAAATCTCCATGAAAACATGTTATAAAATTCAAAGACAAGAACAAGAAAGTATTACGTACCGTAATTTTGGTAGCGTAGGTAGTGTGAAAGAGATGGGTATACATTCTCTGTTCATTTTTCGTTCATTCAGTTTTGGTTGGACTATCTATATCAAGGCATAGCACATTGCAATTCATTTTTATGTTTCGTCGATTGAACTGCAATGTTGTCAACTCAAAAAACACTATAGATTGTCTAGCGTAGCGAAACTGATAAACGCGGTAAACTGATGATGATGTCCCTCACCGCTTAGAGAGCAGCTGTGGTGGTATCTACTTAGTAATGGTAGACTGCACCTTTGGTCTCGTGATTACAAGCGCGACTGCTGAGCTTTTCCATTATGTTTTTTTTTTTGTAACAGCCCGGTTGCCTCGGAAACGTGCTCGGAAAGCACGTTAAGCCGATGGTCCTGCGCCTGATCTCTCAATGGTCGTGTCGGATTGCCATCCCATCGGAAAATGAGAGTGAGGGAAGAGCGAGTGCAACTGTATGTACGCACATACTTGTGCACTATCTTCCGCACCGATGGCTTGTCTCCGCTGAGATTGGTCACTTCCATGGCCATCCATGGAAGTTCGGCCTGGAGGACTTTATGGTAGTGAAGTTAGATATCCGAAATACTCAAAGAACCTCATGGAATATGAATAAAAATCGGCCAAGTGCGTGGTAGTAGTTGCGAGATATAATTACGTAGGTATGTGCATTATTGAAAATATCGGCCGCAGAAAGTTTTTATTCAAGTTATTTCTGCAGTAGCCAAGCTGAAAACAGCTGTAACCATAATTCTCAATTATCTGAAAACTAAAACTTTTTGTTTAAAGTTTTTTTTTTGTTTTACCATTTTAAATGGTACATATGGTATGTATGGTGGTTTTTTGGTGGTGGTATGGTGGTATGGGGATTTTAGAATTTTTCACAGTATGTTAAAAAAGTTAGAGCCTTTTAACTTTTTAAATATACGGTGGAAACATACCACGGCCAGCCAGGTGCACAGGATGAAATATTCAAAGTTCAGTTATTGGTTACGGAGCCCCTAAACATGAATGTTTTTTAGTTTGTTCCATAAGCAATGCATTCCTAAACCATTGGTCCTATGACAGTGAAACAATAGTATGTGGTTGTGCACGTCCACGAAGGTGCCTATTTTAGTAAAACCATGCTCCACACGAGCGGCAAATTGCGGCCCCCGACACATCGCGTCGCATCACATCGCCCGCCCGTGTTACTACTTCTATTTCTCTTAGAGTTCTTTCTGTCTTTTTTATTTTGCTCGGCTCCCAAGGGTCCTAGCGTGTTATTAATACCTTAACCTTCCTCAAGAATTAGGCTATGAAATACAAAAATAAGTTTTCAAATCCGATTAGTACCTAGTTCTAAACAAACTCTTCAGTTTTATTATTAGTATAGACAGTCATGAACATTATATGAGGAGCTTGTGACTAAGTAATAACAGCCGCACGTGTCGATCGATCAGCTTAAGCTACGCATGCCGCGGCTGGTCTGTGGATGGGTGACCATATTCACATACCAAGATCCTCTGTGCCTCGGAAGCACGATTAGCTGTTGGTCCCGGCTGTCATTCGTGGATCTTTGACAGTCGTTACGGGTCGTCAGAAGCCCGAAAGTCTAACAACCAGTCTTACCAAGGGGTATCGTATTACCCAGTAACTGGGTTGTGGAGGTCAAATAGGCAGTCGTTCCATTAAAAATACTGGTATTCAGCTGGTAGACTGGAAGCCCACCCCAACATACTTGGGAAAAGGCTACGCAGATGATGAGTCATGAACATTATATTAAAATAAATATTTATCAACCAACGACGTCAACCACTATTTATTTACTAATAAAATATTCGAATCATTAGCCTTCTCATCAAAGGAACTTCAGACAGCAGTGACCACATCGCTCGCTTTCAAAGTGACCACATCGCTAAAAACCACATTCGGAACATTTGGAAGATGCGCTGAAAATATGGCTATTTTTAAATGCTGATCGCATCCCCAATCGAGGCATAATTATCTAATCGAACCTCTAGTATTTCCCATTTTGCGGTCCCAAAAATATTATTGAACACCCTAATATAATGATTGTGAACCTCAAAGAATTCCTATTTTGGGTTCAAAAAAATATTAAATGGCATAGTTACCTACTGCGACCAGTTTGGATGAGCTTTTTATAATATTTTCACTTAACTGTGTTTATGTATAGACGCCAGCACATAAAGCTACAACAATCTTTCTTTCTTTAATAGATTGTCAACTTTATCGCTAAAGCATAAGGTTCGAAGTTGATTGGGAAAATTTGACAGTATCGGGTAGCTTGATGTGCTGGCGTCTGTACTTAAGTTTTAATTGTTATATTGCCTATTAATGTTCTACTGCTAGGCAAATGCCTCTCTCTACTCACTTTCCACCTCTCCCATTTTGCCCATTGATCGTCTGACATGCGGCAGATATGTCCAGCCCAATTCCATTTTAGCGTGGCAGCTTTCCGAGTGACATCAGTTATTTTAGTCATGGAACGGATTGCTGTATTGTTAACCCGGTCCACAAGTTTAATACCCAGAATACTCAGTTCCATAGCTCTCTCGCAAACCTCGAGTGTGGATCTCTGCTGAATTGTCAAAGACCATATTTGAGAACCTAAATATAACTAATATGTGAGGATCGTACAAGAGAATGGTACGTGGCAGTGGGCAGGGCACATTGCTCGCAGAACAGATGGCCGATGGTGCCGAAAGGTTCTGGTGTGACGGAAGAAAACGTAGCGTTGGAAGGTCTCCCACAAGTTGAACCGACGACCTTGTGAAGGCCGCAGGAACACGTTGGATGTGAGAAGCACAGAACCGGTCGAAGTGGAGGTGCTTGGGGGAGGCCTATGTCCAGCAGTGGACGTCTTTCGGCTGAAATGATTAAATAAATAACATAGGCAGTCATGGGGAATGTCGGCAGAGGTGAAAACTTAAAACTATGCAAAAGATACAGATAAGTACTTATATTGCTAACATTTCCCTTACACAAAATCGCTCAACGTGCCTAAATAACTTTTCACTTCAAAAATAGGTATTGACTTACATATTCTACTCGTTTTAACACCATAATTAAGTAAAACACAAAAGGTAGAAAGCACGAATGCCACAAAATAGGTACATCGCGTTACCCCTAAATTAGCTTTTAAATCGAAATTAATCGAATTTTCAAGTCATTCTGCCTAATCGTGTGGAAACCTCGTTTAAACTTCACAAGGAGTCAATTTGTGCGTAAATTCGAAGGTGCAGAGCATCCAGGCCATGCCAGGGCGATCAATCTTCAGCCCTCTGATTCTTTGCAACTGCAGCGCGATACAAGTATAGTAGGAGGATCTTCCTCGCCGCACGGCACTCAACGTCCGGCCGTCAGCGAAGCCACCCGCTCACCAGGTACGTTCCGTAACACGACTTTGTGCTTGCTTCCACGAACGTTTTAAAGTGTATTTAAACATTTAGAATCACTAGAACGAAAAAACAAAACAAAGGCGGTAATTTAAAAAAAAATATACTACAAAATTGGGATATTTTTAAACCGTGTCAGTCAATTTAAGAAGTGCTTGATTAATTTTACTTTTTACTTGAAAAGTGCTGGTAAAGTTTTGAAAGTCTACAAATGAAATGCTAATGGTCAGTTAGTCTTACAGCGTATTACGAAGTACCAGATGAGTCTAGTAGAGCTCTGTAAAACTTTTCTGTAAGATCTTAATCTCGTATTGTGTGGAATGACGCGAGCGTATCTATTCCGTCTTGAATTTATTGAAGTGCCTAAATGTAAGTGATTAATTTAGCAAATTAATTTAAGTCTAAGTCCCTGTTGTACGCCTTTGTGACGGTATTGGGTGCGAGTTAAATTCGCTTAAATTGAAATAATAATAATAAAATAAAATTGATTTAAACATTATCCTATTTATTACCTTAAAATTAGTTTAACATAATTATTCTGTCCGTAACTGATGGCGATGTTAATTTTGCTATGCGGTCCCTAATCTAACCGGCGCCTGTATCTTGGGGATCTGGGAATTGTTCACGGTATAGTTTTCTCACGTAGCGCGGTCGTTACGAGCTCAAGAATAGTTTCCTACCGTTGTAGAACAAGGAGCCAATCGACAAGAAAAGACATGTCTTGTCTGTTCACTGAAAACGTGATTCTGTCAAACGTTTCACTAACTGACGAATTAATAAGACCATTGAATGACGCAAACGAATAAATTGTTCGTTTACAAGAAAACTGCAGCGAAACCCTTGTTCAAATGACACTTGACTAAATAATTAAGTTTCTTCATTTCGGGGTCATTGCTTTTAGACGATCGCGTGACTGCAAAAGTGTACTGTTTCAAGTCAACATATTAGATACTCTAGAGAGTTACATTTCAGTACACGTTGCCTCCGTAATATCGCACTGGTATGTAGGGCGGGTTACGCAAGACGTAGGGATTTTTACTGCGAACAGTCAGGACTTATAGAACTTGCTTTGGTCTTTCAACCTATACGTTCACGTTCGTCGTTATTGGTTTTCGAGATATACGGCAAAATTTCATTTTTATGCGCATAATTTTGCTATAAATTGGGTAAGGGGCGCGATCGATATTGTTAGGACTGTTTAAAATATCGAGACCCAGTGGTAACGGCCCCGGTTTACGGGTTGTAGGTCATGGGTTCGAACCCAGACAGGCGCTTTACTTTGTGTAAATAATTTCACCACCACTGCTCTCAAAACGGTAAAGGGAAACATCGTGAGGAAACCGGCATGTCCTAGAACCAAAAATTCGAAGACATGTGACATCTACCAACCCGTACTGATGAGCCCGCGTTGTGGATTACGGCCCAGTCCCTCTCAAAGAGAGGAAGCCGGTGTCCCAGCAGTTGGAACATTTATAGGCTGATTATGCTAAGGTGTTTGATGGTTGTACAGCAGCAAGTACTAGATGATCTACCAAGTCCCAAACTAAATTAAGCTTGTATTTTGGGAGTTAGCGGTTTCTAAGTCAAAGTCAAAGCATTTATTTCAAATAGGCACATAAAAGGCACTTTTGAACGTCAAAAATTATAATGAAATAGAATTGATTCTAGTCGCCCCTTCCAAAAGGTAGTTTTCGTATGGAGAAGAATGGGCAAGCAACTCCACCGTTACTCTTTTAAAATGTTTTACAATATTTTGCATACATTAATTATATAATAAATAATATGTGAAGACGAAGCACCTAAATTAAAATTACTATACCACAATAGGTAAAAGAATTAAAAATGAAACCATGACATATTATATAAGATGCAGGATTTACTTATAAACAACCTCGTCAAGTTGTGGTCAACCCAATTTCAGTGCCACGGTGCCGTCCACTGATACTGCCGGCGAGACGATTTTTGCTCTGTGGTACCTACCATAACTGCAGGTTTTTTTTAGCCAACCTAAGTACCTACTTAGGTTGCCTAATAAAACCTGCAGTTTCTTTTATGCTCTTTCAAAGTTTTTACTATTTTGATCTTTTATGTTTGATTTACTACATATATGAGTTAATGCGTAATCTGATTTATGTACTTAATTTGTTTTTCTTGATTTAATGATAGAAACACAAATTTATTTTTTTAGTACTGTAACATTTTTCTGACCTTTTATCAAACGATTTTTAATTTCTTCAGCCGCAGTATTTGAAAAATTCAAATAAAATTTGCAAATACCTGACGATCTTAGCTGGGCAGCTGCCTCCATAATAATATTTTTATTGGACAGCCGGTGCATTGCGCTTTTATTATCGAAAATTAAATTCGCAAAGTAAGTCGTTTATTATAGAGGTACCTACTTTGTTTTTCATTCATTTTGTTCCGCCGCGGGGATAAACTTTTACGCGGTTTTAGGCAAGAATAAAGCTTCAACTTCTATGAGGGGCTCGTTTATAAATAATAACAGTCAATCGAAAATTGAGCTACACTTGCCGCCGTCGGTTCGTGGATAGGATATCGAGACGCCTCCGTGCCTCGGAAAGCACGTTTCATAATTAGCATAGGTAGCATTTTTCATATAGTAATTGTATTGATAATTGCATTGAAATGAATGAAAATTAACAAGCAAAAACAGCACGCGACCAGCGATTTCTAGAAGCAGTTTTCAAGAGGTTTTTCAAACTTTAAAATGAAGTATATACCTGACGGCGTTTACGTCAAATGTCAAACGTCAGGTTGACAGGACTGTCGATGTCAACCTAGCGAAGCGTCATTGTCGATGGTAGTGCGGGCGGCCATCTTAAACACACTTTTGAACGAGACGGCGCCCGCGCACCACGCTTGTGACGAATCGCTCAGAATCTTCGCCATCACGCTATTTCAAGACTCAATTAAGTTGATTTCGTGTAGTAGTAATCGTTAATTACCTAATTACATCGTGATTCCTGTGAATGCTGATTAAAATACGTCGATTGTGATCTGGAGCCGTTTATTTCTATTTCCGTGCCCACCTACCCACATAATTAGAAGAAGATGAGTTCTGGTGAGGGGCCCTCAGGCCATTCTGGCTCTTCATCAGAAGTGGGATGCGACGGGGCCCAAGTTGAGGGCCGGCGGATCAAAACAGATGCCGAGAAATTACTCATCAGCATGGAGACGCTTTTATCTCGAGTTCTCGCGGCTCAGCAAGTACCAACTGTGAACACTAATCATCCTACGCAACTGCTACCCTTCAATCCAGACGACGCTGATGCCGACATTGATGGTTGGTGCAATATTACAGAAGCCATCGTTCAAAAGAGGGGTTTGGATGGAATAGACTTACTCATGGCTCTTACGAGTGCTTTGAAAGGACAAGCTGCATCTTGCATCACCAAGTTGAACCTACAAGAGATGACCTGGAGCGTAGTCAAGCAGTCTCTTATAGCGAAGTTTTCCAAACCTAAATTACCTCAGGACTACTTCGATGACATTCTACGATTTCAGATCGGAGCCAAAGAAACAGCTTCAGAATCCGCACTTCGGCTGTGGAACTTGGTAGAACGAATTCCAAAGATAGTGATGCCCGAAGAAGTGGCGACTGGATTTGTGATTTCAGTACTTTGTCAAAAGGACAGCCTGATACGTCGCGAGTTAAACGCTCACAATATTACCACTCGCACTCAATTATTCCGAATACTGGGAGGTGTATCTCTCAAGCGTCGCTCGGATGGTGGAGAAATCAACGAACCTGAGATCAAGCGTTTTCGTCCCACCGAAAGGTTCTCAGGCAGATGTAGCTTCTGTGGAATAACGGGTCACCGCTTCGCAGAATGTAGAAAACGTCGTGATCATTCTGGACCTATATCTCAAGACACACCGAGCTCATCACGTGCTTCGGAGAACATTACTTCTGTGACCTGCTACACGTGTGGACAAAAGGGGCATGTGACAACTAACTGCCCCGACAAGAAGAACGGAAGCAAGGCTGCGGTCAAGGAGGTTCAGCATTGCGAGCACCGCCCTTCTAGGGGTACTTTGGAAACATCATCCGGTGAGCTTGTCCCTTTTTTGTTCGATAGTGGATCGTCTTGTTCACTTATAAAGGAAAGTTTTCGCGATAAGCTCTTGGGTACTGTGCGTAAAGATATCGTTTATCTTAGTGGTATCGGAGGCAATGACATTCAATGCGTTACACAAATTCAGAGCGAAATTAAGTTCAATGAACGTTTAATAAGCTTGCTATTCCATGTGGTTCCCGATTGTAACATATCAGATCCTATAATAATTGGTAGGGATATTTTTGATTTAGGACTATGCGTGAAAATTGATAATGATAACCTAGTTATATACACCGAAGAGCAATCTCATTTTTGTAATAAGACTTTAGATACATCAGATTTAAATCATATTGACACAGATTTGCAGGGGCACGATAAAGAAATGTTAATTTCAATTTTAAGAAAGTATTCAAATCATTTTATAGAAGGTATTCCTACCAAACGTGTTAAGACAGGGGTATGTGAACTTAGATTAGTGGATCCGCAAAAAGTCGTATATAGGTGTCCCACTAAACGCGCTCCTATAGAAAAACAAATAATCAGGGAACAGGTCCAAAAATTATTAGATGCAGGAGTGATTCAGGAGAGTTCTTCCCCTTTTGCAAGCCCCATTGTCCTTGTCAAAAAGAAGGACAATACAGATAGATTATGCGTCGATTACAGGGAGCTAAATTCCAATACCGTGCCCGAACGTTACCCTTTGCCCCGTATAGAGGAACAAATCGATCAGCTTGTTGGGGCCAATTTCTTCTCCTCGCTAGATATGGCTGCTGGATTTCACCAGATTCCTGTTCACCCTGATTCAGTGCAGAAAACAGCTTTTGTCACCAATGAGGGCCAATATGAATATCTGGCCATGCCCTTTGGCTTGCGGAATGCGCCTTCGGTCTTTCAGAGATGTATCACAAGAGCCATTAGTCATTTAAAAGATAAACCATTAATCTACATGGACGATGTATTGTGCCACTCTGTGGACATCTCTGAGGGTCTGAAGCGTCTTGACGATGTATTGGCCGCATTATCGGAAGCTGGCTTTTCACTAAACCTAAAAAAATGTAAATTCATGAAGCAAAAGATCGATTATTTAGGATATTCTGTGCAATCTGGTGTGATCAGACCCAATTCGCGGAAAATTCAAGCATTGGTAAATGCCCCTGAACCGAAGTCAGCTACGAATGTCCGACAATTCCTGGGATTAGCGTCCTATTTCCGGAAATTTATCCCCGATTTCACCCGGGTTGTGGGTCCCTTATATCCTCTTACAAAATTAAAAGGGCGAATTACCTGGACTACTGAACATGAAAGAATACGCAAAAGGTTAATAGACGTTCTTACATCTGAACCCGTACTTACCATATTTGACCCGGAACTCTCCGTAGAATTACATACAGACGCTAGTTCGGACGGTTACGGAGCGATCCTTTTACAAAAGAAAGACAACCTTCCCCACGTTGTAGAGTACTTTAGCCGTCGAACGTCAGATGCAGAGTCTCGCTACCACTCATACGAGTTAGAGACGTTAGCAGTCGTTAGAGCGGTAGAACATTTCAGACACTATCTTTATGGTAGGAGTTTTGTAGTTGTTACGGATTGCAATTCATTGAAGGCGTCAAAGTCTAAGAAGGACTTAACTCCCCGTGTATATCGTTGGTGGGCATATTTGCAGGCTTACGACTTTGATATCGTTTATCGCGAAGGCAGCAGAATGGAACACGCTGACTTTTTATCTCGAAATCCTATTCCAAATTCTGATACGGTTACTCCCGTAGAATCTGTAAAAGTGCAAACCAAATCTGTTCAATTTGTTGAGCTCCACCAAGGTTGGTTATCAGTTGAACAAAAAAGGGATGCTGAAATCCAAGACCTCATCGCAAAATACCACAATAACAGTTTTCCTGAAACCTTAGCCCAAACATATGATGTCAGAGAAGGCATCCTTTATAGGAAAATTGTTCGAAATAAAGTGATATCCTGGCTGCCAGTAGTTCCGCGATCTCTTATATGGACACTCATAAATCATGTTCACAATGAATTGCAACATTTAGGTAGGGATAAAACGCTAGACAAGCTCTATGAGAAGTACTGGTTTCCAGATATGTCTAAATGCGTTCGGAAATTCATAGATTCGTGCATAGTTTGTAAGGCTTCTAAAGGCCCGTCGGGAGCTCAGCCAGTTCAGCTTCATCCGATTCCTAAAGTGTCTGTGCCTTGGCACACAGTTCATATTGACTTTTCGGGAAAGCTTAGCGGAAAGAGCGACCGGAAGGAGTACTGCTCAGTAATTATTGACGGTTTTACGAAGTACGTTTTACTCGAACATACCACGTCTGTTGATGCAAAGAGTGCAATACATGCACTGCAAAAAGCAGTTTACCTTTTTGGAGCGCCAAAAAGAATCATCGCAGATCAAGGTCGTTGCTACATCAGTTCAGATTTTAAAACTTTTTGTGACGAGCATAAAATAGAACTTCACTTTATTGCGACGGGTGCAAGTAGAGCCAATGGCCAGGTTGAACGAGTGATGCGTACTTTAAAGAGCCTTTTAACTATCGTCGAAAACGATCCTAATAAGACGTGGCGCGACGAATTAGGAAATATTCAGCTTGCCCTAAATAGTGCAAAGTCTACCGTAACCAAATATTCCCCATCAGAGCTTATGTTCGGGATTCGTTCCGATTCGCTGGGTATGTCAAAAATAAACTGCACTGATAAAGACAACGAGGTTCGCTTGGATATTGATTCGGTTAGGGAGGATGCATCAGCAAACATCCAGAAAGCTGCTGAATCCGAAACTGTTAGATTCAATCGTGGCCGCGCAAAAATTAAACCATTTTCTAAAGGTGATTACGTGTTCATCAAAAACTGTGAACGCAATCAAACAAAATTGGATAGGAAATTTAGGGGTCCATATGTTATAACAGAAGTTCTAAATAATGATCGCTATAAACTTAAAAGCATAGTGGATGCTTCCAATCGAACTCTTAAATATTCCCACGAGAATTTGCGCGCAGTACCCCAGGGACATGATGGATTACTTGAAATCGCGTCTAGTCTTTTAAATGAAGTTGAGGCCGAGACGGCGTCTGATGATGTAGAAAATACTTTGTGCTCAAATAATGATAACGAGCCACTAGACCGTCTCGACACATTGACCGTATGCTCGGACACTGTTTCGGCTGACTCACACACTGTCACTGCAAACTCAGACACCCTGAGCATACACTCAGATCCCGAAACATGGGAGGTCCTTCATGAAGTTGAAGTGCACACGGAACAGGACAATTCACTATCATAGGCAGGTATACTCGTAGTACAAACTATCGTTAATGTACTGTAACATTATTTTAATTATGATAATTGTACAAATGGTTGATCCTGGGCGAGGAAGTGTCGTCCTTTCTATTCCAGGGTGAGTAGTTAGAGGGCACACTTCACTCGTCACAGAAGGTAGACGAAATGTGTCGTCCGAGTCATTGTCTGGATGACTTGTCACAGTGGTTTATTTAGCGTCATCTGACGAAATTTGTCGTCCGAGTCAGGTCCCTCGAGAGGGCTGACTTGTCCGGGATGATCGCTTGGTATTTGTGAGACGAATTGTGTCGTCCGGGTCACATCCTTGTTAGGATTGGCTTGTCTAGATGTTTACAAGGACGAAAATGTGTGTCTGGGCTAAACTCTGGCCTGAATTGGTATCTCATGTGTTGTCAACTGGTCTTACTGAAGTGTAGTCCGAGTCACACCTTACGGTTGGCTAAGCGATACTCTTGCCTGGTTAGTCCAAGTCATTAAATGATTTTAGTGTTGTGTGCCGATGAAAATTATTAAGTCAGGATGAGCGAACGGACTATGCAGTTATCTTAAATTGTTTCAGATAAATCGCCCGAGGACGGTCGCAAGTCAGTCCGGCCGTGACGGCGTTTACGTCAAATGTCAAACGTCAGGTTGACAGGACTGTCGATGTCAACCTAGCGAAGCGTCATTGTCGATGGTAGTGCGGGCGGCCATCTTAAACACACTTTTGAACGAGACGGCGCCCGCGCACCACGCTTGTGACGAATCGCTCAGAATCTTCGCCATCACGCTATTTCAAGACTCAATTAAGTTGATTTCGTGTAGTAGTAATCGTTAATTACCTAATTACATCGTGATTCCTGTGAATGCTGATTAAAATACGTCGATTGTGATCTGGAGCCGTTTATTTCTATTTCCGTGCCCACCTACCCACATAATTAGAAGAAGATGAGTTCTGGTGAGGGGCCCTCAGGCCATTCTGGCTCTTCATACCTTTTTCATTTGCAATCACCAACAAAGAATACACAGATACAACCTAAATCACAACAAAACAAAAGGTTATTTTACGTGTGCTCCTTCAATTACAGCAGATACATATAAAACTAGGTGTAAACAGGATAAAATAAAAGTTTTTTTATTTTTTTCTATTAGCCTATATTGTCTCAATGCTGGCCAAAGGACCTCCCCCATATTCTTCCACCTTTCCTTGTGCTGTGCATTCTCCGTCCAATCGGTTACGATCGAGTCCAAATCGTTACGCCAGCGTTTCTTTATAGGTCGGCCTCGGTGACAACGATCGTCTTCAGAGACCCACTGTGTGACGACTTTGGCCCATCTGTCTGGATTCATCCTATATGTGTAATACAGAATATAGAAAAACAAAAAAATATTGACACAATAAACAAAATATTTTAATACAATTGCATTCTTATCAATTGTTAATAATAAAATTATTCTACATTTGCTGACTATGAAGGGAAATAACTGCCTGTATTTGAGGTGTGTGTTGTGGTGTGTGTGTGTGTGAAGAGGGGCTTCTGGCTAAATAATAGCAGCCGCATGGGTCCGTGGATGGGTGACCATCTTTACATACCAAGACCCCTCCGTGCCTCGGAAAGCACGTTAAGCCGTTGGTCCCGGCTGTCATTCGTGGATCTTTGACAGTCGTTACCGGTCGTCAGAAGCCCGAAAGTCTGAAAACCAGTCTTACCAAGGGGTTTCGTATTATCCAGTAACTTGGTTGTGGAGGTCAGATAGGCAGTCGTTCTATGTAAAATACTGGTACTCAGCTGCATCCGGTTAGACTGGAAGCCGACCCCAACATAGTTGGGAAAAGGCTAGGCAGATGACATGAGGTGTGTGTTATTGGATTTATAGATTGGTGCTAATAGATAGAGCTACAATCACTTTGTTGGTCCGATACCAACAAAGTGATTGCAGCAGATTGCAAAAAAATCAACGACAAAAAACATAATCGGTATGTTTTTTGTCGTTGGTTTTTTTTTAAGTGATTGAAACAGTGAATGAGTGTGTAAGTATGTGCGTGTGTGAGTGTGTGTGTGTGTGAATTCAGGAATTAATAAAATAAATACATACATATCTACATCTGCTTATCCGTTTCCTAAATATGTTGGGGTCGGTTACCAGTCTAACCAGATGCTGCTGAATGCCCAGTATTTTACATGGAGTGACTGTCTATCTGATCTCCACAACCCAGTTCCAGCTGGCAACACGATAGCCCTTGGTAGGACTGGTTGTCAGACTTTCGGGGTTCCACCACCGCGTGCTTTCCGAGGCACGGAGTGTTTCGGTATGTAATGGTTGGTCACCAAGCGTTGCTTAAATATAACTATTTTTAATTTATGTAGAAGCTAGAATATAAAGCCATAAGCTGTATTTCGTCACTATAGTGATACAGTGGCGTAAGTAAGCAAGATATTATGATAGGGTGTTGTGATTCTGAATCGTTGCTGCAACCTACGCTTTGTAATGGACAACTAGCTTCATCTTTCTAACTGACCGACCCCTTGACAATTTAAAAGTGCCTGTAATTGGTTTGCTTAAAATAAATGCTTTGAGTTTTATTTATAATTTGTAGCATCGCTTTCTGATCACATCTTAGTACAGACGCCAGCACATCAAGCGACTTACTACAATGTGTCAAATTTCTTTAAAAGATTTTCAACTTTATCGCTAAATATGGTTCAAAGTTGATTAGGAAAATTTGACAGTTTCGGGTAGCTTGATGTGCTGGTGTCTATACCTTAACATGGCCCTTAATAGCGTTTACGCCATATGGTATTTCATACAAACTTTCAAGCCCTTGTTTTTCGAAATGAAGGAACCGATTTTAATGAAACCTCATACGCATAAGCAGGATACAAAGGTCTATAAAGTTACTAAAGAACATTTTCGAAATGTCTTATTTAAAAAAAGATAACTGGAAATCTCTGTTTCTATACAGGAAACTAAAATTTGGCTGTTACATTTTTTTTCGAAAGTGTTCATAAGGCATTGACTGCCAACGTGGTCACCTGGTGACCGCGAACAACAGATTTTCTATTGTGTCTGCTCCTTGGCAGTCAACGTATTGTAACTTTTTAGACCTTCGTATCCTGCTTATCCGTATGAAGTTTCATTAAAATCGGTTCATTCATTTCTAAAAACAAGGGCTTGAAAGTTTCTTTGAAATGCCGTACGGCGTAAACGCTCTTAAGTGCTGCTATTCATAACCGAGACAAACTCAATATTACACACGATAACCATTATAAGAAAGAAGATAATTTATCAGAAAGCGAGAAAGGGGGCCACGATAAATATTGGCTGGGTTTGATAAATTAGGGGAACGATTCGGTTCGCTTGAGTAAGGATATAACGTTAAAAATATTAAGTCAACCCCTAGGGATGTGGCAAAAGATTGCCAAAGATAAGACATTAGTCAAGGGAAACGTGCGAAATTTATGAGCTGTCAGAGAATTTGAAAGAAATTCAGAGAAATGTGTCGTATGGAAGGAACTGAATAAAAAGTTAGAGAGAAAGGAGCAATTTGTTTAAAGTCAACTTAAGCGGAAATGGGATTATGGGAGATGAAGTTGTCCTATTTTTGTATAGGTGCCACAGCCTTTTTAGGGTTCCGTAACTAAACGGGACCCATAACTAAGGCTCCAATGCCCGTCCGTCGGTCACTGGGCCGTACCTATCTTTTGAATAGTAATCGGTAGGCACTTGAAATTTTTGCAGAGCGTTTGCTACCATGACAGCTATAAACACAAATAATAAAGTAGAAAATTAAAGGGGGTCCTCATTCAATAAACATTTTTTCGGCGTTTTTTATTCTTTATTTTTTACTGAAGTATTCTAATAAATATGTAATTTTATAAATATTGTAGGTGCGGTGATACGGTACCCTTCGTGTGCGAGACTTACTCGCTTGACCGTTTTTTAAGTAGGTACTTACAGCCCTTTTAAATGTTATGTCAAAGTTTTTTTTAATGACAGTGTTGTATTCAGTTTTTTGAAAATCTTATGAAGTTTAAATGAGTTGGTTCGTTCAAAATAAAAACTTTAAGGTTTCTTTGACATTTACACATTCCATTTTTAATACGTTTTTGACATTGATTATCGCTGAGATGAGATTTCGACTGGATTTTAAACGTTTTGAATTACGCGAAGTGGCTTTGTATACAAGGTGGAGACGATAATGCGACAATTTAAATTGTCTGCTTATGAAAATTAAATCAAATATATTTAATAGTTACGTCACCATAGCTAGTCAAAGATTGGCAAGAGTAGGCCCATCCTAAGTTAATTCGATGTTAGGATTTATTTGAAACTTACAAAGTACTCGTAGATACGCATTAGTATTATCATTGTTTTGATTTATTGTCGTATTGACGTCTCAACATTGTATGTTAATAATGTTGCTGGTATCCAATTAATTGAATTGTTTGTTTTCAGGTTTCATTTGACGAGTGATCAGATCTAACCGGTGAGTCGATAATGAAATTTTATCCATTAAATGTTACTTAAAGTTGAACAAGCCATATGCCCGATAGGTATACATATAACACACGCACAACTGTAACAGTTGCACAACTGTATGCGTGCGTAGATGTGACCATAGTTTTTGTCCCACAATCAGTATAACTAATTTAATAAATAAACAATGTTTTATTCGTAATTGTGCATTGAAAAAATAATTTCTTACTACACAGGACATTAAAGCGATTTCATTAAGACTTACTGACTTTTTACAGAAGATAAGAAGAAATATTTGTAAAACAGTAAAATACAAAACAGTACCTATTTTTTAATGATTGAACATACTATTTACTTACTGAAAAAAACAAAAAAAAAAAGGAAAATCACCGTGACTTTAGTGTAAGTAAATTTCAATGGTTTGAACGATATCACCAAATTAATATAACAGTTAATTTCGTAATATGAATTGTACGCAAATAATATTATGAATTGTCAGTTTGTGACCATTTTACGAATTATAATAATGATTCATAATGCTATCCTTTTATGATTCTGCCACAGTGGCCTTTTTAGGCCCCCAGGAAGGCATTCGAGTCTCAACCTGCTACCAACATTTTAGTACATGATTCTGAACCATGAATTCAGCTCATTATTCTAGACCACCTAGCGTAAAAAATATTCGTCGGTTATAAAAAAAAAATGCGGTTTTTTTTAAAATTGAAATAGGTTTGCTCTTGACTCTAGTCTAGGTCAGAGGTGACAGAGACAAAGTCGACGATGGAGTGAGCTTACCCAGAAGAAGCCTATTCACAGAAAAGAAAAAAAAAAAGGAAATATAAACTGCAATACCTACGCTATCAAACAGCTAATTTTATTTCTAATAACGGACTTCTTTCTATGTTTCTACGCTAGGATTCAAAATCACGTGCTGAATTCATGGTTACCTACAGTTTGCGCGTTGATGTCGATGCCGTAAAATATATTATTATCCTAGTTATGTTACAACTATTATTTATGGTAAACTGGCTAAGCCCCGCGGTTTCTCCCACATAAGTTTCGATCCCGTGGTAATATCGGGATACAATAGCCTATATGTTAATCCAGGGTGTTAACTCCATACAAAATTTTTCTATCCGTTTGAGCGTGAAGAAGTAACAAACATATAATCACACACACTCACAAACTTTCGCCTTTATAATATTTGTGTAATGGTAAACAAAAAAAAATATAGTGACAACATAAAAACCCCTTTAAAAGAACAACAGGTTATATAAAAACCACAAACTGTAGGAAAAGCCATAACTAGAATCGTCACACTAAAACTTACAACATTAATGTCAACGTTCCGTAGGTATCTACTTAAGCAAGCACTTCAGGTAATATTCGAGATAACTAGGAAGCACTTCTAAAGTAATGGCACATCCAGGATATACTCCTTTCAACATTTATGTCCTATATCCACGTAAACTCGTCCTTGATCGGTAATGTCTTGTACCTACACCGTCTTCTACAATCATAATCATTCTGATAGCAATATGGGGTCGAAACATGTATTTTTCTTCCTTAAATGGGGTCGCAACATGTTTTTTTCTTCCATACCTACTTCTCTACAAGTCGTCATCTTGGTAGTCACCCACTTTCTAACCATATCATCATTCACTCAGTCCATCCATCGTTTCGTTGGTCTTCCTTTACTCTTGTAGCCATCGACATTCATAATCAAAATTTTCCTCATGAAATTCACACTGTCTTGTAACAATAGCGTTTGAAAAGACCAGTGGCTTAAAACCCTTAGGTACTGGACATTTTGTTTTTTTAGTTATTTATTTATATATACTTTATTGTACACCAGAAAATACATAACAAAAAATACGATTATTAATACAAAACACAATGGGCGGCCTTATCGCTTTCTGCGATTTCTTCCAGGCAACCTTGGAATGGACAGTGATTGCGTGGATATAAAAAATGGGGTTGTTAGTGGTGCAAAATAATATAGGCACTAAAATATTTTATTTATGTACCTACACACAACACACTTATAACAGAAAAATACAAAAGATAGATGAGCACAAAGGTACTGCTTATGTCAGTAGAAATATCTTCGAGCTGACCTGCGGCAGGAAAGTTGGATGAGAGAGACGCAGTTACAGTAGACATTTTTAAATATCAGTAAAAAAAAAAAAACGAAAGAGCATCAGTAGCAGTAATGGTCCAATGGTAACAAACGCAACTAACGAGTTTTAGATCGTAGGTTCAAATCCAGAAAGGCGCTATACTTTGTATAAATTATTGCATCACCACTGCTCTCAAAACGGTGAAGGAAAACTTCGTGAGGAAACCGGCATGTCCTAGATCCAAAAATTCTAAGTCATGTGACATCCACTAACCCGCACTGGGCCCGCGTGTTTGATTAAGGCCCACTCCCCCTCACCGAGAGGTTGCCTGTGTGTCCCAGCAGTGGGAACATTATAGGCTGATTATGCTAAAAATAATTAGCACTTCAGAATAATACGGGTTCATTACGTACCAGTCCTTGATACCTTCTTCATGATACACGTGCCGAATATTACATTTTTCTAACGTAAAAAGTTATAGTAAGAAACCTCTTTTTATTTATAGTGGCAACATGTAGCTGTCCTTTGTACGATACTCGTGCCGAATATTAAATCCTCTAAGGTAAAAAAGTTTTGTTAAGAATCTATTTTCTTTGTGGCAACACCGACCAATATATCCTGTATCGATGTTGCCATATGGAGGCTTAGATAACAAATTCCTCGAACACGCTTTTCTTATTACTGGTTTCCTTTGGCATTTTCATTTTCGCAGAGGAATGCCAATTTGTCTTTACGTGTTAGTAATGTTAATATAAAACCGGCTTGCGTCATAATGTCGTCTAAACTATTCTTCTAGATTCAAGAAGAAATTCAACCGCACATAATTATGTGATTGAATTATTTGAAACTTGAGGGGCTCAGTGGTGGCCCAGTGGCGGTGGTAAAGGCCCCTATTTACCGAGTTGTAGGTCGTGGATTCGAATCTAGCCAGGCGCTTTACTTTGTGTAAATAATTTCACCACGACTGTTCTCAAAACGGTGAAGGAAAACATCGTAAGGAAACCATCATGTCCTAGAACCAAAAATTCGAAGACATGCATCATCTACCAATCCGTACTGGGCGGGCGTGGTAGATTACAGCCCGCTCCCTCTCGAAGAGAGGAGGCCTGTCTCCTAGCAGTGGGAACATTTAGGCTGATTATGAGGGGCTCGTGGCTAAATAATAACAGCCGCACGGGACGATCGAAGATTAAGCTACGCTTGTCGCGGTCGGTCCGTGAATGGGTCCTCCCCGTGCCTCGGCAAGACCGTTAACCGTTGGTCCCGAGTGTCATTTGTAGATATTTGACAATCTTTGCGGGTTGTCAGAAGCCGGCGATATCCTATGGGAACATACTACCGGGGTTAAAAGTACCCCATCTATTCATACGGCACCTTTATTGCGTAACACACGATCTATCGCAATCAGAATTTTTAAAATTTTGAAGGATGTATCTAATCCATTGCTTCATATTATAATGTTCGAAAAATTTGTCCAACTTAAAACACGCAATGAATGTTGCTGATCTGTCAAAATGAAACCCATTGGTACTGATAAGTGTTTTACGCAAATTATTCGCTGTTGTATGAACGTAAACAAAGCAAAAAGAGTATGTGAGGGGCGTCGCAGGACTCGCAGGTTCTGTAGATTCTGCCTACCCACATGGACAGAAAGTGTGAGTTAATATATGACTATCTTCCGCCCGCGGCTTCGCTCGCGAGGTATGTCGATAAAAACTATCCTATGTCCTTCCCCGGTATGCAATCTATCTCTCTGCCAAATTTTATCGAAATCTGTTTAGTAGTTTAGGCGTGAAAAGGTAACATACAGACAGACAGACAGACAAAGTTACTTTCGAATTTATAATATTATTATGGATTTAATATTCCTGTTAGCTCCTCTGCTAACCAGTGATGTGGAGCATATAACATAAAGATACTATCCGGCCAACTTTTGTTGTTAGGTATTACCATTTGACAACTGGTTAATTTATAAGCAAGAATGGTTAATTTATTGCCCGAGTTTCATCACAAATTATGATGCTGTCAAGTACGATAATAAGGTAACCATGATGTATTACTAAAACTTATATTATCAAATCTCTGAATATAAGCTAATATTTTTTTACGTCCTGTTTTTAGGGTTCCGTACCCAAAGTGTAAAGCGGGACCCTATTACTAAGACTCCGCTCTCCGTCCGTCACCAGGCTGTATCTCATGAGCCGTGATAGTTAGACAGTTGAAATTTTCACAGATGATGTATTTTTGCTGTTGTTGAAATAAATAAACGGCAACAGGTAGACGCTTGAAATATTCACAGAATACTTAGATATATATCCACTTAAAAACTAAATAATTCAATTAAAATAAAACAAATATTTAAGGGGGGCTCCTATACAACAGACATGATATTTTTGCCGTTTTTATAGGCAATGGTACGGCACCCCATACGTGCGCAAGTCCGACTCGCAATTGGCCGGTCTTTTTTATGTTATTCACGACTAGAATAACATAAAACTATTTAGTACTTAAATTATAATTTTTTTTCTAAGTAGTTAACTTTTTTTTTTACTTGCCATTAATGTCACATCGCTGGACAAACTCATCTCCACTATCTTTCCACCTCTCTCTGTCCAGAGCTGCCAAGGACCAATCTTTATTAAAGGAGTCCAGCTCATCCCGCCATCTCCGTCTCGGCCTGCCACGATGTCGCTTGCTATTAAGCGGGACCCACTAGGTCGTAAGTTTGGCCCATTGATCGTCTGATATGCGGCAGATGTGTCCAGCCCAATTCCATTTAAGCGTGGCAGCTTTCCGAGTGATATCTGTTATTTTAGTGATGGAACGAATTTTTCACAAGGTATTGAATTCGCTTTTCGTTTCTGTCTGTGGCCGAATTGTTCTTCTAAACTACATAAAGAATTCATTCTGGTAGGTTTATTGTAGGTACAATACATTGATATTAAACTTATAATTATACTAAATAAGTATCGATCTTTTGTCAAGTCCAGAAAAACCGCGTGCAGCAGGGGTGGGTCGCTAGTAAACTCTAGGCAATCCTTCTAATTTATACCTTGTATGAATGCATTAAAATCACGCGTCTGGTGTTCTATGAGAGAAAGTATGCAAGGGAGTCCACTGTTCTATGTAGTTTTAAATTACTTACATTATATTTCCTTTATTTCATTTATACATTATATTTTTAAATATTAGAATATAAAAAATATAAAAACATTTATAAATAAAAAAAAAAAAAAATTATTATATTATTGTTAACGTAATTATTGTCTCTATGTTAATTAATGTAATTGGTGTTGTACCGTTCTAATTAACTATAAATAAATGCCTTATCTTACTGAGATAGGAGTTATATTGCAAATGAATCTGTGCGGGGGCCAAATACGCTCTTAGCTCAGCATAATGCTGCGATATTTAAAGAATTAATACCGCAGCGCTGGCAAGATTTTGAAACCTTATTATTTATGTACACACATAATTATATAAAAAGATAAGGAAAATAGGTACAAAGGTGATGCTTATTTCTAATGAAATCTCTTCCAGCTTACCTGCAATAGGAAAGTAGCTAAGGAAATGTAGACAGCGGGTGTAAGGGTAAAAGTGAAAACAAAATACTTACGTAAAATCAAATTACAATTCACTTAATAAAATAAAACAAATACTTATTATGAGAAATATAGTTACATACATACAAATAAACATACATAGGTACATACTTCTAAAATAAATATCACTACAATGTTAATATTATTTATATCGTAATCAAAATAATAAATACATACGCAACTATCATGAAGTGGAAAAATGGTGTTCTTGCACTCTTCTTTTAAAAACCAACCTTCACAAGCCATGCGAACGAAGTCCTTAGCAAAAGCTAGTTTAGTCTGAAAACAAAACAAATCAGTGAACCACTATTTCGAAGTGCCCGAAAGCAATGAATTGGAAAAAAAAGACAATAGTCATGGCCGCCCGTCACAGATTAACTATTCGGAAAATAAAAAAAAAGCCCGGCTTTGTCGACTGAGTTATCGCGTCCGGACAAAAGGCCGGAACCTGTACGCGGCCATTTTAAAATGAAAAATTGTCAGCTGTCATTCAATTGTGAATCGGGCAAACGATTTCAGCGTTATGGTGACTTTTGTTTGTGCTGCTCCGACTTTTTGCACTAAGCCCAGGTTGGCAAGGGCGAGTTTTCCCGCGATTTTTTGTCGCGCATTGGATTTTGAACACACTGCTTAGCGCCGAGAACTGAAAATCGAACAGTGTTTTTTTGACGCACTGGGATGCACGCTGTTGGATTCTCAATGCTCGGCTTAACACCGAGAGTTGAAAATCCAGTGCGCGATAAAATCTCTCCGCGATACCATTGCGCTAGTGCGGACGTGGGCTAACAGAATGTAACGTACCTAACTTAAATGGGCTGTCTGTTTTTATTTTACTCGACAGCAAATAAGAGTTATATTTTGATGAAGGTGCGGTCATGTATTTCATTTGATTGCTGTGATATTTCATGCTGTGTTGTATTAAATTACTAGCTGTTGCCCGCGACTTCGTCTGCGCGATCAAGGCAAAAGACACGTGGCGCCATCTATTATCATAATAACGTTATTGTTGTTTTCCTCGGGAACAGCATTTATGTCCGTTTCTGTATACCTCAACATCATCTGCCTAGCCTTTTCCCAACTATGTTGAGGTCGGCTTCCAGTCTAACCGGATGCAGCTGAATACCAGTATTTTACATGGAGCGACTGCCTATCTGACCTCCACAACCCAGTTACTGGGTAATACGATACCCCTTGGTAAGACTGGTTGTCAGACTTTCGGGCTGTACCCGTAACGACTGTCAAAGATCCACGAATGACAGCCGGGACCAACGGCTTAACGTGCTTTTCGAGGCACGGAGGGGTCTCGGTATGTAAAGATGTTCACCCATCCACAGACCAACCGCGGCAAGCGTAGCTTAACCTGATCGATCGACCTGTGCGGCTGTTATAATTTAGCCACGGGCCCCTCTACACACCTGTACACCTGACGACGTATATATGCAAAATTTCAGGATGATCGGTTCAGTGGTTTAGGCGTGAAAAGGTAACAAACAACTTTCGATTTTATAATATTAGTTAGGATTAGTCGGTACGTAATACATCGATAAAATTTCACTCAGGAAAACATCGTGAGGAAACTGGCATATACTAGAACCAAAAATTCGAAGTCTTTGTGACATCTACCAACTCGCAGTGCGCCCGCGTGTTGGATTATGGTTATGGCCACTATGGCCCACGCCCTGTATCCCAACAGTGGGAAAATTATTGGCTGATTATGCTTATGCGATCAATTCTGTGTAATTTTTAAATTTATTACACAACTGACGGTTGTGAAAAGGGTTTCGTTGTAAACGTTAGCTTTTTAAGAAATGATGAGATCCAACGTGAATGAAACTTATGTGAATTGAACTTTTTTATATTTGTCGGTTACATGAATGGGGAGAACCACACCTAATAGTTTTTTTCGTAATTTCACTACACCATTGTTTAGCACAAATACACTTTATTTACAATTTTCATCGAAATAGTGCAAATATTATCCGCGTAAAACGGCTATGGTAACATCCTGACATACGTGCATTTTTGTCAATTGGGTATGGAACCCTAAAAATAATAATGTTCTTGTCATATTTAGAAACATGATCTTTTTTTTTTGTAAGATGCCCCACACTTGGATGACACAACGACCAGTCGTACTTAGCGCTTCTCTTCCACATTTATTAAGCGCATAGCCAAAGTGTGGAACTCTCTGCCAGCATCTGTATTCCCTCCCACATTTAACCCGTACGCCTTCAAAGCAAGAGTGAACAGGCATCTTCTAGGCACGCTCGTTCCGTCATAGACCTCATCCGTCACTTTCGATCAGGCGTGATCAAGGCCAAGAGCAGGCAGGTCCATCCCGCAATAAAAAATAAAATAAATATGGAACACCACTTTAATTTTATACGCTCTCTGTAAAAACATAAAAGAGATGTCATTTTTTAAACTAAGGCCAGAACAAAAAAAAAACAGGGCTACCAACTTAACATTCAAGTACGTCCTGTAACGTTAACCATTATCTTTTAAAAAACTATTAAGTTTCCCTTTTCATTACTAGCCTGCCTAATTCTATTGTTCGCGTTCTTTCCGTTTGGTGGCTCTTTATTTTACGTCATAAACAAAGTTTTCAGGTGCAGACAATAAAAACTAAACTGAGAGTAAAAGTGGTCAAAGAAGTCATTATCGTCCGCCTAGCCTTTGCCCAACTATGTTGGGGTCAGCCTCCAGTCTTACCGGATGCAGCTGAATATCAGTACTTTCTACGGAGCGAATGCTTGTCTGATTTTCACAATCCAGTTACTCTTTAATACGATACGAGGTCACTGGGTCTGGGTTTGGACCGACCACTTTATACTAGTGGGGACATCGCGTGACGAAAACTTTAACCATAGACTCAGTAGGTACAGTCGAACACACTATTTCTTATCCTGGCAACTTAATATAAATTAATTATACACATAAACCTTCCAGCATACATTCTCTATATGATAGTGAAAACCGCATTATAATCCGTTGCGCAGTTTAGAAGAACAACGCGATCTAATTACTAATAATAAAGCTGAAGAGTTTATTTGTTTGTACGCGCTAATCTCTAGAATTGCCGGTCGGATTTGAAAAATCTTTTTTGCATTTGATAGCCCATTTCTTGAAGAAGGCTATAGGCTATTTAAAATCACGCTATGACCCTTAGTAGCTAAGAAAAAAGAAAAAAAATCAGAAAGGTCGCTAAGCGAAAACGAAATGACAGCGCGGGCAGGCGATGCGATGCGACGGGGTGGGTCGGGGGAACAGGAAATTTTACGTGGATGAAGTCGCCGGTAGAAGCTAGTTTATAATATGTATCTATCTGCTCGGACCCTTATCTCACTTTATCAAGTAACTTCCGAAGGCAAACGACTCTGTATAAATATTCATAATCCCCAACTATTCATGGAAAGCAATAAACGACCTTTTTCTGACCTCTGAGCTGTTTAATATTAAAACCAACCCTCGTTACAACTAGAGATTAAACTAATTGTTAAATAAATCAAAGGATATCCGTTGCAATCGTAGTATTGTCGTGAATAAAGGCTTAGTTCCACTGCTGCTTAAAGTGGCAATAGTCGATATTTTTTTCATACAAATTTCGGGAGGGTATTACTCTACTGTTTGACATTTGAAAGTTTAACATGATATATCGGTTTGTCTTGTTATTAATTTTGTCTGTACCGATACAGGATAGTAAAATAAAAAGTCTTAAAGTTATGACTTATGAGCCAACAAAGATTCTTTTTCTTGCTATTTTTAACGTAACTTTGGGTGTAAATTGATGTTTTATAATATAGAAAAGTAAACTCAATACTTTGATTAAAAATGATTTTAATCTCAGAGAGCGCAGATCAGTAGTTTACACATCGGCATGTCTTGACAGAGAGAGGGGATGTCCCAAACTTCAAACTCAACTGACATGAACTTGTCACTTGACAGATTAACATACATATGACAACATTGTATTCGTTAACAAAGAACTCTCCAATAACAACATTGTGTTCGTTTACAAAGAACGCTCCAATATAAATAAGTAATAAGAGTTCTTTTATTACTTATTTATATTGGATGTTACAGTTGTAACATCTTCAAAACAAAGCCGGTACTGACGAAGCTCAGTTATCGAAGAGTTCAATAAACTTTGTAGTTGATTATGTAGTGTTTTTTTCATAAAACTCGATTTTCCAAAGGACTCTTCGAATTTTTTTACGCGCGTTTCTGTTCAGTAGTGCTATTCTGTAAAAATCTCACCTTGATAACTCAGGTAATAAGCTCACTTCACCTGAGTTATCACGGTGAGTTCCACATTAAGCTGAGATTTTGCGGCCGCACTAACGACAGTTATGAAAATGATGGCAGAGGGCTATGAAAAAGTGAAAAAAAAAAATACAATGGATTATTATTTTAACAAGTTAACCTTAACTACTAGTGACTGCAGCATCCTTTTAAGCAGATAATCCTGTGATAGGGAGGGACTCCGCTCTTCCACCACTTAAACATACTTTCTTGGGTTTGACTTTACGATGTCAAAAAATGCTTTAAAAAATTCAAGTAACAAGACTCTTACACGAACAGATACATAAAATAAAAGGACATACAGGATAACATCATCATCTGCCTAGCCTTTTCCCAACTATGTTGGGGTCGGCTTCCAGTCTAACCGGATGCAGCTGAATACCAGTATTTTACATGGAGCGACTGCCTATCTGACCTCCACAACCCAGTTACTGGGTAATACGATACCCCTTGGTAAGACTGGTTGTCAGGCTTTCGGGCTTCTGACTACCCGTAACGACTGTCAAAGATCCACAAATGACAGCCGGGACCAACGGCTTAACGTGCTTTCCGAGGCACGGAGGGGTCTCGATATGTAAAGATGGTCACCCATCCACAGACCAACCGCGGCAAGCGTAGCTTAACCTGATCGATCGACCTGTGCGGCTGTTATTATTTAGCCACGGGCCCCTCATACAGGATAACAAGCACAGACAAAAACGAACACTCACAAGGTAACAATACGTCTGCTGCAGCATTACCGGAATGAGGGCAATCCAGTCTGTTGGCGATCATCGCCAGGACGAAAAATAAAAAAATATTGAGGAAAACACACAAAGTTACTTTCATAAATAACGTTTCAGTGACTGCGGATAATATGTTGAGGACACCGCTCTTCTAGGAAACCATAGCTTTAGAATGAACACGGAGAGGTTTGCAGACGCTTCATTCGAGTGAATGGTTCAATCGAGTGAAGGTGAATATTCATTTTTGCATGCTGGTGGCTGGCTGGGTGACTCGCCGCTAAAGCTTGCGATAGTGATGATGATGACGTCACGCTGAAGTATTTGCACGAAGGCTGCGCTGACGATCACGTTGGGGTCACCAGTATAGAGATATGAGGACTAGGGTGTAAAGTTCACTTATCCTCTAAAGAAAAGGGAGGAACCTCCGACCAGACGGGTGTTGTGTCTGGCGGGCAACTGCCCGATGATTCATGTCGGGCCATTGTATGCTAGTTGTGCGGTAAACTCTGCTTGCGAGATGCAGGATTTCGCGTGACGTCAATATAACACGTAGTTCGCATGTGGCGTTGTGGATTCCGCTACAGTTTCATTCCACGTTCACACATCACCGACTAAATGATATACGAATGAACGTTCATAATTATGCTCCTTTAACAAAAATTTTAGATCAATCGGTAGGCAAGTGAAAGATACCAAGCGCTGAAATCCAATTCCGTTGGATCGGTTCACAAATGTATTCATTTTTCAGTTTTGATTAAATTTGTGTTCAGACGTTTCATTTTGAGTGAAGATTCGAATGAAAGGCACAAATAAACAGAAGGTGAAGTGTTTTCATTTGTAATTTTTTTAATAGATTTCAACTTTATCGCTTAAGTTCAAAGTAGATTGGGAAAATTTGACAGTTTCGGGTAGCTTGATGTGCTGGCGTCTGTACAAGCGTGCGTAGCGTAGCCGTGGGTAGCAATGGAACACAGTCTTAATAATATTATATAATCAGTTGGACTCATTTACATTGCAAATTGAACCCTTGTTTAAAGTAGCCGAAGATTTGAGACTGCTAAATAATGCTGTGTCGTCTCTAAAGTTAGTTGAGTTATTTATTTGTATCGTCTCTGAAGTTAGTCGAGTTATTTATTTGTATTGAAAAGGTTTAATTAAAAAGGAATTGGATCTGATTACTTGTACACGATTTTTATTGGGTGTTGTATGAAGGATCTGATAATCATTCGTCACATTAGCTATTTCGTCGCTATCCCTAATAGGTCACATTCACTAATATGTCACCTTGTGCATCTGGTTAGTTTTATTAACACGTTTCATGCTGTATTTCGATTCTTTCCCAACTCGTCCGATAGATTGGCACAATGTTTTAACAATATGAGTTATACATGTACGAAGATTTTGTCGGTATGTCAGAAATACTGTGAGAGGGATTTATGAAATTGTTGTTAACTTTTAACTTGATTTTATATTTAATCCTTTACTTGTGTTTATACAAACTGTCTTTAATTTTTGTAATTGGATGTAAAACGTTTTAATTAAAGAATAAATAAAAAAATAATACATACCGTCTTTTCTAAAAAATCTTGATGCTACTAGTAAAAAAATTTGTAATAAAAGCAATGACTTCTATACGTCAATGAATAAAAGTACATTTTTGAGGCTAATTCTAGATTCACATTATAGACACATCGCCAAATATTTTATAGGGCTGCATTCTAAGCTCATTTTCGCTAAAATGGCTTTTACGACATTTGTTGCCGGAAGCATCCTTAACTATTAATGCTTATATTTTCCGTTGTTTCTTCTCCTCACGTTAATAAATCCGTCGTGTTAAAACACGCAATCCTATAATATTCCTTTGAAGGAGCTCTTTGCTCCCCTACGTAGGCACACGCAACCCGCTAATTTTCCTTGGTGTACCAACATTGATATATAAAAACCTAATTTATACTTTTAGACGGCTAACACGATAATAATTAAGTATGTAAAGTCAGAAACGCAAATCAACCACCTTAAATTGCCCTTATTCTCAAATCACAGCAGCTATTCTTAGACAGTACCAACGAAAAATCGATGGAAAACCAAAAGAATATATTTAATTTTCAGTTTCCGGCCGAAAATGCAAATCAGGGCGACTGTTTTTTTTCGGCCAGAGATAAAAATCCATTTATTGCTATATTATGTTCAACTTTAGTTATCAGACAGTAAAACACGGAAATACTTTCTATAATTAAAATGTAGTAATGGTTTCCTAATGAACGTCGTACACAATTTAGCCGGGACAGTAATTGTTAGACAACAAACAAAAAAAGAAACTTCGGGACACATTCTTACACATTGTTACCGCAAAGCAATTAAGTACCTGGGTACCTATATTTACTTTTCGACAAAAGAAAAAGTTCTATTCAAGATTCCGAGTTGACCAGTTTCTAGTTTTTGTTTCTAGGTTTCATCTCGTTTCTTTGTTATTTCTTTCCGTACCTGTCTTTCTGTTCTTCACATTTTAAATAAATATGAATCAGCGACAATCAATGTCAAAAACTTGTAAAAAATTTCGGGAAATTAGTGCCAATTTCACTAACGAAACTGAATGCGATCCGAAGAGCGATCGCCGTTTGTATTTACTGATGGCGTTCATTTTCATTGGTGAAATCTTCCCTTATTGTTAGTGAAAACGGGCAAGTATTTCAGACAGATTGAGACAGATGAGAATGCGTATCTTTAAGATCGTCCTTACAGATACGGGAATTACCCCTCTGATAGCTAATCCGTCGTTCGCGAGTGCCATCATAACTCATTTTCCTTTGTAGTTTGATACAATACCGTAACCGCATGGAAATATTATATGCAGTATGTAAGATACATAAAAACAAAAACGTCTGAAGCAAAATAAGCGGCACGGATGTTCGTGCCATTATTTTCTTTGTGAGAATATCTTTTTACGTTCGACATTTTGTCTCGAGTTACTTTTTAAGGTTCCGTACCCAAAAGGTAAAAACGGGACCCTATTACTAAGACTCCACTGTCCGTCTGTCTGTCACCAGACTGTATCTCATGAACCGTGACAGATAGACAGTTGAAATTTTCACAGAAAGTGTATTTCTGTTGCCGCTATAACAAAAAATCCAAAAAAAAAAAAACCTAATACTAAAATAAATATTTAAGGGGTTCCCATACAACAAACGTGATTTTTTTGCTATTATTTTATATGTAGTGTTAAATATTGTATGGTGGTACGGAAGCCTTTGTGTGCGAGTCCAACTCGCACTTGGCCGGTTTTTTTTTGTTCATGGCCACCCGTAAATTGGTACTTTGGTGTACCAACTGTAGTTGGTCTCTATAAAAATCTCACCCTGAAAACTTAGAGCGTTTCACGAATGAATTCTCGCGGCAATAAGTGAAACTAACTATTATTTTAATATACTTAGCAACTTAGCAATCTTCCGTACCTCGGAAAATACGTAAAGCCGTTGGTCCCGGCTGTCATTCGTGGATATTTGACAGTCGTTACGTGTCGTCAGAAGCCCATAAGTCTGACAACCAGTCATACCAAGGGGCCTATCGTATTACCCAGTTTGCAGGTTTGTGGAGGTCTGATAGGCAGTCGCTCTATGTAAAATACTGGTAGTCAGCTGCATCCGGTTAGACTGGAAGCCGACCCCAACATAGGTGGGAAAAGGCTAGGCAGATGATGAGTTAGCAAATTTTCTACTTACTTAAAATGTTTTTAAACTTTTTAGACCTTTGTATCCTGCTTATGCGTATGAAGTTTCATTAAAATCGGTTCATTAATTTCGAAAAACAAGGGCTTGAAAGTTTGGATGAAATGCCGTATGGCGTAAACGCTCCTGCGAGCTGTCATTCCTGACGCTAGAGATTGACTCTATTGACGTCTCACTTCACCTAAGTATTCACGGTGAGATTATTACAGAACACATCGGCTGTTGTAAGTTGTTAACTCTGTAAGTGGAAAATTAAGTTGTTGTGTCATTAAATGTGAAAGAAAATAGATATTTTGACAATGTCTTATCATAAAATCAACATAATTATAATGATGACTTTCACAAGCACTTTGCTTGTTTTCCATCATAAGGCATTCATCAAGCTTACCTTTATTGTGTTTTTGAAGTAAAAACTTCTTTAGGCGCACTTTGCGCTCTATCTGAACATTGAACAAAACTGCACCGTCACGCCGTTCGGGGACGCTGAATCAGGAATACTCGGCTCGAGTCGTAAGTTTTCATTTCTTTCGTGTGGTCATAAGCACACATACTTTTTTTTCAAGTAAAGAAAGAAAAATGCGTTTATTGGCATTACAGAAAAAAAAAACACCTCAGCATAATGTCAGATGACAACAGTAGGTCACCTGACGCTCAGCTCCAGCTCACTAGAACCATACACCATACGCTGAAATAATAAACACAGGTAAGACGTGCATATGACCGTTTTAATCAATTAACAGAATGGATTAAAACTGATAGTATAAAATAGTTCATTCAAAAACAAAAAAGGGCAAAGGTATAAAATAGGTACTTACCTGGTTTTTTCAATTAGGTACTGTAGAGGCTATCTATGTGGCCTTGTCTTCAATAATACAGGCTGGTGATAATTGACAACATATTCCTTTCGAACATCCAAGCAAACGTCAAATATTTTATTTAAATATTTTTGGATTGGATAGAAGCAGTGCTACAAGTAACGTAAGAATGTAAAGTCCTTGCTATAAAATATAATATTCAGTAAAGCTTATCGCTGTTTGATTTAGTGGTGAGCTCCCTCTGAGCCTAGCCCTCTTACCTATACTTAATTTATGTTTTCAATATTAGCAGGTGTGTACAAAGAAAATATTTTTCATACTTACAGCTCTTCAGCGAAATATTACCATAAATATTTCACAAATCACTTTTTTTATTACACCCGTTCTATCTGGCTCCAAAGAGTTCTTACATCACCTGGCTTTAATGGTGCGATAATACTTTTTTTTGGCTATTATCTCCCATCTCCGAAGCTATGTTGTGTTGAGTTGGTTGAGTTATGATATTTCAAGGAGCTCTCTGGATTACTTTTTTTTGTTTTTTGTTTTTGAAAATAAATAACGTCAGCTATCACCGTTTTGAAAAAGATGGAAAAAAAAATGTGTCTGTCTTCTAAAAGTTCTTTGTGCACCTAAAAGCAAACATACACCAACTAAAGACAGTACTTACCATAACAATAAATGCTTTATAATTTAGAAATATTGTCAATTTTTATTGTGAATTGTACATCTGTTTGTCTGTCCGTTTGTGTGCTTATCGAGAGAACCACTTATCCGATTTTGCTGTGCTCTGTTATTACGTGGCCACGAACCCCTGTCAGAGTCTTACTGACTAAAACCACACGTTGTTTTTCAACTACACTTGACCGGGGTGCTGGAGGAGCACTTGCGCAGTTCGTCACGCTCCCCTGACCAGAACTCCAAGAGTCCAACTTCGGGCGTTCACGGTTGTGTGTTGAGGGCCGCCTTAACCATATTGGGCGCCGGGGTACGAAAAACAGTCAGGGGGCGCAGCCTGAGTTTTATTTGGTTTTTTGAAAACAAAAAATAAACTTAGATATTATGTTCCATTTTTAGGGGAAAGCGCCAAGGTTAGGTAGCTTGCGAAATTCAATTTTACGTTTTATTTCTTAAGTTTTTTGCAATTTGTGTCAGTGTCAGGTTGTACGAGTATATTGTCTTTTACTTAGAGGTTTGTATTGATATTTCAACCCTCTAAGTTCCCTATTAATTGATATTTCATGAAATACTGAGTAATTTTTAATTTCACGGGCTACCCTGTCGCTTGCACGAGCTTGCGCCTCTTAGGACCATACGCCTGCGCTACGCATCCGTTGCACCCTCGGGTAAAGACGGCCCTGTGTGTATTCAGTGTTCATTTACTTAGGCTTCTCTAATCTACCTTCTAATCATAAATATACATGCAAAAGAATCTTTTCATGACATAAAAGCACGACTTGTTTCCCCGAATGGTTAGCAGAGGTATAGGTATCCATCGCCATTTCACCTATGTGTTTTTTTTTTTTATAAATGGCATCTCGCAGTTCATCCTTTATGAGGATGGCTACTGCTTAACCGGACTTTCCTGTGGATGCCTCGAATTAAGGCCTCCAGCCAGGGCAAACAATAACTTAAAAACTAAGCGACAGCGCTAAGGGTAACCCCCTGCGGGGTTCGGACCTCGGCTCAAGGCGTCGCTGGAAGAGGACAGCAAGGGACAGGCTGGATCGGTATTATTATTAGTGTTTAGGGGCGAATTTAAAACTACAGGCTCAGCTGCGCGGGCTGGCTCGAGCAAGTGTCGGGGCGGGCACGGTGATGGTGCGGGACGTCGCGACGGGCCTCGGCGGCGAGGACGGAAGGACGGATGTCTGAGCTTGTGTTTGTGTTGTCGACTGAGAGTACTCGTGGCCTTACTGCTCTCCTGGAGGAGGGTAGTGACGTCGTCGGGGATAGTGAGGGTATGCCTTGGTCGGCGAATCCTACTTATGCGGGAGGGCGCCGCAATCAGGGGATTGGGGTGCTTTATGGCAGAGTCAAAGAAGCGCTTGGAGAGGCGTTTCATGAACTGCTGGATGGTGGGGATTCTGAGATCTAGATGCAGATTCACATTTCGGACATAGAAGGGGGCTCCCGTGACCTTTCGGAGGAAACGGTTCTGGAGGGTTTGCATTTTATGCAGAAATCGCGGCTTGGCGTGTGCGAAGACTACGCAAGCATAGGTCATGATGGGACGGATGACCGCGGTGTAGAGGCGCAATTTGCACTTGAGTGACAATTTGCTGCGGGCAGTTATCATAGAGTGGAGCCTACCGAGAGCGAAAGAGGCGCGCGAACGCGCCGTCTTTATGTGCTCGTTGAAGGTGAGGTTGTGGTCTAGGATGACACCTAAGTATTTGGCTCGCTTTCCCCAGGGGATCGGCTTGCCATACATAGAGATCGGGCGCGGGAGGGGGGGGGTCGTTTGCACGGTCTCGAGAAGATGACCGCCTGACTCTTATCGGGGTTGACCTCGATTCTCCATTTCCGGAACCAATCGCTCGAGGCGCTTGCAGAGGTTTGGAGGTTTCGAGCTATGGATGACTGGTTGGCACCCGAACAGTAAATGGCAGTGTCGTCGGCGAAGAGCGCCAACTGTGCCTTTTTACTGTTCGGGATGTCACTAGTGAACAGGGTGAAAATGAGGGGAGATAGAACGGAACCCTGGGGGACTCCGGCGCGGATGGGGTGAGGGGGAGAGAGAGCGCCCTCGATACGGTAGCGGAAGGTGCGGTCCGACAGAAAATCTCGTAAGATGAGCACGAGACGGTCTGGCACACCTAGCAGGTACAGCTTATATAATAAGCCATTGTGCCAGACCTTGTCGAACGCCTTCGCTATATCGAAGAACAGGACGCCTGTCGAAGCACCTCGCTGAAAAGCAGCGCTAATGTGCTCGACTATGCGGTGGAGCTGGTGGATGCACGAATGTTTCGTGCGGAAACCGAAATCGGGGGGGATGAGGCTCTTTGCTTCGGCATAGTCTTTGAGGCGCTTATAAATAAGCCTCTCGTAGACTTTAGCGAAAACATTGAGCAGACTGATGGGGCGGTAGCTGGAAGGCTCAGACTTGGGCTTGCCTGGCTTCGGGATACCTATGACGGTGGCTTCTTTCCACACTTGGGGGAAGATGTTGTTGCTCAGAGCGCCATTGAAGATGGCGGTCATGAGCAGTATGAGGGGGGCGGGGAGGAGTTTGTACACCCTATTGGTGATACCGTCCGAACCGGGGGCTTTGCGCCACCTATGTGTAATACGGGGCTAACCTTTATTTGTTTTTATAACAATTTTGTTCAAAAAAATTTGTATTGTTTATCTGCTAAGCCGAAAAATCTACACTCTAGGTAACGTTCTAATAAATGTCACCCAGAATTCAAAGGTACACATGATCAAAATGAATGTATAACAATAAATTACACCTAACAAGGACAATACATTAAAAACATTGTCAAATAAATACGTTTCATTTTGAAACGAGGGTACAGAAAATGTTGTTAGCGAACCGACTCGATTATAAATATAGGTAAGCGATTATAAATATAATCGATTATTCCTAATAAATTAATTAAGTTTCTTGTAAGCGATTATAAACTTAAGCTATTATAAATATAATCGATTAGAAGATACTTAATTAATACCTACAACATTTTGCATGCTTTGTGTTATTAATTTCATCATTAAGAGCGGGCGTTTTGAGGGACTGTCTGTAACTTACATTTTGACGTTAAAAAAGTGCTGATTCTCAGCCTAGTTTGAATAAGTCAAAGGCTTTTGATGTGATTGATTAGATAGTTAACGAAAACATCGTAAAGAAACAAGCTTGTCATAGAACCAAAACATTCGAAGACTTGTGACATCTACCAACCCGCACTGGGCCCGCGTGGTTAATTACGGCCCACTTCCTCTCACAGAGAGAAGGCCTGAGTCCCAGTGGGAATCTTGTTAATTATTTGTAGTATTTATGTTTTACGAACTTCTGACAGCATCTCACCAATCTATTATAATACTCTTTATTATGTACGCCATTTGGATTACAGACAATGCATTGTAGAAATTTCATATAAAGGGGACACAACATGTATTACCGCTAAAAGCGACTTTTTTTTTACAGAAAAGTAATAATAGTTTAAAATTTTTTTTTTTTTATATTTACAAAATAGGGACTTAAACTAGCGGCAGGTAGAAAATAATTGGATTCTACCTGAACTTGGAATAAATCTGTATCAGGTATCTCACTCAAGTACCTACCTATAGCCATAAGTATTATCTAAAAATCCTACAAGTAGTGAATAATTTATCTACTTTAATTATGGTTATATTCAAATTGAGCAAAATAGTTAAATATTATGCTACTTTTTTCACCATCGTAAGACATTTTTACAACCATATTCTGTTAAGATTTTTGTAATGTTACATTTTTAATAAAACGTTGCGTTTACTTTGTCATACAGAAAAACTTAATTTCTATATCGTGTAAAATGGATTCGCAAATATTCGTCGGTCATGTTGGGTTGTAGGGGACCTAATACCGGCTGATTTTGAATTCATTAGCAGCCTTCCAGGGGCTAAAAGTACTCATAGATGTGACCAATAATTACCATAGGATTGACTGTGAAAAATGTTATGTTATAAAATATTCCGCTGTTTCATAAAAACACCCAATACATAGCTCTGCAATTAAACTACATATTTAAATAAATTAAATTAAATGCTGTTCGTTGGTAAGCGCATTACTTGAGAAATGCTGGACTGACTTGGCTGTGTTTTGTTTTAAGATGTTCGTTATAGCACAAAATACAGTATAGTCCGAATTAGGTGTTAATGGAAAGATACATTGAAAAGTATCCCTGAAAATTAGAAAAAAAGGGAATTCCCTAATTCCTGGGAAAAGGGAATTGGAAATTTTTATGTGGAGTCTGGCATACCTAGGTATTCCACGGACTTTCGAAGACCTCTAACGTATTTTCTTCAATGGAATTTTTGTTTCACCTTGACATTTGGACAAGACAGTGTCTGTCGGGCCAGTTAGTATGAAAAAGATGTTTTCTGTTTTGCTATTTTTAGAGCTGTTGATCCCCTAGTAAAGTTGTTTATATTTATGAGTAGGTAGCTACTTTTACGAATATTCATATTTTTCGAAAACTCCTGAGAGGCAATTCTCGTAATTTTAAGAACGTTCACAGTCTGTCAGTCTCAATCTATCAAAAATACCTCTATTCTATTCTATTCTATTTTTCTTTATGGCAATGGTGCCGATGTCGACAATTCTGCCAATGTCAGATGTGATATGAGAAAACGTAGTGATTTTTAGAATTATAACAAAAAAAAAAAAAAAACTAATATTTTACATCCATGATTATAGACGTGCCTATTAGGTTTGCGGCCAGGGAGGTAGCTACTGTCATACGCAACTTAAAGAGGGGCAAGTCGCCGGGGCATGACAGCCTAAGTATAGAGCATTTGCTATATGCTGGTAAACACTTACCGCGAGTGCTAGCAATGTTTTTTACCTTGTGCGTGAGTCATTCGTATCTTCCAGCTGATTTACTTAAAACTATTGTTGTACCCATTGTTAAAAATAAGACTGGAGATGCGAGTAACAAGAACAACTACAGGCCTATATCCCTGGCTACCATCATTGCAAAGGTGTTGGACAGTCTGATTGATCAACAGCTGGATAAGCACTTAATACTCAACGACGCCCAGTTTGGGTTTAAGCCACGTTTATCCACGGAAACAGCAATACTGTGCCTCAAACAGACTGTTCAATACTATGCAAGTAGGAAAACACCTGTATATGCATGTTTTCTGGACCTCTCCAAGGCCTTCGACCTCGTGTCTTATGACTGCCTATGGAGGAAACTGTCAAATGTCAAGAACCTCCCAAGCGATATCATTGGGATGCTGAAATATTGGTATAAAAACCAATATAATTATGTTAAGTGGGCGGGTGTCCTGTCGGATGCATATGGGTTGGAGTGCGGTGTGAGGCAGGGGGGAATCAGCTCACCCAAGCTATTCAACCTGTATGTAAACGAGCTGATCTGTGAGCTCAGCAATACCAATATCGGGTGCTCCATTAACGGGCACTGCGTCAATAACATCAGCTACGCGGATGATATGGTATTGCTGAGCCCATCGATCAGTGCACTTAGGAGGCTTCTTCGCATCTGTGAGGACTATGCGGTGGCTCACGGCCTTAGGTACAATGCGACCAAGAGTGAGCTACTGGTTTTCAAAGCGGATAACAAATGCTATGATACTGTCCCACCAGTCACCTTGGGGGGCGCTCAACTTTCCAGGGTCACGAAGTTCAAGTACCTGGGGCATTGGGTCACCGATAGCCTGTCCGATGATGTGGACATGGAGAGGGAACGCAGAGCATTGGCAGTTCGATGTAACATGCTGGCTCGTAGGTTTGCACGTTGTACTAGGGAGGTGAAAATTACGCTCTTTAGAGCGTATTGCCAATCTAAGTACACGTGTGCCCTATGGGTCAGCTATACAAAAAGCTCGCACAATGCTCTGCGAGTCCAATATAATAACGCCTTCAGAGTTATGTTGGGACTGCCGCGCTTTTGCAGTGCATCGGCGATGTTCGCGGAGAATGGCGTGCCAGATTTTTACGCACTGATGCGGACACGGATAGCATCCCTGATGCGGCGAGTACGCGACAGCTCCAACAGCTTGGTGGCTATAGCCGATAGGATAGACAGTCCAATAATGTGGCACTGGATGACCACTCATCGTGCATCATTCAATTATTTAAAATAAGTTGTTTTTAGTGTATATGTTTATTATATATATGTATGTTTTTGTGTATAAAATTGTAATGTGTATTGTTTTATGGACTTAAGGTCTGAAATAAATGTATTATTATTATTATTATTATTATTATTATATCCAAAGAAAATAGTTGAATTTAATGTGAAACTTGTTGAAGAATATTAATAAGTACAATGAAAAAAATACCTCTAATTTCCTTACATTTTGACAAGTTTTTGACATTTGTATGTCGCTGAGATGAGACTGCGACTTGATTTTGAACGTTTTAAATTACGAGAATTGGCCTTCTGTTATCTGTGGTAATTGTCGTGAATCTGAAACCGGCACATAAATACTCTTCTAAAAATATTTAATTAATCATCATAAATAATAAGCTTGCTTAAATTAACTTTCTTAAGTAAATTATGCCAAAGAACTCAGTATCTACTAATTAATCCTCTTCAGAAATAATTTCCTAATTAATTCATAATCTTCTTTGAAGACTTTTCCTCACGTTCGTTCAAGAGTTTGTTGGTTTATTCAAATTAAAAGGAACTTCAACTGACTGAAACACAGAGAGAAGGAGGGAGGGGCCCGTGGCTAAACAATACATGATGCGGACATGTCCGGCCCAATTCCACTTATGAATGGCAGCTAGACTACGATGGAGGGACAGACTTAAGTACTACCGAAACGACTGGCCCACAATGTGGGACATTACGGGCTAAATAGATGTCGCTTAAAATCATGCTTATATTACTAACTTACATACACCCCCCCCCCCCACACACACACATACACACACATACATTACACCTCCACTTACCACACAGGCGCACACAATGACTGAACCTTCCAGTAACGTCAACATTACGTCCATTGTCTTCAAACTTCAAACTAGCTAACCAACAATTCTAAATTCAAATTGCGAAACCGCAAACCCATTTGGCTAACCGTAGCTACCGCTGCCGCGGGAATTTTCACGTGTTCCAAAAGAACGTGTAATTTCTTATGTAAATATTTGATAAGTACCTATACGGTCTCGGTTCGAATTTCATTCTACACATGCGAAAGGTAAATTCTGTGTGCTTTTGTTCCGTTCATTTATTTTAATATCGACAGTCACGAGACACGTTTTCGGGTTGTTTTTTGTAGTTTATTAGGGGTACGTGATTGTCGTGATTTTGTATTTTTGTGTCGTGTTTTGTATTGTAATGGATTTGAGCTGAGGTTATTTAAACTTTTTACAATATAACTCACAAAAAGTGTTTTTGTTAAGAATAGACTGACTTCTAAAGTTTATAAGAAATAAAGAAAAATTGTTTATTCTGCACAAACAATTCACACTCCAAAAAAAAATACACACAAGTAGCCAAAAAACTTGTATTCAACAAATAAATGTTCTAAGTTTAACAAACTTGTCCATTGCAATAATACTTTAAAATCTCCTTATTTAACTAATAATTAATTATATATAAGTCAACTAAGGGCGAATTTCACCAAACTTTTATACTTAGAATAAGTCTTATCCTGAGATAAATTAATTTTTGACAGTTTTTTCATACCAGAACTATCAGACGTCAATTTTATTCCACGGTTATAGGCTAACTTTGGTAAAATCAGCCCTAAATGTGCAAAATTTTTGTTTTAGCCTGCAATTTTTTTCTAGTCCAGCTATCATACTGACGTAATATTCGACCTGTGTTTTAGCCGAGACGAGTTTAACTCGCTAAATAGATCGCAAAAGCAAATGTTTGAATTAAAATATTTATACGGTTATAATCCACGAAACCTTTACGTCGTCAATTTGCATTGTTTGCTGATGTTTTTTTTATTGCTAGATGGTCCCGCCCGCTTTTGACCCCGATCACGCCTGATGGAAAGCGATAGATGAGGTCTATGATGGAACGAGCGTGCCCAGAAGATGCCTGTTCACTCTTGACTTGAAGGCAGACGGGTTAAATGTGGGAGGGAACCCAGATAGTTCCACACTTTGACTGTGCGCATAATAAAAGTGGAGGAGAAGCGCTGAGTACGACTCGTCGGGATATTAACCAAGTGCGATGGTACGCTGCAGTACGTCTGGTTGAATTTGTATAAAATAACATCACATAATTATGTTCCCACTGCTGGGACACAGGCCTCCTCTCGGTGAGAGGGAGTGGGCCGTAATTCACCACGGGGGCCCAGTCCGGGTTGGTAGATGTCTTCCAATTTTTGGTTTTAGGATATGCCGGTTTCCTCATTAAAATAAAATACCAATTTAAAATTATTAAACGATAATGATGTAGGTACTTATGGAGAATTCGAGAAAGACAGAAAAAACTAGATAGCACTTCTATTCATCTGGAATTTCTCAGTAACGGCCTTAAGACTGGATTTGTGCCCGGTTGATACCTAGCACTAAGCTCGTCCCCTATAAGGGACTTAAACCTACCTGGCAAAATGAACCGAACCTACCCTGAAATGTGTCGAACCTTTCAGGGATTGGAAGGCGTGATATTATGTGTGTTACGTAGATAGCAATTAATTACATTTTTTCGCTTTTTTATTTGTATTTTGTGTTTCACGAACTGTGTCAAAATAAACGTTATTCTTTTTCTTTTTTTGAACATTGTTAAAAAACAAACGAATATCTATAGGTACATACAAATAAATAAAATTAAAGTATTTGTAATGTCAAAATAACAGCTATTTACAGAATGCACATGAAAGTATATACTGTACTTAGAACAAAAAACTTTTTTTAAATTTTAGTTTTTGTCTGAATGTCTGTTTGTTTCGATTAATCTCCGAAACGACTAGACCTATTTTGATGGGACTTTCAGTGGCAGATAGCAGACGTACCTTAGGCTACTTTTATTTTAGAAAAATAGAACGAAGTCGCGGGTACAGCTAGTCATCAAACAACATTAAAGTGCCTTAACACACGGACACATATCTTCATTCCAGCGAATTACAGAGAAGCATAAATTAAACATCACCATCGTCTAGGGATTTGGAAATTGTGAATTATTTGTTGTTTATACAAAGATAAGAGCTTATTACCCTCGCTTCATTTATATTTGGGTTGTGAAATAATCTCGAAGATTTTAATGGCAGGATATGTACTACCTACTCAGAAGTGTGTATTTATTTTGAGTGTTAATCTTTAGATGATAAATAATGTGTGGTTTTATTACCGAGATTGTAACGTATGACGTAAATACATAAAAACCTTTTAAAGTTTTTTTTTTTAAATAAAAAGTAATGTAGGTTAACATAAACTCTATTCCCAGGAGGACTAGGCAAAGATAAACCTGTTATGTACTACACCTGGGGGCCTAAAAAGGCCACTTTGGCAGAATCATAAAACAATTCATAGCACGCAATTCGTCTGTTTGACAATTTCACACCTATATATCCCTGAAGGGATAGGCAGAGGTGTACCTATATCATTTTACGAATCTCCATACAAAACTGTCATAAAGATGATATTGCATGATATGAATTGTTTTATGATTATGATGGCAAAGTGACCTTTTCAGGCCCCCTGGGCAGTGAAATCCTTTTTTCCTTCCATGCCTAATCGATACTTAAAAGTAAAGCAAAATTGGAAAAATTTCTGTGTAACAAAATCATGATACGAAAAAAAAACAAATAAACTTTCAGTAGATAGTCTTACCTTGTCTTACCTTTGTCTTGTGTCTGTCTTACCTTGGCCTTTAGCTCCATTTTCTCGGAGAGTTTTGTCTTAAATTAGTTGTAGATTTATAGGTCTACGCGGTTCTTATAATAAATACACTCGTGTATTTATGTTCTTTAATTGTCCCTAAAAAGTCTGACTTTCAGTTTTACCTAAGGTATCGTGTTACCCAGTAACTGGATCGGCAGTTGCTTGGCAGACTGGAAGCTGATCTCAACATAGTTATGTAGAAGCTAGGCAGATTGACTGCATTGTCCCTAAAAAGGATGAGACAAAATAACTGGTTGTTACAATGCCTACTATTCTTTTGTTCTGTGTTATTTACCATTACAATCCTATATACGAAACCCTTTGTTCATGAACTTATGTCAAAAAACCTCGTATATACAGCGTGTCTCAGAAATGTGTGCTCATATTTAAGAGTGTGGTAAAGACCATCAAACTGAACAAATTTCTCCATGGGACCTACATCGTAATCGCGAAAAAATAAAATCAACCGTCTCATACAAAACTTCAATACTTGAGCCAAATGTGACACACATTTCTGATACACGCTGTATAGGATAGGCACGTAAAGGCAAGCGGTATCAATATCCGTGTTATTACAGACACCATGTGTCGCCAATCTATCGCTTAGGACAGCAATAGGGAGCCCTTAGAAGTTTCGGAAACATTCATTGGTAAACTTTTGTTCTAATGGGTCCCAATGCTGTTGTGTAAAATATGGTTTAGTATAGGTTCACGTAAAATAATGCCTTGAAGTTTTCGAGGAGTTATGTGGAATTTCTAAAGCTAGAATGTTCCGAACAACGTTTAGTTAGAAAAAGAGAAGATATTTTCTTAGAAGTACCTAATAAGTAAATCAATATTTAGGTATACTTACATTCGAAGACATGTGACATCTATCAAGCTGCACTGGGCCCGCGTGTATGAATAATTATGCATATGGATTTTTTTTTAGATAGTTTTCTGAATGTAATCATACTTTATTTATTTAACCATTTATATACACACATTATATGTATAAACAGACAAGAAAAAATAAGATCACAAAAATAGGTACAAAGGTGAAGCTTATTTGTAAAGAAAACTCTTCCATCAGCATTCCTGCGATAGGAAAGTAGTTAAAGAGATGTAGACAGCGTATGTAAGAGTAACAGAGAAAAAAAAATACATAAAATCACAACCCACTTAATAAAATAAAACAAATAATCTGAGAATATACTTACCTACATACATACAAATAAACATACATAATTACATACATACTTACTTCTAAAATAAATATCACAAGAATGTTAATCATTATAATGTAATTAAAATAATACACACAAAAAAGAGAAAAAAAAACAGTGGCACTCCGGGAGTGCCGACAGAAGTGAAAACAAAACACAAACAGAATACTTTGTCATCACTCACTGACGTATCGGATTATACATTAAAACCGAGTACATCCCGAGGACAGCCGAACACATCCGAATGTAGCGCGGTGTCGGTAACTGTGTCACGAGTTCAATGGTTTTTTTCCATCTCAAAAATGGCCCAACGTGCCTCAATAAATTATTTGTTTTCACTTCAAAAAATGGGAACGACAGAGAAAAAAGAAGAAAGAGTATTCTATTCTATACGCAACTATGACGAAGCGGAAACATAGTAGTCCTTCACTCTTCTTTTAAAAACTGCAACAGTTTGCTTTAGTTAGTACAGACGCCAGCACATCAAGCTACTACAATCTGTCAAATTTCTTTAATAGATTTTCAACTTTATCGCTATAGCGTAAGGTTCAAACTTGATTGGGTAAATTTGACAGTTTCGGGTAGCTTGATGTGCTGGCGTCTGTACAATGTCATAAATTAGTGCTGTAAGAGACACGCAAAATAAGAACCTAACCATAAACACCTATATTTTATTTTCGGTGCATCGTCTTCACATATTATTTTATTAAATAATTAATGTATGCAAAATATTGTAAAACATTTTAAAAGAGTAACGGTGGAGTTTCTTGCCCATTCTTCTCCATACAAAAACTACCTTTTGGAAGGGGCGACTAGAATCAATTCTATTTCATTGTAATTTTTGACGTTCACAAGTGCCTTTTATGTGCCTATTTGAAATAAATGCTTTGACTTTGACATTGGCTTTATAATTTATTATTACCACACGAATAAAAAACCGACTTATTTATCCGGTTATTTACTAAATTTTTGCAATCGACGTGGTTTTTGTGTCGCTCAGGAATAGTTTCGACGCATGAACAACCCAAATTGGACATAATTGGCACCAAGTACTGACAATTTATTTCGTAATTAGATAATGATCTTAAGCTCGTTATATCACGCTGTTTTATTAATTGTTCTGATGAGGCAATGACAGTTGTACATATTTAAGACACAGGTCTTAAAGGTACAGACCTTTTTTAACAAATGTCCGTGTTTGAATTCATTGGCAGTCTTTCTGTTTTCGACTAATAGTTATTTATGCAACTGTTGAATAAGAAGGGGTATTAAAACACGAATGTGAGTTTATCACACGAGGCGAAGCAGAGTATGATGCTGTAGGGTAAACTCTACAGTACAAAAGAAAGCTACGTGTTGTTTTTTAATACACAAAAACATAATATTCGTAAAAAGCCCAATAATATTATATGTAAGTAAAACGAGGTAGATAAGTTATACGCACACCGCAAGTGGCACGTCAAAACTTGGCTCATTCATTAGCCAAGTTTTCGTCGTCTTGTCTCTTTTTTGCGTCTGATAATTATTACATGGCGTTCTACTTCTACGTGTCATCTAATATTGTGGCATTGTACCGTTTTTGAACATCGAATGTTGGGTAGGTAACCTATCTACTCACTTTTTAATATAACTTTTTTTTTTTTATGGCATCTCGTAGTTCGTCCTATAAGAGGATGGCTACTGCTTAACCGGACTTTCCTGTGGATGCCTTCAGCCAGGGCTAACAATAAACTTAAAAACTAAGCGACTGCGCTAAGGGCACCCCTCCACGGGATTCGGACCTCGGCTTAGGGCGTCGCTGGAAGAGGACAGCAAGGGACAGGCTGGATCGGTATTAATTAGGGGCGAATTTAAAACTTCAGGCTCAGCGGCGCGGGCTGGCTCGAGCGAAGGTCGGGGCGGTTTTTAATATAACCAGCTGTGTCCGTTATTTATTTATTTTGTTATTTCTGTACACACATTAAAATGGATGCAGATACGACATTTAAATTTTTATTTTTATTCAAGAGGAACAACAAACAGCTACAATATAAAACATAGAAAAAATTAAATACACAAAGCAAATAGACAATATTGCAGCCCACAACGCTGTTCACAGATTAACGATAGGATACAATACAGTGAAAATAATAATCGCTAGGGTTACAAACTCAATATAAATTAACTTTCATGTTATGTATATAATACACAAATTATAATCTAATACATATTAGTATTGAGTAGGTACTGCTTATTTCTTAAAGAAATTCATCCACCAGACTTCTGACTTCTAGTTCTTTCTGACTATTTTTCTTTTTGTTCAACTCCTAGGGACTGAATGACGGAGAGGCTACTTTATTGTTTTATTTACTATAACCGCTTACATTTGATATTACAGGTGGAAACCCAATACAACAAATGTAGTCACAATTTCCACACTCCGGAACATCACCCAAACAAAAATTTGATACCACCACCCACAGACCAAATAAAAAACCAAGACAGAGCGCTGACAACGGTACAGTGAAGCATGCCAAAACTACGCCTCCGCTCTGTGCAACTCCTTTCCGTCATATAATATCAGAAGGCCAATTCTCGTAATTTAAAACGTTCAAAATCTAGTCGCAGTCTCATCTCGGCGACAAAAAAAATGTCAAAAACTTGTAAAAATATAGGGAAATTAGAGGTATTTTTGACAGATTGAGACTGAGATCAGACTGTGAACGTTCTTAAAATTATGAGAATTGCCCCTCTGACATTCTCACATCGAAGTCTCAAAGTACCCAAAGTCCGTTCTATTCCAGAATTCCATTCATTACTGTTTTATTGGTTGGTTGGTTGGTTGGTTGGCACAATATCTAAACCACTGGGTCTCCTCTCCGTCAGTCATTTTGATGTGGGTAGGACTGTAGTTAATTCTACCTTCCCCGAGTTAATTCCGGCTTGGAATTAATGGTACTGAGCCAGGTGTAACGTTATCATGCAGGGAAAATCTGCGTGATTAGATTTTCAAGATAACGCGTGTGTTGAATTAGGTTCAAAATAAAGGACGATAATGAGCTTGAAAGCTTGAAAGCAATCTGTGTTATGTATTTTTCATAATTGTTTACGATCGCGGATATAAATATTGCGCAACTTTAGAAAAAGAAAATAAAAAAAAAACAAGAAAATTCACGCGGACGAAGTCGCTGACAGAAGCTAGTTTACTTATAAATAAAATACCGAATATAATATTATACTCCTAAGCTAACATAACAACAAACTAAAGAGTATAATGTAGCTAGATTACCTGCTATTGTGACCTTTATCACAAAGTGATTTGTGTTTTCCGTACCTACCTTTAATTAAACCAGGGTGCTTTTTGATTACACAAATTAGAATATAATAGGGATTTTATGAATTGATTACTTTTGGGTTGATGGTCATCAAAATATAAGATGAAATGTGATAAGGAAAAATGAGGAAAATGTCATGAGAAGAGTTTTGAGTATGAATGTCGATGGCTATAAGAGTAGGGGAAGACCAAAGAAACGATGGATGGACTGTGTGAATGATGATATATGATTAGAAAGAGGGTCACTACCGAGATGACGACTGAGAAGTAGGTATAGTAGAAAAACACATAATTGGAAATACACCTAATATAATTGGGATAAAAGTAGGAGGATGATGATAAATGATGACTAATCAAAATATAGATAGTAGATATTTGTTGAATAATAACATTTTATAAGATTGTTTTCCTTTGTGATGATGATAATCAAACTGAAAAATCATACTGCAGACTTAAGTGCGGATTTCACCAATGAAACTAAAAGCGATCAGTACTTCTATACCGAGTTCCAGAGCTTTCAGTGTCGATATTTCACTGACATATTCGCCCTAAGTGTACCGACCGCCAAAGATTTAAATAGTTAAATTTGCCCTTTCCGTACTTAGGTCACGCGAGAAAGTGCCCATACTAAGACCGTATTACAGAACCTTACTCAAAAGTCAAGCATTACATAAAGCCATTTCATTGATTGCAATTAGTTTTAAGTTATGCTTGAATCTTAAGTAAGGTTCTGTAATACGACCCATAGAAGAGTGAACTCACACATCCCACAAGGAACGATAATTACGATTTCAGTACGAGTGAGCGAGTCATAAAACAGAATCGTGACCATATTTTGACGCGGTCGGGCGAATCTAACGATTTTAATCTTTGAGTGGGGGGTCCCATGATTGATGTAATGAGCGTAATTTGCGTCACGCTAAATTCACCTAGGAATTCTTGTTCAAGCTTGCTTTCCGTGTGTGCCACAAACTACAGCAATGTGACATCCATACTAATATCACAGAATCTTTCTGTCTGTACGTTTACTCTTTTCACGCCTAAACCACTGAACGGATTTCGATAAAAATTAGGCAAGGCAAGGAGATAGCTGGCATCTTGGGGAAGGATATAGGCTTTTTGTCTCAGAAGCACGTTCCCGTGGGATAGTTTCCGACAAGTACGTAGGCGAAGCTGCGGGCAGAAACTAGTTTATTAATAAATATATTATGTTGCTGAATACTTCATTTATTGTCATCGAAAGAATCCCTGCTCTTTTATGTAGTATGATGTGTATTATGATGATTGTGTATTATGATTAAACAGTATGGATACCATTTATATGCAATAAATTATACCACATAGGTACCTACTTGTTATCGCCGTTTCTGACGATATACAAAAAACCGGCCAAGTGCGAGTCGGACTCGCGCACGAAGGGTTCCGTACCATTGTCTATAAAAACGGCAAAAAATCATGTTTGTTGTATGGGAGCCTCCCTTAAATATTTGTTTTATTTTATTTATTTATTTTTAAAGTATACGAAGAATACGTAACTAAATATTCTGTGAATATTTCAAGCGTCTAGCTGTTGCCGTTATCAATATCGAGCAAAAAAACGTTTGTTGTATGGGAGCCCCCTTAAATATTTATTTTATTCTGTTTTATAGTATTTGTTGTTAGTATAGCGGCAACAGAAATACGTCATCTGTGATTCAACTGTCTAACTATCACGGTTCATGAGATAAAGCCTGGTGACAGACGGACAGACGGACAGCGGAGTCTTAGTAATAGGGTCCCATTTTACCCTTTGGGTACGGAACCCTAAAAATGAACGAAATCAGTCGCGAAAAATAATACCTACTTTTTGACGAGTTATGCGAACATAAATTTAGGGAACAGCTGATTTTTTTAGCGACCGTTTCGTAAATTTTTTTTTATATCGTCAGAAAAGGCGATAACAAGTATGTGGGATAATTTGTTGCTTATGTGGTTTCCATACTGTATATCTTTTACGTTAACAATTGTAACAAAACTGGTGAAATGTGGATGTAGGTACTTAGAATCACCTCTGCCTGTCCCTTCGGGAAATACTTGCGTGATGTTATGCTATGTTATAAACGTAGAATGGTTTGCTGATTGCGTTGTTGTGGTTCGATTGGTCAAAATAATGGCCTTCCGTGGTCCATTGATGAGCGTTAGATGCCTTGGAAGCTATCCAACGAAGTAAGTTGTAACCATAACAAGTTGAAACAATAACAAGTTACACGAAATAGAATAACCACATTTTTTTCAACATAGCCCCTTAAGGGTGTGGTACAGACCATCAAACTGAACATCTTTCTCCATGACCAACATCGTAATTGCGAAAAAATAATCAGCTGTCTCATACAAAACTTCAATGCTTATTCGACCCAAATGTATGGACAGCTGATATCTTTTCGCGATTATGATGTTAGTCAAATGGAGAAAGTTTCAGTTTGATAGGTTTTCCCTGCTACCTTGAATAGTCAGACTTGAAAACGTCCTGCCGATCGATTCTACAAAAACTTACTGTGAAAATTAGGTGAATTGAGCTTAGAGTGAGCTGTCAATAGTTTAAATTCGTAGCATCAGGTAGTGCTATTCTGTAAATATCTCACCGTGATAACTCAGGTGAAGTGAGCTTAAAGTGAGCTGTCATTAGTGCCAATCCCTATAGTATCAGATGGAATGACAACTCACTTCACCTAACTTCTCACGGTGAGGTTCTAACAGAATCGACCGGCAGGTGGTACGACACCTCACTTCACCTAAGTTCAGTCTGTTGTTTTAAATTAATAGAATAGAAACCCGTATTTACTTAAAAACATATTTCAAACAGACTGGATGTTCTAACTGAGCAAAGTTACAAATTCTTAATTATAATTTCTCTCAAACTGTACTTGAAAGAGTCCTTTGCTAATCCAGCTTTTTTTTATTGCAGATAAAAAAACATGTCTATCTCCGAGTTCCGGCGAAAGAAGCTCCTTTACGTGTTCAACGTTTTCTTTGGTAATGTTTTAAAAGAATATCTCTTTAAGAGTTTTATAAAGGGACTTTTTATAGGCCTTGTTAAAACTTTTCCCCTTTTTCAGATGTCAATCAGAGCGGCACGATAGAGAGGAAAGATTTCGAACTGGCTATTGAGGTCAGTTATTATTTTAATCTTTTGTAATTAATATTCTTTAGGAGCTTATTCGAGTACAGTTTTAGAGCATATTATTATTGTATTGGCGTCTTTTTATGAGAGCACGAGGCCGACCAAGTAAAAGAAGCTACGTCCTTAAGCAAATTTCAGCAGGTGGTGGCAACGTTGGACCGGAGTCGATGAAGGCAGATTGTCCGCTTAAAGAGGTCCAGTGACCATGATCAATGGACCGATTAAAGAAGAGACGCGCTGCAAACGCAACTAGCGCTGCCTTTTCTAGGTAGAAGAAGCATTTACGTGGAATGGGCATATGAAATGCTGCGTGCATATAGATCCCTATAAACAGTAGTATAGGTCTTATCCTGGGAATTAATTTTCAATTTTTTACTGTTTTCTTTGTAAAATATACTCTCAGATGTCAATTTTATTCCACGCATAAAATATCTGGCTTTGGTAATATCAGAATAGAATAGAATACTCTTTATTAAGTTCACCATAAAATTACAGACATAAATGCAGAAATTTTACATAGGGTGACACAGTGGGCGATCTTATCACTAAAAGCGATATTTTAGAGAAAACCTTTGGATGGATTAAATGGAGAAGGAGAGATAATACGGTAGTCTGTGGTATACCATTTACAGAAACAATCGGCCCTTTATAATCTTAAATAAGAGATTGGACGTACTTTAAGCTCCGAAGTTGGAGGCTCGAACTTAGCGTGGATGATTTCTTCAGACAAGCTCTTAGGGCTGATTTTTCAATACTCACATAACTTTTAGCGACGGAATAAATATTGAGAATTGATAGCTTTTCTATAAAATTATCCTTAAAAGAACCGGAGTTACCGACTTAGCTTGCAAAGTAAGCAAACTGAAGTGGCAGTGAGCTGGACATGTCTCTCGAAGGACCGATGGCCGGTCGAACAGTGCTGGGGTGGAGACCGCGTATCGGCAAGCGTAGTGTGGGACGCCTCTGGCTAGATGGACGGACGACCTAAAGAAGGTGGCTGGGGTAGACTGCATGCGGAAGGTGGAGGACAGGGTGTTGTGGCGCAGTCTGGGAGAGACCTATGTCCAGCAACTGGACTGCGATAGGCTGAGTTGACTGATTGTATTTAAAATATGTCAAACATTCAGATTTAGTCTTAAGATAAAAGTTATCTGACTATTGAAAAAGGATCTTAACAGACGGACAACAAACTGTTCTTTTAAGGGTTCCGTTTTTCCTTTTGAGGTACGGAGCCCTAAAAATCAGCCAACTAAATTCAAAACACGGCAACCATAGCTTACTCTAATAAAATTTCGTGTATAGGTACAAAATATTATTTCCCTGTACCAACATAGACAATCGATTCGGATTGGTGCACGATTGCCGATAGACATATAATATAGAATTATTTCGACCGCACAAAAGATATTGCGTAGTTAAACCACATGGGTTTCCGACAGGTTGGTTTATCCGTTAGTGAGGTTGGTAGTTTATGGGAGTTAGTTTAACATTGTTAGCGGTGGAACAGGAGTGATGGCTCATTGGTAATGGCTCTCGAATTACTTGTGGATTCGAACCCAGGTAGCCATTTCACTTGAAGTAATTTATTTCATTACTACTGATCTCAAATCGGTGAAGGTTTGTTTTAATTGTATCTATTTATATTTAAATCACGTACTTACTAACATAGTTATTAAGTTCCTGTTGTTACTAACCATAATGGATCATGTAATCTGATAAATAAATAAATAATAATAATTATTATTATTAAAACTTTGTGAGAAAACCTTAGAGAACCAAAAAATCGAAGACGGATGTTGGTGGATTATGGCCCACTGCCTCTCACAGTGAAGAGGCCTGTGTCCCAGAAGTCGACCGTTTGGAATAAAAGGGTTCCAACTAACATTTTTGGTGGTTGGGTGTTATGGTCACATTGAAATCTTTTTACGTAAAAAAAAAATTAATATCGAAACGTTAGTTGAAATCCTTTTATTCCAAACGGTCGAAGTGGAAACATTGTAGGCTGATTATTTGGTGATTCCGATAGTAGCTATATTTGCATGTCTCTGGTTCAATACTTATCTATTAGTGCCAAATGTTTTTTTCTCTACTAGTGACATGAATAGTGTCGAGACGGTTATTGGATTATACTACTTCAAGCAGATGTAGTATATTTAAGTTTATTCTTCCATAATTTATATACGAATAACTTAATATTTTTTCTCTCGAATAAAATTTTTTTTTTTTGAAATTTTTGTGGTTATATGGACTTGGAAGTATCAAGAAAATACCTACAACTAGCCTAGACTTAAAAAAGTTTGTGTCATGAAATTTGCCGTTCCTACAATGAACCGTATTTTAGTTGCAATCCTTTTTCCTTGCCGTATTGTGATAGAATCCATGTTATTATTTTAAAGTCGGTCTATCGTTGACCCAGTTCATTTTTAGAAACAGATTCATATTGTTTCTCTTAATAGTTCTTTTGAAAAACGAGGTCATTCTTTCATATTTCAATTTGCACCTGATAGCTGAATTTATAACGTCATACCTTTCACAATGTTTAAGTGGGGCCACCTCTGATTGATTATAATCGATACTTATTTGAACATCATCGGTTATTTCGCCTTCCATTACGGAGATGGACCTACTGATTGGTAGCCAAATTGAAGCGACGTTAACAGCAATCATTTTCACATCATTCATCTCGGTATTTTTGGTCAACATTAATCAATCGGTATTCTAGAAAACATGTGGTACTGACATAGACTTATAAAAAAAAGATGGACTCCACGCCACGCATTTCGAAAGTGAAGCACCGTACCGATCTATGTGTGCGTGATTGACTATTGACGCTGTCGTGTCTCGTAATGGCGGCCGGTCGGCACACTATGATGTAAATGTGAGAGTGAGGCGTGTTTGTACAAGCGCTCCTGGCATACTTACTGTGCTTCACTTTCGGTACGTATGCGTGGCGCGGAGTCCATCTTTTTTTATAAGTCTATGGGTATTGAGTTCTTTTTTTTTGGGAATGGCATCTCTCAGTTCATCCTATGAGGATGTCTACTGCTTAACCGGACTTGTATTGAGTTCGAAGTGTCACGACACGAGTATTAATTTTAGGTTAGTGGGAAGAATTAGTGACGGTAGTGTGATTTACCTTTTTTTTCTGTTATCGTGAGCTTGTGTGGTGCTGTTGTAGAAAGCTATACATCATAGTGTGGCGATTAGAATTTCACATTCAGTGTAACCACGTACCTACATAACGTATTTTAAACATACAGAATTTAACACTCTAGCCGTGGGTCCTTCTTTTTCCTTTTAGTATTAAACATTTCTAACTTGTGATTATTTGGTGACAACACCATAACATTTGTGTTAAATTGTTGATACCAAGCCACTTATTGTATTCTGAACTTTGCTCCGAGACTAATTATTCAACTTTCCACACAGAAAATCTGCCACCTCAGAGGGTGGAAGCCAGGTGACCCAAAGAACACGGAGACGCATGAGATCATGATCAAGATCTGGGATGGACTTCGGAAGAGAGCCGACTCCAATAAAGATGGACAGGTAACTTTTCACGAAACCAAGCAGGATTATTGCACTCGTGGTCCCAAAAAGGGATGGTGCTATCAGTCATGTATAGCGCCGTTTCTCTCTCGCACTGGAATCAAGGCACTAAAATGTCATATCATGGCACGTATTTGCTTGCTGAAAACTTCGTAACGAGAGGGCGATGAGTGTTTGTCACTTCTCATAATCGTGTTGACCGAAAAGTGGCCAATCGGAGATAAGTCAAAACCCCTTTGGCAGCTGTAGGGAATTGTGTAAACGAAGATAAGAGTAAAGCAACAGACAAGTCACTTAATAGATATAATAATTCAGAAGCGAGGACACACTTATTAGATCCAGTAGTAAACGAGACAAATATATTTTCACCATCTCTTTCAAGTAGATAGGTATTTATGCAAACCTTTTATTACTGTACGATTTCTCTGGAAAGTATTATCCGACTAAATTGTACGGGGACAATCCAAATTAACTAGCGAAACTCCGCAGACGTGATGGGTATATATGTGAAAACAAGAAAAAAAATGATTTCAGGTAAATTTTTTTTTGGGTCAGTGACCAGCTGGTATTTACGAGTATGTTAAGTACATAAAACAAGTTGAGTGTGAGATGAGAATCAGTTTTTTTTTTTATATCGTATATAATGTCAGCCAAGTTGAATAAAACATAACTGATTTTTCAAGTAAGTAACCAAGAGTGGTTACTTACTTGAAATATCTTTTTTTTTTAACAATTTTTTTTTTTATTCGGTATCAACGACTGTTAGTTACACTACCTACGGTCGTTGACACCAAATGAAAAACATTGTCATCGATACCCATCCCATCTGCCGGATTTTGCTAGCTACCTTGGTTTTTACAACAATTGTCAGTCTATCGCGATTTCATTAGGCAAACACAATCTTTGAGAGCTAATCTTTACAATACTCCTATCTATGTATGTAACAAATACTTAACGCTATCTATGCGGAACTAATTTGACAGTGAGCACCAACAAAACACGATCTAAAAATACCTACACAGTTGTACACAGACAGACTGCATTTGGTACTCAGCTGTCCATTACCTGTAAGTAGCCGACATTTCCCCGGGTTTTATCAAACACCAGGGACTCCTCCAGCTCGAATATTTTTTTGATAGTTCCTATTTTACATTTTAAGCCCATAAAAATGGAAAACAAGCAATACCCAAGAAAATGAACGGAATTTAAAACTTGAAATTGTTTTTCTTGCAAAATTTGCTTTTTTGCCACTCTAAGTGCTATTTATTTTTTGGCAATGTTACAAACGGGTCATGGACATTTTAGCCGGTGACTACCTTTTTTATTCCCTCATTCCAGGAGCTGTCTAGTGCCTTGGGGTATTTCATTTCCATCTAGTTAAACCGTTTCTAAAATTTTCAATATATAGTGTGTTTGGCGGAGGGTTAGCTAAACAAGAAGGATTTGTAGGTAGACCCATTTAGGAAATACATATTTATTTTGAAGACTCTAAAGATATTTTTTTTATATCATACTTTTTCGAGTGTTTTTGGGACCTGTAACATTCTGTCAGAAGTTTTTTTTAAATGTTTTATGTGTTTGATGCATCCTTGGTCTAACAAAGGCAATGATAGATGCGTAAGAACTAAATAATTAGTTCTGAGTCTACTTAGGAACGAGAAAAAACTCAAAAAGACCAAATTTAACTAAATAAAATTAAATAAGAGGGATCAAATGTTTCTAAAATGTTCTGTAGTTATTGGTCATTATAACGTTATGCTATATGTTATACAAAGCTATAAGTATTTAAAAAAAAGACATTTTAGGGAATAATGGAGTGAAATGAAACAAAACATTATTTTTCGTTTTTGTATTTCATAATTACAAATTTTGATCGAATACGCCTCCCCAATTTTTGATACAAGCGCGACACCGCCGCCGGATTTTGTATATCTACTCTCTTGTGGCTAAGTAATAACAGCCGCACAGGTCGATCGATCAGGTTAAGCTACGCTTGCCGCGGTTGGTCCGTCGATGGGTGATGGGTCCTGGGGGTCTTGGTATGTGAAGACATATCAAGACCCCTCCGTGCCTCGGAAAGCACGTTAAGCTAGGGGTACCTAGTAACAGGGTTGAGGAGGTCAGATAGCCAGTCTCTCCATGTAAAATACAGATTAGACTGGAAGCGACACCCCGACATATTTGGGAAAAGGCTGAACAGGCAGGTCAGACAGGTCAGAGGACAAAGCGTCTGTTTCTGTGTAAAAACTTAAGAGCGTTTACGCCGTACGGAATTTCATACAAACTTTCAAGCCCTTGTTTTTCGAAATGAATGATCCGATTTTTTTCCAGTCTAACCAAGACAGGAAGTCGACCCCAACATAGTTAGAAAAAGGCTAGGCAGATGATGACTATCTCTAGACTTAGAACTAAAATTTTGGAAATTCTCGAAAAACTACAAAAAACATGCTTTAATATTTTTTACCTTTACCTAGCGTCTTCAAACTAAATATTTATTACCTAAATGGGTCCACCTGCAAAACCCCTTGTTTGGCTAACCCTCCGCCCTCCACCTAATCCTGTATACCGTGCGAACGAAATTTTACTATCTTTAGGAGAGATTACTTGAAGCAATGTCTAATAAAACTGAAGTGGCTCATCTGACAAAAGGCAGCTATAACTTCCTAAATAAGGGGCGCTTTTATTAAATTTTCTGCTGTTATATTTTCCTAAGACCTTGCGTAGATTGATTGTCACGTTCGACGAATTTTTCTTGCTTTTAATTTTTTTGTGAAACTGTTCACTACTAAACTTTTATTTATTTTCTGATCAGTCTCCTCTTCTATCACTGAATCGTTTACATGTTTCATAAATTTTTCTTTACTTTGTCATTTACTTTTGTTCTGGTTCTGAACAAACGTAATATGTTGGTCATAGTCTCAGAGTAATACCGAGTACCCTTATTTAGCTTTTCAGAAATTTTATATGAATTTTGATCTTCATTTTTACCTTTAGTTCTGTGATAAACATTTTTTTTTTCTAAATCCTATTATATTACAAGTATGTGTACAGTAACAATAGGATACACAAATTGTTATCATACCCGATCACATTTATTAACCCGTCAGCGCTGGGTGTTAGCCAAATCACCTACCGCTCTTAATTACGCATTCATTTTTTCAAGCATTGTTACCGTGGCAGGCCTTTATTAGAATTTCGCTCCGTAATTCATTTATTGTTCAAGCTGCCCTCACCACTTTTTAACAACGTCATGCGTCAGTTCGTTATAATATACGTAGGTACTATAGTAACCTTTGTTTTATGTACAATACAGGGTGTAGCAAGACCCATCACGAAGCCGTCATCTACGCATTCTGTATATAAAACTATGTAAACAGTAAGCAGAAATTATTTCTAGGTAACAACTTTTATTTTTGGGGTGAAAGTTCGGTGTTTAAGTACCTACCGTAGTGCGATTGTGCTTTTAGAATTTTTAGATGCTTGGAACGGTACCTACAGTGTTCGTAGGAGTATTCAAAGTTAAATTATTACATATAAAACTTGTCTTCGTAAAAAAAAAAATGGATTTATGACCGTCAATATCTCCGTAACCAGAAGGTTTCCCTACAAAAAATTAAATTGTTATAATAACGGGAAGAACAACTGACTCTCGGCTTCGTTATGAGCGTTTACGCCGTACAGCATTTCATACAAACTTTCAAGCCCTCGTTTTTAGAAATGAATGAACCGATTTTCATGAAACATCATACACAGAAGCAGGATACAAAGGTCTAAAAAGTTACTTAAGAACATTTTCGAAATGTCTTATTTAAAAAAACATAACTGGAAATCTCTGTTTCTATGAAAACTTAAAAATCGGTAAAATTTGGCTGTAACGCTATTTTTCGAAAATGTTCTTAAGACCTTTGTATCCTGCATATACGCGTAAGTTTCATTAAAATCGGTTCATTCATTTCAAAAAACAAAAGCTTTAAAGTTTGTATGAAATGCCGTACGGCGTAAACGCTCTTAAGGGGGTATGTTTACACCCGCTATATGAAGTATGTAAGTTGTCGAGCTGGTAATTCTTGGGCTTAAAGACCAACCCCGTAACGGTTTAATCATGCGAGCTCCCAGTGCTCATAAATCTTGTGATCTTAGTTTAGAGTTAGACAGACGATTTGATGTGATGTACAGAATTCTTTTGATTAATTTCCAGTTTCAGCCTTAATAATATTAATAAATTTTAATATTAATATTTTAGTAAACTTTGAATTTGATTTGATGTTCTTTAAAATTTCGTTTTAGAATGATAATTGGCTTAGACAAAGTAATAACGGATAAAATGACCTAGGTATAATAGAATCAAATTTTCATTTAATTTATTTTGAAGTGAAAACTTTTTTATGCGCCTTTTTACACCCTTTATATAAAGTAGGTATGTTAACTGTAATGTTCGGGTTTATAGACCAACACTGCTCATAAATCTTGTGATCTTAGTTTTAGAGAAGATTGATGTGATGTCGGAGATCTTTTGATTAATTTCTAGTTTCGGCCATAGTAATATTAATGAACTAGCTGTGCCCGCGACTTCGTTCGCGTAAATATCGGAAACAAATTGAATATTATTTTATTTAAATAATATGGTTTTGTTTTGCGTGGAAATAATACTTTTTCTAAAATAAAAGTTGTAGCCTAAGTTACTTTTTAACATTGAAAGTCCCGTCAAAATTGGTCCAGCCATTTCGAAGCTTAGCCGGAACAGACAGACAAAAATGTTTTTTTGTTATTAATATATAAATAAGTACCGTTACATATACTTTCGTTTAGTAAATTGCTGTTATTTTGACATTACATCAGATACTTACTTCAATAATAATTGTTTGTATTCTATTTTATTATTGATTATTTTAATATTGAAATAATAGGTACTTTCTCATATTTTACTGAACTTTGAATTTGATAATTATGATTTTCTCTAAAGCTCATTTTAGAAATAACTGATAAAATAACCTAGGTATAACATATTACTGTCCTTTGAATTAGATCTTCTTTAGACGCGTTGAGCGATTTTTGGTATGGGAAAATCTTATGGATTCGCGTCACAGACATACTCTTGTTAACTGTAGACATAAGTATGACCTGTTGCGCTTGAAAGGCAGTAAAAGTGAATACCTATATTTATATAACTTAAAAAGCAAATGAAAAGATAAAAAAAGATAAAGATGTTTTGAAGAGTTTGTTCATCCGCCTTTGTTTTTTAACCCCCGAAGGAAAACAAAGGATAGTGTAAAATAACATTCGGCTAACACCAAACAGACGAAGTTTAGATATAGCAATAGTTAATGTCTGCTATTCTACTTTCTTTAGCTGTCCCCCGAGGGATGACTCTTCGATCAAAAAAGGCGTATTCATTTTTATTTTTTTATTTTAGATGTTTTTGTTTGTACCGGGGGCTTTTAAATTTAACGTGTATGTAGTTTCTTTTTTTATGTAAAATAATTCTTAAAGAACCGACCTTTTTCCTTCTGTCACTAAATAAAGACAAATTCAGGTACAAACCAAAAGTTTCGACCACAAAACCCTCAAACTCTACACATGACTTAACCCTTTCAATTCTCGAGAGGTTTCCAAAGTTGACGTGAACTTATTCCATCAATTGTTGTCACTACCAAGTCTACTTATTGGATTTGTGATAACGTGCTTGGCAAGTTTTTTGAGAGGCTGTGAACAATGATGTTTCGTTTTCGTTTCTCAAGAATTTTGAAGTAAAAAAACTTCTTTAGGCGCACTTTGTGCTCTTTGTGAATAGTGAATGAAACTGAACCGTCAAGCTCTGGTCGGTGACGCTGAATCGGAAATACTCGGCTCCAGTCGTAAATTATCACGTCTATCGTGTGATTGTAAGCACACAGTCTCTTTTTTTTCTTTGAAATTAAAATGTTTCCATACTATTTTTCACGCTGTTTTGCCTAAATCGCAACCCGCACATACAGCCTTCTTTTACTCTCATCCTCTCTGAGAAAAAAATAAGGCCGTAGCCATATCAAGAATGATGTCCCATTTATTGGTGATTTTTTATTTGAAGCAAAGGGAGATTTACAGCATGAACAGTTTTTAAATCCATCACGAGTTCGTGAACCTTAATTGTTTTTTTTTTATTTAAAAGAGATGAGGTACTTAGATATTTTTAGCATATTCTAAAAAGAAACACCGAGACAAACTTAAAGGTGAAAACTCACAATAAAATTGTAAACATTACCATATTTTAAACCTACATGGCACTTCATAATGATCTAACCCATAGGTTCTCAATCTTCCCAATCTTATTTTGCCCACTTCGATATTTTTTATTCTAGAGAATAAAAAATATCGAAGTGGGCAAGATAAGATTGGGAAGAAAAAATTGGGGGCTCTGGCCCCCAAATTTTTTACTTACCATCTGTCGCGAATCTAAAACAGCTATTGCTTCTATTATATTTAAACGTGTAATATTATATAGTCGTAAGATAGGATAATTTACTGCCCCTTGAAAGTCTTAAACGCTCACGAGGGCGTGATCGCTCTCCTTGAGAACCTATGATCTATTCCATCATATGAGGACGATGTAGGTGGGTGGTGGTGGGTAGAGATCACCACACATGTACACATAACAACAACGTGACAACCAACATACTATTCCTTTAATCCTCCAGGTATCCGTGGAAGAATGGACATCTATGTGGAACGACTACGCTCAGAATCCTTCAGCTGCTCTCAAATGGCAGCAGCTGTACGCCCAGTTCATGTTCCAACTGGAGGATGCCAGCGCTGATGGCACCATTGACAGCGATGAATTCACCACTGTCTGCTCCTCTTACGGCATCGACCCTCAGGAGTGTAAGGTGGCCTTCACTAAGATGGCTAAGGTGAGTGTCATTGAGATATATATCTTCATGTCTTCCTGATGGAAAGCAATGTCCTTTCTCACCCTCTCCAGCCTCCAGCACTCTTTTAAACACATGTATTTCATCTCCCTCATCAAATGAGGTCAAAGTCTTTGGATACTTTAGGTAAATCAGTTGAAAGAGGCATTGTCCTTTGATTGGTTGGAATGAAGATATATATACAAACGGTAAATAATTGCGTAATTGTTAATTGAAAGAGAAGAAGTATTATCATGTGCCTACTCGATGTAGAGGGAATAAAGTCGAGAATAGTTAATAACGGGAATCAATATGTACCTAAAGGGATTTGTATCTAAGTGTGGATCAGTCTATGATTATTTTAATTGATAACTGATCGACCCTCAAAAATCATTTCTGGTTTTAATAATATCTGAAATTTCGTACCGTCTCGAAAATAATATGGTGTGTTGTGTAAGTGGAACAAAAGCCATACACGAGTATATTTCTTTTTGTACGCTATTTTTTTCAAGACTGTAAAAAATATCATCTGATTTTTTTAACATGTAGGTACCCAAGAACGTTTCACACATTACGAAAACAACACCAACACACATTAACAAAAATTCCTCCATTTTCATTGACATTCTCTGCAAAATACTTCATTACAATAATAATATCTATACATATAATAAATCTGTAGACGAGACGTTTCTGTACATTGAAAATATTTCCAAAAAAAATAGTTGGGGTGTTAAAGGATAACCAACAGATGCCATTTCATCAATTTTTGGATTTTTTGTCTGTTTGTCGGTTTGTCTGTTTGTCTGTTTGGATGTGACAGATTATTGATTTGAACAGGGTCAACGTAAAAAGTACCAAACCAATACGGTTACTTTTTATACTCAAATATGGTGTAGAACTCGGAGCAGTTATTAGTTTTTACTTCATCGCAATCGGTTCACTCTATCAAAAGATATAATCAATTTAAAGTATTCTAGAAAACTTTTTACGTTTTTTAGTAACACGTAACGACATCTATTGGCGCGATATAGTACCTACTAACGAAAACATTTTGTTGTTGTGATGTGAATAATCACGTCCTATTAGTTTATGCTTACTTAAATGACGAAATAACACAGATACCTACTTATGTCTATGTTATTTTAAAAAGTAATGATAATGATTATAATATTAAACAAAATCGCTTTCCATTGATGGTTTATTTAGTGGCGCCTGTGGCGCTAAAATAATTTTAAACAAAAAGTGAGGATATTGTAAGATATTAATAATTAATGTGGTGTTCTGAGCGATAAAGAAGTTAGATAATTATTGATATAGAAAGTTGAGTAACGCAGATCGTTTTTTAACGAAGTTCTTATAAGGAGCTTGCGGTAGGAGTTCTATGGGAGAAATCGTCAAATAACAAAAAAGCGTTATGCCTCATTTTTCAAAGTAATAGGTAGATAGAGACACACACACACAGAGAGAGAGAGAGCTATTTTTCATGGTTTCCGAGGATCCTGACCCCGGTAAGTGAGGTCAAAAAGAAAATCAAAGATGGCGGTTGCCTAAATTTTTAACTTTTTCGTCATGGGTGTCGTTTTCATGGTTTTCGAGGGTGCCGAAGTCGAGAGTCAGGTCAAAATGAAAATCCAAGATGGTGGCTGCAATTTTTTTTATCATGTTTGTCGTTTTCATGGTTTTTGAGGGTGCTGAAGTCGATAGTCAGGTCAAAATGAAAACCCAAGATGGCGGCTCCATTTTTTTAAAATGTTTTGTCATGGGTGTCGTTTTGATAGTTTTCGAGGGTGCTGAAGCCGATAGTCAGTTCAAAATGAAAATCCAAGATGGCGGCTGCAATTTTGTTTTGATTTTTTGTCATGGATGTCGTTTTCATAGATTTCAAAGGTGCTGAAGCCGATAGGCAGGTCAAAACGAAAATCCAAGACGGAGGTTGCAATATTTTTTTTATGGGTTTCGTTTTATTGGTTTTTGAGAGTGCTGAAACCAATAGTGAGGTTAAAATGAAACTGTAACGGCTTACCCACCGTCGATTGGCCCATGAACCGTTGGTGAACATTATCTTTAAACCATTAACTTTTTTCCAAAGGACTTTTCACCCACGAACGTTTTGCCAACATAACTCTACGTCAGTGAATGCTGTACCAACAGAATGTTTTGACCAATAACTTTTCTCCCAAAGAACAAGGCCAACAGACGCCGGGAAAGGTGAAAGTAAAATAATAATAAGACGTAGTCCTTTATTTCTGTGAAAAGGGTATAAAGTAACCTAACCAAGCCTAACCTCGGGGTGCCCTTCGCTCGCTTTGCTCGCTCACTTGAGCCGCCATCATCCCTTCGAACCCTACCTGTCCGAGTCGGGGTGCCCCAAGTCCCGAGCTCGCTTCGCTCGCCCTTGCATCCTAAGTTCTATTTGACATGGGTCAAATGTTCTTTGGGTGAAAAGTTATTGGTGAAAACATTCTGTTGGTTAAGCATTCACTGACGTAGAGTTCTGTTGGGGAAACGTTCGTGGGTCACAAGTCCTTTGGATGAAAAGTTAATGGTGTTGACCAACGGTTCATGGACCAATCGACTGTTGGTAAACCGCTTCAGTACTGGTTGAAATGAAAGTCCAAGATGGCGGCTGCAAATCGTAAAATTCGTAGTGTGTGTCGTTTACATGGTTTTCGAGAGTGCTGAAGCCGATTGTGACGTCAAAATGAAAATCGAAGATGGCGGCTGCAATTTTCTTTTTCTTTTTTTATCATGTGTGTCGTTTTCATGGTTTTCAATATAAACTTACACGACTTTGTGTGAAATAAAATAAAATACAACCGACTTAAAAACACACTTCAAAGACCTTTGGTTTCAGAATTCTGTAATTTCTTGCCAACGCGCAACGTCTTCCCAAACTAAGGTTATTTTGCACTTTGTAGGGTTTTGTATGGAAGACGGTTATATTTTTTTGTAATAATCTTTACAATTTTTTTTCTGGTTTTCGGCAGTATAAGGTCTAAATCAAAATCATGTCTAAAGTTTTCATGGGTTTCATCTTCGTAGTTTAAATGGCGGCCGGTGTCAAATATAACCAAACTTTAATGGGTTGCTTTTTACACGGGCAACTTTATGTAGAAGCTCTTACCATTAATGTATTCTTCCTTTTATCATCTAGATATCTCGATGCTTTATAAGGCATAATATTGGTAGGTATATATGATATCTTCAATACCAAGTTAAGAAATTCTAAATTTACCACAGAGAAGAAACCAAGACTTAGAAAAACTAACTTCAAACTTCACCTACTAATCTCAGATATACTTTAGATAAAATGGTGATATGATTTTACAAGTTGGTATTCTAAGACAGACGCAAAATAAAATGGACATAATTATGGCTGTTTGGTTAGATAATCAGCCTCGAGCAGGCGCTTTTATTTTAATTTATTCTCAAAAATCAAAGTGACACTTCGTCGCATTGTCATTATGAACCATGAAGACGCAGTGATTGCAGTCGAAAGGGCCGTGGTAGCGAACCCTAGGTAAGGAAAGCGTTACCAGGCAAGATCTGATGATTCTTCCTTTTCAATGAAGGAGTGGCAATTACACCTTTCCTAAGCGACACATTACCTATTGTTTTCCGACATCCACGCGAACGAAGTCGCGGGCACAGCTAGTATATATATATATTTCATGGCCTACTTCAGTCAATTCATCATTCACTTCCCCTTATTTATCCCATTTTTCCAATCAAAAATTATGACTAGCTATTTCTTTCGTCCATTTACTTTTTCTACTTATCCTCATGGACCTTAGAATGGCAGCTAAACTTACCATTCGTTATAGGTAATTTCCAGATTTTACAGGCATAATAACTACAAGTTTTCATTTATAGCAAGATTACTATCAAGAGTTAGGGCCGAGTAGCAATTACGGTCAAGGTACTAACGTTATTTTGGCAGTAGTAAGTACTATCGTGTGATTCTTCTGTAAAATTTCTAGTTTATCCTCTTTCATAGTAGGTACTTAGAATTATGTTTAGTGAAGTCTAAATTGTTTTAGTACTTATTTTTGGAGCGTTACTAGACTTGTGCACGAGAATTTCGTCTTGGTTTTACGTTAGTGATAATACTATTTTACGAGAACTTCGTTCTTTTGAAGTTTTCTGATTAAACCTGTTTTTTTTTTCTTAGAATAATCGTTTATACGTCCACCAATCTTCATAATGATTCATTTTGAACCGCAAGCTGACCCGACAGACAATGTCCTGTCCAAACTTCGGTCTTGAATTCATACAAAAAATTTCATTTCGTTTATCCGGTATTTGAAGATTTTCCGGGAAACTTTTCCAATTCTAAAATTAAATAAAATGGGGTATAAGAAAATAGAGATTTTATTTTTATTTCTGACAAGCTTACCCGACAGACGTTATTCTGTCCAAATTTCAATAATTCATACAAAAGTCCCACAGACAAAATAATTATTAGTTTTTCCGAATTTTCAAATTTGTATGGAAACTTTTCCGATTTTTTTATAAGTACATAAAAACCTAATTCATCGGACTATTACGTGCTATTACGAATATTTCAAAATAAAAAACGTCAAGTACGTCCAGCCGTTCTCGAGTGATGCGCCTACCATAGAGCAACATTTCATTTAAATTTATATAGAACTAGCTGCTGGTGTTGCCCGCGACTTTGTCTGTGATCCAGGATATAAAGTAACCTTCTCCAGGTCATGATCTACTCATGTGCCAAATTTCATCCAAATCCGTTCAGTCGTTTTAGCAGGAAAATGTAACAAACAAACATACTCGCATTTATAGATAATATTTGTTAGGATAATATATCATATTTAATTTTCTTTTTATTAGGTTTTGCCAACCTCACAAAAAAGTTGCTCTTATAAAAAAATATAGACTATCATTAGTCAAAAAAAGATTGAAGCCAAATCACACAAATACTCGCTTTAAAAATCAAATCATTCCCATTTTATCCCAGTATGAATAATGTTCAACGATTTATTAAACTGAGTACAATACTCGATTCAAATCGTTTTCCCGATATCCATTCAAATCTACCATAAAACTTTATAATACGAGATATTCACACATTTTTTGAATAGGTGTATATTTATAATACATTTTTGCTTAACCAGCAACCTAATTGGATAACACACTATCAATTGGAATCGCAATGAATATTGCTGAACTGTCAAAATGAAACCGATTCCGATTGATAATATTGTGGTAAGCAATTGCCCCGCAGGATTTTTGTAACTCCAATTTTATTGTTCCTGCCATTGAATGAACTGGGGGCATAAATTCTGTGAAATGTTGACTCGGCCAATGAAGCGCGGACTTCGGTTTAAATCAACAACGAAATTTTCATTCGACTGTTTACTGATCATTAATAGACCAACATGTTTACAGTTGTATGCTGATCTGAATGTAGATCAGATGGAATGTAATCAACTACTATTGTTTATTGATTGAGTGGGTACCTACAGTTGTCCGCTCGGCCACAAAACAGAAAGGTACAGAAGTCAACTACATGTATGTACTTAACTTTTCATACCCACGCTCGGCAGTCGCGCTAGGGTTGTCAACTTGGGCTTATGCACAAACAACTATCGTGGTAGTGGCAGTTCTATCTAGTTTATTGATTTATTGTTGTAAAGTTGTTAAAGTTTACAGAACAAAAACATATAAAATTTTACATTTGTCAATTTTCACTATCGAAAATCCCTAATAACTTCTAAACGGATTACCCTATTTACATAAATTAGTTTGCCCTATCCGTTTTAGACCTAAACCTATCAAATAATACTAAAAACAACACAATATCTACACAAACAACAAATCATGTTTACAATTTACGTAACATTTGGGTCTTAAGGGTATGGCACTCGCGCTCGCACTGATCCCAACCGATCCGAGATATCGTGTCCGTGTGCGGTGTCTACGTGTGCGTTGCTCGAGCGCACTTGACTTCTGTACTCTCTTGACTCGGCGCTTGGTGATACCACTCTGACTTTTGAGCTGGCCTAGCGTAGTACGGGTGGTTCAATAGAATACGAGGCCAACTAATACTGCGGGGTAATTGCGTAACGCATATAGATAGATTACGCAATTATGGTGTTACTAGTTTTGTTATCACTGACGTACGGTCTTCTGTCTATCCAATAGTCTTGTTGAGAAAAATGTAACTATAATATGCAACAGCTCATTCTCGAATTCTCTTCACCAGGGCAAAAGCAGCGTTTCTTGGGAAGAATTCCAGGAGCTATGGAAGGAGTACTTTTCCACCGAGGACCCCAACGCTCCCGGCAATTTTATATTCGGTAGAACTAGCTTCTAAGCACAACAGTTCACAGCACACCTCATACACCACGAGAAACGTGGAGAGATGAAGATTTTCACAGACAAACCGTCTACATTCCATTGATAAAAATAGATGTAATAAAATGACGAGGTTCGGCTTCTAAGGGTCTCTCACACGGGCGCTTTAGTTATCGCTGTGATGAAGCTAAGCTATTTGAAGCTTCGGAAGCCCGAGTACGTGACCCCTTTATGTGTCAATATCTTACAGCCTTTGATCCATTCACGAGTCGCAACTGAGACCGTCTCGGATACATTTTAAGGAACGCTCAATGGATAACGACCTAGGTTTAGATTCTGTGACCAGATTCCACGAGAACTTTAAACGTAATCGTTTGAGGTCACATTGAAACACTAATTGGAGTAAAGTTTAAACTAAAATATGCGAGTACTTGTGGAGTCGCTTGTGGATCAGAGGTTTATTAAATAAATTTTCATTTTACGTGTGTGTTCATAATAGAAGTAATTCTTACATATTTCTCTTAAATAGTGGAACAATTTCAAATTCACGTTTTATTACTAAGGCTCAAGTTTACTAGAACTTTTCAATCTTTAGATACTATCTCTACTAACAACGAATGAAATTATTCACTTACTCATTATTATATAGCATATCTTGTAGTCATATCTAATGAATCTTTCAAGTTTCTCTGCCGGATTAATCCGAATTAAAAACACCTATTATGTGCTCTTTTGAAACGATTGGATGGCTTTGTTTTTTTATATAAAATTACTAATATTGTTGTTACTAGTTTAAAATAAGGGTTACTACAAATTAAATGTCACTTATAAATAAAATAAAATTTTATTATGTAAAAATCTGAAGTCGCTGGTTTGTCTGTAGTAGCCCTTAGACTTTCTAGTCATATTTCCTGTTGTACTTTATTTATGTTTCCTAATAAAATGTTTATTATATAATATATATTGTACTAGTAAAATGTTTTGTGCTCCCAGAATCTATGAAGGTTTCATCTTGTTAAGTCGCTATACTATAGATATAATAGGCAATGATTAAATGTATGTAAATAATAAAACGACTTTAATTTTCTACAACACAAAAATCCCTGCAGATATCCTATCAAAATCTTCAGAAATGTCACAGTAGTAAATATTGTTTTTAAAGTAGGTATTTTTCTACCTCTCATTCATAATAATTGTAATCTACATTCGCATTTATTTGAAAAAAATGTAAACAAATATGAGTTTATGAAAAAAATACTTTAAATCCTACACAATAAAGTTCAGTTTATGTTACAACTTCAAAAAAAATTATAACTTTTTCAATAGGTCTAATCCCTCTGAAATAAACTTTAATTACCATTAAAATAAAGTTGATATCTGTTTAACTTGAAATAATATTAATTTGAAACATAAGTTTGAATAGACTTTAGTTACTGTGGTTTATTTTCGTGGCCGAAATATCTAACTGATCAGAGTTATAAGCACTAGTCAAAAGAAAATAATAATATCCTTGGACATTTCACACAACGCCATTTAGACCCAAGCTAAGCAACCTAATGCTTGTGTTATGGTAACGAGATGGCTGATAAACTACTTATATACATTTTTTTTTTGTAAATACATACATATTATAGATAAAAACACCCAGACCCGGAACAAATACTTGTAGGTCGTACAAATATTTGTTCCGTGCGGGAATCGAACCCGCGACATGCTGCGCAGCAGTCAATCGCTCAACCACTGCGCTAACCGTGTCGTCGTTATCGTTATAAATCGTTACCATTCATAAATAATTCAAATATGGACTGGAAATTAGCCAGACTAATGTATCGAATGGTGATCGTACCGTGCATGATACATGCTTTGAAAGTATCGGCACATACTAAAGCTAACTGGTCAAGAAGATACAAGCGAGTTATCATGAGAGACTTGATAAACCACTCTAGGAATAAACCAAGACAAAAGAAAATGCATGAATTCTTAGAAGGAAAAACGCATCAAGAACCCCAGTCTACAGGCGCCGCGAACCACACCTCACCAACCCACACCAGTACAAGGCCAAATGTAATACACATGGAACGACAATTTAAAACAGGACATGAAGTACTTCGACAAGGGAATACATTTTTGGATGGATACAGCGGAAGACAGAAGTAAGATCAAGATCGCTGCTAGTGAAATTTACAAAAAAAACGGAAACAGATAGTAGCGAAACTTCCGAGGCCGACATTGAAAACAGCAACATTCGAAGGCGACATGGAAAACAGTAACATCTAATACAACACAGCAGAGCAAGGGCATACAAAGGAAGAGAGCAAGCAGTAGAGCCGTGCCAAAAGACTCACCGATGAAGCTCGACCTGAACCAAGATGGCGGCAAGGTCGTTAAAAGATGCCCATCCATAGATAATAATTACCCATCTCTCCACTAGTCCAAGGCTTGCTCTAGGATGCATATCCGGTAGGCTCTTAAATCCTTACCTATCCTACGGGCACGTCTTCCCTACCATTACCGCGCCCCCCGGTCTATTCCTTGATATGCAATGGTCGCTGTAGCACCATGAACATGAGGCTACAGGAGCTAGTGCGAATCTTGGGGTTCATTCGATTAATCGAGTCTGGTTTAACCACGCTGGGATCGGTGCAATTCATTCACATCATTCAACTTAAAAGTCATGTTATGTTTAAAAGTCCTATTTATTATTATATATATATATATATTATACTAGCTGCGCCCCGCGGTTTCACCCGCGTAAGTTTCGATTTAGGGGTATGAAAAATAGATGTTGGCCGATTCTCATAGATACCGGATAAGCACAAAAAATTTCATCAAAATCGGTCAAGCCGTTTCGGAGGAGTATGGCAACGAAAACTGTGACACGAAAATTTTATATATTATATATTATAGAATCTTGGCATCAACCGGGCATAAATCCAGATCTCGGGCTGTTACTTAGAAATAATGGAAAAGCCCAATAACACTACCCGACCTGGAAATCGAACCCAGTACTAAAACAGTACTTATCATCATCATAATCAGCCTATAATGTTCCCACTGCTGGGACACAGGCCTCCTCTCAGGTGGGCTGTAATCCACCATGCGGGCCCAGTGCGGATTGGCAGATGTCACATGTCTTCGATTTTTTTTTTCTAGGACATGTGGCGGGTCCCTCACGATGTTTTCCTTCACCGTTTTGAGAGCTGTGGTGAGGAAATTATTTACATAAAGTAAAGCGCCTGTCTGGGTTCGAACCTACGACCGTAAGTAATACTAATAATAATAATAAGTAATACTACTACCGTAAGTAATACTACTTGTAAGTCACGGAAGTTACCACTTGGCCACCACTGCTCTTAAAACAGTAATTATAAAAAAAAAAAAAAGAAAGAAAGAAAAATTGGTTTGTTTGTCACAGAAACACTCGCATTCAAAAAGATCATGAAGCAATCAGAAAAATAAAACTAGATCATAAAACATAATTCGGCAGCTGCTCGTCCTGACTGTGATAGGAAGTCTTCCATTCGATATGATGCTGTGGCCTAAGGCCCCTCGCCCACGGCGACTTTTTGCAACAATGCAGTAGCGATGCTGTCGCGCGTTCGCATCGATACAGTCGCGATGCGGTCGCTAGCTGTTTGCCCTCGCCCACACCACGATTCTCAGTCGCGATGCAAACGCGATACTGTACAAACACGATTAGGTAGGTAACGGCACATCAATGCCACAGTTGCAAGACTCCGTTGAGGCAACATTACACACACATTACAACATTACAAACAGATACAGTCGCGATGCTTTGGCGCGTTAGTAGCGATGCTGTCGCGCGATTACGAAACGCGCGACAGTATCGCTACAAAAAGTCGCCGTGGGCGAGGGGCATGATTGCGTAACACACTATCAATATCAATCTGAATTATTTCCAATAATATTGCTGATGCATTGCTTCATATGTTCCAAAAATTTGCCCGTTCAACCAATGAATGTAAATCACGCAATGAATGTTGTTGAACTGTCAAAATTAAAGAGATTGCTACTGATAGCATGTTAAGCAATAACCCCGCAGATTTTTCAATTTAACAAATTCAGGATCATAATGCTCGTGCGGCTACGCTGCCGTGCAGTGACGACTGGTGCCAATGGAATTCTAACGCTTCCGTAGGTGGCGAAGATGCCGCCTGTTGCGTTCTGTGATGCCATGCGGTTTGCAGTTGCGGTCGCCTTCGGAAAAGCACCTTTAGGCACCTGTGGTTTGTTACTGTGTTAGCTTAGGAGTAATACTATAATAACTTCTTTGCGAAACACTGTCTCTTAAGATACAGGATACCCTAGTTTAGGAGACAGAGTTTAATCTATTGTGTACAGATTTCTTCAGCATCCAAATGTTTATGTAAACGTTCACTATAATAAATTCTAAAATTGTAAACATATTGTACAATTATCTGTATTTTTGGGAAATAAAGATGTAATTATTATTATTTATTATAATAGGTATTATATTCGTTATTTTATTATAATACTAGATTTCAGAATCACACGACTTCATCTGCGTAAAATCCCTCCGGAGCTACTGGACAGATTCGCAACTGGACAGATTCTCAGCTGGACAGTTTCGCAGCTGTTTCTTGTTCCCCCGACCCACCTCATCGCATCGCATCGCCTGCACGCGCTATTACTTCGTTTCGCTTAGCGTTTTCTTTTGGACTTAGGAGCTGAGCAGAAATAAAAAAGCGTGATGTTAAGTAGCCGATAGCCTTTCTCAAGAATTGGACTCAGAGATTAGCGCGTTCAAACAAACAAACTCTTCAGCTTTATTATTAGTATAGATATAGACAGTTGATCGCTGCATCTTCACACTACCGGTGAGAACTCTGTCAAACAAACACCTCGTTAACAGTTGCTTTTTGGATTGTTGTTTTGTTAAGTAGTTAGTATTTGCTGTACTCTGGACACTTTTAACGCGTACGTATTTTTTTTTACATCGTTCTCACATAGAGGAAGATTTTTTTATCACCATTCAAATTTTTACAGTGTGTTCTACCCATGATTATGAAAAATTTTCACTATGACCAACTCTAAAATCGCGAAAAAAAATCAGCTGTTTCATACAAAAGTACAATACCTACTTTACCAAAATGTTAAACAATCTCCCTGTATAATTATAAATTCAACGTTAATGATGTAACTAAAATTTTTGTAAAATATAATTTAAAAGAGTGTCCATGGAGTTTCCAGCCCGTTCTTCTCCATAGATACCTACGCTTTGGAATGGGCAACTAGCTTCATATTTTCTTACTGAACGACTTCTTGACAATTAAAAAGTGCCTGTAAATGGTTTAATGGAATCGACGAAACAGAGCAGGCTGCTTGACGCGACTCCGGTGGGAGGGTGGTCGCAAACCAGGCGGGCGTTAGCCCTACTACCGCAAGGGAAGAATTGGCCAATCAAATAAAGTGTCGGGTGTGACTGTCCAGGATGCGCCGAGCATTCGGTTCAGTTGAGTAACTGGCGGAACAAACTGCGCTACACGAGGAGGCTTCTTCATGCATCCCAAAAAACTACTCACTCCTACCTTATCGTCGGCGGTGGGGCAGGTGCCTCAAGCTGTATCTCACCACCAACTTGACACGATGAGTGTATTTTAACCAGAATTTATCCATTCGGTAGTGTGCTTCAATATCGAAGTTCTGTGAACACTTAGCGAAGAAAAATTTCTTTTTACAAATCGAACAAATCAATGTCTATAAAAATTTTATCTGAATACGTCAGAAAACGGGCATGAGATCAAAAAAATACAATCCCCTTCTTCACATGGCTGCAATGCGGACATGTCAAAACATCGAAACTGGTGTGCTATATCTAAATAAAATATTTAGGTTTTATTATATGTAAAAACTTTTTGGAATAAATGCTCTGAATCATCGTGCCCGTGGCTAAAATAATAACAGCCGCACAGGTCGATCGGTCAGTTTAAGCTACGCTTGCCGCGGTTGGTCTGTGGATGGGTGACCATCTTTACATACCGAGACCCCTCCGTGCCTCGGAAAGCACGTTAAGCTTAAAATGCTAGGCAGATGATGCTCTGAATAATCGTGACAACAACCGCATCGAAATTAATTGTGAAGTTTAGAAGATCGACCGGTTACACAGACAGACACGAATAGCGACTTTGTATTAAACTATTTACGAATAGATTTACCAGAACTGACAACTAATAATAATAAACTCGACTTACCAGCAGTAGGAGTTCTGCCACTGAAATATTCCTTAACTCATCTATAATGGACTTAACACCCTCTTAATTTTAACTTACATAAAAAAACTGAACTTACTAAAAAAAGGCACCTAGGGAGTACTCATGAAACGGGTTTAGTATTTACATTTTTGGCTATGCAATAATATCTACTGATGCTCCAAAATCTTAGCTGATTATACTAAAGTTAATAAATAATGATTTATGAAGGTATGTTATGGGACTGAACGTCTGTATAGGTCATTATGGGACCAGTCCAATGAATGAGAAATGGTCCATCAAAACCAAGGTGATATTAAACATGGATGTAATAATGGGAATTTCTAAGGCAGACGGGAAACTATTGGGAAATTTCACTATATCATTTAAATTGGATCCATTGTCAGATGAAATGTTTCTTTGTTATGTGAAGATGTTCAGACCGCGTCTGAATTTAACACTTTGCATATCGTTTCGAAGTGCTCTACTGCAATTGGCTGTCTTTGAATTCTAATTTTAGCATTTCAACATGAGTGTGTTCGAGTATCAGTAGTATTCGGATGCTCCGTCCATTTACTTTTAATACCTTATTATTAGTATTAGTGAAAGTAGCAAGCATGGTAAAAAGGTGTCGTGTCGATAGGGATGCTTACCTATGATAAAAAATACTATCTCTCTCCCTAAACATATTTTTTGTTCTTTGCACTTGTTTCATGATTATTATTGTAAATCACTAAACAAATAACGATAAATTGTTCTACCGAACCGCACGTTACAAAATTTTGTTTTACTGCGGTTAGTGGAAGTGCTCTGGTATTTAGCTGAACTGGAAGACTGGAAGCCGACCCTAACATAGTTGGGCAAAGCCTAGGCAGTTGATGATTTTTATAGTCATGTATGATAATATATTTTAGGTTTCCATGTATTTATGGCATCTAAGTAAGTATCTAAACTCTTACATACTTAAGAGACAATACTACAGATAGTCTGTGGTGTACTCACACCACAGACCATCTGCTTCTCCTTTAATCTATGCAAAAGCTGTATGTAAAAGATCGCTTTTAGCGATAAGACCGGGAGGTCCAAATGTAGAAATTTTTATGGTGTACATAATAAAGAGTATTATGTCTATCTATCTAAAATAATATTCGAATTTGAGAAGATGGTAAAGTAGAGTCCAGAATTATTGATTTTTAGAAATGTCGATATTTATTTATTTATCAAAATGCCTCCCACTATAATTAAAGGTGTATACATTAACTTAAGTACTTACAATATAAAATTATGAAAAACGTTAACTAGTAGTAGGTATCTAATTATAATAACATCTAAAAATAATAATATTATGTAATAAGTTCCCTAAATAAAATAAAACAAAATAAAAACAACAACATATAGCCTACTATACTCTAATCAAATACGAGTATAAGACTGAGGAGCATTTACCTTGCTAGAATATTGCCAAACCCACCGCAAGATAAATACCTCTATTTTCAAAGTATTTGTATGACAATGACCAGCTTTAAGATATCTACGTTTATCATAAAACATGGAGATAGCTATATATAAACTGCTACGGTCCCACATAAAATTTATAAAGAGCAGAAAGCCCACGAAACACAAAATATGTTGTTGCAGGGCTGCAACATTTAATAGAAACAAAACGTTTATGACAACAAACATTATGTTTATGTATAACAAAATGTTTAACAAATTGCGTCGAGTAGACCTTCTGTTAAAAGTATTTCATTTTATGACAAGTGATGTAACAAAATGTGTAGCCACGAATCAATATTATCATGTCATAAAGCTTTGTTATGACGCTTCGGTCTAAAATTGAAGCATGTTTTACTATTGTTTTACTGTTCATAATAAAATGCACAGCAAAGTGTACATCATGAAAGTGGTTTGTTCTGAATCGTTTACTGAATCGATTTCTGTCGTTTTTAGCAAGAATGGGTATTTTTTTTGTTTTTTATAATTAATACTACGTAAATTACAGTCACACTTTCGCTTACTGTCAACACACACCAAAATGGACGCAGTACCTACTTACGCTAGACCTTAATTACGTGTGCTACTGTGAGAGGGCGTCGATTTGTAATGTGACCACAATTTTCCCACACAATCAGTACAATAAAAATAAATAAACAAAGTTTTATACATAATGAGAGCAGTGGTGGCACAGTGGTAACGGCCGCGACTTACGAGTTGTAGGTCGTAGGTTCGAACCCAGACAGGCGCTTTACTTTGTGTAAAATATTCCGTCACCACTGTTCTCAAAACGGTGAAGGAAATCATCCACCAACCATCATAAGGAAACCGGCATGTCCTAGAACCAATAATTCGAAGATATGTGACATCTACCAACCCGCACTGGGCCCGCGTGGTGGACTACAGCCCACCCTCTCTCACTGAGAGGAGGCGTGTGTCCCAGCAGTGGGAACGTCATAGGCTGATTATGTGTTATACATAATAGTAGAAATTCAGTGTATGTATTATTTATTTATTTAGGTTAACCAGCAATTGTTTACACTATGTACATTTCTGAATTAATGACTAGAGTAACATTTACAAGTGCAACAATCAGTTACAGGTTAACACCACATGCACAGAAAAACGGCTTTACATGACAAATTTATGAATAAAATTATTGAAATTACAAATTTTACATACAATGAATAAGTAATGAAGAAAAATTATCATAACATTCAATGCTGTATACAACATTGAAGAAAAAAAAATCATTGGCATGTGATTGCTGATTCAATTGATTACAAATTGAATTATGAATAAAGATATCGACAATAAATTGATAAGAAAATAAAATTAAAACAATAAAATAAAATGAATAAATTTAATACATTGAAAAAAAAAGAAAAATAAATTGAAATTGAAAATGTGTATAAAATTTAATTTAAAAATTAAAATTAAATCGACATTGGGTTGGTTACAAAAGTTCGTAGGAATTTATTTATGTTATCGTGGTGCACATCTACTAAGTTACTGCGGCCATTAAGGATTCTACACAATCTAGGTATTGGAGAATTTGCACCAAGTAGGTACAGACTTTCGAAGTGGAGGACACAGGGGTGTTATCTTATTCCTAGGATATCTAGAAGGCGCGTGGAAATTATGATTCAACATTCTAATGGGTCTTTGTAGTGTGCGTTAATTTTGGGACATGGTCATTTTGGTTGATCTATCACAACAACAATTTTAGTTTAATAGGATCTTTTTATCATTTGTACTGGCTAAATTCAGAATTAAAATGGAATGTACATAATTGCCAACGTATACCTAATTAATTACCTAACTATCCTAACCTAACTTAATTAAAACTATTAACAAACTAATAAATTGCGTCGTTAAATTCACAATTTTCAAATTCCGCATCGCTACCGACGTAACGTTGTACGGAAATCGTACCCAAGAGAGTGGCAGCCATTACCACGTTGTATGACAATTAGTCGTTATCTGTGGTCAAGGTAAAATTCAGCCGATGAGTCACGGGAAGTGTCAACCAGCCATTTGGAGATTTTATCAAACAAACTCAGACCTAGGACCTTAAGAAAGTGCCTGTGGCAGACTGGATGCGGAAGGCGGAGGACAGGGTGTAGTGTCGCAGCCTGGGAGAGGCCTACGTCCAGAACTGGCCTGCAATAGGCTGAGTTGCTTGGTTGATTGAGCACTCGGACCCCGCGGCCGGTTTCAAATCTAAAGTTTATCACCTAGGTGTACAATGCGAGGTCGGCTAAAACTGGAAATGTCTAGTTGCCGTGTGTACAGAGGCCAGCACATCAAGCTACCCCAATCTGTCAAATTTTCCCAATTGAATATGAACCTTATTCCTTTGCGATAAAGTTGAAAATCTATCAAAAAAAATTGACAGTTTGGGGTAACTTGATGTGCTGGCCTCTGTACCACATTTTGGTAATGAAGTTCGTTGACAAATCAGATAGGGAAGTGCGGAACGCGGACTTCGTTAGCCTCACGTTCCGTTTATGTTGATAACACTGCAATGTAGGATTTGTGATTGGCGCTTGCATTTGATTTTCTAAAGTTTAAATTTTCTACCAAATTATCTTTAGTTATTACATGAATAAACGCAGAATAGTCAATCTGCCTAGCCTTTTTCCAACTATGTTTGGGTCGGATTTCAGTCTAACCGGATGCAGCTAAATACTAGTTTATGGAGCGACTATCTGACCTTCACAACCCAGTTACGTGGTAACGCGATACCCCTTGATAAGACAGGTTGTCATACTTTTTGACTTTTACCGTCTGTCACGACGTGAGTAACGACTGTCAAAGATCTACAAAAGACAGCCAGGACTAACGGCTTAACGTGCTTTACGAGGTAGGAAGGGGTCTCGATATGCAAAGGTGGATACAGACTTTACGTATAAAAAACATTTGCGGCGCATGCCCTGCACTGTCTGGATGCACCTTAATGGATGGTCACCCATCCACGAACCGACCGCGAAGTTTACCTTCGCGATCGACCCGTGCGGTTGTTATTATTTAGCCACGAGCCCCTCCCCATCAGGATAATAAGGTAGATTTATTCCACTACTTAAAAGATCTTGTCAATATTCCATACGCAAATAAAATATACAATATGAGATAGATAGGTATTTTATTGTTGTTAGGTAAACCATGCATAATCCAATCTCATACATACAAATCGTACTTTCAACTCATAAACATTAAAACGAAATATACAGACGAACAAATTGCTTATAAATATTCGGTAACGGAACGTGGATTTTTGTAAACAAAAACGTTCAATGCGATAAATTTATATATTCGTGGGTAAAAGCAAATACATTAAATGATAGTACATTTAGGGCGAGTTTTTTCACATCCAGTTGACGCACGCGTATACGTCAAAAATGGCGCTAACTATCGTCAAACCAAAAAAAGATTACAAAATTATTGCCTTGACACATCTCAAACAATAACGAGTACCTACGTAATCATTATTATTTGACGTACGTATGTTACGTTAACCAATCCTATGAAACAACTGGCCCGCGGTTTATTTATTAACGATGATTAGGGCCGAGTCACACCGGAATGGCAGCGACGCGGCGAGCACTTTCAGTGTGAAATAATTTTAAACTTTATCTACATACTTAAAAAATTGGCTTGGTTCTGTGCCAGCAGCGACGCAAGGCCGCTCGCGGCACCGCGGGCGGCTGCGCGCTCCTCACCCCTCGCCGCAACACTGAGCGCACCATTTCTCTGTAGTCTAAACTAGTCAAGAAGAGACTAGGCGCGTGGAGTCTGGAGGCGGCCTTGCGCGACCTCCAGACTCCACGCGCCACGCGACGCCGGGGGCCGCTTTCGTCGCCGCCCGCGGCTGCCGGCCGCTGCCATTCCGGTGTGACTCGGCCCTTAAAGTTAAGTGACGTTCAAACGTTAAAAATGTATGGTAAAACTGTCGCTAATCACTTTATGAATAAAGGGGTTAAAGATTGTGTCGTATAGGGGTAAGACAGGCGTTTCACTAACATTTCCAGCTACAGCTGGCCAAGAGTTTTTTTTATTATTATTAGCCATTTTTAGGTCCCACTGCTGGGAATAGGCCTCCTTAGAGTCCCTACTCTCTTTGCACCTCTCTCTCTGTCCACAGATTTAGTCTGCTTCAATAAAGATCACAACCGTTAACATACAGCAGCAGAAACAGCTGTCGGTTGCTTAGCGGTGGGCAGAGTACCTACGTGCTAAAAGAAAAAAAAGTACATGCTATATTATAATGGTACAGTTTTACCACACAACATGAAAAATCACCTACATGATAACCATCAGTCAAACCCATACAAATCCTACACCTAAATAAATGAAAAAAGGCAATAAATCGTTTAAAACACAGCACAAGCCGTAAAATTGTCGATAAAATTACCCATCTATGCGGGGTATCAATTTGCGCTGAACACAGCTATAAAAACCCTTCCATAGTTCTGTAACGAAATAGCACCATTTGTCTTGAAGGAACAATATCGTCTCAGTCCTACATATAAGCATGACGGAGTTGATGTGATCGGCGGGGCTACAACCTACAACCATTCGGTGATTGCTTTCTTGGTGAAAACAAGTGATTGGATGACCTTATTTTCGCTCACATAAATTGTTCTACATGACACGCTTTTTTATTATCCCACATGATGAGTTTTTATATATATAAGTAGCTTCTGTATGCGACTTCGTTCGCGTGATATTTCTTGTTGCTCCGACCCAGCTCGTCGCATCGTATCGCCTGCCCGCGCTATTACTTTGTTTCTGATATTTTTTTTGCTCGTCTCATAAATGTCTCAGCGTGATGTTAAGTAGCCTTCCTCAAAAATTTGGCTATCAAATGCAAGAAGAATTTTTTCAAAACCTACTAATTCCAGAGATTGGCGCGTTCAAACAAACAAAAAAGCCTTCCTCGAAAATTTGGCTATCAAATGCAAAAAGATTTTTTTAAATCCGACTATTTCCAGAGATTGGCGCGTTCAAACAAACAAAAAAACTCTACAGCTTTACTATTGGTATAGATAGCAAACAATTGTCGGTACGTGAACCAAATTAATTTTTGCAATTTACTTAAAAGTTAGAATCATCATGTTACTATGATTTCTTGCTAGTCACAGTGCCCTCAAAAATAAAGTAAACTATTCAAGAGTTTCCCTCGCCAATGTGTTTACAGTAGAGTTAGATTCTTTGGTGCCCATTTTTCATCCTAAACCCATTAGATGATAAGTCTTTAATCTTCCATTCAAAGTATAAATTACCTTAAGTGGCGATAACACAGATGATTCGGTCGTTTCGACTTAATAATGGCGTTGTAACTAGATGTTTTTAACAATTTATCGACCTAGCACCAAACTTACTTGGTAATTATTACTCACGTGATTGTTTTGGTATTCTTCGTTTAGTTTTAAGGCTTATTAGTCGATTCGCATGAATTTACGCCCGAAACAGGCGAATCATCACTTTTTATAGTATTTAACTCTTATCACTTCTGTGCGCTAGTGTAATTTTTTCTATACTTTAACAGAATAGAAAAAAATGGAATTTACACCAGTACTTGACATCTAGGTGTCAAAAAACGCTCTGTGTTTGGACAGTCTTTTTTTTGTGACCGTTCACAACTTTCTTAACAAACCAAAGCATTAACACCTTGTAAAATTATTATTGGTTGAATACTATATCACCGAGCAAAAGCGAACGAACATACGAAACAAAAGAACCAAGAAAACAAAAACTACGCAATAATTGACAAGCGGACGAAACAGCAAAAAAAAAAAATTGTCACGCCTTTCTGCAACAAACAAACAACTTATTTCCCGGCACGGTTAACAATGACAGATGTCAACCATAACCCTTGCTATACATTTACCTTCGCTACAAATGCGGAAAAAGATATTATTAAAGATACTACCTCTCATTTATCAACGTCTGGCTATCTTGGGTTAGAACGAGAGTTTTATTTTATGTAAGTACTAGCTGCACCCCGCGGTTTCACCCGCAAAAGTGTCGATCCCGTAGAAATATCGGGATAAAAAGCCTGTGTGTTAATACAGGGTGTCAGCTACCTCCATGCCAAATTTTATCAAAATTGGTCCAGCCGTTTGTGCGTAAAGAAGTAACAAATATACACACTCACGCCTTTATAATATTAGTGTGATAGTGTGATTATTTTGTTCACTGATTATAGTAGGATAAGCATGAAGATTTTTTTTTCGGATTCAGCTCATGCTATCATTCGAATAACAAAATTGGTTACCATGGTTACCTATCAACTGCTAGACTGTACACTGTTATTTTTAAATGGAACTTTAGAGCGAAAACAACAAAGGAAAAAAACTCGATTTTATTTTGCAGATAGCCGAATATTTTAATTAATGAAAAGCTCCTACTTAGTTCCTAGTTCAGTCAGTTGAGAACTTAATCTATTTTAAACAAAAAAGGTGTTATAAGGATCATGTAAAATAAAAAAAATGCATTTACTAAAAATCAAAATTCAGGTTTGAAAAATGTTTGGTCTCCCGCTTGTGCTCCAACCCGCACTAGGCCCACGGCCCACTCCCTCTCACTGGGAGAGGAGAGGCCTGTGTGACAACACTACTAAGCTGATTATACTATGCTTATTTCCACTCAATTACCTACATAAAAAAGCGTCATTCAATGAAAATCTCCAATCTAAAAATCAAGTAATCAGACATAAGACTTTTCACGTGCCTCTGCTAAAAAATTCAAAATGATCAGCGAAAGGGAAACCAATGAAAGTTGACAAATGATATTTTTTGTACCTGATTCGTTGAAGAATCCCGAATAAATCATGTTGCTTGTAAGCAACTGAAAGGATGACTTATGGAATTCTGAGGGATCTGAAAGGAATCTCTTTTGAGTCTGTTACCTTTGAAAGCTTTCATGTTTGGTAAAAGTGGATTATTTGTATGAGAGTCGAGTGAAAATGGCTCAGTACCGTTAGGTAATAGCGAATATCTTTTTCAGGCGCTGGTGTGGAATCCTGTTGCTCCCATATTTAAGTTGCTTATTTCACCACACTGGCTTGAGAGGCTTGTGGCTAAGTAATAACAGCCGCACGGGTCGATCGATCAGGTTAAGCTACGCTTGCCACGGTTGGTCAGTGGATGGGTGACCACCCTTACATACTAAGACCCCTCCGTACATCGGAAAGCACGCTAAGCCGTTGGTCCCGGCTGTTATTCGTGGATCTTTGACAGTCGTTACGGGTAGTCAGAAGCCCGAAAATCTGACAACCAGTTTTACCAAGGGGTATCGTATTACCCAGTAGCTGGGTTTTGGAGGTCAGATAGGCAGTCGCTCCATGTAAAATACTGGTATTCTGCTGCATCGGTTAGACTGAAAGCCGACCCCAACATATAAGTAGTTGGGAAAAGGCTAGGCAGATGATGATGATGATGGTAGCGGGGTCATTTAAAACGCTGCGATTCGTTGATAAACTAATGACGTGACAATATAAAACCATTAGGTTCTCATGTCATCAAAGATTAATGTGATAATGGTGTCGACATTTCCAAATGTGAACATAACGGTAGATTGTCATCGCATTATGGCTTGTCAATCAGACACAAGTATAACACGAACATTTTAGGTTAAGTCTGATACAAGTCAAGGCAAGGTTAGAATCTTTTACATACTAACAACACTTCTATATTCCCCAAAGGGTTAGGTCACAAAGGTGCACATTGTATTACACCCACATTTCGCTCATGTATCAGAGGGCGAGCTTATTGCAGAATGTTTTATGAGGAAGAAAGGATGCAGCTGAATACTAGTATTTTACATGGAGTGACTGCCTATCTGACCTCCACAACCCAGTTACTGGGTAATACGATACCCTTTGGTATGTGGTTGTCAGACTTTCGGGCTTCTGACTACCCGTAACGACTGTCAAAGATCCACGAATAACAGGTCACCCATCCACAGACTCGTGTAAGAAATTGAATTAAAAAAACACAAGAAAAAATATGATCATGGGCCAAACGCCTTAACCTTCAACAGTGATCAGAAATATGTCATCATGTTTGCTCGCAGCTGAGTGCTGAACTGAATTTGGCACACCCGTATTGTACACAAAGTTCTTGTTAAAATTTGTATTTTGTGTCTCACGATCTATAGCCGAAATAAATGTTATTCTTATTTTCTTTCTTTAATGAGATTGAAAAATGATCGTGCATCTTAAACCTAATCACGGTTCGCGATTTATTTACCAAACATGTAAACAAATATGAGTTTTTGGAAAAATTACTTTTTTGCCCACACAGTGGAACAAAAGCACTAAACTTTTGACCGTCCAAAGCATTCATACAGCCATTTCGTATAATTATATAGAACGAACTCGTAACAACCTTTGTATTTATTTATTATTGTACACACAATAAAATACACATTGAGATGTTACTAGTGATAAAGTATAAATGATTTTATTTCTGTAAGTAGGTTCGTAGTCGTACACACGGCTACACATCAAGCTATAGATAACCAGTATAAGCTGACTTCTGATTGTACAAAAAATCTATACAATGCGAGGTCAGCTAAAACTGGAAACGTATAGCTTGATGTGTAGCCGTGTGTACAAACAATTTTACAAGTTAAGCATATTAAAAAAAAAACTAGATGACGTCGGCGTTTCCTTCTGACTACTCTGAGACTCCGAGGTCACAGTCTCTTTTAAAGTCCAAACATAATCTTGGTCAAATCATAGTGAGCACCTACTTTCATTACCTGGTCGCAGGAGATGCGCTTGATTTGAACGTAGCTACGTTCAAATCACACAAAAAGTTCTTTCAATTCATGACATTTTTTACCCTTTTTAGGGTAACAAGGTGAATTTTCTCCTCTTGATAAAAATCCTCCAATCAGGACGCTAGTTCATCTGGCGCATTGCCAAAATAGGTCCTATGGGACCCCATTACTTTAAATTGAAGATCCCTATCTGCATTTTTTTGTTATGAATTTACCTGAACTACGCTATTTTGGCTAATGGGGAGATGGGGTACACCTGGTATATTCTACAAAAATCTCAGCGTGAAAAGTTAGGTGAAGTGGGCTGTCATTCCACTTGATACTATTAGCTAGGCATTGCTGCTTTTGACGGCTCAGTTCACCTAAGTTTTCAGGGTGAGATTTTTACAGAATAAATCGGCTGAAGTGGTACTTATTAGTTTAACGAAATATATAATAGGTACTTATATTTTGATCTGCATAATTGAAATGACAAAATTGATTTTGACACGCCCTGTTCATCACCGCGTCTCGGGGCGACCGTAGTCACAGACTCACAGCGACCGCAGTTTTGACAATTATCATGTAAAACTGTGGTCACAGCGACCATAGTCACGCGGTGCACGTAAAGCTGTAAGTCTCATTGCACTGGAGTGAAAACAGTTTAAATTCAAGCTCATTTGAATCTGTCTGAATCAATTACTGCGTTGCGGCGCGTCCTGACGCCACTCCTAATGTGCTTTGGCGCAATTTTACAATGCTGTACCGCGGAGAGTAATCTAGAATTCTCAACAAACCTGCGCTGCGATGCCTTCGGTATTCTACAGACGTTGGTGACAGTTTTCAATAACTAATACCAGCAAATAGACCGTCTGATTGTTTGACACCCAACAGCATAAAATAAAGTACCTATTACTTCAGTTTTTAACGTCTACGTTTTTTACATCGTTCCCACATAATTATAGCTAATTAGAAATTCAACACTAATGATGTTAGGTACATACTAATATTTTTGTAACAATATAATTTTTTAAAAGATTGTCCATGGAATTTCTTGCCTACTCTTCTCCAGAGGTACCTACTACGGTTTGGAATAGGCAACTAGCTTCATATTTTTTGACTGACCCACTCCTTGGCAATTCAAAAGTGCCTGTGAATGTTTTTTTTTTTTGTTGAGTTTAGTTGAAATTAATGCATTAAATTAACTCCACACTACAATGTATGAGATTACATCGTAAAACGATACATTTACGACCTTCATTAACCATTCATGACCAATCTACCTACAATGTTGATCACGGGCGCCATTTTAGATTGCTTAGAAATTGCTTAGAAACTGTGTTGGTATGGTCGTAAACAGGTAGGTAATCAATTTAGGTTTACTTTGTCTTTACTATAAAAATCTTATGTTCATTCAGCGAGAGACAACGCACAACATAAACAGCACAGATGAATTTTGCACAAAAGTTTCATATACGGGGTTATTGGTAAAACACTAACAACCTCTCAGGACTATATCACTAACGTCATAAAAAAACAACTTTTGTTCTATGACTTTTAATAATTCATCAGACTTTCGTACAAAAATAAAAATATATGAATCCAACGCTCTAAATGTTACGAACTCTACGCGAAGCAAAATAAAGCGATAGTTACGAGTAGGTACGAGTAGGTAAACAAACTGCCGGTGTTTATACTCCTACTTTTAATCATCTGCAGTAAAATGTCACTCCATAATAACTCATTTCGGACTGCGTTTAGACATAAGCATGTCAAATAATTTTCGTTTGTTACACTATTCTGTACTAGAAAAACAAGATTTGGTTGATAGCAGCGAAAAACCAAAAAGATGCCAATTTCAGTCATTTAAGTAACACATAAGCTGTCATTTTACAAAATGCAGCGGTGGGGAGCGGGGGTTAGATATAACAACGAAATGTTGAAGATTTGGTTTGTTTTTATTAAACGTATGAAGTTTTGTATAAAGTCATAGAACAAAAGTTGTTTTTTATGATGTTAGTAATACATTAGTCCTGGAAGGTTGTTAGTGTTTTACGAATAACCCTGTTTAACGACAATGAGCACTGAGAAAGTATGTTTGAAAATTCACCCCCAAAAGGAGTTAAATACGGGATAAAAGTTTGTATGGAAGTCCATCATTTTTGCCAATCGGAAACTACCTATATACTTACGGCTTGTTAATTAATATTTGAGCGGTATGTGCTGCACGGCAGAGCAAATGTCTGGGTGCGGAGCTTGGGGAATAGCCCGCACATGCGACTTATGGTAGCTGATGGCGGAAAACTGTGAAGTTTTAGTCAGTGGAATCTGATATAACCCTCCTTTCGCCCTAGACCCCAGATAGAGGAGTGGTAATACTCCTCTATCTGGGGTCAAGGGTACGTCAAGGGTAGGTCAAGGGTGGGCACAAGGAAAAAAGGGTAAAAGACATTCTCCTACAAAGAAAGAACAAGCCAAGTGGCTCAGATCAATTTATTTAAGTCGAATAAAACTTGTGAATTCATGTGAAAATAACAAATAAAGGATAAACTTAACACACTCTAAGGCTGTGAACACTACAGACCTATATTCAAGCCTGTCTTAAGTCAGACAAGGCTTTACCAAAGCAATAATGGTACGCTCACCGCAATAAAATGTGTTTTGTCGACGCGCGACGATAGGAAAAACTGAGTCTTACCAAGGGGTATTGTATTACCCAGTAACTGGGTTGTAAAAGTCTGATAGATAGTCGCTCCATGTTAAATACAGATAATCAGCAGAATCCGGTTAGACTGGAAGCCAACCCCGAAAAAGCTCGGCAGATGACGATGAGAAAGAACTGTTTTGACCAAGTCTGTGTACAGCCTTAATGTTCTCGTTATAACTTCCACCAACATTAAGCAAATGAGCTAAATAAATCTTCCGTAACGAGTTAAACCAAAACAACATACAGTTTTGTGAACCAATAAGAAAATTATAACTCAAACGGGAAGGAAAGTTTACGGTAATAAGGGTGGAACACACGCACATTTGCATGTAAAAGTTAAGGAATAAATAACGTTGGCTAACACCGATGTGTCAAGGACCTTATGTTATCGATACTTCGACAAAATTAGGGCCGAAAACCGATATATAAAAAGGCGCATTTTTTTATGTATAGTCTTCCTCGAGAATTAGGCTATCAAATGAAAATATCTTTTTTCTAATCCCACTGGCAGTTCCAGAGATTAGCGCGTAGAAACAAACAAACTTAATATAGATAGATTACAAAATTACCCCCTTACTAATAAACGTTGTATTATAGCGTCTGTATAGTTACACAACGCTTTGTCTTCTTCTTTCGAAAGTCAAATTACTGACTACTGAAAAAGAGAAATCTGTATGGAACTATTCATCTGGTATAATACGTTTATTAGTAAGGGATTATTAGTATACTTTGTTTAAGAACCTACACCAATTTCTCCATAATTTTTAAGTCGATGAATGTGATTATATTTTTCATAGCAAGTGTGATGGTGGTAAGCATTCTCTCACATTCATTGTGTTCATATTAGGCAGTTATGGTAGCGATGAGAGCAGCGGTGGCCTAGTGGTAAAGGCCGCGACTTACCTACGAGTTGTAGGTCGTAGGTTCGAACCCAGACAGGCGCTTTGCTTTGTGTAAATTATTTCATCACCAAATCACCACTGCTCTCAAAACGGTGAAGGAAAACATTGTGAGGAAACCGGCATGTCCTAGAACCAAAAATTCGAAGACATGTGACATCTCCAACCCGCACTGGGTCCGCGTGGTGGATTACGGTCCACACCTTCTCACTGAAAGGAGACCTGTGTCCCAGCTGTGGGAACATTACAGGCTGATAATGACGGTAGCGGTGTCATCCTGTGTGCCAACCTAAAACAAAAAAAAAAATCACTTAAAGAACATTCAAATAACTCATATGATTTTAAGTAAAAAACGCCTATCTTGAAAAAAATTTTCATAACAGTAAAACTAAAGTGCAGATTAGTTCGTCTCAAATAGGGTAATGTGTTACAGGCTTTTTATTGCGATCATTACTAAGCGATAGCGATACGGCTTCCTTATCGGGTATTTTGTCCTATCTCGCTTTTTGGCAAAACAATTTGGTTTTGTGTAATAGGTATCTTTTTGTATTGTATTTAAATGTGTAGTATTAAGTATTATTTATGTTAATAAGTTATATAAAAGTGGTTCTGTGTTATTGTTATGTATAAGTATATATAATTGTTATGTATAACTATAAATAATGTATAAGTTCCTTATTAGGGTAATTTAATATTGTAAGTATATAAATACCACACCATCGCATTATGTTAATCTTGTTATGATAGTTGTAAGGTAATTATAAATAAATAAATCTTACTTACATTAGTAGTTTTTAAGTATACACAAACCAACATCACGCTTTGTTTCCCTAAAGGGTTGGGCAGAGGTGTACCCGTCACTAGGTATAAGTATTTAAATCATAGTATTAGGTAAAGGGCGGTCCTATTGCCATCACAAGTGCACAAATCCATACCCCGGGCTGCTTCTAAGGAAAAAACCGGTCAAATGCGAGTCGGACTCGCGCACCGAGGGTTCCGTCATGATTCTAGGTCAACGGGAAGTACCCTTAAATTTAATATAATAACGTATAATCATTGACATTATATTACTAATCTTGTGGAGCACAACGTAACGTGCTTATTTTCTGCATTTTCATTCTAAAATAAATGAAATAACCAAACAAACGATGAGGGCGCCACTGCGCGGTCGGTGTCGTCACTACTGGGCAAAGGCCTCCCCCATATTCTTCCACCTTTCTTTGAACTGTGCCTTCTCCATTAAGTACCTTATATTATGTATAATTTATTTACCTACTTAGAATCATTTCACAACTAAAACCGAAACTACACCAACCCTCTATAATGACGTCGATCTTCAAGATGGCGACCTCACGACATAATTACTTCACGTCAAAGGTTTTTTAAAGACGTGAGGCGACGTGGTTTTCGTTTGATAAATGCCATGGTGCCGACTGAGCGTGTGTGGGGTGGAAATGTCTTTACTAATGTACTTTATTCTGCGTTCTTACGTAAGTTATGGAATATGCCAAGTATATAAGGAAAAAGAATTACCTACACGTCATCAAATGTATGGGAATTGTATGGATGAGTTACTGTATCTTTTGTGTATTCATATGAATCGTCCCTTCATATATCTACGATCGTCCCTCATTGTCACACAGGGCGTAAATTTTGTATTATGTAGATATTCTGTATATTGACAAATTTAGAAAACTCAATCTATGGTTTGCTTTTAGTGGACTTAATTCTGATTTCTTCTTCTTTTCAAAACGATCGTAATTTGTCTGTCTCTAAATATAACCAAATTTCATCAAAACAGTAGGGTGTAGGATATATTAATATTGCGGTTTACATTGAAGGTTACTAAAACAACAGCCTGCAGACCCTCATTACTTATGCGCCGATGTTTACGTTACCCCGTTTGAACGCAGGCCTGTGACGGAAGGTAAATATACAATGTGCATACAAAATAGTTTCATTGTAGTAGTAATGTTACATTAATTTGTAATACCTATGAATTTTTTAAACATATTTTCATTAGTTATTTATGCAACTGTTTTATAATAGGGGGTATTAAAACACGAACGTGTTCGCCTCGTGTGATAACAGACATGAGTGTTTTAATACCTAATTAGATATGTACAGTTGCATACAAGACTTTATCTACACCCATAATACGAATCCTACAAAATTGTTTCTAAAACCATAGTGTTTTGTACCTACAGCGTTGTAAGAACTCTATGAAAATTCATGGAAAGTTTTATTGCTGAGTATCTAATACAAAAAAAACGATGTATAGATAATAATAAAATTATTTATTGTAATAATTATTTACATTTTTTAAATTACGGCGCTGTGGTAGTGGCAATGTTCTTTTAATTCATAAACATACCACAAATTGTGTAGTGAGAATGTGGCTGTTTGATATGCAAAGGGATCGAAAAAGCAAAGGAGTTGCATAATGTAAGTACAATATTATTATAACACCCGTTTGGATGATAAGGTAGGTAGGTATAGTTACTATGACACTGGTTGTTTTAATGTTGGCAATAAGCTAACTGTTTCAGAAACTTTTATAGAGGATTTATAGCATGTGTATACTATAAACATATTCTTAACTGAAATTCAAAAACCATTACTTACTAACATTTTAGCACCCAACGTACCTATTATATTTTATTGCCCATCCCTTTTACGGCCACTTCGGGTTTATGTAAAAAATATCGTTCTCGCACTTATCTAAAAATTATTACCTACTACATGACATTTCTACTAACCCATACATACCTAGGATCGAGTTAAATCGAAAAAGGAAACGTCGGCCTTAGCCCCGCAGTGGCACAATGGAGACTGATTATTTATCCATACCTACTTAATTATAAATGCGAAAGTGTGTCTGTCTATACCTCGAGCCTATACATCGAGCACCGCCGGTGCGGCCAGTGCTGTGCTCGATGGACACCCCACCCGAAAGCAACTCGCCTAAATAAATCTTGGTGTTACCCGGTGGTTGGTGGTGGTTGATGGTTGTCTAGGGTAACACCAAGATATTTAGGCTCGAGATATTTAGGTTTAAATACCTCTTTAACATTCGGCATTAACAGCAAGAGTATCAAGCAGACTGTGCACACGCACAACAGTCTTCTTCAGCGACTAGTCTCATCGAAGTGGGGTGTTTCACCTGACGTTATGCGGACTACTGGACTGGCGCTATCTTTTTCTGCGGGAGAATTAAGGTTATCGGAATAACTTTTACACGTCATATTATAAAAAAAATAAGCTGGATGAGGAGGCGTGTGGTAAAGACCATCAAACTAAACAACTTTCTCCATGGGACTAACATCGTAAATCGCAAAAAAAAAAAAAAACTGCCGTCCCATACGTTTGGATCGAGTAGATTTTACACATACCTACTTACCGACTAGAATCGAAAATACAACTGTCCTATAGAATTTTCAAGTATTTTTTTACTAGTATCACCCATAGTAATAATTAAAATCTACCACATTGAATTAGTATTGCCATTCAACTTGGCAATGCTGCCAGTCTTCTGGGCACGTTTCCGGATGACAGCGATGCGGACGAGTACTTCGACGTCGAAGTTTCCTTTATTTGTATAGTTAGTCGGTAATCATTTAATTAGTACCCGTGTAAATAGTTGTGTTTTATAATGCGTATAAGCAATTGAATGTATACCTAATTAATAAAATTCGTAAATTTAATATTAAAAATAAATAAATATTATGTGCGAAACGACTATTTTCGCATTTAAAACCGTTCGAATTTGCGTTACGTTTACTTGCGCGTTCGCGTAAAGCCCCTAAGGTATCTCAGCTCTTACAAAACTGTATGAGAAAATGTAATAAAATTGAATTTTGTCGCCAACCATTGGTGCGGAGACTCGACTCAGTCAGGGAGTGGAGAGGTGAACGTAAATCTTATGACTCCTTTGAAATGGGGATGTTCACAGAATTGTATTATAAAGTTGGTAAATACAGTGGCAGGTTATGTTAAGGGAATGAGAAATTATGATTACCTCCTAAATCCAAACTTCCTAATCTATTAGTACATTAGTATAGTAGTTTATTATAGCATTACTTCAAGAATATAATTTTTTTGAAGTGAAAACTTCTTTAGGCGCTTTGGGCATTTTTTGAGATGGGAATAAACCATTGAACTCGAGCCACCGTTACCGTTAGCGACAGCGAGTGTTTTGTTTATAAAACTATTAAAAAAATACCCGCTTCGGATGTGTTCGGTTGTGCTCGAGATGAACTCGGTTTTAATGTATATCCGATTATGTCAGTGAGTGATGGCAAAGTATTAGGTTTGTGTTTTGTTTTCACTTCTGTCGGCACTCCCGGTGTGCCACTGTTTTTTTTATTTAGCTTTATTTACAAGTTATTAATAATTTTATTGTATTAGCATAAGGTTCAAATGGTCTCAATAAAAACCATTTATACAGACGTTTACTTTATTATTTCCCTTTTACGACAATTCTCATTTTCTCAATATAGATAGGTGAAAAAATATTACAATATCTGCGATCCCCAGACAGTCATCAAAATGATAAATACTATAATTAACATACCGCATTAAAGTAATCACCAATTTTGATCTACAGCACATTGTTTTTGGAACCATTGTGCTTATACCACGCACTGTTATCAGTTTTAATTAAAATTTGTATGAAAGAGACCCTGATTCAATGGCCAGTTAAAATTATTATAGCAGCAGCTGATTTTATTAATAAAGGCTTTTGAAGAAGGCCCTCTGAAAGAACCTCGTTGACGTCAGAGGGGCAATTCTCGTAATTTTAAGGACGTTCACAATCCAATCTCAGTCTCAATCTGTTTAAAATACCGTTAAAATTTCAATATTTTTGATAAGTTTTTAACATTGATTGTCGCTGAGATGAGATTGCGACTAGATTTTGAACGTTTTTAGGTACGGGAATCGGCCTTCAGATCTAGGTACCTATATTAAAGTTAAGAAGTTGTAAGATTTTGTTGCTTAGTAAAGGTTTTTGAAGCTTTTCAGGAATTTTTATTATTATATAAAGTTGAAAGCAATATTTAAAGCTATTCAATGTACCTAATTGGATGGTTTGTCAGCCGACAATATTATAAAAGATTCATAGGCCTGCAATTTGATTTAAAAAATTTCGATTCTGTGATTTATCGACATTCATCATTTTTAGGGTTCCGTACTAAGGCTCCGTCCGTCCATCCGTCTGTTATAGGGCTGTATTTTTTGAACCGTAATAGGTAGACAATTCATTAAATAATAAATAATTATATTGTGTTAAATATTGTACGGTGATACGAAACCCTTTGTGTGCTAGACATACTCGCACTTGGCCGCTTTATAATGAACCATTGTGGTAAGGATCGAACTTCGATTTCTCACCATTCTTTGTATGTAAAACATTTCTTTCGTAAGACATTTTATTCATGTTAACCATTTTCATACAATACAAAATGAATTACGATTTAAGCCAATAAGAAAATACTTATACAGTCCTTTCAAATGAACCTTATTGTAATGAGAATACAGATCACTGTGATTTTGATAGACTTTTTGGGATGCATGAAGAAGCCTCCTCGTGTAGCGCTGTTTGTTCCGCCAGTTACTCAACTGAACGCTCGCGCTCAGCGCATCCTGGACAGTCACACCCAACACCTTATTTGCGTTCTCTCCTTGCGGTGGTAGGGCTAACGCCCACCTGGCCGAAGTCTGGCGTCAAGCAGCCTGCTGTGTTTCGTCGATGCGTAGGAGTTCCAGTGCCTTAGGCATCTTCTGGGCACGCTCGTTCCATCATAGACCTCGTCCATCGCTTTCCATCAGTCGTGACCGAGGTCAAAAGCGGGCCATTCAGCAATAAAAAATAAAAGACTTGTCCGTAGCAACAACCTAACATCAACCTAATAGTCACGTGAATAAGGATCACTATAATTTTAATAGTGATTTTAGAGAGAAAAAGTACATTTGCTTAGCAGATGACGGACAACTTTTTTCCTGCCTCCTATTTGTTACCTGCCTGAAAAAAAGGAACTAAAAGTCGACATTCCGACTAAGTTTAAAAATAAGGCGTAAAACTCGAACAATACAAACTTGTAACAACAAATGGAAGGCTACAACAACTTCGAAACGTACATTTAACTTTAAATATATTACCAAGATTTTTAAAAGCGAAATAAAATATCTTTTAACTTTGTGAAGACAGGCAGTCTTCACAAAGTCTAAAAATATTTCATTTCGCTGAAGAATTGTGGCAATGTTATAAATTATACAGCCACTTTCAAACTCAAAAGTCAGCGACTTTTTATTCAAATAGCGCCCTAATTGCGCAACACACTTTACAATCGCAATTCGAGGGTTTTGGATGAAATTCCTAATCCATTGCTTCATAGGTTTGAATAATTCGTCTGCTCAATAACGTGAATTACGCAATGAACGTGGTTGAACTGTCAATGAAAGGCATTTCGATCGATTGCCATTATACAGGGTGGCATGGACATCCCGTTACCATGGATTCAGGACATGATTCTGAACATCCCAGGGATTCAATTTTTCGTCGGTTATTAAAAAATTATTTGCTGTTCGATAAATTTTGACCGCGTAGGTATTACACTTCTCTATGAAACAGCAGATTTTCTTTTTCGATAACCAACGAAGACCTCAGACCAAATAAAAAACCAAGACAGAGCGCTGAGAAAGTTAACAGTGAAGCATGCCAATACTACACCTCCGCTCAGTGCATACACGCTCACACGCACACATTTACAATCAAACTACACCTCACTAAGTGCACGCATTTTTACGAAACCGGCTTCACTTTACTGTTGACAGCCCTCTGTCTTGGTTTTTTTATTTTCTGGTCTGAGACGGAGACATTTAACTTCGGTTCAGGATCATGTGCAGAATTCATGGACCGTGCCACCTTGTATGCGCCTTATGCAATAACCCCGCACGCCTTAAACCACTATTTTCTTACTGTACATTTTAAGTTACGGTTCAATCAAATTGATCGATTTTAACCCCTTTGACAAAAACTTTAATAAGCAACGTTGCTTAAAGTTAAGTAATATTAAAGTCTGCTTAGCCATACATTTTTAAGTGTCCTTACTTTGAGCAACTTTGTAAAATGGGGGTGAACCGTTAATCGATGTGATTCACTTAAATGTTTACACCATTCAATTTAGTTGTGTCATCAAAGTTAAAGAAAATAAAAAAATAAAGAAAATTTGTTTATTTTGCACACACTAACCCCATATTACAAAAAGGCATAAAATACATACAAAGTAGCCAAAACCCTCGCGGTAATAGTGAACAATGTTATTTCGGTGTTACTTATCTTAAGGATATTGTGTTCAAACTCATCCTAGTCACTTATTTCCTTTCCAAAGCTATCAACCGGTAAATATACACTACAGATATATCTACCTACCTATCTACATTTTCGTCACTTCCCGTCACGTCTCCAATATTTTTCCGAGCACATTTTTCTCCACATTGCTCTTATCTCACCAGTTTTGGCAACATATCCACTGGACATTCGAAAGGCAATTTGTTCTTTCTCAAAACACTGAGTGGGCACATTCGTGCATCGTTATTTGCGACACACCAGGGAGTGGCCGCCTGTCCCTGCTAGTTCTTGTCCGTAAGGCCCCATTTACGGCCTTGAGCGATGAGACTTACGTCAGGCTCCGTTCACAGCCTCGAACGATGCGACTTGCGTCAGACCCCGTTCACGACGTCCCCGCATCCTATTCGTCGCGCGAGTACGTGATTGACGCGTTCATATGTCATTTATTGTTCGGAAAACCGGAAAGCGCTCTCTATTGGCGCGACCACCCGTTTAGGTTCATCGAACAAAAGGTGACATTTGAACGCACAGATCGCGTATTTACGACAGCATCGCTTTTAAAAAGGACGGCTGACGGATGCGACTTGCGACGAGACTTGCGTCAGGCTATCTTCAGGGCCTGGAGCGACTTGTGTCAGGCCCCGTTCAGGTCTCGAGCGATGTGACTTGCGTCAAGCGGTGCGTGCGTCACCTGTTTCCATCCGTCGCTCCGCAAGTCATGTCGCGGTGACTCGTGGCATGCTCTAAACAACTTCTTTCATTTGTTTTCTCCGCATTTGCTGTCACAAATCGCCTGTCGCTTGGGCGTGTACTGGTGGCCACGGGGCAAAGACCATTTCAAATGTCTACGTCCAGAGTTCCAGTCCCAAACGGGTAACTTCCTTTTCCCCATTTTTTTCCTGTCTGCAAAGTGCAACGTTGCCTAAGTTTGTTCAGTGTTTATTCCATAAAGCCCGTCATAGCCCGTCTTCAGAGTTAGTTTGGAAAATGTCTTTGAAGCTTTTAAGACATTTTAAGTTGATAAAATAAAAAATATTCTTTCGAGCTGAGCTAAGCTGATTAACGTTTTTCAGTTTTATCAAGAGATTACAGATTTAAGGTTGTCGGGATGATTAATTTTGTCGAGATATTTTCGGGTCTTTAAAATATCCTTGAATAAGTTAATAGTTATGATCATAATCTTTGTGACAGTTAAAGTAAATGAAAATGTAGGTTATCAATAGGTTTATTTATTTCTAACACACTTCACTTATTTTGCAATTTAACACTTAAATATATACATATACCTATATATAATATACAAGTATATAATTAAAAAAGCAAAAAAAGAAAAAGGCTTATGGGCATCAAAAAATTAGATAAAGACGAACATTGCTGTTAAATAGAACATTATGATTACTTGTTATATCTGGGTTTGTCCTGTTGTTCTGATGACAATGTTATCAAGATAATTTATCCATTAGTACTCCAGACCATATTTCGGTCATGACAGCCAATCCTAAAGGAGACTAGCCTTCGGTACGGGAGTTATACACATAGTGAACAACTACTGACCCGATAGATGTTATGTCTTAATTTCAATGATTTATGCTCACTCAGCATTCATATCACTTTCAGTTTTTCCAGAACTTTACAGGTATATGGGTAACTTTTTAATTTTTAAATTACTGTATTCGGACTATTAACAAACATTAAAAAGAAACAAATCTGTTCAGCCGTTCCCTGGTCCTGCGCATACCAACCACCAGCGTTTACTTAATTGTTATTTTATTATTAACGGTAGATATTGTGGGTTCTTGTATAAAAATACTATAAAACAAAGAACAACATCATTATAATTGTTACGATCGATTGTTTTACCGCTCACAATGTTCTGCTCCATAAATAAGTGTCTTATAAGTAAGAACGGTTGTAAAACATTATTTTTAAATTATTATGATTCGGTTATAAAAACTTGTCGGGACGATCATAAAAAATTAACGTAGCCCATGGATTGCCGGCTTAAAAGTCTCATATGCCTAAAATTTTATTTTCAAATTATTTTGTTACGACTTTCTTGTTGTTAAGAAAGAAAATATATTTACGGCACAGGATAGCCTCTAGCACAAGTGAAGGTCATCGTATTAGTGGTTCATTAGCTTCAATATCATTAGGATCGTGCCAGAATATAGCAGTTCATCTCGTGGACGTGGTAGGACAGCGGCTCGCCTAACATCACCTGTCACCGGAGGACAGACGCCACGCAACCACCGATGCACCGCCGCTCTGCTATTGACTGTCACCAGCCAGTGTCACTTATAACCGACTTTTACGGTGATTCCCGTCACTCAACAAATTCTGCAAAATAAACACAACAACGTGTATGTATTCTAAAAAAAGAAAATGTTATAATTACTTACCGAGTCCTAAACAAATAGGTACAATTATAACAGAAGGTACAGTACTTCAATTCAAAACCTAAAAACAACGTCCAAATCTCTGAGACCACATACCAAATGCTAACTTTCTTGTTCCACGATATAGTATTATGAGCTGTCTAATTAACTTAACACCTGGTTAACTAATTCTGTGTAATTATAGAACTACGCTTCGTCCTGCAAAAGTCAGCTGAACTAATCGGCTTTGCAGCGGGAACTAATAACGGAAGCGCTATAAAGCGCTAGAGCGTACGCTGTGCATAAAAATGGCATGCGACATCGGAAGTATGCTGTACAAAATGCCAACAGCATGGATGGAGAATTTTTATTAAAATAGTGATAGAAGGTATTCAATGTTTTTGCGTCTTTATTTTAAAAAGACTGTTGCCAACGTTCAGAATAGAAATTAGGTATAGTTGCTCAGCAAAAATAGTTACATAAAAACAATTATTTGACTTTTTTACCACAGCCTCGTCGATGTCATTGACAGAATCCCAGATAACCACATTGTCAGCCTTTAATGTTCCCACTGCTGGGACAAAGGCCTCCTCTCTGTGAGAGGGAGTGGCCTAGTGCGGGTTGGAATGTCTTCGAATTTTTGGTTCTAGGACATGCTGATAATTGTTTTTTTTATTACATTGTATTTGCTTCTTTTTGTTAAGACGAGAGTTCTGTAACAGATAAAATGTACCTTACTTAGTAATTTAATAATAAAATGTGTCTTTTTCCCACAAACGGTTCCGGAATGACTTCGACGAAATCGGTTCACCAATAAACCGTTTCGAAAATGGACCTATAACATAAGTACACATCGACATTTTTACGCCGAGTCTAACGATCGCCAACCGATGCCATCAATTTCGATATCTCCCATCGCAACTCGGAAACTAAAAAGAGAAAAATTGTGCAAACGTGCCGAATGCCAAAAACTAGGAAAGTATCAACTACCCGCAACTTCAGCCGGGGTGTAGTTGTGACTGAAATGTTGAAAAACCGACCAAGTGTAATACGGACTCACGAAGTATGGGTTCTGTACCACACAACACTTCATAATGTACCTATCTAGATATCTGTTAAAAAAGCCATGTGAAAATTATTTTTTATGATGGTTGTGACCTTATTAGTGATGTTCTCCAGAAAGGTTTGGTGCGTAATACCACAGATTACTAAATAGTTACTTCGGTAATACTCGGAACCGACGACGTGCGTGTATGACCAAAGGGGCAATTCTGAGTTATCATGAATCATGATCATGCTGATATAGTATTTTGGCCTCGTATAGGACTTTCTGTTTCATTTTTCCTTTTTTTATTTAATTAGTTTTTTTTTTATTTTTGGCTGTTGAGTTTGTGATCTTCTTGTACGAGTCGCAATAAATGCATTTTCTTTCTTTCTTTCTTTAATTCACTCTGTCAAAAATATCTCTAATTTCCCTACATTGTTGATACGTTTTTGACATTTGTTTGTCACCGAGTTTAGACTGCAACTAGATTTTGAACGTTTTAAATTACGATAATTGGCAATCTGATGTATGAACATAAACGAGGGAAAAGGAGTATGTAAGGATCGTCGCAGGTGGTGTTCTGTAGTTTCTGCCAACCCGCATGGGAAGAAAGCGCGAGTTTATGTACAGACGCCAGCATATCAAGCTACTGCAATCTGTAAAATTTTTGTAATTGACTTTCAACTTTATCGCTAAGGCATTAGGTTCAAAGTTGATTGGGAAAATTTTACAGTTTCGGATAGCTTGATGTGCTAGCGACTGTACGTGTGTAAAATGATTTTCTTTCTCGAGGTTTTGTTTTGTGGGTAATATACTCCCTTTAGTTTGGACTTTTTTACATATTTTTCCTCTTAGCAGCCCTAGTCACACGAGTTTTGTGAAATTTTCAGGAGTCTACCTGGCCTTGTAACGGTTTAACAGCCCTGTCTGTGACAGACAGTCGACCGCGACGTAGGCTCAGTAATAGGGTCCCGTTGTCCCTTTTGTGTACGGAACCCTGAAAGTATCGGAGAGCAAGCCCAGTCGATATTTTGTGCTCCAAATTAATAGGACGTGCTTCTCAACTGGTGTAAACGAGCGAACTTTAACGTTCGCTGTAGTAATATTTTATAGATACAATTTTGTAGAGTCGGAAAAAAGGGAGTAGTTTTCTTTTAGATGGTAAGTATTGCTTTACAGATTTCTCGTTGGCCTAGTTATGTATGGTCTGATCTCAAATAAATATTGAAAAAGTAAATTCAACTCTTTATTAAGGCGCAGATATACGACTTCTAGTAATTTTAAATTCAACATCACGTCTAATCGACCGGACTGATTTCTTTGAAAAAAATAAATGTTAAACTAGACCATTTGCTTCGTAATTTGATATGTGAATATTTGCAATTATAATTTTTTAACATAGTGTAATTAATTTGTAAAGTAATGTCTACCGCGGACATAAAAACGATAATCACGCAAACACTATCGGGTGTATTTTTATAAACTTTCAGCATAGAAAAGACAATTTAATTCCCCGAATTTTAGTATACGGTTTTTATTTGTTTGGTGTTTGATAAATTGAAATTGAAATTGAAATTGAAATTGAAAAAAAACAATAGATGATTGTTTCATATTTTGCAATAAATTACCAGCGTTGTGTCATCGCGCTTCTCTTTCTTTTCTATGCAGTCCGACAGTGACCGCGTTTTAGGTCATGTAGTCGCCTTAACTAATTTCCGAGTTAAAGACTCATGAATACACGTGAGGCACGGGGGGGTATTAAACCGCCAAACTCCAAACTCCGGACTGTTACTAAGAAATTTCTCATGGAAAACTCAATAACACTTTGTCCGACCTGGGAATTGAACCCAGGACCCCACGCTCATCAGTCGCGCTTGTAACCACGAGGCCAACGGGGCAGTGTATTATTATATTAACTATTAATAATCGGATAACCATAATAATTACTAAAAAAATAATAGTAATTATAATCATAATTACTAAAAAAATAGGTAGGTACCTACAAAATATAATCCCCGATCATAATATTTATCTACAGTCGGCAGCGAAGCCTACTGCCGGCAACGAGTATTTTTTCCTTACAGTGTAATTTGTTGTAAGGTCGCTCACAATTAATTAGACTGTAATAAAAAAATACCCGCAGTAATGTGTTCTATGTAATGTGTATGTTCTAAATGCTCATGTAATGACTATACTTTGGTCAAGGTACCAAGATAACATCCACCCCACCCGCCACCTGCCCACAGAATAATAAAAAAAATTATGAATAAAAGTGTTTTATTAAAAAAAAATAAAAAACAAGTAGGTAAGCAAAACAAGTCTTACAAGCAAAGAATAGAATAGCATTTATTTGCAAATATGGGTAATGCATAAGTAGATAGTAGTAGGTATTATTTCACCATTCGGCATGCAAACATTTTCATTATACAAAATTGTTAAGATTTAAATTCTCATTAAAAAATTAAATTAATATTATATATAACTAGCTGCGCCCCGCGGTTTCACCCGCATAAGTTTCGATCCCGTGGGAATATCGGGATAAAAAGTATCCTATGTGTCAATCCGGGTTAAAAACTATCTGTGCGCCAAATTTCATCCAAATCCGTTCAGTAGTTTTTGGGTGAAAGAGTAACAAACATCCATCCATCCATCCATCCTCACAAACTTTCGCATTTATAATATTACTAGCTTCTGCCCGCGGCTTCGCCCGCGTGGATATCGGAAATTATCCCACGGGACAGTACCGATGAAGTAGCCCATGTCCTTCCCTAGGATGCTATCTATCTCCTTGCCAAATTTTGTCGAAATCCGTCCAGTGGTTTAGGTGTAAAAAGGTAACATACAGGAAGAGGTACTTTCGATATGGCTCACTATTTTGGGCTTCCACATAAAAGGTAGATAATTATGCTGTCGCGGACATTTATTTAGAACTGTTTAAGAAAAACAGTCCCACGATACATTATATTAGTGTAACAACAGCGCATCTGCGGGATTCAGCCCTAGTAAAGGTTTCTGTGGGTCTATGGGACGCCATGTAAGTCGCCTGCTGCTGACGTCGAGCTTGTGACTGTTCTGGTGTCTCCGCAGCCCGTTGTGACACCACTATACTCAGCATGCTGTTGACGCCGATCTTGGGGCTGTTCCAGTGTTTCTGCAGCCCGTTGAGACACCAGATACTAAGTCTGCTGTTGACGCTGATCTTGGGACTATTCCGGTGTCTCCGCAGCCCTTTGAGACACCAGATACTCAACATGCTATTGATGCCGATCTTGGGACTGTTCCTGTGTTTATGCAGCCTGTTGAGACACCAGATACTCAGCATGCTATTGATGCCGATCTTGGGACTGTTCTGGTGTTTCTGCAGCCCGTTGAGACACCAGATACTCAGCATGCCGTTGACGTCTAGGTTGACACTGTTCTGAAGTTTCAGCAGCTCGTTGAAATGCCAGATACTCAGCGTGTTGTTGACGATAATCTTGGAACTGTTCTGGTGTCTGTCTCAGTAGCTCTGTGTGCGCCTCACGCACCGCCTGCTCAAACCTTCGCAGCTCAGTTTGTTGAGACGTCTCGTTAAGTCTAGCTATTTTTATAGCTCGAGCTTTATTAGAGCTTTATGAAATATATATGTTAGACTTACGCTTTTGAGTCATTATTGTAAGTACTATTTAAAAAATCACAAAATCCGTAGTAATTTTCAAACTAACTAAAACAATTCCATTAGCTAATTATGAGGAAAACGAATCTATGTTCTTCCTACTTACAACACAACCTAAACCTAAAACTATACGTTAATTTTAAACTAACAAAAAAAAAAAAAACAATTGTAATAATCTAAGTAATGAAATGTGATTTAATATTTCTTTTTAAAATATCATCTGCCTAGCCTTTTCCCAACTATGTTAGGGTCGGCTTCCAGTCTAATCGGATGCAGCTGATTACCAGTATTTTATGTAGGACGACTGCCTATCTGACCTCCACAATCCAGTTACTGGGTAATACGATACCCCTTGGTGAGACTGGTTGTCAGACTTTTAGGGGTTCCGACGACCCGTAGCGACTGTAGAAGAAAATATCCACGAATGGCAGCTGGGACCAACATCTTAACGTGCTTTCCGAGGCACGGAGGGGTCTCGGTATGTAAAGATGGTCATCCATCCACAGACCAACCGTGGCAAGCGTAGCTTAACCTGACCAATCGACCTGTGCGGCTGTTATTATTTAATTACGGGCCCCTCGGGCCCTTCTTAAAATATACTACCTAAAAATTATAATTACGCCTACTCATTCATTTCATTTTGGCAGTTCAACAACATTCATTGCGTTATTTATTTACGTTGTTGAGCAGAAATTTTTTCGAACATATACAGGTAAAGCGATGGATTAGCGATATCCTTCAAAATGATTCAGATTGAGATTGATACTGTGATAGGTACGCAATACGTATTATAAAAGTGCTCTGTGCCTCACGCGTCTGCCTGCCCGCGTTCGGGACCGCCGCGCCGCGCCGCCGCGTCGCCAATTCCTATGGCGCTCTACCTCAGGTCAATCTTATCGTGATAACTTTTAAAGAATTTGTCCAAATTGCTTGGTGTAAAAGACAAAGTTTATCTACATTAAATACCGAAAGCGATAAATGTATTAATTTTCATAAGAATTAACTAAGTACCCTAAAACGTGCATTGTAAAAAAAGTATCCGATTTAAATGTATTTATGGATCACTATTTTGGATATAATGGCTTCCACATAAAAGGTAGATATATGCTGTCGCGGACTTTTATTTAGAACTATTTAAGACAAACAGTCCCACGATACATTATCTTCGTGTAGCTGTAACGGTTTAGGCAGCGCACGCCAAGATAGCTTTCAGAGGGCAGGATTTTTTCCGACTTACTTGATACTTATCGTATGGGCAAAAAAAAAAATTACACAAAATCTTTATAAATTGTAGCCTATGTGTTATTCTGATGTATAAGCTATATTACTGTGAAGTTTCATCGAAATCCGTTCAGTAGTTTTTGCGTGAAAGAGTAACAAACATCCATCCTTACAAACTTTCGCGTTTATAATATTATATTAGTAGGATAATAAATATTAAAATTCAAATTGTCATTAAAACATTAACTTCATTATTACATTCAATAACAAAAACTATTAAAATTCAAATTGTCATTAAAACATTAACTTAATTATACACTTTACCTACACTAAATAAAATGGTCACGATACAATCTTATTACAATGTTCTCTTTTCTGCTGGTATTAGCTATTAAACATGTATTATTATATTTATACTTAAAGTGACTGTTCATATTAAGCTAAATTCCCATACAAAGTGGAAAATGTCTGTGTGTGTGTGGACAAACAACTCATTACTGTGAGCCTCGGGGATGACGTCATAATTGGCTCTACCACGAAAATATAGAAACATTCACGAAAATCCAAAATATTTTTTTATTTGGCAAATTATGAGAGCTGCCCAAAAAGATGCCTCAAAAGGCTGAGTGAAGCCGCTTCAGGCGAGGAGGGCCTTAATCAAAACATATAAACTCGGGAGGCATAGGGCGTAAAAATATGGACTAGGATTTATTTGGTAGAAATATCGTAACCTAAAATGTTAAGAATGCCTTCAGGCCTTTTGCCCTTAGAATACATTTCTTTATGAAAACTAGAATAATAAATCAGTTTTTACATAAGGTAGGTAAGTTGTAGGTACCTACATTTCTTTTTTGAAACTACAGTAGAGAGCTTCGTGAACTTGAACGAATGATACGAAAATGATCGATAGTCAACTAGCTGGCTCGTTCTTTGGCCAAAGAATTGCCATTCAACGTAGCAATGCTGCCAATCTTCGGGGCACGTGTGGATGACAGCGATGCGGACGTACTTCGACGCTTAAGTATCCTTTTGTTATTGTATTTATTTGTATAGTCGGTCATTTAATAGCGGGACGTTACCAAAATAGCCTATCTTCAATAATATGATTTTTCATGAAATTGATAATACTTAGGTATAAAATAAAAATAATATGAGTAGGCAACTAACTCATGCGAGTATTGTGCAACATAAACACACAACTGAAACTTGATTTTGTTCTGGTTTTATGCGCCCCCTTAATTTAGTACCTTCCTATAACTGTAATTAGTTGCATTAAATATTGCATATTATAATCGTTTTAATCTTCTTAATATATATAAATTACGTGTCACGATGTTTGTCCGCGATGGACTCCTAAACTACTTAACCGATTTTAATCAAGTTTGTACACCGTGTGCAGTTTGATCCAACTTGAAAGATAGGATAGAAATAAAAAAATTACAAAAACGTTAGCCACAGCAACGCGTGGCCGGGTCAGCTAGTATAATATATGAAATAAATTCGGGTATATTCAACCACATCAAATATCCATATCAGATTGGGATGAAATTGTCAAATTCGTTTGTTCTTACGAAGTTCTTGTTCCCTCGACCCACCCCGTCGCATCGCATCGCCTGCCCGCGCTTACTTCGTTTTCGCTTAGCGATCATTTCGACTTTTATCTTTTTGCTCGGCTCCAAGGGCTTCGCGTGATATTAAATAGCCTATAGCCTTCCTCAAAAATTAGGCTAACAAATGCAAAAAATAATTTTACAAATCCGACTCCTAGTTCTGGAGATTAGCGCGTTGAAACCAACAAACTCTTCAGCTTTATTTATGTATAGATAGAACACGGATATTTTGTGTAATACAATCTGACAATTTCATCCCAATCTCCTTTTTTATGTATTTCTCTCCCAATTTACTTCCAAACAGATACCAAAAATTCAACGATATTATTTAAATACCGCATCAGAGAATTTACTTCCAAATGTTTATATCAGGGGGTAAAGAAGGGCAGCGGGATTGTCCGAAAGGGTTACCGCTACCCCGGAACATAAAGAGCTAAGGAAGGAACATGGATGGGTTTTAGTCAGTAAGAGTCTTCTGACACGGAAGGAATTCCGCTCCACCCAGAGCGGGAGGGGTCATTTGATGATTTCCCATCCTTAAAAAAAAGGCAGGCCGAGGGAGGGGTGAGGGGCAACGGTGGACGAAAAGACGTAAGCTCGGGGACGACGATCCGTCGCACTCACCGCGGTTCGTGACCTTGTCCGAGTGTGCGTTTCAGCAGGGAGTTTCATACAAAGAATACTGAATGGCTCGAGTTGATACGGTAACGATCCCTCTCCGATTTGATACGTGTGCCCTTTAGCCAGCACATACGGAACTGCAAGCAACTAAGTTTGACCTGATTACATGTTATTGCTTAAGTTATGACCATATGTTACTCGCTATCGACCTCGAAGGGGCTTAAGTTTTAACAGCTCCCGAGTCATTAAGCGATACCTGCAGTTTATAGGGTAACTTAATCAGCTTAATGGACGATTAAGTTTACAGTAAAATTGAAACTTACCCTTGTAGTAAATTGTAAATGAGGCTCTCAAGATGTACAGTCGACGACACATGGTTGGAAACGCTTTGACTTTGACCTGACCTGGGAAAATACGAAATTTTAATAGAATACAAGGCCAGCTTACACTGGTTTTGTTACCACTACCACAGATAATATAATACTCCACCACTACTAACCAAGTGATAGTGCTGAGTTTGAGTTCTTGGAATCGATTCCCAGGTTGGGTTAACTTTTATAATATTTTTCTATTGAATTTCTCAGTAGCAGCCTGAAGTCTGGATTTGTGCCCAGTTAATCGCAATAAGCTCACCACCACAGATATAGATAAAATCGATTCAAAGATGCCGCTGCGTACGGCACCCGTCTTGCCACGCTCACCCGGCCTGCATACCTACTCAGGACTGAGCGCGAAAGTGGTGGCTTAAATTTTTTTTCCGTAAGCTGGGTAGTTGCTCTTGCGTTATCTAGGTGTATCTATATCAGTGCTCACAGCCTATTATTTCATGGGACTTAAATTGCTTAACTGGCAAAATGTAGCTGTACTCTGTCCAACCCTTCGGGGAAACAAGGTGTGCTGTTATGACGTGCAGTACTTTATGTGACTGGGACTCGCGAAAAAAACGTGTGCATTTCTGTCAGTGGGACAATCGGCCATGTTCGTTAAGTGTCTATTTTCGGCGGATGACAGTTGAGTGGAGTAGATAGTTACCTACATAAAAAAACCGGTCAAGTGCGAGTTGAACTCGCGTGGAGAGAGTTCCGTACGATGAATATTTTATCTACCATTTTTTTTTAAAGAACGTGACACCGACATTCCAACTGAAAATGTAAGTTTGTACGCACAATATTGAGAGATTTACCATGTTTTTTCAAGATCATAGACTTCTTATTAATTTTCCTGTAATCTAACTAACTATAGAACTATTTTCTGTATTTTTTTCAAAATTTTAGGCTAAGTAGTTTCGGAGATAAGGGTAAATTTCCGTCTATTGTCTTAAATAACTTTAATACAATTTACTTTAAAATTATGAAAAAAATATATTTGATATGTCTCACGGTACAGATTGCGAAACTTTTTTTTTAAATTGTCTATTTACCCCTCAAAAATGACTTCCATTTTCAAAACTCATTTCTGTCTGTGTTTGGGTCATAGAGATTCATATGTGTACCAAATTTCAACGTAATCGGTCCATAAGATTCGGAGCAAATTGGCTGTGACAGACGGACAGACAGACAGACAGACAGACACACGAGTGATCCTATAAGGGTTCCGTTTTGTCCTTTTGAGGTACGGAACCCTAAAAAGAAGTCCTTGTGATCTCCTTTTTAAAGAAAAATTAAGCTTTTATTTAATAAATAAACTGCTGAAATAATTCTTTAAACATAAAATGAAATAAGATTGCAATTTTCTAGACGATAAACTCTAAAAAGTCATTTCAGAAATATGAGTGCCTAGATGCTCCGGTGCACTTTTTATGGATTTTTATGTATAAAACTCAACAGTGGCCTATATTATTTTTAAAGCTTTTAAATTGCTTATAATTCTTGAAGAAAAACCAACAAAGAATCAAAGCCATGCACTTGCTAACCAACAAGTACTCCTTTTAAGTAAAACGGCGCTTATACTTGAAGAAAAATTTCAGACGAGAGGAAATCAACTTAACTTTTAACTTGCTAATAAAAACAGTGTTATTTTAGGTTTCTGAATGCACTGAATAATAGTGAAGGAAAAATAATTGCGTAACACACTATCGGTAGCAATGGGTTTAATTTTGACAGTTCAACAACATTCATTGCGTTGTTTACGTTGTTAAGAAGATATATTTTTCGAACTTATTAAGCAATGGATTAGTTCAAAATTATTCAGATTGAGATATAAAGTATGTTTCGCAATTAGGATGTTGGAATTAATGTTCTGAAAATATGTCCACGCTGTGAGTAAGGATGATCATCAATGCTCGTTCTCCCTGTATGAGAATTACTGACAAATTCATTCACTGACTGGCCAGGTCCACACAAATCTTGTCAAAGTGTGGTTCCTTCCTCAAAAGACCATTTCAGACACTAATCTACATGGTCCTCACATGATCTGACCAAGATTATGTCTGGACTTTTTTTCTCTTAGTTTGTTACGCCGTTTCAACTCAGGTAGTCAGATAAGTAAATGTCGACTCAATCTTTTTTTTATATCACGGATTTACAGAATAAACAGTTTTATGATATTTATTTTTATTATAATGACCTTATTGAATTTAATTATTAGCATAGGTGGTTTATGTAACCAGAAAAGTCAAAAGTTTTTATCGAAGCAAACGGTTCAACAACCTCGCACGCACTTTTGTTTTTCTTTCGAACCCAATTCGGCATGTAAATTACCAGATTGGCCTCCAAACTTTCTGGCGAACGGAAGAATCCCCAGCGGTAATACCTTGAAATAAAAATACAACAATCGGTATAATTCTGCCCATTCCGTCGACAATGGCAGTGTTACAACGAATTTGCAAGTCAATGTGCCAACTGGCTCTACAGACCGACTCGTAATGAAAGCTAGATAATATTGTTAGCTGGTCTAAGAGCGTTATCACACTGAAGATTTGTCAGCGTGTTTCCAGCGAGGCGATTTGTGAACGTGAAAAGACTTAATAAGTTTCTTTGCGGTTAATATGACGCAAAAAAAAACGAAAAAAAAACTATTTAGAGGAAAATATGCATCACATACACGCAAAACGGTCATCACTCAGCATAATGCTGTGAGACACACGTTGTACATTCACGAAAGTCGCTCTCCATAAAGCGCTCCTTCAACAGGAGCATTCGCCTGTAATGGAACAATCCATGATTCGATTTTGAGCATATTATTAAAATTTAACGTTAAAGTCTGTTCAGTTTTATTTAGATGATTATTTTGAATGTTAATGTATTTTATTTTATTGGTGTAATGAATTGAATATGTATTTGTGATTTACTGCCTTGGTTAAGAAATAAATTACCTCGGTTCTCCTCATTCACTCATGTAATGTTCGAATGTAAATTTTTACATTACAGGCGAATGCTCCCGGAGCGCCTTTAAGCAAATACGACGAACATGCACAGGCACCGAGCGCGTTATACAATCGCCTCCCAGAAGCACGCTCGCAAATCGCCAGTGTGATAAGGCCCTAAGTTCGCGGTGAGTTCGTATTAGTTCGGTCGAGTCCAAAGCGATTTTCAAACACTTCAGTCTGATAATGTACTGTTAGTGTCTGGATTCTGTTGCTCAAAGTTTGCAGCTTCGAAGAGCTGTTTTTAATGAGTAAACAATGTTGTGGAGAATCTGATAGACGGTAAGACGGCCTCTTGGTTGTTTAGTTTAGAGGGGAAGTGAAATAAACTTTTTATTACGAGAGCTGCAACGTGGTCTTTAGGAGCCTAGCAAGCATGCTTTGACAATATATGGCGGGACGATAATTTCGTTCTATTTTCAACACAGAGGCGGCAAAAATGTATGGTTCTCATAGTTATTTTGCCAACCATCTTTTATCTTTTTACCCGACAGCGGCTTAAGGATAATGAACTAATCATCAGCTTTTTTCAAGTGCTTAAACTAATTATGACTGCTTCGATGGTCTAGTGGTCGCAAGCGCTACGCCTGAGCCTGATGTCCTGGGTTCGATTCCCAGGTTGGCCAAAGTGTTATTGGATTTCTATCTGGAATTTCTCAGTAGCCTGGAGTCTGGTTTTGGGCTCGTTTGATGGCAATAGCCTCGCTCCATACGACATCATCTGCCTAGCCTTTTCCCAACTATGTTGGGGTCGGCTTCCAGTCTAACCGGATGTAGTTGAATACCAATATTTTACATGGAGCGACTGCTTATCTGACGTCCGCAACACAGTTACTAGGTAATGCGATACCCCTTGTTAAGACTGGTTGTCAGACTTTCGGGCTCTTGACGGTCTGTAACGACTGTCAAAGATTCACGAATGACAGGCGGGACCAACGGCTTAACGGAGGGGTCTCGGTATGTGAAGATGGTCACCCATCCACAGACCAACCGCGGCAAGTGTAGCTTAACCTGATCGATGAACCTGTGTGGCTGTTATAATTTTAGCCATAACTGGTTAAACGTGGGTGTACGAGTACTATAAGCAGACCTCTACCCAACCCTTCGCGGAAAGGAAGGGGTAATATTATGTTACTCGTACAGATATTCTATTTCATGAAGTCCGTTCTTTGATTGTAGTAGTGACGTATCCCGACAAGCGCGCTTGTATGTTTTACACGACACAGCGCTCTTGAGGTTACGCACACAAAAACAATGTGAATGTGCACGCTTGACAAACGGCCGCGCGCGCGGGCGCTTGTCATAGCCAAACGGACTTCGTGACAGAACATCTGTACTTATTATGATCAATATTGCTAGTTGGAAAGCAGAATTTTCTTTCTGGTTGAAACAGCTGCTTTATATATTATGCTACTGTCCTTGTACGAACTGTAGCATGAGAACGATATTTCTCCTGAAAAATTCTGCAATTTCCAAATGCAAATATTAAATGGTACAGCGATGAAAATAAAATGTGGAAGAAAATTATTCGTTCCCTCTCACAAATTGTTGATTGAGTCCTCTCGCTATGTAAATATTTTAATAGCCATTTAAAGACTTAAAATTATATTATTTTAAACAGTTCTCTGATATTTCTTAATAGGTACCTACCGCGTATAAAAAAGATCAGTTTCGTTCGAATAGACAACAACTAGAGAATTCAAGTCAATTTAAGATTATGTTATCTGAAAAAAAACAGTAGCAAAATAATTTCTATGTGCTTAAACAATTTTTTTATAAAAGGTGAAACAGGTAAACATTAAGAAACATGTATGTACATACCCTGTAACGTCGCCAACACCCCAGAGGCCAATATGATATTAGGTATTACTTAGATGTAACTTGATGTAAGCACTTCGTATGTCATTCTAAGTGAACTGTTATTAAAGTTTTTATGAGGAATACCGAAATATAAGAAAGATATACAGAGTAAAACATGAAATAACAACTTTTATGAGCATTGTCCTAATTCCAGCATCAAACTAAATAAGTCATTATTTTATTTTTGTTGTAGGTATTCACAGCGTAAGTAACCTGTCAATGAAGCATAATGAAGTGTATTTTTCTTCACTTGGTAAACTAATAAAGTGTACCTGAATGTAGTATGATGGATATGCCTATCCGCATTATTTTGTTCATGGTAAGGTCGATAAGTGAGCAGTGGTAATGGCTGCGACTTACGACTTTTAAGTCGTAGGTTCAAACCCAAATATTCAAGCAGGCACTTTACTTTGTGTAAATTATTTCACCACTACTGCTCTCAAAACGGTGAAGAAAAACATCGTGAGGGAACCGGCATGTCCTAGAACCAATATAAAAACTTTAACTGAAACTCTATATCAATGAACAGCCTATCGCATTCCACTATTGGAGCATAGCTAAACTGTATATCAATGAACTCGGCCAATTGCAGTCCACTGTTGGACCATAGACCTGTCACAGGCAGCGCCAAAATACCCTATCCTCCGCTTTCCTCATCCAGTCTGTCCCAGCCACCTGTTAAGGTCTTCGGTCCACATAGAAGTAAAAAGTAGTTTAAAAATATCCATGTCCGGGCGGGTCATTTTTATAAGGACATCATTAGGCAATTAAGAATTAATATACAAACATATTATATACTTATTTTGTCCGGATTGTGAAATAAAGCTATGTAAAGAAGCTTCCAGATTTTTCTACAGTGATATTTATTTTTTTCACACTAAAATGACTAGGTATTGCTATCGGTCGCCTCATAGCTAAAAATGTGTAACTATATTCCTTTCTACGAAACCATTTGCGCTGCAAAAAGGCCGGAAAAAGCCGGGTTAGCTGACTTATTTCACCGTTTGTTTGTAAAGGAACATTTCCTGTTTACTTTCTACGATAACCCAGCCCTGAGGACCAGCTGTGCTGCTAACATTTAGGTACAAGCTTTTTTATTGCACCATATTTTTACTTTTGTATGTGATTGCACTCGTTTATTTTTCGGCAGGGAAAGGGTTATCTAAATTAAATTGTCACATATACATACAAAGAAGGGTTTCTTTGTATGTATATGGGACAATTTAATTTTCACACGGAGTTTGCATTATAATCAATGGAGGTAGGTACAGGTTCGTTCTAGTTTAGGTGCAGGTGTAGGTATACCATTATGTACAGACGCCAGTACATCAAGCTACCCGAAACTGTCAAATTTTCCCAATAAACTTTGAGAGTGGAACCTAAGATAGAAACACGCTTGTACGATACGACTAAGTACATACAGAAAGCACAGCTAATAGAAATCTCTATTCCTAGACAGCACGTTTCGCCGAAAACTTTGTTTATAGAAAACATTGTTTGTAGATTTCTCGGTCCATAGAAAGCACTGTTGACAGAGATCTGTGTTCATAGCTATAGCACTTCTTGCAACTTTGTTCATAGAAACCACTGTTTCCAGATACCTTGGTTCACAGAAACCTTGGAACCCTGGTTACCTGTAATTGAGTGTGCGTACTGCATTACAGGATAACGTATGAATGGAATGTATCTCGTTGGTTATCCCTAAATAAATAAAAATGTGCTAATTCTATATGATTGATTGTATTATATAACCCTACTAAAGTCTAATGAATGAAGTTGCCAACGCTGTGTCCAACAATATAATATCTCGCCAGCAATTTTGCAACTTGACAAATTGGTTCCGCCGCACATCTGTCTCACAAGTGACACAAGCGACACACCCCTGCACCTCGGGGTGAAGAGTCAAGGCATTTGCTAATCCATTGTTAGGAAAAGGTGATTAGGCAGCATAGACTTATAAAAAAAGAGGGAGTCCGCGCCACGCATATCGAAAGTGAAGTAAGTATGCCGGGACCGCTTGTACAAACACGACCTCACGCTCACATTTACATCATAGTATGCCGACCGGCCGCCATTACGTGACACGACAGCGTCAATCGTCAATCACGCACACATAGATCGGTACGGTGCTTCACTTTAAATATGCGTGGCACGGAGTCCATCGTTTTTTATAAGTCTATGTTAGGGAGCATGTTTATACATATGATAGAGAGGAAACTGGAATACTACCCTCGGGAAAGCCTTCCTCCTCGTGCACCTTCAGAAAAAAAAGAAATAATACCACGAACTTTTCATTATTTCACGAACTTTTCAATTCATACGAGTAACGATCACGAATATCCGCAATGGAAAAGGATGGAGGTTGCGAGGTTATCCGCCCACGCGCACGTTCTCTGGCAGAATGCCTGACACAATGCCCACCACACTCGTACTTGTCAAAACAATGACACTTTCTTATTAAAAATGGCATTTCTTGACAGTGACAACAGACAGACATATGGAATGACCTCACTACCGCCATTTTGTAACAAATGTTCAAGTCTACAGCCTCCTGCTGCGACACATACCCATCTATACTTATAATAAATCTGTAGAGAGGTCAATTCTGTACATGATATATATTTTCAAAATAACTATCAGGGGGTAATAAGTGATCGATACTGATGCCAAAAATGCAATCAGTAAAATTTTTGTCTGTCTGTCTGTCTGTCTGTATGTTCCTTATAGAAACAAAAACTACTCGACGGATTTTAACGAAACTTGGTACAATTATTCTTCATACTCCTGGGGAGGTTATAGTATACTTTTCATCACGCTACAATGAATAGGAGCAGAGCAGTGAAAGGAAATGTTGGGAAAACGGGAGAAGTTGCTCCATTTTTTAAGCTTCCGTCGCGTGTGCAGCCTTAATGGTTAAAGCTACATAGAAATCATTTATGACGGAAATGTTCTACATAAAATTATCTAAAAAATATCCTACTACAGCATATGTCTATCTTTTATGGTTGACTCACAATAACACGTGTAACTCCCGATACCTTAGCAGTTCGGAGCTTTCTGATTATATTTGTTAACTCTTACGTTTATAATACTCTCACTCATCCCTAATTAAAAGAAGTTAATATTATTACCTATTCAATAAAAAAAGAATCATAGTAATCGGTATAGAAACACCAAACTTATACATGAAATACGCTAATAAGCCATCGCGCCGTCGCGCGTGAATACTGAACCATGCCATAAGGATTATTTTTGTGTAACGGTTGCCGCGCTCGACGCGGATCGCGGCGGTAGGGTAAGGGAGGTCCGAGCGCGAGCTTCATTCAATATTTGGCTGTTGATGCGTTCAGAGCGTTCGACCTTATTGACAGACGATAATTGATATTAACAAACCGTGCTTATCAGCGCGACTTTTAGTCTTTAAATAGTTTATTTGAATTTATTTTGTTGTTTTTTATAAAATAGGTATTAGTTGTTGTGTTATTAGACCGACACAGAACCCAAAAATGTGATTAAAAAAAAATTCTGTCTGTCTGTCTGTTTGTTCAGGCATCACGCAAAAACTACCGGTTCGATTACGATGACACTTGGTATAATTATTCTTTAATATCCTGGGCACCACACTGGGTACTTTTTATCCCGGAAAAAAATATACAATAAAAAACAAACTTAATTTTGCGGTTCGATACCTAGACCCGATTACTGTACCAACCGCAAATAATAAGTTTGTCGTAGTACACGACGAAGATAATAATAATAGGCGAGCGTTCGTTCATATTAGCATTCTATAAATTGTATGTTTTAACTGCTACTTGCAATTCCAAAACGTGCTTTTCAGTGCGACCTTTTTATTCCTTTTAGTTTTTACTAAGTACAGTTTAAGGTAGACTTATTTAGGTTTATTTTTATAAGTCGTTTTTATAAGTAAGTATAGATTTTAATTTTAAAGTATTGGTAGTATATTTGATAGTGTACGTAGTGACCGTAGGTTATTTTATAAAACTGTTAGGTAGGATTAGTCATTCGAATAGATATTAGTTTTTAGGGATTTTGCTTATTTATTGAGTTTAGATTAGTTCATCATCTGCCTCATCTGCCTAGCCTTTTCCCAACTATGTTGGGGTTGGCTTCCAGTCTAACCGGATGCAGCTGAATACCAGTATTTTACATGGAGCGACTGCCTATCTGACCTCCACAACCCAGTTACTGGGTAATACGATACCCCTTGGTAAGACTGGTTGTCAGACTTTCGGGCTTCTGACTACCCGTAACGACTGTCAAAGATCCACGAATGACAGCCGGGACCAACGGCTTAACGTGCTTTCCGAGGCACGGAGGGGTCTCCATATGTAAAGATGGTCACCCATCCACAGACCAACCGCGGCAAGCGTAGCTTAACCTGATCGATCGACCTGTGCGGCTGTTATTATTTAGCCACGTATCATCAGAAATAGGTTTATTTAGGTAGGTAGGTATTTTATTTTCTGTTATTGAGTTTTTTTTTTATTAGGTAGGTACTTAGGTTTACTTTTATAATCTAATATAAAATTCAAAGTCCTGTGATCCTGTCTGACTGATTATATCAATGCACAGCCTTAACCGCTGGTCATAGAGACATAAAATTTGGAGTTGAGTGTGTTCTTTGTGAAGTGTATATAGGTATCCACTAAGAAAGGGTTTTTTGAAATTCCACTCCTAAGAGGGTGAAATTTCACGCGGACGAAGTCGCGGGCAGAAGCTAGTCCATACTAATATTATAAATGCGAAAGTGTGTCTGTTCACTTTTAAACACGCTTAAACCGCTGCACCGATTTAGATGAAATTTGGTACAAAGATAGTTTAAGTCCCGGGAAAGGACATAGTATAGTTTTTATCTCAATATTCCCACGGGAAACTTACGCGAGTGAAACCGCGGGGCGCTGCTAGTAATACTTAAACTCGCGCCTTCTTCCCATACAAGTTGGCAGAAACTACAGGACGCCACCTGCCACGATCCTTATATACCTACTTCTTTTGCTTCAGTTACATCCATACATCAGTCTGGTCATACACGCCTGAAAGAACATCATTGTAAAAGAATGACCGTTGTAATTTGAATATACGGACAATTTCGTTTAACAGTCGATTATTTTCCCTAACCTTAATAACGAAACAATTCTCTGTAATTTCTGTCTGAGTTGAGGACCGTTTTATCTGATTTAACTGTGTTTTTTTTTATTTAGGTACCTAATACTAATTGGTATAATTTCTTATATACTTCAGCGTGTATTTTATTATGTTAGGAACACAAGAAATAAGGATTCCACAACATCAAAAACTCGAAGCGAATAAAACTGCCGACATTTTATCTTAAAGAACCTCGACTAACAATACTTCACAGAAAGAAAATATTTATTTTATTCCTACACATAAATAGGAATAAGATACGGTGTCGTATTTCAATTCCTGTTCAAGACTAAAGTCAACAGGAACACATCGGCCGATATAATGTGTGTTCCTAACATCGTGCGTGATCCGAATGCCGTGTTGAGGATTTTAGAACATATAGGTAAATCTGTGTATTTCGTTTAGAAGAAGGTTTCTTTTTAGGAGAGACAGGCCAGAAACACATTAAAGACACATGATTATTTTTTTCTCGTCTTGCAAATTGTTATCGAAATAGCCCAAAAGGTACTTAATGACTGGCTATCGCAAGGTCATCAGTTCGAACCCTATGTGTTGCGCTATTGAACTGAAAAGGTAAGACTGGTGCTACCTATCACAATACGTACTTATACCTATAATATAGTCGAATAGTTAAATACAACTTGTTAACAACAATGACATTTTCGGCTGTACATTTATAGGTAATAATTAACAACTATACTCTATTTGTTTAGGTAATTAAATAAAGGTAAACAAAAAAAACCAAGTGACTTAGTTATAATTCGTTAATAACTTGCTAAATTGAAGAGTACAACTGTGACGTAGCATGACAACTGAATAGACTGGTATTACGTTGATATTAACCACGTCACGTGGTTTTTTTGTTTACCTTTATTCAATTACCTAAACAAATGTAGTATAGGTCTAGAAAAGTACACCAACATTTCGCCAGTTATTCCCATGTAATTAGGGGCAATCCTATTGCCTCGGAAAGGACCTCATGCTTAACAGCAGCGCCTTCGACCACTTAACCAACGAGGCAATCTTTCAAATAATCTTAATCAATAATTCTATTAGAAATACTTGCTTTTGCCTTTTCATAATATCGTTTTTTTTTTTCGAATTACATTACAGGATTCTATGTATACACCTACAAAATTGCTGAAACCTTTTTTGTTCCCTCAGATCAGTGCCAAAGAAACTCATTACCCTCATCCAATCAAATACATCTACAGACCAGAAAGGTTTAGCAACGGTTTTGTATTTTTTCTGCTCCTCTGGTCCACAAACACTCTTAATGAATGAAAGTGTGGAAAACAGAAACTGGAAAAAAATCCATTTGGAAGGCGTCTGAGTGGAACAAAGTAATTTGAGTCTGGACATCAAAGAGATGGGATGTTTACGGCATATTGGGACTATGGGTTGTATTTTTTGGGAAAATCTTCAATAGAAAAGGTTCCAGCCCATCTTTTCTTTTAACAACAGTGTGGCTGACTTTGAAAGAAAGAAAACATACTGTTCCTTTGTATATTATATTTTCTTTTTTGGTAAAAACTCTGTGAGTCTGAAAATCTGACGGTCTCCGGTCTGTTTTGGGAATGATCACACTGACAGGAAGGTACACAAGTTTTGATATTTGTATAAAACACAGACACCCGCGATAATTACACAACGCTATAACACAAGTGCAAACAATAAAATGAAAAGGACTGAAAAAGCCTTTAAAACATCTTTACGCGCTTGTTTCTGGAGATGGACAAAATGTTATTCAAGAGCTAAAGAGAAGAGGCAGTTAAAGGACTGTTACTGTACATAATTCTAAAATAAATATCACAAATCTTCTTGAAAACCTTAACTTCTGAACATAATCAGAATGCCTGATGAAGATCTCCATCCGTCTAGAAGGATAAATAATCCGACGCAGTCTGACTTTACCAGTCTCAAGGGAAATCAGGTTACATTTCCCATTTCCTTTAAGAAGGTAACGCTTTATAGTTAGTTGTCCTGTCACAGGAGCTACAGAAAAAAGCTCATCTGCATAACGTTAAATTATGGCTACACTTCACCACAGTTCAGGCAAGGGTACGTAAGCACAATCAGCCCATAATGTTCCCACTGCTGGGACACAGGCCTCCTTTCGGTGAGAAGGAGTGGGCTGTAGTCCACCACGCGGGTCCAGAGCGGGTTGGTCGATGTCACATATCTTCGAATTTTTGGTTCTAGGACATGTTTCCTCACGATGTTTTCCTCCACCTTTTTTGAGAGCATTTGTTATGAAATAAATTACACAAAATATAGCAACTGTCTGGGTTCGAACCCATGACCACCATCTTGTAAGTCACTGGGCCACCACTGCTCTTAAAGTAAGTGAAGTCAGGGAAATTAATTGTCAACCAAGTTGTATATCATCGCAATTTGTCCGTGTATTCAAATCAAAACTGTTTTCATTAGCCTTGCCTTAGGACCGGCGAGGATATTAATGACGTAAGGGTGTCAATTTGCTTACCAATTCATCTCCCATACTTTATAGTACCTACCGACACTCAAAATCGTTCATAATATGTAGGATTGTAGGCAGGTATTCTAGACTCTAAAGCTCTAGCTAGGCTCTAGTAAATAATATACCTCTGGAACTATAATTTATCGAATCGAAACGTTACATTTTATCATTTATAAAAGCTGTCGTGGTGTCACCCATATTTTCAATTCGTGATCACTATTTTAATACCTAATTTTGTGGTTGTCGGTCGTCCATCAAAGATATCTATTATGCCGATTTTCGTCTCAATACCAACCACAGTTTAGCAATATCTACCCTGAGTTCAATAAGCGATGCAATATTCAGTACAAGACGATATTGCATCTCTAAGGCAGTGATCCACACAAAGTGATAATATATCATGCTATACAGTAGGTACCTATATATTAACTGTAACGTACTAAACTTAACACCTTCTAAGATGTATAATTTATTTTACAATACATATAAACAATGTGGAGACATCAATACGAAAATAAATGAAAACATTGGCAAAACGAATGCCTAATGTCAATTTCATTTTGAAACTATTATAAAAATCCTAGAATCGAAATTAAAAAAGTGTTTTTTTTTTTTTTTCAAACTAACTAAATAGTAATGATAAGCCGACTATGGGTTTTGCCAATCTTTGACTAGCTATAATGACTAAACTACTGGATATATTTCATTGAATTTTCGTATGCAGGTTGAGAATGTCATTAGATGTACCTACGCAGTTTCATTTATTGTTGTATTGTCGTCTCCACTTTGTAACAGCCTCCTCCTAAGGCATTGACTGCCAACGCGGTCACCGGTGACCGCGAACAATAGATTTTCTATTGTGCCTGTCGCCTGGCAGCCAACGTGTTAAACAAATATCAATTTTATTTTAATGGAGTTGATTACAGAGCGACTAGCTTTATTGAAAAAGTTATAAAAATGTTTGAAGTTGTAGCGTAAACTGAACTTTATAGTGTAGGATTTAAAGTTACTTTTCCATAAACTCATATGTGTTTACATTTTTGGCTAATAAAGCGCGAACGCTAGGCACTAAATTAAATGACTGACTAACTATACAAATACAAAAGGTAATATTTGTTTTCCGCGATTACGATGTTTGTCACATGGAGAAAGTTGTTCAGTTTTATGGTATTTTTTTTTTTTTTTTAACAATGGCATCTCGCAGTTCATCCTTTATGAGGATGGCTACTGCTTAACCGGACTTTCCTGTGGATGCCTCGAATTAAGGCCTCCAGCCAGGGCAAACAATAACTTAAAAACTAAGCGACAGCGCTAAGGGTAACCCCCTGCGGGGTTCGGACCTCGGCTCAGGGCGTCGCTGGGAGAGGACAGCAAGGGACAGGCTGGATCGGTATTATTATTAGTGTTTAGGGGCGAATTTAAAACTATCAGTTTTATGGTAGGTAACCTACACCCTTAAATATGACCACACCTTTCTAATACATGTTGTAGATAGCTATACATTATTGTAGGAGCACGGGAGGAATACTAATATTATAATGTCGAGGGAAGATGTCATAAATAAGGGTTGGTAATGGAGGAGTGGAATTTATTTGCTGTCTGTACTGTCCTTATTAAATGTTGGTATTATGTGTGTGAAATACTGAGTTGAGCTGATTGATACCTGATTTATATTAGACTAGCTGTTGCCCGCGACTTCCTCGTGTATTTTCTATTTCATCATCTTCTTTATATATACTTAGGTAGGTATATATTTATAAATTAAAGTCTCTTTTCGTGTCCGTCTGTGACTCAAACTCAAAGCATTTATTTCAAACTAGCTCTGCCCTGCGGTTTCACCCGCATAACTCTCGATCCCGTGTAAATATCAAGATACAAAGTATTCTATGTGTTATTCTGATTTATAAGCTTTATTACTGTAAAGTTTCACCGAAATCCGTTTAGTAGTTTTTGCGTGACTAACAAACATCCATCTATCCATCAATCCTCACAAACTTTCGCGTTTATAATATAATGATTAATTAGGATAAACCAATTAGAGGCACTTTTGAATTGTCAGGGGTCGTTCAGTCAGAGAGATGAAGCTAGTTGAACATTTCAAAATATACCTGGTAGGTACCTATGAAGAAGAACGGGCAAGAAATTCCATGGCACGGACACGGACACTCTTCTAAATCAAAATACATAATTTAGTTACAAAATGTTGGTTACATTATTTATGTCGAAATTAGGGATTTATTTTCGTTGCACGTGAGAACGATGCAGAACGTTAAAAGCGTCCGTAATGAAAAAATAATAAAAAAAAACTATTCAAATATTAAATTAAATTAAAATAAGCAGTGGCAGCTAAGAGATGACCAGTCCCTACTGACGGCGCCCGTTCACGAACATGACGCATGGATTAGCAACTATTTTGAAGGGAGCTAAATGATCCAACAAACGCACCACCATCAGCGAGACATTACAGTGAGCAACTACGCAACGTGATGTTAATGCGCTTGCACCGTCATTTGGAGAATTTATTCCAGAAGGATTCTGTGTATAATGCATTAACATTTATAATAAAGAAATCTCGATGTCTCGATTTCATGATTGCACCTACCATTGTTTGTCTCTGCATCACCCAAAGGTTGACTGGTAGAAAATGCCTATGGCATTAAGTCCGCCTCTGTACATTTTTGTGCATGAAGTATTAAATAAATAAATAAATGTCCAGTTGTAAAAACAGTTAGAAGCGAGTCGGAAGTTTTCTTAATAAAAATATGCAGGATAAAAAGCAGCCTAGGTATGTGCTCCTATTTACCATGTAGGTTAGCCTATACGTTTGCCATCCAATTTTTTTTTAAAGGCCGAAAAAAGCACGTTTCTTTTATGGAGACCTCTTTAAGTTTAAGTAACTTTATTTTATTTTTATTATTTGTTAATAGCGGCAATAGAAATACACACACACACACACACACACACACAGAGACACAGAGGGGCCCGTGGCTAAATGATAACAGCCGCACAGGTCGATCGATAAGGTTAAGCTACGCTTGCCGCGGTTGGTCTGTGGATGGGTGACGATCTTTACATACCGTGTCCCCTCCGTGCCTCGGAAAGCACGTTAAGCCGTTGGTCCCGGCTGTCATTCGTGGATCTTTGACAGTCGTTACGGGTAGTCAGCAGCCCGAAAGTCTGACAACCAGTCTTACCAAGGGGTATCGTATTACCCAGTAACTGGGTTGTGGAGGTCAGATAGGCAGTCGCTCCATGTAAAATACTGGTATTCAGCTGCATCCGGTTAGACTGGAAGCCGACCCCAACATAGTTGGGAAAAGGCTAGGCAGATGATGATGAGCGGCAATAGAAATACACATTCTGTGAAAATTTCAACTGTGTATCTATGACGGTTCATGAAATACAGCCCGCTAACAGACAGACGGACGCGGACGGTCGGACAGCGGAACTTATTAAAAGGGTCCCGTTGGCACCGTTTGGGTACGGAACCGAAACAGCTAGTAGGTACACATATACATATTTATGTATCTTGCCACTGTCCCAGATATTACCGCTTACCTTGTGTAGTGCAGTCTTAAAGATGATCAATTAGGCGCTATTGTCTGATTGTTGTTAACACATCCCTCATGTGCCGTCCTATGCATTGATTTTATCAATCTTGGGGCTAACTGGGAGTATTGTTCGATAATGATACGAATCATATTGTATTTATGATTATATAGGTACACAATGTCCACTCACATCTGCCTTAGCAAATACCTTTTGTCAGTTGCCTTTTACTCATCCTCTCAACATCAACACAACCAAACCTTAGCATACTCTTATAAATTGTTGATAATATTTTAAGCAATACCTAAGTACAT